>CM074596.1:2465087-3697631 GCA_037305975.1 Chrysolophus pictus | reverse complement strand
GCAAAGAAAAACAAGAATAATTTCAACAAGACTGGCTCAGTGATCAAAAACGTCACGCAGCAGAAAGACAGTGATTAATGAATAAGTATATTTCCAGGCAAGTGCTCAGTAAGCATGTGAAGAGTCACAGCCAGAACTCATGGAATACATTTAACACCTCACGAGAGGAATTCTGCCCTTTAATGACCCAAGGTGCATTTACTGCAAGAAGAGGTTGAATATATAAAGAGGAAGCTAGACAAAGATGGATCCGATGCCCTTTGCAGAGTTCACTCCATTTCTTTTCTTGGTGCCCCTCACTGGCTCACATGTATACTAAACCTTCATCTTCCACAGCAAACAAACATGTGATGCACAGAATTGGAGAACTGTTCTCACCTGGCTTTGAGAGTGGCATAGGGGGAGGAAAGAATCTTCGAGAAGGCTGTGGAGGGCTATAGAGAAATGAAGACAATTTTTAGAGGCAGCTAAGCAAAGTTAAATACAAATAGATACAGACACACATAAACACACTAGTATATGTCTTTAAAAGGACTCCCACAATCCTATGAAAATATCACCAGTCATAACAAATGGACTCAGCACACTTCTCTAATACAAATCCTTTTCTAGTGCAACTTAATTAATTCTAGCTATTGAGGAAAAATATCTATTTATACTTTCCATCTACTCCACCCTCATCCTGCACAAAAATTTCACTGGGTAACAGACATTTCCCAAAATACCTCCAGGAAAGGGCACAAGCCTCTACTGACATTTTCTCTTAAAACTTGCACATGCTGCCTCTTCACAGCTGCTGCTTTCAGTAGGAGTGCTAACCAGATCAAGTAATCCAACCAGCCTCCTCTCCCTTAAACTGCTGAAGAAGGAGATTAGAGGTCCTTTCTCCAAATCCAAGCATTCAAATGCTCAGTACTTCCAAAACATGGAATACATTGAAAGCCTTTTGTTTTCCCCTTAATTTTGCCTCTCTTCCTTTTTCATCCTATCTTTATGCATCAGGCCACTTGTTCT
The DNA here is from genome assembly GCA_037305975.1 of Chrysolophus pictus. NCBI lineage: Eukaryota > Metazoa > Chordata > Aves > Galliformes > Phasianidae > Chrysolophus > Chrysolophus pictus. The sequence continues at coordinate 3,696,617 of CM074596.1, read as the reverse complement.
GAGGGAATATTGCACCTTGCAGAGCGTGAGGATTTACCCAGCACTAAGTGGGATCTCAGTCCTCCAGCAATATGATACTGCCAGTGTTTGTAGGGTGGGTGCTGCAGTATCAGCAAAGCAGCAATCTGTGTTTGACATGGTAAGACAATCCCATCACTCATTAACAAAATACACTCTGCTGGGTAAGCAGGCCTCTGCCAGCACACATACATTAGTCAGAGTCATACATCAGTCAGGGACTCGAGGTTGGGATCCTGACTCAGCTATATACCTTCAGGACCATGAAAAATTGCCTGAACTGCAGAAGTAACGTGAACAATATCACATCAACCTTTATGCCAGAACAGCAAACAATACCTATTGAGATCCTGTCCTTGCAGATGTAGAGGATGCTGCTGGTAATGTCCAAAGACTTCAAAAACAATAGGCTTTGTTTTGATGTACTCCACAAAAGATTCTGTCACTTCCACAGCAATCTGTTAAACAAATAAGGAAAGAAATTGAAGTAAATTGAAAAGAAGGCTCAAAAATGTGAATTACAATTTTAGTAGTCTACAGTCTTCACACTGTTTAGAGGAGCTCCCAGCAAAAAAAAAAAAAAAAAAAAGTAGCTGCATTCCTTTTAGTTCTAAGGATTAACTCTTATCTCTAGTAAAGAAAAAACTGAAAGCCATCAGTGTGATGCATTTCAAGTAGCAGAAGAGGAAGCCACATGCAGCAAAGCGATTCCACAGTTCATGATTTATTCTGTTTGTTTGAGATCATGAGAACTGCTATTCATACATATTTCACTTCCTGAATTCTAGACTGCTTTCATTGAACATCCTGGAATGGGAACAGGGATTTTAAAGGCAGGAAATAGATGTGAAACAGTGGAGTTAAATCTTCCACGTAGAATCATTCTGTAATTTGTTCTCCACTGGGGATTACATCATCCGTCTGCTCACTCCTCCTATTGTCTATCCTTAGTAATTCCCCTTGTCCCTCCTTCCTACACACCTCTCAGGAGCTTAACAGGAAGGATACACACAACTCCCCAGTGCTATAACAATCACTTACTATTCATTAGAAGTTGTACTTACATTCTGAACATGGTAAAACCCAAGCGGAGTCCCTCGACCATTGTTTTTGAGAGGTTCTGTTGAGAAAGCTTCATCGTGACGGTGTAAAAAGCTTTTTAAAAATGAAAAAAAAACACAAAAAAAACAGCTTAATGGAGACTGCTGTGCTGTGAACCCAAAGTAAACTCATACATTTAGTCTGCCAGAGGTTTACAGGGAGTTGCATGACAGTGACGTATAGCTTAGAATCTTTGGGACCACAGTCCTCATATATTGGGACCAACATTCCTGTTTTGGTTCTGTGACACCAAAATTGTATTCTCTTTCCTGAGAAACTAAATCAAACAGCACTTTTACCAGAGAGATATTGATTTACTCAAGAGTCACATATGTTTTGTGCCTGGGCATTTGAATATTGGTAATTAAACAGGAAAAATTCAAACAAAACCCTGAAAACAAGCCAATTCAAGAGCCCACTGATTCTTAATTCCTTTCTGCAAGACTTTACTCCTTGACACCACGCTAACACAAGGCAGGCATTGTTCACAGTAGGAATTCTGATAACCAATAGTGTTTCCTCTGCTGCACCACTGCTTTGAAAAGCTCTCCATCAGACCCTTTGTTGCCCGCTATTATTTGTGCTCATTATTAAACCATCCATTGCCTAATGCAAATAAGAGCAAATTCTTACTTGAACTGGCAGAAGATGTCTGCGTATTCAGGAAGGATGCCGCTGGCCTGCAGCACTGTCACACGGAAGGTAAACACACTACCCAGCTTCAAGTGATTACCAACTTCTTCCGTGAACCCTTCCATAGTCATTTTTCCATCCAGTAGAGTGGATGACTTCAAGTCTGAAAGAAACAAACAGCCCACAGTGTTAAACCTTTGTTTGGGTGATTTTTTGTGTTTTGATTGCTGGTTTGGTTTTTTCTTTCTCCTTAAAAATATTCCTTCAGGCAGCAATGTATTCCCAACATACATTCAAATTGCTTTTTATGATAACAAAAAGCCCTAAGAACACAGAGACAGTCCTTCTGCATAGTTCTTCAAACAAAGAACTCGGCATCTGCCATATGCAATGCATTAGTAACAACTTCTCCCAATTAATCGTGCTTTCTAAGCCTAAATCCCTTTTTATCACTGACTGAAATTGTCTGAAATTCTCCTTAGGTTCTTAAAAAAAATACTACATATTTCTTGCTTACCTAGCTCATTCATTCTGTTTATCTCCTCTGGAGGAGTGATAACCTCTGAATTCTGTCCCTGCCCTTCCACAATTCTTAATTCTTCCAATGACAGTCCAGACCGAGTCATCGCGACAGCAGAAAAATCGCTCTGAAAAATTAAGTGAAGTTGCATTTAACAGACGCCTGCAGTTTCCTGTTTTCCCACATCCTTCTTCCTCTGTTTGAATTAATATTTCTCTTAGAAGCACAAGCTATTGTGCTCAAAGATACTTAATTAAATTTTAACACTTACCTTATCAAAATATTCATTATCAAATGAAATTTTAGCTGTGCCTGACTGTCGAATACCAGATCCATAATCAGGGGCTTCTTCATCAGCTAAAAAACATCAAGAAGAAAGGAAAAAAGCATAATGGGGGAAGAGCAGAGAAAAGCAGTCAACTGCTAACAGAACTCTTCAGTGTGGGAGCTCAAGACAAGCCACCAGGTTTAACTGTGAATACACCTAAACTTCATAGAGGATTCTGAATGCAAAATGACCTTAATACTCATTCTTATTACTTGTTTACATCTAAATATTACAGTTAAGCTTAACATAATACAATGACCCTCATGGGGGGTATACCTACATCGATATAAACTGCCATCTAAAATTACCTAGTCATAAGTAAAGCAATCTAGCACTAGCAAAGCTCCACAAATACATAATACAAGTTTGAAAGATGGTTCTTGTCCATACTGTCTGTTCATTTCACATCCCCCTCCTTATGGAGAGTACCAACAAGGAGGCCTAGTTTAATGCCAGCTACAGTAAATGCATTCTTACAGGAGAAATTCAAGATTCAGAATGTGCTTTGAACTTCCACCTAGAGACCAAATAAAGCCACAGCACTTTTTCAAGATGTGCCCACATTTCAACTTCTAACAGTCATAGTGTATTCCTTTCTAACATCCATTTATTTGGATGACAATGCCATGGAGACCAAACTAAACTAGAAATAAGTCTACTGTACACATTAACATGGATTTTATTTCAGTTGCTGTTTTAGCCCTGCTAGAGTGATTCTCACGCATCTTCAAGGTCTGAGATTTCATCATACATTCCCATGGAGAGAGAAACTTCCAAGGTTACCACACCTAAATAAAGAAATGTTGGCAAGTAGCCACTGCTAAAAAAGACAAATGATGGGAAGCATCTGTGGCCTTACCAGCATTGAAGAAACATGGATAACTACCAAGAGTAAAACTCAACTAGATGATTTCATGGTAAAAAAAACCACCGTTAGCAGGTGACTAGAAGGCTCTGACATGCATACAATGGCAGTTCACAATCATATGGAGCAGTTACCAACTCTGTATCTACCCTGCTCCAACATGTTACCTACTTTCTGAGTCTTCGCATATTCTAGTGAGGCAATGAAGTGGAAAACTGCTACTGAATTTGTTTATATTAGGCTGAAAACTGTTCAGGAGCTTCTTTACATACTATTCAGCCAGAGAATGATGGAGTATGCTTCTACACATTACTCAGAAGGGTGGTTTAAGAGGAACAGAGTACGTTTTATTTTTTGTGAGTCACCACAATTATCAGACTTGCATATACTCTTGTGTGCTGTTTACACTGGGTGTCAGAAAAAAGAATATTTACTTTATTTTGTGCTGACTTAAAGAGCAGTGTTGCATTCCATCACCATGTTCAAAGCCTCTGGTCAGTGTCATTATTTCAAGGTTTATCCACGCTCGGTCCACATGATGACACTGATGAAAAAGTTTCAATAGCAACTTAATAACAAAGAGAAAGTGTTCTTTGAAACACTAAAATTATTTAGGATTAAGAGAGGATGTTGGACTGTGTGTTTTTTTTAAAGCTGCAGCCATACACAGTGCACCACAGAGCTGCAAAGTAAAGCTCACTGAGTGCCTCACCTGCTATAGCTTGCACTGCTACTCGCAGAAATCCTCGGACTTCTCCCTTCTCACTAACAACAGCTACTCGGTGAATCAGAGGCACGGGGTACAGCAGATTGCTCAGGTATACAAATGCTCTGGTAATAAGAAGGAAAGAAAACACAAACAGCATTAGGCCATGGTCTGCAAAACCAGACTGCAGCATTTGCTTGGCTAATGGGACATTCAAATCTTCAGTTTACTTTGTTCCATCTCTTAGATCTGTAGTGTGGTCTTGTATCCACACTGCCCACACTGGGCTCTTAGCAGTGTCAAGGCTAAGCAAAGCCACAGAACACTCTAGAACACAGAAAATCTGAGACAGAGGGCTTATATTAGTGAGTTACAAAACATATGAGGGAGAACATGTAAGGTGATGGCTTTTTAAAAGTAATTTTAGATGTGCTACAGTTGTAAACAGAGCTGTTAACAAGATGGTTGAAGTCTACTAAGGCACTACTATGTATAAATAGTATAATAATAAATAAAGATTTTTTTTTTTTAATTTTTCCACCCTACAAGCATATTTTAAATAAATCAAAGGGAATTTATATTCCGTGTGCACACAGCCTCAAATATTTTAGTGAATAGCTAAAAACACTCCTTAAAACTGCAATCTGACTGATTGTTTTCTACATACGTTAGATAACATTGCACACAGAGGAATCAGAAATTCCCCAGTAAATGAAAACTCATCTGCCAGGTGTCCTGGAAGGCTCAGGGAGTGCATGGATAGTGGAAGACTGACAAATATCCTTCAAGTGTTACATCTCTGTCTTTAAAAACACAACTTACTCTTATAGCAACCATTTAGAAATTATGGTTTACAGTACAAATAACAGCACTTGGGGCCAGCACAGGACAATCCTGCTATACAATAATGTGCAAAATCGTATATAACTACAAGAAGGGTCTATTTTGGTACAGCTAATATGTTTTATTGTATATATTTTAATTATAAGTTAGACTAACATTATCAAGTCACTTTAAGTGCCTGCAGTGAATTGCAGGAATTCTTAGAACACCACACTTCAGAGCAATCAGCTTGAGCAAAATGTGAAATGTGGAGAAGCCCAGCAAGGCAGGTAAGAGATGGTTCTCAACAAGGGGAAAATAAAGGAAGAGTGATCTAAGTGGGCAGCTTCAGAGTTCAGATGGCTGAGATGGATAGAAGTTTAACCAATAGTTTTACCAGTTGCTAAATTAAAAGTGGCTAACTAATTACGTAGGGAATTATTCTGAATTTATGCAAACTAAATTATACTGAAACTTCAGTCATTTGTTTAGCTGGATTTGCTGCTTGCTGTCCTTTTTATTAATCTTAAATAAGCATAATTAATTTTTCAGGTTTATAAGTTTCCTAGTTTAACATTCACTGGGAAAGTCCTGTGTGACAAAGCAGGACAGAGAACTCAGAATATTCACTGCCTCTGCTTGGTGCCATCAGCTGCATTGGTTCCAAATTCATCCCAGTTCAGTTGCTCGTGACAAATAGCTGAGAACCAAAGCTAGGAAAGGTAAGTGCTCCTCCATGGGTTCCCATGCCCGCTCTCAGAATGAATCATCGTGGAATGACAAGGCAATCAAATGTGTCAGCTGTGAACCAAAGAGATCAAAATAACGCTACTGAAAATGAAATGGTGACAAAACGCAACAGAAAAGAGAATGATTAATAAAGCTCTAAAAGTAACAAACCAAAACAAACTAAAGTGATACAATGACAAAAACTGCAACTTAACATTTGACTACGATTAGGATCTAACTCCTTTTCAGTCTGCTCCCAAGTGAGGTAAACACTGATAAAGCAGGGGAAGGGAGGAGATACTAAATTTCAAAGTAACAAAATTGGATTATTTTTTTCCCCCCCCTAAAGAAGCGTTTTTTTGTTTTCAGCTTTGAAACTTCAGGCAGTGCTCATTTGAAACAGCAGCATCCCACCATGCAGAATGAACAGCCCCACGCTAACAGAATTGTTCACTCAGACCAGGCGAGGGGTGGCTGTCAGGAAGGCAGTTCTGGGCTCATCAGGAAAAAGGACTTTGAAAACCACATTTGAAGGGAGGGAGAGCAGATGTTTTTCCCTACAGACAGGAATACTCTACCAGTACGTACACAAGCAACAGTTTCATAACCAACAGCAGCACTCAGTACAGAAGCCTTCCCACTGCAAAGCCAAACTACTAGAAAGTAAAAATTTTAACTGCATGAAAAATATATTTTTGAACATATGACTCAAGTTCTGAAGCTGCTATCCAATGTGCAGCTGCCAAAGCATTCAGCTTCACTAACAACTGCACTTTTGCCACCTCAGCAGAAAGCTGAAGAAAGAAGTATTTCTCATCGCCCTTAATGCCTTTCCATCCAGCTACCCAGCTCACTTTAACTTAGAGAAAGGAAAGCACATAATGCAAAAAGTCTTCAGCTTCCTCTTTGGTGAAGTCGATGCTATCTTCTGCAGAATGGAGAGCCACCATACGTGTGCTGTACAGAGGAAAGAGCAATTCTATGCTGCAATGCTCCTCTGGGTGCCATTCCTTCTGCTTCGTCCTAAGTCAGCATCAGGTTGGAGTGCATGAAATATTAAGGTTATCCTTCCCCTCTTCCCCACACCTGGGGGGCTCCCACTCCCCAGACAGCCCATACATGTGTCCCCCCCTGCACCTCAGCCCAGCAGACTGAAAGGGGGGAGTCGGATTAGCAGAAAAATTGGTGAGGTAAAATAGCATGTACTCACAACAAGAACTAGAAATGAAATTTAACAAACACAAACTGGAAATCAAACAAAACCAACAGAACTCAGAATGACAACAGATATTTTTAAATGAACGCGTCAAGATTTAAAGTGTCCCATCATCCTCTCCCACCTCCCTTAAAAACATAGCAAATGTTTGGTATGTCACACAACTAAAAGGAATCAGCCTTAAAAACATCCCAACACGCCAGAAGAGATGGCTAAAGGGACCAGCTCTTTTTTTTACCCCCTTTTCTTTCTTCCTGAATTACAGTACAAATAGAAGGCCATCACAGAGCAGATGAAAGAAAAAATACCACAATGGCCAAGGAGTTGGACAACTACATGATCAACCTCTCCTTATCCTCTCCTTCATGACCTGAACTCATTACTGCTGATACAAAGAAAATTTTAAATTTTCTTCCTTTTGTTCCACGTTGCACAACATGTAAAACAGTACATGGTTAATCAAAAGCACAAGAATGTTGGTTTTGTTATAAACTGAATGCTATCATGTGCTCAAGTTAATTGCTACCTAATGGACACATCCTCTGATACTCTAAGATACACTGTCCAAAAGTAGAATCCTTATGCTGTAATACAATGAGGAATCAAAGCTGTTTTTCCTGCTGACTGGGTTAAGTAACTTTCTGCTGACAGAATCAGCACAGCAGGAAAACACAATGGATCTAACCAGCAAATGGGAAAAAAATCTCTGATCAAAAATAATACAGAGTTTCACTCCTCAACACAATCCACAACACAAGCAGAGCCCTTTATTACGTGGAGCTCACATGGTTCAGGACAGTTCCCTTAACTGCTGCAGCATCGTATGGATGCCTGCAGACAGAGCTCAGTATTCTTAACACATGGAAATGGGAAGCAAGCTGCGTAACTGCCAGGAAGCACAACTGCTCTCACTGTATGCTGCCTTTGCTCAGCTTGTGTTTCCTGAAGTCTGTGAAATAAAGATGAATAGTCCAACTTTTTCCCAAGCGCTGACAGCCCTGTGCTGAAAGAACACGCACAAGAGAAGGCGCACAGGATGCCAGCACTGTCACAGAAAGCAGCCTCGCCTTTGCAAACAGTGCACGTGTGCTTTAACCAGCTGACAGCCACTACCAAGCCCTGGGCTTTCCCAAAACGACTCCTGTGGATCGCATTAACCTGAATATTAAGTGTTATTGAACACATTATCAGACATTGCACATAAGGGTGCAAATTCACAGAGATCAGAAAGGACTGCTGTAGTTACCTGCATCTCTAGTAACCAGAAATTCTGTTTTGACAATAAGATCAAGAGAGTTTCAAGTTTTAATTGCAATTGGTTAATAGATCCACTACAGACAAAGAATGAGGTTACACAATACAGCTGAACTAATCTAAAAGCTTCTTTTGTTGTTCTTTTCAGAAGAACAAACAGACCCTCATTTTCACAAATAATGCAGCTGAGTGAAGAAACCATATAAAAGATCCCGCTTTCCTAACCAGGATCGTCTTCCCTTCTTACAATCACAGAAAAGGTTAAAGTCAAGCTCTGGTTCCTCCTCCTTTGTTCCTCCCTCCCACCTGCCATGCAGCCTCACCCCCTCATACTTCATACAACAGCTGTGTTGACCACCTGCCTTGCTGCTTTGCAAGCAGACTGGCTCACAGTGACCAAATAAGAAGAAATGTAGTTGGGTGAGTGGTACCAGAACAAAGGGGAGAAAAGTCACTAAATATAATCTTTCAGTTTCTTGCCATGACTTACACATTGCTACTCATTTGATCAAGACTATCTGTGGAGTAATAATAGGAAGTAGGAGGTTTTTTTTTAACGTAACTTGCTGTACTTCTGGTCCACAGCACAGATTGAGGTCTGATAACACCTTATCAGATCTGGATCGGTAAAATCGAACAAATAAGATGTCTAAAATACATTAGGCCAGCTTGTTGTGGAAATTCAAGCATAGCATATGGGGAACACACTGATAAACACAGCAGCCAGTGATTTTTAACGATGGTAACCTTTTGCTACACGACACAGTCTGAGTCACACAATCTGAGAATCAATCTCAAAGAATAAAGCCACTCTCCCTTCTCCACATGCCATCTTCTCTTCCCACACAAAGGATGCTAGATGAGTTTTCCAAAAATAAACGTGATGAACTAGACTTAAAGAGTTCCCACCATACTCTGATATTCTCTTCCATATGAGAAAACTAGACAGTACAACATCATCTTCGTGATCTTGCAATGGCTAAATAGAGCACTGCTATAAATAAGGCTTAAATACCATACAGAAGCAAAACCACATTCATTCTATGCTGTGACACTTGTCTATAACTAGAAATATATTCACTGTCACACCTAAATACTGTTTTCTCAATTATTACTTTGGCCTTCGCGGCCTCCAACAGCAGAATTTAAAACTTAAGGTGTTAAACTATATTCATTCTTTTGGAATTTCAATTTATGAAGATGGCTATTTTGGCTGCCTGCACAGATATTCTATGCAACACAAGGCATAGACACTGCAACCTACAGCAAGAGCTGGTCCCTTTTGGCCATTCTCACAGTAACCTCACCAACCTTCCCACTAAAATGAACCAAGGGGATCGGTCGTAAAACGGGTCGTGCCCATCATTGAAGAGGTCTGATCCCTCCTCTGTTCCAGCGTCGGAGCCAGTATCATCCACAAAGGCCTCATCATCAAAGTCCTCCATCTCATCCTGCTGCTCATCAGCCAGTTCAGTGATGTCAGAGTCAGCCGTGGAGAAAGTGGGGGAGGGCGTGCGATCAGCAAGACGCTCATTCACGCAGCCATGGAAAATGGGGGAGCTAGATATCAGTTAATGGAATACTCATTAACACAGTGAGGGGAAAGAAGAATGCTTCATTTAACAGTCGCCTGTTGCCATCAGCACAGAACCCAAGTGAACAACAAGCAAAGGCTTCAAACCATCTCAAATTGAATGAAACATCTGGAAAGGGATTGCTAACAGAGCCAGGAAAAAGAGCATCCTTGGACCGAGTTTGAATAAACAGGAAATGAATACGAAGATGGGTGAACATACAGATACTGACAGCACATCCACTTAACAGAACAATTCTTATTTCCAACATGCAGTGACTTTTGTAAATAGAAATATTGTCAAGATGCAGCCATTAGGTAACCCTTGTTTCACAAGGACTTAAATTATTTGAACCACATGCGTAAGTAAGGCGCTGGACCACTTTTTCCATCCGTTCCAGTGCTCTTCATGTTCTCTGTGCACTCCTCCAGTGACTTTAGAAAGCACTTAGCTAGGCAACTTTATAAAAAAAATAAGGTTAGAGCTTACTTAGTGTTCAGTTAAATCAGATTCTACAACATTGTACCAGGACTGGCAACTGTAAAAAGAATAGTTTCTGCTCTTCGCTATAATTTCAGTCTGTCAAAAATCCCTGCAAGACAGCACACAAAACAGACACTAAGCAGCTCTACAGCTTACAGCCACACTCAGAGTTAATCCCATCCACGCACTGAGGAGAGCTGTACCGGGAGCTGAGGTTATCATCACATACCTTCCAACCAGCTTGAACCAGTGAAACCGATCATAAAAAGGGTCACTGCCTGTCATTGTGCTTTCACTCTCATCCTGTGTGCTGGATGCCATTTCCCCAGCTCGGTCATACATCTCACGCATCAGGTCCAACCGCTGCCTGCACAGAAGAAAGAAGGATTCAAAAGTGAATATAGAGAGGGGGAAGAAAAACAATAACAACAACAAAAATTCACCTCTACCAAATTATAAATAGGGAAAGAAAAATATAAAATGGAGGAGTGCGTAGCACTGATTTCTATACTGTATGAAACTCACGACACGGAAGGGATTTGGGAAAATATTTGCAGGCTACACCCACAAACCAAGAAACAAGGTCACTTCTGAAGAGTACGTATATGCTGGATTCAATTCAAACTCCTAACTATGCTTCTTTGACATCTAGTTTTGAATTTTTTTGTTTTTTTTTGTATCATACAATGTTGCTGGGTAATTCAAGGCAGTTTTCGCAGAAAGCTGGCATTTATAACACGCTGTACTGTCTGCAAAGCTGGCATTTGGGATGACACAGAAAGCCAAATAAAACAGAGAATGAACAGCAAGGGATGAAATTTTTCAGTGAAGCTCTTTGGAGAAGTTCTTTGGATATAAAGAAGTTTGTTCTCCAGTAACATTTGCATACTTGAGTTTTTCTAAGGACCAGTAATGCGTTGCTCCATTCTTCAGATCCTGGACTTCCACAGCTACCACTGTCCGGGGAAACGGCCTGTTCTCCTGGGTCTTCTCCATCTCAGGGGGCAAAAGCTCTGGTGGCAGTGGTGAGTAGAGGGTGTCAGTCAGCAGGACAAACTGAAACTGTACCTGAATGGAAAAAAAGTTCAGAGAAATCAGGTATCAGTATCTGACAGAGGGGACAGGCATAACCTAACGCAATGTACGATGGAAGTCTGAATTCTGCCTCTGTGAGTAGACTCAGTTTTGTTAATTCGTGGGATTTTTTTGTTTGTTTTAAAATAGCACAAAACATTTTTCAGCTGAATACACATAGCTTACTCTTAGCAAAGCAGAGGTCTGGAAAACTACAGACTTAGCATACCCTGCAGCATTCACTTTCTCTTAGGGAGATAATTGACCACATGAAGTTATAACTGAAAAGGAAAACTGAGGCCTCAGGGGAAATCTGCATGCACATGTGTTTATGATATGGACAGGAACCGCATAAGGGAAATGAAGAGAAGAATATCCATCAAATTTGCATAAGATACTCATTCAACCAGAAGTCTGAATCAGAGAGGTCTGATTTTCTGAACCCTTTAAAGCCCAAACCAATAATTTAAAAACATGTAAGTTTAAAGACAGTAAGAGACTCAGCATTTCAAGGAGGACTACGCAGTCAACAGCAATGAATCAGAAAATTCAAAAAGATACTTTGCATGCTTCTACCTTTTTCTTTAATTCTACGCTGATCGCATTGGCTTCTTTCAGATATACAGCATTTCCCCAGAGCTGATCCCTCAGTGAAGTGAACTGATGAAACTTCCATTTCCTGAAAGCCCACTGTGCAAGCTCATACTCGTGTCGTGTCCAGGTCACTGGGAAGAGTAAAGAAAGAAAGAGAAACTAAGCCATCACATGCAATATCAAACACTACTGCTGGGTGTGCCATCAAATTCTCAATACCTTTTTTGGGAGAGAAAAATATAAAACAAAAATCTGCACTTGTACTATTCAGCAAGGAAAAGCTAGATTCTCACTACTGGCACCAGAGTAAAAATGTCAAGTAAGAGGATATGGGACAGAAAAAACAAAAACATCTATTTCTATTATTTTAAATCAGCAATTAGCAATCATTAAGAGCTAAAACACAGAATGAAAACAAATATCACAGAATTAATAAAGCTCTGTCTATTGTGCAGAAATTGAATTATTCAGGGATGTTACAGTACATAAGAATTTCTATGAAGGAGAAAAAAAAGTGAATTCAAAAATCAGAACAAGGAAACAAAAGCACTATTTAATATACTTCATTAGTACCAAGAGACAGAATCCTTCAAATTCAAAATCACCAAATCAAAGTTTATAATTAAACTAAGCTAGTCTATACTTCAATTGATTTTGAGGATATGGATCAACTATTTATGTGGGACACTCTGTGAATACATACTTTCCAATTTTACACTGTGATAATTACATATTGAGAATATTTACGTTTTACCTTTCGCAGGAGATGTTATAGCGACTGTTTGTTTAGGCCTGATTGTGCCCAAATTGTTTACAGCTCCACACTCACCTTCCTCTTCCTCTTCCTCCTCCTCTGTTGTTTCAGCTGCCAAGGATCGTGTCTCCACCTGCTTCTGCAAGGCCTGCAGCTTACTCTCATAGTCCTGTGGGGAGAGAGGAGATACTGTGTAGGAGGACAGACGAAAGCAAGAACAGCCAAGAGACACAAACATCAGATGGAATGACAGACAAAGAACAGATACATAAAGACATCTCTGTCACAGGCTAACAACTATTGTTTTAGTATAATCTGCCCTTGGAAAATAGAGAGACAGTATGCAGAGGCCAACACAACCAAGACACTGTCGCTGTTCTTTTTAAACCAAAGATATCCGTGCTCAAGACAGCTGTAAGAAGAAAATGTTTAGGATTAGATTTTTTGGTAAAGGCTGAAAAATGTGGATTTTCAGGAGCATGCTTGCAGGAACATGAGAGACAGACAAAGAAGAGTATGAAAATAAATAAGAGGATTATTCAGCTTCATATTCTCAAAGATTATCAGCACCATTGTTCTGTCTTTTGATACAATTAAATTCATTTCAAATTCCAGAAAAATGGCATTTTGTTTTCAATTATACTTCCCTTCCAGAAGTGTAAGTGATGTATTTAATACAGCAGAAGATGAAATATTACTTCAAAAAAAGGCTGAGCTTATTTAAGGCAGAAGTGTGTTAACTCCAAACGCGTTCCATGCCTTAATCCAATAGACAGACCCAGGAAGTTCCTCCAAAGGGAAAGACAAGGCTTACAGAACTCTGTACCCCAGTTCCATATGCATGTGTGTATGTGGGACACTCGGGGCTAAGTCATATGGGCAGAGAGGTTTCCTGTTCAGCATCTTCATGCCTTGAAATAAATGCTACCACAACCATTTTTGTGTTTGCTGGTAAAGCAAGTGCTTCCCACTGCTCTGTGTTTTTCCACGCCAATTCCTATTTTTCACAGTTCTTTTAAGATATTTAGAATAGATAGTCACCATGTTCCTGACCCCAGAGCCTGCCTCATTGTTTTCAAGTTAATCCTTTGGCATGTATTACAAGGTAAATCCACTCCTTAAGGTTTTTCTACAAGGATAAGGGGGCAAACATCCAACAACTCAGTAGGAGCGTAATAGAGTTATTAAGGAGAATTCTTGCAATCACTCATCTCTTATCCCCATCTCCTTCTTGCACAGTCCAAAGTCCTAAAACTCTTCCCAATGGACTGCTTGCACTGATGCAGTTTTAAAGACTGACAGCTACAGAGGGAAAGCTTTGCACTGTCCTCCCATTCTGCTGAAGTCTCCCACTTGAACAGTTCCATTACTTTGTTCTCCCACAGCAAAAAAAATATTCAATACTGTTAAATTTGGTGCGACCACATTGTGACAAAGTATCAGTCAAAAGCCTTTAGGGAGCATTCTGAAAGAAGATGGATCTTAAAGGCGTTAAGTGATATTTCCTGGAGGTGCCATTAATAAATGGTAGCTGCGCTCTTAGAACATGCTGAAAGTGTCAAACTTTAATTAGTGAAGATCCTACACACCCCATGGCTTTATTAAGAAGAGGAAACCAAACTGGTAAAGACAAACAGCCTTTGTATGACAGCCTACTTTCATGCTCCTCCTTCTGCACCCATATTTCCGCAGCCCCTCCCAGGTGTGCACGCACACAGCAGCAAGAGAAGCACACACGGAATGGACAGAAGTCCTTATTTTGACATCACTTCTGAAATTCTCGACAGTTCACCATAAAGCTACTCCACACTTAATGAACTTGCTTCAGATGTATCTGTAGCTCTGAAATACCCGCAGTATTCATAAAAGTTCGTTAACACGAAGGCATCCTCTTTGGTCTTCTCCTCCCCCCCCACCATCCATGTAGATAATGCCACATTTCAAGTAAGATAAAAGGGGTTCCATTGTGAAACACTCCTTTCAGAATGAGAAAACAAACTTGCTGCATTCATTCATTCAAAACCAGGCTTGCTTCTCACCTTTACTCTGTACTTTCAGACTTCTGAACCAAGTAAATGCATCATTTGTACATTCAAACACTAAATACTTGAATTATTATTTTTTTTTTAACATCTCCACACTAACAAAATACCCATTACTTTTAGAACTAAGCAGAAGAACTGAAGTTTATTTCCCCACAACGTAAGTAAGAAATGGGTGCCACTTATCTAAGCAGAAGAACAGCACTCTGGTTGCCTCCTGGCACTTGACGTAATGGCAGTACTTAAAGTAATTGGCCGTGAGCAACAGAAGGAGGGTGAATTTCAGGTTGGTTTGCTTACAGAAGTTCACTGACTAGGCTGTAAAAAGGGCTGGTTTGCTCTGCTGAGACACTGAGCTCTCCAGAGCAGGTTTTCCAGATCTGATCAGTGATTATACACTCATTATTGTCAGCACCAACAGAAAATCCCCTGTGCTCAGACTAGGCCAAAGCTGTAAGGATCAGACCAGACCAGCTTTTAAATCAGAACCTTGTATCAGCTGGGATGCTCTGGACCCAGGTGGTGACTGCAGAGGTACTGGGATGTATTCCAGTCCCTCCCATAACTGAGGTACAAAAAAAAGCCTATTTCAAATAGCCAGCTCTGCATTTTCTTCCAGGACTTGGACAAACAGCGTATAAAATGCACTGAAGGGCAGCATGACTTGTAACTGCTTGCACCGCCATTGTTCTTCATTTATATAAACTGCAACAGGGGATGCAAATCTTCGTAAGCTCTTTTCTCACCAGTTTACAGCAGAAACTTCAAGGTGGACCGATTTACAAGAATCAGATTGAGGAACAAAAAAGGAAACCTTAAATTTAACTGAGCTAGAACAAAACCAACCCCAAGACAAGACAAAATCAGGCCAAGCTTGCAAGTTTCATTTCCATTTCACTGAGACAAGTCTGACACTTACAAGAGTATTTCATAGTTTATTGAAAGAGCACTTGTTACAATACAAACCAGTTCTGCTTTTCACGAGGCAGATCCTTGCTCTTAAGACAATCCAAAAATGTTTTTTTCTTAAAACAATGGACAGATCTGAAAATCCCATTTAATTCAAAGGCAGTTCACTGCTTTCTTTACAGTACAAATGGGCACACAGCATAGAATTATTTGGCAGCTTCTGAAGAGTTTCAAAGGATAGTGTCAAAGTCAAATCTCAACATATAAAGTATAAAGGACAAACTTTTAACATATAAGGGATAAAGGACAAACAGTGAGAGAAATATTGAAACCGTGCTGAATGCACTGATAAAAATAGCATCCTCTAATTCGACAGATCCTGCATTCACATGGCGTGAGAAAGGATGTGAAAGTCAATCAGAGGAGCATTAGTGGCATGCATTTCCCCACCCAACCCCTAATCCACGTGTTCCTAGTGAGTCTTAAGGATATTTAAGAAATGGTCACTATGGCACAGGTGGATATCAGCCAGCTGTCAAAGCACATCAGCACTTAGCAATGGCGATCAAACTTACTACAACAGCACTCCCATCATGGATGCAACATTTCTGTTAACCTGAATGCCTTTTCACACAGTACTCTATGCAAGCAGCTGCATTAGTGTTCATTCTGCACTACTGGGGCAAATAAAAGTGAGAAGTGTGCGTTTCTCTGACCGCTACAAGGAGATCCATGAGTTCTCACACTGTTTCCCTTTTAAGACGAGGCACTTCATTTTAATTAATACTCAATTCTAAAAGTGGCTAACTATTTTAAAGGATTTTTTTTTCTCCAAAGTTTCACTTGCATAGTGTCCTTCTAAAACCCAGGAAGAAAGCTATCCTGACAGCCACTGCTCCTATTTCTTTGTCATCAAACCACGAGACAAGAACACAAGCAGGGCTGTTGCTCTAGCTCTGCACTTAAACAGTGGGGCAGCAGATTGATGGTAACCTACTGTTCATTTTTGTCATCACCATCCAGACACTCAGAGGTATTTCTTCCCAGAAATTGGCAAAAAACAGGCCTTCAGTATTTAAGCAACAAATAGCAGGATTTTCAGCCTCACGTCAGTACGTGTGCTTGTGTGGACCTCACATCACGTGGAGACTTTGCAGAGGTAGCCACAATCCTCAACAAACAGATGAGACAAGAAAATACTGATTTGTTCTTCTCTTATCACTTAATGCACCCCTGATCATGTATTCCCACAGAGCTGAAAGGATTTTATACGTTTTAAAAGAGCCCAAGCCTTCCTGAGGATGTGAAAGAACTCTGTGCTCCTCCAGGGTAAAGCACAGTGCACTGCTAAAACAAAATTCTCAACAGAAAGGAACAGCACAGTGCTTGGAGCCCAAAATGTTATTTTGCAAATTTGTCTCAGGCTCGAAGTATTGCTCATCTACAAGGTTTTACTTGAAGAATCAAGGCAATTTTGGACACGATGTTTTAATTACTTTGTTCAAGTCGGATAAAGCATGAGACAAATGCAAACTGCAATGCCACAGGTGAACAAATTAAATGTCGGGAAAACAAACCCATCCCAAATGGTGGGATCGTTCTGGTAGGGCTGTCAGAGGACTGACTCTGGATCTCCTGTATCAGAGGGCAGTATTCTATCAGTAACACGTGTGCAGAGGCTGCAGTGTTAACGCTTGATTAAACAATACACAAACGATGCACGGTTGCCATGTGTTACAACCAGCACCCATACCATGCACAGTTGGGAAAAAAAGGGTAGGACAAGAAACAAAAACAAAAAGGAAAGTAAGAGCTTGAGGGACTTCCTACTTTTCTTCAGCTATGTTGAAACATGTAGAAGTAACAATTACCAGTAGGGCTCCTATTTCAACCAAAAAAAAAAACCACAAGCAACCTCAAGTAAATCAAGGATATTCGTGCAAAACAGCACAAGTCATTCAGCTGTACAAATGCACTGCAAAGTGGATCAATCTCATCAAATCTGGCATTGTAGGCACGGTGGGTTTTTAATTTTTTTTTTTTTTGAGTTAACAGCAAAAATAAGTTCTCCTCAAAGCTTTACATTGGCTTACGTTTTGTCCACTGATTCTCAGAAATACGTTCCATTTTACTCTGCGCTTTCAGAAATTCAGAAAGAAAAGAGGTTTATAATTAAAACTGGGATGAAACCCCGAACTTACAGAAGTTATTCCTTAATTAGCATTTTTTCTGTAATTTGTTTGAAACGATCTGAAGTGAGATCTGCAAGCATTTGTTTTATGGAAAGCCACTTGCAATTACAGACGCTTCAGATTAAAATAGATATTCAAATTTCTAACTTGCACTTTGAGCGTGGGGAGAAGGAAAACTAATATTATTCTCTCCTATACGTGACCTTCTCCTTGGTTAAAACAAGTCTTGAAACAGGGGTATAAATCCAAGACCAAAGGCACTAAGATCAGGTACCACATTAGGATGAAACAGTTCTGTTCTCCTGTCTCAATCCCAGTCAATTCAAAGTAGCAATCTATACATCTTCCTATGAATAACTACTTCAAGAGTATCCCCAGACTCATAGCCCAAGAAAACTGGAAACCTAAAGTAAGAATTAGCTCGATGAGGTTTCTTTCTGCACCATTCAGAGAACCAAAAAATCCCAGTTCCTTTCCACAACCCCGTGTAATAATTAAAAACTATTCCACTTAGATGTGATGGGAATTAGAAAAATCTTATTTCCGAATTACTGCTTCAATCATATATATATTCTGACATAAAGTTCCATTCAGACACGTTTAACTGTCACAGCAATTTCATACCAACGACTATGAACTTCAGCAGAAGGACAAAACCATGCCCTGCTCAGGACTGTTGTGGCCCAACAGCTCTTCCTCTAGACAAAAAGCCACATCTTGTCAGCCAACTTTTGGTTTATAGATAACTATTAAGAATTTGAGTTAAGAGTGGAAAATGCTGTACTGAAGAGCCAGATCAATTTAAAAACAGAGGGTCAGTTTCCTTATTTCAAACAAGAAAAAAAGAAAAAAGGCACAAGAAACATTCAATGCTATAAACTAAATTCCTCTTTTGATTGTCTACATAAAACACAGGAGGAAGGCAGTACTTTGTAAGTTCCAGACAATATTTTCAACATTAGAAAAATACTCCAAGACACACAAAAAAAATTGGTAAATGTGCTAGCAGAGAAGTTCTCCCGTCCACGTCCCTCCCTCCAAATCTTCTAGTCTATGGAGAATGTGCTTACAATTTTTCAGGATTTTCTTCCCATCGATGCTGTTAGAACTGCACCAAATCACATGCAAACCACACGGGCCGAAGGGCCGGTACCTTGTGCCAAATTACTCAAGCTCGACCTGGCCAAACCCAAGACAGAAGCAAAGCCAATCCTGGCCGTTTCAAAAGAAGCCAGCATTGCCCCCGCTTCTCTCCTCCCCAAGACTAGCCTCGGCCAACTGCTCAGACTGTGGTCTCTCTGCCCGCTTTGAGGTTAGGTGCCGAGAACTGGCGCCTCATCCGCGGGGGTGTCACAAACTGGTTGTAGTGGTTGGGCCGCTCAGTCTGTTTGGGGTGGCTGTTGGCTGCGTGGCCTTCCGTGCCGCCTCCAGCGCCGGGGCTGCAGTACGGCTGGCGGTGCTGGTGGATGTGCCGCTTCTGCTGGAAAGTCTGCAGGTCTGGGTTCTGCTGCCCGCTGCACAGGGATTCTGATGAGCCCGAGGTCTGACGCCGCAGGGTTTTTTGAGAGCCGTTGTTGAGAGAATTGCTTCTCCAGCGCAACTGAGGCGATGGCTGCTGCTGATTGCTAGGCTGTGACTGCGTGTTCAGCTGCTGCCTGTTAATCTGGATATTATCTTGATTCCTCTGGGGGCCATAAAGATTCCACAGCTGCTGAGGGTCTTTAGAAGCACCTCTACTTTCTTTTTCTTTGTTTTCATCTTTGTTCTTATCATCATCTTTCGGAATTCTAACCTCGATAACTTCATCCTCTGTGATAATTATGTGAGTACCTGGACTCCACGAGTTCCTATGTTTGGGGTTACTTTTGAAAGGAAACCGGGGCTTGCGATTTTCAGGCGGGATGAACCGGTGAGGCATATTTTGTCGGCGAAGCTGTTTCGCTATTTCCTGCTGCTGCAGATTTTTAAATCGAATCTGTTCTTGCCTCATCCAACGTAATCGCCCACGTCTGAAAGCGGGGTCACCTGCCATTAGCTGAGAAACACGCTCCTCTTTAGCAAGTTCATCATTGTCACTTCTTCTTACGTCATCTGTGGGCTTCTTATCCGCATCCGCTACACCAGCAGAGTTTGGAGACTTGGCGTTAGCCACAGCTGCCTGAGCTTTCTCTGCAGACCCTATCAGAGGCAACACCTTCTCCATTTTTAGCATCTTATTTCTAAGAACTTTTATCTCTTCATCCTTCATGTTATTCTGCTTCTTCACTTCTTGCAAAATATCTTCCAGCTTGTCTATATGCACCTTAAGGTCATCCACATCAGTTATTCCTTTACCGTTGGCCATAACATCTTCAATCTTCTCATCTCCAACTCCTACCGTATCCCAGACATCACGGGCAACAGCTCGCCATGATTCACGCTCATTCGGGTCTTTTTTCCCATACATGGCACAAAGCTCCTTCATTTTAACAATGGCCAAAGCCTCAATCTCCTGTCTAGTGTGCCTGAAGTCATTGAGCGCTACCTCATAGCATATCTCTTTCACAGCCTGGATCTTTAAGTCTGAGATGGTAACCCACTTGGAGTCTTTGCTAAGGCGTCGGCGTTGGGGGATCTGGTACATTTTAATAGGCTCTCGTTTCTTCCCACTGCTGGGGAGGCCACACTTTTTTACAATGGTTTGGAGCTTGCTGGGGGGCAGCTTCTCTCTCAGGGAAGTGATCAGTCTCCAACTCTCCTCACACGATCTCTTGTCCGAATCATCCCCACTATCAGAGTCTGCATCCTTTGGAAAAACAAAAATCAAGAAGTGGCCCCAAAATAACCAAAATTAAAATTGTAAGAAAATGGAAAAGCTAAACAAGAAGTAGCAGGCAAAGAAAACTAAATCAAAAATCAAAATAGAACAAGTGATAAGGCAGTCCCTGAAGACTGAGTGTTAGGACAAACACATCTTCGAGAGTCATGGACTACCAAAATTGGATCTCTTCACTAAATTAACATTATTCTTAGAAATCTTATCATCAGGTAATCTAAACTCTTCCCTCCCAGTCCCTTCCAAAAATCTTTATATATGCAACAAGAAAAAAAAAGTTCCTGATTAAAAACAAAAACCAAGTGAAAACTGCACTTCATACATGCTACAAGGACATGCAAATCCCCGCCACACACATTTGCCTTGGTTACTGCTGTTGCTTCTTTCAGCAAATCCTCCCCAGGTAGGTGAATGTAACAGCCATCATAGAAGATGTCATGAGCAGCCAGAGTAAGTCGGGTTAAGACTGGTTAGTAACGTTGCACATAGTTGCAGGGATGCTCAAGTTTAAAATCCGCTTCACTACAACAGCAGCCAGAGAAGGGTTAGACGATAAGAAAAAAATGAAACAGAAGCAGTTGAAAGGTTCAGTGTTAAAAGGACTGTAAGTGCCACTAGGACAGGTGAAGACAGTGGTTCATACTTCAAGACTTGCTACAAGCTAAAAGGACATCCAGAACCAGAGTTTCAGAGGTGTTTGTTTTCCATTTGCCACCTTGTTTAGTTTTAAAAACACAAACAGGTCTTGACTGTCCGAAGAATGAGTTTCAGAAGAATGTAGCAGTAGTGACTTTTTTGTTTTTTAATTTCAATTGTTTTAACACAAATTCTCAATTTTATATCCTTGATTTGTCCTCTTCTCAAACCCTAGAGCCTGGAGCTTCCACATACTTGCTAAGAGTTATGCTGGTTTTGCTTCTTCATTACAAGTTTTCCATCTTTCGCTAAATGATTTGGAATGAGCAGTGCTTCAGGTTTCCATATGCTAGGAATGTCTGTTCAGGTATACTGCACCAAAGTTAAGCATATCCCCCATTATTGCTTACTGCCACCAGAAATTAAAGTCAGACTACTTTTTTTTTTCCCCAAAGGAATCACTAATTTAAGATACCTCTTGAACAAGTAAGAAAAGTCCTATGTATTAGTGTTATCTACTAGAACCCACATTATCTTCAATTAAATACAGCAGTCAATCTCCAGTGAACCTCTAGTGTCCCTGTTTTTCACACCAAGTTACAATACACGAAAATTCAGGAACAGTAACTGCCAGTTAGACTAAAACCAAAGGAAACCCAGGTCATTGACTACAAACCACAGGTTCCTGGTAGAAGGCCACACAGAACAGGGAATACAGCATAATTTGTCTCGGGAACAATGAAAGGAAGTAAGAAATATCATTCTGCCCTGTGGTCAACAAGCTCTACAGCCTAGGATTCATTTGTTTGAGCCACTTGTGACCTTACATATGTTCAATATTTAAGAACAACTTCTACCACTTTCGGTTGAAACATCAGACTAGAAACAGAACAAACTCTTCATGATTTTACAGCTAACAAAATCTGTAGCCTAAGGAAAAAGCATCTAACAAACTGCATACTGCAGCAGAAATGAAAGATGCCCTAGAGGAAAACACTGTACAAACTGCAGACTCCAAAGAGGTCCAGAAAGGCAAAACACAAACTACTCAAATATTAAGGCATGAGTTCCACAGGATTATTCTTACAGGTTACAAAATTTCCATACTATTATTGATGGGTAAATTGATGCGTTGCATATAAAAAGATGATTAAGAGACACTATGTGGACTTTGTCTTACATGCACTCAGAGATTAACCAACCTAATTAATATAAGTACGTACCCATACTCTAAGAGTAAGTGGCCTCTGCAAAGGCATAATGACCAAGAAAGCCAGAATTTTAGTTCTACTAAACATCTTTTCACATTCAACTTGACAAGTGGTGAATGATTATTTCTATTTCCATGTAATGCCAGCAAGGCATATATGTTTGTTGGAAATAGTAGCCCTTGCCCTCCAAAAACTATCCTTTCTGTGCAGTGCATCGAACTATAAATTAACACTTTAGTTTGTTGGCATCTCAGGACAAAACCAAAACAGTTTGGTAAACAGAATTAGCCAGCATCTTATATCCAAGGTTCTAATCTCATTTAGAACAAGAAGAATATAAATATTTCAAAATACATCTTGTATAGTAGTAAGATAAAGGACCTGACAGTAGTTGGATATCATGGTAACGTAACTGTTAAGTACAGCAACAGAACAATTGGAAGGCACCCCCAGATTTCCCAATCATTACTCGATTGCTGTTGTAAGCCATCAATCCTGTCCATTCCTGACTCTGCAGAGTCTCTCTGTACAGTGACACAGAAATGCATCAAGAAGTCTGTCATCTGGAGCATTCTCGTTAAGCAGTGTGAAAAGCAGTATCCTGATCAACAGACCAGTGGTCTCATTTATTATGATCCTTACAGTTAGGAAACCTGCCCTTCAGGAACGCACTGGTAATGCATGAGGGATTGTCTTTCACTTTTGCCCGTTAAGTGATCAGAAAAATCACAACAAGCTTAAAGAAAATAGTAACTACAGTATGGTATTAGACAGAAAACTATTTAATAATCTTCCCCTAATCATGAGTATACGGGGCAACAAGTCTCCCTTCACAAAGCTTGCATCAACACAGCTTCACTTGCAGCAAATCCCCAGACAGCCAATTATCACGTGTATAATTCATCCAGCAGCTTTATGCATGCCAGCCATCACAGTTTAAGGGATGAAATTGCATGACTTGTATCTCCTCTGACACAGTCAACACTTAATCGGTTGGGTTTTTTTTTGAAGCAATGCTTTCAGCTACACAAATTTTAACTATACTGTTGAGGAAACATTACAGTGTCACATCAGCCTCTTCTCTGAACTAAGTTTGCTTTGGCTCAAAGTCTACAGCAACTCCTCTCCATTCAAGAGATGAATCCCTTGTAATGGAATCGTTAGAAATGGAGAAAGCTTCAAGTGCACTGTGCAATACAAACAAAAAGTGATGTAGCTTCTACATATGGAAGACAGTACTCTGCTCCACTTTGCTTCTGGAAGAAGCATTAAGTGGTTTAAATCCCAACATGCAATTTAAGTTTTCAGGAGCCTCAAACTCACAATAGAAACAATTCAACTGTGATTTTGGAATTTCTATGGTAATTAAGGCACAATTACATTTGAATTCTAACTAAAAGACACACTAATATAGTTAAAGCAAAATCAGGAGACTTGGATTTCTTAAGGAAATCTAAACTTCATCCCTCGTCTTAGTCACATTTTTAAATGCTTGGAAACTGCACACATTTCTATTTGTAATAAACTTCAGAATGTACTTTTCTTGAAAGTCTGAGGTCCTATATTAGAAAATTTATCAGATTTCTTGTTAAAGAAATAGGTGAAATAGTGAAATTCCCATTCTTCTGAAGGAGTTAAAATTCCCTTCGCACACTTGTTCCCTAGACACAACCCCACCATCAGCAGGTGTAGCATTAAGAACCTTACCATGCAGGGGAAGGGAAAAGGGTTAAAACATGCACAATGCAGCAACATTTTCAGACATTATTCAAAAAAATAAACCTAGCATATAATTGGTCTAGGAACCTCTTTGGCAGCACAGAATTAGTACCTTCTGGTGATCCAAAACAAAAATCAAGGCAAACACCCCAAGAAGTTGATTAGACTACTGAACAGGAACTTCAAAAAACATAAGAGCATAGAAATGCCCTTCTTTAAGCCTACAATTCAAGAAACCTGCCCCCATGAAAGGCTGATTAAAACCTCTTCACTGTCAATTACAATCCTAAATTAACATGAAGCTCACTCACGCTGATCAGAATCCATTGTAGACAATTATTTGACAGCAAAGGGATAACTGCATTGTGCAGACAACCCAAGCAGGTTTCCTAAACTTTCAGATAAGCAAGGATAGGAATCACTGTTTGCCAAAGGTATAGTTAATCTCAAGTAAGGACACATACCAGCCTTTGCTGCTCCAACAAGAGATCTGCTTCCTCCTTCTCCTTCTTATACAAAATCTCCATTTCTTGTAATCTAAAGACAAAATGACAGAAGTAGCCAAAGAGGTCATTATTTTCACGTTGGTGTTACTATATACAGAGAACTAAATTACACTAGTTTAAAACAACAAGAGTAAAAATAGTTCGATCTAAAAGGAATTCCTTTTTGTTATACAGCTACTGTCCTCTCTGCCCCTTTAAAATCTAAAATAAATAAATAATAAATCACAACTGACTGGGATTAAGAATCCCCTTCAATCAATTAAGAGGATTTAATTTGTTACACAGGAGAGGTGTAGCAGACTGCTATAGAAGTGAATCTAACAGAATGTTGCAGAGCTGTCCTTCGCCACAACCTGGTCTAGAGTTCAGGGCAGGTGGTTAAATGGGATCTATTTATTTATTCACTTATTTTAAAAGGAGACAGAGAGCTGAAACGCTCGAGTAAGGTTGAGGGATTTTTCTGAACTTTCACTAGAAGTAGCAGTGACAACATATGGCAGAACAAGCACTGGAATACACTGACAGATGAAGAGCACTGTAACGCCGATTTATTTTTGGAAGTCTCACTTAGAAGTCTTCCATACATACATCAGACATCAGTTTTAGGTTTGCCACTGAAACCACCCCCATAGCCAACAGGTGTATCTTTCTTGCTGCAAATAGAAATTCTTAGTTCCTTTAATACCTTTTCTCCATCTCTTGCTTCATGTCAATGCCCTGCTTCTCCAGAAGCTCCCTCTGAGCAAACGTCCAGTCAACAGGCTCAGAGGGAGTCTCAGCTGATGGAGTTTTCTCTCTTTCTGCTCGTGCTTGCTCTGGGTGGTTGAATCGGAAGACATGGTTTTTACCCATGATGATACGATTTCCTAAAAATAGCAACAGAAATTAATGCTTACAGGATTCCAAAGCAATTAAAAAAACATCACTGAATCATTCATTCCATTTATCTTCTTGTGTGGTAGCAACAGAGAAGATTGCTCAGTAAGGATTTTGGTAGACATTCGAGTTACTAGGTGACAAGGAAAACAAGAATATTTTGTTTGTAAAAAACAAGCCACTGGTCATATAAAGCATTGCTCACAGAGGACAGCTTCACCCTCTGAGGTCCAATCAAATGTTCTGCAATTGTTCCAATCAAAAATTTAAGGACAGACTTGGTCACTGAGGAACACAGCTGGCACAAATAGAATATTCATTGAAACCCATTCCTCACTTTCAGTGACACCACCAAAACATGGGCAAAAGTCACTTAAGTAGAAACTTCAGCTTAGAAAAGTCTAACTTCAAAATAGGAATGCATACTTTTCTTAAAAATGTGCTTTATGTGTATATTAATTTGAGTCCTAATCAGTACGATTTATGGAAGGATTTCATTGCTTCTTTTAACCAATGTGGGAAAGAGCTGAAGAAACACAGTATTATCTTTCAGCTACATCCTAGGGACATAAGATACTCACAAAGATGGAGATGACAGTAAAATTTCTCTGCTCTCCCATACAACATATGAATGCAGTTAAAATAAAAGTAGAACCTCATTCTAGCAAGTAGATTTCCAGAGTAATCCGAATTGCTCTTGTCAATATACTGACAAAATGCAAGCTTTTAATGATTTCAAAAGCCATATCTGAATTCTTCTGGTAAGTCAACTGTCCAGATGCAGAAGGAAAGAAGAAAAAACATCCCTTTCTAGTTTAATTAAAGTAATTACTAAATGATACAGTCGGAGTTTTCAGTATGAGCCACATGCAGGCACAGAACAGCTTTGTGCTGAAGTCAACATGCTTTGTTATATGCAAATACTTGGTTATAACTTTGTGAAAAACAAATTGATGTTTGTTTTTAACCGCTGGCTAAAGATGGGTTAAAAATCATAATTTAGGGAAGTCACTTCCTCCCCCTTAATTCTTTCCCCATATGTCTTTCTAAAAGAATGTAGAGGATTGAGTATGAAATCTAATGAGAGCAAAGAGAAGCCGCTGTACTCCTGCAGAGGGTCATATCTTAGCTTTGCCAGCAAGCTGGGAATTTTCCATCAGCAGCTGGCAGTCTGTCTGCTCTGTCTCACTGAGACTGCCAAGGGCAATAGGTTTGGGCAAGAATGTACTGGAATAACATCAGGGCAAGCAGGAGGACAAGCAGGATGCTGCGTGGCAGTGAATATTTAAGTATGCTTACAGTTAGTGCAGCAAAGAATGAAGGAAAAGGAATTGCTGACGAGAAAAATGCTAACTTCTGTTTAAAAGCTGCACTCCAAGGAAGTTTGCATTACTGCACTTTAATAGCACTCAACATTCTCTACAAATGATGTAAATGTCACATATGTACAATTCTTAGATGCAGAGTCCAAAAAAGAAAACACCAAGCTGTTCTAACATTTCTTACCTGAGCGCAGTTGCACGGGCTGCACAACCCGCTTGCCATTAACGTAAGTTTCTGATCGTTCACAAGGCTCCAAAGTAACAATAACTACAAAGAAAGCAACAACAAATGAGACTTCAGAGAGCACTGTATATAAACTGCAAAGCATGCAAACCCTAGAGACCTCATTTTCTGACTCTTCCTATTAACACCAAAACAGAATGCAAGTGAATCACTCCTCAATGCTACAATGCTTAATAAAAATAAAACTCCAGCAATAACTCAATGCAGAGGGTAGTTATTGCTAGTAATTTTCTGTTTGAATTTTCATGGTTACAGGTAATCAAAACCAGTTACCTACCAAAAGACTGCAATTTGAACATTATCCCAAATTTATTTTGTTCCATCAAGATTCAAGAAAACAGTCAAAGCTGAGACAAGGGAATTTTGTGCCAATATTTAAATTAAATATTCTCTGACCAAGTAACAAGCAAAGAATGATGCAAAAACTCAGCAGCACTTGACTAGGAAAAGTAGCTTTTCACCTTCACCATTGTTGTTCCTCTCACTTCGAAAGATACAGTGCTCTTCTTTGATATGAGCCCCACTCAATACGATGTCTTGCCTTCGCTCAGCATCAGCTTGGCCAACCCTGAGTCAAACGGAAAACATTTCAAGAGCAAATCAAACAGTTTCTACAACTCTGTAGTAAAATGCAGCCCAGAAATATCCATAGAAGTCCACAATGTTAAGCCCCAGAAGCATGAAGATATATGTCCATTCTGAAGTCAGATGTTTGAGCATTTCTAGATAACAGCTATCACAAAAGTGGGCAAGTTAATTTGTTACAAAGATAAGAAGGTGTTGCATTCAATAAGGCAGCAGAAGAGGCATGGATAATAGTTTATTTATATGAATTGAATGCTCAGTCATATGCTGGTTGCTTCTGTCAAGTACTGTGGCTTTCAATTCTCCACCACCAAAATCTCAAAGGCATTTCCAGTGTACTTCATTTCTTTTGTTTGACTATATATTAAAAGGGATATTCTACTTTCTTTTACTGCCCAGTGCAATAATAAATATCTAATAAAGCACAGTGACTGCAGATATTACTTATAAAGCACAAAGTAAACTTAAGGGAAAATGCATTTCTGTGCTTTTCTCACCTATAGCAAATGCCATGCTCCACTTATACCTAGAAACTGAATAACTCAAGGAGCAATTATTATTTAATGTCAAGGTGTCTCCAGCATAAGAACATAAGCAAGCAAACCAGACTTCAGAGCATATTAATACCAACCCTCACCTAGTAATACCATCTTTGATGTAGTAGAGCAGACATTCAGACATGAGTGGATCTTCATTAAGGTTTACAAGATGAGGAGTCTGAAACAGAAAAAGTAAAGGTAATTAAGAATTGAAGAGCTACTTCTAGGTTTCTTCCCACAGCTGTGGAGAGCGTATAATAATCCAGCAGTTTTGCTATGCACTTCCAGGTTACTCCATAATTCGTCTCTTCACAAATAACCTCCTGTAATACTGAAAAGCCTCACAAAGTTAACAGCAGAAGTACAGCTCTGATTAGTTGATATTTCAGACAAAAAAGAAAGAGGGAATAGTTATGGCTTCAGTTAAAAACATAACAATTCCTTGGAAAGTAAACTTGGATACAGAATATCCAACAGCAGAAATGGGTGCTCAAGTAAAATTTTGCAACTGATGTGGAATCAACTATGGCTGTTCTCAGGCAATAGAGTCCAGGTGTTCATTCAGCAAAGTTCACTGAAGACAAAAGAAAATCTAGAACTATCAACTGATACGAACAGCTAAAGAGCTCTTCATCTAAAGTTTCACTAGATTTAAATATACTACTGTTACTACAAACCAACCTTCTTTGGTGAAAAAACCCCATTGGAATCAGCAAACAAGTCACACGGCCTTGGTGTGAAAATCTAGCCAGTGAGATAGCAGTAAGCATAAGCACAAAAGAAAGGCAAAAGTGGTTAAACAAAGAAAGAAAAATGATAAAAGAAAAATAAGTGTTAATAAGCCTCCTTCCATTCTGTTACTCTCAATTAGAATAAATTAAGTAAAAAATAAATAAATTTGCCTAAGATTCCTTGGAAATGTTGCTTCCATCAATTTATTCTAGCTACAAAAAAAGACTATTTGATAGAAATGTTAACAGCACACAGTCTTCCATTGGGGCACAGACACCTAGACTTAATCAACAAAGAATTTCATTGTGAACAGTTAGCAACTTCTGAGCTTCCATAAATAACCAGAGATTATTTTTATCCCCTAAAAAAATAAAGAGGGAACCTAGAACTGTAGCCAAACATATGCCATACCATCATCTCTGTTCACAGCACTGAAATACATTCAGAGTTGCATGAACGTCTTCAATCAAGAGAAAACTTCAGAAAGCAACACTGTCATGAGACAACTTGACACTTTGCTCTGTGTTCTACAAGCACATTTTGGCATCTCACTTGACATAGTAGGTTTAAATTCTGAATTGGTCCATCACAGTCCATAAAGAAAAAATAAAACTCAGTTTGAAACTGATGCTGTCTAAACTTGCTGTTTGCTTATTCTGAGATTTATTATTCACAGAATCACAGAATGACTTGGGTTGAAAGGGACCTCAAAGATCATCTAATTGCAACCCCATCCAAAGACCATTGTGTCTTCAGTATTCTCCTGGACAACATTCCCGAAGCATGAACTGAAGGATTTTCTCAGCTCCAATCTTTCATGAGAGCATAATTAAATTTCCACAATTAATATTGAATAGTTTCCTGTCATCAAAGACAAAATGCAGAAATACAGCTATGGTGGCTGAATGTGATACCTCTTAATTTGTAAAGTGGGCAAAATTGACCTTCTATGCTTCCATTTACTGCTCAGCTGCTAAAAACAGTGCTGCTGTAGTAACACGTGGTTATATTTGTGCAGGTACCTTGAAATGTGAAATCTTTGTAAACAACTTCAAAATTTTCATCACCTACACGTGCACAACAGCAGCCATAATTACTAGGAGGATAACTAATAAAACTTAACTGCGTGGACAGCAAGGAAAAGAAGCTAACAGGACTAGGTCAGAAGTTTTACTACTTCTAATAAATCCTCTATGGGTAAAATAAATAGTAACTACTACCAAAGCAACTACTCATCTCAGGTGGTGCTTATGAACAAACCTGATCAGCTGAAAATGCATCAAAAGAGTCATCAAAAAGAGTTGATGGTCTCTGAGGGAAAATCTAAAAGGAGATTAGCATCCATAACATCAGAGAAGGAAACGTGTAGAACACTTAATGAATTAACACCATTACAAACCTTACACACTTCTGGAGACCAAAACCAGAGCTCTACCTCTTCCAAATACAACACTTGAACCTATCAAACATTTTAACTAATAATTCTGTCCTATGCCTGTAGACAGGCCCTGTTTACCCTTAGATTCAATTTATTACACACTTGAGTATGTACTGTTCACACTAAAACACTACCCTGTGCTATCAACTCATGAGATATTTGAGATACAAGAAAGAATATTATTTTCCTTTCATTTACTAATTCCTTACTAAGCGAATCATTTTATATTTGTAGTGTTAATTTATTATTAATTTATTATTATTAATTTAGACTTTTCTAAAGGAAAGTACACAGTTCGACCATTTTTGGATATCAGAAACCTGTGAAGTTTTCATACTGCTCCCATTTCATTAGCACATCAGGCTAGTGCATGCTTCTATGACCAATGGAAGCTATGGCATGTAGTAAGCTTTACACAGCTGCCTAGAAGCATGTCACACCATTTCATAAGAAGCAGCATCCAACCTCACTACTATAGGTAAAATTATTCTCAGATGCAGAGTGTTTTGATGTATTCTAACACTCAAGCTATTTTCAAAAATATAATGTAAAAGGAGCTTACTACTGACAAGTCAAACCTCACCTACACTTTCCAGTACCTTACATGGATACAAGCCCTTCTGTGAATAGCAGTTTCCTCATCATCCTCACCCTGCAAGATGACCAACCAGCCATTGACACACATGATTCGAAAATTATCAGTTTTCCCTACCTTTTTAGGAGAAAAGACTCCCAGTGTTCCTCCATCTTCCCGAATGGCAACTCCCATTTCTGCTAACAATGCCTCCCTGGAAGAGTAAAGCAAATTATTTACCACATTTTAGGCTTCAAAAGATAATTTGTGATCAATAGAAGTTTTTGGTTTCATTATAAAATACACTATGCTTTCAACCAGCCTATTCACCGACCATGCTAGGGCTGCTGCCACCTTAACACCATAGGGCAAGTTTCCAAGCTTGAGCTCCAGAGCTTATAGGAGGAATAAGAACAACAAGAGAGATCTGACAACATTTCAGTGCAGTGGAGCATCAAAAAGTGAGTATAATTTAGAACATCAATCTTCCTTAAGGTGGCAATGAATGTAAAGGCTGTTCTAAATTTAGACATTTAATTAAAAATGAGCAACCATCATTTGTTAATTTACTAAAATTTATCTGGCTCTTCCTGATCCAATATAAAAAGCATTCTTTCCTTAAGACATAAAAGGGATTGTGTGGGGACAGACAAACTCTTCATGTCATACATTATTCTTGATCTTGACAAAGCACAACAGTAACTCCAACAGAGAAGAGTAAGAACCAGGCAAACTGTTATTTTTTCCCAAGGTACTCCCACAGTCCTCAAATCTCTTAAAAAAACTCCCAAAATGAAAGTGGAATTTCTCCTCCCAATTGCTTTTGTTTGGGGTTTGGGGACAATTGATTGGTTAAGGTTTTTCTGGTGGGTTGTTGTTTTTTTGTTACTGTTTTCATTTGGGAGAGGTTTTTTTGTTTGTTTTGGGGAGAGGAGGAGGAGGGTGAAGGAAATGGGGGTGGTGAATTCAACTCTGAGCATCATCAACATGATGCAGTCAAGACTTCCACAGCTCATGGATCAATTATGAGAATTTCAAAGCATTTAATAAATAGCACTCAGTTTTGTTCCAATCACTTTCTGACAATGCTTAAGCATGTCTTACTGCTCTAGATGCAAGTCAAACCACAGCTGGAAAGCTGAAGTTGTTCCACAGCGTAAGGAATTCTGGTACTAAAAGTTTAATCTTTGCTGTTTAAACTCAGTGCCAATGTTTTTGTAATGTGAGAGAAAAGAGGAAAGAAAGAGACCAGGACCATATGCTGCTTCACAACAGAAGCTGATGTAGCAGCTTAGGACATTATCCAAACTATAATTCTAAGCACTTTAACTTTAGAAAACATGAGAAAGGATATGGCATTCTCTCAGTACTGCCCCTGTCGTTACACATAATACGAAGACCAGCAGAATTATCACTAAGCCCCATTCTGCTGTTCTCCACTGCTTTTCAACAGAGCGACATTATCCATTTTCTAAAAACAATTCACATCTACAGCATTTCTAATTCCTGACCTTTCCATCCTAATGGCCTCTGTTTTCCTCAGCTTCTCTTCCCACGTTTCATTCAGCTCTGCAATGATCTTCTCAGATTCCTGTGTAAAAATCCCAAAAGCTGTTCTACAGTGTTCTCAATGTTCTCTACATAAAATACAATGTAATTAACATTGATACTCGGTGCTAGATCTCAATTTAATTTGAGGTACAAAACACATCCAGTGCTTTAAAACACCAAGTTGCCTCCCTTAATTTTTAAAAGAATTAATAGCCTTGAAAGGAAGCCAAAAAGAAAAGACAACTTGGTATCTAACCTCAATCAGACTTTAATTTGAACCATATAAAAATTTCTTTTTTCTTTAAAATCCTAATTTACAGACATCATTCAGCAACTGGATGCCAGGGAGCCACAGAGAGCACACCATTATTTCCATGGTAACAGCAAGTTCCTAACAAGAAAGGGATATGCGGTGTGTGTTCCAGCCCATTCCAATCCCTGTGGCAGTGTCTCATGGACAAGACATGAGAATGAAGCACAGATTCAACAGAGCCAGCTTTCCCCACTCATCCACCCATGGAGATTAGGGGGGGCCTTCGGTGAAATAAAGAAATACTTCACTGTAATGCACTTTTGATGCGGTTCAATTCTGTGCAGAATTGGGACAAGGCTGCTATTGTCTGGATAAAGCATGCTATTCTGTGTGCTTCACATTTTAATCTGTGGGGGCTGGGTGAACACAACAGTGGCAGGATTATTCTGCCTCCTTTTTTCAACTTTGGGGTAATTTGGTTTTCTGAAAGCTGACTGTATTTGCTAGTCAGACCTAGTCCACTCCAGTGCTGACCAGGCCTCTTCAAGTCTATATTTAAGTTCAGATTTCCTGTAATTGCCATTGTATCAGAAGACATACAAACAAGAACCAAGATCACAATTTTGAATTTAGTGGTAGCTCCAGGCTACAGTTAAAATCATATAATCCTAGCAGGAAAGGCTGCACACGAACACAGCCTCTAACTCACTTCAGTAAAATGCATTTTTTAGGGTACAAGTGGGTTTCAGACAACTTCCTATGGAAACAGCAATACGCTGGATATATTTTTGGCTGAAGGAAAGTTCTCCCACTTCTGACACTGGTTAGCCTTGGCGAAGACCCAAATAACAGCCTGCTTAATCTGGAGCAATACTTGCCTTCAGACGCTCAATTGCCTCTTCTCCTCCAGGCGTTGACATGATTCTTTCCTGTATACTGGACACAGATGTTAAGCCCACCTGACTACTGAGAGAGCAGGAGGACGGAGAGGCAGTGAGGGACCCCATGGAGGCTGTGGAAAAATTGCCAGGACGTTGATTCTCGGTGGCTAGCAAGTATCTATGCTTATTGTTCTGAAAATCTTTCAGATCTGAGAGAGACACACAGACAGAGGGAAGGCAGAGAGACGGGCAAAAGGAAAATAGGAGGAGGGAAGGAACAAGAAAGAGGAAGATAGGAAGGAAACACCAGTATAAGAGGAAAGCATTTAAGCAGCGACAAAACAAGTTTTGTAATTTTTAGATGGCAGTTCTGAAACAAATCCCTTCACATTAGTAGGTATGATAAATATCTCAAATCAGACCCTGAGGATTACTAGAAAGGGCTGTGCCATAAATCACTCTGATCAAAAAAGCTTGAAAAAATAAATTACACTCACCAAAAATAAACTGTCTTGCTCATAAACGAACATTAAGCTGCTGTGCACCATGAAGGTCAGAACAGGAGCAGTTACTGATGGGATTAGTGACATCCTGGGCTGAAGCCTGAATATACACCAACCTCTTTAACTCAGCAAAATGTTACTCTCCAGATTCCTTTAATTCAAAGTAGTGATCATGAACCACTGTGACCACAAGGACTACCAGCTAACTCCTCCCTAGATGCTGTCAGAATCTAAGCCACCTGTCAGCCCACCACAGGGAGGAAAGAACACAAGGTCACAGTAATGTGGTTGTGCCCCCCTCTTAATCCCCTCCGTCTCAAAAATGGCCATCTCAGATACGTGATCAGTGAAGTATCTGCTGAGGCTCTGATAGAAGTACCACAGAAGGTGGTTTAAAGCTTTTTGGTCTTCATTTACAAGAAGAAAGACAAAATAAAAAGTTATAAGGCAGCCTTTAGAGCTTGAATAAACAGAGACCTGAAAGATACCTCCTTTAAAGGCAGGAAACAAGATGAAGGCACATGAATGATTTAAAAACATCCAGAGGCAATTTATTTTGATCTAACTTGGCTTCTCAAATGTCTGTAAACCTCAGAATAATCACAAAAAATATTTTGTAACAACTAGATAGCTCAGTATTGATAGTTTCAATGGTTTTAATTTCTAGCTCAAACAAATCCTTCAAAGTACTTCTCTTAGTAAAGAAATAAAACCAGGCCTTGCAAATTATAAATAAGGGCTTCACTTTCAGAAAAATAAGAAACGCTCAGACAGACACTGCATAAATCTCCATGTCCTTCCACATCTCCTCAACTTCTACCCTGACCAGCCCTGCTACTGTAAATCTAATATCTGAGCATTCTATTTGGGTCTCATGGCTGCATCTAATCAGTTTGAAAACCACCATCTGCGAATAAAGGAAGCAAGGGTGGAAGGTTAACAAAAGGAAGGCAGGTTAAGGAAAGGGAATGCCATCAGGATGAGGAAAGCAGACATGGCAGAGCAGGGAGGATGAAGTCTCGAAAGGCCAGGAGACACATGCACTCCTGGAGATGAAAGTAGTGGCACTCGCAGTAGCTTTCGCAGTTGCTGTGATCATTAAGAACCAAAACCCTCAACACCATGCACACTCCTCCTGGAGGCTGCAGCTTTAACAGATGACATATGCACACGCTGGAAGCAGCATCAGAACATAAGACAAGGCCAGGATGAGTCTTTACATCACCAGTAGCTTTGATTTCAGGAAATTTCAGACAGATCTCTTCTAGCTGATACTGTTCTCAAGTGAGGGGGAAGAAGACTGGCTGACAGTTTAAAGCAAAATCTGCCAACACAAAGTTTACACTGTACACATATCAGACATCTCTCTTGCAATGGACTTAGTATATTTCCCTTCCATAAAGGCAAGCAGCAGAACAGAAATAAAATGGTATTTGCTGAGTGTTTCCAACCCTAGCAAACTAATCATCACCAACCATTACAGCTCAAATAAGGAACCTTTATCAGTACAAGATGTGTAACTTCTTGTCTAAAGAGGCTACGTAAAATAAACCTCAGTCTCCAGGAGGATCTAATACTATTTCATCTTGAATTAATCAACACATTTCAAATAAATACTTCTAAGTGGTAAAGAGAAGTTAAAAGGTTAGGAAGCTAAATGAGCAGAAGCTGTTTCAGCTGAATAACTCAAAAGATTTGAGAAAAAAATTTTAGTTCAAATACAAAACGTCAGCTGTCATGGAAACAGCCTAAATCATGACCACTCTCCCTTCTGTATTCTGCCAGAGAGCAAGCAATGAACATATGCTGTATTTTAAACTTTGCACTTTTTTTTTTTTTTTGACTGCAGACATAATCTGAGCTGGTTAAGCTAGTTTCCATGAGACTGTATAATGTTCCACAACGAGGGTTCTGTCTGGGATTTCCCTGTGAGAAATGCTGGCATGCAAAGCTCAGTTAAAAGCTGACCCAGAAAATGCAGGTTAAGAAGAGAACCACACAATACACACATTTGCCTCCACTTCCAGAGTATTCATCTCCCATTGGATCAACTGAAGGGAAGCAGGAGGGAAAATACAAGAAGGATCAAAATTGAAGATTCACCAGTGACACAGGAAGGGAAGAGATAACTACTCCATGCTTAAAGATATAATACACAGTTTTCAGTAGCATTTTTTTTCAGTTTTGATCTAGAACCAAAAAACAGACTGCACCAAACAGATGTTCTCACACATTTCATTTTCTCATGGCCCTCATCTCTTGAAAATAAGCAGATAGAAACATTTATACATGAAGTGAGGCACAATTTTTTGTTCTAGAGCTTTATGAGACTGCTGGCAAAACAAACCAGAACAATAGAGTTCTACCGACTTAACTCCAACTCTTGCCCCAAAATAATTTAGTATTCTATTTACATGCAACCATTTCAAAGTAAGTAAATTTTGAGATGACAAATGCTTTGGCACTGAGGGCATGGTCTAACAGGAGTTAGGCATCGTTTTCTTTTCTGAGCAAGGAAGGTACCAAAGCCAGGTATCAACTAATGACTTTTAGCCTTCAAGAAATAGGAAAATATGCTTGCTTTCTCAATATGAAATCAGTTGCTACATTACAACTATCCTTTTTTGTTTTTAATCAGCAGCCAGACAAAACGCCCTTCATAACTCACCAAGGCAACCCTTGAATGTGAAAGTTCTATTACAGTAAAATTACTTCCATTGCAATAGGAAAATCCACCTCCATGCTTTTCCTTGAGAGTTTGAAGGTGGCCTATTAACACGACAGAGACTGATCTTAGGATGAGTTATTTAAAGACAGAAGAGGCCATTCCTAAAATGTTATTCCAAGTTTAACAGCAGCTTCTACACCCAGTTTTAACATTCTATGGGAGGCCAAGCTCTCCCTCCCCTCTGTAAGTGGAAAGATTAAACCCAAGATGGCAAGGTCTGTTTAACCCACTTACTGTCTATGATATCTCCCAGCCCTTGGGCACGCAAGAGATCCTTAAGTCTTGTCACCTCCTCCTTCAGCTCACGCACCAGCTTGGCATTTGGATCTTCATTGATAACAGCATTGCATTTAATCTGCTTTGCACGATCAGCATATCTGGAACCAATCAAAAAACAGCCCCTTAAAATGAACACATGCACGTCCATAGGCAACACAGGAATGTAGTAACATAGATTTACATCAGAAGAATTTCTACTTTATACAGAGTGCTGCTACAAAAAGAACAAGTCGTCTTCAAGATCTATACAAGATGCATTAACAAGGTACACCAAGCACAACAGAATTTTTTCCCCATTACTGACTGCTCTGAAGCCTCAGTTCAAGTAAAATGCTCAATTCCAGTGACCACAGTAGAAAAGAACAGGAGAAGATGAGTTTGACATTTCAAACTAGAAGTAGGCAATTGGAGAAGATGAGTTTGACATTTCAAACTAGAAGTAGGCAATTAGTTCCTAGTTTCCCTGCTCACATACAATACATCAGTTTTCCCCTTTTGGGATAATAGCATTTTTTCCATTATAGAGTTTTCTTTTCTGGAGGTTTCTCAATTTCTATTAACCAAAAATCTGAAGGATAGCATGTGTCTGGTAGAGCTCACAGTTACCCATATCCATCTCAGATGAAAAAACTGTACCTTAAAGTGCTCAAAGTTTCATCATAGTTGATATCTGCTGGACTCAAAGCAGCAACCATAGCAGTTCGGGAATTACCACCTGTAACAGGACAGATGAAGTTTCAGACAACACTGCAGTGCACAATCTAAGCACTACAACCTACTAAATATCAGTATTTTCCATAAAGTACAGAATTCAACTGCATTCCACATAACTAAGGAACACACAAAAATCCTGCAGAAAAGCTGCAACTTTAAAAAAAGGTGAAACATGCGATTCAGATTTGACTGTTAAAATATTTAAACCCATAAAGAGTACAAATTTAAGTGAATTAAAAACATTCTGAGAATTTACTGAGAATTTCTTTCTGTACTGGCACAGGTAAAGTCAGCCATACCTAGATTTTCTCGAAGGAGCCATGTTAGTACAGAATCCCTGTATGGTATGAAGTCCGTCTTCTTCTTTTTTTTACTCTACAAATTACAAAAACAAACAAGAAAAACCTGAAAAATAAACACTGAGTGGAAAATGAGCACAGATGCCCACTCAAGAGGTGCTGAAAAGGCACCTCTCTGCCCCTTGACAAAAGTGAGTAACCTTAAAACAGGCAAGTAAAATTAAGTATAGTGGGTAAGCATCAGATGCTAAAGCTCACAAAATTTTCCATGTCACCTTAGAAAACTCAGAACAGACAATTGCCTGCAATCTATTACACAGGTAAGAAAAAAACCATGGAGCACAGAAGCACAAAAACAAAGAAAGTTTCCCTGCCTAAAAGGTAAGTATTCACAAGCTCATTCTCCAAATCAGGGGAAGTGATGTAGTAAAGAAACACTCCCAAAATATACTTGTGTGTTTTTCATGTCCTTATCTCCAACCTAAGTATATTTTTGAATTTCAGTATTGACCATTCTCACATTTCATAACAATTCTTTATAACACAGTAATTTCTCAAGAAAGATCCTTGTTCATTGGTTTCAAAGTGAAGACAATAAAATTTCACAGCTGGTCAAAAAAAACAACCAAAAAACCAACCACTCTGACCATCCTACCTTGCTGGTGCAATTATCCTAAATTGAAAGCATCAAAGAAAGCAGAAGACAATAAATGATGAGCTTCTTAATAGAGCTTATATATGTTTCCATATTACTTTGGATAGCATTCTTTTATTGAGAAGCCCCATGAATTAGAGTAAGTTTCATTAAAATAAAAAAAATAAATAAATAAGAAGCATTAAGTACACTCAACCTGTCCCAAGTTATTGAGAACTCTCTTTTAAAAGCAGCAATAATTCACCTTTTTTGTTGTTTTGGTTTTTTTTTAATATTAATTGAATAGCAAAGCACAAGAGGAGGTACATTTCTGAACCTACAAGACTGTGTTTGGATTACTGTATGTTTATTCAACTTAATGCATTAAGTCTTTGCATTGAAAAAAAATCTGTGATGATCAAACTGCTTTTTCTAACATATGGCATTTTAGTATTTTAACAAGAAATACGCATTTACATTTCCAGAATTATTCTTTTCAACAGAAATAATACTATGGCTGTACAGAACTGAAAGCTTATTACATGAACACATCCTCTACATAAATGTAGACTTGTTTTGCAAGGCTTCTTCAAAGCTAAATAAACTAATGCTTCCAACTACCTTGAAATAGTTTCCAGCAGGCTCTGTAAGATGCTTAGGACACACACAGAGCTAACTTCACTGATAATGCCAGGTCAAAAACAGTGAATGACTCTGCTGTACTCTCACTGTCTCAGTTTTACTAATTATAGAAAGGATGCTGCAGATAACTAAATGCTGTACTTACCACCTCTGCCAATGCTGAAATAACTTTGCCCAGAGTCGTGAGAGATTTGTTTATATTTGCTCCTTCCTGGGAAAACAGAATCCAGCATTAGTAAGTCTTATTTTTCAATCATGAATCTCTGCAAACTTCAGTCTTTACTTCCATAGCCATTTTTTTCCAAACTTATAATTGCAATTCTTACACTGCTTGTGCACCCACTTCCCTTTTTTCCCCACACATCAGTGGCCCAATACCTTTAATCGGGTTCCTTTGGCACCAGTTGAATCAGCTCGCTCACTCCCTGCCAGATCCACAAGGCTGATCTTGCTGACCTGAAGAGAGAAAGAACAACTAGAATTAGTCCTTGTCAAACTAAAGTAAGAAATTAAGTAACTTCAAAAACTTCTATGGCATGAGAAAAACTCTGCCTAAAAATGACCATGGTGTGCTTAAAACTAAGGTTTTCACATGCAATTAGTTTGATAATTATTATCATCTTGTGAATAAGAAGCATCTAGAATTACAGAATTACACTCTTTTAAACATCACTATACTTTAGATTACCTAAAAAGAGAGGTTGAGGCCTGCTGACATGAGGTGAAAAAAAAAACTGTTACTGCTAAAGGCAACATAAGAATCTCGAAGGTAAACAAACTTACATGTCACCCTGACTTTAGGGACATCAAAAACTGTTGTAACTAAGATGGGGGGAAATCCTCAAAACTCCTTTCGTATCTCCCTCTCCATAGGACCTACTCCTTAAGGCTTAAATTCTTCCCACTTCTCATCTGTAACATACCTTCTCTGTGGAAAGATCAGTTTCTGCATCATGTTTCTTCTGAGTAAAGACAATTGTAAACACAGCGTGAGAGCGGCTGCTAGTTTCATTCATGTTGGTAGCTGCCACAGTCCTAGAAGATGAGCACACACAGATACTCTCAGAAAACAGCAGCCTCTGTGCTGCAAGTACAACAACCTGCAGGACTCAGTGCAGCTGCAGAGGATCACAGCTCATCTGCACTTATTTTTCAGTCCTCAATTCTTTCCAGCTTTAGCACAGTTCAGAGTTTGCTTAGTCTGTGTACTTACTGACCTATCCAACACTAACATATAAAAGTGACATTCACATCAACCTCACAGACTGCTAAATGAAGCATACTGTATATAAATGACAACCAACAGCAAATAAGAATCTAAAGTTGTAAAGCCAACTTTAGTCCTGATCACTTGAGTGAAGGAAACTACTTATTTATACCAAAAGGCTGACTTTAAATTAAATAATAAGTAATTCTACTGGCTTTTAAGACATTACAGGCCTTAAGTATCCATAGTGATTTGCAACACCATTACACCACTTATGTCATGTAAACCCAACTGCAGATAGAAGCATGTAACATGCTACTGCTACCAACCTGGCTTTGTTTCCAGCATCCATGAGGTCTGCAATGTCTGTGTAAGATGTGACTGCTAACTTGGACAGATCTTCCACATAAGGGCCAAGCAGAGGATGCTCTCGTACCCTCAAATTCCCTTTGTTCTTCGGGTTCAACAAGTCTCTGACTCTCTCACAATAAATCTCCATGTAACTCACCTGAAAACAGGAATTGGCAAAGATCATTTAATGATTGTTAAGACTGGTGGTATAGTTTGATGTCCAGCACACAGATGATCTTTTATTCCTCACCACACTCACCTCCACAGAGTACGACATCTCTTCATTGCTGTTGTCATTGATTTTCTCAAACAATTCTTCACATAGCTGGAAAGGGATTAAAACCAAATCAGAAATTAGATCTTACTGAGTAATAAGAAGTAACTACAATGACATGTCATTAATTTGGCAGAGGAAGAAAAGGAACAGATTGTATCAACAACAGCGTCACTAGGAAGACACTTAACCCCAATTATCTGTCATTATCATCCAGCCTTGATAATTTATTTTATAAAGCATTTCAATTCTTCAAGGTTTAACCAATACTAATATTCTGTAACACAAAATTGGAAGAATAATTTGTTACAACATTAATACACTAAATAACCAAAATTGGAAGTAAGAATTTGAGGAACTCGTGATTAAAATACTTAATCCTACACTAGCTTATTTATCTTTAAAAGAATAATCCTGTGTCAATTCACTGGTATGTTTAAGTTTCAGGAGTCAGATTTAAATCAATAGGCAGATAGTATCAAAATTCATTTAACAGCATCTTCATACAAAGAATGCTTCAGTCACCCAGCATTCTACTATTTCAGTAGCACTCCTCTACTGTTAAGTCAAACAAGAGACACAAAATTAAGATCATAAAGGAAGAAAAAGAATGAACAGTTTGCAAATACATGAATATATGCAGAAGATTAAAAAGCACAAGGACAGAGGGATGTGCATACAAAGAGGACCTGGGAACACATATCTACTGGCCACTGCATGGAAAATAAATTACATGGAAAATGCAGGCAAATTTAAAGCATGTACTTTGAAGTAATTCAGCCAACACATGGTTAAAATCTAAAGCATCACACTACGAGACAGGAAGACAGAGTCAAGGAATTTTGCCAACACAAAGAAATTTAATGTCAACAACCTGTATTACTCAGAAAGTGATTGTGCTGTACCCCCTGCATACGTGACAAGAGGGAACAGATTCAACAGGTTCTCTCTGAACACATAAATCATTTTGTTTTTCATAAGGAGACCTCAGTGAAATCGGAGGGAAAGTACTTTATTTAGAAACTGGTAGATAAAGAGCATTACTGCATCTACAGGAACATTAAGTAGTTTTATAGAACACTCTTTAATTCATACATATTTGACGTTACAGAAACAAGAATATCAAGATCACAAATCAAAATAATTTTAGCACCAAGCTGTTCTGAAACATTTTCAACTAATTTCACCTGTTATGTTGATGCTTTGTATCTCTGCAAGAGAAACAAAACACTTCCAATAATTATGTCTTTAATCACATCATCCCATCAGATGTGCACAAATGTACTCTTCCAACATGACTTCAAGACAATCTACGTATGCAGCTCCAAGTGGGACCAGAACATTTCCTATATACTTCACTGGGGTCTGTGGCCTAAATAATTTCCTCCCCAAATTATCAAATGCATCAATATATTATTTGATTTCTAACTTTGAGAAATTTGTTTCCACAAAAGCTTTATGGCAGATTCATCAGCACTGTCACCTGAATTCCTACTGAATGCAAAGGTGTCACATGCTGACCTCATTACAGTCAGATGAGACAAGAAATCTACTGAACAG
Organism: Chrysolophus pictus; assembly: GCA_037305975.1. Classification (NCBI taxonomy): domain Eukaryota; kingdom Metazoa; phylum Chordata; class Aves; order Galliformes; family Phasianidae; genus Chrysolophus; species Chrysolophus pictus. The sequence goes on along the minus strand of CM074596.1, from coordinate 3,653,730 downwards.
GACACCTTCATTCACCAGTTTGTTGGTGAAGGAGAGAAACTGGACGCAGAAGAGCAGACAGAGAACATATGGTACAATTTTTAAAAGTGTAACAATGGAGACAAAATTACTCAGTGTTCTTTTCTGGAGTAAGTTTCTTTCAGTTCAGAAAGAAACTGTTGCTGTGTGTGAATTGCTGTCGCGATATTAAAAAATAACTGTATTGGACAGTAAGTATCTGAACATGCTCTAAAAAAAAAAAATAAACCCCTTTCTGGGTTTTGTCATACCTGGGGGATTATCCCTGCTTGGCTCTCCTCCTGTTTGCCCATCATTGTGTAGGATTTCCCAGCTCCAGTTTGTCCATAGGCAAAAATGCATACATTGTAGCCCTCGAAGGCATGCAGCAACATCTCCTTCCCAATATCATTGTACACACGGCTCTGAGATGCAAAGCAGGGATCTTCGGGCTGAAAAGACACAAAAACAGGATCAGAACAGTCTTCTCACTTTCACGTAACATTTCAAAAAGCAATTAATCTATCTTGAGGGTCAATTCTCCCAGGAAAAGGCAAAGAAAGCACATTTTTCCACAGATTTTTCCCAAAACAATACCAGCTGAAGCAGAATGACAGCCTTGGCAACACCACTCCAGCACAGCTGGGGAAGCAACCTCCCTAAGAAAAGAAACCAGTTTTGGTTTGTGAACACTGCTGACACTACTGGACACGTTTTGTGCGAGATCACTGACAAACATGATTCAAGGTGTTTGGAATGGAGAGAGGAAAAACATCAGAAGTAGTTTGTTTGTATCCACTCTCCAAACTCTAAGAAGGTCTGGAAGTCACAAAATCCTGGAGCAGCTGCTCCTGACTATGGCTCAGGAGGGGAAAAAGAGAAGCCAAAGCTGTTGAGGTTTTTTTTAGACTACAAGAGTGTAGATGAATCGTTAAAACAGACCAGCACTTTCTGGCAGCTGTCCTATTCCACTGCGTATATCCAACCCTGGTTTCAATTTGCAAGCTCAATAATTGCAATGGTGACTCCAAAAATCCCTAAATACACATTTCAAACTATCAAGTAACTGAATCAGCCAAGGACAACGTATCAGAACATTTTTCTATGGTTAGATTCAAGGCAGGGCTACTTTAAAGCAATTCATCCCAGTAACAAAGCAAAGCAAAACCAAACAAAACCAAACAAACAACATAAAGTTGACCACAGATGCAGTGACAAACCTGCAGAAGGACAAAGCAAGGCATCATCTTCAAATACCTGACTGAAAAGTTTCTGCTGCACTTTGGATAAAGCACTACCACCTCTACTGTCTGATTAAAACCAACAGTGCTGCATATGCAATGAAAAAAAAATCAAAACAATCACAGTGTCGGAAAATAAACTTGCCAGATCTCAGAGCAAACACAGAACCTGCTCAAAACTAAACTTCACAAACCAAAAGACACGAATCCTCTGTTTTTTATGCAATACATGTCAAGCACTGAGGCACTGTACTGGTCAGACTCCAACTAATATTGGAAAAAATTATCACTCTAGCAGTGCAGATGTTTTAAGTTGCACAAACCAGAGCAGACAGCACAGCTAACATACATAACATAAACTGCTCTGCAATTTGATTTTGTAGGCAGATGTCACTGTGGTATTATTAACCTACTATTTTCTCTTTCTGAAATATTGGACTTAAACATTAACTGCTCCTGAAATCAGGACAAAATCTAGCTGGGATAACATTCTAATGTTAGACTCAAGGCTCTCAGATCAGTTCTTCTCCTTGATACAGCCCGTCTGCTGGTTTTTGGTGCTTAATGTGTTCTTCAGATTCCTTCAGCTGATCCCATAATTCATTTGCACAGCTGCTTTGGAATCAGGATATTCAGTAGGAAGATTCATAAAAAGGGCTGCACAAATCCAAATTTTCCTAGGTTTTTGTCAAGAAAGTATCCTTGCTGGCCACAGATTTACTCAAATACTGTCATATTTGCACAATCCAAATAGCTAGAACTAAAAACAGAGAGAAAAGCATAACCCATTCTTTCTACATTTTTTGAGAAAAAAAGGCAGGGGAGGGGTTGATGGCAGATCAACACAGTTCTGCTTTACAACAATTACTGGAAGTCAGCAAGACCTTAGCACTAATTTGCAGGAGGGTGGGGCAGAGGAGCTCGATGGGAGAGTTCATTGCTTTTGCAGCTATTACAAACACAGGTCACTACTCTGCCTTTTCCAGGCGTGCCAAGGGGAACACAGACCACATCTGTCTTTGAACTGCAGAACATGAGCAACTTTCAGCCATACACAAATAGAACTGAAGTAACTCTGGTTCACATGCACCCTTAAAACACTTAAAACTGTTGCTGAATATTTTAAGTAATCTTTCAAATACCCACAACTTGCTATTAAACTCTAAGAGCTTAGACTTCCCCTCTCCCAGGCTTTCAGCCTTAATGAGGGTGATAGAGACACTGCAGGAACACCTGACAGGGATGGAACAGTCAGAAAACAAGCAAGCAGTTAAATCAAACCAGGTAAGGAAAAATGGTTTCCTTGTAAAAGAACTCACCGATGTGTGGGACCAATAAGAGTAGTCAAAGCTGAAGGACTTTGGCGCTTCCTTGGGATTCTTTGGGTTGATAATACCTATGGGAAATACAATTCAAACATTTAGCTAACTTGACATTTAGATGCATAATTAATGAGTTTGCTGAGCCTCAATCTCTGTCCCTGAGTATCCCCACACCACTCAGGAGTAATAAGACTGAAGCACCAGATTCATATCTTCCAAGGAAATGCATTCCTAAAAGGAATGATGCTGCTAAACAAAATTCTTCTGTTCTATGGAAAGCCTGAAGTAGGTCATGCTGCTCCTTTGGCACGTAGAATGGGAAAGGCTCTTAGGAGTTGAGGGATATTAACAAGAAGGAAGAATGAAAACACAAAGACCTCCAGAATCCACAACACAACACAAACCCCACTTTTCCTATCAGTACACCTGTAACCGTTCTGCTCTTTTTATTTTCTCAGCTTCCAAAATTATTTCAATATTTGATCCACATACATGCATCCCCTACAATCAATGTAATGCTCTTCAAGGTATATTTTAGGTGCTGTTCCCCCTCCCCCCCAAGTAACCTCTGCCAATAGATTCAGCTGCCATTTCAATGACATACAGGACTCCCGCAGGTTGTGTATTCCACAGAGGGTAGTTTATAAGCACAGCTCTTGCTGAACAAGTAAATCTCTACTACTGCTTCTTCTTTTCAAGGCTGTATTGTAGGAAATACTTACAAGATTGTTTCCACCAGCTGTTTTCAAAATCATCTACATAAATAGGATTTTAAAAAGACATACTCCTGAGAGCATCAAAATCAGACAAACCACAATCCACCTGCACCTATAGCAGCAATTTGCCTTTGGAAATCTTATACTAATTAAGATATACGCAAACAAAAATCTACGAAGAAGAAAGAATACACACAGGTGGTGACAGTCTTGCTGGGGAAAACTTGCATTCCAATATCAGTCAGCCTAAGCAAAGGATGGCTGTTTCTCATGTATTCAGGCCAGCAAGGCTGTGCTTCTGGGAGATGGGGACTTCTCCTGCTTCTTGGGAGAAATCAAATCAGAAACAAACCGCAACACCCAGCACCCCTTCCATTTCAGGCATTGTGATCTTAACACGTTGCACTGAAGTCTCTGAAAACACGGTTACAGAATTCCCTTCAAAATGTAATCACTCCACCAGATGCTGACCCCCTGAGCAGGACCGTAGTCCAAAACTACGCTGCGGAGAAGGGCTCACTGTGTGGATAGCAAATAGCAACAGTTGCTACTCTTCCTTGTGGTCAACTTCATTTTCACTTGGATGCACCTTGTGCTGACATTCTTGCTGTACAAAAGCTGACAGACATGCAAAGCCAACAAATAACATTGCTTCACATCCGTACAGCATCACATGGCAAAAACACGTGCAGCTTTGGATAGCAACACGGGCATCAACGCATACCAAACCAATAACCTAAGCACTCATATATGGCTCCCATTTCCCTTGCTCCTCTTGACCAAGCAGCAGTAATGCTGCATCTACAACACAGTAGTAAATCAATTCTGAAGTGAACAAATCCACAAGACAACCTCACTGCAAAAATCTCAAGCAGCTCTTTCAGTGCAACTTTTAGCAGCCTGGAATAGAACTTCTCCTGCTCCTCATTCAATTATTGAGCAATCAAAGCTCCAGAAGGTAGGAAAGAAATCATGTCCTTCAGCAGCAGATGAACAAAAACAGTACCAGAACCAGTCTCCAAACCATTTCAATGTGTCCTTCAGGAATGAGCACCACCACTTTATTCATTTATGGTGGGTTAAGGGCTCCGGGGAAAGTAATTTAACTATTAAAAGCAGAAAGAAAGCAGCAATAAATAGAACCCATCCCTACGTATTGCGTAACACAATTCAAAGCAGATACACGAACACATACAAATATTGCTGGCAACTCTCATGACAATTAATTTGCAACCACAAAACTCTGATCTCCATCTCCATGGCACGGCTGATGTGTCTCTTTTTAGAGCCTACACTGAAATAACAATTATTCATAAGTCTTTTTAATTCTTATTTTGTCATGTACAAATATAAAAGCCACTTCTCTTGGCCAAAGTATTTGTTCTCTCCAAGGAAGAAAGTTCAATTAAGATTCTACTGTGACAGAAGCAGGAAACAGAACAAGAAGCAGCATAAGTGTTAGCATTATTCAAGAAGGAGTTTGACATAAAACACACATTACATACTAATAGCTTAAAAAATTCAAGAATCACAACATTTAGTCACAAAAATGCCTAATTCTTCACTCAGCTTGCTGTTCACAAAAGCATGCTGACCACCTATGAAAGGTCTCCAGCAGTGCAGCACGCTCACTGTCAGGCAGTGCACTACCCACCTGCCCTTACAACTCAAATCTGATCCATCATGTTCACAGAATGATGTTCAGGCTCCAGGATTTATGCTAGTGGTGGTTCACCTTTTTATTTACGTATTTTTTTTTTAAATTAGGCTTCTCTGAACTCTTTCAAATTAAGTTCCATGTCTTGAAAACTACTTTCTAGGATGCGCAAAGTTTCTGCAAAGTATATCATGAGCAGCATTATGAGGAATGGGAGAACAACGTGAAAGAAAGCAGCTCTGTCAGAGGCTGGGAATGCAGCAGCTTGGCCAAAACCTTCCACAGAACAGGAACAGGGCAGAGGAAACCTCCTGGCTGCCAGCAGCTCTGCACGCTGTCCTTCATGACTGATCCAAACGCAGCCTTTTCACTCAGTTTCAGGTTCAAGCTTGAATTCTTTTTATCCTTATTTTGATTCCTTACATACAGTCCACATTGTCTGTCTTCAGTACCACTGGTTTAATGGAATCCTGTCTATGTCTGCAAAGGAATCCAGAAGGGCAGAACAACTGAGAAAACAAGATTACAACTTCAACTGATTTCACGCGGACTGAAACCCTCTTTTAGCGCACGAAGCATGAAGCTGCTAGCATCCATCATGGTCAACACAGTCTGCATTTGGACTGAGTGATAAGATGCATCATAAGGCAAGCTGTGAAACCTGAAAGAAGATGGTGAGGCAGCAAGAAACCAGGAAATGAAATTAAAGCAACTGACCTAACTTGAAGGTGTCTATTGTGCCAAGGGCCAACTCTGGAAGGATTACTAGATGAAGCTCTCAGATACTTCTGAAGTTAGATAGAAGACTTGTTATACCACAGGTAAGCTTTATCCTCAAGTTTCATATGCTAGATTGGAGGGGGGAAAAAAGCCAAGTGTGATCATGCAGAAATTAGACTGAGCAGACGACGCTGATTTTGTGAACCAAGCTGGTTTTTTCAACTTACAAGGAAACAAATAGAATTAAGAAGTAAAAGCATCGCTTCCAGCATCCCCAACACCCACAAGAACAGTAAAAGCTTTTCAGTTATTTTGTTTGGTTTTTAAGCTGTGCAAGGCCAAGACGTGCCATATTAGTAAATCACAAATAGGTCATCATCTAGCCCCTCTCACCACAGCAGACTCCCGGCATGGTACACAAGCTAATGGTTTAATTACAGAGCCTCAGGAAATAAGAAAGGCAATAAGGCAGACGATCACAGCAGGAACACATTAATGGCCTTTTTATCTTACAGAATAAAATTGTTTATTTGATATTTCAAAGGTCCAACGTGGCAATTAACTTTTCTGTTTGCAGCCTGACACTGACGCTTTGTGCTGCAGCTATAATTAGTTACCATCAGTGTGGCACTGTAGCAGCTCTGCATGTTGGAGTCGGCCTCAGCAGCCAATGTCTGTGAAACTCAATCCCTTTTTCAGGCCCCCTGCTTTACCAAGAGCCAATTTCTTCGCTCATTTGGAATCCTACAGCTTTCCACAAGTTAAGGTTTCTACATTGAACAGAAATCGGCAGGGGATACTCTACAAAATCACCATCTCCTACACCACTGCTACTGAAACAAGTTACATACCACTAATTCAGAACTGTGCCATCCCAGCACAGAGGGGCAAATTCTACAGGAATTTTTACATAGCACTGACAAAAAAGTAAGGAAATCATCAGCTTTGCACTAAGCCTCCTCACACCAAATAACCTCAAGTTGTGTATCATTACATAAGCAATTGCATTATTCTGATCTCCTTTGCAAATGTGATTTCCTGAAGCTACTATGAGATGATAATACACAAATCAGCAGTTGTCATCTCAGTCTATACTCCATACTCTGTACATACAACTTGCCAGAAAATGTGCCTGAGAAGCACACAAAGCATACACAGCTGAGTAACTTTGCAAACAGACCAGAATAAGCAATCACAGTCATCTCTGAGGAAGGAGAAGAGGAGATTCCCACAGAGCAATTCAGAACTCAAATAGAACAACGATCCTAAAACACAGCTCACGGGTACTGCTCCCATAACAGTGCAACTGCCAAAACCAGAAGTGGGCTCCAAAGCTTTAGAAAGGTTGCCATGACTTTCTTGGAGTCTTCTTATCCAAAGAGATCCTGTGCCATTAACACAATTGGAAGACTACAGGGGCAAGAATGGATAAAGAGCGACCTATGGCCCAATACCCAGTAACATAACAGATTCTCATATCACCTTCTGTTCCCACACTCCCCCAAACGCAGAGAACAATGCCAGTTCTGCTCCTGCACTTAATCAACCAATACAATAGAAATGACAGACTTGTTTTCCCCCTCTCCCAGCTACTTCTTCATTTTCAGATGCACTTCATATGTGTGGATAACTACAAAAAAAGGACTTTTTCAAAACACAACAGATGGCTCACAGTGCAGATTTAGATTACAAGACACAACCCACATGTTTTAACCAATTAGTCTTTGTAAAGGAAAAGTTTATAGTAGGAACAGCATTGTCTAACAAAAGATAAGCAGAAAGTTGGAACACAATCAACGAAGGAATTATAATTTTAGATGTGTGGTATTAACAACAACAAACCCATCCTCACAAAACGTTTGATCTCGCATGCCTTTACTTAAACAGGCAACTTCATTGCTTGGCATGAGGTTCTTCCACACTCCAACCTCTAAATCTCTATTTGTTCCTTAACCAACACTCCCATACCACCCACCACCTGCTCCATCAGCTAGCACAAAAATAACTCATGCTTTCAGTCTTTCAGGTTGATGGGATCAAATTCACTTCTAGTTTCGCATTTCAGCAAAAATTGTTTGCAAACTTTGACAGAGAGCTTCAGTACAGAAACGCTTTGGTGTTCCAATGGTCATTTTAAATTTTTGTGCCTTACAATGCAGTTCTGATTTGTTCAAGTTTTCATCCAAAAAACACACCCATATGCACTTCATTTTACATTTATAACAAGAAATACACTCATGGAATGGGGAAAGGGTGCAAAGCATACAAGAGTTAAGAAATGCAAGTCTTCTTATTCCTCACTGCCTTTAAGTCAAGTCACCAGATTGAGCAGCTCCACCTCCACGAGCAGTGAGACTCTCCCTGCAGGGCACACTGACATCAGACGTGCCATGTATTAGTCACTCTGTAGGGCATTCCAGCACAGAACTGGATAACTGCAGTTTGCCCTTCAGATAAACACTAGCAGACAGAATTAACTTGGGCTAAATCCTGGGATTAGCTGACATACAGTCTGTGCTGGGGAGGAGAGGAAAGCAGACTGACAGATTCAAAAAGAAAATAAAAAATAAAAAACCATCCTCCTATTTATTGCAATTAAAAAGTAAAACCCAATAATGGTGGAAGTCAGGTATGGAATTTCAGAAACCAAACTCCCATCATTTGTGCAATGCATTCTCTTTCCTGTCATTCACATTGTCCATTCCTGTATTCCTACCCATCCATCAAGGCAGAAGGCACAAAGACTCCTTTATTCCCACCTAGGAAATAAAACCAGTTAAAATGAGTTGTCATCTGACAGAACAGCATTCACACCAGCCTCAGTAATTCTCCTAATGGCAGCAGTAACCTACCCAGAGCACATTCCTACCAAATACCAACACGTATGAAGAGATAACAGCAAGCAGAAAAGGCACTGTCCTGTCCTCACTTACATTCTCACTCATCATTGGTGAAGGAACTGATAGCAGTTCAGGAGTTAAGCTAGGCAGAACTTTGGCACAGCTATGTTTTTTCTTCAGCAAAATTTAAGGAAACAAATCCCAAATAATTCTGTGCCTTCTTGAAATTCTATTTGAACGTAAGCAGCACTTTTACATCTGAATAATCAATTTAAACGAGGTCAATGATCTTCAAGACTTTTAGAATCAAACCCACAAGACCAAATTACCAATAAAAGTATCCCAAAATGCGCGTGTCTGGAAAGTCTATCTGCGCCATCTGTAGACTGGAATGCCAACAATGGGAACACGGTGCTTACTGAGAGCAGGGTGGAGCAGGCATTCTTATGTGCTGGGATGTGAATAACACCCCGCAAAAACACGTTTAATACAGGCTTCTTTCCTAGGCATACGTTGCAATCAGATATATGGCCGTACTGCTTTTATAAAGAGACTTTCAAGGTTGTTATTACAAGAGATAAATGAAGGGAAACGGACACTTCCAGCTTGTAAAACAGTGCCTCCTTTTCAAAGCATTGTTTGCATTTTTCAAATCATTAAAAGGAAAGGAAACCAAATAGAAGCTAAGAACAGCTCATTTGGAATTCAACCGGATTCTCTCCCTGCTGTGGAATTTCAGCCTTGTACTGGAAGAAAGGTTGGATGGGGGAGGGCATTGTGCTCAGCAGCACCAGAGCGAGGCAAAGGCTGGCTCACAGAAGCTGCTGGAAAGCTGCTCTCATCCTCAGCTGCTCTTGCAGATCCCACTGCTATAAATACCAGCACTGCAGCTGGCATTCTGGGAGAGCAGCATGCCGGCAGGCTGCGCATCAAGTGGGAGCGAGCCGAACCACACAGCTCCAGCCACCCACAAAGCTGAACCAACAGCACCCCAAGACCCACCGCCGTTCAATAACCTGATGCTGGCCTGCTGCAGAAGCTGTGGATCGACGCTTGGGAGTTGAGCTCAATTCTTCTCTCCTGTGTTTTTTGCTGCAGGATAATACAAACTCATCCCTCGCTTTCTGCTTTCACTTGATGGCACCTCCAAAAGCTGCTGGCCTTCTGCAAAGGTTGTTTTGACCTTCAGACAATTGCCAGCACTGCATTAAAAGAAACCTGGGGAGGCTGCTCCACCAGCCTCAGTAGTTTAAAAGATTCGTGTAGTGAAGATGTCGGATTCTTAAAAGTAGTTTTCACTGCAAACAGAAATAACAAAAATGCAAAGAAAATTGCCTCCATCTTCTCCTTGAGCCAAGCCTGCATTCAGGCCTTCCCTTGCCTGCTGAGGGACTTGGAACAAAGGAGTAACTGACAACAGGGGAGACGTTCAAAGAACTTCAGTAACTCCACTTCTTTCACTTATCCTTCCAATCAGTTCCCAATTCAACCTCCCCTGCAAGGCATCTTCCCCAGGACTCGTAGAACTGCCTGTGTTGATAGTGCCTGTGTTTGTGTGGTAGCATTAACACACTGAACAAGCACTCATTCACAGACAACTCACTGTAACCACAGTTATGAGCATTTACAGACCAGGAAAACCTGGGTGAGGTTTAAGTGACTTTACTCCACGAAAGTTTATCTTCCCAACACAATCTCAAGAGTCAAACACACAGGAACAGAAGCAAGCTGTATGCAGAAAACAAACTAAACAAGATGAGCTGTTAGGACTCGTGCCTGCTCCTCGGCAGGCACAAAGCATATCAGAAATGGGCTCATTTTTGCTGATACCTACAATCATTCACTTGAAGAAAATAGATTGAGAATCAAAACTGAACTCTCCCCCCCCTCCAATGTCTCATTTGAGGTTTTTAAGTGGAGGAAAAAAGTGTTTAGGTAGGACAACTCCTACAAAGTCCCTCGCTTGCCTTTCCTACCTGGGTAGCAGTCACTACACAAATTCCCACTACTTTACTACCCACATGTCCTCAGTGCCAGCCTAAATAACAGCCACTTTCTCATTAAGGACTTTTCCCATCAGGGATTTAAACCAAAAGTTATTTCCATGATACAAACTCCTTAATGAAACTATCCAAACCACACTAATGGAATGCTACTTCAAAAGAAAACCAACTTGCTGTTATTACACAATAGCATTTCTTTTCCATTCAGTGTGCCTTTTCATTCAGAAAAGACTCAAAAGTTAAATGAGAAAGCACAAGATCAGCAAATTCTAGTTTGTTTTGTTGTTTGTTTTTTCTTTTTTACCTTTTGGAATAAGCTTCTTTGAATGTGGTTGATAGATTTTAGACACACATAATGAAAACAAATCATTAGAAATAAAAGTTGTATTTTTCCCCCTCAACCTCTATAAATTAAACTCAGAATGCCTTACAAAGCTTTTCTGCCACCAAGGACGCCTGCTTGAGAACCCAAGTTGCCATCTGCCTACAGCAGCAGCTGTGACTATTGTTCCTGGCAGATGGGGCTGCTCCACTGTCCCTACTTTCATTAAGTACAAAATACCTTAAGCAGTCCACAAAAAAAACTTTTGAACATCACAGAGCTACAGAGAGCTGAGCTAAAAGCCCCAAACAGACCATCATCAGTGCTGGCCTGAGGGGCTGGCTGCACTCCCACCTTCAGATACACCCAGGCTGTGCAGGTGCACTTGGCACACACTGCTTCCACTGGCACCCGCAGGTTGCAGTGCACACAGAACACCAAAACCTGTTTTAATTCATCACGACCAGTTACAGAGAACATACGAGTAAAATAATTCCTCATTTCCTCCTTCATCATGCTTTTCTATTCAGCTTTTTAAAAGACCAGGCCATTCAGACTCAGCTACCTGAGCAGTCCTGCACCTGCTAACTTGAACCTCTGCTTCACTTTAACTTTTATTTATGTGTTGCTCTTTTTAATGGACACAGGCTTATCAAAAACAAAACCAAAGCACCACAAGAGCACCACAGCACTGGGATGCTCTCTGAACAAAGAACAGTTCGTCCTGACTCTGTGATTCAATCACCCAAGGCAGCAGCTGCCCATGTTGTTCACATTTTATCTATTCGTTTTTGAAACCTAAGAACTGCTGATAGAAAATACTTTCAGACCTATAGCTCTCCTCTCACCCCATCTATTATGCAGCAGGATGGTTTTCCCACTCATAAAAACAGTAACTTAGGGAATGGACTGACTCTGCTGAGCACACTGTAGGTAAGATGCATCCATGCGCACCATTCTGAAGGAAAAATTAAAGAGATAAAGATAAAACATCCAAATAAGATACGCTGACATCCAGAGGTTCAAGATCTGTTATTGAAGTCTTATTTCCAAAAGCTGCTGGTGAGTTTAACCTCAAGCACATTAAGCCATCTATCCAGTACATTACAGAAATACAAAAGCAGATAATCTTCCAAATTTAAAGACTGCCAAAATGAAAAGGAATTGTCTCAAAGATAAACTGCATTAGGTTTATTGCAGAAGCTCCAGTCTGCTTCAGTACTGTGTGGGATTTTAATCAACAAAACACCATCACAAAAGCAACCTGAATGTCTGATATTAAGTTTCATATGAAAATTTTCTATCTGCAATAGCAGGATAAGGAAGGCACAATGTATTACACAGTGTAAGGACTGCCAGCAGAGAGATCACCCCAGGGAGTTAATTATCAATATAAAAAGTCTTCAGAGCCCATTACCTTTTGCCTCCAGGCACACGAATCCCTCACCAGGACGCCCAGCACTGCTGACTGACCCAAGGGCAGTGCTACAAACACAGCTACACTGTGCCCCAACCCAGTGGGTGTGTGTGCATGGGTTTCTGGGCACAGGTTTGTACTGCTGGCAGCCTCTGTGCAAGGGGCAATACAGATGTGCCCTTCAGAACTGAAATCCAAATGAAAACAAAGCATTTAGGTCACCTGAATCTGTGTGCATAGCAATTGCTTTTAAAAACATGTCTTATTTTTTTTTCCTAAGGTCCAAGAAGTTACAACAAAAAACAAGGATGGTCTTTCTTAAAAGCATTCCTCTCAGTAAATGTTTCATCTTTTGTTTGCTTTGGTTTTTAATCTAATAATTTGATGGTAACACTACGTTGTCTTTGAAAATCATTTCACATTCACTGATTAAGTGCTTCAGTAGTAGGATTTTGCTGTTCCTAAACTCCCGTGTTTAGGAATCCCACTATTGTCTTCCACTCTACCCTCAGTTCTCCCATTTCCACTGCAGAACTTCTGACAGCATGATTCAAACGGATACCATCTGCAATCAGATATGATCTGAGCAGCACAGGCTTTCTGCCAAAATACCAGCCCCTTAATGCAGTCAGCACATGTGACTTCAGCTGGACTGCAGAATCTCATTCCTGCAATGTATATTTCAAAAACAGAAAGACACAGTAATGCTCTCTGACAATTCTTTAAGTGCAAGATGCTGCAGATCGCCGCTTTCCGCAACTATAAAAAACAACAAAGAAGTCAGAAAAATCAGCAGAACAAACAAGCAGGGTTGTGCCAAGTACTGCTTTCAAAGTTTCCATACACCGCCTTCTTCAGAGGGAAAAGCAGAAGCCCTGATCACTCAGGGCAAAAGCACTTCTTGCAGGAGCACTACTGCATTCATTACGTTCAGCTTTAGATACTTCTGCATATTTCATTAGTTCAGTTATTGAGCCACAGCCCACACATTCCTGTACGTTTCTACCAGTGCACAAAGCTACTTAATTAAAGTTTAAACTATGGATAAGTTGAAACAGAAATGCTTAGTTATTAAGAGTATATAATAGCATCTAATGTAATTCATTGAAGAAAATTACTGTCTACAGCTGCTTGCTGTATTTCTCCTCAAAGAGGAGAATGTGGGGAAGAACAGCAGACTGACAGAATGTATGACTGCTGAAAATGATGGTTCCTTTCCCACAGCCTGTAATAGCCCTGATGACTTCAACCTGACCATCTGTCCTACCACCCATCTTGTATCACAGCCACAGGAATCGAATAAAAGGCTGCTGATCAAACATTTCCAGAACACAAAATATAGCAAAAGCCATACATAAGTTTCCAACTACATAAATCATGAAATATTTTCCTCCTTTTGAAAGCTGATGCAGTTTCTTGGGCATTCAAGGGCCTCTGCAGTGCAGTTCCAGCACTAAGAAACAGAACTGGTGTTTCTGCCCTACCAGTTGACAGATGGACAGAGATTCAGTGGTCACCCCGTCATTGTACCACAAATAGTTTCCACAGGCCCCTGGAGTTCAACAATCCTAAGCTTGTAAAATGACTGCTGTCACATCATGACAGCAATACGAAAGCCTGTTGCAGAGGCACCCAGCAGTGCTGCTGTATTTCAGAGCTTGGTGGCATTTCCACAATGAATGCCATCTCACGGTATCCCAACTTCTTCCCCTCTGCACTGTTTTGGCCTAAAAGTTGGCGTGCAATGTTTGGATGCAAAGATCTGTTTCTACAACAGATCACTGCTAAACTTTTTTTTTTCCCCACTGATTTTTAATGGAAACTTGAAAATTCAATAGAAATTGTTTTGTCAGGCAAGATTCTACGCAGGGTCTAAAGATAAGAGTTTATTGCACTGAAAAGCAAGCAGTCTCTTCTGCACGATGCCTCACTTTCAGTGAAAATAAAACACACTGTACATGATTTAAGTGACACCACAACCAGATGTCATTGCAGAAGCAGGCTGAAGTACAGCCTCAGATAAGAAAAAAGTAGTGAGTGGAAGCCTGAATGCAGCCTCCTTTTTATAAAAGGCATGAGCAAATACTCAAGTAATCAAACAGAGGAGTAACTCAGTACTCTTGGAATGCTAATTCCTTAGTTTACGGGCATGAAGAAATTACTTGATTACTTGACAGTAAAAAATACTGTAAGAAGAGTGTGTGACACTGCAAGAAATGGTATCTAAACTGCCTTGACCTTCTGAAGCACAAAAAAAAAAAAAAAAAAAATCAGTCAATGGTGGGTCCGTGTTCAGTTACCCCAAGATGAGTCTTACCCTCCAAATATGACCCAGGATAATGATTTAATAATCTTAATTTCTAACAAATTAGAAGTGTTAAGTCTTTTATTTTGCCATCTAGACTGGAAAGCTCAGAACTTAACAGGAATTTCTCCTCTGTTTTCTCACTCATATTATGCTCCTTGACACCAGCACAGATTGCCAAACGTGCACACCAGGAAGGAAAGCAGCAGAACCACGCAGGAACCACACCACAAGAATTACAATACAGTGGCCTGTAACATACTTCTACATCTGTCATTCCAATATAGACAAAACAAAGAGGTTTTCACTTGGGTACCCTAATCTTTCTGCAGAATTCACAACTCCTCACAAGCAAGCACCATGAACAACAGCACCAAACTTGTGATTTATGCTTTCTAGTTAGACTTTGAGGTAGTTTCATTTGCAACAGTCTCAGAAGACATGAAGGTTCACTAAAGCAGTAACTAAAGATGCTGCAAAGTACACACTAAGGAGTTTAGTCTGATAAAAAGAAGAGGATTAATCAGGGAGTGAGAACAGGGAGAGACCTTTCTGTGCTTAAGTCAACTTACTGGTAGAATTGCCTTGCATCTGGATGATACATTTGGATTCTTTGCTGGTTTCTCGAGAGTTGAAGGGCCGGACCCGAACAGCCACCTTCACAGAAGCCCCCGACATTCTGGCTGCTTGTTGTACAGTCGAGATATTACGTGAAAGAGGTCACAATCCTTCAAGTTTACCTTCTTGCTGGCGTTTTCTAAAAAGAAAAAAAGTAATTTGGTTATTTACAACTCCTGCATTCACCGTGCTGATAAAAAAAAGAGTTGTACAAAATAGCTTGACTTTAAATCCTCCCTGCAAACACCCTTCCCGTGCAACAAGCTGCTACTTCAGAGCCATAAGTGGAAATACACTTAACAGCACCTGCATGCTGTCTCCCTATTCAAAAGTTTCTGTCATCCAAGGCAGCTCTTTTGAAGCATATAAGCAGATTTGTTTTCATTGCTTGGTTTTCTTCCCAGAAAGAAAGGGGCGCTAATACCAAATAGAAGATCTGGTTGCAACATGTGTTAGGCTTAACCTAACAAAGATAATTTTAGCAGTAAAGATACAGCTGCTTAGATTTCAGAATGAGCTAGCTGCCATCTACTACATAGCTACGTTCCCTAGCTGTCAACTCGTGCAGCCACAAAGCATAGCAATATGAGCAAAACTGACACAAGTGTGATGAGATGTCCCACACTGACTCTTCATACACCCCAATCCAGACAGAAGGGTGCAGCCATCAACCTTAAAGAACCCTCTGCAGTCCTGGGAATCTCCTTTTCCCAAAGGAAAAAAAAAAAAAAAAGGAACTCATTAACTACTTGTATATCTAGTGATTAAAGGGCTATTTCATAGGGATGAAGAGGAATCAAAAATTACTGCCTTCAGGTAAATACTACTATCTCTGTCTCCCACAAACGTTCACCATTGAGATCATCTTCATTTACTATCAAAGCACTTGTCCAAATGCTGCCTGCCACATCTCAGTGATGAAGCACTTCAGTAGGGAGCAAACCATTCATCACATCCACAACCCCAACCTCAAGGCACATCCATCTGATACAGTTCTGCAATGTAGAAATAACAATGCTTGGTTCAATTGCACCCAAACAACCCCTCCCATTAGAAGAAAGTTTTCCATGTGTTCTACCATTAAGAAGTCTGACATAATGCCACATGATACTGTAAGTATTGAAGTTTAAGGCTCAAGAACCAGTAAGATAGATTTCAAAAAGAAGCCATCAAGGTCTACTAAAAAACAAAGCCACCACTGTGGCTGGGAAAGTATCCATGCCACAGCCTGGAACCTGGAAGGCTACACTGAGAAGGCACGATGATACAGCTGGTTTACCCATATATACAAAGATCTGCCACTGCTGAAGAAAGGATTGAGGGATCAGGTGGATCTGGTCGTACTCACAGAGCCACCTCTACCTTGAACCCCAGTGAACACAGACAGAACTCTACTCTGCACCAGTCAGCATTCAAGGCCTTGAAAACCTGAAGGCTTGCTTCATGGCTTGCTGTATTCCACACAAAGAAACATCCGTGCCATGGAACCACAGCGCTACAAGATCACAAAGCACACTGGCAGATCAAAAGCAGAAGCTTTTCAGCTCTGCAGTTCTCCAGCTGGTAGGTAAACGCTCAATTCAAGCGGTGACATCTTCACGCAGGACAAGATTTTAATAAAACCGCATTCCTTCATTAATGCCATCACATGGTGGAGATGGAAATTAAATTACTCCACCAAGCAGAAGCAGCAGAAGAAAGCATTCCTCATTCCAGCAGCTACCGGAGGTCTCTCAGCAGACTGCAAGGTTTGGAAAACCCACAGGAACAAACCAACAGTGTTTGAGTGATACTGCAGTGATACAGCAAAGTGGCACAATGAGTAGTTCCAAGGCAGACAGTCAGTTATTACAGTTCTGCATTAGTGAGAGACGAAGAAGTTGCACTACAAACTTAAACACAGGCTACAGCAAAGAGGTAATGGGAATGAATTGCATGATTTGCAAAGTTTAAAGGAGATTTTGTGGGTGTTTCACAGAGGTTAAGTACTACTAAGTGTGTGTGTGTGTGTGTGTGTGTGTGTGTCAAATTTACACCTTCATTATCACCTTCTGATTATCTCCCTAGTGGAAACGATGCTCTCCCTTCCTAATTCCATCCCATGTAAGTACCTGTGCCCTCAGGAGAGCTAAGCAACAGACTAATCTGGATACAGCCCGCTGGCATTACTCAGCTGACCCTGAGAATTGCTGCTAGAGCACAGGAGCATTGCCACACATGGCCAATTCAACGCTCTGCACCCAAAACCCAACCCAAGAATCCTATCAAATGCAGTCTCTGTTAACGCCAAGTTCACAGCACTGAGACCAACTCCAAGCTCAGGGGTTTTCTTCACCAGGCTACAGAAATAAAAGTGTCCATAGGGTGTGCTACAGCATGGGACAACAGAAAGCTGGTGGCTGATTTCTCAGGGCTTAGATTATGGAAAGGCCACCCAACACGGGCTGGGTGGGTGGTTCTCATCTTCCTTTCCCCCACCTACCAATATTAACATGCAACCCATGACAAGGACCAATAAACAGAAGGGCAATAATGAAGAGATGTGTAAACAATACAATGTGCTCCTATAAGAGCAGTTATGAAATTTAAGGATTTTCCTTTCATACTGAAAAGTCCCACACCCGAAGCTGTTTATTTTACCCTTCCACAAAGCACCTCTTAAGGTACTGCTTCTGTCTCTACAGATAACCAGCACACGCAGGAAGCTGGAAAACACGATGGAGTGGAAGAATCATCTGCTTTTCAAGAAGTTGCACCTCAGAACCACAGCTCAGATCTGCTGCACTAAGAGCAGCAAGCAGCTGCTTTTTAAAGAGAAATTTACAACAAACACGACAGAAAGTGCTCCTGATAAATGCCTGGTCTATGAGATACATTTGGCTAAAGCAGAAATGGGAAGTGGGGATTCAGAGGAGCTGTAACCATCAGAGACACCTTGGAGACACCATTGATTTAACAGCTCAGCAAAAGAAAGAACTAAGGTTGTAAATAAGATAGCCTATAAAAATATCTTAGTGGAAGACATAACTGTATCTGCTATTTAATTCTATCCTATAACCATCCTGCAGGGCACCATCCAGCTCTCACCCATAACAACCAGCCAAGGGAGCCGTGACAGCAACACAGTGCCATGGGGGGGCCCTGCAAAGAGATAAGGAGCAAGCAGAGCTCTCACCTCACACAAACTGCTATTTTCAAATAGAAATCAAGGGAAAAGTAAAAAAAAAATTTATCATCCACTGTTGGAGTAAGCAAAATTAAAAGATGCAGTCGGGCACTTTATTCTTACACACAGAACACGTTATGCAAAACAAAGCTCCTGGCTCCTGGTAATACAAGGCCATGTAATGCTAGTTACCTCCAACAGCAATAACTGCCAGAACTGCTTTCCAAAGTGCCTGGCAGCAGAGGGAAACTGCAGCTCCAGGAACGCATCCTGCTGCATGATAAGCAGCTGACTGACCTGGAGGTTTGCTGTGCAAATCCTTTGTCTTGCACAATAGCCATCTTGGATCTCTCCTCTTCTACCGTATCTTCAAAAATACCCAACAAACAACAGAAAAGGAGCTTACAACATACATACATTAGGCTAGATCTGTACAATACTGAATCAAAAGCTTCTCCCTTCTACTGTTTTTTAACCCTTCAGAAGCAGTGACAGAACAGTCAGGGATGGCATCAGAACAGGATTCTTTAGCACGGCAATGCAGTGCCGGAGCAGCACAGGTCACCAGCAGGAACAGCCTCACCACCAGCAGTGCTTTCCCCAAGTGCTCTCATCCCCACTCCTGTCAAACAGCAGCTGGAGAACAACACGCTGATTGTGGAAGCAAAACATCCCCTCAGAGCGCCTTAAGCAACCTGACTGCGGTGTCACTTCAACCCACAAAAATCAGAGCTCTCAACAAACCGCACACCGAAAATATGGGGAACTAATTCCATGAGTAAACACCACATTCACAACAACAGAACACGAGAAGGACATCACCAGCGGCTGCACAGGTAGCAGCTAAATGACAGCCTTACACCTCCTAAGAGCTGTAAAGAAGTGCAGAGCACAAAACCAAGGGCACTAAAACACCAAAACCAATGGCAGACTTCCGAAGGTACCAACCCTCTTTTATGCTCCTCTAAAATGACACCACGTTCACTTCTGTCTCACTCACAGTTCTGCCTCTTCTCACAGCTGGAGCAAAATGCCTACCTGCAGATGCCCATGGATTTCTGATGCTCACAAGAACACCTCACTAAGCAAGGTTTAGTTTCAACTATAAGACAACTAGCCCCACGACCACATATTTTTGCAGGCTTCCCATAAACCTATTTCTTTTTTTTTGTAAGTTTACTGACTGGTCATAACATTTTATAAAGGCCTTCACCACCCAGAATTACACAACAAGGCAAAACAAGACCACGCTGTGAAGCATCGTAGGAGCTAGAAATAAACTGCAACTGGTTTTTCAAGGTTCGTGTTTCCCAGAAGTACCACTGAGTACTACAGAACACTGCCTAGGAGCAGTAAGAGGAGACACAACTTCAGCAGTAAGTGAAGATGTGTAACACAGCCCGTGGGACAGATTTAGAAGAACAACCTTAAGAAAATGAAGCTATCTTGCATACGTTCCTTCCAGGCTTCTAAGGCTGCTGTTCGGGGCGGAATGAATCATTCTGCATCTCAAAAAGGATCTACCAGTTGTGTAGCTTTCAGTGTTTGCTCTGTATGAATCCAACTGAGGATCAAGAAAGGAGCTGTATGAGTGCTTGATGCAATACCCCACTGGCTGTACCCACGCATTTGGTGAGCTCTGTCAGCACAAAAGCAAAGCCTGCATATTAATTTTACACCAGACTATTACTAAATGATATCCACCACCCACCAAATCCTACAAGTCACACGCCAAGGTTTTATTGTTAAAACGTATCATTAAACAAATCACCTGGATCCCTTGTCTGTTTTCTGCTATTCGCTCTGCCAAACACAACCACGATGGTCAATCACCACTTATGATCTCAAAGCACCTGCAACTACACTTGGGCCTCCACCCAAATGCATAAATAAACATTGGAACCTCATTAGAACCTGGAGCCTTGGATGCATTCTGAAGTTCTGAATCAATTCAGAATGTATCATTCTTTTCTGCTATCGTTACAAGCAAAACAGGGGTTTAAAGGGTCAACATTTTATTTACATCATCAAGTATGTTTGTAACCAATCCAAAGCTGTTACAAAAACAAGGTTCACACACACAAGTATTGCTTTTATTCAACAGTCAACCACTGAGTCCTATCCGGGCAAGAAACAATACGAGATGCCAACCAAAGAATGCACCAACTTTTAAACAGAAAAATTGCTTCCTACGTGTGTAACTTAACCACACAGCAGCTCTAAAGAAAGGCAAGGAACAGGCCCAGAGATTAGCGTGTGGAAAGTGAGCAAAACAGCTGTTCAGAGCAGCAGGGGTTGCCAGCAGGGGGGCGGCGGGGGATCCAAATTTAGGTCCCCCTCTGAGGATCGGGTAGTGCTGATGGTCTGACATATCAGCTGAACTCACACACCACAAATCGCTGCCCTGGGACCTCGCTACAGAGTGGCAACGCCGGATAGAAGAGGTGCGGAGTCAGATGGTATAAACGTGTGGGGTATTCACCAGCACGCCAATATACCGGGCTGTACAGTAACAACAAAAAAAAAAACAGTTGAGAGGTGATGGAAATGAAGAGAACGCTCTTTTAAAATAAATAAATAAACAAACAAACAAATAAACAGCACAGATGTCTTTCAACTCTTGACTTCGCGATTCAGAGAGCGGACAGAAAGCCGCCGTCAGCACGCACCGAACGTCCATCAGCACGCACCGAACGTCCATCAGCACGCACCGAACGTCCATCAGCACGCACCGAACGTCCATCAGCACGCACCGAACGCCGCTCTCCGTTTCACCCCCCAGCTCTGCCCACGATGCCAGCCCGGCTCCCCGCCCGGGCTCTGAACGCCGGCAGCTCCCCAGCCCAACATGGCTGCCTCGAACCGCGCAGCGCTGCAGCCGGGAGCAGAGCCACTACCTGGCGCTGCTCAGACACAAGGCGGGCGCCCTGGAAGCGCATCCATCCATCCATCCATCCATCCCCCTCCCCCCCTCCGGCCCCGCACACCCCGCAGCCGGCACGAGGGCCGCGCCCGCATCCCGCGTAGCGACGCTGAGCCCGAAGGACGGCGAACCTCGGCGACACCCGCGACGCCGGGCGTGGAAAAGGCCGCACCGCCGGGGACGGAAGCGTGGCCGGGACGGAACGCCCGCACAGACACAAGTGAGGCGGGGCCTCGCGGCGCTGCCCCGACACTCCGGGCCCCGCGCCCGCCCCGCTCCCCGAGCCGCAGCCCACCCGCGGCGGCCCCCGCTCCCCCCGCCGGGCAGCGCGTAAACAAGCGGCCTCCGCTCCGCATTACGGCTCCAGGCAGAGCCCTTCGCCCCCCCCTTCGCCCCCCGCAGCCGTCGTGCCGCGCTCCCCCGGCGCCGAGCGCCCCTCACCTGGGGACGGCCGCCGCGGGGGTCCGAGGGCCGCGCGCGGTGCGGAGCCGCCGGCGCTGTCAGCGGCTGGGGTCGGAGAAGGAGCGCAGAGCGGGGCGGGGGAAAAGGAAGAAAGCGGCCTCCCCCATCACAATTCGTCGCCTCCGCCGAGAGGCCCGCCCGCCGCCGGGAGAGAGCGAGAAGACAGCGGGAAAGGAGAAGGGAGAGAGGGAGGGGACAGAGGGGAGGGAGGAGAGAAAGGCCGCGGCGGGGAGAAGCGGCACAGCGGTCCGCTCCCGACCGCGCCGCTCCCACACTGACAGAATCGCGGCTCACTGCACGCGGCCCCGCCTCCGAGGGGGAGGGCGAAACGTCCTCGCAGCCAATAGCCGCTCTCCGCTGCCCCCGCTGCCCTGTTGTTGACCAATCGCCACGCGCAGGACGAGCGCCTGCCCGCCCTCCTAGCTGCCAATCATCAGCCTGACACAGCCGCGAGCCAATCGCAGCTCAGGAATACCCGTCCTCAATGGTAGGCCCCGCCTCCCGAGTCAATCCCTCCGCAAGCCTCGGGACGAACGGGATCGGCTCCTCCGCCGCAGCACCAATCACAGCTCGGGGCGGAATCCGCCTCCGCCCTCTTTTAATCCCTAAAGAGCGCCGTGAGGGCGCGTCCCCACCCCGCCCGCTGTGCGCGTCCCCGCCGCTGGGGCAGCGCCCGCCTCAGGGCAGCCCGCCAGCACCGGGCGGGGTTTCCCATTCCCACCATTATAACATTTTCTGAGATATTCAGCGTACATCGCTCTTCTCTAACGCAAGCGGTTAAATTAAGTTATATTCTCACATCCTGCTATTGGGAGCCTCAGTCCGCCCTCGCTGCCAGAAGCAAGCAGCTGACTGGATGGAAATGCTGCCGTTTCCTCAGTGTAGACGATGATGAAGAATCAATTGAGCTGCACTGCATCGCTGTCAGCACCGAACTCATCCCTCTCACCTCTGCCGTGTGCGAATGCTTCTATTTCTGCCTCCTGCAGAAGGTGAAGGGAAACATCCCGAATTTCTTCAAAAAGCCTTTTATCTGGAGCAATGGAATATTCGATAGGCTTCACTTTAGCACACTAACAAAAACTTCACGTTTACCCGCAGAGCTAATCTCTTACTGAGCATTCATGGGAGTTTTCATGCAAAAAGAAAAATTAAAAAAATCATTACCTCTCCATTAAAAAAGAAAGAAAAAGAAAAAAAAGAAGCCTAGTGAAAAAGTATAGCTTGCTACGTCCTACCACATCACAAACCTGATGGGTTTGGGTGCTGAACAACAGAAAATGACAGCATAGCTGGCTTTGTGCTGTGACTTTTGGAGGAGAAGAAGAGAAAGATGTGAATTTGTGGAAGGGAGGTGTATTAGGGAACTAGAATAAGCATGAAGCACATTTTTCTGTTCCAACAGGCCATGTAGATGGAAGCTCTGGAATGCTCCCCACATCCCTGGGGAAAAAAATAATAATAATTTAACTTAAAATTCTATACTCACAGCACGGGATATACACAACCTAACCAAAACTTCCCCTGAGGCCTTGGCACCAAGATTCAGTCTATTAGGAAAATTCATTAATTTGAAGTACTAACATCTGTGTTCATTTTTCCACACGGAGATGTTTGTTATCAGCAGGTCTTAACTCACAGTCAGTAAGCATGAGTAAAGCCACCCAAACATCTGTACTTCTGCTGCTCTCACTGACTCGAAGGAATGATGGACAAAGGAAATGCTTTCTGCGAGTGTGTATCATCATTTATTGTAGTTCAAGAGTCAGGAACTGAACAGAGGACACAGCGAAAAACAAATAAAAGAAAAACAACCTTTTTTTTACAGACTTAATTTTAAAACACTGTGGTTTCAAATCCTTTTTAAAAAGGAAATTCAAGTATCAGAAGCAGGGGGCAGTAATACAAAAATGTTTGTGAATGTTTTTAATCTCTTTTCTTAAAAAAAAAAAAAAAAAAAAGAAAGAAAGAAAGAAAAGAAAAATGTAATTCTACATTTCCTGCACCCTTTTTGCTTTGGTAAGGCCAAGCCATGGATACAAACTGGTAAGCAACATAAAAAATGACCCCTGCCCCCAAAAACGCAGCCTCAGAATAAAAGGATCTGCTCTCTGCAGACAAGCTCTAACGGCTCAGAACTGTCACTTAGCATATATTATATCTGCAGCGATAGAAGAATGGATTTTCTTTCTTTAAAAAGTCACTGAAATCCTCGTATTCTCAAGCATCTAATTCTTGGCAGCTGTTGTAATGTATCTCAGTATCAAGGCCTTTCAAAAATACCAGAGCATCTTGATCAGCATAGCGGGACATCTCAGATAACAGAACTTAAAATTCACATGTCAAATCTTTGCCTTTTGCAAATTATCCTCATGTCTTCTAACACCAATTAAAAAAACAAATATGTGAATATGCATAATATAAAAATACGATCCCAAGATTAACACTTTGTTGCAGGCACAGTTATCGCACAGAGTATATTCTTTTGAGGGCAGGGGAATAATTTTGTTTCTTCACAGGGATTTTTTTCTGCATTAAAAAAAAAAAAAAGACAGCAGTGCAGGTCTGATGGTTGGAAGAAGGGAGGGAAAGAGGAAAAAGTTATTTTAGCAGCAAAATGTCCAAGGTTCTAACCACAATCAAATTAACGGATATCCGGCTGTAAAAAATAAGGTTGAAGGGATGCTGCCCTGATCCATTCATCATTGCTAAAATAATTCAGCTGTAAAAACTCCAAAACGTGACATACTGAAGGACAGTTTTGTAACATAAGCAACTTCCTAATTTGTCCTCCGTGTTATTGACCATCGTTATCACTTAAATATATGTACAAGATTTAAGCTGCTTTTCTTCTTGTCCACATGCTTCTGGTCGCTACAGCAAGTTATGCCAGTGGGCGTGCTAATCCCATCAGCAGCTTTCCAAGTGTAACTGCCCCAGTGTCAGCCAACAGCCCACGCCCTGCTCTTCCCACTGGTATTGGCGTGCACTGCAAGGGAACTCTTAATGGTCAGCGTTCTGCTTGTCTCTCATCCAGGCTTGGATTTGCTCTTTAAGTTCTGGCACTAATAAGGTAAAGAAGAGGAAAAAAAAATAATTAACTTGGTAGTTCAATTATTTAGTAATGCTGTTTCTCATGACTAATAGCAAGTCGTTTTCTAGAAACCCAATCAGGAATATCTACTACTATTTTCTTCTGTCAATGGATTTTCTGCACAGCTTTAAGTAAATGAATTACCCATTTATCTAACATAACAATATCCATTGGCCCAGTAGTTATGAACTCAAGGGAGGTTCAATTTTATTTTCAGAAAAAGGAGAAATAAGGAATTAAGTATTCCATGCAAGTTGAAATTCAAGAACTGTTAGTTCTACTGAGGCCTCGATGCTATTTTCTGAAATTATATGGAACAGAAAATGCACACACGTTGCTTCCCCCACATCAACAGGTCCATCATTAACTTAGAAGCAAGGATACCTGGTTCCAGCATATTTTCTGTCAGTGTCTGACGATTGAAGGGATCAGTGGAAGAATTCAGCAGATGCCTTAGGATGATTGACCTGTCCATAATAGTTCCAGATGGCAACCTCACAGGATCAGTCATCAGAGTGTCCATGAGTGGATCTGAGGACACAATCATCACATTGAAAACAACAGATGAAAGCTTCACATGAACAGAGACCTACTGCACAGGACTGATACTCAGTCTCCAATCAGCTATATCACTGAAGTTACAGAAAGCAGGTAAAAGCAGCAACAAGTTAAAATGAGCAGCGGGTTTAGTCCCAGTACAGAAAGGGAAAAACAGTACAAAGGTTAAACGTTAACCATTTTCACCATATTTCAGATTGTCTTTTTCTTACTGTTTTAAATCATATGCAGTGAAGACAAAGCTTGGATTGGACAATGCAGTTCCAGGGAAAAAAAACAAAAAAAACACCCTTTGTCTCTCTTAATTCGCTAATTTAATTGAAATGGAGAAGGATGTAAGCCTCTATAAACACAGTCTCTACTAATACATAATCATACTTAGAAACAAAATAACAAAACAAATCTGTCTTGACCTCACAATTCAGTACAGAAAAATCAACTTGCCTCTGAATTCATCCGGAGCATCACTGTAATCAATTTCTGCACGGGCATTCTTGGCAACAATCTCTTCCACTTTCTCTGCCAGAAGTTTGAATTTTTCTATTGCTATGGTTGATTTGATTCCAGCCTTTCTCATCTTTGATATGACCTCCTCAAAGAGCTCTTTGCTGTAGGACCTCTACAAGCAAAGCACAAAACTTTGCTGAGCTGCAGTATCTTAATATGCCGCAGAAATTCCACAGACCTTTTAGTGCTTTTTAAAAACTTCAGAAGAAGGGATCAATAAAACCTCAAATTATGTGAGACAGAAAATCGTAATGTACAGAACACTTCATCTAGCACAAAAATAGCAGCTTTGGGTTACACTTGTGCTTTTGTACTGGTCACTACTGTAGAACTTGTTTGGTAGAGAAAAATACAGTAGAAGACAACACCAACTAATCAAAATGGTTCAGGCATTCAGAGAGGCTGACTATAATTATTAGCACTGTTCCTTAGATTAAACATTTGTCTTGTAACATCTGTACACATTCTTGACCTCATCAGTCTTGGTCAAAAATATCACATAAAAGCTTTTTTTAAACCCTAATTCTCCAACCACTGTACATGAAGGCAGCAAAAGAACTGCTCTTTCCATCAGCAGAAATACCCTCTCAGCACCTCTTGGGGATCTCCAGCATCATTAACATCCCTCTTCATCCTGGCTGTTAAGAGAATACCATAGTAAAAAAGAAGACTGATGCAACAGCTTTCAGGGTTTAACATTCAAGGAGTAGAGGTTACATATTTCACATGCATCTTTCCCCTGAAAGCTGCAGTGTTTATTATTCTCAAAAACAAACAAATTCAGACCCTGGAGTTGTCTGCCACACGGAGCAGAAGTAGTGCATTTAAGTCTTTGTTGTGGTTGGTGTTCTCTCCCACATGGTGGGAAACAACTCAACTGACACATACTGGTAAAGGCATGGCTCTGTATCCCTTGATCTACATTCACACACTTGGGAAAAAAAAAAAATGAAGCCTCAACTTAAAACAGCTTGAAAACAACAGCTAAAAATGCGACTATACAGCCTATCCATGGTATAACTGAATAGTGAAGTACATCTTACAACAAATATGCTGATACCATGCAGTTTGTTAGATACTGATGATCTCTTAAGTTCTCTGATAATGCACAGTGCAATATTAAAAAAAAAAAAAAAAAGCACCAGCTCCTCCTAACATGAAAAACAACCCTGCTGCCAAACTAGTAAGACGACTCTTTCAAGCACCAAACACTTGTTTTCCAACTGGTGCAGCATGCAGCACTCTGCAGGAACTGCCTGCTGCTCACAACTTCACAGCTACGTAGTACAAAATACAGAGAAACAACTGCACATCCTGTGGTTTCGGCTGAAACAAACATTGCTTTCATCTGACTAAATAACTAAAAAAATAAAATAGGCAAGGTCCTGAAAGCTGCTTATGTTCTATAGTGCCACTTGCATTTAACTTCACAATGCCATGTTTTGATTGCCTTTTAATAGTCTAGACAATGTTCTTCTAATAAAAATTGTTATTCACACTGCAGCACAAGGCTGAGTTTGATGAGAAAATGTAATGCAGTGGAACTCAGAGGTTTCTACTTTCTTTGGGAAAGGAGGCTATGCTACCTGACTCCAAGAAATACCATTCTCTGCTTAGGACACGCGGTGCCCACTCAAACTCTTCATTAGCTCACAGAGAACAGAACTCTGGCAATAAGCCAGGCTTTGTCAATATCTTCAGATTCCTGCTAATACGTGCTGAGATTTGCAACGGGAGACTCATCAAAATACTTCTGAGAGATGCTACCATGATCAAGCAGTTTTCTATCTGTTTATTAAACTTCAAATGGCAGTAGCAGTTAACCAGTTGTATGTTTCCTCAAAATTTCCAAATAATTACTCCTCCCACTTGAATAATTAAGTGGCCCTTCATAAAAAGTGGGTATATGATTTGAAAACCTAGTCTATGAATGAATTTCGGATTGTTAAAAAAGGCTCTTGCTCTCAGCATCAGCTCTACCTTTGTGTGTGTCCTTTGTGTGGAAGCAGAAGGGGCAGTCAGAACACAATCACTTCAGTTTCCCCACTTGCAAAATCAAGGCTGGTACTTCTGCTATTTTACAATGGGGCTGCAGCTAATAAGCAACTAATGCTCAGGAATTTTCCTGTGTGAAGCGCTATGGAGGTTTGTGGCTCTGTAGCTTTTCAAAACCCCTTGAAAATATACCAACCTACCAAGAGCAGAGAGAATACAGAGATGATTTGCAAAGAAAATAAATTGCCAACACATACGATGGAAACCGGGTGACAGCATGCAGGTAAAATGAAACTCTTCTAGAATATTCTGCAAAGCCCTGTTTGTGCACAATGCTGTCACCCAAACCCCCTTATCTTTTTGGAGCTCACCTGATCATCAGCAATTGCTTTAGCAAAACGAGCACAATCTAGCTGTAGATAAATATCAGTCAGCTGGTCCAACAGCTTCTTTGGTTCAAACCCATATTTCTCAGGGTTTTCAACTTTTAGGTCACGGCACTTTGGACCGCATAGTTGCTGCAAATTAAAGTTCAACATAGCAGCCAATCGTGGTCCAAGTTCCTACAAGAGCAAAGTAAAACACACCATAGCACAAAGGCAGTAATAACACAGATTATCATCAGATTTGCATACAGCCAGATCAGGAATTATTAACCAATATAATTATCATCTTGTAGGCTTGCATGAAGTGTCTTTTCTTTAGGCACACTCTCCATAAAATAAAATAGAAGTAATGCAAACAGTTCTTTTCTAGAAGGATCACACCACCTCAGTGATTCAAGTAATAACTAAGTAACTTCAAGAGCAAATAGATTTCAATAGAGTTGGAATTGGAGAAAGAAGAGAAGGGAGACAAAGGGCCACCAAACGTTTCCAAAACATTACCCAAGAGCAGAACAGTTAGAGAAGGTAGGTACTAAGTTAAAACTGAGTAAGACTTACAGGTCTGAGAAAAGGCTTTTGAACCTGCTTGGTAAGGATATGGAACATATCAACAGTTTCTGTTGCCAGGGCAAGATATGAACGAGAGACACGCTCATCCTGAGCCAGCTGTGACTGCCGAGCCTGCTGCTGATCCTAGAAAATAAATATTCAGTGGTTACAAGGTTAAGTTCATAGAATTTCCTTCCTCATCACCAATCAAGAATCAAAACCTTAATGGCCACATTGCTAACATGATCTACGCAGGCAGAAGTACACACTGCAATTCAAGTCAACGTGATACATTTTTTAACTTGAGACACAGCTTACTTTTTTTTATCTATTACTTGAGAAAAGGCTGAACTAACTCTTCAGAATTCTGCAACACTAAAGATGAGTATCAGTGGTATTACAGAAGTCCAAGTTTTGTAAGTCTGCTTACATCCCAGAACCACACCTCACAACTACAAAACCAGGTTACGTTTCCTTTCCATCCAAATGCCAACACTTGAAGAGCAGCTTGAAATCTGAGCCAAGAAAGGTTCTTCCTAGTTTCTGTACCACTGTAAGTAAACACGTCACACTGGAACAATCTGTAGATTATGTACCAGCTCATTTTGTTACTGCAGTAATGGCTTTACCTCACTAGCAGGCACCGACAGGAACAAAGGCTTCACAAGAACAAACCAGAATAAATTTAACAAACAAGATCTTTACATTTTCTTTTAAATCGATAACCTTAAAATAGAAATACCTGACATCAGTGAGCCAACACACACGATTATTGTTTAATCAGGCTAAAGTCTGAGCTGCAGTACTTCAATAGTCTGTGGCAAAGCTACACAGGATCAATGCATTAACAAAATAAAAGCATCATTTTCTTGTAGTCAATTCAAGTTGCGAGCAACTTCCAAAAGCTCCTTCAAAAACATTTAAGTCCTAATTTCTCCATGTAGGTTTTTAAGTGCACATCAATTTAAAACTTTTTACTGTTTCCACTTCAAATAGTACTGTTTGCTAGCCACAATATAACTATGCAGAAGGATGGGGTGTTTTTTTTTTCAAAATGTCATCCAGAGTAACCACAGCCATACTGGCAGCAAGAAAAAGCATTCTGAACTGCTTCTCATGAGCAGCTCTTTGATGCTGCCTCTTACTTATAAAAAACAAAAAACAAAAAACCAATGGTCTTGTATTAAAAAATTAAAAAGAAGTAAAGGGCACTTTGAAAAACAGCTCTGTTCACCCTGGGCAGCAGGTCCCATTGTTCTTTATTCTTCATCTCCTCTTGCACTTCATGGATACGTTTTAGGGATTCCAGACTCTCATCCAGCAAGAAAGTTGTGTCATTTATCAGCATGTTGATGTAGCGAACAAACTGCTTCCCAGAGCTGAAAACATTGAAACACAGTTATCACTGCAGAGTAGATGGGTGTGCAGAGCAGACTGCAACCCCAGCAACACACCTGCTGCACTGTATATTCTGAACAATGACCCCATTCCCCAAGCCAAGTTGATCGTGGTGTCCAGAGCTCAGCGTTTAGAAACACCAGTTCTAGTGGAAGCGCTGTCATTTAAAACACAATGGCAAGTGGCATCACCCATTCCCAATGGCAATGGCCTCCTCAGCAGTTCGCATGACAGTAAGCAGCACCATATACAATTTCTTACTCACTTGAACTCTTCCATAAATGTACCATGGTGAGCTATATTCTGCCAAAGGCTTTTGAAAATGGTGCTGATGTGGTAGCGGATCGTAAACTTGTCATAGAATTCACTAGTTGCTCCAGTATGCTCAACATCTGAAAAAGAAAACTGGATCTAGAACAGAAGATCCTAGAACTGAAAATAAGCCTCCCACAGTGACTGTTGTGCAACCAGTTCCTATCTCTCCTATTGTTTCCAGTGTGATGACCTTCAAACACCAAGCTTTAAGAGAGAAAATTTAAGTCCTGCTCAGACACTTCCACCTTAACATCTACTTACAGGATCACTGTCCACTTCCCAATTAAGAACCAAACTGAATTCTGAAGAAAAGCATCAGGAAACACACCTTCTATTATATTCAACTCCATTCTATTCCATACTCCAAAATTTAAGTAATAACAAACTCTGGAAATGTTGCAGCAAAAGCAGTTCTTTCTAGTAATGCAAAGCCATTTAGAAGTTGCAGTATTTGCAAAATCAGCTATAAATCCCAATATTCCCTTAGAAAACAAAGCACCTTCCAGTTTGGAATCTAAATACCACACAAGCAGTAACCACATCAAGATAACAGTGCTAAAGCTGTCAATGCACAGCAGCCTGTGGAAGGACTCCTGACTGCTGAGCAACAAAACTATGTCTGTCCAAGATCCAAGAGCTACCTTGACTTTGATTTTTTGTTTGTTTAAGAGGTCTCAACACCTAACACTGCTTTTTGCCTTATAATACTTATTACTTACTGTACATTCACATCAGTGAATTGCTTACCTGTGTAAAATTTCATTAAGGAGGGAACTAACAATTTAGTGGAGAGAGGATGATTCTCAATCATTTCAAAGAACTTCTGTGTTCGGGGCTGAACAGCTGGATTGGTCATGAACATCACCTCCACCAGCTTGGCTACTAAATAAGGATTTCGGATGTAGTTCTGGTTGCACAGCATCACAACAAGGAACATCACTATGTCCTGAGTACAGGGCTCATAAAGCACCTGAGGAGCATATCTGAAAAAGTAGAGACAAGGAAAACAAAATGAAAAAACCCAGCCCTATATTCCAAACAGAATGTTTGCTGTACACGTTCAGTTATCTCATTAACAACAGGAAAAGCTTAAGCCATTTTTATCATATTTTCCTGCCTTTCTCTATAGACATGACAAAAAATTATTACTCTTCCAAGAAGTCTTGCCAGCTGTCCACTAGCAGCTGGATTTTAGCCCCAGTTCCAAACATTCTCTTCTGAAACGTGACCAAATTCTCTGCTGCACATAATAGCAAATTTGCTATGGAGTACTGTTACAACAGCACCTCAGAAAAGCAAAAGCAACCACTCATCTCCTTCTCACACACCACAGTACAGTCTGAACTTTAAGGCATGTTATCAGGAAGAAAGTAATCAGCTTCAGAACTCCAGGATTACATCCAAATAGTATCCATGCCTGTCTGAACAGCTAAAATTAAACAAATGCATCTAATCCCTGTAGATTTGTAATAGAGGCAATTTTGGACTACTTAAGCCTTTTTTTTTTTTTTTTTTTTTTTTTTTTTTATATTCTAGTGATAATAACCCTATCATAAAATTAAATGGTCTTAAGATCCAAATCATTAAGAAAGTTCTTCAGGGCAAAACCGAAAGAGAAAACTTCTGAGCTTGCTTACCTGAGAAGGCAGATCAATATCATGGAATAATTTAGGTTAAAAGGAGGTCAGCTAGGCATTATATCTGCAATAATTCCTGCCAACACCATAATCTTACAAGTTATTAAACAGCGTGACAACTACAAAATAGCTAGCAAACTACATTCACACCCTCACTTATTCATGTGGACACTCCCTGCCACAGGTAAAGGGTAGAACAGACTTTCTTTAGAAATAACTTTTACTCACTGTACAATAAAAAATAAAAATTCAGCAACATCTTCCACGTAAAACTCTGGCAATGCTGCAAATACCTTCGGAACTTCAAGCGTTAAAGGCAGTTTTATGCTGCAGAATAAAAAATACAACAGAAAGAACAGTGAAACTCCAGGGCTAAGTACAAAGCAATATGAGCTCTCTTATGGAGTTCAAATATAAAAAAACATTATAAAAGATGTGACAGATTTTTTAGAAGATCAATGCCAATGCTTCAGATCTACTGAACACATCTGTGGGTTGCTTCCCCAACACCCCACATCCCCCAGTTGAACCTTAAACTACAAATAAAACATATTCTATGCAGGAGTGTTTATATTTTGTCACTGACAAAAACAATCAAAGGAACATTTACATAAGAACTTAAAAGCTAAAAAAGAATAAAACAGAACTGCTGAACTAAAGTAGATAATTCAGTAAATAATTTACCATATTATCTTTGATAAAATTTACACAGATAACCCCAATGCTCACTTGGGATAGGCGGGGTCGAGGATGCGAAGCATCAGTTGGATCACCATGCCATAGAAATTCAGACATCTCCTGAGAAAGTTCTCATCCAGCAAACCAGCATCTGCACAAGCCTTGCACCTCACCAGTTTCTGCAGAAGACGCAAGCAAAAATTAACCCAGGGCAGGACAACATAATAAGATGGCCAATTTTATCCTAACTAACCAAAGTATTTGTGCATTATGGCAAGTGCACAAAGGCCTGGAGTTCTATCACCATGCATGGATTGTGCACACAGCTACTCCTAAACAAATCACAATATTATACTATTTCTCAGGAATAAGGGCTGAGTTAATCTTGGCGTTATTTGGAGTTTTTAAGTCACAATTACTGTTATGTAGTATCACACACTAACTGAATGCAGTCACAACACATTTTAACAAGCTCACTTAGTGTACAGATTCAAAAGTATCCATTTCAAGAAACATCAGTAGAAAGCTGCACCCAAACATTCCAAAAAAATAAACACACAAACAGCTTAACAAAGATATTTAGTTTCAATTCAAACCACTCACAAACCTTCAGCTGCGTCTTGCAACGTTTTAGCATCTCTCTGTGTCTGGTAGCCAGAGGAGAATCCTTCCATTGACTTTCATTGTTTTTCAGATCTTCAACAGTCCTGAAAACCATACACAACGTTTGGTTATCATGACAGAGGGCTTACCTATTGCATCTGCAAGGCATTAATCTACTTATCTGCTAAAGAGAGAGGAAAGATTGAGAAAAGTGGGGGAAAAAGCTAATTATCTTTATAGAAGTTACTCATCATCACAAGACAAATAAATTTCTTCTGCAAATGCAGATAGAACATCTGCAGTGTGCATTCAAATATCCCATACAAACTAGCTCCAACATACACGCCTCAAGAGCTCTTCAACACTGCAGCACTACATGGAGACTGCTGCATAGGCAGCATTCTCAACAATTCTAAATAAGGAAAAGAAGTAATTTCTTTTTCAAGCCAAATGTGTAGCTTATTTACAACTAATTCAGCCTGTTTATTTGAAAATATTTTTTTCTTTAAAGTACACTGACTCTTCCTGCCCTGCTTTTTGCAGCTTCTCAGTGTCTTGGCCTGAGTGTGCTTTTAAAACAAAAAATGAAATCACTATGAATGCAGTCCAAAAATCCTGTGATGAACACATGGTATTATTGCCAAGGAACATTTACCAAAACGCAGTGAGTGCAATTATAAACAATGGAAAATACTGATGATCCAAAAATCTGTTCTAATTTTAACAGAGTATTCTTCGAGGTTGAGCAAATATAAAAGTCTCTTTGGCTTTACCCCAGGAGAAATGGAAAACAGCAGTATCTTCCAGTCAACATCTTAACTTTAACTATTTATAATTTGTAAAATGGTAAACCATGTGCTAAAATACAGGCACATGGGCAGCACTGAGAATTCACTGCTGAAACCTTTTTACAGACTCTACAATTAGTCACTCCCTCCCCCAGAAGCCATGGGAACAACACATGCATCTTCTGGGACACAAAACACTGCACAAGCACGGGTAATACAGTATTGTTTCCAGAACTGTAAGTCATCTACCTGCATTCCTTTATCAAATATGTAAATTTCCATGCAATATGCTAAAGAGTTCAGAACATCGATGTCTACACACCATCAACCACACCCCAGATTAATAAGCAAAATGTTGTCATAAATTCTAAAGTGCTTTAAAGATCAATTCAATTCTCTTAAATAGAATGGTCTTCTCACCAGTTTGAGCTGCCTTGGGTAAGTAATAACCTCCCTGCCACTATTATTTGAATTCCTGAAGCAAGCCACAGTCTCTTAATGTAAGCAATCTGTAACTGTCAAAAGCATCAGATTAGCAAACAGTTAGGATTTCTACTCAGCAACAGCTTTACTCAAATTGTTATTGTAATTTCCATCAAGTTTGCAGGACCTACCACTGTGGTGAGATAAAGACATTGCTGGACCAGCAGTGGACTGTCACACATGCTACATAAGAACAACTTCTAACCTGTTGAGTTCCCTGATGGCTCGCAGTCTGCGTATGTACCGACGGCAGCTTGGCAGGATGGAGAGATGATGGGCATGCAGGGTTAAGAAGAAACATTCAGTTGGGAATTTCGGATCGGAAAATGGAGACGGATCCCTGTCTACAAAACAAGTAAACAAATCAACAGTAAAAGTGAATAAATTAAAAATATGAACTGCCTTAAGGAGGGGCAAGACCTTAAACTTAACTTTTTTTTAAAGCAAATATGAGTAGACAGTATCAACAGTGCTCTATTAATACAGTACTCACAAAGCTCAGCAATCCAGGCTGTAACATCCTCCATTGTTGCTTTCACTCTTGTCTCATCTGTTGGGAGGTCAATACGACACCTGGGATGAAATATGTACATGGGATCAACCGTTTCCAGCTTGATCTTCATACTTAGTTGCTGCAGTACCCATAGGAAGTTGAGCATAAAACCATCTGTAGACACCAAACGATCATCTGTCTGCAAAGTAAGAAAGCAAATAGTTAAAGATCTAAACTTAGAAGTATAAAGATATTTTCTGCTGCTTGAACAGTATTCAATGTAAATAAAGCAAGAAGTTAAAGAAAAGGAAATGAGGAAGAATTTGGATCTGTAAGAAGGCCCTCCTGACAGCAGGAAGGTTATTTAGTCACTTAATGAATTATCTTTCTCTATGGTTCATATTCAGTCATTAACATCAGGACAAGGTAATTCTAAAATAGCAAATAACACAAATTGATCAAGTAGATACCATAGAATCATTTCAGAAATGGGAAACATTCTTGAAGAGATGACTGATGGCTTCACCTCCTGCCATCACAGTACAAAAATCAAAATTCTTCCGTATATCATTCAAGAATCACCACTGAAGCAACCACCTACTGCCATTTACCCACTAACAAGATTCATAAATCACACAAAGAGTGTTGCCTTTATTTACCTGCATTTGTGCCTTTTTCATGTTGGCATTGACAACAGCTGCCATGTAACTGAGAGCTGCCTCTCGAGTTTCACCATTCAGCAAAATACTATGCAGAATCTTGAACAGCTCTTGCTGCAATTTCAAGTAAAAGTTCTGTTAGGTTGCACACACTTCTCACCATCATATTCCTGCTTTCTGAATTTTCTATATTTTTCTGCCTAACAAATTCCACTCTCAACAGCTACTGCTACAGTCTTATTTGTCAAGATTATATGGAAACATAAGCTATGACAATAGTTACATAAAAGATGCATATGTAAGACTAGTGCAACACAAACAACTAATACAGTAGTTCGGTGGTTTATTTTTTAACTCATCCTTTAACATTAACTACGATCCATGATTAAGTGTTCTAATGCAGTCTGAACTGGCTTACAACCTCAGAGACAGGCTTACAGCACTCACCAACCTTTTAATCTAATTACCTTCAGCCATATCCTGAAAGATTTATTGTTTAATACATAACCTAGATTTTTTTAGATGATACTAATTTTTGTTAAGACAAAAAAAAAAAAAAATCCACAATATTTTTGCAGTTCTTTAAATGCAAGGACACTTACCCTCGCTAGTTCCAGGTAATGCTGCAAGGACTGGCTAACAACTCGGGTGTTTTCAAGAGTGATGGCAGGTCCTGAGAAGTACTTTTCAACAACTTTGTTCTGAAAGTGGAATGAATACTGATGAACATATCAAACACTAAGAACAAACCATACTGTCAGTATCCTTCTAGAACACTTACATCATCTTCAGCAAAGACAGAGAGACTGAAGAAGGCTCCAAGATAGGAAAGTCTCTGTAGCTCTCTTCCTGCACCTGTGCTTAAAGATTTAGGCAGCCACAAGGGCAAAGAGACAACCTAGAAAATATGAGAAATAGCAAACTGATCATAAAGCTGCCATGTCAGCCATGCTCCTTTACCTGCACTGTCAACCTTACAGTGTTTTACCACACACCCTCTATTCTTCAAAATTCAGTCATGCTGTGATCTAAATGGAAACATCTCCTTGGTATTTCAGAAATCTAAGTCACCTTCATCACAGTTTTTCTACATTCTCAGGGAGAAAGGACTCCCATTACGAGACAGCTAATACTCAGTGGTAGCTTAAAGTTATTACAGTAGCTCTTCTTTAGAATTATAAAGAACATTATCAACATGGAACACATTAATCAACAAAGTAAGTTTTACTTAGAAAAATCAGTTTAGATACACTTACCAAACTGCACATGGGGTGTGTTTTTCCAAACTTAATTTCACAAAGTTCACATAATGCCTATAATAAAATTGCAAGAAAAGATTACTTGTGTATAATTTGCAGACAGTTTACTTAAGAATAACAAGCTGAACATAATAAACAGCTGGAAAAAAACAACAGTAAAATAAATAAATAAATAAATCAAACCTTTTTTCCCTTAACCAGTGGAAAAAATTCCATCAAATGGTGAAGAGGTCCAAAACAGCTAGAGCACACCCTGCTCCCCTACTTAGTTTTTACATCTGTTTCCATCTGTCTCAAAAAAGCTAATGTCTCACACCATAATAAGTTATTGCACTTGTTTCAAAATTAGCTGTGCAAATTATTTGCTTGATCAGAACATAACAACCTCTTTGCTGGACTTCTGAACTGCCACATAAAAGTCAGTAACAATAATAAATAGAGCAATTGTACTATACATACAGCAAGGCCTTTGTCTTTTGAGTCAGAGTGGAAAAATGTCAGATGAACACAGTAGCCAGAAACAAAGAATCCTATCCCAGATCTCTAACTCACTTTACACTGCAGCACAGAAAAAAGAAAGTAGTTATAACAGACAATTTTGAAAACACAAGAATACTGTAGGCTTTCACATATCCCGCTTCTCCTGTTACATGTTCTCATACTTCAGTTACACCACAGCTGGTCACTACTATTCCAACCTTTTGGTGAACACTGTGCAACTAAAGATTATCAAAATTGAATATTATTTTCAATGACTGACAAATTTGCAACAGTTTGCAATTTAAGTGATTGAGAAGCAAATACCAGAACAACAGGAAAACTGAACAAGAGAAGATGGCTGTTTTGCAGAAGTGTTCCAGTCACTTAGTTTGATTCCAGCACACATCCCAGTCGAGTTTATTTCTCCAGGTACAAATGAAACCCAAGATAGGAAGAACAGCCTTTTTTGGCATGATTCACTGAAGAGCTTAAGATCTGAAGGTGCTAGCTGACAACACTTAGTTTAGTCAAGAATTTAGCTTGCTCTTTTGTGGTCAAGCGTGGTGTTCATAAGATTTGTTTTGTCAATAAAAGCAGCAGGAGGAAAAAATCTAGGAACTAAAATATGCACTTGAAAGAAACAACAACAAAACTTTTCAGCCAGAGAATATTACAGTATTTTCCTACAGCACACAGCCATCAATCCATATAACGTTGGTTTTAATGCAATAGATTTTAACTTGCCACAAGAGCAACAAATATTGGTGTGGATATTACTCCTTACTTGCCAGACTTAAATTTGGAGAAGTTTAGCATCCACAGTGTTTAACTGGCATGCATGATGAAATCCCTACGTTTGATTTGTTTTACGTAAAGCAACTCAGATAAATATTGTAACAGCCCATTACACAAAGTCTGCTGTGCCTTAAATTTAGGTGTTACAGCACATAACATAACTTCCAGCATGAAGTTTAAAATTAACCAAACGGAGTCCAAAAATGGTAAAGCACATTAGCTTGCATAGAATTTGCCTATTACCAGTATTCATTAAGAAAATCTTCTGGAAAAGAACAGTGCTTACCATAAGGGGGTACTTAAAATTGTCACTATCAAGGGAGCACTCTTTGGAAGCTACAGCCAGGCCTTGCAGGATGGGGATAAAGATCTGCAAAAACAAATAAATAAAATAATTAAAAAATAATTCTGATGACCAAATAACTGCATGAAATGCATGCTCACTCTTCAGATACTGCAAGCACACAACAGAAAAAATAAAGACCTTTTCTCTGAATTTCTATCAGTTAGGTCAATGTCAAATGACATTTCAATGCCTGAATGCATAAGGGTATCAATGCTAAAAATATCCACCTTTCAGCCAACTGTTTTGCTTAAAGCTCTGAAGTAAGACCCCTGAATTGCATGTTAATTATCCACATGAACACGCAGAAGCACCATGGAGGTCTCCAATGGTTTGGCAGCCCTCGGGGTAATTACATACAGTTTGCCTGTATGCTTGAGGAAATCACGTTGCCAGATTTTCATGTGTCATGTACCAAGTTGGTTTTGTGCTGGGAAATTTTAATTGTGGCAAGAGTAAAGATACCAAGCAGTAGTAATGGATTGTTAAAAGAGGAAAACATGGCAGGAGCTTACTAATCAAAAGTAATGATACCCAGCCTTAAGCCCCAGTCACACCACTCTGACAACTGCTCCCCCACAAAAAGGTACTAACAGTTTTTTAGACAACTTTTTTTTTTTTCCAAAATACAAGAAATCAAATGCTATTCTAGAAGTCCCCATCTTTATAGCTTAGTTGCCCAATACTACTATGAAAGATTGTCATAACTATTGTGACTTCCTGTTTTAATGTTATATGGACAGAAGCGTGCTAATTTTGCATCTTAATTATTAAATGTATAGGTTACAAATTTGCATCATTTCAGAGCACTACCCTGACACACAGAATAAGCTTTTCAGTCACCTCCTCTGGAAAAGGCCAATGATTTATAAAACGTTCTTACTACCCTAAATGCAAACTATTCAAAATATTAAAAAAAAAAAAAAAATTACTGAAGTGTGTTGGCTTGCATATTTTTAATTTTATTTTTGTATTAAAACAGAAAGATAAAAACTCAAGATCAACCCTGTAGTATAAATCAGCACAGTATGCAGATATGCTCTGAGTTAGCACACTTCAACATCTACATAAGTGTGTGCTGCTTATTAACAAATACATTTTTAATAACTAGAATCACAAAATAGTGAAAGTCAATCATTTCACAATGTTATAAATGAGTTTAAAAACAAACTCTATCTGTTTAACAGTTTGTTAAGCCTTGAAATAACATATCTAGAACTGTGAGATGCAGAATAAACTTCTGAAAATGCAGCCCCTGGATATGGCAAGTAGTTAAGATCCTACAATTCCACTTATTTCTTTTTTTTTTCTTAATTAATGTCTTACCTGTTTGAACACCTCTTCATCCTGGTAAGTTGTTCTCACCAGTTCTTGGATGAAGCCAAATGGGAGATTCCTACACAGCATATATGGTACCAGCAAAGACTGCTGCTGCAATGACCTTTATTTGTGCAAAAGAAATCCAAAGCTATTGATTATATGCAGGAAAAACATCCAAGTCAGCACATTTGAAGATGTGCCAGAAAGCCGATCATCAATATGTGGACACCTGCTCCTTTCAGAAGTAACCAGCCTTGCCTTCTGTAGTTACTTGTGTAGAGATTATTCTGAAGCAGATGCTGCTGCCAACATCACACTTTCATTTAATGAGGCCGGAAGAAAATAACGGCTTCAGTGTAGTAATTGGTTCTCCCTTTACTCCTCTCTCCTGAAAGGACCCTTTGTAATGCTCAACTAGTGAAAGAACAACATTTTTTGTTGTTGGACTAGCAATAAGAACCTAAA
The DNA here is from genome assembly GCA_037305975.1 of Chrysolophus pictus. NCBI lineage: Eukaryota > Metazoa > Chordata > Aves > Galliformes > Phasianidae > Chrysolophus > Chrysolophus pictus. The sequence goes on along the minus strand of CM074596.1, from coordinate 3,613,216 downwards.
GTTAGTGTTTTCTGAATTAATGCAGTCATTGCTTTTAACTGCTCCCTAAGTTTCTGAAGAAGTATCTTTTTTTCTTTATCACATACATAAAGCTACTCCAGTATCAACATTGGTTCATGTAAAGACAAAACTAGTCTCACAGCACAAAAGATAACTGGTGCAGCTTTCAAGATAATAGAAGCATCTGAAAACAAATCCAGAGTAACTTAAACTTCTCTCCATGAAGGTATTAGTGGGAACAACACTACCCAATGGTAAAGCAATAAATGATTCCTCTGGCATATATATGTGTCCTGCTCCAAAAACTGATCTTAAGTTTCCTTATCCAATCTTCAGAAGCAAAAGATAAATCTCAAAAGAGAACAATCTAACTTTCCTGTTCAACATCAGCTGTATTTACCTTGGTTGTGTTAAGGATCCCTGGAGCACCAAAGCAGCATGTGAAATGCACTGCGATCGTATGTTGCTCAGTAACTGACTCACTGTTGGCTGGCTACACATCTGACAAAATTAAAGTCATTTTAACAGAAAATTCAGAGACAGAACAGGAAATATGATTAATTTCTCCATTTGTGCAGTATGAGTATAATATGCAATCTAAGATCAGCAGGATTACAGCTAAAAATCTTCCAGACCATACATAAAGAGCTGTATGTTTCTTTTCTCTTACAAGCAAAAGCTTATAGCAAAATACAGAAGCCTCTCACAGGAGCATGCTTTACATGGAATAAATGCCAATAAAATGCAGCAGAAGGCTGCCCTCTAAAGAGGAAAGGTAACTTCTAGCTCTGCTTGTTTTAGGTATGTAAAACATATAGAAGGCTCAAAAATTATGTTCTTAAATATACCTTTGGTGCTTTTCTCTCCTCTATTCCAACCCGGTCAAAACACTCAATGAGGTAGTTCAGCATCTCTGTCTCCTTACAGTTTTCAATGGTGAAGTGGTCACTGCAGGAATCGCAAATACTTGAGCTGCCAGAGCCTCCCACACTTTAAAACACACACACAAAAAGAAGAAACAGAGTGTAAGGTCCAGCTCTTTGGTGCTGCACAACCAAGTAACTCATGAGCTCCTGACCACCTGTCAATTCTCTGAAGACTCCATTCCAGCAGGCACACAGCCTTCTCAACAATTAAAACCATTTCTGTGAGCTCTCCCTTTCAGGTTGTCCAACTCAAAAAAAAAAGTCAGCTGCACTCTAACACGACCAAAGAATCAATTACTCTGTTAAATGGGTAAGATATCAGAGTGGCAATAAGGCACAAAAGCTTAATGGGAACCAATCTTTTTATCACATAGCAACAGTGGAAGTGAACAGCCTTTATGTCATACTTGATGACAACACTGTTATAACCCCTGGAACATCACAACACTTCCAGGCAGTGATGCGATCTCTGCACAGCTCCTACGGTCTCTGTCTGTAGCACTGAAGAAGTTATGAACCTCCACCAACTCTCAAACTTGCCAAAAGAATGTAAAAGCCTCCAACTGCAAAGATGAGACCTTGGCTTATGCATGAGAGCTACAGATAATCATGTTATGTATTCCAAAGGGAGGAGAATCAAAAACAGGAGGCTACGTATCCAAGCAACTGTTTCATTTATCATTTCCACATCTGAGATTATTTAATTTCAACGCAGTTCATTTTGATTCCCTTATAGTAAGATATGCCATGTTGGGAAGTAGAGCAGCTACAGGGGAAAAAAGATTAAAACAGCAGTGTTGTAAACATGAAACTAAACCCATAAGAAAAAACCACGTGGATGGTCTACTACTGTTCCTCACTGAAGAAAATTGGTGCAAAATCAAGGTGGATTTAAATGAAGATCCTTTTACAAGTCCAAGACCTTAAACTGAGATAATAACAGTATTTCTCCTTATATGCAGCTTTTAAAAAACATGTTTAGACTACAAAGTGTAACTTCCTATATGCCGTAAAATAATTTATGCTGTAATAATCAAGCTGTACAAAGCTATTGCACAAACTTTGCAGTCCAATCAATAAATCACACAAAGGTTATTACTTGATAAGCATTTGGCAGCTGAGCACACCAACAAAAATTCTGCTAACAACAGTTTCTTTTGCAGAGATAGTTGTTTTCAATTCTGCAATTAACACTAACCCTTGTAAATTGTATCTCTAATGAGGTAGTACTGGGTTACCATGAAACCATACCACCATTTTTATTGCTTCTACTAGACCTGACTTCTCACATTCAGCTTTTACGTTTCTCTTTTAAGAACGGCAATTTGTATTAGAACTACTATTTCTATAATTAGTCATTCTGTTAATGATTTCACTGCAGCAGTAACTGAAATTATTCCAATGCAGACCTCATACATCCTCCACACACATACTGAATGCCTTGCTATTTTCAGACTGCAAGTTGTTGCATAATTGTACAGTCACTGTGTTCATAACTTAACATCTTATTGCTGTCTGTAGAATGCCAGGACATAATAAAGAAACCAAGATTCCAGAAGCATAGCAGCCTCAGAAATCCCTACCAAAGGCCGTGCAACTCAATCTAGTATTAAGATAAAACTGCTAACTAACACTGAAGAGATTAAACAAAACAGTGGCAAAACACAAACCTAAAATCCAAGTATGCACACCAACAAAGCATAAATCTTTGTTACCAAGTTCTCTCATCTGAATTTAGATGCAAAGGAAAAAAAGGAGATGCCAGCAGAAGGTATTCTAGTTCACTGATTTTGGCTGTAGCATCCCAACATACCACAGGAATAACCACAGACAAACACTGGAGGGGGAAAGATTATCTCATACCAAGTCTTTTAGGACATTCCCCAACATCCCAGACTAATTCCTAAAGTCTAGACTTGGTCTAATATTAAAAGGTTCAAGCAATTAGCTTTTCCCTCAGTTCTGCTTTAACTAAAATACTTCACAAAGGATTGAAAGCCTGAAAGGAGTCCTTCCCTCCCAGTTGTTACCATGCATGTAGAGCTTATAACTCAGACTGTGCTGCCCTTAGACATTAGGAAACTGCCACTGGCTCTGCCTATTAGAACAAGACAACGTGCCAGTGGGCATCTCCAAATTACTACCAGTCATAATCAGGAACTGGAATGTTCAGAGGAAATGTTCTGGCTACTTGCAAGACTACAGAAGTATCGTTTTCCAGAAAGTTTTCCTGAAATAAATGGTTTTTCACAAAATAGACCCCCTTTCTCCAATCTGAGTTGATCCAAAAGAATCAGGCATTTCTTCAGAAGTTGTAGTGCATGCGATAAAGATGATGAGCGTCAGATTTTAAAGGGCAAAGAAAAGAAACATTTTCATCAACAAAGAACAGAAACCACTCGGATATGACAAACTGTCGTGAAGGAGGGCTGCCCTATTTTCACACCAAAACCTCATATTTAATGGGAAAACATTCTGCATCAGACAAGACATCGCAGGCACACTCAGCAATGAGAGGTAAAACTAAAGAAGATCCTACCCTGTTCACATCTCCAAAAGCTTTGTTTTCCTTGGCACGCCTGGTGCCCTGCAGGCTGTGTTATTTTTGCAGCCTCCAAACAGAACTAGGAATAACCCTCAGTTTGTTTCCATCTATCTCAGAGTCACACAAGTGGAAGGTTTTCGCTCTATGATCCCAAGCCTCTGTTTTACAGCAGAACACCCTGCTGCCCACCACAAACAGTCACAGTCCCCAGGAGCTCCAACTTTCAGGTGTTTTCTTTATCAGATAGAGGAGAGATCTCAGCTGTCAAGCAACCTACAGCAGAACAACTCTCTTTGCATCAGCTGGCTTTTTTCCATTACATTTTAACCAATGTCCTCGTGTTCCAATTTTTGATAGGAGAATATGCAACATGATGTACCACTGGTTTTAAAATTACAACCATGGGTAAATAGTACTCCTCCTACTCACACACAGTCAATGAGGAGTTCAGCTCAAACAACATTTTAGAAACTCTGCTCATTAAACTTAAAAGGCAGCATGATTAACATTTCCTTAATCCCAGTCATCTCTTCAAAGGAAAAAAAAAAAAGCAAGCTGACTAACTAGCATTCATTATATGTGTTTATATACCTACTTACAAACAACCCTGGTCACCTGCTTGGCTTTACTCATTTCCCAAGTTACTTTGAAAAACACTTGGCACTGCTCGTACTGTTAGTTCCTACACAACCAGACATGCAGGTTACATTCTCTTGCTCCAATACCTGGACCCAAACTGGACACAAGAAAAATCATCATCTTCATTTTCTTCATCACTACTGTCCTCAGACACATCAGAAACGCCAAGGAAGAGGAGGGAGAAAGGGTTGTCGTATATACTACCACAACAGAAATGAAAAAGGCCATCAGATTGTTTTTCTTTACACCAAAAAGAAAGAACACAACAGCTTTTCTTTTAAGTCCGCCCAAAACTGTCTTCTCTAAGCATGCAGCCAGGCAGCTCATATTAGTAAAAACTAAGACAATACTACCATGCTCCATGACACTATGAGTTATTCACATACCAAAACACCATACATTCACAACCAAAAAATGTAAAAATAATTTTGAAGATCTTATAGAAGCAAAATTTGTTCTAAGCTACTGAACTGTTTAGCAGTGGCTTCAAAACCTTAACTGTTCAATTGTCTCTCCTGCAGTGAACAGAGACTCTAGGAGCAGCCAGAGATAGAATGCAGTAGTACTTGGCCTACCCTACAGAAACAGACTAATCTGTAATTTAAATATATCCACTAGGGAATCAAACCTGACGCAGTCCAGCATTTAACAGCTTTCAGCAAATCAGCTACAGCCCTACTGAGAAAACTGATTTCAGAGCAGGATGTCTGCTTGGTTTACTGTCCAGCAGAAGCAAATGAACAGAAAGCTAATAGCTTATCATAGAATCATAATAGTTTAAATGGGATGGATGTAAAACGAGCAGGAAATAGATACAATATTGTTACCTTTAAAGTAACTGCATTATTCCTCAAATGCTCACAGAGACAGCTTAGGGATTTTTGGCAAAGAGTGCATGTTAGCAAGTCAAAGTATTAGCACAAAATGAAACAGAGAATCAACTCCAGGTGAGTAGGGTGAGCTCAGCACAAACACGAGTTCTTCCAAATTGCACGATCATGCCACACCCTGCACAGCACACATTAAATGCACTCTTTCGTTCTTGTGAAATACCTAGAAGGAATCCTGTTCAGTAAAGATGAACGCCTGCGCAAGGTACTGGGTGAAGCAGTAAACAAAGGCGGACCCATGGTCGTGGGTCTCTGTCTAGGTGCAGTGAGCAGCATGGCTGGAGGGCTAGCAGCCATGACTGGAGGACTTGAACTAGCTGGGATGGAAATATTCAAGGAACGCGAGGTAGAAGAAGCTGAAAAGCCTCCAGAATGGGCAACAGTATATGGCCGGTACCTCGGAGAGGAAGGCTGGGTCCAAGAAGGGCTGGTTGCTGTGAGGTGAGAGCTGACAGTAATGGAAGGCACAGATGTGGTGGCAACTGAACTGGCTGGTGGGGTAAGAGATGAACCAGTCATTGGTACATAGCTTGTGAAATTGGTAGTAGGAGCTGGACTAGTCCCATAGAGACTAAACCAGTTACAGGGGAAAAAGAAAAAAAAAAAAAAAAAAAAGCAATCATTTAGGATATGAAGAAAAAGGGTGAAAAAGATAAAATGAGCAGCAGATGCCCTTCCCCTTCAAATGACTCTTCAGTTCTGATTCTGCAGCTCACACACATTAATCCTTTTTATTAATGCTAAACAAAACTATGTTGCACTATGTTGCAATTCACACATTAAGAGCCTCAGCTTTTGCTGATGTAAATTAGGGATACTTTTTAGAAGGAACCAGCTACACGGCTTTACCCTGTCAAATATACTTCTTCTAGACACAGCAATATAACCAAAAAGGGTGAGATTGCAGAGACATTCACAAGAAAAACAGTGAAAAACTTCTAAAATCTATTCTATTTATTGTCTTGGGATATTTTTATGCCTCTCTAAGTCTACAAATCAATATTCAAGTGAGATCAATACTCAGTTAGAAGTCACCTGGATAATGAACTGGAACCAAAGGAGCCCACATTACAGAACATAGGGCTGGTTCCTGGGTTGGAGCCCGTGTTTAAAATCAGGCTTCTGTCAGGAGACCGGGCAGTTGCAGCAATTGGCTGTGATGTAGCTGTCAGACTTGCAAATGGGTTTTCATCCCTTGACTGGGTGGACATCATCAGCACTTCCATCAGGATCTGTCCAATCAAGTCCTTAAAATCTGAAAACACTGTTAGGAATAAAAGAAATGATTTAGTACTCCTGTTTACTGCCTTCAACTACACATTAGTCAGAGATGTAAATATCAGAGATTTCAACTAAGAAGGACAGTAATTTGCACGCGTGAACCAAGTGCTTCTCTTAGCAAAAGCAGCTGAATCTTAGAACTACTGTTGCCTTTATTAACTAGGTTGTGAAGATACAACTACACATAATTATTACTCTTATGGAAAGTACCAAAGATCATAGGTGACCTGATGTTGCTATTACTCACTACTGAAACTGCCTTGTCAATCTCTCATATCTTCCCACTCTACTACTGCTTTGGGCAAGACATGCTGTGAAGGAAGAATGCACACAAAACCACATAGGCCCAGATAAGAAACAATTTGAATCTGTAACTGGTAAAATGTAACATTATATAATATAGTCCGAAATTCTTAGCTTATCACATGGACCATTAAATGTTGATTATGATTATGATAACCCAATAAGTAAAAGCTTTCTGAAAAAATCCAGCAACACTGCAGTATCATCGCATTGGTGTGACAACAGAAGAAATAACCAGCGAGATCTCAATGACTGACTAGACCAAAAAAATATGATCAATCTTTCCCATGATCCTTTCTGGATATCCCATTTCCTGCTTACAACTATTGGCACCAGATGAACTTTTCTCCTAACACTGAAATCAAGCAAAGAGACAGAAAGCTAAAGAACATGCCACCCAAGCAAAATCTCCTCAAACAGTGCTAACAACTCAGATTCCTACCTTCTTTTGGGTTCTGCTTAAACTGAGCAGAGAGAGAATTCAGGAAGATGACATCTCTGTCTCGGTCCTTCCAAGAGACTCTGAAGATTTTACAGACCAGCTGTAAAGCTTGCTCCTCGGATACCTCAGACCCAGACAGAGGTTCCTCCGTTAGGGGGAAAAAATAAAATAAAATAAACTTCTTTGCATTAATTATAACTACACTGGTCAAGTCACAAATGTATCACACACAGGTCTTCTTTAAACAGCTTGTTAGAAGTGGGGAAGAATAAAATGTAGGTTGATAAAAATGGGCAACACAGAGAAGTTTTTCCCTTAATTGGACATCACATCATTGCAATTAGTAAACCTTGACTGCACAGAGATTTCCAGCAACTGTCAGCACCTTTTCAGATGCTTTTCTTCAAACCATTTCACAAATCATAGATGCTGAGTCATTAACACATTTTTATTTGACTTCACTACTCTGGTGGTACTGTACAGACTTTCATGTAATTCTACCTCTTGAACTTACTTCTGCAGAGAAGGCTTTACTAGTGATACCATTTCCAATGCAGATAACCAGGCAATAGAAAAATTTTTGCTCAGTGAGGTCTACACTGTCTCCTATTCACTTATGTATTTGGAGACATCAAAAAGCTACAAGGAAATGAGCCAAGTTGGCAGAGCTTTACTTTACTTTCCACTGAGTCCCTCCCTACTGAAGACTGTCCTTGATTCCAAGCTGTTTATTTCACAGCAGCACAATGCAAGCTGTCCAGCTGCCTGCTTTGCAGCTAGGAGTTGACTGGAGAGGATTCTGCAGCAGGGTTATTGCTGGATGGCGTGAAGCCAGGCTTCTCCCAACAGAGCCTTCTACTGACAGATCGGGAATAAACAAAAGGCATTTAATGAGCACTGCAAGAATTGTAGAAACTTCCCTACCCCGATGTCCCATTTCTTTGGGGCTTTATTTCTCATGGACCTTAAAATCAAATAACAAAGAGGACAATCTTACAAGTGAATTAAAGCCTTGTATCTGTTTTTTTCCTCTTTCTACTTAAAATAGTTCTACCTCCTGTCTAAACCTCAATAGCTAAACATTCTTATTTTCGTATAACATTAAGAAGAAAATCCTATTACACAGCATTACTTCAGCATACATAGTATATGAAGCAGTACTCAGCATGCTTCTAAAAGCTATATAAATAATAAGCAAAATTCTTCAAAAGTATCTTAAGAAGCATTTATTCAGGCTTACTGTACATTAAAAAAATAGATACGGACATGAACAGATGACTTTTGTAGGGTACCAAATAAAGCATTTCCTTCAGTTTCCAAAAATTATTAATAAACCTATTTCTGAGAAATTCCAAACAGAGCTCTGATATTAGAGGTCCTGATTTTTTTTTTCCTTCCCATAAATTTTTATGAGGAAATTCAGTGCAGAAGTTTTTCCATAGATGACATCTGAAAGCTCACTCCAGCCTCTCAAAAGAGCACATTCAAAACAGAGAGGTTGCTGAATTCACTGTAAGTTACTATTCTACATCAGCCCTCCATTCTAAACCCTTGTTCCTGTTCCAGTTTCACTTTTTGGGATACTCATCCATAAACAGTTCTAGTAAAGAAGGTTTTCCAAAAACTAACATTGTCCATTTTGAGAAAGAAGAGAACACATGGCAAAACCAAGGAACATCACAGACTGCAAAGCTGCACTCGGGTAACAGCAAGTCAGTATGGAAAAATGCAGTAAGGTAAAAAAAAAAAAAAAAAAAGGCAGAATTCACATAATCTGAGATGAAATCTTCGTAAAATACACATGAAATGAACTTTTATGTAACAGAAGTATATGCTACTATAACGTATGAAAAGAACAACTAGCACAGTTATATCCAAATTGCTTAATTTGAAGAGGTTTGCCATGAAATTCTGACAATTGACATTACAATAAACTACATATGTAATCTGGAAGAGAAAGGCCAATGTAAACAAGCTAACCTTATCAGTCAGACTTCTTTTCTCCCTGCGATCATTCTCATCCACTTCCATGTTCTCAATTCCTGAATCCACATCTACCTGGGACATACTACAAGTGGAAACAAGAGGAAAAGTCCATCAGCTTGCAGAATGCTGCAACATGTCCTCTGTAGGATGCTGACAGAAGGAATGTCATCTTACGCAGCAAAGAAAAAGTCAGTGCAATACGAACAGCCATACTCACAAACAGCAATTAAAAGTCACAGGTTGATAAATACTTCTCAAACTACATTTATTCTGAATTCACAAAACACAGTACTAGATTTCTTCAGCAGGCAATACAAGACACACAGCTATCACAGTCCATAACATACGCTCTTTTAAATAGAGCAGTTTGATGGTTCCTAACAGATATGCTCACCATTTAACATTTAAGATGATGCTTTGTCTTTCATCATTTTAGGTCATGAGTTACCATGAAAGACAGACTAGAGGCAGTACTACAATGGTCTAAACAGTGTGTCATTTTTAAGCATTTAAACCTATTGCATTAACTTGGTTGGAGGTGAGAAAGAGCAAACTATTTTCTTGTCTAAGTGCTTTTGATGATTAGCAAGGTGCAGTATTTGCTAGCTTATACATGCTGATTTTTTCATCATCATCATCATTATTTCTTTTAATTTTTACCTTTTTTCACAGGAGACACTATCAATATCCATACTCTGAGACCGAGAGAGAGACTGAGATTGTGTTTCAAGGCTATTTGATGGAGAACTGCTGAGTGAACTCACTCCTTCGCTGCTCTGGCTTCGGTGGGCTACTCCTAAAAAAAAGCACCACCAAGGTTATTACCACAGAGATGAGAACGCATGACACAGTTACATGGATGGAAAAGGTGAGGAAATACTGGTTTTCAATCCTGCTGTTAAGCAATCTTAGTAACAGGAAATAAATGCTAATAAAAATCACATTTGACTACAGAGAATTGTATTTTCAACCACTCTTTACAGTAGCAATATAGAAATGCTTACCTGTATTATAACACAGAGAACAAAACAAATTTTGCATTAAGTGCTCAGAGACTCATTTCATAATAAATAGCTCCAGAAAACCACTTGGTTTTAAAGCCTGCATACAGCGTAGCTAAGTGAATGATGTCAGATTTGAGTAATACCTAAATTTGACTCCAACAAGTTAATCAATTAGGATGGATTTGTAACAGTGCTCAGAAAGAAGCTAGAGAGAAGATAAAGGGACACTAGACCCTTGCACTCAACATGCTTTCTCCCTTCTCCAGTCTCATTAATTGAGAAGAGTGCTTCAAACCCATACACTAAAACGCAACATACACGGAACTTCCAAAGCACACCACTGGAAGATCGAGTCGGTTCACAGTGGGATTTTGAAGCATTTTTAACAAATGCATGAATAACGTTAAAAACAAATAAATAAAAATAGTTTTAAAAATGTTTTAAAAACAGCAAAAATGATAGCCACGTTCCCAATTCCAGAAAGTCTGCAGGAAGGTTACAAACACGTAGCATCAACTGCCTCAGTACAGACACTACTCTTCCATTTTCATCTTTATCACTAGAACCAAATAATATTCTCGTCCCACCTCAGATCTGAGAAAGGCTGCTTACAGCTTTCTCCAAGCTCTTGGAGAAGCCTTGTCCTCCTACATGCAAGACAAAGGGCTGAACTTGGTGGCCAACTAAGCTCTCCAATGACTGCTTTGGGTGCAACCCTAAGATATTGCCACTGTTTTCCTGCAAGTCAATCCTACCCAAACAGCATCATCACAATGGGGTTACCTTGAGTGAGGATACAGGACAACTAACACAAATTCTGTCAGTTGTCCCATTAGACAAATTCTCCCACAATTTACTAAGAAATTATCACTATTTTTCCTTTTCCACAAGAACAAGATAAGCATCAAACAAGTCCCAACAGCATGCACTATTAAGTTTAACACCAACAAATGCACAGCAATACACAACGAGGCTTTGGAGAATGGCTGAAGAGCTTTAAGGTACAAAGTAATGGATTCACTTTGCAATGAAGATTCTTTGGAGAAGCATTACAGACCAGAAAGGCATGAGGAAAGACATGTATAATTACAAGCAATGCAGAAAAAGCATTGTGTTAACACTGCAAGCTGAATGAGTCCTACAAGCATCTAAATGGAGAGGGCTCTTAAGTGTAGTCTATTCCTAAAATTTCTAACCAGTGACACTGGCTCTTGTGTTAAATAATAAAATAGCTTTAATTGAAAGATGCAACTGTAGTCTCATCAATGTCAGGTACTTCACATCAGCAGCCAAACTCCTTGAAGGAAAACCTCCAGAGGAAGGCAGTATTAGTCTGTCTGCTTAAAAAGAACAGAGTAGTGAATTTACTCCTCTAGGTTCCTCGCCTGCTGTTTACAAGACATTCCCTAAAGAGTATTAGGTTTCAGGTGGGAAGTGTAAGACCAGATTCGCAACCTATTTTTAAATTCCAGCACCAACTCTGTTTGTGTCACTACTGAGAAGTGCCAACTTGTCCCGGCAGTAACACATTCTGAATGCTTCCCAAATCATTTCAAAAAAAAAAAAAAAAATGCAGAAGGAAAAAATCATTTAGAAGACAGTTGTGAAATTCAGCATTGGAAGCAGGAAAAGTAGCTTCCCTGCACTATTCCAACTCACGTTCAACATTCCTGTGCATAGAAACAATTTATATTTAATTTCTCCCTGTATTAGGTTGGGAATTAGTATATCAAAACCCCTCAGGTCTTCAGATAAAAAAACGGAAAAAAATAATTTGCACTGGTATTCAAAAAAGAATTTAACAAGCAGAACATTTAAACAGCCACATTCTGTAACTGGAGCCACCTAAAAGTACACTGCAGTATGGTAAGACAACACAAAATGCACACCTAACTGGTGTCCACCACAAAATACTTGCTGAATTTACATTTTAGTTTTTCTCTATAAAGAGGAAGAGATAGGAGACAAGATCCTCCAAGAAAAGTGAATTATCACTTAACTACTTATATGCCAATATTAAACGCCTGCAAAAGACTTCACCCAGGAAACAGGAAAGTCTCAAGTCTATTTCTAAATGGACAACTATTTCCTCCAGTACTGAAATTTTAGGGATGGATATTGCAGTTCTGACACTGGAAGTCTTTGCAGGAGGGGAAAATCCCCAAGACCCAACACAAACTCTGCATAGAACCTAAGGATGTAGAAATACCAAACGCAGCCTCTGGACTGAGTTCAGTTGGGTTACAAACTAAATAAAGGCAACTTTCGAAAGCAGAACTTCAGTGATGTAATTTCCCCACACATAACACCTAGCAGAAATACACTGTCCATGGCAGGGAAAGGCTGGTTTCAGGTACTCCAGCACACCACTGATTCAGGATATCCCAGTTACAGCCTGGTTTTCTCTCATTACCTCACAGAGAAAGAGACAGTCTTCTGTGAGTCTTGCCAAGGCACAAACCTCCCACCTCTTCCCAAATAGGTGGATAAAGGAACTAGAGCAAACAAGGTTTTATCATGGTGAAGAGTGTTGTTCTGCATTCCCTTGGGGTCTCACTCCCACTGCCAGGAAAATCAACTTGACCTGGAGCAGTCATTAACAGGCCACTTTAAGCCAACTGTCTACCTACCATCTTTTCACAGTAAATCTTCCAGAATTTAAATTGTACCTGAGCTGTGATGGATGAGGCATACAATAAAACAACTGACACCTGAAGTTCCAGTTTTCCTTAAAAAAAGAAAAAAAACAACCATAAATGCAAACACAATAGCATGCAGAAGTTATGAAGATCACAGGCCCACTATGCAGGGCTGTCACTGAAACATTATTTCTAGGATCTCCATAGTATTTTAAAAATGTCACGTGAAATAAGTGAACACATGTTCCATGAAATTGATGTATGAGTCTGATCCCATACAACTTCATATAAAAATTGATGCTTGCAAGGACATTGTTCTGCTGGGGCTGCTTTCTGTATGTCCACATAAATTAAAATCCTCTGCAGTCATTTTGGTCTACTACTGCAAAGGAACTCCTGCAAGGCACACAGTGTTAGCCAAGTCCTCTTTTATGCTAAATAAATTCAGCAGATAATCAGTTGTAAACACTTTCTTCCTGATTTATTCTCCCAATTTAACCATATCCCTGATTGTAATGTGCAAAGAAATATATATTATTGAATTGCCTCAGTGACTGGCACAATAGGAAACAAGCAATCCACTGCCTAGATACCTTCTGTTTCTTGTGATCGAAGTTTTACCTGTGTAATTAGCAACTGTCCAATGCAGACAGATGAATCCATACAACAGGAGTCTCTAACATCTTGACTGTACAACCACTTCAAACCACAATAAACCAGTCTGCCAGAATATGAACATTTCCACCTTGAGGTAGGTGCTTCCACACCTCCTGTTCTGTTGGCATTAGTGCTTATACAATTGTGTATCTGCTTGAAAACTAACCATTAATTTTTTGTGGGTTAGTTTCCACCTGGATTAAGTCCTCACCACACGTTTGCTACTGACAGCAGGGGGAGAGGCAGAGAGAAAGGCACCTTTCAGCAAGAGCCAGACCTAAGATGGATTAAAATAGTCCTGTAACCACAGGCTGAGTGAACGTGGTAAGCGAACTCTGTACTATTCGCAAAATAAATAAAGACATCTTTGTTTCTGGGTTGCTGTCTATCATCACAACGACAATACGCAGCATTAAATTCCAACCGTACGAGATTTGCTCAGGAAATGCTTTTGGTAGCTTTTCTCTGGCCTGCTCTGGATACAAGGTGACAAAATATGCAGAAAGCAGCCTCTTCCAGACACCTCAGATCCTCCCAACTTTGCATACTTTCTGCATTTGTCTGATTTTAATAGATAAGGAACTTCATATGGTCTGAAGTAACTGCTATTTGTAAATATCCTACTTGTCCTCACTGCAGCAAATACTGGAATTGGGAAAATCTTCATCTTTTCAAAAATACTGCAACAGAAACAAGAAAACAAACACTTAATTCTCGTGCTGAACACAGTCATAGCCCACTGCTTTTAACTGTGTCAAACACCAGTAATTAAAGATCAGAAATGAACTTGGCACTGATTGCTAAAATGTACATATGAGTCCATCAGTAAAAATCATGTTGCAAACCTCAAATTTTATCAAGGAGAAAGGGGAGACTGGCTTTCTTACTGTACTATTTGTCAATAGAAAAGTGCATTATACTCAGTCAGCTTTGGAGAAGACTTCAAATATTATCCTTAGCTTTACTGACGCCTGGAGAAGAATTTTAACAATCCATTTATATTTGGTAAAATGAAGACTTGAGTACCTTCAGCGACCAATTCAGAACGCTTCTTTCAGAATGTTATTTTTCCGATAGCAGAAATAGTGGTAGTAACAGCATTCATGCTCTGAATGAGAGGGTAACGTAAGACACGCAGGCAATAATCGTTGCTGCCCCAAAGGCCAGCCTACCTGATGCACCAATGGGCGAGGTAGCTGGGGTCATGCTGTGGACATTGAGGCCGAGGCTATGGGATGGCCCTGGGGTCGGAGCTGCTGCAGGTGGCCCAGGTGGGGTCTCTCTCTGTGGCGATGTGAGCGGTGTGCTGGGCTGGGACGATGGTCCCCCTGCCAGCCGGGCAAGGCGCCTTCGACGGATCTGCACAAAGGATATCAAACAAACAGAAAAATTCATTTGCACATACATACACACGCACTCCATAGTGTGCTGCTGGGTCTCCTAATGGCACAGTATCCCCTCCTGCAACTCTGCAAATACAGAAGATTGCTTGAAAACCTACCATCTGCAGCTCTCTTATTGCCATTTCTCTGTTCTGCACAATACTTGATGCTTATTTATTAAGTATGTATTTGCTGCCTTGGAAAACCCATTTGCACTGGAGAATCCTGTGTCTACCCTCTAAGAGTTGTGTAAGACAAGTCTAACATTTACCATTCAGCAGTTTCAAAATCTCTAACACACCTCCTGATTTACTGTGGCATTTGATGAAACAAACCATGTTAATCTAAAAGGGCTAAAAGGAACATGACCTTTACCTTCATTTCACACCACACAACACTAATAACAAAATTCTGCTTAAAAAGATCCAACTGAACTTTATTAAGAGAAGATTATATGCAATACTATCTGAATCAGCTCTGCAACATTAGAAATCTAGCTGTCACCTGCTGGCAGGAGTGTCTTGAGAGGCAAATGAAGACAGTCAATAGCAACCTGCCATTACCTGGAGCAGTCTGACCAAATGGAGTTTTGGAAAATCAGTTTTCATGTTACTAATAGGGCAGTGCAGTATTTGCCTTTCGAAAACTATTATGGACCTATTTATTAAAACTCGTTTGCGATCGCATGATGCTAATATAAGATAAAGCTCACAAAACTCATATTTCAGAACCATGAAACTTGAAGCAAAAAATGAAAAATATAGAAGAAATTATCCATAATTACAGGCTGCCTCAGAGAATCTGATACAAAAGCTTCTGATACGAAGAAAACAAGCACGGAGTAAAAGTGGATGTCCACTCCCCACACAAGCTCACGTTATTCCCTATTAGTATTGAGAGCCCCAAGCACTGGTTTAATTCCTCAGTTTGCATTTCTGCTCACAATCCTGTAGAACTGCTGGGGAAGTTAAAGAGTGAAGAAAAATCTGTGTCAAGTCCATGTCTACACGACATTGCTGCAGTCACATAATGGTCTGTGAAAACTACTCCAAGAGAAGGAAGAACAGATCAAATGAAATCAGACATCAGATTTGGAACTATATGAGGAGAGAGAGGCATCAAGAAATGTATACATCTATTCTCAAACACAGTCAAACCTTGATGACTCAATTGAGGCCACATGCCTCACAGGGTATGATTTGCACAGATGCTCTCTGCATCAAGCAGGTAAGTGAGCTCTTTTGTGCCACCCCACACTTCTTCACCTACAGCAGCAGGCAACACCAACACCAGAGCCACGTCACAACCAGCTGCGGTCGATATTATTCAAACAGGAGGTCACTCGTTTCAGCCCTAGTCCATTAAGCACTGACCTTTCATACAGACCAATGCTCAGGACTGTAACCTGCCCTGAAAATTTTCTGAGGAAGGGAACATAATGAAGAAACCTGCCTGGATACTGGGATCCTTTTAGATAAAATTCTGCAATTCAAACCAACTCCAGAATTTCCCTACCCACTTAAGAATGACAAATCATCAATCGACTCCAAGTATACTGAAAGGGACAGGTTTCTCAAAGGTGAATGATAAAGAACTGGGTTTGGCTGCTCTGATGCCCCGAGTCATCATACTCCTCTAGGTTTACAGAAAATTTTCAAGGAAAGTTGAAATTTGATCTGAAAATTTGAGACTTAGGGGGGAAAAAGGGCAAAGAAACAAGAACGCTATGCCAGAAAGGCAAAGCCGCAGGCTGAAATGGGAGCGTGCAAATACAGCATGGAACTGATGCACACCTTCTGTCCGCTTCATTCGCTTGTGCCTGGACACTGCGTGGGCCAGGATGTGGGCAGTGCAATGGGGACAGCACAGTGCCACGGGCCTCATGCTGGACCTGCAGGACGCAGTGTTTGCACAGCGCTGGGCTGCCTCCACGTAGCACAAAGAGTGTGACAGAGCTGCGGGAGTTCAAAGTCAAAACAACCTGGCTTCACTTCAGATTGCATGACTAACCACACCGCCACGGTGTAACACATGGGGCTTTTTTATATTTATTATTTTATTAGGAGCATTTAGGATACCCTCAACAATGCCTAACCCTTGATTTCAGCAGCACTGCTTGCAACAGCAACCTATGACAAGCGCTGTGTCACTACATTGCCCAACAGCAACAAGTTATTTGGTACCAATTACTACATCAACACTGTTTGTTCCATAACCTACCTTCCCTCCACCATAATATACAGTTTAAAAGCTTAATGAAAAAAAAAAAAAATCTAATTGGCTGAATGGAAAAGGCATCGTGTTATTAATTAGTACAGTTCTTGCTGGACACATCTGGTCTTGGGACAGTAACTTTCAGAAATACATTTTTGATCTTAATGGGCTTCCAAAAAGCTGTTAGCTGGACATGTTGCGACAACCAATGTAAAAATAGCAGCCTGTTAAAGGCAGCTGATAACTGAAGCACACAGCAGAGCTGTAAGCATACAGGCAGGACTGCTCCCTTGGGCTCAAGCACCTCACCTCAGATTTATACATAATTTCACAGCCAACATCTGTTTTAGTAGAAACTGCTTCATGAGCTTCTAAAGAAAATGTTTCTACTTCTGCAGCCAGAGAAGAAATCCCACCTTTGTACAATGAATTGGTAATTGGAATTCTTTGGAGCTTGTAATTTGTATTCTTACAGCATGTTAACCAAGCTTAAGGCATGCTTCATTTCCTGGGGATGTTGCTCATGGTCCATAGGCACACAGCACAACTCCAAGCTACTGAACACCAAGTTCACCTCATTCTGTCCCACTTCATGCCGTACTCGGCTTGACTTTGCTTTTTCCTACACAGTTCCCAATTCTCACAATATTATCAAGCACTCACGCTAAAATTCACACCAAAAAGAGGATTTTTTGCTTCTCCCAGATCCCCAATGGTTTTGGTATGGGCTGTAACAAAAGACAAGTTTCACAGAATCACAGAAACACCAAGGTTGGAAAAGACCTACAAGATCATCCAGTCCAACCACCACCTATCACCAATATTTCTCACTAAACCATATCCCTCAACACAAAATCCAAACGTTCCTTGGATCGGTGGGATCGGTGACTCCACCACCTCCCTTTGGTGTTTTAACAATGTAAACACAAGAAAACTTCAGCAAGAGACAGCAGTGGGAAACATCTGAAGTTAACATGCATTCTCCATCACAACGCCAGTCATCGACTGCATTCATCTCTCCTCTTCGGGAGTTAAGATTACCTGCACACTTAACGCAGTTGAATATAAGGAGATAACCTCACCTACAGGAGCTTGGCAGCTAATTTCGAGTTCGGCTACTGCCAATAAGGGGTTTTCAGACAGAACTCACACGCGATGCAAGACAGAAACACCTCAGGGAGAGGTACAGCCTAACTGCGACCCGGGCTGCAGCGCATTGAGAACAGCAAAGCAGAGGCGCGAAGGAGTCCTCAGACAGACAGACAGACAGACAGACTGACTGACAGACTCCAGCTCTTCCATGGCAATAAGAAACGACCGCGCGATTGCCAAGCAGGCCCGGTCAGAGCAGCGATCGGCCATGAAGCGCCTCAGGACCGCAACCAAGCGATGGTGAGGAAACAAAACGGCACCAGGCTGCGCGCGGTCCGCACCTCGCTCCTCTGACAAAGCGGTTATTTTAAGCGTTTCGCTACGGATAAAAAAAAAAAAAGATTTGATCATCGTTTTGGGAAACACACCCGGGAGGCGCACGGAGCGCCGGCGCTCAGCACAAAGCTGCGCTCCGAACGACGCGAGCAGCCGGGACAGCAGCACCGCCCGGCCCCGCGCCCCGGCGCTCCGCCTCACCTCGTCCGCGCTCAGCTCCTCCATCGCCTTCCTCTTAATGGTGACCGCGGAGGGAGGGCGGGCGCTTTCCTCCGCCCCGCCGACGGGCAGCTCCGCGGAGCGCTCTGCGGCCGCCTCCGCGCCTCACAAGGGCATCGCCGGGGCGGCCTCGCCTCGCCTCGCCCGCCGGCAGCCGACCGCCGCTCCGCCGCCGCCGCCGTCCCCGGCCCGCCGCCCGCCCGCGCCTCGGTTCCCGCCGCGCCCCGCGAGGAGCCGCCCGCCGCGCGCCGTGCGCCCGCCCGCGCCCCTCGGCCTCAGCTCCCGCCCGCGCCGCGGCCGTTGCCCCGCGCAGAGATTATTCATCAAAACAAGAGGGCGGCAGCGGCGGCCATCTTGGGGGTGGGTCACATGAGGCCTCCGAGGGAGCCGGGCATGCCGGGCCGCGCGCGGCGGCGGCCAATGGGGAAGGGCGGGAGGCGGCGCGAGGCGCGTGGGAGGGGCGGGGCTCGCGGCGGCGCGGCGTGGCGCGGCGGGAGGGGCGGGGCCTGGGGGCGCCATGGCAACGGGGGCGGCCGTAAGGGCGGGAAGCCGTGAGGGCGGGAAGCCGCGAGGGGATCGCTCACCGCCCGCCTGGAGGAGGGAGCGCGGTGTGCCGGCTGTCGTGCGGGTCTGTGTGTGCCTGCCCGCTTCTCTTCAAAGACATCGTGGGCTTTACCTCATCGTTTACCGAGGAGGGATGGAGCCCGCTGCCGTACTCCTTCCCGGCTCCTTTGAACCTGAGGTATTTTGTGTTCTTTCTGTGGAACAGCACAAGCTTTTCTACATCGCGTCCTTTCGTTATGTCTCGAAGCGATACTTCTGTGTAAAATATTCCTTTTCTCTTCCTTTTTCTTTCCCTAGGGATGGCCGCTGCCGTTGAATATTACCCACTATTGTGTGTCTTAGAAGTTAATGTTTAGGTATATGCTTCTGAGTAAAACTCAGCAACCTTAATGGTGTTTGTGCCTATGCTCCTTTACCACCTGTGTGACTTTTCTTCCACAGGTATTTAGAAGAAGCATTCTATGGAGTGTGAATCTCAACTATTCTTTTGAATTTCCACTGTCTGTTGTGGCAGTGATGTCCAGAAGGAGCACACAGCCCTTCACCCATCTGTGCAGAGAACACGTCTTAAAGTCACGCCCTCAGCATTGGCACTGCCTGCAAGATGCAACAGATGGTTGCTGGAAGGGTTTCACCATCAAAGCTGTGGTGAGATAATGGAGCTGAAACACCTTGGAGTAAAACCCAGTGCCTCCCTGGTGAGTTCTGTTCCCGTCCTTCAGTTCTGGAGCTGTGGGGATCCTGGTTTAGTTTCTTGGCAAGAGTTACCTTTCTGTCTCCTTTCTTTCCCAGTTATAGAACACAGGACTGTTCCCTCATTTCTTTCACTTGGCATTTCAATATGTTTAATTCGTATTTTTTAAAAGTGTGTGAATTTAGCTAATTTATCGTGAGCAGTTCTGTCACTGGCTGCTTGTCTCTTTTCCTCAGCAACTCCAAATCATCCTCCAGTGAGCTGAGTGTAGCATTGCCTGCTTTCATGTCATCCATTTGAAGTAGAAGGTAGCAATGTAAAAAAGGAATATAATTGATAGCAACTTTTCTACATTTTTAATAGTAAAGCCTTCTCTATAGTGGCCTTACTACCAAAGTGTAACATTCATAGTCACGTGAGCTTCTAAGATTACATTTCTCTGACTTCCACTTGTTGTCTCTCTTTGTACTAACAGACTTCTTAAGGCTGTCACCACCTCTTGGTGCTTCTCATGCACAAATGATTGGAATACATGATTTTGAACTGTGCGACTTGAACATATCTGCAATATTTAACACTTCAAGTGTTGGGTATCACTACAGTTTAAACGAAAATGCATTCTGTTGCAGTGGTGCCATCTAATGGAGTAGCAAAGTCTGTGACTGCTGCAATATGTTGGTGGTAGAGGTGACAGAGCATGTTTGCTATATGAAAGTGTTATTTATATTAAGTTCTATGGTATCATAAATCTCGTTTCCAACCAAATAAAAGCCGCACTCAGTTCTAAAGTGAATGCACCGTTGGAATTCAGAAAATATATTCCATGTTTTACTCCCCATCCTCCAAATGTCCCTGTCCTGACTCCTAAGATGTACTAGGTCTTCTCTTCATGTTTTGGAAGCCACATTTAGAGTCCTCTTGTAGTTATCTGGGATATTGATCTAATTAAAAGTTCTCACAGCTTCAACAGAGCTGACAGTGAGGAAGAGATACCTAAATAATGAGTTGTACTACTTATCTCTGAAAGTGTTGAGGATAAGTTGAGTTCCTGTGAAAAACAGAATCCTAATTAAATCTATCTGAAGCTCAGTAATTTAGATTAAACTTCAGCAACAGGTCCCGTGTGCTGTTAGTGTTACCCAGGAGATGTAGCAGCTCATTTCACATGTGTAACCAGTTGATCTGGCCACTTATTTACGTGAGTTAATTATTATTTCTTGTTTCTGACTTTGTGAATTGTTGCATAGAAAAGTATGTTAGCAAATGGAACAAATGCATGCAAATAAGCCTCATCAGGTGCAGCATTATTTTTACTTTTTACATGTGCTGATAGTAGAAAATTATTTCACGGACTGAAACTTATGTGATTGCTCAGACCTATCTTTGTTATTGGGGGATGTGGTCACTGACTGACTTCCTCTGGTAAGTTGAACTTCATTGTTTGGAAAACAAAGCAAGACTTCACATTACTCATTTAAGAGTTAGTGGGAGCAGTTAACTGCCCCTGAAGTACCAGTGTGTATCTTAAAGAGAGAAGTATTTTAAATAGTGAAGTTGCATCCTTGGTTAGAGTCTTAACTTTTTACCATTCCTAGAGTTACACAAGTTTAAGCTGTCCTTCCTGTTTTGTTTGATCTTGCCCTGCCCTTATAGAAGGGGGAATGGTTCTTGTTTCGATCTGGGTGACTAGTTAACCACAAAGCTCCATATCGCTTACAATTTGGGGTTTTTCCCTTCTCCAAAACACACAGAAGGCAGGTACTTCAGATGTTTTGTGGTGTTTATTAGCAAAAATCAGATCTTTAACACTGCTAACAACCAATAGTATTTCCTGAGACAGAAACAGATTTTCTATTTAGAAAGAAATCAGGTTTTGTATTTCCAGTTATCGCTGGACACAAGAATGCATGGCCTCCTGCATATAGCTGTCTTTCCATGTTGGAACCAATGCTGATATTTAAGCTCTCTTGAATACTTGCTTACATATTTGATTCTCACAGCGAAGCTCCTACAAAAACAAACAAACAAAAAAACATATATAGTAACCAAAGGAACTGTCTCCAAAGGAGAAGACAGAATATTTTGCTATGCCCACTGACCATCACTAAGCTGTTAAGTTATGCTTAACCTTCTGCATTTGGCTGTGCAAGATGAATAAGAATGAAACAGTAAAACTATATTGTGGGTTGAACTTGATGATCTCTAGAGTTCCTTCTCAATTCTGTGATTTGGCTAAACTAGCTGAAAGCAAAATGTGTTCTTCACGTACTATTCCATGTATTATTGAGGTGGAAGACAACTTGCACATCCTGACTACAATACAGGTTGCATTTTTTGTCACCTAGAGACAGTTCTGAAGTAAATCAAATACCAAATGGAGGTCATCTCCTTCGAGCCAGTGAGTCCAGCCCCTGTTCTTCTTCTCCCCAGCCTGGACACAGATAAGTTTGTCATCGTCCCAGGTAACCAGGCTCTGTTAAAAAGAAACCAAGGATTTGTTTGTGTTACCTCAGTTCTGAAATGTCTAGTAGACAGTATCCTTTCTTCCTTGATAAAATGTACCTAAATTAAATACTGCTACTGAGGGAATGTGAAACTTTTAATCACTAACTCGGGCTCTTGCATTTATACTGTGTTAAAAATAGTATTATTGAAACAATTTCACTCCAGATAGCAAGGCTAACTACAGCATCTTCCTTCTATAAGTACACATTGATTTTTGAATTATTCAGTCTTACCTTGCATTTTCTGTTATCCAGGCCTTTATTGTCTTCCTCAAACTCTTCACCAATTTTAAATTGGAGCATGTAGTCTCTGAATGTGCTTGTGGTATGGATGGAAAATGAATTGCCATCCTGTTTGATCACTTTCTGAGGCTTCAGCATTTTTGCTATCTTGCGTGTTGCAAAGTCAATGCCTTTGACAGAAGAAAAAAGCCAGTGAGAGTTGTACTGCTCACCGGGTGTTCTGACAGCTGGGATTTACCTATATTGCTTCCAGAAGCATTTCTGAGGGATGATTTCACTTACTGCTATGCAAATTTGGTTTTGTTCTTGTTTTTATTTTCCGCTCCCCCAGAGGTGTTATGTTACACAGTTAAGGAAGGGGGAGGAAATCATCAATATCTAGGTTTTAGAAGAATTCAAACAATTAAAATGCAGGAAGCCCTCAAAGGGAAGAGAGAAGAATAGGATTAGGTCTTTTCACCTACCTAAAGCTGTCATATAGCCTTCAAAGTTGTCATTACTGACAAGGTTCCAGGTTCCACTGAAATCCACAGGCATTGCTCAGCTGTGGGAAGGAGTTGCAGTCAACCCCTGTCCAAAAGCAGAAATTAAGAAACAGATTTCCCACCAGGCCTTATATGAGAGACTGTGGGTGGGATTGTGTCTGAGAGCACTGATGGTGGAGGGGAGGAGTACTGCTACTCAGCCAATAGGAAAGGGAATATTTGTAGATGAGCTTTGCCTGGGTTGGAGGGAAAAGTTCACAGTTTCCGAAATCTTTGTATGGAGCAAATGTTATTAACTCAAGAGTCACGGCACAAACCAAAAACTGATTCAAACAGTTTCTGTGTATCTTGTGTCTTTTAAAAGATATCATGAACACAATTTGTCGCTCCTAAGATTCCCTGTGTTTATATTCAGTCTGAGGTTTGTGAGTTGAAATCTAGATATTTTTTGAAAAGGAAATCTACCCATGGAGCCTTATCAGTAAGTCTTAAAGCTATACTTCAGAGAAATAGAAGTAAGCAGTATATCTTATTGGTTTGTGTCTGCAGTGAATAGTGGGCAACATTGGTGTCTAGCAGCTATTACAGGAAAGTGGAAGGCAAATCTCATTTACATATTATTCTCTGATGTGACCTTCAACATAACTCTGCTGTGCCACAGTTTAGCTGTTGGTGTTCTGACTTCTTTATTTCTGTTACTTATGTTCTAGCTGAACCAAGACCCAGACTCATGGGCAATGTGCAGAGTGAATGCAAAATCCTGTTTTCTCAGATACTTTACCAGACGGAAAGTTTATGTAACAACTAAGGCTGAAATGACAGATCTAGAGGTCTGAAGTCTATTCACAGTTCTACAGCTGTATCTGTGAGCTTTCTAGAGGAGAGTTGCATTTCTTCAACCTGAAGAGAAGGATCTGAGGAGGTGATATAGCATCCTTCCAGAACTGAAAGGGGAGCCTACAAGAGAGCTTGTGAAAGACTTTTTACAAGGGCATGTAGTTGTAGGACAAAAAGTAATAGCTTTAGGCTAGAAGAAGGTAAATTTTGATTAAATATGAGGAAGTGAATTTTCTTCATTGTGGAGTGTTGAAGCACTGCAACGTGCTGCCCAGAAAAGCTGTGGATTCCCTGTCCCCAGAAATACTCGAGGCTGGGTTGGATGTGGCTCTGAGCAGCCTGAACTAGTTGGATGTTTCCCTGCCCATGGCAGGGGGGGTTGGAAGTAGATTCCCTTTAAGGCTCCTTCTAAACTGAACGATTGTTTTTTCACAAAAAGAGAATTTGCTGTCTTGAGTCTGAATGAGAACTCACAGCTGCTACTTCTATCTATTCAGGATAGTCTGAGTAAAAGGATCATATTTTGCAAGGAAGATTGTTTCACTGAACTTTAGCTACATTTTTAGAGCAGAGTTTGACCTGTATGACTCTCAGAATCATGTGGGTAGGAAATGAAGACGTCAAAGCTTCTTTCCTGTTTGCAGATGGATATTGTTCTCTAATGTATACTTAATTAGGACTGGCAAAGAGGAATGCAAATGAATGCTCTTCCTGGACTCAGAGAGTAACATTTCACCTACAACTTGTTACTACAAAGTTGTGATACTTGAAGAGCACTGTTGTGTGCTACTGTCTCTTCCAAGAAAAGAGAAATCAGTACTAGGATAAATCCGCTGTAGAAATTTGGATTAAAGTTGTAGTTGAAAACTAAGACTGCAGATTGCCAGGATGTAATGTTTCTTTCTGTAAATCTGTAGCATAGAACTTCAGACTAAGACTTATTGAGGGTCCTAGCATTCCTATTTGAAGGCTAATCCAAGAAACTGGCTGTGGAGCTTTTTGTAAGAGCTACCTACTGTCCTGTGATGGTTCAGTTATCCTTCCCTTACAAATTCTCCTATTTTTCATGTCAAGACTCTTATTTTCCGTTTTTATCTTAATTACTGTGCAGCACTGAGCATCTAATGCAATCCCAAAGCAGATAAAGTGCTCCTATTGCTGTTGTAGTGTTCGTAAAATAATTCAATCTGAATTACGTGTGATATAAGAGCCCTCTGTTCTCTTACTACAGCTGAACCAAATGCAATAATGTTAAAAAAAAAAAAAAACTAAACAAGAAAGAAGGCAATTTATTTTACAGAACGTCTATGAATACATTGTAACTTCTATAAAGAAGTTCAATGAAATACATTATTCACAAACTTTACATTTTGAAGAATATAGATTCTCTCTAGGTAAAGTCCTCTCTTGGAACTTTTACTTCTTTTTCACTTTGGAATATGATGCTTCACAACTACGATGCTGCTATTCAGAACTGATTAGAACAGTAAATTCTCTCTGTGTTTACTTTCAGTGTTGTAACGGAGGTTTCTGTATCTCACTGGTGAAACAAAAGATCTATATTCATTGCAATTTTTGAACAACGTTCTGTATGGAAAAAACTCTACTGACAATGTTCTTCCCACTTAAAAGTCATGCAATCAACAGACATCAGATTTGATTAATGACTAAAACTAGCATATTACATGCAATTCATTTTATTGAAAAACCCATCATGTGTAACTACATGAAAATGTGGTGAAATAGAAGTGTCTGATAGTCAGTGCTTCACGAAGCATTAAATATTATTATTACTTTTAAATATGCAGTTTCTCTAGAATTGACCAAAGTACACCCATACACACCAGTGTCATTACTTAGAGTAAACCTAAAGCACATTTTTATGCTGGAAAGTGACCACATAAATAGGGTGCTTTCCCACTCAATAGATCTGCTCTGTTTATTCAGAAACATGCTAATCAAGTTGAGTAATTAAATTACATCTTGTTCTTTGCTCTTATCTGCCACAGAGACAGCAGACAGAAAAGAAATACAGATCTTGTTCTTCCCCATGCACCATCAATAATATAGTTTAAATTCAATCTTCAGTGGCATTTTGATTGCTGAAGCGTGACAGAGGTGCTTAACACGTCCTGCAGTACCATTGCTACCGTTGATTATGCACGAACCCAGCCTCCTTATCAAAAGACAACATAAGCTTGCCTAAGCTCCAGGGGAATGAGCACATCTAATGCAGGAATCACCCAGGGGGAAAAAAAAAATCCTTGGAGGTACTTTATGTCACAATACAATTACAGATGACTTGCTTAGTTCTGATTCGGTTTTGATCTCCTTGTGTGTTCTCTGTAATGGTCACTTATGTAGGCTGAATCTAGAAGAACAGGGGTTCTGCTCTGTGTTAATTGCAGAATATTATGTGAGGCTCCAGGTGTGCATCCCCGATCCTAGCTCCACTGCAGACTACAGCTCTTCCCACTGAAGTGTTGACTCCTCTTCTATAGGAGCCCTGCACACTTTAGAATCTCTCATTCTGTTGGCTTTGCGAATCTGAAAAATGCGAACAGATCTGTTGTGGAGAGGTACTGTGAGAAAACTGCTGACCTGTTAGCATCTTGGAAACCTTGACGCTTCTAGTAAGGCACATCATCTCAAGAAAAAATGGGATGGCAGCAAAGAAAGGGAGGTACAATTCAATTACCATGGCATTCATAGTGTCTTTCCAGTTTATACTGATATAATAGAGACAATATTTTGTTAGATTCTAAATCAGGTTTCCAGCAAAGAAAACCATTTTGCTTATATATGTTCCTAGCATCCAACTATTTCTTCTCTTTCCAGTAGCAGCAAACAGTTCTGTCTCTCTATATTTGGCTTAAAAGTAAGGAGTTGGTTATTGGAAATAAAAGGAGAATGGTATGAGAATCTGCAATGATGCTATTATTAACTTACATCCATTAAATCAATGGCTATAAGCCAGTTTTTGAAGTAGGTCTATCCTCATTTGAGAAACACTGCTGAACTTAATCTAGAGCTCTGGAAATGTGAATGAAAAACTAAAGCATGAGGCATTTGGGGTGCAAATTGCATGACAGCAAGCAAACAGGCTTCATATTTGAAAGGCAAGTGACTGAAAGCATGGTATAGCTAGAACCCAGCAGTAACTTCTTCCTTTCACAGGATGCAGACAAATGATTTAAGTTGCATCATGTGTTAGCTGTTTTTAAAAATTAATTATTGCAGATTTACTCTCAGAAGTGGTGTATTTCAAAGTAAGATGACTTTGCTACTTATAACACTGAATTATTTGTGTTCCTGTTTCATAAATAGCAGTCAGAATAGCCTGAGCTAAATCAACACTTTCATTTGCTTTGTTCATAATTGTAATTCTCATACACTACGGTAAATTCTTGTATTTAGTTCACTGAACTGTGACAGTATGTCAGATGTGACATATGTGAATGTGAAAATCTTATTATTGGATTTTATAAAATAAAGATTATATAGGCCCCCATGTTAAACAAACCAAACCTTGTCAGCAGCTGCACATCTACTAAAGCCACAGAATTTGCTTGCTATTGACAAAAAAAACAAACAAACATCTTCGTATACTGGACTATTATCTTTTCACACCAGAAAGCAAATTATCTGTAAAGTGCCTGCTAGTTCTTAGAATCACTTGCATTTTTCTGTAAAGGAGCCAAGGTAACCCCAGCATTCCTGTCTTCACTCTCTGGACTATACAGATCATTTTTTTCTATGTATGCCCGCACCACATCAGGCACCAGGTAACGAATGCTCTGGCCTCTCCGCAGTGCTCTCCTGATTTTGGTGGAAGAAATGTCATTTGTGATCCATTCTTCCACGAGATGAATGTTGTTCTTATATTTCCACAAAATATCAGATTCGTAGATGAATTTCTGAGTGCTGTTTCCAGCCCTACTGATGCATACAAGGCCATAATTTTGTATAATTTCAGTGATGTCCTCCAACTTCCACAGATTGGGGATCGCAAAGGATTCCAGCACGTCACTTCCACAAAGCAATTTAACCTGTGGGACATCTTAAGGAAGAGAAATAAGTAAGAAACGGTGTGCTTTAGGCAGCCAGATTTTAGCTAATGTGATGGGAACACTTGATATCTAGGTTACCTCTCTTGTCTTAGTTAAGATGAGACGATGGAATGAAATAAAAAAGATTCAGAGCATATAACTTACAGTTAGTACCTTTAATATATAGCTTCTCTGAGCAGAAAAGAAAAAGGTTACAGAAGCCCATAAAGTGACCCTGTACCCAGATGCATCCTGAATTTTGGGGCTTACTATTTTCCTTTCTTTCTTGAATCATTTATAGTTTATGTTCCAAAATTCTAGGCTGTAGTTGGAGTATAGCAAAGTTGTATAGGAGAAATGGATAGCTCTGACTTTTTCCAACTGAAATTTCTATTAACTTGAATATTTTTTTTTGTCTGATGTATTTTACTTTTACAGTCATCTTGTTACAAATCCTACTACTGTGTGATATGGGATCTTTGGTGAATAACTTTCTTCAGTGAAATCAGCAACAAGAACTAGCATGGAAAGAAAAGTTACTCATCTGCACAGTTTCTTTGAAATAGCAACTTCTGTTAAGCATTTAATTTGCAAACAGACTTAACTTTTTCCATCTGGACTCTGATTTTTCTTCTTAATGGGGTCATGCCTATTTGGTTCTTGTTTCCTCTTCCGTCCTGGCTTTGTTAAAGGTAAAGCATTCTGCAGACTAATGGTAGCATCAGGAGATGAAAGCTTTTCATGATGGTGCCTGCAAAACAGAGGTATTTTATATATAGAAGAATGCGGGGAAGAGTATTCTAAATAGTGCCTACTAAATGACCTTTCACCACTTCCTCTTATACTACCTCCACAGAAAATCCATCCAAGAAGGGAGCTGCTGGAAGAGGGAGTTGTGAGAAGTGACTTGTAAGATGGTGCAAGTGTAAAGGTGTCAAAGCAATGACTGCAGGCTTTATTTAAACTGAAGTTCATTTTAAGAACCTCAGTGAAAGAGTAAAAAAGTAAAATGTAAGTAAATACATTACTATAAGTGATCCTAATGCTAGCCTTTACATATACAAATGTGCAGTGTAACACAAACTCAAGTGAGAGAAACTTGCATAGCTGATGTACACCCTATTCTAGTCTCTTTTCTTTCCTCAGGAATATAGTTTCAGCACAAAAACTGAATTGATCCTAAGAAAACACATACAAATTGTTCATGGGCTCATTTTGGGTATCTTTTGGACTAATGGTGCAATTCTTTGTTTACAATATCTGAGTAATACCTCTTACTTCAGTGAGTCTATTCAATATGGTTTGGGGTTAGCTATCATTCTAACTTCTAGAGCTAATCCCATTCCTTATCCTTCTATTGATTCTTAAGATTTTTAGGATTTGCAGAGAAGTACCTTAAAACTTTTACTGTTTCCAACCACTCACTCTGGCTGCTTTCCCAGTCATCAACTTCCACCCAATCTGAGTTGTTGGTGGCTAATTTTGCCATAGTTACTCGGTGATCAGCGCTGATCAGGCCCTTCTTCTTATATGCATCACCTACTGGTGAAATTATTCCTTTGATTACTTTGTATTTTCCTGTTGGGGGGGGAAAAAAACCCACATCATCCCATCACACAGAAAGTGGTTGAGCAGATGTTATTTCCAGAGTATTGTATGTAAACCATTACACACCCACTATTCACTGTAGTCTCTCAGAACACCAGTGACAGATTCTATAAGCAGCCCAGTGGAAAAGTACTGTATATTTCTGCCACTGTATGAGGTGGCACAATTAAATATTTAATAAGAAATTTTGGAAATATGTATTTAATGACATCTACTTGTGCCTTTCTAATTTCAGAAAGAAAAATCATAGAACCATAGAAGCCTTAGCTCATTACACTTAGTAAAAGGCAGCAAACACATGAGAATGTTCATTCATGTACTTAGCCTACAGCATTTAGTGGGAGTGATATAAACTCAGTAGCTTCAATACTTAATTAGTTTTCCAAAAATAGCTGTATAAGTATCTCAATAGAGAGCTATTTTAAATGATATAAATTACCATCCTACCTGTCTCATGGAGATAGTCTTTAGCCAGCTCAAATAGCCTCAGATGCATGTTGGTAATGGGATTGAAGGACCCACAGGCCAGCAACACTACTTCTGTCTTCCTGTCGGGATCTTCCGTGGCCATTCCTTGTGGCTACAGAGCCAAATGCAGGACGTTGGTTCTAGTTACCAGCCTGGTTACTGCAAGAAGAAGATTACAAAGTAGTTATTTCTACTCATGTGAAGATGATTTAAAGATCAAATTGAGGACTCTGTTTTCCTTCTGTTAGCATCAGGTCTGATTGCTCATGTGATACCACATTATCTATCTTTTAACAGATTAAGTCCACCTTTCTTTTTGGCAATTCCTGAGTAGAATGATGTGACAATGGTGACTTCACATTGCAGAAAGAATTCTTCTGTTGCAGTTCAGAAGTAAAGAATACTGACAAAAATGAGCGTGCTAGGAGGAAAACATAAGTAGTAGATGTGTGAAGCTGGATTTGCTTTGTATGTTATCTTAGCAGTTGCGTGTCCCTCCTACATACAAGAGGAGGGGGCATTTTGAGGAAGCTCAGTGACAATGGATAGCTCACAAAAAATAGCAAACAAACAAATGAAGAGAGATCATTAAAGCCCTCAACCCCAGGGCAAGCAAATGAAAACAGGAATATATTATGGGCTGTCCTCCTGCTGTTGCTGTTTGTGAGATGTTTGAGGCATCTGTGTTGAGTGCTGAATAATTTGCTGTCATTTTTACAGTAATATCAATGCCTGGAAAAATCCCAAGGTCAGCCTCACATTCAGCCTCCTTTACAAAGAGACAGAGATGCTCACTGCCCCCACAGCGTTGAGATCTCATCACAGCTAAATCTTCAAACAGCTTCTGTCTCCTAACTTCAAATAGCCCTTGAACAGAAGGAATTCTTGCAAGGCATGTTATGAGGTACATTTTGCGAGTTTTAGGACTTTTCTATCCCTTCAGGAGTTTCACAAACTTTTAAAATATTCTTTATTGCTGCAGAACAGTTCAGTGTTTGTAGGGCTCAGTGTAAGTAGGAATAGAGTCTAGCGTCAGCTACAAGAATTACCATGGGAACAGGCAAGGGAAGGAGCTGAACTTGTCTTTGTAATGCAGGAAGGTCCCCCTTTCTAGAGAAAGTGACTCCTGCAAACTGGAAAAGGAATGATTTTCTGTTTGTTTGTTTGTTTTAAAAAAAGAGAGCAAGGGCAAAAATAATGGAAGATTTTACGATGGAAATGCATCATGCCTTTTCTGGTGTTACCTGATGTCCTTTTTCATTCTTTTTCACATCCTTAGAAGCACATAGCTATTAATTCACATACAGTCACCTTGTAGCACTGTGTGTCTGCACTGATGATAGGAATGTAACCACTTGCACATACTGTTTCCTCGTCTGCACTGGCACACTCTGTTGAAGACTATTTGCGCAGAAAGCAGCCATGTGGTTGTTGTGGAGAACAGAGGACAGAAGTATTGCTGTGACTCCCACTGCTGCTTTGTCATGCTTAGAACCTGCACAGCACCTTTGCAGCTGGGATCTGCTCTGCACAAAGTGACCTTGGTACAGCTCTGACTTTGGGAAGAGCTCTGTATGCACACGCTATGGCAAAATGAACAGCTGGGTGTGGGACTGCTGGCGATATTCCCTCGTGCCAAATATTCAATGTTGGTGTCCCTCTGTAGGGATTCAAGAAGAAACAAAGCACAACTGCTGTCAGTCCATTTTTCAGTAAGCGTAGGACAGCCTGGGTTGTGTTCCCTTCTTCGTAAGGAGGAAGAGATGCTCTGTGATGCACGTGATCCCGTCCTTACATGTTTATATATAGGCCCACCATGCTCATACAGCCGTGACAGTACTTAGCTGCATCCAGCAGGCCGTGCCAACGGCAGATCTTGGCCCAGCTCTGAAACCCGTCCATCCAAGGATGAGCGGGTAGCGGTGAGCACACGTTGGCCGATTTTTGTATTTTAGAGGCAAACGTTCATTTATTAAGCACGTTTACATACTTACAGAATATCTGTCTCCGTTTGCGTTAACTTTTTACTAGGCACGCCAGCTGCGGCTCCGTCTCCTCAGTCTCCTCCCACGACAGCACGACAGCGGAGGCTGCCAAAGCGCGGCCCCGGCACAGCCCCCCCCCGGCCCGGCCTCACCCCGCCAGCCCCGCGTCCTCGGGCCGCACCGCGCCGCGCTCCGATTGGCCGGGCGCGCCGGAAGCCGCGCCGCTCCGCTCCGCCGCGGCGCCTTTCCCCGCGGTCCCGGCAGCGCCGGCCTGACCCAGGTGAGGCTGCGGGGCCGGCGGTGCGCGGTGGGGCGGGCCGAGCTTGAGGGCCGCGTGCTGGGCCGGCGCTACCTCACCTCCGGCACCGGCGGAGCGTTGAGGGGGAGGCGAGCCGCAGACGGGCCTTGGGCGGCGAGAGGCGGGCTGCGCTTCTGTTCCGTCCGTCCGTGTCTCCTCCCCCAGCCCTTCCGTTATCTCGGCCGTGCCGTGACAGCGGAAGGATCGTGTTTCCTCGTGCGGTTTGCGCGAGCCGCTGGTGCTGAGTGAAGGACGTGCCGCTCGGCCGGGCTGGAAGCGAGGCGTTGCCGAGCGTGCCGTTTGGGTCGTCTGCTGCGGCCTATTGAACAGCCGAGGAAGCGGGAATTTCCCCTAGAGTACTGTAGTTTTCTACGGGTGACGATTTTATTTAAGGTGTTTGCGCGCTTCAGAAAGCTCAGTCTGGGTTGTTGTTTCTTGAATGGTTCCCTGAGGGGCAGTTGAAGAGAAGATGAAGAGGTTGAATAGTACTTCTGGGATGTGAAGTGACGGCCTCAAGTTGCACCAGGGGAGGTTTGGTGACACCAGGAAGGATAAGGGTGATTAGGTGCTGGTGCCGGCTGCCCAGGGCAGTGCAGAGTCACACACCATAGAGGTTTTGAAGAGATGTATGGACAGAAGGCTTAGGGGCATGAATTCCTGGTGGATGGAGTAGTATCAGATTGGTGGTTGGACGTGATGATCTTAAGGGTCTTCTCCAATCTGAATGGTTTAGTAAGAACCTGTTGTTGTATATAAAGGTCATGAGGATTTGGTGATTGGTTTCACAGATGTTTCCATGTGCTGTTTGAGTTATTATCTGGAGTATGACTTTTTCTACAAAAAAATAACCAAACAAACCAACAGCCTAACATTTCTTTATTTCCATTGCTAGTGTCTCAAAGTGCTTTTACTAGATATTCCATCATTGAGGTGTTATATGTTGATACTGGAATCGTTTTAAAACCCATCTCAAGCTGTTGATCCATAGCAATAAAATATTATTTTTTCTAGGATTGTTATGTAACAACTTAAAATTTTCATATGAAACTTGAAAATGGCTTCAAGAGGAACAACAGAGACCAGTAAATTGAAACAAAACTTGGAGGAGCAGTTGGACAGGCTAATGCAGCAGCTTCAAGATCTGGAGGAATGCAGGTAATAATAGTGGATGCTTTCCTCTTAAATGGGAATATTTTTCTGAATTTGTTGGCAGATGAGAACTGCACCTTTCATAAGTCTAGCATTTGGTTTGTGTTTTGTAGTGACTCTATTTTTATAATTATAATAAGGTGTCAGGTAGTAAAAGTGACTTTAACAAATCTTTTTATTAAGGTCACTCTGTTGCCTGGTGGAAAAGTATCGTACCAAACTATGAAGAAAATCAACTCTGTTCCAGCTGAAACCAGGACACTGGACAAAGATAATCATTAATATTTTCTTTGAAATGTTGTATTTCAGTGGGATTTTTTAACTTGTATGCTTTTTTAATAGCATTTAGTTACTTTTGTGTCCATGTTGCTTTGTCTTACAATTACAGATGCTTTGGTTGTGAATTTTTATGGATGAGGAAGTGTGCCTCATGTCCTCGTCTCCATGTCACAACTCAAATCTAATTCTATGAATTAACATGTCTTGTTGGATCCTCTTTAGAGAGGAGCTAGATGCAGATGAGTATGAGGAGACCAAGAAAGAAACTCTAGAACAGCTGAGTGAGATCAATGACTCACTGAAGAAGATTATGTCTGGAGATATGACGTTGGTGGATGAGCTCAGCGGCATGCAACTGGTGAGTCTGATTCTCATTCAGACCTGCCTACCTTGTGTGTTACCTAAAACTAGGCTGAATTCTGTCTGGACTCAGTGAAACAGTAGATATAGATGGTCTTCTGTAATATCTAGACAGGCATATGGGAAACCTACTATTGGAGAGGAAAAAATATGGGAAACAGCAAGGCCTGAGTATTAGAAAAACATATTAAATAATATAAAAGATGTGAAGGAAAATACAGGACTGTATGTGGAGAGTTCGTGCCTATTTGCTAAGGGTGAAGATAACATTTCTTGTGTTCGTGTTACTGGTTTGTATCTCAGAGATTGATCCAAGTCCAAATGCAAAGGCTGTAGAAGAGAGTCTAATTTAAATTCCATAGTGATCTTTTTTATTCTGACTTGCAAACTTCTGATCCATTTTGTCTGTTCAAGTGTTTAATGAAAGCATGATTCGTTTCTTCTGAGCCAGATGTTTTAAGTTTTTGTTTCCAGAGCCATCATGATTTGTCCAAACATGTTGTGAGATTTAATATAATAGCTCTGATACTCCTTAGAGGAGTTTGAATGGCAGCAGGAGATTGGCACCATCAATTATGTTCTGCTTACCCTTGGAAGAACTGTAGTCATCAGTGTGGGCATTAAAACTGCTAAAGATAGCGTAGCACATCCACTTGTGTTATGCTAATGTCAGGAAGATGTTGGGAATTTAATTAAGACCTAGATTCTAATTATAAGTTTCATATCCTTTTCTTGGAAATGATTGCACCAATTAGTGGATTTTTTTTTTAAAGCCTGCACAAATGTTTTGGTTTTTTTCATCTCAGTTCTATGGTTATACAAACAAAGAAAAGCTCTCTTATCAAATGATTCAGAGGATATTAATGATGCTTTCCAGCCTTCATTAATCTTCTCATGCAGCTATAGATTATGATTGCTATTGTTCTGGTCATTTTTCTTCTTTTCCTTGCAGGCAATTCAGGCAGCCATCAGCCAAGCATTTAAAACTCCTGAAGTTATTAGAATGTTTGCAAAGAAACAACCAAGGCAATTGAGGACAAGGTTGGCAGAGGTGACTGCTTCTGTTTTACTGTAAAAGCTATTCATTTGAACTAGGTGCTTCAATTTGTAATGTTTGCAAGAAGAGATTGGAGTTATTGGGAAGCTTAAAGTATTTTGACTATTTTTCCCCTTGGTGTACAGATGGACCGGGACCTAATGGTCGGGAAGTTGGGACGAGACCTGTACACACAACAGAAAGTTGAAATCCTGACTGCCCTCAGGAAACTCGGTGAGAAGGTAAAGTGTTGGTTTGATAGCTAGCTGGTGAATAGACGTTTATATACTGCAGATTGATTTTAAAGAACTAAAATAAGAATTTATAACTTTTTTAATGATTGTCAAACGTGGCAGTAACCATCCTGAAGCACTTGCTACTAAACATATGTCAAACAGCATCATACATTTATATGAGACAAATTTAAGAAGCTGTCATTGTCAGGCCACATGAGCTGATCACATAGAAGCTGGTGCAAGGTGCCAATACATAAGGAAGCTGCAATACAAGTTGTTATTAGCTAACTACCACCTATCAACCTGGGAGGAGCTATCTAAGACTCCTGACATGCTTTAAGCTCTAACTTAATTCTGTATTATTGATAATACCTATTTCTTGGTGTAAGATAAATAACTGAGAAATAGGTGGTAAACCTTGTATTCCCCCAGTAAGCACATCAGTGTGCAGAACAATCCCAGGTTGTTTTTCTTTTCTTGATTGTTTTTTTTTTTCTTTTACCACTAGAGGGAGGAAGAGAAGTTGTTTCTTGTTGAAGGTATATGAAGGAAATGGGTTGCTGGTATCTCTGTTATATTTTCCTAGTTAGGAAATGAGGAAATGTAATGGAAAAGATCAAGGGAGTACATTAGCATATGTTTTCATTATGAATATTTTTTTTGCTAGACTGTCAGAGGAAAAAAAATAATTTGGCAATAATTAGAAAGGCTAACTAAAACTGCTTCCAAAAATATATGAAGATATCTAACCCTCCTGTTATGAGTTTCTTGGGTCACCTCACACAAGCCTCTGTGTTATGCTTTGACAGTCTCTTTATCTCTTAAAATGGTCAGTAGCCTACTTCACACAGGTCTGCCTATAATAACAGTTCTGTTCTGAAGGTTTAAAAGAAAATAGTTGGTAGATACATGTTTATCCACACACCGTAGTAGTTAGATGCTTGCCTACAAAACATAGCTAAGGTGGGAAACTAATACTATTTCCCTAGTTCTAACCTGGTGGTTACTGTAGCCTCTAATCTTAAGTATGAAACTGATATAAACACTGTGAATGGCTTTACATGTTGAATTCTGCTCTAATTTAGTAAGAATATTTATCTGAGGCTATTCAAATGAGCAAATTTTAACATAGAATATCTGCACCTTCCAGATGTAGATTATTGCTTCGTTATTATAAATATTTTATGGGCATCTGTCACCAAGACATCAGAGCATAAACATAAAAGCAGAATCTACATGTGTAAATGTCACTGATGGTTCACAGCACTGTAAGGAAGAGACCATTTTCTAGGTCATTGACTGTTAATGTGGTCAAAGCTGGCAGTGGCTGTTTTTGCTCTCACTGGTAGGTGATACAAAGCACATTAAGATCTTAACTCATTACTATATGGACAGCGTGACAAAAAAAGTGATTAACAGCCTTTGCATAGTTGTGGAACAGAGGTGCAGGGTGACCATTTAATCAAAAATGATTGATGGAGGTCCTGAGACTTAGTGGTCTTGCAAGCCCTTGTGAGGC
The DNA here is from genome assembly GCA_037305975.1 of Chrysolophus pictus. Lineage (NCBI taxonomy): Eukaryota > Metazoa > Chordata > Aves > Galliformes > Phasianidae > Chrysolophus > Chrysolophus pictus. The sequence continues at coordinate 3,576,347 of CM074596.1, read as the reverse complement.
TGACAGTGATGAGGAAGAAATTCAGTGGTAGGGACAGTAGCTTGCATTTTTACTTTGGCTTTTACTATTAGATGAAGCTGCAAATTGATAGACCCTGTAAGCTGCTGTATTTCATATTTATAGATGGTGGAAATATGCACAGGTAAGATAGCAAGTTCACACTTATGGCTTTTTTTTCATTTAGCTGACACAAGAGGATGAAAGCTTCTTGTCAGCAAATGCAGGTTCAGCCCTGAGCCAGTTTGAGAAGGTCTCCTCTGACCTGGGTGAGTTTTCATTCTCATAAATCCTGACTGCATTGCCTCTTTGAGCAGCAACAGATATAAATGCCAGTGATTCTCTATGAAAAGGAAAATACAAGCAAAAGATTGATGCCAGTTATTTCAGATGTACATTTTTCTATTTTATTAACAATGAAACTGTGATACACTGTCAATGAGGGAACAGCTACGCAGCAAATAAACCAAGTGACAACTGGCCATAGAATGCTGAATGTTTCCCTAATGCTGAAGGCTTAAATGCTCTCTTTGAAGCAGACAATATCGCTCTCAGAGTTAAACAGTACTTTTAATTACTCTTCAGGAGAGCCTTTTTCTCTACTTGATGCAGAGAATTCTGCAGTTACTGGCACACTGTCAAAAAGTAGTTTAAAGCACTCTTCTTGCTGTGATTGTCATAACTCTAATCATGTTGACAAGACCAAAAGTTCATTTACATTGTACATTAAATAGGCATGGCAGTTCATTCTATTAGTACAGTTAGAGTTGTGATGAAAGAACTATAACTGGCAGGAATGTGCCAGAGTAGGTCAGGGTACAAATCAACTGGTTTTCTGACCTAACTCTCAGTACTCTTCTTTCTGAGAGTGAAGGCAAGGTGGGAATCTCTTTGTTCAAAAGGGTACTTCATTAGAAGCTCTCTACATAGCTAGTTTCAGACCTGTCAAAATCAGCATGTCTCCTTTTTTTTTTTTTCTTTAAACGAGCTCAAGTGTTCTAGTTTTCAAAATGTAGGTTTGATTTCTTTTGATCTTGGATGTTTTGCTTTATTTGTTTATAAGGAAATTCTCTAAAATACAATTTCTACTAATACTAATAAAAATGTTTTTTTCCTCTCAAAGGATCAGGAGACAAAGTCTTCGCTCTAGCAAACTTTGAAGTAGAGAAGGCAAAGCAATGAAGAGGTGTGTGAGACTTGAGTCTCTCCTATTGTCAGCAGAATTGGACTTTGGTCATATTGTAATAGTTTTTTTTTTTTCTATTTTTAAGATGTTTCAAAAAACTAACAACCCATCAACAAACCTTAAGCCTCTTGGGTTCTTAACCAGAAGATATGAAGTAAGCAGCCTTAAAGTGCACTTTGGAACATTGGTGTCTGTGTACCCCTCAGTAACATAAGTTCTGAGGTTAAACACTAAGTGGTACTCTGAAAACAAAGCCTTCTTATGACTGTCTTTGAAAAGAATCAGCTATTTTCAACTTTTCTGAATGTGTATTTCTCTAACTATTAAAGCATTCTCTTTTTGCATATTGTTGTAGCAGGCAATCTTTTTCAGGAACAGTCCTAAAGAATAAGTTGATTATTGTAATTGCTCTCAAACTCTTAAATTTTGTTCAGGCTCCCTACTAAATATTTTACACTAGGAATTTGCATTTTTTAAAATTTGACGTGGTTTACTTGAAATGCCGTCTTTCTACAAACTGTTTGCAGAAGAACCAAAATGAGACTGTATGCTGATGGTTGGCCCTTGTCTACTTGTTTGCTGTGCACATGAATGAGTACCATTGTGTCCCGGCCGTGATTGACAAACAATGGAAGCCCTGTGGGGAGACTTCTGGAGTAATTTAACCTCGTGTATTGAAATGACAGGGCATTGCTAGGAAATGGCAATGAGAAAGCCCTTTCTGTTGACCTCTTACTTGAGCTCTGGGTATAGAGCTGCATGCTACCGTTATTTCCCAGGATTTCTGAGGTAGCACGGAATAGCAACGAAGTAGAAACAAGTTTAAAAAAAATAAAAAGGGAGAAAGGTCTCATTACATAATTGGTGCAAGTGTAGCTGTCTAATTATCAGGTGGTGCTGCGGTGCAGAGGGGAAGGTCACTGCTTCCACAGGGAGGTTAGAATCCTGAATCATTTCAGAGCATAGGAGGATTTAAAATCTGGTCACGTTTTTAGCTCTGATTGTGGAGAATACTACTTGGGACTTTAGATCTGTGTTTGACTTTTTGAGACACTATGTTTCATATTTCTTTGTAAAATCAGTATGAAATGTCTTTTTCTTGCTGTACCAGCACCTTCACATTGTCATTCCATACTTGTTAGTACTGAATTAGTTGAGCTCACTGGAAGCCTCAGATTTTTTAGGTTTTGTAGTTTGCATTTCAAGTTTGCTTTACCCTTGGCATACATTCAGGTACTGATCTAATTATATCAGGAAAAACAACAAGATGTTTCTTAATTGAATTTCATACTTGTTCTCTTTCTAATTCTACCCTACCACTAGCTAGAGAAAAGGATATAGATGGGATCTATGGGGATGAAGGTGGCCTGCTGTTCTGAGGAATCCTGTAGTTAATATAGTGGAACTACTGTGTGAGTATCTCAGGCTTTTCTGCAAGCCCCTGAGCCTCAGTGAGAGCTGCCATCAAACCAAGTGGAATGAATAAAGTCTTAAATTTCAATGGCCCACTGCAATGTTAATGTCTGTCACTGAGAATAAATGGGTAACATGAACTATAAACAGAAAATTAACATGATCAGTCTTAATTTAGATGGCATTTACAGAGAATAAGTACACTGTAAATAAGTTTGTCTAACTGTAAGTTAGGACCTGGAGAAAAGTAAACCCAAAAGTGGGAGTTTTAGAATACTTTTGCTAAAATAGATAACATTTTGAAATCTAGTCTTTCAGAAGTGAAAAAATACACAGTATGGGCTGCATAATTTGCCTCTTGAACTAATGGATTCTTTCTCATTTCTGTTTTTTAAGAAACTTTTGTTTAGATGGGGGTCTTTTGTGCATTATTTCAGAATTGTTTTCCTGTCTGGGGCAGCATTATCTTCTCTGACAAAGGCTGACTGCAGCTTTATAGCTGAGAACAGCTTATTAAAGGCGTTATTAGACAGTCTAAAGTTATTAAAAACAAAACAGTCCACAGGGACTGTAGCTGCCTTCTTTTTTTCCTGCTCATTACTGGTGCTAAGTAACTCTTTTCCTTCTCCCAAACTGCTTGCAGCATTAGCATGTAAATGAAATCTCTCAGCAATCCCCTAGATCACAATAAGTTTACTGTACAATTAAATGGAAATCTTTCCTTGCAGTTTTAGGGAGGTGTACATTTCTAGACAAAACTTTTAAAATTGATTTGCAAACACTTCAGTTTTTTTTTTTTTTTTTCAAACTTCCCTTACTGCAGGCAGTTGTAGAGTTATCACTAAACTGATCTTTGACTCAGTATCATCTTAATGTTGTGCTGCTTCTCCTCTTGAAAAGATCCTTTGTGATTTAGGTGGACAAAGATGAGGCAGAGGAAAGACCAAGAGTGCTGAAAGGTTCAGTTTACCCAGTCAAACTTCCCTTCCAGAAAGCACAGCTCTAACCCAGAGGCTGGTTATTTCCTGTGGGATGTTTTGGCTACAAATGTAATTTAATCAGGAAGGTGTTGCCAGTATGAAGCTATTTATATGTTGGCCCTAGCAGATAGTTCTTTAAGGTAACCTGCTTGAAGTGGTTAGATGAATTTCAGAGGTGTAGAAAAGTAATTGGTCTGCTGTGCTGAAGATACAGCCAAATAATCCTGAGATGTACCTCCATCAGTGTATCCAATGTTTCTCCAGGGGCTGGAAAAAAAAAGTGTTCTATTTATTATAATAATCATTTGCTCAAATAAAAATTGGTAACAAAAGAAAAGCTTCTAGATGGAAGTGTGATTTTTGTGTTTTAATGTACAAGCTTGTGATGTTTGAGTTCCATCCTTGTTCCAGCATTAGACCCGGGCAGATCACTTATTCTCTATGCATCTTTTCCTCCTAGAATAAAATACAGATTATGATACTTGACAATCAAGTGCTGTGAAGCTGTCATTGATCATACATTACTTTGAAGATTAAAAGTGCTTTGTTTTTTGTTTATCATTTTACTTCTGAAATAAAAATTTTGAAGTTCAGTAGCTTTAAACACGTTCAGCAAAGTTGCCCAGAGTTCTTTTGGGCTGTGTATAACATCCGTTTTTTCATCTTCTTTCTCTACAGGGTGAATCTTGAGGTTGTACTGAGCTTAACAAAAAAAAAGAAAAGAAAAGAAAAAAGTGTTAGAGAGCAAACTGAAGCTTCAAATGATCTGTTTTTGTCTCCTTGTATTCCTTCCTTCTTTGATCTTAAATGGAGAAGTAACTAGTTACCTTTGTCTAAAGAAATCTTGTATTTTTCCTTTAAGAAATCCCTCATTAGTTTATCAGGTTACCTTTCCTGTTAAAATTAAGTTCATTTTGATAGACAATTCCCTATTAATGATGTGATGTTTGTATTAATTACACCCTACCAGGCGTTGAAGGCTATATCATTAGTAGCAGAAATGGAAACCAAATTAAAACATATCCTTTCTTTTTTGTATACAGGCCATACTGGAAAAGGACAAATAGAGGTTTTACATTGTGAACATCTGAAAGTCAGCCTGCAGGCACCCTTTTAGTTTCCCTACTGCAGCTGTTTTTTAAATCATGCTTCCCAAGTTCAGATAAGTCTTTCCTATTAGAGTAAACTCGACAAAAGAGTTTGCTCTGCTTAGCTATGCATGAGAGAAGTGTAGAAGTGCTCCTACCAGTGTTTTGCTGCAGGATTTGTGGAACACGTGCCACCTTGCCTTGCTGTCCAAAGTTCTGTTGTGTTTTCACACCAGAGGGAGGGTTAATGGATGTTGGCCAGGTTTTCTCACCCACAGTTTCTAAATATCCAAGTTTCTCACCTCAGTCACATGGGAGCTGCTGGTGGTTGGAGCATCTGAGGAGGAAGGCCTGAAATGTGTCAGTATGTGTTCAGAATAAGTAATGTTTGAGAATAAATAAATGTCTCTGAAATGAGGTCTTACAAGACAAAATGAAGACAAAAGGTTAGTGGATGTAAATATACACGTAGTATTGCTGTATCATGCACTGAAATGTCTGCTGTAGTTTAACACACTTTAATGTGTTGGATAGATGTTAACAATAGGTATATTTACAGATTTCCTTTTAAAATCAAATTCTGATCATGGCTGTTTCTTTCTTGTCATAATAGTTTGCTGCTTGGTAATGTTTAAGATTATTTTTTCAGCGTGCCTCCAAAAATGGATCAGTAATAATCACAGATGTATTGAAAACCCTCAGGCAGAGCCACCTGCAAAATCCAGTGCAACAAAGTGTTAATGTCTGGGTAAAAATCTTTTCTATTATTTATTCAGTTGATATCCTTGTAAGAAGGAGCCTGAAATTAAGCTCTGTAATGTTATCATATAAAAATGTACTTTGCAACTTTGTAAATACCAAGTATAATGGAGAAATAGTTCTGGTCTGGAATAAACCATAGAGCTGAGAAGGTTTTGCACTGTACTAATGAAACCTGGATTAACAAGAAGATTCAAGTTCTAGCCTATTTGGTTTTTTTCTTTTTTACATTAAGGGGCTTTTTTGTTCATGCCTTTAAAATCTGTGATTGTGCCTCCTTGAACATTAAATATGGCAACTCAGGCAGCTGAACTATTTATTTAATTACCTGGGATGCCATGGGAATTTCAGCCTACTGTTGTGGACCTCCTTCTACCCCTACAGAGTGCCATGCGTGAAAAAATATGAGTGGTGGAGCTGCTTCAGGAACTGCCAAACTGTTTCCGCATCAGGATGATTTGGACAAACAGGAATTGTCAGCCTAAGTCTGAAGCACAAAAGATTACCAAAAGAAAAAATTTCAAATTAAAAACAATTCCCTCGTTTGGTACCATATGCATCTTTGAGAGCAATGCAGTTTTCCTTACTGTTGCATGGTTAAGTCAGATAAATAATGAAAGCAAGGTTTGTGTTGTACAGATGCTGCTGCAGGCCCTTAATGAGAGATGCCAACAAATGTGGAGGAACTTGGAGGCTGGAAGCAGCTGTACTGTGAAGGAATCCTAAATGAATTTCAGAGCTGATTAAGAGAATTGGAGATCAGAGAAAGAGTGAGTAGAAAGTATTTTTCCTAACACAAGCGGAGATTCAAGGGAGAAGGTTTTGTGAAGTTGTGGCTTATTAGAAGTAACATCAGCCTCATTAAATAGAGAAAGTGATTAGAAGATATTGAAAAGTCCAATTAATCTGTTAGATTTTCATGACGTAATATCCAACAGTTATACAATACAAGGACAACTGAGCCTTCAGATAACTATTCTTTGTAACCCTGCTGATCAGCTGTTTTGTTCCCAGCAAGTGGGGTTGGAGCATCTGAGGAGGAAGGCCTGAAGTGTCTGTCAGTACATGTTCAGAGTAAGTAATGTTTCAGAATAAATAAATCTCTCTAAAATAAGGTCTTACAAGACAAAATGGTTAAGACAATGCAGTGCACTTGCATCTTCTGTGTATTTTGGGAAGATCCATGTGTTCCCAGGGAACATGAAGGCCAGGGTGGACCAGACTGAGCAACCTGATTTAGCTTTAGATGTCTCTGTTCATTGCAGGGAAGTAGGACTAGATGATTTTTAAAGGTCTCTTCCAAATGGAACAATTCTATGAACAGTGTTCTACTAAATCTTTTTCAGTGCTAGGAGGTCAGAGGCCTCTGGAGCATTCATCGTGTCCTTTGACAGTAAAAGTGACTGTAAAATGACAAGATGTGACCTTGCTTGAAAGCAGAACTTGCAATAAGCTTATTGGTAGCAAAAGAGGATGAGTCAGAAGCTGATCTAAAGTCAGTTGTTTTAAGAAAGCAAAATTCTTGAAGGGTAGAGGGAGCTAAATAGCATCTCCGTCTGCAAAAATTAATGCAATATGTTACATTGATGCCTTATAAGATTTCATTATGCTGTTGTACAGTCGGCCAGCTAAATTAAAATTAAACTGGATAGGAAAGCCAGACAGCACTTCGTTGTGAAATTGTTTTGTCCATGATGCTAACAGGAAGAAAAGTGATAGTACAGCAAAGATACAGATGATGGCTTAATCGTACGCTGCCATAAGATGCTCTTGGAAATTTCCCTCAGACTCGTGTACTGTGCTAATTAATGGTAATCCAACTGGAGGATCCCAGAGCGATGCTTCTGCATATTTTTTCAGCTTATGCTGGTGCTCCTGTGTTCTTCCCTTAAATAATTAATTATCATTACTGCCTGCTGTGCTGCGGGTATGTGCTAGTGATCTCAGATCCCAGCGTATTTGCACCATTTCTGTTCCTGTCAGCAGCTTGGGTTTGCTCTTTGCATAGGCTTTCATGTTAAGACCTTCATTAACTGGCAGTGGGGTATGGATTTCAGTGGCATCGAGCTTTGATGTCATTAAGTAGCAAGCTGTTAAAGGAAGTGCCACCTATTTCATTGCTGTGACTGTTTTTATGCAATTAAGTTAAATACCAAGCAGAAAACAGACGCCTTTTAGTAAATAACACTTAGATAAAAAGGTTTTGTGTGCTTGCTGTCCTCACTGGTGGGAATTAGAGGGAAGCAGCATTGCTGTTCAGCTCAGCAGGGAATGGAAATGCAGCTGGGTGACAGAACAGAGCCACATTCGTGGTTCGTCTTTTAGTTATTCCTATTTCCTCCCTGGTCACTGTGCTTTTACTCTGCTTTGGTCTGCGTGAGGGAAGGGTTACTTTGCCAAGACTTAAGATAGGGTCTCTGGTAGTGCAGGAACAAGCAGGTGGGTGTTTGTCCTAGCTGGTGGTTTTGGAAGATAGCAGGTTCTGCGTTTGCTGGATAAGCTTGAGTTTGAATTTTGCAGTGTCTTTACAGTCTTAGTGGAGCACTCCAGGAAAGCGGCCACTCACCTGGCTTAACGTGAACGCGATTTGTCTGATACGGCACAGCCGGAGCGGTGCCCCTCAGCCCTGCCGCGCTGCCCGGGACAGCTAGAGGGAAGGAGGGAGCTCGCGGGGACATCTGGCACCGCAGGGACGGCTTCAAAGGACGCTCCTCCAGGTGAGCGCCCAGCCGCAGCCGGTGCATACAGCTGCGGAAGACCCCGCCCCTTTCCGCCAGGCCCCGCCCCCTTTTCTTCTGACCACGCCCCCGTTGCAGCTCCGCCCCTTCCAGCCTGACCCCGCCCCTTCCTCCCGGCCGGCTCTCGGGTGGTGCCTGCGGCGCCGCCGCTGCCCTGGGCGCGGGGACGCGGCGGGTCCCTCCCCCGGAGCCGCCCAGGCGCCTCCCTCCGTCCCTCCCTGCCTCGTCGGGCCGCCGCGGTGAGTCACGACGGAGGAGGCGGCCGCTCCTCTCCGCTCCGCACGGCTCCGCTCGCCCGCGCCCACCGCCGCCCGCACCGCAGCACCGCCGGGGCCGACCCGGCCCCGCACGCAGGTGAGCGCGGTCGCCCTTTGTGCGCGGCACCCGGCCGGGAACAAAGGCTCTCGCCCGGGCCGCCCGCCGCCCCAGGCCTCCGCGCCGGCTCCCGAGCCCCTCTCCTGTCCCCGGCCCGGTGCGGGGCCGCAGCCCCGGGGCTCCCCGCACTCCCGGGCCCGGCCACGGCCACGGCCACCTGCGGAGCGGGCGGGCGCTGCGAGGCCGTGGCCCGGCGCACAGGTACGGGAGGTGCCCTGCTCGTTTTCTGGCATCATCCCTTACGTCATGTGGCACCCTGGCTCAGGGCGGCTGGGTCCCAGCCCAGAAATGGCTGCGTGAAGCAATTCCCTCATCAGCGTGTGCTCGGGGCGGTGGGACCGCCGGTGTCACCTCCGTGGGGTTCCTGCAGCCTTCCGTGCCTGACAGTCACCTCGGGGCCAGCACCCACTGCGGTGTGTGTTGGATGGTGGACTTCTGTGGGTAATCTGCCATGCCTCCAAGCTGTGTGTCTGCTCAGGGTCTTCTAGAGCATCTGAAGCAGCAGTCTAACTTTCTACTGGGCATAAAGATGGGCAGTATCTGCTAGCTGGCCGTAGCTCTATCTTGGAAAGATGCATGAGCAGCGTCAGTTTCCAAATCAGAATGCAATTGCATGCTAGAAAGCAGACAGCAGATGAGAGTTTCTGCATAACATCCAGATGCCCTTCATCAGGGTATGTTTGACTTGTAGACTGATGTTTGTTTTCTCTCCCCTCAAGAGGAGGATGTTTTGTTCTGCTGTATATCATCTTTTATTTGGCCATTCCTCATCTTGGTACATTTAACAAAGTAAGCTTTGATGCTCTGTGGGATGAGAGGAAGACATTCTGCAGATGCGATGGTTAATAAAAGCCACCAGGCCAGATGCAGGGGAGGATGTTAGGTGTGCTTACTTAGATTTCTCCTCCAGCTCGACTGCTATAGTGATGACGACATCTTTGGAGTATTTGGGGAAAATCACCTTTAAATATATATTGATATATATATACTACAAAATCCAGATTTCTTGTTTAATTGTTGTTGGTCCATGAACTTGCAAGCTGTCGACTCCTTTTGCCCTTGATATTTTTAGAGCTCATGTGTGATACAAGGTAGCCTGCTGAAGGAGAAACATTATGTAAAATGATGGGAATGAGGCTGCGTGCTTAAAAGAACTTTATTTTGGAAGTAGGAGACCTTTAAGTTGAGAGGAGACAAAGCTCAGGTTTGTATCTTTTGTAAACCCAGGCTTCTCTCTCTTATTTCAAAGATTACAAATAGAATCAGATGGAAGATAGTGAGCGGTGTACCTCAGGTACACTGGAGTTGCTTCACTTTGGCATTAGCTGAGAAGGCATCATCCCTTATACTGTAGTTCTGGTGTATTGGTAGAAACTGGAATCTTCTTCTATACAACTTAGAATTATTGGTGAGGTGATTTGAATGCTCTTTTAGTTGATGTGGTGCAGGGTAAGAGTGAAAAAGGTACAAGGAAGATAGCAGGCCTGGGTGAATGATGGAGTAAAGGCCGCTTCCAAAAAGTTAACTGGTAGTGATTGGATGAAGTTTTATGACTTACCCACAACTGCTTCAGTTAGCATAGCATTGGTTTAATTCATTTGAAGCATTGCCAGAGGAGTTATGAGAAGTTAACACAAGTGCTTTCAGTGTTCCTTGGCATCCAACTGGGAGGGCACTGTAATCCTCAGGAAATGGTCCTGCAGCCTGATAGGAGTCTGGGCAACGCGTGCACATCAGGTGGAGCACTGCTGTCCCTCACTTAAGTGCCTGTTTGCAGCTGTGTGTAGGAGCTCCATGTGCTGCACAGACAGTAGAGATGTGTGAGCAGAGGGGTTATTTCTTTGCTCCCCTTACTGTTTTGAAACTTCTATCATCTGAACAAGAATCAGTTAGTACTAGTAGGTTCTAAAACCAAACAACTGAGGTGAGACCACTGCTAAGGACTGGTGACTTGCTTTGGGAATGGCTAATTTGGAGATATCTGTTTGTAATAGCTTAATAGGAGTTATTTTTTAAGTTTTTCTCTACAGCACTTTTATCACCTGTATCTGATCACCTATATCCTGTACCTTCATGATTTTTAGTAAATATTTTGATTCTTATAAGCTTGTTGGCTATGAAGCATCCCTCCTGAGTGTCTGACCTAGTTTGAGGTGTCAAAGATGCACCAAAGTGGGGTGCATACAGAGGCTTTGGTAAGCTTCTGTTGAGTATGAATGGAAAAACTTCCCATAGAGGCTTTTTAAGAAAGGGATTCCTTCTTTTGTTGACCCAAGTGGATAGCTACAAGGTGCTTGTACTTGGCTTTTCAGATAGAGAGAGTAAATGACTTTGTAGTAGGCTTCCAAATATCTTAACAGTGATGATAAAACTAGTCAGCCATTCTGTGTTTCGCCTTTTACTGCTCAGAACGGTACGTTTGAAACGGTATGGTAGGATATTCAGCCCAAAATAAACTTTCAGTTTGTAAAAACAAAGAGATAAAGAACAGGCAAGAAATCATAACACTTAATAGTTTTTACTGAGCCCTCTTTAAAACCAGTTAGTCCTGTATATTTTTCTAGTAGATGAACCAAAGTCCGTCGTGTCTTGTAAGATTCTTTCTGAAGGTATCAATCTACAAGTTCTTTCCAGTTTGAGTGATTGGATTTACTGGAAAAGTATTGATTTCATTTGCAAGTACACCAACATGTGACTAGTCCTGGAATATGATCATGTTTTGATGCTGATATGCCGTGAAGATGTAAACTAGTGTAACAACAATGATTTGTTACTTACACCACACCCTCAGAAATGGTGGTGGTCTGATAGCCTTGGTTGTACGTATGTGAGAGAAACATTATACTCAGAAGCTTTATATGTAATAAAAATCTTGGTTCTGACAAACTTAAATACATGTGGGAAAACAAAAACCAAACAATGTTTTGTTCCTGTTCTCGATGCTATTCTTACTCTTAAGAATGGATGAAGCTTACAGTTCTTTCTCCCCATGTCCTTTAATTGGCCAAAACCAGAAAGCAGTGAGACAGCACTGTTGGTTTTGCTCATTCTGCTCTGGTAGGTGAGAAAAAAATCAAAGATCGGACAAATGAGGAACTTCAGCTGGTAATTGAATGAGTGGAATTCTCATTGTGAGTTTTGTTTGGAGACACAGCACTGGGAGAAAGGTATGTAACAAATGTTCCTAAAAAGGGGGAAAGGGAATTAATGGTTTCTGATCGCTAGTGTTGATTTGATGGAATGTAATAGTGTTTATATATAGCTGAAATGCAAATTTGAATTTAAGAAGAGTGACCATTCCTCTGCTTCTCAGTGACCATCCTTCATGTTTTACAGAACATCACATCTGAACCTGTGTTTCAGAAGCAAACCCAAATGCCCAAAAATCTCATCTGGAGTTAAACTGATATAGAAAGAGCTCTAAAAACTTTGGTTTGGACTGGCAGAATTCCATTGATTGGGGAGCAGAACTGTAGCCAGTAGATTCTGTTGCACTGGAATCATTCTGTTTCCAGTAAGTATTTAGAGCAAGAGCATATTTGATTTTTAGAAACTACTTTCTCAATACGTGATGAGCATAAGTAACAAAAATAGAAGCAACTTAAGCAATCAGCTCTGTGTGACCATGAGCAAGCTCTGAGACTTTGACTCAATTTATCCTTCTATAAAAATGAGTTGACTAATTCACAAGAATGTTGTGATGTTTAATTAAGTATAATTGTTTTGCGTTTGAACTCACCTACGTCTTGATTCAGTGCACACAGAAGTCAGTGAGGAGCTTTTAATTAATTTCTTTGAGTTTTAACAAAGTGTACATGTACACACACCCAGGTACACTTGAAGGAAATGTGACCTAAATCTTTGCAGCAGAGTTTCTGTAGAGTGAGAGTGTAAAGGCTGAAGCAACTTGAAGTAAATTACCAACGGAGGCCTTTTGTACAACTGGGAGGGGAATGGTGCAGTTCCATTGCTCTCTGACATCTGCTGCTATAATAATTGAATTGGGATTGTTTGTGCTGTGTTTTACATGGGATGTAGATGATTTCATTGTGTCTTGGTGGCTTGCTCAGTTGGTCCAGGAGGGTAATATGAGGCTTGAAGATAAATGTGGGAAGAGGATGTTGATGCAGAAATGATCAGCAATAATGCACTTAAAATATAATTAACTATAGGAATTGATGCCAAATGGAGAAAAGTAGGAGCATTCACATCAGCTTAGCTGCTTTTTTGGCAGGAATGCATGTAGATGCCAAATAATACTCGTTGGTTTATGTGGAATTTGGGAAAGTGTTTGCTTAACTCCACAGGTCAGAAGTGCCATTTTTTTTTAAGAGAGCTTTTACCACTGCATATTGGGCAGCAGCTACAGATGGCTGCAGAACAAATCTTTCACAAATCACATACAGCTTTTTGCAGAACTTTTCTCACATTTTACTGCCATGATTCTTAGTTCACTGGCTTCTACAAAAGATACTTTAATCCTTAAATAAAATTCTTTGTGTAATAATACATATGTGTGAAGAAATAGTTTTGGCACTTTGCCTTTAATACATCCATTTCATTTTCTAAGCAGCTGCAATTTTTGACATAAGTGCCACAAGCTCCTTGCTTCTGTTGATGCTAATAAGGATGCACTGTGATTGCACTAACAGTTTGGAAAGGGCAGAAATCTGTCTTGACCTGCAGTGATTCCTTTTGCCCTATTCTGTCATCTTCTGCCTGTTGCATACACTGTGCTCCTCTGGAAGCTCTGGCAAGTGTGAAATCTCACACTCAGTTTTTAACTTGGAGAAGAATCTGCCTGGTCTTTAGTGTTGTTTTTAATGGTCCCTGAGCTAACACCTTCTGTTAGTATTCATATAATTGGAGTTGGATTAGTCACAGTAAGTTTTATTGCGTGTGTGATGCCTGTATTCTTGCTAGAAGGGAATTTCTGAGTCTCCTTACATATATGATACTGTGAAACCATCAGTGTTAGGTGCTGAATTTTGTTAATCTCTGAATAAGTGGCACTTGCCAGGCAGTTGTACGTTCAGCCTTCCACGAGGTTGGGTGCCTTTAACAAGAGTGCTTTCAGCCTGTGGTTCTGCTCCAGCCCTGAATGGGGCTTCACAATCACAGCCCTTAGAGAACCTGCAGTCAGTGCCTGCTTCTCTCCAGCCTGTGTGCATGTTAGTGGGGGAGTGCTGTCAGACAGTGACCTCATACAGGATTATTTCACAGTTTAGGGCTAATATAATTAACTGTATGTACAAAATTGTGACTAGAGAGGAAGGAAATTGCATCCCTGTTCCTGAGAAATAGGAAGTCCCTTGGAGGCATGAGTTCCTTCCTTGTAATCTCGCTTTACCAAAAACTAGAGGTAGCAAAATGTCAGCAGTAAAATTGCTTTGTAACTAAGAATTCATGTTAAGTTTACAAAGATTAAATATTTAAAATTGACAAGTTGCTTTTCTTCCTTTGTGCTCTCTCCATCTTTGGTGACCTAAAGGAGGCAACCAAATTCCTTTTCACGTCGTTAGTCAATCCTTCAGAGAAGAGGTGAGCTGGCTGGCATACTTCTGCACAAGGGATTAGAAGAGCTCTATAGACCAAGCTAGTAAACACTACCAAAAAAAGCTCTCACGGGCATTCTTTTATGAAGGTCCTAGGAGTGGAGGTCTCTTGCCCATATTGTCCAATAATATTAGTGATGTTACCATATGATTGAGGAGACAAAAGGTTCTGTGCTCTGGATATTGAAAAACGTGTGATCAGGGAACATATTTGTGTTAGGCAAATGGTCATTAATTCTTGACTTTAAACAGGATGTATTCATGAAATAGCTCTTCAAATGGCTTAAAAACCTAAGCTATATAGGTTCAAAACTGAAAGCACTTCTTTGGTTGTGGGTTTTTTTTTTATTATTATTATTATGCAGAAAGTAGCACAGGATTGTGATATTCTTTTTTCTTTCTCTTTGAAGGGCAAGGTGAGTAGGTGTTGGAAGGGATGTATTCATCAGTGTTTTACAGCCAGTATTGATGTATGAAGCCAGAATGGTTAGACAGTGCTGGTAGTCAGCAGCTATTAATCTCAAAGTGTCCTTGGTCTTGACACTGTATTTTGCTGCAGTATTGCAAAACATTAAAATGCTAGTCACCAGCCTAATAACAGCTCATGTTTTAATTGCTTTACCAAAAGAAATCCAGTTAGCCATAATCTCTGCTATGAAAGAGTTGTAGTTCTTGTCAGTGTGAAATGCATGTGATCTGTCATTAGTGGTGTTCAGATGTCCATACAAATTACAGGGCAACATAAGTCACGTTTTGGATTGAAAGCTATCTCAAATATGCTGGGCATCTGCAGAAAGATACTGTGCTGATGAGTACCAAAGGACTGCCTGTAAATATAATGGTGCTTCAGCAAGTGGAATAGTGCAGAGAAACACATGCAGTAGGCACTGCTCACCACCTCTGGTTAAACAGAACAATACAGCGTGCTGAAAACTTGGTCACTGGACCACAGAAGCTTGGCTCCAAATATGGACTTCTGGGTTTAGGGGGCTGTTACTGCAGGCTCGTAAATTGAAGTTGCATATGATTGTTATTTTAACTGCTTACAGATACTTACTGGAGTTCTGTATGGTCTGGTTTCAGACCACTCCATACGGGTTTGTGATCGTTAGTAATGTCACTTGCCTTTTTGTTAATGGAGGTTGAAACATGAATTTTTTGCGCTATCCAGAGGTTAACAGCAGTTTAATTTCATAAATCTGAATGCAATTACAGTATGGAAATGCTAGAAACAGATACTGAAGTGTTTCTCCATTAGTGCTGCCTGGTAATTCTGAATGTACAATTGTTCGTGTGTGTTTGTGCTCTGTGTTCCATTTCAAGCCACTTGAGAGTTACTGAGGAATGCAGAAAAACCATCGTACACCTTGGGCATCCCCAGATACTTGCATCAATTTTGGCACTGTGCTCTATTGGATAGGAGGATTATGAAGGCATGATAGGCTTATTTTAGGTTCATTAGAAAGACTGAACTGATTTATTGCTTCTATGGTCAACTAATCCTTTCAGTGTTTGTGGTGTAGGGCGTTTGCGTCCCATTAATTAAATTGCATTATAGCCTGTTGAGTTTGGTTTCTTTAACATTAATGGCAGTCTTCAAGAAAACCCACTTATAATGCTAATGGTCTGTAAGTCTTTGGAAGATTGCAAGTTTGATGTAATGACTTCTTGCGGAGCTTTGAAAACATGACTTCAGTCATAATGCTGAGTTCACAAGAAGATGATATGACTGCAGTTGTTGGTCTGGATGCTCCTTGTGCTCCACGTGTGTGACTGTGCATTCCCTTGGGGCTGTTCCTGAAGTGAACACAGGACAGATGTGCTACAGGAGTCTGACCTTGGTGTCTGTAACCCAAAAATACAATACTTGATTGATGGAGATGTTATATGGGGATATATTTTTTCTTGACCTCTCTTATTTTATGCAGTTTTTAAATGGAAAATATTTTGATTCTAGTGAGGTATTGATAAAATTGTTACTAATTTCTGGTGCTTGTTGTTTTCACTAGTTTGATTCAAATGAAGTTCAAACTATGGAAATGAAAGCAGTGTCTTCAGGCATCTCAAGTTGTCTGGCACGTTGTAAACTTGGTTTTCTCTATTTTGAAAAGCTAGAATATTTATAAAGAGTTCAGTGGAAAGCATTGTTTTGTCTTGATGATGGATGCGTAACGCTTTTTTTACAGCCATGATTCTGTTGTTTGGGATACCCAGTAGTTAAAGTCATTAGCTATCTATCATTATGGCCTAGTTTCCTGTTTAGAAGGTTTGTAGCTTTGTTATAAATAAGGGAAGAGCCTCTGAGAGAGGTGCTGGTGATCGGGACAAGAGCAACACTTCATTTCAGCTGTCGAAGATCATCTTGGCTGAAGTAAAGTATTGCAGTGCTTCTTATAAGTTGTTTCTTTGGCTTGGGATAAAATTTGAGTATTAACTGCTATTGCTACGTTTTGTAACTTTTTGAAGCGTTTTTGGCAAATTCCTTTTTTTGAAGTATGAATACCTTGAAGATGGAAATCTTCAAAGGTTTTGTTGCTGTTAATGCATTTAATTCCAGAGGCTTCAAGTTGACTGCCAAAAAACCTGTACCACCTCTTTTAACTGCATGAGGTGTGAGAGATGTCTTCTGTGTTCAGGTTTGCTGCTGTGCTAAGGCAGACAGCATGAATCTGGTTTGTGTTTGCCTGAAGGTCAGGACATGAGCTGTAATTCCATGAAAATGGTGACTGTAAAAGTAGGATGGCAGCTTGAGCATTGATGTAAGAGTAACTTTATTAACCTGTGGCAGTGGTTTGGGCTGTTACCTTCTTGAAGATGCAGTGGTTTTGTTTAAATCAAATTCTTACATTGAAGAGATGTGAATCTATCATTGGAGTTCCAGCTGGAAATGGACTGAAATTATACACTGGGATCCAGGTTCTGTGATAAAGTAGAAGATAATGCTGGATTTAAAACAATAAGACAAAAATAGACAAATACTTCAGCTCTTATTGTTCACCTATAAATAGGTAGCTGTTATGAATTCTTCCTTGCCATATCCCTCTGGAGATGGAAATTAATCCAGCCTCCAGCTGCCTGTGACTGAAGGTCATGAGTCAGATAGAATTAGAGGAAAATTGGTAGCAGGATTTTTGCAGACTCTGCTTCCTGACTTGAGGTTTTGGGCTCCAGCTTGGAGAGCTTTCAGTGCTCAATCTGCTCTCTGTAAAACAGTGTTTGAGAATTAGCAAGGCTTCAAGGTGCTGCATTCCTTTACACTTGGAACTTGCCAGCATGACTGTATTTTAACCACTGAGTATTCAGTGGTGTGGTGGTGGGAGCTGGCAGCTTCACCTTTGGTAATGATATCAGAGAGTGAGGGGGACCTCCTCATCCCAGCTGTTAACTCCATTTGTGCACTGCGAATGAAACCTCTGGTGGTTGGGTTGTTCACTGTGACTCCTTATCTGAGCCTTTATAATCCTATCCCAGTAACTGAGGATTTTTGCTGCCTCCAGAACAGATTGAAGAAAAAGCTGTTTATGTAGCTGAACCAGCTCCTGTAGGAGTCAGTTTGCTTGTAACTAGAAATAATACCGTATATTAAAAAGGTAAGCAGTGTAACCTACATCTTAAAGAGCTTGTCAGGTGGCTGCTCTAAGTACCCTAAATTATTAAGACTGAATATGTAAAATATTACTCACAATTACTGACACTTTACTGCCTATTTCGCCCTCAATCTAGGCTGTGCAGGCTGCTCAGTTCCACTGTGCTTCTTTCCATACCAGTAAGGTGGGGTGTTAAGAATGTCAGCATTAGAGAAGTGTTGGGGGAAATAACCAACAGAAGGAACAAAAGCTCACCTGGCTTTTTGGTTGGTGTGTTGCATGAAGTTAGCATGGCCTTTAAGCTGAAGCAGGGTGCTGCAGTAACTTGCTTTATGCAACATTTCTGAAATGTTTTTTTTTTTCTTTGGGGATATGAAATGTCCTTTGGTTCATTTTGGGGAGGGAAAAAAAAAGGAGGCAGGGGTGTCAGGAATTGAGAAATTGTTTATAATAACTTTTTCTGTGGCAGTGCCCAGAAAAAAAAAGCCCTTCCAGGTTTTGAGGTTGTAGGAGAGGAGGTGTAAGCCAAGGAAATGGTTATAAATCTGTCCTTGTTGGTTGCTGTGTGCTGGAATCCTCCTTGACTGAAAGAGCTCAGTCAGAGCAGCTCTGGCCAACAAGCCCGAGTTTCCTTAGGAGCTGTTTCCATCTGTTCGTCAAACAGAGCTGCTCAGCTGAGTTGTGTCCAGAGTTCTCCCATCTCTGTTTTTTTAAATGTGTAAACAGTGCCATTGATGTTCTAAATCTGGTTAGGAAAAGGGTGGGAGGTGGCGAGCTGGAAAGGTAATATTTTAATCTGTGTATTACTGTATGGTTGTGTGCAGGGTTACTGGTTGAAGGGAACCCTGTGTGGTTCTTCTGTTTGCTTTTGAGAGGGATTTTTTCTTTTCATGATGAAGTTTTCATGGCCATGAGCAATGTGGACAGGAAAGGGAGCATCCTTTCCATTAGCAGAAAAGTTAATACTTAGTCCTCTTGTCAACATAACCATGAAGCCCAACTTCTCAGATGCACATACATCTGCTGGTTCCAAAATAAGCTCGTTTTACTCTTATTCCAATTTACTGCCTTGCTAGGAATTGCAACTTCAGACCTTCAGTGAACGAGGTGGTACAACTTCAGTTCTTCAGTAAATGAGGTGGTTTTTAAACTCTTCCTTTTGTAATAGGACAGGCTTGTGTCTGCTGCTTCCGCTGCAGGATGGATGGGTTGGGTAGGCAGAGGGCTGGGAGCAGGGATGTCAGGCATGCAGGGCTCTGCCCAGTCCACATGTTGGGCCTGGCCAAGCAGAGAACATTCCTGCGATGCTCACCCAGCCCTTCTGCAGGCAGAGTGATGGATGGGGCAGCTTTTTCAAAGTTTGCTGCTGTTTGCTGCTTGGGAAAGGGAGACCATGGGTTTTAAACCCAAATTTGTCACTTTGGCAAACCTGGGCTGGCAGCTTTGGATGTAATATTTGGGGCTTCCTCATTCATTATTCTGTCTTGTGAATCGTATAAAATATAAATGAGAACCAAGTTTCATTCCCTGTGTGTGCCAAGCAGGGAAAAATGAGGTGACCCAGTTATGTCCATTTCCAGCGTGTTGGGTGCAGAGGGACCAACATAAAGGATTTAGTCATTTATTACAGTTCAGTGAGAGATACAATTGTTGCAGCCTAAAGGACAGCTTTTGAAATGCACAGCCTGGTCTTTTTCAGAAGAGAGGAAGTTATTCTTATCTGCCAAGTGGATGATGTTCTGAGCTTCACAGTTTGCCTTGCTGAACAGTCATACCTGGAGAGACCAGTTCCAGGCTGGTAGAACAGCGCGTACTGATGGCTTCATCACCTTGTGGCATCTCTTCCTTTAGCAGTAGTAATTCAGGGTATGACTGCCAGAAATTGAGCTGAAACCCCAGTATTTCTTGGCTTAGACCAATAAGTACCAATGGAAGTGTAATGGGGCTTCTGGATGGTTTTGTGTTCTGCTTACTGAGCGTGAAAGGCACTTCTTCTCCAGAAAATTTAGGTTGAAATTGTTATTCATCCAGCTGAATCTTTTTTTTTTAACTGAAAAGGAGGTGTGGCTGACAACCTACATTTGTTTCTAGATTTCGTAGGCCCATACCTATTCAAGAGAATGAATAGCATTCATGCTCGATTAACACTGTGGAAATTCCTTTAGTCTGGTATGACAGTTTATGCTATTCCATCTCCCTGTTTGGGATCACACAGATCAATATTTCATCTTTCAGGGATTTTCTCGTTCCTTCTCTTCACCACTTGTGGAGACAGAGGGACAGCAAGTCAGAGCTGGGCGCTGGCAGAATGAGCAGCGGCTGGGCAGGAGCAAAATGTGGGTATGAGTGAGACAGAGGGTAATTGTAACTGAAAGGAAGAATTAACCGGAGCTGAGAAGTGCTCTGGGTGGATTGCTGTGCAGCACACAGGTCTGTTGGGGCTTGAGATATTGTGAGTGTAACTTGTTCTGGTGATGATTCAGCTGTTCCTCAGCTGTCTTGCTGAACTTTCTCATATTTTGCACTTCTTCCCTCCCACCCCTAAAACACACAGTTGCAAAAGGTTTTTAGATCTTATTTCTTAGGATTTGTTAGAGACAAACAGGGAAGTGTTGATGTATAATTGAAAATGGTGGATGTGTGAGTTGATGTTCGTTATGGCTAGGAATTGGTTGGTACAACAAGGTCACCAGGTCTTGTAGTTGTATTTAGCCCTTGTGCATTTAAGAAAAAGTAATGATGTGATTTATTTGGCTTTCCTCAGTCATCTTGGACCTTTAGCAGTGAAGGTGCATGTCATGGAGAACACTCACACTGTGGGTTAGCAGGGAGGCTCTCAAAATACAGCGTGCAGGCGTGCTGGTCTGCCCATTGATTTGCTGAATTCCTCTGAATTTACAGGGCTGGGAAAACATTTCATCTTCCAGTTCTAATTTGTGTTTAGTGTTGAATACAACAAATGCATAATGTTAGTGATTTAGGGGAGGATTGGGGGTTTTGATGGTAGCCATAAATACTGTGTTACTGTGAGTAGGGTGTAACACATCTCAGAAGTGGTTTGCTCCCATGTGCTCGGCTTTTCCTTTAGGAAGGAGCTCTCACAGGTGTGCAGGAATATCTGCCCACTGCGTGGGGTTGCTTTGAGGTGTGTAGGAATGAGAATGGCAATTAGTTACTGCAAATGGTCCTGTTGTCAGTTCTGCAGATGATATTCCTTGGGACTGCATGTTTAGAGGGCAAGAACAGTGAGAGCTAATTAACAAGGTATGGTTTAGATAGCTCAGGCAATTTCTCTCCTCTGGAGAGGTGAAATGATTCTTTTAAATGATAAAATGCTAAAGCTCAGCTGCCTCCAGCACTTGTTAGTTAGAGCTGCTGCAGAGAGCATCTGGGTGAAGCTAGCAGTGTTTTGAATGCAGCCTTTTTCTCTGATGAACCTGGTGTACAGAATATTGAGTGGTAGGAGCTACCCCTTCCTTTTTTCTCTGCTAGTAATGACACCTGCATGGGGTGGTGAGCAGATCTAAAGGACATTTAATTAGTCTAGCTCTGCTTTTACATACTGACATTTAAAGAGGAGGGGGGAAAAAAAAGGAGAATATGTTTAATAATGGTAAACTGGAGTTTGTTAACAAATGATGTGGATATGTGCATCTTCTCTAATCAGATACTTACGTACAGCAACTTATGGTAATTAAAACAGTTCTAGCTGTGATGCTGTCCTGAGTAGCAGGCTCTTGCTATTTCATAGCACATAACCCCTGCCTGTGGCTGGGAGGTCAGAGTGGTGATCCCTGAGGTCCCTTCCAACCCAAGCCATTCTGTGGTCACTAAAGATTTGCACTATCACTCCATTTGTGAGCTTGAATCATTTGTCTTACATGCTAACGTGATGAACAGGAAGAGTTGTAAACTTTTCTTGAGCCCTGGTACCCAGTGGCAGATGTGAAATGTGCCCCGGATACCTGTAACAAGTCCAAAAGAAAGAAATAAGAACGTGTAACTGTTAGCTGATGTTGGCTGAACACTGAGGTTGGTCTGAAAAATTTTGTGCAGAAGACTTTCTGGCCCAGCACTCAGATGCCAGTCTTGTAATTACTATATTCACATAACATATGCATAGTTGAAAACAGTAATTTTGGTCTAAGTCACCATGCTTCCCATTTCTCCATAGTTTTCCTCAAATCTTTGGTAGGCTATGCCTGTTTTTTTAATCTAGAAGAAATTACATGTCACTACTTCTGTTGGCTTTTTCAGGGAGCTAGCTTTTGTGCTTAAAGCTTCTCAAGGACTGCAAAGCTTGAATGCCTCCCATTCTCTAGTGATTGGGAGTGTCACTGGTATGTACAGGGTATGAATCTTGCAGATGTAGAATGAGTTTACCTTTAAAAAACTTACTCTTTAAATATAAGAAATGATCTACAAACTCCAGGCAAAGCTTTCCTGTTACGAATTTTGGCTACACCTTGATATAAAGCAAACTGTGCTGCCAAAGGTATTGGGTAAAGTTTTCTGCTTTTTTTTCCCTTTTCTTTTTCTAGATTTCAGCTTTTTATGTTCCTATAATGTTTTGCTTCTTTGTTTTCACAGGGCTGTTTTCTCATACTTCTTTCTCCAAATCTGGCAGTTAGTTGGGAGTGAGCACGTGCATTATCTGATCTTCTGTGGTTTTTAGAAGCAGGTATGTTGGCAGGGAAAGTTCTTAATGTTGTACTCACTTGGGAGGGGGCAGGGTGGGGATGAGGGAGCTTTCCTGATCTGTGTACCAGAAAAAGGATTGCAGGGTTAGGGAAATTCTGCTGGGTCGCATTGCATGATGTATGGCAAATTAATGTAACTTTCCTGGGAAAGCCAAGTGGGTAAGGACTTCAGTAATGCTTTCCAATCCTTCTTTTCTAAAGATGGATTGTATTGTTTTAGAGCATAGACCGGTTTTGCAAGTGGTTGTGGAAATGTCCTGATGTAATTGCACAACATATATGGTGGGTAGCGTTTGTCATCCTAAAGGGCATCTGCATGTAGCAGCAATGGAGAGGTGTTTTTCAGTCTCAATATTGTTTTAAGACTGTTGTCCTACTTTTTAAACTGTCGAATAGGAGAAGCTCTGGTTGCTGAGACTTTGACCCAATCTGTGCAGTAAATGAAGAGCAAAGCACTGTTGCTTTCTAATCTTACTTTATACATGTGTTGCGGTAGCTTTTGACTTGTCTGAGTACTTTTATTTCCCTCCGTGTTGCTACTGCCTTTGTAAGGTATTCCCTGAATGAGAAGGTTTAATATTTTTTTATTCTTCCAGTTAAACATGTAGGTCATGATGAATCTACCTCGGTTAAAACTCGCTTTGGAAGAACCAGATTTAAATAGGAGCATTACATCACCTTTTTTAAAGTATTTGATAAATTAACAAACGACTTGAAGGCTGTTATGCAGGAAAAACATGAATAACTAAATGTATTTAGTGCAGATCTTTGTAATGCCCAGTGTGTAGTGGGATACTGAGTGTGGATCTCCTAAGCTGGCATACAGTGGCATTTTCTTGATGCTTGTGTGTAGTGCCACCTATTGGTAGATAGTCCATATAACTTCCATTCTTAAACTAGGTGTGTTGTGGTTGCTGGTTTTGTTAATTAAAAACAAAAGACTTCAGGCTTAAGAATTAACATTTCATCTAGTTTTATTTATCCAGCGTGTGCTTCGTGGCTGTGCGTTCTGCATCCTGTTTTCATGTTGGCTGTTGTTATTTATGGAGAGGAGAAACAAAAAAACAAGCTCCTATGTCAGTAATTCTTTCATCTAGGATTCACGTTGCTCTTTCTCTACTTCTGCAGTAATGTAACAACAGAAAATGAGCCAGTAATGTCTCAACATCAGCCTCTTTCAGTCTCTGAGTTGAGCAAGGCCCAATTCAATTATTCAGATTTCTTTCAAGGATTTCTCTGATGAAGCTTATGATTCCTCACACTTGTAGTCAGTACGTGCTCCGCCTGCTGTTGAAAAATAGTTCAGGAATTAAACTTGCCTGTTGTTGCTATTATACCCCATTACCTGTTTTGATTTGTCTTTTTCTGATCTTATCACATCTCCAGGAAATCCAGGAGCTGGCAGGAGGGGAATGAACCGTGAGGGCGTCCCCGGAAAGAGTCCGGAGGAGATGTACATTCAGCAGAAAGTGAGAGTCCTACTCATGCTGAGGAAGATGGGATCAAACGTAAGATATGCTGTCACAGCCTGTGCTTTGTGGCTTTCCAGATGTAATTTTGTAATAACTGGGGGGTAGTGCTCACTGAGCATAAATATCAGGGTTGTGGTGCTTGAATCTAAATCTAAACATCTGATTATTTCTCTACTTCCAGCAAAATTTTTCGTTATTGTGAAACCAGGAAAGTAAGGCAACTGTTTTAAAGTGACTTTGAATCTCTCAATGAATGTGGAATGTACCAGTTCGCAGCTGTAGCCTTGCTGGTATCACAGTTTATCTGAATAATAGTTAGCTTAAATGGTTGAAGATTAAAGTAGAGGTAACTCTGATGATTCCTATTGGAAAGTCATAGATGATGTCTTGAGTTTTTCTTCATTTTCCTTTCTGCTGACCAACTCTTTGTACATTTTCAGCTGACTGCCAGTGAAGAGGAGTTCTTGCGCACGTACGCAGGTGTAGTGAATAGCCAACTTAGCCAGCTGCCTCAACACTCAATTGATCAGGGTGAGTGCTGGATTGTTTGCCTTGTGTTCATTTCATTTGTGAGAAGAGTTTCAGAAAATACTGAATTTAAGTTCCTATCTTTGTGTAATAATATACTTCCTATTTAAACTCATCCTGCAGTTTGAGGCATGTGGTTCATTTTTTGCTCTAATCTTTGGAAAAGAACTGGAGTGTAATGTTCAACAGAACTCAAACTTTTGAGATATGGTACAAACAGAGATAACTGCTGCTGTGAAACTTCCATACTTGTTCTGGTAAATTATGATCTGTTTAATAAACTATTTTTGTTAGTTGCCATACGATGTTATTTTAATTGGATTTGTTTGTGTTCCTATTAAGGAGATGAAGTAGGTGTTGCTTTTGTGAATTCTTCACAAAAGTCTTGGTAAATAACTCCATGGTGTTTATTCTGAAGCTGCAGATCTGTTCTGAACTGAATGCTGCTTTCTGCGTGGCTTTTTTTTTCATCTTCATATAGGCCCTATGCCAGATCACATTCATAATGTGGGATTTGGTTTGAGAGGAAATTTTTTCTTGTGCTGGAAATAACTGAGTTGAGGAGAAATTTAATATAGATCTGAGACATTTAGAAAACCATTAGGAAACCTGTATAGACTTGCACTTCAGTTCTAAGCGTGTATTCATTCCTCACATAGCTGGGGGATTGATGCAGATAGATATGCTTGTGTATTTTGGCTCAGAATTCCTAAACTTTTCTGCCAGTCTCAAATGAAAATTTGCCTCTTTCTTCTCAAAAACTGAGGAACACATTGAGATAAGAACAACTGCATTTGTTACCAGAGAGCTGTGATGCTGCCTCCAGCAGTTGGCTTTTGTCAACTTTATTCCTAAAACAGTTACATTTCACACAGTTTAAAAAAAAAAAAAAAGTATGCTGAATGGTCTCAACTTCAGCAATAAAGAGATACTATGAACAGGAGTCCAGCCAGAGGACAGAGATACTTGTACAGCTGTGTTCCTGTACATCTTCATCTAACTTCCTTGTCTAAGCTGTCTGGTTTTATTATCTGTAAAATTAGCCAACTATTTTCTTTTCAGAGGGCTTTGGAAACTTTATTCTAATATTGTTGGAGTGCTTTAGAATTCCTGATGCGGTGTTGTAGAGAAAGCTCAAAGTATTGTGCTTCTGGTTGCTTTAAATCTGTTAAGATAACACTAAGAAGAACCCCCAAAGGATGCTCTTTCTGATACAGGCCATAAACTTGCAGCTGAAAAAATGAGTATTGACATAAATTTTAAATTGAATAAAAAGAGAGATCAACAGATCAACAGTTAGTTGTTTTTCTAGACTCCCTAATCAAGCAATACAGGAAATGTAAGAACTTTATACTTTGTTCAAAAAGTTGTCTTTGTTCCAGACTTGTACAGACGCCAAATGATTTCTGTCATCATTTTCTATAAGTTCTTGAGAATTCTTTAGACTTCTTCCCCAGGGAAGAGAAATCCTCCATGTTAATGCTCACTTTGATCTGATCTGCGATGCTGCTGTCTTTCTTGTGTGATTTGACCCTGCGCTCCACCTTCAATCCTCCCAAGTTATAATTAAACTGTTGGCCTCACCATGAAGATTTTCCTTGGTATAAGAAAACAGAACAAAGAAAATATTTAACTCTTCAGAGAGGTGGAAAAAGCCATCAGTCCTTTCTGTTACCAGATATGCCATCTTTCCAAACTAATTGGAACTTAGCACGAAGAAAAATTGTAATGAGGAAACCAGCCAAATAGCATTTCCTTCAGAGGAAGGTGAAGCTGCAGCATGCTGTAAAGGAGCAAGCAACTGTAATTTATTGCTCAGGACTTTGATCCCTAGAAAATCTCTGCAGGTTTGTTGAAGTCAGTTATGCTAACACTACTCTTTGCTCTTTTTCATTCCGTGATTTTTCTTTATTGAGAATCAGCACCAGTTGCAAGAACCCTTTGGCTGTAACCTAGTGTGGGTGAGTTATGAAGTGTAGATTCATCATGAAGTTATCAAAAATAGTTTGGAAAAAATCTGTAGGTGTCCAATTTGTCATCTAAAGGGAGATTTCATCTCCACTAGATGGCATTATCTTGCACCAAAAAACACTATCCCAAGTCCCAGCACTGAGGTACTTTAATGCTTTATTTTCTTCAAGGTTGCTTAAAGGAATTTTCTTCCCTACTTTTCTAATGTTTGTTTCCTCTGAAGGATTTTTTAATCTTTATGCAGTTTGCCACACACACACACACTAAGAGGTGTTGCTATTAAGGAATTACTTACAAAGACCTTCCAGGTTAGTGGTTTCACAGTCTTCCTTCCAATAAAAGGACCAGTTGATTCCAACCCCACCAATCTTTGGAGGCCTTTTCCTCCAGCAGGCACACATGGGGCAGGAAGCTATTTCATACTTTTTTCTTTCCCAAAAAGGGAATGACCTTCTTGACCCCAAAAGCTTTGGTACAGACCTGCACATTTTAGTGCATCAGATGTGCCGCAGTCTGGACCCACATATGCAGAAAGCTCTGTTTTGTTTTTGTTAAGAATGTAGGTGAATGGTCTTGAGTTTTATGAGTACATCACAGTCTCATTAATTTTTTCCTTGTTGTGTATCCATGAAATACACATGAAATCTTAGAATGACTGTCTTCCTGTGGTCTCTCACAGAAGCTACCCAAGGTGAGACTGCTGAGCTGGTTTCTGTGTGGTGCTCCCTGCTGGCTTTTGATAAAGATCTGTGAGCTCCTTACTTGAGTCTGTTTGGTTGCAGAATGGCTTCCCATAGTCATTGTGTCCATGCATAGTTGCAGCTATGTGACAGTGCATGGGGGAGTGAACTTTCCACTCTGAGTTGAGCTGATTGCCTTGCTGGATGTATTTGTGTAGATCATAGGAGAATAACTGATGGCCGGGGCTGCACCTATTTCCTTTTGCTATCTAGTATGTGTTTCAAACTTCACTTTTGCAGAGCAACATATGTTAGAGCAACATATCTGTGAATCTTGAATGACTACAATAAATATTTCAGTCTTAAAATAATTCTTTCTAGTCCAGCTCTCCCCTGAAGCATTTAACACATGAATTTAACATTAATCAAGAGCCTAAACCTTCGTACCACGTTGCTGATTTAACATTATAATCATTTTGGTTTTGGATCATTTCTGTAATATAGTTAACACATATATGGAAGTGCAAAATATATGGCATTTTTCTTTGCTGAAAGACTTTTTTTAGGTGACACCTGTGGCTTTTGTTGTTGTTTTGTTTTCATGGCTCCAGGAATAACTGAGGAATCTGAAGCCATCCCTCTGCAAACAGTGCCAGTGCTAGAGGGGAGGATTTGATCAGGAGCTGTTTCAAGATACAGCTTGTTAGTCTTCTTCCCTGCATTGCAGCATCAACTAGAGCAACTCAGCCTCGTTAAGTTTCTTGAGCTTGAAATGATGAAACTAAAGCTTTCTTACATGTTTTTAACACAAGCAAAACACTTCTCAGGAAGTGAAGTACACAGAAACACCTGGGAGGGGAAAAAAAATCCTGCTTCTCAGTTGCTTAAATTGCTAAATGGTAGGCTAGCACTTGGCTGCCTTAAGTCACTGCTCTGTGGTGTATCTGAAAATGGAAGCTATGCAGCTAGTAAGCCCAATATGTGAATTATACCAAGACCTTGGTGATTACAGCTCTGTTGTTCCTATAGCAACAGGAGTGTCGTGCTGGTTCTTGAAGAAAGCCGGTCCCTTAGGGAGGGCAGTGCTGAGATGCAGGCACACGCCTTGGCTGGGTTAGACACGTTCTCTGGATGGTAGGGTATTAAAAATGGATCTAGGCTGCTCGTGAAGTTAACAGGAGGACTGCAGAAATACCAGATAGTGGTGGAGAAATCGATATATTAGAGCTCTTCTTAGCACAGAGCATTTCCTTCCCTCTGAACACCATGCATGTCTGACTGCGTTCCTCCTCTCAGCAGCACATGTCGTATTTTTAGAATGCCAGACTAGCAGGATATTAATACTGAGAGGTTCACAGAAGAGTTAATGTTTAGTACTCAATTGCTGGATGGTGATTAAAGGAATGTATATTTAAAGATCTTGGGGAAAGCAAAGAGATGTGTGTGTATATATATATGTTTTCCATTTGGCATCCTTCTGACATTCATAGCACATTTACCTTTCTGATCTCTGAAAGCTGTTCAGGTTTATTAATTTTGCAGGTGGCTGCAAACAAAACAGTTTTATGTATCTGTACATCATTTCAAGAGCACTTGGACCTAGCAATAGAAGGTAACATCTTGCCTGGGGTCAAGGCAATGTATTTTTAATCCAGCTTGTACCCTACTGGCTTGGTGTAGCTGCCACTGCATCCATGCTCTGGAAAGGTACAAGTTAAATTATTGTTAACTGTAGGAGGGAGAGGGGTGTGAAAGTGTAAGGCAGAAGTGGGAAAAGAATTTTCACGTTTGAGATTTTGAGGCAATGAATGTTTTGCTCATTAAGGAGGATGACAGGTATTGGGTATATGCAAGTCCCTATTTCAGTGTAAAAATGTGTGCCCAGAAAAGGAGAGGTTTATGCAGAAAGGAGTTGTGTGTGCAGAGTGCAGGGTACACGTCGGGTATACATGTACCTTCTTCATTGTTCTATACATTAATTAGTGGAAGTGCAAAGCTCAGTGGAGGATGTGCAAAAAGTAAACATGGCCCACAGTCCTATTGTCTAAGTTGCAGATTTCTGGCAATGTGCAGCTTAACTTTATAACCTGTGCTCTGTTTTTTCAATTTTTTACTTGATTAGAAAGAAAACATCCGCTGTGGGAGCTGAGTGAGACTGTTGCAGAGGCCTTATTAATTAGTACTTTAATCCCTCCTTTCCTTTCACTGCACAGAAACCCCTACTCCATTCTCTGGACGTGTTTGTATTTGTACATGAGCACAAGTGGCTATAGAAGTGCTTAATGAGCAGCCTTATTCCATGGGTTTCATTTAGCTCTGTCTAGCTTGGGTTTCAGGACTGGATGTGAACAAAACCTGCTCTTGTGCTGAGAAACATGGACAGACTGTTTCTAGAGAAACGTCTCTGGGTTTTGTTTTTTGGCTACAAGGTATCTTCAGAAATACTGTCTTACCAAGTGGCTCCTGGAAGAGTATCCCTCTCACAATAGCAGAGTGCCCTTACTCAAGCAAGATGGATATTATTCAGCAGAGAAGCTTTTCATTCTGCTTTCAGATCACTGAAATACCACTAGATATGCTTCTCAAAATCACATAGTGCCTTCTCTTTGAGGAACTCAAAATGCTTGACAAACTCATTTGCTGGAACCTTACTGTTTGTATTGGAGACGACGGGGGGTGAAGCGAGCTGGCAGATTGGCACTGCTGTGAGGCACACGAGGTGGGTGCTGTTCTGCTGGGTGCTGTGCCTTGGGATTACCTAGCTGCTCGTTGGTCTGCCTTGAAGGTATTAGCTTTTATTTGATGGATCAAATGGTCCTTTATAGTGCGATTGCCTGAGGCTCTTGCAAATGGTACTTTGCATGTATTTCCTGCAAATGAAACCATTGGTTCTTCTGCTACAATGGAGAAAGGATCTGAGGAGGGAGCTGGAAGTAATGCTGCTCAGAGTTATGCATAAAGTTCATTCTTTACTGATCTTGTATGGGGCAAAAAAGCCTCCCAGGTGTTTTCTTCATGAATTCAGGCAACTTTAAAACTACAGTTATTGTAATTACATCAATGGCAAGGCAGGAATACTGCCTAGTAGCTTCTGTGCTGTTAGCTTTGGTTGTGAAAGACTGCAGCCTTGAATTCCAGACTAATTCTCCATCCCATTGATCTCCATTGTCATCTAGGATGCATACGTACATAGTAGTAATGCAGTAATGCTATGGGCATTTAAGCATTTTCTACATTTTTATGTTGTATTCTCTACTCTAGTCTTGCTTTATTCTTCCAAATAGAACATCACTTTATAAATTGACTTTTTCTGCTTTCTGATTGTATTGGCAAGCCGTGCTTCTTCTGTTCTCTTCTCCTGTTGAGTCCAGGCAAATGGCACATTACCAGCGCATGCTGACAGTGTCACTGGCATTGAGGCTGTGCCACATGGGCCCAGAATATGAGAACAGGAACTGGTGAAGTGAGAACCTGCACTTTGGTGAGAGCTATTTTGATTGTAAAGCCAGAATGAACTGCAGAATTCCCGGCGTCCTTTGCCAAAAGCTATTTCTGCTCATCATGTGCTTCCAACTGCTGTTCGGTCACCACAGCAAGCTGTGCAGAGAGCAGCACTGAGAGCTGGGCTTGCTCAGGGCAGGCAGGAGTGCTGCCCAGTGGGTTTGTGGGGCTGTGCAGCTGGTAGGGAATGGCATTTCTACGTGAAATTCATGAGAGTGCCTGTAAGAATGATTTTGTTCGTATTTAGCCTGTAGAGAGGGGAGATGTCAGGAAAACAATCAACATCTGTTAGATAATCCAGCTCATCTCCATGCCCATGCGACGTCACCACTGATGTTGCTGTTGCTAGGCTGCTCCAGCTGCTCTGGGCTCACATAGCAAAGCCTCTGCAGCTTGAAAGGGGATGCATACAAAATGCAGAGGCATAGGCTGTGCTTCATGTGAACTTGCTTTGCTAATGATTTCAATATCGTTACTCCCTCTCTCTTCTTGGCACAGGCTTGTTTTTTCAGAATCTTTAGAAGTAAAATCCTTTTCCTGTAGAGGCCAGTGGCTGTTGTATTTATGGTCTTGGAAGAAAAAATATCATCATGGCAACTTGTGAATTCAGAGCTGGATTCTGGTGCTGTGTGCCATTAGTGTTTTGATCAAGGAAAAAACAGTTTGTGGAGGAGATGAAAAGGGAGAAGGCCACAGGGCTTCTACGTGTTGGCAAGAGGGAGCACCACAGCAGTTTTTGATGTAGTTCTAGAAAATGTGGGTCCTGCATATGAAAAACAAATTACTGCTCAATAGTTAATATTTCTTCCTTTGAGTACATAAAGCAAATAAATTGTGAAGTGTGTAAAAATAAATGTAGTCACATTTCATAAGCATTGATTTAGTTTTTAAGGGTATTAGCAGGGGGGAATTAATCACCTTCTCTTTCTCTCCTTTTAAGTCCATTCTTCCTTCTGTATCACAACTAAAGAGCAAACTAGAGAACTGAGAAGTGACATTTTGGCTGGCATTCATACAGATGTAAGAGATGAGGACTTCTTGTTAGCCCTCTTTTACCTTGTGTGCAGGTGTGCAGGGCAAGTTGCTTGGGGCACAGAGCTGAACTCTGCTGCTGGATGTGCTGCAGGTGGAAAGCTCTGGAGAGCTTCATGTGCTGATGCTCCATCCATGCTGAATCTGAGCTTTCCAAACCCCGGTAAAAGATATCTGCAAAGCTGATCAGTGATCTGAATGGCACAGGCAGGCAGCGTTGCTCATAGCATTTCCTACTTGGTTGTCTAATCCCATAATAGAGGCTTTGAGGAAAACCTTATTAAGCAAAATTATCCCAGGCAGACCAAATTAATTAATTAAGGCTAAAATGGTCATTTTGAGTCATCTGTTGTGCTTAAGTGTCTCAGATCATTTGATTTTTTAGAAATTATACAGACAGTGACTGGTGGTTTCATCATATTTTCTAATTGATTAAATAAGTGCTGTTAGAGAATCTACAGATGAAAGAGAGCATTTACTTTTATCTGACTTTGTTGAGGATCAAATTTTTACCAGAAATGCAAAACGTTGCATTCAGCCCTTCAGGGTTCTTTCCCAGTTCTTGTCTAGACAAGAGATTTTGATTTAAATTGCTGATTTGACACTACCACGTGATGTGCTTTTATTTCCCCATTGTCCTGAAGAAGTCTCTCCTTAAGTGCCTGTTAGACCATGCTCTATATTCAGGAAGTCTAGAAAGCTGATTTTTTTTCTAAATATCTCGTGTTATCTTTTTTGAAGAATGAGAGCTTAGCATGGAATGCTCTTTACAAGCCTTTATCAGACACGATTCTCCAGCTGTTTAGGGCTTCCTGCTATAAGTGCCCACTTGAAAGATGATGGAAGACTTGGAGATGGTTCACAGGAAGGTAATAGCACGTTAGAGGACATGAGTTTTGATGGCAGTTACCTAGCTGATGGCCTCAATTGAGGAAAAGAATTGAAGAACTGAATCCACACACTGAACTCTTCTGGAAAAGATTTCTTTAGGTTAGGGGGAAAAAAAATTGCTTAGCAAAGGTAAGTCCCAGTTCAAAAATAAGAAAACACAGCCTTCTGTTCTCTCTGTGCTCTTTCCTTTCATGTTGATTTTATGCACGTACAGGATTGCAGTTTGGATACTGCATTTATCTACTGTTCTTTAACAGAAGTAATAATGGCACACGTTTTTCTGTCTCTATTACAGGTGCTGAGGATGTTGTGATGGCATTTTCCAGGTCAGAGACAGAAGATAGAAGACAGTAATTATAGGACACCTGAATGACACAGAGCTGGAGAGAACAGTGTGATTCCTGAAGATAGAGGAGGATGGCTGAGCGTTAATAAGTTCCTTTGCCCACCCTAAGTTTTCCATAAGTTCTCCTCCTTTGTAATTTTGCTTCCCTTTGTCCAACCCTCAGAATGCATCTCAAAGCCATCTGTTCCTATAAGTTTTTGTTACTCAACTGGGCTGTGTTAAGTAAGGACAAACCTAAAGGTGTATTTTTGATTGGCTCAAAGGAACAGACTGTGATTGGCTAAAGGAAGACAATTTTTAAACTTGACCAATGAAAACCTTTTCTCTTATTTTATTTTCTATTCTAAAGTCTCTTGACATCCTACTTCTAAAGAAGCTTTTCATGCTGTGGTGCTTATTTAGGTCAAGGTTGTGAATTTGAAGAGGGTTTGATTTGGCGGCGTGGAACTGGAAGCAAGTTGTGGTTGGTTGACAATGCAAATGCTTTATCTTCAGTTGGCTTGCAGGTGTTTTGCTGACATCAACATTTTCATTGCAGAAGGCTGATGTTTTGGTGCGTTGGCTATTACTTTATCCTTACTGACTTGGGGAAAAAGACAAATGTGCTTTGCAATATTTATTACATCTATACATGTATACATGCTTGCTTGTTTGTTTTTTGTTTGTTTTTGATTGGCTTTGAAATCATGTTTTTCCTTCCCTCTTGTCTGCAGTGTTTCTGATGCCATCAGTTTTTCCATACTCATCTGCTCTGTGGCCTCGAGCTCTTTTGGGAGCATGTGTTGAAAGTGTGTTTAGTTCAGTAAGCCTACCTGTTTCAGCTGGAACATGGAGATCACCAGCCATTCTGTGCTTCTGTGTGGGCTGTGCTGTGAACTCCTGGTTAATCTGGTCGTTCAGGTGGCTTCACTCTTTGCTTCTGACAGAGGAGCTGTAGGTATTTTGCAGGAATTGCAAGAATGAGATCTATGGCTGTGACGTGAATTTGCCAAATTTGTATAGAGAATATGTGAACTTGTTTAAAATACGACATATAGTTCCACTTTAACCTTTTAATTGCTGCACGAGACTAGCTCTCATACAAGGGAAAATTAATGATCGTTAACTTATGTCCAACTTTCACCGGGCTTTAATAAACTAGGTTCCTAGTCACTTGAAAAATTATATGTGGTTTGGCTCCCTGAGACTGTTTGGTGAGATGGAAATTATCTGGATCCTGGATAATAGCATTTTTCTCTAGGCACTGGTCCAAGAGGCAGCAGCACTGCATTAGGCTGTCCAATGGTGAGTGACAAAAGACACTCAGGTTTACTATTTAGTAGTTGCAGGGCCTTCAGACATACACAGATGCATTTACAAACTTAAAAACCTGCAGTGAAATTAGTGCACTGACTGTTCAGGAATCTGCACATAGACTATCAGAAGCCTAAAATTCCAAGCACTGCTGCCTAAAACCTAGCACTTCATTTCCTCTGGTGTGTGCAGGTCATTTGTACAATACTTCCAGATTTTCCCATGGGTTGCACTGATTTTAAGATGTTTGAAAACCTATTAAAGCAGAAATCCGTTCATTCACCTGTTGCTGGCTCTTTTCATGGGGTGGTTAATTATTTGGAGTAACAGCTCTGGAATCTGTGACAACGTGACCCTTTTTCATGGCAAGAAGTTCTGACAACAGGATGCTGTTGTGTCTCACAGTGGGGGAAGAGCTTGAAAGGAACCATAGAATGCGTGCAAAAGGAAGAATGGACTTGTGAGCATGAGGAGGGAATTTATCTTGAGCAAATAAATATGTAATGAGAACAACTGTACGCCTATTTATGAAAGAAGATCCTTCTGATTCTGCTACAGCTTCGTAAGGTTCAATGTGGAAGTTTCTCTTTACCCCCTGTTTGCTGGGGCTGAATAAGAAACCATTTCATTAAAATAAACCAGGAACAGGCCCAAATGATTCTTTACATCTTGACTTGATTGCCTAAGAGGCACTTTAATCTCAATTTTATTGTAAACTGGGCAGGCCATAAAGGGTTAATTTAAGGGGAGATGAGTAGTTCTGATGCTGGCTGGTATGAGTGGGCTGGGTTGTGGTGGCCTGTTGCTGTCAAGCTAACGTGCTTCCTCCCTGTGTATCTATGGCATTGCTGAGCTGTTGAATCTTTTCAAGGAGAAAAGTGAAGTGTTTATGTGGTTTAATCTTTTCACCGAAGATGTATCTGTTGGGGGGGGAAAAATTACAGATTTTAATAGCTTCTCTTGTTTCTTATCCATTTCTTATACTGCTGACCAACTAAATGGAGAATGTTTGCTTCACCTCTGTGGAAGACTTATGTAGACTCCAGTTTTGGATTATGAGTTACATGTTGAGGATATATTGAGAAATGTCAGCATGTTGTGCAGCAACAGTGTGCTTTGGGATCCAGAACCTGGGAGAAATCTGGTCTCTTGAGAATATTTGTGCTGCCTTTGTTACCTGTTTGCTCTTCAGCTCCTCACAGATGATTTCTTACCTTTAAACCAGGGCGAGAATGTTTATAATAAAGGATTGCTATATAAATCAGGGAGAAAGTAGTGGATATTCTGCTTGAATTATATGTCTAATTATTTATCTTCCTGCTATGAAAGCTAAGCACCTATTAACACTGCAGAGCCTGGATTAATTGGGAGGGAGAGGAACCTGCACAGAGTACATGAGCACAGCTGCCTTGTTTATTGCACATACAAATTTCTCCATCTTTACCTTCTGCTTCTGCCTTCTTAGGCCAACTGTTATTGATAGAGAGAAGAAATGCAGTGCTGTACAGGTCAGAGGTTAGCACAGACCTACAGAGAAAGATATTTATAAATACAAAAGTCTGTGCAGTTCAACTACCAACCAAATTGTGCTTAAAGCATTCAGTTCAAAAAGCACACGTCCTTTAGGATGTCTTCTTGGGATGACTTGTTCCTTCAGATGTTCCAAATGTGCTGTTCAGCTTAATTTATCTTAACAGGCTTATAATCTGCCTTTCTATACACAGTGTTTTCCAAAACTTGAGGAAAAGATTTAGAGCTGAATCGGATTCCCCTCTCATCGCTCTCCAGATGGGCAGCAATTGCTGTAATTGTCAGTAAAGGTCACTGTGTCTGTGAGCATTGCTCATTGTAAAGGAAAATGAGACTCCTTGCCATTCACATAAGCCTTTAGAGTGATTCTCCCAGGTCCTGCAATAAACCCGGGAGTAGCAGGGCATGAGCTGGTGGCATAGCAACACTTGGGAAGGAACTGTTGTCTGAAGGAGGCTGGACCATGAATAAAATAAGATTTTAGATGTTGTTGTTCCTATCAGGTAAGTAGTCAATGTAAGTTGTTGCCTTCTCTTGCCTGTGTGAAAGTTTTTAATGCTTAACCCTTAAATCTGTTTCAGTTTCATAAGGTCAGTATTTCTAAT
Source organism: Chrysolophus pictus (assembly GCA_037305975.1). NCBI lineage: Eukaryota > Metazoa > Chordata > Aves > Galliformes > Phasianidae > Chrysolophus > Chrysolophus pictus. Next base: position 3,540,120 of record CM074596.1, on the reverse strand, counting down.
TCACCAGCAGCCTAAATAGTTCTGGTGAAGGCTAAAGATTAAATGGCCCATGAAATTCTAAGACCCCTGTCACACATAGCCAAGATCATCCTCAATAAGGCTTCAGGGTCATATGTAGGATAAATTTCTATAGCTCTTGAGAACTGTGTTATAAGAACAGAGCAGTGTTATGTCTGAAGTTATCAGTGTTCCAGTAATATACTGGGAAAATGGGGGGGAGGGGAAAGGCCAAAAGTTGAAAGCTTTGATTCCAATGAATTTGTATTAGAAATTATTTTATAGAAGATGTACTGAATGCCTGAGCAAGGAGGGCAATCTGTGATGTAGGTTATTTTAAGATCAGTCCTTGGGCTTTTTTGGTCTCTTGCCCCTAAAGGACTGTGGCAGAGCTGGCAGCAGCAGAAGCCAGCAGTGCACTAAGAACAATCTCTGAAGGTTTAACAAATCTTCAGTTATATTCGGTTTCTACAGAAGAAAACATCTTGATCTCACTGTTCTTGATCAGTAACAAAGTATTCCGAAGCTTAGTTGTTAACACAAATCTTTTAAGAAGCTTTTTAAAAACTACAGTTATTTGAGCTAGAAGAGTACCAGGATCACTGCAGAATTGCATCGTTGCTGCCTTGGTGGAATTTTTGCTTCGTGTTGTTGATTTTCAGATCAACTGACAGCAATATGATCTGCACCTCGCCCGAGCATCAGCCTGTTCAACATCACAATTCAATTGGACGTATTTTTTTCCAGTGCTGTAGTCAGAGGTGTGTGTTGTGTGCAGGGGAAGTTCTTCCCTGTTCACAATGTAAACAGGAAATAAAAAATTATTTTAAAATATATTTTCACATCAATGTTTTAAGTTCACCTTCCTTCTGCTGCAGAGGAGTGTTAAGGATCCTGTCAGCATGCCAGGCTCCATTATTTCAGTAAACTCTTACAGTGTAAACGGTCTCTGGTGAAACCAGCTTTTAAATCATAGACTCACAGAATGGCCTGGGTTGAAAAGGACCTCAGTGATCATCTCGTTTCAACCCCCCTGCCATGTGCGTGGTCACCAACCACCAGACCAGGCTGCCCAGAGCCACATCCAGCATAAATACATTATAATGAGTCAAATTTTGGTAACCATGAGTCACACAGACATAGTGCTGACAAGTATTTGCTGGACAGTTTTTTTTTTTTTCTTGCAGTCTGTGCTGCAACAAAATGAGCTTAGTGCATGCATCCTGCAAATCTTTATCCTGTGTATCTGTAACTTTCAAGCTGTAGTGAATAGGTCACTGCATTGTTTAGTTCTTCCAGGCCTGCTTTAGACTTGCTGTATAAGTATGATGTGTCCATACAGACATCTTGCAGTATAGTTTTCCTTAACCTTCCTTTTGTTGCTGATGCTTTTCACATTTACAGATGTGGATGTATACAGCGAGGAGCGCTGTTATTGCTCGCCGTGGTGAGAGAGGAGCTGGGATCTGTTTGCTGTCAGACGATAGCAGGTGCCATACAAAGACAGAAAAGACATCACCTACTCTGTCTTCTGAGCTCTGCTTTCATTTAGTTAGCAGCTGACTTGCCTTAAGCAGAATTCCTGCAGAATGTTATAAACAACCTGGCTGGCTTCTTTTGTAGCCTGAAGCACTTCAATTCGGGGATTTGTTTATTTTGGAAGAAAGTTGGTTTTGTTGGCTTTTTTTTGTTGGTTTTTTGAATCTTTTTAGTTTGGCTTGCTCACAAATTGTCTCATGTATCAGCATGAAATAGTTACGTGCACTGAGCTTTTTGCTATCTTGACTTATTCCAGGTTGGTTCTCCTTGTTCACCTGTAAAATGCAGAAAGCCAATTCTGAGCCTGAGTTTTACAACTTCACTACCAACTCCAGCCCTGAACTGATGCATCTCCACTTCTTTAGTTTTTCACCTTGAATGGTTATTCTAGTGGAGTTAAAAATGCAGCAGACCCAACAGGGTCAGAAAAAGACAACTCAGTCCTCAGTTCTGTAGAGATACACCAGAATTAAAATGTGACTCTACAGCTTTTCTCACCAGTTGGTTTTTGTTTGCATGTTATTGTACATTTATCCCGTAAGACAGGAGAATGCATGAAGTTATTTGATCATGCAGTGACATAGAAGCTTGTCTGGCTACGAACTGTGCACTGTAATCCATTTTCAGCTTTATGTGTGACCTCCTAATTGAGGGCACAATGGAAATCGCATCGAACGTGATTGGAATGGACAGTGGTAGCCAAGCATCGTCCTGCAGTCTTTTGTCGTGTATCTCAAGTGCTGGAGCAGGCTGACATAACTACATTTTGCCTAATCAGTGACCAGAGTTCATGCTGGAAGCAGGTGCCCGGTGCCTGATCACAGCTAGTCGAGTAAAACAGTTCACAAAATAATCTGTGCTCTGTTTGATGTCTTTTCTATTGGCAAGATTCTACTAATTCTCTGATGTGTGCGAGGAGGTAGATAGAGGCAGGTCAGGAATGGATGAATTTCTGTAGGTGGAAGCATAAGAGGAGGATTCTCTGTCACTGTTGTCTTCTCATAAGCTGCTTTGAGCCTGGAGAAGAAAGATGGTAATTAAAGTGGACAGAATCTTAAGCTTTTGACTTGCCTCGCCAGCAGCTCCAGGTTTCCCAGTCGTCTAAAATATCTGTGCTGCATGCTGGTTCTGTAGCACGCTCAGCTGCTTGTACTGGATGGGTGGACACAGCCTTTTGTTCTGTTCCGGCCCCGACCTTGAAGTCACAATCATTTGAAGCAAGGGGGACATTTGGACATTACCATCCTGGCTGGTACAGCTACGTGACCGTTGTTAGAAGAGGGCAAGACTTAACTAGCTGAGAAGTGTTTGGATGGACTGCATGCTGGTAACGAGCAGGAAAGGCTGTCTGAAGGTTTACAGACACCAACGTGAGCAGAGCTCACATACCTGCTCTGGTAAATAATCCAGTTAGCAGGGTAGCACTGCTATGTGTGTGGAGATTCATAGTGCGTGTCCTTCCACGTCCTTTCTTGTGTCCTTAGAGACTTAAATAGAGAATTTGTCAGCAAAAGCACCTCGACTTAAGTAGCAGTATGGATCACAAAGAAGGAGGTCTTTGACATAGCATGGTCCTTACAGCTTAAAGTCAACACCTTGAATTCAACTCGGGCAGATGGAGCATTAAATTCAAGTGTGTCTGGTTGCTGTAGAGCAAAGCCGCAAAGCTATCTCGAATGCAAGTATGATTAGATAGATATCACTTGGGGATGTTCTAAAATGAAATGACACGTTCTGACATTCTTGCAGGAGATGCTATGCTGCCTTTGTGATCTGATGGATAATGTTTTCTGCCACCTGGGTAGAATAAAGAGATCATGTGTTTTCTTTCTTTAGTCTCCTATCTCAACAGAGCGCAGAGTTGGTTCCTGTCTGGACCTGAATTAATCTTTATGAAGATTGTTAATACCATTCTTGCTCCGAGCTACTGAAAAGAGAAGGGAGCAGCAAGGGGGAAAGAGAGAGAGATTAAAGGGAAAAAAACAGTAGGTTATACATGCATTTTCCTCTGTGCTGCAGGTTAAATAATACCCTATGCATGTGAAAGAGATACTGTGATTAAGGAGCTGTCAGGCAGAACGAGAGTTGGGCAGCAAAGGGAACAGAGATGCTTGAGGGAGAAGGGTATGAAAATGTTCTAATGCTGAGCTCTTTTGTGCATATCTAGCGTATGATGTGTGGCTTTGTGTGCCTTTCATTGAAAAAAATGGCTATTCTACAGATACTCCGTTTTTCTTTTCCCCTCATTGCTCAAGTATCTTTTCCCTCTGGGATGTCTCACTGGTTACTAGTGACTTTATTTTAGAAAATGACCCAAATCTCTAATCTGAGCTGCTCCATCAGGGTTAGGATGCCATCTAATAATCTTGTACATAAATCATGGCTTCGGTGAGTAGAGAAGATGCTACCTCCATTATTTTTTTTTCCTGTTTACTCAGGCAGAAAGAGTAGATCTGTGCATGCTGCTTCATGGGAGAACTTGTGAGAACTCTTCGGCTATTGCAGAGCCTCTGGAAGTGTAGCTGCCATCAAATACCTCCTACTGAAATTGCTGAGCAGCAGGCACTCACTTTTTAGCCAGGTCAGTATGTATATATTTGACCTATCCTGCGTTGCATTTTCATGCTGCACAGACTCCAGCCGTTCCCAGAAGCTGCTCCTCACACTGCAGGAAGGTGCCTGTGTAAGCTGAGCTTCAGACAGGATGATATGCCTGTCTCCTCTCATAAGCTTTTTACTTGCATTCGGTGGGTAATGGATCACAGAACTGGCAGTAAACATGGAAGAACTTGCGTTGTTAAAATGCAGTGCAAAGCTCTGTATTTCTGTGGCTTCCCACAGCAGGGGGTTTATAGCCCCCCCCACCCCCATCTTCCTTGGCAGAACACAATGCACTGCTCTGCTTGTTCAGCTTCTGACTGGTACAGAATAGTGGCTAAACCAGAAGAGGAAAAGATAAGAAGGCTCATTGTCCATAATGAAAACAAGGAAAACCCTAAAATGTGGAAAACTACAGGTGGAATGGAAATGAATGACTGCTGAATGGAGGTCTAGGTGATAGGAAGGATGGCCCTTCCGACTGGGTTGGGTCCAGCAGAAATGGATTCTGCAGAAGTGCACGTGTAACCAGGACAGCAGAGCTCCCTAGGAAAGTTTTCTACCACTGATGTGAGGAAAACATGGAGTTAACAGTCTGACAGATACATTAAAGCAGAGCATGTTGGGATGGGGTAATTATTGTAAATCACTCGGATTCACTTACGTTTATTAGGTTGGATGGGGGCGGGGGGACATCCTTACCTTAGTGCTGAGTACAGACCGCAGTGATGTTGGCTCTGCTGGCTCTTAGCTCTCTGTGTCTGTTTGTTTTGTGCTTTGCTAAAACAATACAGCTCCTTGCTGGCTCCCTTTTAAGGTGAGGCAGTGCCTTGGTGATTCATATTCAGCCTGTGGAAAAGCCACTGAACGGAATTCAGTGAAGTTTTCCTGCTGGTGGAGGGCTGAGTCAGTGATAGATACAAACCTGTGCTGATCTTCAGTTGTTCCCAGAACGGTATTCCACTGCTTTAAAAAGCCTTTCCACCCCAGGACAGTTTGCCACTTAGAGAGGCAGGGTCAGCGCTTAACCTCCTTTCTGTTGCAGAGCACGGCGAGCATTAAAACCAGCAGACAGACGTGTCCTTGCAGGGAGACTGTCTGCCTGGGAGCTCCCCACGGGGAGGCAATCAGCCCCTGCCATTGGCAAAGAGCTCTCACCCACTCAGCAGCATTAATCAGGGTTGACTGTTCCTCTTAATCCTCTGATCCCTTCCATAAGGACGAGAACACGAGCACGGCGGTTATGTGTTATGCTCTTCTTCGCTGACAGTGGGCCTGGCTCCGTGGTTAGTGATTAGAGGGGTGGGTGATCAAAACATGATTAGCAGATCTGCAATTAGAGTGAAGGCCAGGAGGGCAGGGGCTTACTGCGAGGAAGGGTCACAACTGGTATGTGTCAGAATCGAAGTAAATATGTGAAAGGACAAAGGATTTAGCTGCACTCTTGTCTGATGAGACTGTAAATAGCCAAGGCGCTGCTGGGGAGATGCTTTGAGCACTGGAATTTTAGAAAAAAGTAGCAAGCAAGAGGAGGCTTTCCTCCTGGACCAGGTAGTTTTGAAAAGCACTTTTTAAAGCAACAGAGGTCGTTCATGTGGCTTAAAACATGAGCTCATAAATTGGGATATCAATTCTTAATTGTAGCTCAGATGCTTTTTATGACTGATGCACAGGAACTTAATTAATCATTTTTTCAGCAGCTAGACAGCAAAGGTAGTCACAGTGCCCTGCAGAGGTTTGTGAGCCTTTAATATATCAGTGTGTGAATTGCTTTGGGACTTTGGAAGAAGTCTAGCAAACCCAGATCTTGCCAGATAAGATGGATTTGAACAGGGAGTTTGTGTCACAAGCAACAGTTTGCTTGAAACTAACTGCAAGACAAATAGTGGCACATTTTGGCTGGGTTTTTTGGTTTATAATAAGCAAATGTGATGTGGAAAAGATGGCAACTAGAACTCTGTCTCAGAAGACCTCATCAGTAACGTTGATCTTGCATAATATTCTTGATTCTGAATCCTTGTTATAAAATGTCAGCTCTTTTGCATCTCAAGATTGGTTTGGAAATGGGACTGGTGGTTTGAGATATGCATGGTCATTTAATGGTAGGGAGTTGATAAATGCTGCCTTAATGAAAATAACACAGAGAATTTCTAGAGAGGCTTTTGTCCCAGGATCTTAAAGTACTTTACAAACATTTGTTAATGAAGTCTTGCTGCATCCTTGTGGAATAGGCAACTGGCATTAAATTGAGAGGATAAATGAGGCATAGGGAGATTAAAGGACTTGTCTGCGGGTAGAATCAGTCAGTGGTACTGTAAGGAACAGCACAGCAGCCCTGTCTCCCTTCTCAAACCTTCCTTTTGTGCATATATACAGCCAGAGCTATGTGAACGGGGTCGGTTCAGTTGGGTACTGAGATCAGCTTGGGGTGGTTGTGGTGGTGCTGGGCTTTTTTTGGTCTGTATAGGAAATAATGATGACAGCAGTCTTTCAGAGAGCCCTTGTAGATAATTTTGGTCTACTAGTCAACCTTCAAGATAAAAAATATTCCAGATGGTGTTTTCAGGAAAGGCAGAGCAAGCTTTTGCAACACTGATGCTTGCCTACTGAGGTTTTATTTCTCTTCTTCCCCAAGGGACTCAAAGGCAGTGCAGTACAATTGGGGGGGGAGGGGGAAGATGAAATAAAAACAGTAGTGGAAGCAGGCACGGTTTGAGGCATTTTGCCATTATAAACAATCCTCAGGTTTCCTTTTTGGTAAGGCTTGCCCCAGATAGCAGTAAATAGTGAATGTCCGCTGCTGTCTGTGGGAATGAATGAGTGACATTCATTCTGCTGGGTGACACCTCTGCTTCCTGCACTGGAGATCTGGACCCGAGGGACCTGGGGAGGAGGGATGGTGCCAGACAACATGCTATTAATTTTCTGCCTTTTGCAGGAATACAAAATACTTTGATCCTCCTTTTCCTCCTTCTCCAAACAAGCACATAGAGAATTAGTCTTAAGGGAAAGAAATATCTTGTAGGTGTTTGTGGAGTACACCTATAACTATTTAATTTAGTCAAAGAAAGCTGCTCACTCTGTTGTCTTATGGTGGTAAGCAAGCATTTTTTGTTCCTGAATGTTTCCTAGGAACATCCTCCCTGCTGAGTGTTCATTTGTAAATTGTAAACCATCTTGGCTGACTCTTTGTTGTAACTTTTTTTTCTAAAATGTCATCGATTTTAATGGCTGTCAGTGGGAGATGAGAGATCTTGCTAACAGTGGGCCATGATAACATTGCAGATAGAGCAGTGTGTGGAAGTGCTGGTCCCATCCGTACAGCCCTGCTGCTGCAGCCAGTGATTATAGTGCTGCTTGTACAACTGGAGGCTTGTAATTTGGTTTCCCTTTAGAAGCCTCTGAGACTGCAGCCCAACAGGAGAGCATCTGCTTTTCTTCTTGCTAAAGAGCACTGCTGAACCTTCTCTGTAAAGCTCACTTAAAAACCTATTGCTAGATTTCACTAATATGTAATAATTTGGCTCCTTTTACCTACATAAAATTACTTATCTAAATAAAATGCAAGAATATTGTCTAACCAAAGGGGAAAATAAAGAGTATAAATGTGTTAATTACCAAAATACCAGACATGTAATTAATATGCCAAAGGAACAAAGAGCAAATGTACTAATAGCACATAATTGGACTTAAACTATACCCTTGGTAGAAGTCTCTGCAATGGAACTCTTGTGTTTGTGCTCCTTTTCAAATTAGCAGTGAGGAATAAATTAACATCCATTTTCTTGCTCTCACAAAGACAGAATCATATTGTGGGGCACAGTAATGAATTCAGAGAATGCCTTTACATTCCTGTATGGCTCTCAGGGATGGCAGTGCTAAGGCTCATAGCTCTGCTCTTCCTCACAGCAAAGCAAGCAGAGAGAAGAGGAAAGCATCATTGTGTGACCAGAAATCCGATGGGTGCCATGATCCTAAATATAAAATTACAATTGCACACTGAGTGTTTTAAGCGTTGTCACCCTATCTGCTGCAAATATTGCAAGTATTTCCACAAATGTAAGTTTGTCTGTCCATTATTTTATATTCTGTATGTGACTCCATTATGTTTTCAGATAAAGTTATGTAAGGAAAGGATTCGTCCTTGACCCAGAGGGACAATTTAGGACAGAACTTGAAAGGCAACCCAAGGCTGCTTTTTTTTTTTTAACACAACGTAAGTCACTTGTTCAGTTCCATGCATAAATGAGGAAGTTAAAGCAGTTGTTAACATGGCCAAGGCTTGCTGTGCTGCTCTTCAGAACAGGTTTGCACAGTAAAACAGCATAGAACCACAGGAGTCCTTGTTTTCCAAGGACATGCATTCTGGAATGGCTTGTCTGGAGTATACCTGACTTTAATTCTTCTTTTATTGTGTTAGTGGGTGATTAGCACAATCACTTTTCTGCTGCCTGTTTCTCTTGCTGTTCTCTCTCCCTCTTTGTCTTCAGCAGCGTCTTACTGAGCTTTATAAATAATTGATTGAATGCTGTTTGGAGGCTGCAGTGATTTCGGGGATTTCGGAGGCCCCAGCACCCCTTGGAATAAGGAAATCAATCTCGTAAGGAACCAGTCCCATTTCATTCAGACTCCACTCTGATTCATCTCCTCCAGCTTACGATAGCTATTGTGGTACCAGATGGAAAGACAGACCTTTTTTCATTACGCCTCAATTTTCCTGAGGTCCCTGAGTCGAGTCTGTTTTTTTATCTAAAGTCTTGTTTGTGCACACAAGGTTCAAGGTGTTTCAGGGTGTTACAGCCTTTCTGCTTTCCTAAAAATGCAAATGGAAAAGCTAGAAAGGGTCTTACTCTGTTGTAACGCACCTGTCGTCACAGACACCTGCCTTTCTGCTCCTCAGAAGCCTCAGGAGAGTGCATTAATTAACGCTTGTAAAATGCTTGGAGATCCTAGGATGGTAGGTGCTAATGACTTGTAAAATATTATCATCCTGCTGCAGAATATGCAGCCTCTCTCTTAGTGCAGAAAGACTTGCACCTTTCCTTCGTTGCTTGCATGCTTCTGGAAGCATATTTTGCAAGAGAAGGTAATTCTGAACAGGAAACAAGTAATGAACAAGATGGAAGGATTACTGATGCTGGTGCTTTTGTTGAGGAAGCAGTCGTTTCTACGCGCTTCTTCGCTTATTCCATTTTCTTTTTGTCTCTCTGATAAACCCATACTTCAGTGGCTTGTTGAGAATTCTCTGAATGTTCAGAAATGTCAGGGGAGAAGATTTGCTGCTTCAGATTGCCAGGGCCTTCATTTGCATCGCCTAAATCAATTCTCACACATGATCAAAGCACTTCTAGAAACGCTCAAGTGCAGGGAAAACCAGTCCCCTAATTCTTCCCCCTCTAATATATACACTCAGGTTCCAAAGCATTAAAAAAGACGAAATTATCATCCACCAAATTTAAAAATGCTTTCATGCCTCTTTATGTTGAGAAGATTGCAACTGTGTATTTAGGGATAGCGAGGCTAGAAAAGATGTAGGTGGGAGTGGAGGGACCTGGAGTGGAGCTGAAATACAGATTCTCAGAAGCTGCTCTGTTGTTGTCTTCATGTAATATTTTGCTTGGCTGTGCATGCTACTCTATCATGAGCTTAATTACTTTACAGCATAGTCTCTATGGCAATTGGTCTCCTTTCAGCACTGGTTTCAGGGCAGCTGTGATAAAGCAAATGCTCCCTAGATGAGATGCAGCTGGGTTCTGGGTTTGACTTCTCTTTAAAAGCAATCATATTTGGGAGGCAAGCTAATATGCATACATTAATTGAAGGACTGAGACAAAAATCAAAACCAAGGCCAGTTCTATTCTCTTTATTTAAAGACCAGACCATTTTCTCAACCCGCTTCCAGACTATTTGAAGCCTGAACCCTTTCCCCTCAGCTCTCCTTTGGAACAAGGGTCCAGAGTTACTATCTAGATACAGTGCACATTGAGTGCATTCCAAATCAATTATGAGCCTGAGATGTAACAATCAGACACAGATTTGCTGGTTACTTCATTCAATGTGTCTCACATCCCTCTCTATGTATAATATGCACCATCTTCCTTTGAGCAGCAAGCAGGCTACTGCATTCATCTTTACCTATCACCTTATCTTTTCATTTCTGGCTGCTCAGCTCCATTCTGAAAAGTGCAATAAATATGTGTCCCCCTGGGTCCTTGCAAGCTGGGCATTAGTCACACTGTGCATTTCAAGGGCATCAGTCTGATAGTTTTTCAGCTGTAACAGAAAGCATGTTCTGCCAGGAGCCATTTGTTCCAGTTTTGTTGCTTACTAATAAAATCAAAATCAATGCGTTTTTTGAGCTCGAGAAGCAGGTCGGAGAGTAGGAGGGAGATAGGTGGTAAAAATGAAGGTGCTGAAGTTGGTGCTGTGAGTTTCTCTGAAATAATGGCATGTGGCATTTCAGAGCAAGTGAGAATCTCTGGCAGCTTGTGAAAGGCAGCTACCTCTGGCAAGCAGCATAGCGGCTGTTTAACAGCAAATAGCACTGGTGCATAGCTTCACATTGGGCAATTTAAATCCAGTTCTGTAACACGAAAGGCATTGAGAGGATGTTTTATTTGCTGCTCTTCTGGATTAAGTGCCAGTGGAACATCCGTGGTGACACGGATCGCTTTTAATTTCTCTTCTCTGCTGCAGATGGAGTGCTCCCATCTCACCAGTTCCTCAACCACTGATGTGCCAGTTCAAACCAGTTAGTCATCTACCCAAGCAAAATCATCTAGCTGAGCTTAAAATATGGCCTGTTGGCTTTACTGAATCAGTGCCTTAGTCACAGCTGCTTCGGAGGAGTTTTGCTCAGAGGAAGATGCAATCAATGCCTTCTCCTGCCTTGGAATTTGCCCAGTTTCGTCATGACTGATTCAGCTGATGAATTTCTCTGAGCTGACAGTGTCACCTTGCAACAAACGAAGCTTACCTGGACGCAGCATTTCTTGTCTTAACAATGTCTCTTTTCTTTGGAATCATTCAGATGAGTCAGGATGGTAACACCGAAGTCCCTTCTCACTGTGGTCAGAGGTCCCTGGAGGTTTTCAGAAGGGTAACTGCATGGTGCTGAGGCACGGAGGGGATGGAGACGGGCTGGGGTTGTGCTGGATGCTCTTGGTAATCTTTTCCAACCTTTATGATTCTAAAGGTGGAGCGTTCCTCCCTACGTTAATGTGTTATACTGAGTGCACTATGGCACAAATTCTGTTCTTTGCCAAGATGAATGAACCCAGACAGATCTGCAGTTTAAAGGTAAAAATGTATTATTTTGCAGAAATTGTGTTACATTATGGGTTTGTATATACCTGCATGCCAGCTGGCCGCTGACTTCCAAGCCCTCTTCAGATACCTTTTTATTGGTATTCAAACTCCAGTATATTCCTAACTCAAAGTGAATACTTATGCAAAAGATTGTTTAGATCATGCTCACACCAATGGCAATCACCTTAACCTCTCGCCTTGCAGATCCATGCTCATGGGGTGGTTCTCCATGCATTAAGTCAGAGAGAGAGTCATGCTGAGCTGGACAGCCCTTCTACTCTTCGTACAAAAGAAAAATAGATGATGTAGCATGCTGTCAGCTGAAGCTGCGTTGGCAGAATGTAAGGATTCAGCTATCTGGCAACAGATGGGCTACAGGCTTCTTCTGACACGATCTGCCATCCAGCATATGTTAGGCTGAGAAACCAAGGGGGTTTAGACTGAGGCTTTACCTTTAAAAAAAGAAAATGTCTTAGCTGCTGCTGAGCAGGTGGCCTTGCAGCATGCAGTCAATGGAGAGAACGTGACTGCTTGGTTGCTTGGTGAGGGGATGGTTTTGTAGCACAGGACAGGAGCTGGAGCACCGTTTGTTGTAGTGGACCATGACGTGTTTCTCTTGAAATCCCTCTCCTCTGCACATCATCGTATTGACAAATTTACGTCAGGCTGGCTGGTTTAGGGATGGAAAAGCTTTGGTGGGGGCAGAGCAGCCTCTGGAATATCCAAAAGCATCATCTCGCCAGTTTGACCCCGTGCTGCAAGCAGTGTCTTGATATTGAAGTCACAGTGCTTTAGAATACACACCTCATCTCTGGGATCTTGAATGTTCTGGATTTTATTTTTATTTCCCCGTGGGAGTGGAATGGCTAATAGGTACGGAACACGAGCAGCCGTAGCTAAGTATAAAACGCCTTGGGTGCATTTCCTCCGTCAAAACTCTGACTATGCCATTTCTTCTCATTAAGCACCTTCTAATTGCACCGGAACGCCAAGAGCTTTTCTATTACAGCACAGGTTCGATGTGATTTATTCCTATTCAGTGATATTGGTTTTTTTTTTTGGTAGCGCTTGCAGATTTTCCCAGACAGAATTGCAGCCCTGTGCCGTGGTAGCAGCGTGGCATGGAGGGTTTCCCTCAGCGCCGAGCGTTCAGGTGGAGCAGCTGTGCATCGCAGCACGGTGCAGGGCTGGGTCCGGCAGGTGCCTGCAGGTTCCTCCGTGCCTCTCTGCTGGTTTGGGTTTAGTGAAACCTCAGCTCTTTTTGCTTTTTTTTAATTTTTATTTTATTTCTGGTGCAAGAAGAGCACTAACAGCGGGTTTAAATGGCTCCATCGGGGCTTTAACTCTTGCCGCGGCCGCGCTCTTCTCTTCAGTCCGTGCTCAGCTCGGCTGCGGACAACCAGCCGCCTCCTCAGCTGCGCAAAAAACCCACCGCCGCGCCCCTCGCCCCGCAGCCGCGCCCGCGTCCCCGTAGCGCCCGGCGGGGCTCCTCCCGCCCCTCCCCCGCCCTCGCATGGCTTCTCCCGCGCCCCCCGCCCGCGCCGTTGGTTTGGTTCGCTCCCTCCGCTTGGTAACGGCGCGCGGCGCGCGGGGGGGGCGGCCGCCATTTTAGGTGCCGCTCGCGGGGCGCCGCGCAGCAGCGAGGCGAGGGCGGGCGGGAGGGGAGGGGAGGAGAGAAAAGCCGAGCGGAGCGGGGCAGCGCAGCGCTTCTCCTCCCTCCCCTTCCTCCTCCTCCTCCTCCTCGGGGCCGAGCAGAGCCCTCCGCCCGGCGCACGCAGAGCGGAGCCCGGACCAGCGGGGGCGCCACAGCCTCCCCGCAGCCGGGGCTGCGCGCTGCCCCTCGCCGCTCCGCGCTGCCATGCCGCCCCCCGCCCGCTGCCTGCTGCTGCTGCTGGCCGCGCTGCTCTGCGGAGGAGCCGCGGCCGCTCGAGGTAAACAGAGCCGCGGGCTGGTGGGGAAGGGGAGGGCGAAGGGTGCGGGCTGCGGGGCTGAGGGAGGCGGGGGAGCGCGGTGTCCTCCGCGTCCTTCGCGTGGGACGAGCCCCGCTGGGGAGGGGGGGGGGCGGCTGCACCTGCGGCGCCGCGATGGAGGGGCGGCGGCGGGGCTCACCTGCGCGCCCGGAGGTCGTTCGGGCCGGGCCCTTACGTAACGCCGCCTCAGCGGCACCCCGGGCTGAGACCCGCACTTGTTGCGGGGAAGGTGAAGCGGCGCGCCGGGCTCGTGCCTTGCTGCGAGCGTCGTTCGCTCGCTCTCGGCGCTTTCGGAAGGCGTCGGTTTGAAGCCGTGCCGGGGTTCCGGCTCGAAGCCCCCTTGGAGCCCAACCTTGAGGCTTACGTAAAGAGCGCTGCGCGGCGGTGGGCGATAGCGGCCGGCCCGAGGCCGCGCGGCGGTCGTTGGCGGTGGCCTCGCGGCCATCGATCGGCGTGGCGGAGCGGAGCCGCAGATACGCATTGCGGGGCTGCGCACCTGAAGGTTATCCCGGGACCGCCCGATCGCGTGGCGGAGCTGAGAGCCGGCATTTGGTTTGAATGCAGATTAGGACCGTGGCTGGCTTTAAAATGGCTTGCGGGTGGATGGAGGGGAAGTTCTCGGTCTTAAAGACAACTCGCTAGGGATGCATCTTGCTGCAGTTTCCCCGCGGAGGATGGAGAAGCTGCTCCTGTAATGAAGGAGGCTGCCAGCTGTGTAAATGTGGCCATAATTAACCCGCACAACGTCTCTTTAAGTACAGCCAATTTATCCGCTCTTCTTAGAGACAGATTTTTTTTTTTTTTAATTTTATTTTTAACCACCCCGATGTGGAAACACGGCACCTCATTAATGGGCTTTTCCACCGTTTGAAAAACCAAGCTCAAAAACTGCTCCGAAAACATCTCGATGTACCTGAAGGTGAAGGATGAGTTGAAGAGCAGTGCTGTGCATTGGCCCTTCTGCAGCTCACCCAGGGCTGTGCCTTCCGTCCGTTGCCCAGGGCTGCTGTGCGTGTCTTGTGTTGTTAAACTCCATCACGCAAACCTGAGTTACCCAATGAGCCCAGGTTTGGCCCGATGCACGCCGTTGCCTTCATTCTGTGACGTTTTGGTAGGTCTGTAAGGAGTGTTACATGAAGCTCTATCTAATGGCAGGGGAACTCTGGAGAATGCTTGCATGAGGGAGAGCTGCTAGGGCTTCTCGCTTTCGTCTCCCTGTTGTTAGGAGAAATGTTTGTTTGGAAGCATTGATAGTAAGCTCCCAGTTTTGTGCTGTATTGTCAGTTCCATTTCCTTCAAGCAGAGCTCCCTCTATTTATATTTTGTGGTTTTAAAAGTCCTTGGAAATGAGAGAATTCACATTTACTTTACACGATAGAAAGAGAGAATTGTGCTTGGCCTGGTAACGAGCAGAAATGGAGTAGAAATACTGGATCAGAGCAGTGAGTTTCATTCTCAAGTCCTGTATATTCCTGTGGGTAGAGCAGTGTGCTGAAAACCATTTCCTTTTGTGATAAAGGAAAGGAACAGAAATAGCTTTTGATGGATCGTGGTCTCGCACAAAAGTTAGGTGTGAGCTTTAAGCGGTGTGAAGCGTTGTATCAATTTTAAAGAATATTTCTGTCCAGTTGATGCAAAATGTTTAATTCGGCTGAATTCATCTGATAATTGATCCGGCAGACCCAAATATTTCAGAGTAGCTTGACTAACATTGCAGTGGGAAGCAGCAGTTAGCAGGACCTTGAGGTATTTTCTATCAAAATGGAGTAATTTATCAACAGAACTGAATAAGAATTGGCGTGGAGTGGCTCTGCAGAGGAGAAGGCAGTGCCTCTGATGTATCTGCTTCTTCCATAATTACAGATCAGTTCGAGTGTTATTCCTCTGTGCTGCTCGGACCCCATCTGCCTTACGGTCATTTAGGCAGAGTGTTTATTAATCAAAGTAACGGTATCTCAAGGAAGCGTTCCTATTTTGTGATTTTTATTTTTTTATTTTTTTTTTTCAGGAAGTTACTTGGTGTTTTGAAAGTCTTAAACCCAAACCACAAACCACATTGTTGCTACCGCTGCTTTACTGCAGATGTTTCTTTGGCACGGTGTAATGTGGGGCTGGTGGGGAGATTTCCTTCTGCCTTTTAGAGGGAGGGAAAGGTAAGAATACACAGAAGCGTAATGAAAAGACAACTGGGGAGGATGTTGGCTCTTTTTCCCCCCTAAGCTTTTGTTAAGTCAAAAAAACACACTGAGAAGAGGCAGAAGTAACCAATGCTAAACCTTCATGTGATGCATGATTCTTAGAAGGGCACGGCAGATAATCATCTGTTCAGATCAAGTAACGAGCAGGAAAATTCATCTGTTTCTTCACTCATGTTATATATAAAACACAACTCTGCTATGGAAATTGAAATGGAGGAGATTGGTGTTCTGAGCTAGCATCATGCACTGCGTGTTTGGAATGCTGGCGTGCCAGTTGTCTTCTCCCAGATCATTGGGCTGCAAGCTGTGCTGTCTGCCAAGTTATCAGGGAAATTTATCAATAGAAGCCTGGCCAGACTCTTAGTTATGGCTTTGGTTTGAGATCTCCATGTTTTTGTAGACTTTAAACCACCTTTTTCAGATTGCAAAGATCCATCTATCTATCTGTCTATCTATTCAGAGAAGGACAGAAGCTAGGCTCCAGGACTTCTGTTTCTCATGGAAGTTAGAAGGCCTGAAGTTAAACCCAGGCCAGGCCTCAGGACAGCATAATGTGATCAGCTCATCCCGAGAAGATTGTTAGAATTGTGGTATTTGGGTTAAAACAGCACTTTGTACTGTGAAGATGTAAATATCTAATAGCTCGGTGGTTTGTGGCTATGAAACTGTTTTGCAGGGTAGGAAAAAAACTGAAGCAGTCATTGACTTTTTCCGAACAAAAGCACTTATGTAATTTTTCTGACCCTTGTCTCTCATTCTATTAAGTTGTATTCAGAGAAGTCTGTACGAAATATTGTTTGTGATATTAAGGAGCATCCATCTTGTTGCATTATCGTTATTGTCCAAGACAGAAGTGATATCTTGAAACGCGAGCGAGTTCAGTAAGTGGGAAGCCTTGGTCTTAAATCCTGTTTTGCACTCCTGGTTCCCTTGACTCATGCTGCTTGACTCCCATTGGCTTCGATAGGAACTAAACCTCCTTAGGAGCCTTAAGAATGGATTATTGGAAGCCTCAGTGCCTTGGAAGATCTGTCTTTCTGTCCTTTGTTTGGAGTATTAGGCCTCATCTCACTCGCTTTGTATTCAGATTGAAAACAAGTTGCTGCTAAAAGGAGTGGACAAGTAGAGCCAGAAGTGCTGGCTGTACGGAGCTGATGTTTGATCTATTTGTAAATAAGATTACCTTTCAAGGAGTGAAGTTGGAAAATATGACCACAGAAGTGATTTCTGTTCCTGCACTGTAACTGGCAACATTTAAGAGAACATGCATTAAAGTAATAGTTATGGTTAGAGGCTTATGTTTTCTGTTCTTGCAGCCCTTGGTTATGAATGCAGTGCTTGGAGGATTATTGTTAATTGTGTGGATTTGAGCCATAAGCACTGATAATTTATAAAGGTTAGTTACCTCATGCACCCAATGTGTGACAGCTCAGCCCCCAGAGCATAAATTACAGGGGCTCCTTGTAAGGATCCGAGGCAGAGATCTGGAACAGTGGGATGAATTTCCACCCCCTGCTTTTCCTTCAGCTGAGAATCTTAGAGGTTAATGTCAGCGAGTGCCCATCCCTGCCCTTACCCAACCACACTGCATCCTGCAGTTTTTATGTCCCAGAGCAGAAATTGCAGTTTGTCTTTCAAACCCGTGCTATAGATTTGTTGTTTAGCTGCACTCGTGTTGAGTTTTATCCCATTGTTTATATGTGACTACAAGGTGAGTTTTGGTAAAATTCTAGCTATGATAAGACCTGCTTAAAGAAAGAAATCTTTTTATTATCACTGATGTATTTCAAGTGGTTTATATGCAAGGTTAATCCTCACCCTTTTCTGATAGAAAATGGAGGCACAGCTGTGAATTGCAGGCTGGTGACACTGGGCAGGAACAGAACACACCACAATCAGACCGTGCTGCACCCTTTCTTAAACTTTGCTTTCAGGGTGGAGAAAGCATGTTTTCCTTTCTACATCCTTTTCTCCTTGGCAGAGCAGTTTTTTCCTCTGGTTACCTACTACACAAACCTCTGATATTACTGATATTACCTGCAGTTTCATCAGAGCAGTACTGACTTATGCATATTCAAGGTAAGGCCTGTGGAGGTTTCATTGTCTCTGAAAGGCACGCTTGTATTCTCTCGCACCAGAAGGCAGGCAGTTGTGCAGAAGATGCTCAGTAATCAAAATTTTTGTCAGCCCTTCAGGGCAGGAAACAAGGACTGCTTACTCAGTTCACTGAGGGCAATTCATCTGAATTGACAGAATATCTTTCTCTTTTTATGCACTTCTGGAATTTTCGTGAAGTGAGCTGGATTTTACCACCAGGTGATGAGAGTGGGTGTAGATGTAGCTGTCTAACTCTAATAATTGTTATTGAGTTTGTTCAAACGTGTTTTATCAGTTAATTCACACAAATTTGTTTTGACATCATCTTGATCTAATTCTCCAGTTATGTAGCATGGCTAAGCAGCACCATATACTTGAAATAATTATCCAGTAGAAAAAACAAATAGCTGCAGTTCTTTCTGGTTGAGGTGCATCTAAATCTCCGGTTACGTAGATGCCAGATCCCACTTAAGTCAAATGAACTTTTGACCACTTCTAAGGGGATAACTGAAGGCCTCAGAAGGGACTTAGAGAAGTGTGTTTTATATGTTTGCATTCAAATAGTAGAACTGAATTTGTTTGGTTAGTTTAAGGCTGGAGCTTTTGCCTGAAGTTTCCAGGCTAGCCCTGAACTCCGTTGTCTTATCAACACTTTAATTTGCATTTGTTAATTCTTCTAAGCAGCAGGAGAAAATGCTGCTAATTGATGTGATGGATTGGTTCTGTAGCGTCAGCCACTGCTGTTGCAGGAGCGTCCTTCCTTTAAGAAACATCTCCTGTCTGAGAACAGCCAGGAGTTGTTCCAGTTGATATTAATGGAAGTTGGTCTGTTTGGTATCACAAGAAACTGAGTGCATTCACTTGGAGTGAATGGTATTAAAACCCCCCATGTTCAAGGCACGTATTCTTTCTCTTTCCTCCTCCAGCTTAGCAGCAATTATCTTCAAGTCAAAATTGGCCAGGCTGCTCGTGCTCACCTTGCACGTTCAGATGCACATTCAGCCATTGCCTGGCAGCAGTAAAAGCTCTAATGTAAGCTGTACTGCTCAATTTGCTGCTGGGGAAAAGGAGGTAGGCTGTCTGTTCTGAAAGATATTTGGTCACTGCCCGCTAGGAAGAAGGCAACTTGCCTGATGTGCCAGGGAGGCTTCCTCCACTTGACTTCATTCAGTGCTGGTTGGGATTTACAGCAGATTCCAATGGAGGCACTCACAAATAGTGTGAATATTGTATTTCAAGGGGAGCAGCGTAGTTTATCCCACTTACATGGCAGGAGATTAACAGCTCAGGGCACTAAGTGTCAAGCTTGGAACAGACAGAGTGTTTCAGTTTGAGGTTAACAATGTGGCTGTGGACAACTTTCTCTGCAGATTTCAGGAGTTTTGTAATGTTTTCAGAGGAAAAGAAAAGTGTCAGTAGTTGTCAGTCCAGCATTTAATGTTATTGAAGCCTACTGACATCAGAATCGTTCTTGCTTCAATTCTGCAGTTGTTTCAAGGGAAGCATTAATGAATTACTCATAAGCTTGGCCTCATCTTTCAAATGCTAGCTTGAGAATTTCTTACACTGTGTGGTTGTGCTGGAGTCAGGAGATCACAAGTACGGATAAGGGGCCTTTCCTGGATATTCAGCAATTAGTTCAGTGTGTGATTTAAAATCCTGTGATGTTTAGCCTTCATAAACACAGGAGGATTTAAGCTTTATGCTTTAAAATCCAGCGACGTTTTAGCCTTCCTAAACACAAAGGGGTTTAAGCTTTATGATTTTATTGTCTGCAGCACAATAAAATGACATGACTTTGCTTTTAACTGGGCCTGTTTGAAGGTTCACTAGGCTTTGCAGATGCTTAGCATACTCATCATAATTGTGTTCATATGTGGTTATGGTACTTTAAGCTTTTGTAGAACTCCCTATCCGGCCGTAATGGGATTTATCATAGCTTGCTAAATTAGGAGAAGTTTTGTCAAGGCTTTAAAAAATATATATTATCTATGTTTAGAAGCATTAGAATGGAGATGCTTTTTTTTTTTTTCTGACAGAGATCTATGCTGGGATTTTTATACTAGGTCTTGTGAAGGTGAAGATGAGCAGAGGGGAGCTCAGTCATATGAGATGTTCAGCTAGGTAACAACTGCCAGAGCTGCGCCAACAACAGAGATGCACAGCTGCATCCTCCTCGTGTTTCTGACTGCCAGAGCTCTGTGAGCAAAGCACTTTTGTTTTGGAGCAGGTTTGGATGAGGAGATGTGCATCACTTAGAGCCTTACGCTGTAACAGACACGGGTGCCTTCCTTCCCAGGGCAGAATGGTGTGTTGGACCCTCTGAATGTGAAGTTTGTTTTAAAACACCAATATCCTTGGAGGTGCTGCAGTGGGCTTCTGGGTGAGCTGACATCTAGCTGGCTGCGTGCTATGCTGAATCTTGAAATCGTGCCTGTGTGAGTGCACTGAGGCAATAAAGATAGTGTTACCATATTGAGTAAAACCACAAGGCAGTAATTAAACACTCTTTGTGTTAAAATAGTTCACTGCGAATTCTCTCTTGCTGCATCGTTGTGTATGAAGAGGTTTTACCCTCTATCAGTTTGTTGCCACTAACCAGTAAAAGATGGCAGATGAAAGTGGATCAAGAGAATGTTTGCTGTATGAGTTCCCTGCATCTATGTTTAATCATCTTAGTGTCCTTTTATCTCTCTTTCTTTAAATTTCTCGGGTAAGTGCACGCCAGGCATCTTGAAACACTGCAGTGTCCAGGTTTTAGCACTGTGTCTCTGCCACTTTGTGTAATTCTGCAGGGTGAGGCGGCAGGACTGAACTGCTGTACTTTCTATCGTGCAGACTTGGCTGTGATTGCACAGGCACTTATTTTAGGGGTTGTAAATATTGTATCTCATAGAGACCAAAATCTGGATGATATCAGTAGTGACATATTTTTTGTATGTTTGTTAGAACCTCTAGCAAAGTTTTTCTTATGCGTGGCTGCATCATCTGCTGATGCTGGCATGATTTTGTATGGTAAGGAACAGTTTTCAGGGAATGTTTTCCAGAGGCTTCAAGCAGTTGGGTACATACAGCCTTCCAGAATTAGATCTGGGGGAAATAGTATTAATTCAGTAAGCAAGAAGAGTGCATGATAGCCTGAGAGGTTTTATGAAGTGACAAATAGCATTGCCCAAAACAGAGCTGGTAGAACTGGTGCACGTGGTACCTCAGCATGAAGAGAAGTAGGCCAAAAAGAATATATTCAGATGTTGAGAAAAAGTAGTTGTTAACCACATGCACTGTTTCTGTGAGCTGTATTTATCTTCAGCAAGTGTCTTGTAAAGATAATTAATAACAAAGGCTTTCTGTCATTGGGTTGTCGCGTAGGAGCTGAGGACCTGGTAGGTAACACATGATTTTGTCTCATATCTTTCATGATGTTCTACAAAAACTCTTTTTTCAAGCTGCTAAAGAAAGCTAACAGCAGAAGAGCTGTTGTGTTAAACAGCTCAGGCCATTGCTTTACAGATTGTTGTGTGCAGAGCTGAAGAAGGCTTCCATGGGCAGTGCTTGGGAGGAGCTTCACTGTTTCCCCAAGCAACTACTAAACAGGTGATACAACAGGTTGGGATGCTACTCAGATTTAAGGCATCCTATTAGATATCAAAAAGGGCCTGAGGTTTTGGTCCCATGCAGATGTTTGCAATCTGCATTAATTGTATGCTGGATGAAAGAAAACTAAAGTGCAAGTCCTGCAAAAGCAGAGGGGCACGGATCATCTGCTTTGCACCTCTGCAGCAGAGATATGGAAGTGGTGTACTTGCACCTTGCCCTTTTCTGTAGCCTCTCCTGTACTGTTTCCTTGCACTGACATACCTCCGTGGCTTCAGTGGAGTTCCTGCAGCTCTCCTTCTGATCTCTATCTGCTCTCTTAGTAATAATAATAATAATAAACACACACAAAAAATGCTGAAACCATGCAAAGTGTTGACTATTAGTTCCTGTTCTCTGAAGAATAATCCACCAACCAGATGCCAAGTTTTCCAGGCTGGATGGAAGCAGAGTTTCAGCAGCCCCCTGGTGTCTCCTGTTGGCCAGCTTTTCTTGTCTGCTGCTGAATATGGCTTTTTCTGGTGTGATGTTTGGCACTGCTGAGAGCAGCTCCCCATCGCTCTTAAAAGGTTTTTGAATTGCACTTCAGGGCCATCTTAAATCCCAACATATTTAAAGGAAACTAATTTAGATCTGAGTTACTTTTGGGAAGCCTACAGGGACTGTGGGCTCTTTTGAATGTGCCTGGCCAGGATTTTGTCTCAAATGTTTGAATTTAGTAAAATACTGCTTCAGATTCAGAAAACAGAAATGAAGGCAGTGTTACAAGGAGGTTTTTTTTTTTAGAAGTCCTTAGTTTCAAAAATGTTAACCTGGATTTTTTTTTCCCTCTTTCAGTTAACAAGCATAAGCCATGGATTGAAACGACGTATCATGGGATAGTCACAGAAAATGACAACACAGTTCTCTTGGACCCCCCTTTAATAGCCCTGGACAAAGATGCACCTCTGCGTTTTGCAGGTAAATAAATTATCTAGTTTTATTTTTTAAGAAGTGGGAGTGCTATCTTAATGGCAAATACTGTGTGTTACTGAGTGTATTTTCCCTAACAGCGGTGTTGTGTTTGCAGCTTATAGGTCGTAGGAAATACCCATGCATGGACCATGGTTTTATTTGATATTTACAGCCATATTCACATATCCAAGTGGAGAATAGAGCATATTGCAGATACTCTTTCACTTGCGTGTGTATTACTTTTTCTGAATTCCTTTGCATAGCATCTAACCTTTTCTTCAGTCCCTCAGCTTTCACAGCATTGTTTGGAGTTCCAAAATGCACATTTCCTTCTCATTCCAAATAGTTTTCAGTTTTCTTAAAGCATTCAATTTGTGTCTTAATAGACTGAGAAGACATTAGTAGAATTAAGATTGCGTTTCCTTTCTGCAATATTTGGATTTTTTGGAAGTTTCTTTGAAAATTCAGGCTTTCTGTGAAAAGTTTGTGTAGCATTTTGGAGTGTTTTAAAAAATGTGGAGAAGAGGAAAGCCTCTTCTACTCAATCACTGATATTTCACAGCTTGGTCAGTGTCAAAGAGCAGAGGTGACATAAGAGAACATTATTCTCAGCACTCTTTTTTTTTTTTTTAATTTCAGAAATGTGAAGCTTGAGACTTATTTAATGATGTAATGTATTTTATGGCTGAGGTTCCTTTAGCTATGAGATAGTGCTAGAAATCTGACCTCTGTTTAATTTTAGGAAGAATTGTGGAGGGAAGCTTGGCTCTTTTGAAGTTTTCCTCAATGTAAGCAGGTTCTTGCATCTGGGAAGAGTCTGAATGTTGTGTAAGTGGGTTTGAGTTCATCTTGCTGCTGTGCAGAGTATCTTCTCTGATAATAGAATTTTTCACTGGTACTGGCTTAATACTGCCTGTGGAGATGTAGAAGTAAGTTGACTGTTCATAATCTTACAATCTCTTGCTAGATTAGTGGAGTAGAGTTGAAGAGGTCTTTTCTTGTAGGTGCTGTTCAGCTACATGAGCGGAGCATCTCTGGACTGAGATTTGCAGCTTGACTGATGCAGATGAAACATCATTCCTTTCTTTGTTTTTTTTTCTGATTCAGATGGGAGCACTAAAGCACAGATAGTACTGTTTGCTTGAAAATGATGAATTCAGGTCTTCTATCTCCTGTATACTTCAGTGGTTTAGCACTGTTTGAAGGCTTTTTTCTCCTCTAACAAAGCATATAGGAGATGATACAAAAGCCATTTGCCAAATGTATGCTAACTTCTCACTTTTGACATAGGACTGACAGCCAGCAGTTCTCTTACAAAATTCTGCTGTAGTTTGTTGTTTATTGGTGGTTTTTTTTCTGGAATGTACCATCCAAGAATATTCATTCATTAACTGGATCCATGATTACAGAAGGGTGTTCCCATGGTTTGACAAAATATTAGAAAACCATGTTTGAGGAGCACTATCCAGCATCTGCAGGTATTTAAGTTAATTGTCGTGGTCAACACAGGCTTAAACTCTGTACTTGCAGATTAGTTGGTTAAATAAATGTTTTTTATGTCTACCATGAAATGGAACAATACTTGAATCTGCCTTTGAGGAGACCAGATGTGGGAGTGGTGTTGAATCAGCATTACCAATCTTAGTTGGTGGTGTGGTAGCCATGTCCTGGAATGGAGAATAGTGTTGTTATTGTCCAGCAGCATCTATGTGGGTGTTTACGTGTGAGAAACCCATTAGGTTAGTGACAGCGTGTTCTCACAGCAAAACAAAGCATTTTCAGGATTAAATGCTTATTCCAGCCCTAAGTAGTATATAGATATTGGAAATCAGATTTGTTCACGCTACAGAAGGTTGGATATTTTAATTAAGTGTGCCTCCTAATTGAGCTCTCAACCCTTCTGAACTGTCTGTAGTTTTAAAATATTTGAAATAATCTTTTGCTTCACTTTAAATTTGAGCATGTCAAAACATCCTGAAAATAGTTCATTAAATGCTCTGTAGTACATGAACTGTGGAGCAAGAAGGAGGAATATCTTACTGCTTTACTTTGCTGTGGGTGGGATCCTTACACTCAGGTATGCAAGAACACTGTTATTTAGACATCTATTTCTAGAATAACTTGGTAAGCTCTTGCATCTGAAACAATACACTTTTGAAGGCAGAATTTGGATTTAGGTGTGTTGGGTCTGTGTAATTCACAGAGACCCTCTGCATCAGTCTTTTGTATTTGTTATGGATCTGCTTGGGAAGATGGTGACCTTTCGAGTTCTTCACTGAAACTTCTCTATGTTACAAATTGAGTCATGCTAGAATTTGATCATAAAATAAAGGGCAACAACATTTTTTATTGTACGTTAACATAATTCATGTGTAAAATCAGTTTAATGTTAGAAACTCTTAGTACAGATTTTTCATTCGCTGTGCAAAATGGAACTGACTTTGTGTTGCATTTCAAGCAAACTGTCGTATCTGAATGTCTTCACGTGGCTGAATGTGGATTGCTGAGGGTTTTACTTACTAGTCAAAGGTTTGTAGTGTTTCCTTTGTGGAAGGAAAAGTTTCTTGAATTGCTGGTGCATCTGTCATAAGGTTCTGGTTCCCCTGCCCTCCAAAACCTGGAGACAAACGTGGTCACAATACGATAGTTTGCTCTTACTGATCTGGGACACAAGAATTATTTTTGTGGGGGTTAGGAATTTTTAACTTAGAACACGAATATGAATAGAGCTTTGAAAATGGTTTTGCAGAATCTGAATTTGCTCTTCTAAAATCAAACGAAATCCACCAAACCTTTTGTCTGCCTTTCCCTGGAGATGTGTAGTGCAGTGGGCTGGTGGGTGAGCACCACATTTCCATGCTGTGTTGCCAGCCCTTGTTTGGTTAGGGCAGGGAGCTGTGCTGACATCCTGTCTGCAGCAGGCCGGCGTGAATGCAGTGCTCAGCTGGATGGTGGCTGTAAGGAAACAATATGTGGAGAAGATGAATGGCACTGTGTAATCTGTGGATTTGATCTTGTCACATCCAAGGAGTAATTCAACAAACGTACATCAAATGCAGTATGCAGCCATATCTGTGAAGTGAGATAATTTTTCAACTGTAAGTACAGCTGAGTCAGAATAGTGTGCAAGTTCTATCCCACTGACATGGCGTTTAGCTGAACGGTTCCCAGTGTATCAAATAAAAATCCAATTACAGGTCTATCTTTATTCTCTTTAAGAACGAGGAGAAATTGATTTCAGCAGTGAATCTCAACTTCAAGGTGAAACCAGAACAAGTGACGTGTGTATATATGACATAGCATGAAACCTCAGGGAGCACATTTGCCACTAAATACCTTCCATGGGACTGAGCTTGCTCAATGGCAGTGGAAAAAAAAAAATCACTGCAAAAAAATTCTGTTGTCACAGAAAATCTTCACCTGTACCACATAAATATATGCATTTCTTAACTGAGATAAAGAGGAGTATCATCCACATATGGGAATATTCATCTGTAAGTTGTCTTATTTATCTTGAAACAGCTCTAAATCAGTGTGTGACGTTTTGGAGAAAAGAGATGGGAGCTGTGCATTTGCTTCTTTAGTGCACTTTTGCCATAGGTAACCCTGTAGTTCTTAGGCACTGCAACTTGTGCAGTTTGAAGTACTTTGCCCATGCAGTAATAAAAGGGATTTTTGTTAATCTCATTAGCGTGAAGTGGAAAATACAATTATGTTGGTCAATTGTTGTTCTGGGAAATATCTGGAAGGCATTGATCTCTAGTACACCTTCAACAAAGGCTTTGTGCCCTAAAAAGCATCTGCAGACACATGGATATTAACTGAAAAGCTTATGTCTTTGCTTGGAAGCCTGAATGTCTTAACAGCCAAAACTGGTGCCTGAGCTAAAGGCCACTACAGGTTGTTATGAAGTGACCAGTAGTTAACCAGCCTCCCTTTGTCCCAGATGGGTAACTGCTACATTAACACACTTCTCCCTCTTCCTCCCGTACCAGGCTTTCTGCTTTTGTGTTCCCTTCATGTATTTTTTCAGTAACCTTCATGTTTCACACCCCGCGTGTGCTTCTCAAGGTTAGCAGTCCTGGAATACACAGGAGATTCCTTGCAGGTGGATTGTCAGTTATCATTAACCAGTGGTGTCAGCCACACATTGAAGCAACGTAAAGATGTTCATGAATGATCCTATTGCCATATTAAAATCCAGGGTTGTATTTATATCCTGTGTAAAAATAGACAGAATTAAATTCTGAGGATGCCTCAGAGAAACAGTGTATGTGTGCATTAAAATAAAGAGCTGATTATAAATCTAGGGGTTACCTGATGTGGACTTCAGGGAGGGCTTAACGAGAGCTGTTTCAGAAACTGGCTCCTTTGGAAAAGAAGGACTACAAATCAGGATTCATTACATTTTTTCTTAATGGTATTTTTGCTAGAAAATTGCCTTTTAAGAATAAATACTTCTCTGCAGTTGTAGTGCTCCATGTCTTTCTGAGGCAGCTCTGGAACAGAGAACTGGAAAACTGCAAGTTGTTGGAAAGATGTGAGAATTAAAAGGAGGTTTGCCCGAGGTGATTTTATGGGTACAAATCTGCTGTGCTGTACTGCAATTCAGGTCAAAGATAACGGTAATCAGGAAAAAAAAAATTGGTGTGTTAGATGATCTGTAAAAGGTGGTAGCATGGGGTTTGAACAAAACCATAACTTACAATGGAGTGAAGAACGTGGTTAGTTACATCTTCATTAACATTGTGAAGCCCTTCAGGGTGCATCATGCAGCCATCTTACACCAGTGAAGTGGTCGAAAGTGTTGGTTGGTTGTTGAACCTGGAAGAGAAATGCACTGCTAAGAAAATATACAAACTCCTCCTACTTGCCCAAATGTCTTCAATTAAAGCTTTTATCAACATTAGGGTTAAACTCGAGTGTGTTTAATTCAGAACTATTGCAGCACCCTCGTGTTGAGTTTGATGCAGTACTTTAACTTTGCAAATGCTGCAGCCCATACAGATAAAATATGGTTTGGAAGCACAAACATCCAATGGCTGTTTATTTATTTATTTTTATTACTGCAGATCAAAGGAGGAATACAAAGTGGTTTTAGTTTCAGCAACACGGAGGTTTCAGTAGAATAGCTAAAAGTTTGTTTAAAGTACCTATCCTGCCTTTAAATAGAAGAGTAGGGGTAAATTTTGATGTAAATTCAACTTTATGGATAATTTCTCAACGTGAAATTTGGAACATTTCTTGTTTAGCAGCTGAATTCTTTAAAAAGCAAAAAGCCTGTAGGTAAGCCTGCAATTTAAATCTCAAACTTCAGAATTCTACGAATGATAATCTGGAGATAAAAGGTTAAATCATATTTAACAGAACTAAAACTCTAAAATGGTAACAGTTACAACAAATCACCACTGGAATTGTAAAAGACTTTTTTTTTTCCAAAGTTTTTCTGTGTAATGTGTGCATCTTTGCCTTTTCCTTATTTGTTCCCTTTTCAGCCTCTCCTGTATTACTGACTTGGGTTTATCTTTTCTCCCTTTAGAGAGTTTTGAGGTGACAGTCACCAAAGAAGGTGATAAAGGGTTCTTTCTATCCCTTTTATGAATATTAACCCACTAACTTTGGTTATGAAATGGGGAATCAGCACTTAAACAGAAGATCCTGTCATGCTCTTTGTCCCATTTATTCTCCCAGTTCTTTTCTATTTTAAAATATATTGATAAAAATTGTTATGTAACCAAACCCTTGGTTAGAAATATCTGTACATCAGACATCCATTTGAACCACTGGGGATCACTGTACATTATGTGGGCACTGATGATTTGGGGAAAATGAACATTTTCTGACGTTTTCACTGATAGTTTACTTTTTTTGGATATTGTTTTTTTCATATGCTTGGTAAAATATATTGGTGCCAAAGCATTATTACCACCTTGTGTGCAGGATGCTTCTTCTAGCATGTATTTCAGTAGCTTAAATTCTGAATCAAGTGCATTTTAAAAATGATTGTAGGTGTATCTATGGCAGGAATGTCTTCTTGGTACTGTGATACCACTGCAGTTATAATAAACCAGTATTTTATGTTGGTAGAAGAGAATCCCTTTCATAACAAGTTATACAGGTAAAAACACAGCACAGCTGATCAAAGGTTGAGTGGCTTTTGTTAGTGCAGCTGGATCAGCAAGGGCTCAGTCCTCATTACCTGCTGACAGATTGACCCATCTGCGCCAGCAAGGTGACTTGTAATGTAATCTCAAGCTCAGACATGTTTTAGAATGATGGACAAGGAGCTTCACTTCAAGTGCATTAGGATGAAGAGATTGAATGGAAAGGAAAGCCTACCAAATTGTCCCTTGTGAGAGCTTTCTGGATGAAGTTTGGTCTGTTAGTAGATAGCTGTTGAAATGGATGCCTGAGAAGTTGGTATTTCTACCTTTCTCATTCAGTAGTTTATTTTGATTCCCTAATTTTAGTCAGGTACATTGCACAGGAAGACTTTGTTCACTGATCTGTTGACAGAATTTCTGTAATTAAGGTGCTGAACCTGTCCTTGAAGCTTTTCATCCCTTGACTTGTAACTGTGCATTTTAACCTTTTGCTCTGGTCAAAATAAACAAGCTGCCCAGCTATTCCCAGTAGCTTGGCATAGAAGAGATTACAAGTGGCCTTGGCTGTGTGCTCTCATAAGTTCTACTCTTACCCTAGAGCTATCTCAAGTACTCCTGTGAAATGCCTGTCTACATTTCTCTTTTTCTCTTTTGTACTCCTGCATGAATGGATGCAAGTAAACGAGTTGCTTGGAAGGCAGACATATGCTTCTTTTTACTAAAGTTCCCAGAAATCACCCATTTTAAAGCACAGTGCTCTTGCTTTGTCCACAGACCCTCACAAACCCTTGGCTGCAAACTATTCGGTCATTCATTTAAAAATAAAAAAAAATATAAAAAAAAGTAGTGATTTTGACCAGTTCTAACCTCTGTTGCTTTGAATCTGTAGGTGAGATTTGTGGATTTAAAATTCATGGGCAAAATGTCCCCTTTGAAGCAGTGGTAGTGGATAAATCCACTGGTGAGGGAATAATACGCTCCAAAGAAAAACTGGACTGTGAACTACAGAAGGACTACACGTTCACCATACAGGCCTATGACTGTGGGAAGGGACCAGATGGAGCAAATGCAAAAAAATCCCACAAGTAAGTGAATCTGTGGTTGGCTGAGGGGAAGTTCGGTTTCTAAGATAAAAAATAATAAGCCATGATAAAGTGGAAAAGAATACATATTGCTATTGTTTCCAGCTGGCCTCACCCTAAAAAGCAAGATCAATAGCATAAGGTTCTTCTCTGCCTAGATTAAAGGATGGGAACAAAGCAAACTTCATCTAAAGAATAAACCACAATTTAATTGCTCTCTAGAAATGGACTTGCAAGTAACTATATAACAACACCCTGGTGTCAACATCTGCCAGGCATGTGGAAGATTACTGTCAGTGCAAAGCAAAGAGGGACACAAACAAGATGAGGACTGCTTTACCAGCAGTCATCTTGGTGACATATACAGTTGTTATTCTATAGCTGTATAGCCATAGCTGCTTCAAATACACAGCAGAAAGTTATCTTGTTAAGGGTTACACTGGTGGAAAATAGGTATCCCTGTTGAATTTCTATTCAACACTCAATTTTACTTTTGAAGAAAGATCTGAAACAAAAAGATGGCAGTTAGCATTTTGTTTGGTTGGCTGGAATTGCTCAGATCAGCGTTGTTGTACAGTTCCTTCTTGCTGTACAACTGGAATGTATTTTTGTGCCTGTGCAGGTTGGTTGAGATGGAAACTTCCTTCTTGATAGATCCAGAGCAATGTGTATAAATCTAAAATATGAGTTTTATCAAAATATGTAGGCTAGAGAAAAGGTAACAAAAGTAGAATTGGGGAAGTTCCTAATAAAAAGGCAGCCATTCAATCTCTTTGGTATATATTCAGAAGTACCTTATCTTAGACATCTCATGTAAGAGGATGAATGATAAATAAATAGTTGAACACAAGTGGCCAATCTTCTGCCTTTCTGAGCAGGCAAAACACAGCTTCCTTGGTAGGGGTGTGATGTGTGTGGTTGCCAGGTGATGCAGTGTTATGGCTGTGCAGATTGCTCTCTGTGTAGTGAGCTAAGACAGCTGAGGTTGGTGAAGCTGTCATTTACAGCACTGCTCTGTGATCCAGGACTGTGTTCTGCAGTTTTTCTTTTGCCATGGAAGAATAATGGGTTCCTAAAACCTGTACCTGCAAACCACTGTTGCTGTTTCCTGCCTTGTGGCTGCTACTTTAGTCAGGAATACAAGCGGTGTTTGCTATAGAAAGCCTTCTATTGGTGCAGTTGGTTGGGTATACAGGATAAAAGAAAACCTTAAAGGTACTTTTTTAACATAAGCATTTTAAGTCTTTTGCTTTTACACAAGGACTGTGGAGATTGGATTCTTTATTTACATTTCAGATACTTTTCACTATTCACCTTTTTTTGACCCAACCTGGTTAGGATTATTTAGCTTGCTGTGTATGTGTTACAGTGCATCTTGCTACTGAATTTTTTTTTTCATTTAAATTGTCTAATCTATCAGTCCTACATCCAGGAAATAAATCAGTTTTCACTGACATAAGCACTCTGTGCCTCATTATGAAAAGAAAGCTAATCAAAGGCACTTGACTGAGCTCTTAGTCTAAGACTAGTCATGTCTGTCATTCTTACTCACATGAAATAAAAATTAGATGTTTATATCACACGCTCTGACAGCAGAAGAGAGCTGAAAGAATTGTACTGCTATCAGAACTAAATGCCTATTTTGTCACAGCTGTGCTTCGTTATATTTCTGGAAAGTGGCAGCAGCTTAGTAGTTGCAATATTGGTTATCTAATTTGAAACAGCAATAGTAAACAACAACTTGAAACTGCACAGAATTACATAGCAACACATGGGGAAAATATTCACTGCTTTTCCAGTTAGATTTTTAGTCTTGTTAGTAATTGGTGACGTCCCTCAGGGAGCTTAAATTCTAGAGTGGCTTCATCTGTAAATGAGATGTTCTGTCAGATCCACACAAGAATGGGAGATCTGCACTGTAAGGAAAACTGACTTTGGTGTTCTTTTCCAGAGCAACAGTACACATTCAGGTGAATGATGTTAATGAGTATTCTCCCGTGTTCAAAGAGAAGTCATACAAGGCAACGGTTATTGAAGGGAAGAGGTATGATAACATCCTGAAAGTGGAAGCAGTGGATGCAGATTGTTCACCTCAGTTCAGCCAGATCTGCAACTATGAAATTGTAACTCCGGATGTTCCTTTTGCTATTGACAAGGATGGTAAGAATGGGATGCAAGACAGAGTGGGAATTACTGTCATTCACTGCCTTTAGGCATAGGGCTTCAAATTGATCAGCATAAAACTGCAGCAACCCTGTTTTAACCCTTTCCTATGATGCAGTTAAATGGACATGTTTATAATAAAAAGTGAGATGTCTTTCAGTGCATAGTATAGTCACTATCTGCTGATGCAAGGAGCAGGTAGTTTGCACGTTTTGTTTCCTGTAAAATACTTTTGAAAACAAACAAAAAAGAGAGCTGTATTACATTTTAAACTGGCTATTAGTAAACTCTTTTTTTCTTTTTGCCTGTAGTTTTCTTTTGCTAAACAGCTTTCAAAAATAGGATTCTGTTAGTGTGCTTTTTCTGTGTGAGATGCTGACGCGTGGCTCTGAAATTTACAGTATTGTGGACATTGGGTTTGAAGTGTAGTGTTTTGTTTAGATCATTTCCATTCAGTCTGTTATCTGTGGACTATTTCCATGGATCCAAGGAGCCTGACTGAGCAAAACAAGACAGTTTTTGTTAGGCTTTAGTTTGAATTTTTGGAGTATTCACATTACTAAAGCTTTGCAGATGAAACAGATAATCTGATAAAGTTTATTTGTCAGCTACCACTTGTGAATAGTTTAATTTGGAGTAATATGATACTATTTTATATGTGTGTGTGTGTGTATTTTATATAGTGCAGTATAATATACTACTATGAGCCTGATAAGTATATGCTTATTTTTTATATTTGTACTTATCTTTTGGATATATATAATTTTAAAATATCTGGACCTTAGGTCTAGCATTTAAAGTACAGATAGTGAAAGTCTGAATTCATTTGTCTGTTTGGCTGCTAAAGTCTTGTTAGCAGTATGAAGTACATAGATGTACCTGTATGGATTTAACACAGCAGTGACCCTGAAATGTTCATTTCTGGAATATCACTTTTTTTTTTTTTTGCCAGGTTATATAAAAAACACAGAAAAGTTGAGCTATGGCAAAGAGCATCAGTATAAACTGACAGTAACTGCGTATGACTGTGGGAAGAAGAGAGCTGCTGAGGATGTATTGGTTAAAATTAGCATTAAGCCTACATGCAAGCCTGGCTGGCAAGGTTGGTGTGAGCTCCTTCCTATCTGTTTTTACCAGTGCCTTCATTTAAACAGGAGGTGGTGTTTTTTTTTTAATGTTGTTTCTTTGAATAATTATACAGGTTGGAGCAAAAGAATAGAATATGAACCTGGTACTGGTTCTTTAGCACTCTTCCCAAGTATGCGTTTGGAGACATGTGATGAACCAATAACCTCAATTCAGGCAACAGTTGAACTAGAAACCAATCATATTGGGAAAGGCTGCGACAGAGACACCTATTCTGAGAAATCCATTCACAGACTCTGTGGTAAGAATGCTTTTGTTACGATAAAGTGCTTATTATAGGCTGAATATTATGTTAAAAGATGTGCAGTCTTATTAGTTGGTGATCTGAGAGGGGATGCTTGGGTTCAGTGTGATGTTCTTATGCAGACCTCTTCAGCTGAGTGGATATTAATCTTACAGCTACCATAGTGACAAGAAAAAAGCATTATTTTCATGGCTATGAAGGACAAATGATATTAGTGTAATGGTTCCTGAGATAAAGGCAAAGTAAAGTTCTGCATTTTCAATGAGATCAGTAAGCTACCCAGAAATTAACCATATGGAAGACATTGTAGTATTAGATATGTCTAATGTTAGTGCCATATTATTCAATAGGAGAATTTCCTGATATGTGATGACAATGCATAATACTGACAGTTGGTGCTGCAAAACTAACGCTCATTAGGAGCTGTTTGATATGGAGCTAGCTGTGATCTTTCTGGTCACTGCCTTGTTTTCATGTGAGCATTTTTACCGCAGGTGCTGCTTCTGGCACAGCTGAACTGCTTCCTTCTCCAAGTAGTGCTGCGAACTGGACGATAGGACTTCCTACTGATAATGGTCACGACAGTGACCAAGTCTTTGAGTTTAATGGCACACAGGCTGTGAAGATTCCAGATGGTGTTGTCACAGTCAATATGAAAGAACCCTTCATGATTTCAGTGTGGATGAGGCATGGGCCTGGAACCAAGGAGAAAGAGACAATTCTTTGCAATTCAGACAAGACAGGTTTGTCAGTACAAGTATGAACAGTCTAATTTGTTGAGTTTTGTTTTTATGTACTATGGTTGCATATGTGGGAACCTTAAGTGATTTCTCTAGGTTTTTCTTGGAAGTGAAAGGAGGTGGACTGCAAAGCTGTTCTTTACTGTACTTACCTGTAGAGATGTGTACTTAAATTATCTAACTTCAGCTGAAATGAGTTTTTCTAACTTTATTTATGTTATGAATTTCCTTCCATCATGGTAGGTGTATTATTCCAGCAATCCACAAATAGCCTTATTCTTGATACTGCCAAAAATCCTTAAGATACACGTATCAGTTCAGTGACAGCATTGACTGCAGTAGATATTTTTTCTAGGTGGAGATGCTGTCTCTCTTAACATGTCTTGTGCATTTATTTATCAATTACTGAGGCATTTACATAGGAATATTCAGAACTGGCGAATTAATTTTTGAGCTTCTAATACTTAAAGGACACAATGACAATACTTGAATCTCTTGTGCAGATATGAATCGACACCACTACACGCTGTACCTGCACAACTGCCGCCTTGTTTTCCTCTTCCGACAAGATCCTTCAGAGGGAAAGACATACAAGCCTGCAGAATTCCATTGGAAGCTAAATCAAGTAAGTTTGGAAAATGATAGAATGCAGTGGAAAAACATGGGAGCCTAAACTCTCTAATAAGATAATTATTAACAGGTATTTTTTTACAACTCCAGACTCCTGATACCGAGTTCTGTAGGACCCAGTGGTTTACTTTGTGATGAGTGTCAGGGATAGATGCAGCTATACCTGTTCAACTTTTTTTTTTGCTACTTTAGTGCTTTCGTTCAATCCAGTGGGATGCTCATGAAATAAAGTCCAAGCCATTGTCCTGAAAGGTAGTGAAGTATGGATTTATGTATGAAAATAAAATACCAAACTTCAGCTGTCTTGTCAGTTATCTTCACTAAATACACAATAACACAATGCATATGGAAACAGGGGGCATGAGCATTCCAGTTTGTTTATAACAGAAAATTACTTCTGAGCTTGCAGCGCTGTTGCAGATCAAAGTGTTTAATGGGATAACAGAAGAATTTCTTAATACTTCTTCTGGAATAAAGTCTGTGACATGTTGCACATTGCCAGCAGTAGATGCACATATTGTAAATAGTGATGGGTCAATTTGCATAATTAGGTATTTACTCCACAAAAATAAAGTAATACGCCTCTTAGGAATGCAGGTACTTTCTTCCTGTTTGGGATAAGAGTTGTCTGTGTTCTTTCAGTTCATCTCATCTTAATTATTGTACATTTGAAAGCAGGTGCTATAATACCAAGTCTTTTCTTTGGTATTATTACTGTTTGCTGAGTTTATTTCTGTGAATTAATGGTGACTGTGATCATGAAGAATGATACAAAAGAGACTAAATATTTTATGTGCTTTTTCAGCCTGCTGGGTCTCATCAGCTACCTGACATGAGTTACATTGTAAGATAGCATGAAATATCCTACTATGTTCTGTACAGGGTAATGTGTGTTGTTAATGTGTGTTGTTTTAATGGTGAATGTCCACATGTGGACATTTGCAAAATGTGCATCAGATCCAGTTATTCAACTGCAATCCTTTATTTTAATATTAAAACAATTTTTAATACTTATTTTATTTAGGTTTGCGACAAAGAATGGCACCATTATGTCCTCAATGTTGAATTTCCTGCAGTAACACTTTATGTAGATGGTGTTTCGTATGATCCTTTCCCAGTGACTGAAGATTATCCACTTCATCCTTCAAAAATAGAAACTCAGCTAGTAGTTGGAGCATGCTGGCAAGGTAAGTGTTTACAATTGTTAATACATTTAATTAGTTTTTTTTTATGAGATCTTTGTGGTTAGCCTAGCAATACATAGCTAATCTTTCTGTTGCATGAAAGATAACTTCTAATATTTCTTACTGAATATTTTTGGGTATGATTTTTGTTATCTGATATTTCTTCTTAGTCATTTTTTTGAGTTGGTTTGTTTGTTTACTGGCTGTGTGTGTGTATGAATGACAAAGCTACTCACCAAGTAGCATTACATTGAAGAGGTTTCTCTGGAATGTGTGAGGATACAGATACATAATTTCTTATTAAGAACAGTTGTAAGGTCTTATTATGGAGAATGCTAATTTCAAGTAGATTGAATGGCACGTTTTAGAAGTGTTCTCATAAATCAAAGTGTAGCCAGTAGACAATTCAGCTAAAAGCAACATAGTGATGCTGTCTCTTGAGTATTTTATCAGCTGCTTATAGAAATATAAGAAGCATCTGCTTTATTACGTACAGACTCTGGTTAAATGACAAAATTCTGCAAGCTGTAAAATGCTGATTCATATTCTCTCATTCTTGTGAAATCTAATCTGCAAACCTTGAGGAAAAAAGGTAGCAAGCATCTGACTGTGGAGCACTGATAGCTGATTACTGGAGATGCCTGTAACAAAGCTCTTGCTTTGCAGTCCTGAACTGAAATGTTTGGCTTGCTGACTAAATTGCATCCTGGGTGGTATGAATTGATCTTTTGGATCAGAGCAGTGCTAAATCATTCTTGTTTTATTGTAGTTGCAATCTGTCATAATGCAGAGAAGTAGCTTGTGAGTGATTGACAAATGGAAAACTTGGGACATTTCTACCAAATTAATAGTCTCAGGTTTTATAATGTCTCTTTTTTTTTTTTTTTTGAATGTTAAGGGTTTGAAGTGTGACTGGAGGTTAAATTATCAAAATATTTTCTCCATCAAACAATATTTGTGGGAAGTCCACTATCTTTCAGCATTTATGTCACTTTAGTGTTAAATTCATTTTGTTGTCACTTTGAGTCAATTAATTATTTTCCCCATAATTCATCTCACGTTCTGTTTGTAACTTTCCAACTATCTGTTTTAGCTCATGGAGAAATTAGAGTGGCTGGTTTTCATGAGGAACCAAGTTCTAGCTGAGCGTATGGATTGTGTAATGGCTTCTATATACTCTGCATCATAACAAAAGCATTTAATTTACAAACTTCTGTGCTTTCATACTGGCCACATGATATGATCCCTTAATTTCTTCCGATGTGAGTTTACTTTTTCATAACAACAGACTGAAACAGGAGCACTAAAAGTCTGGAAGACGAGAACTTTTTGGTCTGCCTTTTTAAAGGTTCCACCAAAGGTCTGATTTGTAGGCAATTAGAACACAAAAGGAAAAAGAGATTTGACAAAAGAGTGAAGTTAGAGCACGAGGCCATGAACGTTGCCTTACAAACACTGTTAAGTAAGTCAGGCTGCCCAAAGTTATATATACAGCACATCTCTAGGCGAGGAGAAATTGTGTGCTTTTCACATTTATTTAAGAAGGTTAAAAGCTGCTTTGGGGGTGGGTTTTTTTCTGTTTTGTTTTGTTTTGTTTTTTTTTTTTTTTTTGTTGTTGTTGTTGTTGTTTTTTGGTTTTTTTTTTTTGCACACTTCCATCTGATAAATTGACTGGTCAATACATATGATGTTATTATTAGAGGAAAGCTGTGTCAGTTGTTAGACCTGCATCTTGTTGGTGGTCTCATCAATAGTAAATTGTCCTGTCATGAATGCTACTTCTGAGGAACAGTGGTAGTGTGTGTGTTTTCTGTGACCCAAGAGAGAATTTGCCAAACTGTAACGACCTGGTCGCTTCCCTCTTGTCCTATTCTTTGTCTTGCTCTTCTACAGAATATACAGGAAATGAAAATGACAATGAAACCCTGCCTGAGACCTCTGCAGGTTGCTGGAGTTTTTTCCCTACTGTTTTGTTTCATTTTTAAGCCAAGACATTGCTTCATCTCACACACAGCATGAAATGCAGGCATTGCGTTTGGGCCATTGACCTTCACATAATCCTCTCCTAGGCTTGTTTCTTCATTGTGCCTTTATTTCCAGAGCTTTACCAGCTGATTTTTTTTTTTCATTGTTTCTTTTTATTTTTTTCCCAACCAATTGCACACCCATGTACAAATTTGCCACCATTTGATTGCAGTGAAGTGGTGTAAAATAAGTTGCTGATGCAAAATTTATTTAGCTACAATTTATTTAATCCAGTTTTGTTAAAATATAAATACACCTCATCCTATATG
The DNA here is from genome assembly GCA_037305975.1 of Chrysolophus pictus. Taxonomy (NCBI): domain Eukaryota; kingdom Metazoa; phylum Chordata; class Aves; order Galliformes; family Phasianidae; genus Chrysolophus; species Chrysolophus pictus. The sequence goes on along the minus strand of CM074596.1, from coordinate 3,502,278 downwards.
TGTGTACACACCTGCATGAAGGTATGTTTGTGCATAGCATAGAGTCATTCTGTAGTTAGGGAGGATCTTTGAAATTGGGTAGTTCTGCTTCCTACTCAAACAATTTTGTATTTAAATCAGATTGCTGATATATAAACAATTCCCTCTCATGATTGACAGTGGATCAGATACTCATTTGATCAGAAAACCCTTTTGCTCCCAGTTAGGTCTGGTTGGCTTCAGGGTTTTATTTTCTTAGACATTTATAGTTCAGTGGATTTTTTTGTCTTGAGTCGAGGCAAACTATACAGTTTGTTCTGTATTGTTTAAATATCCTGAAATGGTCTAAATAAAACTGAGATGAGATTTCTAGCTGTGCATCATGTTTTAGTTTGGCAAGGATGTAACTGAATCCAGGAGCTAGATTCTGAAGCTGTGCAAGTCTCAACTGGAAATAAGATTTGTAGCATAGCGATTAACTACTGAAAACTTCTGAGTTATGTCAGGGATCTTTCATCGCCCAGAGTCTTCAAAACAAGCTTAGATACCTTTATAAAAATCTCTTAGCTTACTAAGTGATGACTTTGAAATACAAATTTCCAGGTGGAGTCCTATGGCTGCCACTTACTAGTTCACTTGGTGATCATTTGGTGTAATCAAAAAAATCAAATATGTCAGATGCTTAGAAGACTAAAATTAATGTAGATGTGTAAAACTAAGTGACTTGAGTTTAAACTCCTTGCTTTAATTCCATGCAGAGGAGAAGGCTTGGTTAGAGAGAACTCATTAACTCTTAATATCTCCTACAGGATGAGCTGAATCGTAGAATTGTTTGAGTTGGAAGGAACCCTTAGAGGTCATCTGGCCCAACTGCAGTGAACAGGGATACCTACAGTTCAGTCAGGTGCTCAGAGCCAAGTCCAGCCTGACCCTGGGTGTTTCCAAGAGCGGGGAACCCACTGCCTCTCTGGGCATCCTGTACCACTGCCTCACACCTTGAGTGATGCTATAAAGTTTATTTCTCTCCTTTGAGCGCAAATAGAGCCTGAAATGATTGGCTTAGTCTAGAGAGTTAACAGCTTGAGGACTGATGCTGTTGGCTCCTACATAGTAGGCACTGCTGTTTTTATAGGGAAAACTCTATTGGAGTTAGTACCTCATTGTGAGAATTCAGGATTCGGTTCATTTATTTGGTTCTGAACACCACCTCGCTGTATGAGCAAAAGAAATTTTTGTTATGGAAATAACAGTTCAGATGGCCACACTGTCGTGTTTTGAAGGCCATGTGCATGGTGAACTGTTTAATTCTGTATGCTTGAACGTAATGACAAGGTTAACACCCAGAATGGATGAAAAACTAACATGCATGTCTATAATGTACTGTGGAGCCAGAAAGCAAATTTGTTGTTTTACAAAAGAAAAATAGAAAAGAAAAAAAAATCAACATATTTAAAGATTTTTCCTTTCTTTCTTTTTGAAGGTGGTGAGCTCCGCATGGCTCAGTTCTTCCGAGGCAATCTGGCAGGTTTGATGATTCGTTCTGGTAAACTGGAAAACAAGAAAGTGATAGATTGCCTGTATACCTGCAAGGAGGGGCTGGATTTGCAAATCGCTGATGGTGTTGGCAAAGGCGTGAAGGTAAAGTCACATATGAATGAAGGGGACTGTGTATGTTATTCTGCTGATAATAGATACACATTTTGCAAGTAGTTAATTAGGGGCATCCTAACTAAAACAGGCTTATTTAACTATGGCATGTTGCATTAAAGTTACATGAAAACTAGCAAATCTTTCTAGTACAGTCATGGTCATAGCGGAGTTTAAAAGCGAAAGTTATGGTGTTCTCTGGAACTTGAGAAAAGAAATTGGGTTTTACCAGCTACACCAGATAGAGATCCTTACCAAGCAGCGTAGTAGAATTAATCTGACTTAGATATCTTTTTTTTAATTATTCTTATTTTTCATAGTAAGGTTGCATGAACAAAACTAAATTTATCTTTCGTGTTAGCTGTCTGCCTATCTTACTGCTTCACTTCAGAACTGTTACAAGTGCCTAGATTTTCTTCCTGAAGGGCAAAATACTCAGTGTATTTGACTGGAAGAAGGAAGTGAAGCACGAGGCCCATAAATAATGTCCTCACTGCTTTGAATACAGATGTAACTATCCCAGCGCTTACCTGAGTAAACAGGGCTGAACTTCTGTTTTAATTACCTGATCATTTTTCTATTTGTGTTCCCTTTTTTTCTCTCTTCTATAATTTCAGATCCACATGAACCCTAGTCAGTCAGCAGTGACCATAGAAGGGGATGATATTGACAGAGTTGATAAGGCCATGCAGCACATTTCCTATCTGAATTCTCGCCAATTCCCCACACCAGGAATCCGGAGGCTTAAAATCACCAGTACTGTCAAGTATGTTCTAGTGCTGAAATAATGCTTCTCTGTATGGTGATATTGAGGCCTGAAAAAATGTTGACATATCTCAGTTCTGATATACAGAAGACTTTTACTGTATCTACTGGCACATTTGAATATGGCAGCTGTTCCCAATACTGGGAAAACCCTTTTCTTCCTAAGAATGTAGTAAGGAAGATGTAAGAGGTGAAAGATTTATCAGTGAGAGGACATACCCAGTGTCACAAGCTTCAATAAAGTTGTTAATCTGTACTGTTAGTCATAGCATAGAAAATGGGGCAAAATGTTAAATGTAAGTAAAAATTAATTGTAAGATTGTTCCCTTGCTGGGGAATTCTTCCAACACAGCTGATGAATTTATCTGAGACTCCTGGGTCTGAGATAGAGCTTTTTTAATTTATTAAGTAATTACTGTGCATAATTGTGCCTCCCTTTCACATAGCTGCCTTGACTGCATTTCTGTATCTCATAGGTGTTTCAATGAAGAGGCCTGCGTCTCTATTCCTTCTGTGGAGGGATATGTAATGGTCTTGCAACCAGAGGAACCAAAAATCAGCCTGAGTGGCATCAACCATTTTGCCCGATCTGCTTCAGAGTTTGAGAGTTCTGAGGGCATTTCCCTCTTCCCTGAGCTTCGCATAATAAGCACCATTACACGAGAGGTGGAGCCAGATGGAGATGGGGATGAAGATCCTACAGGTAACATCATTTCTGCTCTGAGCTCTTGCTTACCCTTATTCTGTTCTGTGATCATGTTGGAGGATCTTCCTCTTGCAAAGCAACAGAGATTTCTCCTGCAGTAAGAATCTAGTAGGGAAAACAAGATGTGTATTGCTTGGGAAAAAGCGTAGATATTCTGCTCTGAGCTAACAGAAATTTTCCTGGAAATGGTAGTAAGTTCAGGCCATTTCCTCCATGCAAGTAATCCCTTATTTATCATTAGACCTTGAATACTTGGTCTCTTTACTTCAGGCCCAGATTTTAATGTTTGATTTGAAAGAAGAGTTGTGCTTGCATGGGATATTTTACAGTGTGTGGACTCTTGTCTTTGTTTCTGCTTATCTCCTTGGTGGTTCCTCTACTTTTTAGTACAAGAGTCTTTGGTTTCTGAAGAAATCATGCATAACCTGGATACGTGTGAGGTGACGGTGGTGGGAGAAGAACTAAATCAAGATCAAGAAAGCCTGGAGGTTGACATGACACGATTACAGCAGAAAGGCATTGAGATGAGTAGTTCCAACCTTGGCATGATCATCACAGGTGGGACTTAGTTCTTTTGCTCATGCAAGAAAGGTCTGAAATCAGTGTGCTCAATAGATGGCTTGTAACACCTTACTCCAAATAGCTCATTTTTTCACTGGAATTTCAGGCTCAGAGGTGTTTGCACTGTTTTGTGGAAAACTGATTCTACAACATAGGTCATTCTAGAATCTCCTTTCTTTGGAGAGTTGGTGTCCTATAAATTGCAGGTTACTTCTTAAATGTGGAAGTGAAGTATACTTTGCCCCCTAGAAAAGACTTTCTTCTTGCACAGAGAATCCAGTATTGTGGAGTGTGCATCATTCCTTTCTTCTTGTTTTCAGAGTCTGTTATATATTCAAAAGAAAAGATTTTACAGGCTATGTGAATCTCAGATTTTACCACAAAGTAAAACCACAAATTTCAGTAAAGCCACGTGTGTCCATCTGCCATAACAGTGTTACTTTTGATTCTGCTGACTGAAAATCTATCTGCCAAGAAAACTTGTTCAAAGAAAGGGAGTGTGATTTGTAGAGTATAGGGTGTTGCACTAGGCTTTTGCAAAGTAATTGTTTTTCTTGTTTCTCTCTCTGCAGGAGTTGATACCATGGCTAGCTATGAGGAAGTCTTGCATTTGATACGCTACAGAAACTGGCACACCGTTTCTCTTTTTGACAGAAAGTTCAAATTGGTTTGTTCTGAGCTTAATGGGCGCTATGTCAGCAATGAGTTTAAAGTAGAGGTATGTAAGTTCTTCTGATTGCTCTGGAAGGTGGAGAGTCTGCAGGGATGGGTGGATGATAGTCATTGCCTCAACTGATGGATTATTGATGAATAAATCATTAAGATTTTTGTCCTGTAGATATTAATGAACTTGTGCATCTCAAGCAGTATTTTATATATGTTCTCTTAATCCTACATTTCATCTTTAAGTGAGGCAGCCTAAACAGAGGTGAAGCAATTGTGGAAACTGTTGTGTTGTAGCAGAAGTAATGTGGCTGACGGAAGCGTGAAGGCAGAAACATTGAATGTGAAAGACAGCATATAAATTTTGGGGGAAAAGAAATGTGAAGGAACTATTAGAAATGCTGTGCTGACCAGAGACTTGAGTAGCTTTCATGTATAACTCACAGGTTTCTGTAAATGGATTTGCTGGGCCCTTTACTGTTTAGATTGTGTGGTCCTTCAAACACTGATGGTAAGCACTTATGTGAAAGCATAGACAGGCTAGAATTGCATTTCTTTTGCAGTAGAATAGAAGCTAATTATTTCAGCTTCTGGAACGTGAAATTATGTTGAGTGGAACTGTCATGTACCTCTGCATCTTTCAGCTCCGAGCTTGAATTCCTGTTTTTTAAAGCTGATCAAAAGGGTGACAGTGAAATTTAGCAGCTGTATTTACCATTAATTGAGGGGATATAGTGAGCTGGGAAGTTAGGTTGCAGAGCCTAACTAATTAATGTGACTTGGTTTCCTGAGGAAATTCTCTGAGCTTGAGTTGGGAGCTTCCCAAACTATTGAACTGCAAATGCTTTCCTTTTTCTGTACTGAACTTGCTCTCTTCCTGTAGTGCAGCTGGTCAGGTACCCTGTGTCACAACAGTCTCCCAAAGCAGAGGTATATTTAGCTCTGCGTGTTTGGCAAGGAAACATGAAATATGCTGTGTGACAGTGAGTTTGTACTTGTCAAAAGCCAGCTATGCTAAGCATGGGTTAAACTGTAGAGAGAAGTTTTACCTTAATCCTTGGTCTGTAATACAGATTTTCTCTTTGCTGTTAGCTGAAGATAAGCGACAGAATAAGAAAAGATGGGAAGGAAGAGAGTGTAATTAATGTGTCATACATCTTTATATACTGTTATTTCAGAATTAAAATGGCTGGCTACTGAATTGGATAATGAGCTGGCTTTACCTGGGTTATTCTCAAATACTGATGTCTCTGCAAAAACTGCCAGACCAACTAAAATAGAGTTGAAAGCTCAGAACTGCAGGCTTATATGACATGAAGCTAACATAGGAGGAACTACTGGTTGGAATGCTTGTTCTCTGGGACAAATCATAGCTGTGGTCATTGAGAATGAGATGATTACTCAGGCAAATTGAGAAATCTTTCTTCTCTCTCCCCCTCTCCCCCTCCCCCCCTTTTTTTTTTTGTCTGTTGAAAGGTGTACTTGTATTTCTGGAGTTTAACTGTTTCCTTTTGTACTCAGGTGAATGTTATCCACACAGCTAACCCCATTGAACATGCTAATCACATAGCTGCACAACCACAGTTTGTACATCCGGTGCACCACACGTTTGTTGATCTGTCTGGTCACAACCTAGCTAACCCTCATCCATTTTCAGGTAAGAATTCTCAGTCACAGAAGTTCTGCTGATTTTTTTCTGGTGTTAAACTGATGCGGAGGCTTCTTGTTGCAAAGAGGCTTTTTTTTCCCTCCAGAGTTAAACCAAGTGTTGGACTAATAAATGTAAGCAGCTTCTTGATCCTTTTCTGCTGTTGCCCAAACAAGGAGCAGCAGCTTGCTAGAGATCTACAAAATATCTCCCTGCTAGGAGGCAGCTCTGCTGGTGCACACATTGAAAAACAGGAGGTGTACTGTTCTTAACAGAGTCTATAAGACCTAAATAAAAAACTGTGAGGAACAGGGTTGTTATTTCTTACAAATAGACAAGGAAAGAATTGCAGTTATTCCCTCAGTGAGTTCTACAGACTTTTTCTTATGCAAACTGCCTCTGTGAAGCTACCTATAATATTTTCATAATGCCATTTCCCTCTTGTAGGTGATGGGAACACAGAATTAATTATGATCACTATGTAAAAATTGCGTATCAATATAGTCTAAGAAACTCCTTTTCTGTTGTTGCAGTTGTCCCAAGTACAGCCACTGTTGTGATTGTAGTTTGTGTGAGTTTCCTGGTTTTTATGATTATTCTGGGAGTGTTCAGAATCCGAGCTGCACATCAGCGAACAATGCGTGACCAGGACACTGGGAAGGAAAATGAGATGGACTGGGATGACTCTGCATTGACCATCACTGTGAATCCTATGGAAGTAAGACTGGTATCTCAGCAAAAAAAAAAAAAAGTTCACAAAAAATGCCCTCTTCCAGTTTTAAATGGTATGACTGTACATGAACAGAGAGTAGAGCAAAAGCAACCATAGAACACAGAACAGACGTTAGCACTGTGAGTTTTTAATTGATGCTCCAAAATGACAAATAACAGGAGCAGTTATGTTTGGGGCATGGCTTTGTGATACGGAGTGGGGCAGGAATCACTGGACTCCAGCATCAGGTGTTTACAGGTCAGTGTCTAACACTGATCTTTCAGTGCTGTATGCTGCCTTCATCACCATCAGCTTTTTTCCCAAAGTACAGAAGTGTTGAAACACCATCTGTATTTATGGTACTGATGTTTCTGTCTGCCGTGGTTGACATCTGAATTTTTAGAAAATCACAAGAAAAACGTGCAACCTTAATGTTACTCATGTAACATACTGAAAGATCCTTGTCTGGTAGAATTTGAAGTACTGGTTTGTACTTGAGCGAGTTTGCTTAGTGTGACAGGATTGATAGGAATGGTGCAGAACCAGAACTATTTTAATGAGCTTATTTAACTTTTTATTTTCTAGTTGCCTAATTACTGCTGAACTTTTCAAGCAATAAGAAATCAATAGCTCTTTTTCAGTAAGAGTATCTTGTGCTCAAATTCAAAAGAATTAAAGGAATTTTGGCCAGAATGGTAAAAGCAGCTGATTTCTGTCTTAACAGACTTATGAGGATCAGCACAGCAGTGAAGAAGAGGAGGAGGAAGAGGAAGAGGAAAGCGAAGATGGAGAAGAGGATGACATCACTAGTGCAGAGTCTGAAAGCAGCGAGGAAGAAGAAGGCGAGCAGGAGGAGGACCAACAGAATGTTAACAGACAGCAACAGCTGGAATGGGATGACTCTACCCTCAGTTATTGATTCTAGCTGTTCCCTTTGTCTTTGTTTCTGCTCTAGAAGACTCCACTGTAATGCACTCCATTGTTCCCAAGGATTCATGGTGTTTAAAAAAAAAATCATTCTGGCCAGTAGATTCAACCAACACACACCCCAGTGTTTGTGTTCTGTCAGCTAGTTCCTGATGCTGTTTCTAGAGTTGTAGTTAGCACCTCTTTTCCCTCAGCCATGCCTCAGTGACTGGATTTTTTTACACTATGTGAGGAACCGCCCTGCACTTTTTCGTCATGTCATCTCAGCTAAGTGACTGCAGATCTGTAGCCATTGCACATGAATTTCTGAACTTTTTTTTTTTTGCTCTGTGAAACAATTCCAGCTTTGTTCCTTTTTGTCTTTCTGAAAGATGCAAAGATTGCTTGTTGACAAAGGGTAAAGCTGCTCATTTCAGCCTGTTGATTTCTTTTAATTTTTTTTCCCGAGTTAGTGCATGTGTAAAGTGGCAGAATGAGGTTAATATGTAGAAGATTAACAGACTTTTTAATATTTTGTAAATATATTGGAATTATGTAATTATGTCATTTGTGGTAGTGAAAACAGGGATTGGGGTTTAAAACATGCTAAAGTAAAAAAAAATCATGAAGCATGAAATAATACAAGTCTCATACTGCTGCAGCAGGAGCACGGGCACAGTTATCTAGTGTAGATGTGTCAGTAATGCAGTGTCCTTGGCCTTGACTGCCATGTTCATTCATGCCCCACTCTGGTTTTTCTTTTTTTTTTTTTTTGGTCTCCAATTTCCTTTATATTTGCAGAGGGAACAGACAAGCTTATGAGAAACTGTAAAGGCTTTTAGGAACTTCTGCAGAGGTTCAACTGCCCTGCCTAACGGTTTGTTGGTTCGTTTTCTTGTTGTTTTGTCATTTTTTAAAAAAATTTCCAGTGAAGTTTTAGCATAAGCACTGTTTAAGTTATTGGGAGAAGAACACTACATGGATGGTGGGCAAATCAGGCTGTGGTGTGCTGTCACAGCACCTGCTTACAGCAAGGCTGCCTGTGGTGCAGCAGTGGTCTGTTGGCATTGCTGGTAGAGTGCATTTTGTTTAGTTGGTTGGTTGTCCCACTGGTGACTGAAGCTGGAAAGCCTGCGACCTGTGTACCTGCACACCTTGGCTACCAGTCTACATAGATAGGTATTGAGGGTTTTTTTTGACTGTTCAGTTTTTCTCATTTGGGAATGGGAGGGTTTGGGGCATAGCTGATACCATTTCTATTAACGCACTCCTGCTCATTCCCTGTAGCTCCTTGTACAGTAACTTGGACTGTTGGTGTATTAAGCCTTTGTTTACACTTAGTAATTGTGTTTTCCTGCTGGTGAAACTATAGAATAAATTATCCAACCAGAAAACCTTGGGAATCACATTAATACTATTCCAAGTCATGGCTGATTTTGGTCGTTTCCGATGAAAGTTTGAACTTGGAATTGCAAAGGACTTTTTTTAAAATGACTGAAAGGTACGAAAAGTGAGTTATGACCCCATGGTGCAGAGTGCTAGTTTTTTGAAAGGCAGGACTTGTCCATTTAACTTTATTTGTCCTATGCAGAGCCTCGAATAATGAATACCTTCTTACTTGATTTGTTTTTTTTTTGTTTGTTTGGAGGTGGATTAAAGAGTAACTTGTTTTGCTTGTGACAGGAAACTAGGACTCCATTCACTCCTCAGCACGGTAAGCAAAGTTCCATTTTTTTGTTTGCAATCTGCCCATGTTCCAGGTGCACACAGCCCGTGTCACAGCAGGCTCCTTAGTGGCCAACAGTACCCAGCAGGGAAACGTTGCACTGGATAAGCCTGCTAGAGGAGCAAGCCAAATGGTGGGAAAGGAGTGGGAGGAAAAGGGTCGTAACTCAAAAAGATAAAGATTGGTCCAGATGTTTATAGTTTTGATTTTCAGAGCAGACCTCTTCTCTAGCACGCATCTTGCCTCCTGATGGATGTAATGGGATCTAATGGTGGGTTTTACCTGGGGGTAACAGATTTGACTCTGTGGAGTGCCTTTTACAATACTAGATGGACCTGGAAGCAGGAGGGAGAACCCACCCAACGAGCTTACTGTTTTTTTTTTTGTGTTGTTGTTTTTTTTTTTTAATGTAAAATTTTAGATTTCTAAAATGGGGAAATGGTTTTGACTACTTACGTGGTAATATAACTGCTAGTTTTAAGTTAACTGGGAAACTTTTAACTTATGTCTGACAGTTGTCTTGTGTTAATGTGTAGAAGACTTATCCTTCCATATACTGTCACTGTAGCTGCTGTATTTTAGACTAAAGCTGATCATGAGTTAATGGTAATACTGAGAGGTTGTGAACGTCCTGATGCAGTTAGTAGCCACTGTGGGTATAACTCTTCAGATGCATATATTGGTAAAAGGTCAGTTTGGAAAGTCTATAAGCTACAATAAATTTCTGGTTCTAAAGGTTGCTTGCATTTATTTCTTCCTGAATGGAATAGAGTTGGGTCAGATCACCCTAACTGCGTATTTGTTGGCCTAGAAGTAGAGTTTGGTTTTATTTTTGTTGATCTGTCGCGTGTAGGAGCACTGGAGCATCCATTGGTGTGCAATTTAATCCTTGTTTATTTACAAAACACGTACCTAGAGCAACCAAAAAGTTGTTAAACATGTGAACACACTCTTGTTACAGAACCATGATTTCCTTAAAAAAATACTTTTCTTTTTCAAAGGCAACAAAATAAGAACAATCAGTTTATACAGAGTTAAAATCACAAAAAACATCTCTAAATAAATAGAAAGGAGTATCACGGAGCATATTTATAAAGCAGAAGATACTTATTTACAGTGAAACATAATATCTTTGAAAATGATTTAAGTTTTCATCTTTAGTACAGTTCAACTCTCTGGAAATCAGGTGAGCTATTGTGTAAAGCTGGAGACAGCAGCTCTTTGCTGCCCAGTGCAGCCATCAGAGCTCCAGTCAAGATGCTGTCCCAGGGGTGTACAAGGGAGGAAATCCACTCAATGACTCATCAACATTTTTACTGCTTGTAGGAAAGTCAGCTTTGTTGATGGCGTAACCTAGCTGTAAAACTGTGCTGAATTGAGACGCCTTTGGAATGGCTCAGCTCTAGCAGTTGATGCTGATACAGCTTTGTTTTATTGCACTTTTACAATGGAAGGACAGATGACAGGAGCCACTGCTGCTTTGTACTTCTGTAAGCAGGTAGGAACTGCTGTGAGCCTGTGATCAAAGTACCTGAGCACACCCAAGGAGCCTGCTAGGTAAGACTGCCCTGCTGTAGTATGACACGGGATCCTGGCTTCCCTGCTTATAGCAGTGTAAGATAATTGTGTTTATATTTACAGTTTTGTAGCATGTTTCTTCCCTCCTATAAGATTACTGTGGTTGCACTGCCTCTCAGCTTGCTTGTGGCCTGATATTTCTGCATGCTGTCTGCACCGATGAGTTAATTTAATAAGGAAACAGCAATATTTACCTAAAGATACAGCAAAGTTGTGTGGCCACAGGCACCTCTGCAAGCAGAGTCCAGGCACACCACCCCAAAGGAGGGAGCACAGAGTGCGTGTTGTGGTTTTATAATTTTTCCTCCCTACTGAGGAAGCAGTAACTTAAGTGTGTGCAATATTGTTTTCTCGCTATCAGATTAGTATTCAAAGAGCTCTAAATTCTACAGTATTTTTTTCTAATAGCAAAGCAACTGAAAGATTGCTTTTGCATTTCCTATGCAGTCCTTAATTAGGATCTCTTCCCACCTTCCTGTATTCTGTGACTGTGGCATGTTTTCTGTATTATTCCAATAAGGAGTGCAGAATGCTCAGTCTCCACAACTCTGAGTCTTAGCAAAATAAAAAAAGCACTGAAGAATTAGAGTAGCTGGCATCAACTGGCACTGCAAATAAGTTATCCTTATAATACTTAAAACATTGGCTAAAAGAACAGTGCAGGTGGATTACTCTCATATTTTGTACGATCTGCAATTGTAATTACAAATATGGGTTTGAAACCTGAGATCACTCACTGCTGTTCAATTTAAGGAAACCATGAATTATATCATAGACATAGGAAACAAACATATCAGAGAAAGTAATTATACAGTGTTGCTCCATTCACTGACATAATATCTACTGTTACTTTCTACAGAGGTAGGAGTTACTTTGAGGCAGTATTAACTTAGCTGTGCAGCTGATGAAGAACAGATCTATTTGAACTCGTGCTTTTAAAAAGCACTGGGCTTACCCTGCAGTACAGGGATGTTGTTTTTTCATTTGTTTTCTCTGAAGTGCAGGGCACCTCATTTTAATGCAGTAAAAAGAGCTAAAACTCAAGAATGAGTTATACTTAAGTCCTGGTTGCAAAAACAAATGAAATTTACCCCATAAGAGGGAAGATGTACTGGGAAAAAATAGGCACGTTCAGCATCTGCCCTAAACTAGCTAGCTATTTTTGAGGAAATGTTTGGCAAAATTAATTGAAACCAGGCATGAAAGCTTAAATTTACATGAGAGTAGTCCATCATTTGACATGTTTCTTGTTGCTTGGAAAAAAGGATAGGAAGTGCTTTTGTTTCTTTCTATCTACTTGAGTCCTGTAAATTAACCATTGCTCAACCCAGGTCAGGGCATGCAACTCAGAGCTAATTCAACTTCAGGGATGTCGTGAAAATCTGACAGTCATTCTTTAAAAGACAGAAATGTAGCACCTCTTGAAGAACATGATGGTGTGCAGAACACAGGGAATGGAAGAGAAGCACCCCAAGGAACTGCTAAAGGAAGCAGGTACTAACCAGACTGCTTATCTTCCAGCACGACCCATAGGCTGCAGCCTGTTTCATGCACCTCAATTTGCTCATGGGAGGCACTGAGGGACAGCAGTGGCTCCTGTTCATCTGTCCCTGTGCAACACCAGTGCTCAGATCTGCCCACCAGGTGAGGACATTTGCTGGAGACAAAAATACAACACAGGAGTAGAAATACATGATTAACAGCACCTTGTGGGACAGGGGACAAATTTCCTTGGTAAAGAGACAAAGGCAGCTGTGGCAACAGCAGAAGGCTGGAACAGTTTGTCCAGTGTAGGTACCAGCACAGATGACTGCACCTTGTTCTTTGGCTGACCTCCCCACTCACAGTCTTTGCACCCCAGCTGTAATAACAAACAGAGCTGTGTGCCTCAGCTGAGAGCATATGGCTGAAGAGAGCAGGGAACAAACTTTTCAGATGAACTGAGATACAATTTTTCAGTACTAAACCCACTCATCTGGCACTCCTCTATCTTTACACAGGAAAGCAGGCTGGCCAAATAACTTAAGCACAAAGTGGTACCATGTGTCCCATCTGACACCGTAACCCAGTGTTGTATCCCAGTAAGTACATAAGTGCAGGCCAATGCCCTCCATGTGTGCTTTAGAGGGAAACCACGTGGCAAACGAGCTGTAACACCCCACCAGGAGGTACATTCAGCAACCAGTGGTACATGCCCGTTGGCACAATGCAATTTTAATGTTTTCAGGCTTAAAAACAGAACAAATGCAGAAAACAAGAAGCTAGCTGAGTTTAACCTAAGGTCTGCTTTAAGAAAGCAAACAAATGTACCTAACTCAAGTTAGACCAACCCAAGCACCTCTTCTGGAGGCGTGAGATTTTAGGCAGCATCTCGGAGCTCTCTGGCCTCTGCAGCAGAGAGACAGTAATGTGATAGTATAAATTTGCTTTTTAATTCTGTCACAATGCAGAATAAAAAGTTTGTACAAGCTGGTTTCAGAGGAGATTTAGGCTGACCTACCTTGGTGTACGCTGAAACAGGGTAGGACGTAGTGAGTTAAAGCCTGAGCTGTAATGGTGGAGGCCTACAACAGCTGTGCTATAAGAGCTACAGCAGAGTAGCTGTTCAGTGTTTGGCTGAATTATCAAGAAAATAAAAATAGACATGTTAGCACACTGACTGACTTCAAAGTATATTGAAACTGCCTGAACTCTTCCATTAGAAGATGTAGTTGAAACTTAACGAGTTGTTAAGAATGCGGTACATCTACCTACCTTTCACTGTTTGCAGTAATTTCATTGCCTTGTGCCTCTCCCTTGCCACCCAAAGGTCTGGTGCAGGCATGATTAGGTGGCTGATGGCAGTCCAACAACTTTCAGGCAGAAAGATGTGATCTCTGGGACCAAAGGTGAGGGATCTTAAACACGGCAACATTCAGTCTTCTAAAACCAGTCTACAATCGTTGGATTCAGTGCAAATGGTTGTACATTCTCTTGGAGCAAGTGTGCAGGCTGACTCCATCCCTCTACTGTCTGTTATCTTTGGATACATTGTGTGCCAGCCAGTTCACTTTGGTTTTCCAGCTCTCTCGCAGGGCTTCATTAAACTTGAGTCTGAAGTGTTTCAGTGCCTCTTCATCCGTTTTACCAAGAGCTAGGGAATCCTGAGGGTAAGAGGCAGAATTCAGTGTAGCCTCACTTGAAATACAACCGAACAATTAACTGCTAAACTACCAAAATATTTACTTAAAAAATTATGTATTGAAAAGAGCACTAAATGGGAGACAAATAGCCATTAGTTGTTTTAAACAGTTAGTTACCGACGTTGCACAAGATTTTTCATTGCAATACATGTGTCCTACCTGTAATTTAGGAGTAAGGAAGCATTAGGTTTCTTGGTGCTCTTGTTCAAAGCTACTCTCTTTCAGATGGAAGAGCTAGGTTGTTAAATTTAAGGAGGCAAGCTGGAAAAAGGAATCACTGCCCAAAGAGCTGCATCCTTCCCTGCAAGCTGGTTCTACAACGTGCTTTATTACCTCTGCAATGAAGAATCTGATGGATTTCTTCCCTGAGCACCAGTACCTGCCATTTCTGACATCCTACACAGGAGCCATGGACATTTACTCATTATTTGCTGTTCAGTTGCTTTGAAGAGCTTTCCACCTTCTTCTCCCTGAACTACACAACCAGGTATTAAAAGTTTCAGCCACACCCGGGTTCTGCTTTTCTTACCTTCAGGTACTGAATGTCCTTAGAGCAGCTGAGCTCTGGCAGGCCAGCAGCTTTCATCAGTGCAAACAGGTGCAGGAAGAGAGGACCATGGCGCCTCAGAATCATGTAGGCCTTTTCACAATAACCCCTGAATCTGTTCAGAAAGGAAGATGAGGCAAATAACTGAAGGCTGCAACACTGACTAATGCCTTGCTTTATAAAACAGTGAGGCCTTTTCACTTGCTCCAAAACACAACCATTTATTTGTTTTGCTTTATGTATATTGAAATGGACTAAGTAATGTTTTTAAGTTATTCAGCTATTCCATTTAACAAGAGCTAATGGAATACATGCTGCATTGGACTATCGAGTCTAGAGATCTCCACAGCCACTAATTTGAATCCAGCTATAGTTCAAGAATGTGGCCAAGGGACCACACTACACCAGGCACAGACACGAGTGCTGCATTCTCTCTCTTTTGGCTTTCTGCTGCATAACGAGTTCTGACAACTCCAATATAAGGAGTTGGACTCCTCACATCATCAGTCCCTTTAAAAGCCTTCTGTACCCCAAATACTGAGCATCAGAAGGCATCAGTATACAGAATTATGGAAGACACTACAGAAGGGTTTTGTTACCACAAGCGAGAGTGTAACATCCCAAATGCTTCCAAAATGAGTAATGAGCACTTTATGTTCATTTTATACTAACTTCTGCATTCCAGAATTGTTGTTATGCTGCTTTGTAGGTAGCTTTCATGGTGGAAATAGTGGAAGTAACTTCAGAGTATTCAGACCTTAAAAATCTTACGTCAAATTAAACTGCTAACCCTTACCTTTCAAACTTCTCGCTGTTGTTTGTTTTTCCTTGCTGGATGACGTGCACAAAATCATAGGTTAAGATGAAAGGAACTCGTTCTCTATTAATACCAAATTTGGTCTTGAAATTCCCCAAAAAGTGACCAAAATCAATATGGAACAGCTGGAAAAAAGGAAGAAGAAATTGTTTTCAGAATAGTACTGCTCCTCCCAGTTACTGTATTCAAAAGATAGGGAACATAACATTTTGGGAGGGAGAAAACTGATCTGTCCCCTGGCACTCCTCTGGGAGAAGAGGCCATGTTTACTTGCCAAAATATTCTCTAGTGTAATTAGAGAGGTACCTGCCTCTTCAGGGCTTGGTATAGCTGAAAAAAATTTTTTTTTTTATGCTGTCTTATCCTACCAGTGCAGCCTGGAGTCCCAGACAGCAGGTAAAAATAAGATCTGTTTTGAAGTTGCTACCAAACGTTACTTCTTCAGGTACAGCTTCCACCCCCAAACAACCAAACAAACAACTATAAAGCAAGTGAAGCATTCTCATCAGCAGTACAATGATGGGAAGGAAGGTCACAGCACAATCATGTACCTTTTGCAGAGCTGCTGTAAAACCCAAAACGTATACAAACCCCAAGCCTGCATACAGCAGAGCATCAGCTCCCCCAGGTGGACAAATCACTGAGCATCCCTGCTCTGAAGAAAGCTGCAGAGGCTTCTTCTCCAGCATTGTTTTTTATATTGTCAGAAGAGGCAATCCTCGATAAGGGCTGCTGCTAACCATAGCCCAGGAAGGGAGGTTACTGTCTTGTTAGTGAATGGCACAGTGGCTCTGCAGTCCTTGCAGTAGCAGTGTAGCAGGACAAGTAACTGAGGCTCTTACCTTGCAACTACAAGCAATCTGTAATTCTGCTGAAGCCAAGTAAGTCTTCAGCCTGCTAAGTATAGTGCTCAGGTTTGTATCTGCAAATGATTCTAGGTCTGAGGCTGTAATTTCAAAATTAACAGCAGCCAGACAAGAGATAACTTTGACAGTTGGTAGCAGTGACTCTTTCTTAGAGAAGAACATTCAAATTCTGAAGCTATATTTACCCTCTCCGTGTTGGAAGCTATTGAGAACATTTGTCCAGTCCGCCTCAGCTGGAAGCTGCATCCCTTAGCAGTAGAACTGCACTGGGATATTTCCAACCATTGCTAAGCAGCATTCATGCACCTCTTCCAGTACTTCAACAGCAGCACTCAAGCCCCATACCTGGCCAGTTTCCCGGATCATGATGTTATCGCTGTGCCGGTCACCGATGCCCAGCACGTACGTTGCCACGCAGTACCCAGCACAGGAAAGAGTGAACTCCTCTATAGCTTGTTCTAAAGCATCACTAAAGAAAAAAAGACGAAAAGGGAATTTTACTTTGAACACCAGTGCTACACAGCTGGGAAGGCTGTTTTTAAGGATCTCTCTCACCCTTCAGACCTGCAGAAGGTAAGAGAATTACATGCCTGAATCACTTTCTGTAGCATTTTCCAGTCAGTACGGCCATCCATGCTACACAAGAAGCAGCTGGAGTAAAAACTATCCATAATTGGAGAGGTCAGGGTAATAATTCTGTCCCCAAACTTGACTAAATTAGCTCAGTGTTAATTCAATCCCTCTTACTCTGCTAGGTTGCCAGAGATCTCACAGGACAGGTTGGAAATATGCATAACTGAAGGAAAACATTAAGGAAAGCAGAAGCTTGTCTCTGTCTGGAAGGAAGTAGCAAAGCAGCACTGAGTAAAAGCTAAGTCCACATACCCTGGGTTCTTGGATTTCAGCCAGTTTAGCAGTGCATCCTTGTTGAAGGCTGCAGTGGCAGCCATGTTGCTCTTGTTCAGCTGGATGTTAGCGATGGTATCAGAATGCATGACTACTTCTATCAGCCCAGTCTTGTCTCCTGTGGAGAGGCAGCCATAAGGAGTCATCCTGCAGAGACGAAAGAAACCCTTCTGCTGAAATCTTGCCTGCAATTGGGCTGTCTCGATTTTCCAGCTTTCCCTTGTCTGCCATATCAAGAGCAAATTGGGAGAGAAAAACTGTCCTTTTGGCCTAAGCTTCAAATTGGAACCAAGGAAAATCCTGCAGTTCTTCAGTGTGTTGAGCCAGCAGATGGAACCGCACCGCTGAGCACCCAACCACCTTCACCTCCTGTGCTTCAGAAGCACGAAGGGCAGCTGGGATGCACAGAAGACAGAGGATCTACCAAGCACTGATTTATTCTTCTCATGGACAAAAATGCAGCATACCTATGACTTAACAGGAAGAAGAGCCTGATTTAAGCCCAATACCACTTATATCCCAACTTAACAGTTGTGCACCAGTTGTGCTAGAGTGTTGGCTTTAGCACCAGCCATGAACTTCAAGTTCAATAACAGCACACATCACCAACTTCTGCTTGCTGCCAGTGAATTTCCACAGCCTCTGCTGCTGGACTGTATTTTAGTTTTGTCCTCCATACTTCATCCTTCCCTAAACCATGCTGTGTGGAAGCAGCTGCAGAGTTCTATCTTAAACTGCCTGCATCCCTTCTCCCTCACAGTGCATTTAGTTGGGAATTTCCAATGTCCCAACTCTTCCTCCTCCCTTCTCACTGCATTTCCTACCCCTCAGCACCTTCAAACCTGACTATCTCAGAATACTGGACGGACCTGGCAGAGACAAAAGCAGCTTGCAAGCAAAACAGCTGTACCCACGTGATCTATCATCGCAGCCAGACATCTGTATGCACATTACTCACCTCAGGTCCAGACCCTCCTGCTTCCACAGGACGTCCATCAGCTGGATCATCTGCAGAGTCAGCATGTCCTGACGAAGATCTATGCAGCGTTACAAAGGAAGAAGGGTTCATTAGGTGCCTCCTTATTTTCCCCTCCTGTTCTCTTGCATGCTAAATTTGTTCTGCCCTTGCAGCAGGATGCTAGAAGGACCTTTGCCACCTCTGTCTTGCAAGCAAAGAACGTTTTCACAGTTGAATAGCTCAGCACCATTGTAAAGTTACTGCCACTCCTGTCTGAGTTGATCTAATAGATAAATGCTGCTTCGCTTTGCCACAGCTCTTACCACAGCAGACAGTGCAGCACTTCCCTAGAAATGATCTCTGGCCACAACAGGAGCCGTACCAACAGTCACCCTACAAGGCCCTCCCAGCGGGTTCCCTTTCACTGTGTGTGGGAGTATCCAGTTATCAGTAACTGGTACAACTGTGCTAAAATATTTTACTGAAGGTGACAGCAAGTAAAATGCAGACCAGAATTTAGTACACCTCCAGCTTTCTGTCAAACATCTCCAGCACACTGACAGTGCTTGCTGACATGACATCGTAAAGTCCACACTTAGGCCCATTCACCACAATAAATACTTGAGACTATTATGCCTAGAAAGCATGTCCTTAAAGGCTTACCATCTCCATTTTTAAAAATGATACCCACTCCACCTCCACCTGTTTCTTCATTATTAAAAACAATCCATAAGGGCTTCATTTTGGAATCCATAAATGTGCACTGATCCACACTAGGGGAAACAAAAGTACTATCAGTGTTTCTGCCTATTAGGAATGTTTGCATCTAAGCTGCAATTTCAGAATTACTAATGGACAGAGAAAACATTAAATTGGAAAGTCTAAGAGCTGAGAACCAACTGCCATGAGAAAAGAGGGCCTCAGAGTAACCAGAAACCTGGCTGTACTGCTGAGCAAAGCCTGCAGCACAGAAGGAAGAAGAGATGCAGCTATCTTAATTACCAAACTTCAGTGAGGATAATGCTGGGGTTCAGAGGGGACTGGAGGTGGGAAAGTGCTTCGAGGTACGTTTCCTGCTTCATGCACACATGCATCATCTCCTTGGCTTGAGGCTTGGTGGCCTTCGGAGAACTCAATTTAACAAATTCATTCAGAGCTTTCATCTTGCTGAGTGCTTCTCCCTGCAAAGAAATGGATGAATAGAGTATGGTTAACAAATAGGAAATGCCTGAAGAAAGTGCAAGAATTAGAAAAATCCACCGTGAAATGCAGGAATTGCTTGTATCTCTTATTTACTCCTCAACTTGTGGCAATTTCATGAATTGCAACAGAACAAATTTAAACTTTCTGTTTTGGGGAGCTTCATAATCAGTTGTGGGTATTTTGCTGGGCACAAATGCATTGCAAGGTAATGATTACAGTCCTAAAGACTAGGAATGATGAACAGCATCAAGCACCAGAGGAAGATGTGAGGTGCATTGGCTACAAGCATAAGGATGAGTTCTACAGCCCCTGCCCTATGGAGTTCTGGTTATCCAAAAGCATCACTCTGTCCTGAGAACAGACACAGCATTAGTTTGTGTAGTTTGTGGGCACATCTTAGCTCTGACTTCACGTATGCAGTCTCCCAGGTCTGAAGTAGCTACTGTAATCCTGACAAATGAAGGCTTAGAGTCAGTAATGAACAAAATTACCTCCACATGGCAACTGAAAGAAACTATGCACTGCTCCAAATCAGGCAATGAATTTTAATGACATCCTACTAAATGGCAATTCATTCAACTCATCTAATAACAGCAGTCTGAGCATTTCAAGCCATCCTAGACAAATCTTGCAGTTTGGGACACGTGGGGGTGAGTAAGAGATGAGCAAAGTCACATATGATGGGGAACTCCAGGCTCTTAATAGGATATGCCAAAAACAATATAGCAGCTGCAAGGCTCTTTCTGTATTACTGATAACATTAAAGTGAAAAATCGAAGACCTGAGAACCAGCTCCAAGCAACAGGGATGACAACCTTATAGCTAAAAGCAATTCTTACCTGTTTCATCAAAACCTTCATATGGTGGGTGCTGCCTCTGCAATATGCTTCCAGGATCAAGCCAAACCTCAAGGCAACTGCAGGGACGTGCATTTCTGACCTAGAGGAACAAGGGAGGTTAAAGCAAACCTGACTACCACAGCAAGTGCCTAACTCTCCCATTCATGCCAGCACAAAGCATGTATGTGTGGGGGGGGGTGGGGGGTTGTAGGAGATGTTAGCTGCTGTTTGGATTCTGTGCAGTAGAGAGGGAAAAAAGAAAAAAAAAAAAGAGATATAGTAGAAAAACTGCTTGAAGTTGTGAGACATCTTTGTCAATGATTAAAATGCTAACCACTTAATTGAGAAGATTATTTAAGAAGCCTATGACTCAGAACTAGCAAGTGGCCAGGGATGTCCAAAGTAAATTTCTACTCTGTGCATATAGATAAGAGTTCCAAAAACAGAACCTAAAACCAACCAACACAACTCCCCTCTCTGCTGCCTGGGGAAGAACAAAAACAAACAAACAATCCAAAACCAATCAACCAATAAAATTTTGTGTTATTCAGTCTCTCAAATAGCAAACAGCAGCTCCTGGGGTTTGGTAATCGTGTCAGCAAAGTCCCATCAATGCTTTGGTGAAAGATGCCAGCCAACTGCCCTTAGATAAATACCCTGGCATCCACGTGTGCCAAAGTGCTTGCTATCTCATTTCACAGTGCAGTGAGGAATCCAGTAGACCCTGGTCTCACTTGATTATTAAGCAATAGCCCAAAACATCTGCTCTTACCTGAGGTGCCAGAACAAGAAGTGGCCGATCTTACGGTTGGAGAGAGCCCTGTCCAGCAGGAACTTGGTTAATTCACAGTCTAAGTAGGATTCATACTTGAGCACCTGGACAAGCTGCAGCAGATATTGGAACAATTCATGATCTCTGTGGACAGAAAGGGAAAATAAAAGATAACCTCATCTGTACTGCAATGAGTGTGCTTACAAGAACGGCACAGAAAAGGCTGTCAGCCTCATTCACGGTCCTCCTCCTCAGCCCTGAGCACACACAGAAAGGAGCTCTGCAAATCCCTCGTGGTGAACACTTACGTCAGCTTCTTTAATGAGTTGATTGCAAAGGAGCCAACATAACGGTCAGGGAAGCTAAAATCCAACAATTCCAAGGCATTCAGGACAGGCAACTCTGGCCAGCTCTGAAGCAGGGAAATCATCTGTAATTAAGAAGAAAAAGGAAAAATTAAGACTGATTAGAAGTTCTAGTGCTGGAAGAGCAGATCCTTTGTGTGTGGGAAACTATCCTACAGATAGACTATAGACTACAGATGCCTCAGAATCAGTTTGCAGACATCATACCAAATACCAGCATTGTTCTGCAGCATAACAGTGTAGACTGGAAGGGGACCTTAAGAGGTTCCTGTTAAAGCTCTGGCAGTGAGTACAGATGGACACTGCCCCTAACTGACAAGCCGTGGGGCTGAGGCAGCACACAGAGCCAAACCTCAGCTTGACTGGGTGCCACTCACCATACAAGATGTTCAACAGCAACTGGGAGAGAATTTTGTTGAGCTCCAGTGATGCCAAACCCACCTGCACAGGGGCACTGCCAACCATCTCTGGTTAAGCTGGCCTTTCAGACGTAACAGGGGTACAGACACAGAAAGATCAATTAAAGATGTGCCCTGCTGCCAACTCCAGCATCCTCACCTGCGCCACATCTTCATGCTTGTTCCATTTGGTGATGGTAAGGAGCTTTGCCAAAGCTTGTGGATATTGGTCCCGGATATCATGTCTCATCTTCCACACCAGATCTTTCTCATGCTCATAGAGCTCCGTGTGGCTCCTCCGCTCCAATATTTCCTTCAGTTGCAGCTTCTGCTCATGGGAATCACAGCAAAGAGCATACAGAGAGCTCAGCCTCAACCAAAGGCCTTGCTCAGCCCAGAGAGATGCAGTAAG
Source organism: Chrysolophus pictus (assembly GCA_037305975.1). NCBI lineage: Eukaryota > Metazoa > Chordata > Aves > Galliformes > Phasianidae > Chrysolophus > Chrysolophus pictus. The sequence goes on along the minus strand of CM074596.1, from coordinate 3,480,122 downwards.
GCTGGGGTATAGTGAAAAATGCTGGCTGGAGGTAAGATGGAGATATGACTTAATCTAGGAAGCCAGGCTTGCACATAGCCTGCCCACAGCAGAAAAGCTGATGCCAGAGACTCACCTCCTCTGGATCTTCTGGTGCAGAGCGGGGTTGTTCTCCATTCCTCCCCAACTCCAGCAGCTGTAACACAAATATAGATTCTGAGAAATGCTCCTCATTTCCTTTGTACTTCCAGCCTGCTGTCATTTCAGGCATTTATGCTGCATTAGAGACTCGCCACATCTGAAGCAGGGAATTGCCCCTCTCACAGCCCTGATGTAGGAAGTACACTCAGAGGGACAACCCAACTGCACGTGATGCCCCTTTCCCCAGCAGCGATAAGAATCAAGGTCCTTCCTCCCCAAAAAAGCACATCTGCACACCCACATGGTCCATGCACGGAGCACTTGCTCACTACACTCCAGGTTAACAGGAACCTCCAGGTTCCTACAACTGGCATGTGCTTTCCAAACTGCTGCCCAAGGAACCTCGCATGCTAGCAATCTGTTAAAGCTGCTAAGCCAGAAAATGCATCAAGGATGAGTCCCTGGCAGAGCAGATCTCTGTCCTTTCCTGCAATGGGTACATTTCTTCTTCCACTTCAGAAGTGTGGCCAGCTGTAGCAACAGATGGAAAATTCTCCTACCACACAGCATGTTATCATTCTGTGCTGAAAGGCAGGGAGCTCTCTCCTTTCACTCATCTTCCCCTTATTTCTCTTCCATTTTATAGAGCCCCGTGCTGCCTCCAGTTTAAGGGCAGCTCAATTAAATCCATTCGCAAACAAATGCCCGTGGATGAGAGCAGCCTTACTTCAGGAATTCAGAGCGTGCAAAACTATTCGTTCAAAGATCCATTACTAATTAACAGAAGAGGTCATTTTTTCTATTTTCTATCCATTAATCAAGTTTGTTTGTATCTGGTCTCTGCAGACAGTTGCCCAAAGTGTGTGCACTAAAAAGCTAATGTTTGCCTCTCAAGAAAACATCCGTGTTCCCTACCTGCTCAAATGATGGATAATACACAGGATGCGATGCAACGTTGGGGAAGCAGATGAGTAAGGCTGCTGCACTTTCTGTGTTGGGGTTGCACTGCACCGTGCCCATGGGGTTCAGAAGTTCACCTTTCTCATCTGAAAAGCAAAGTACATAAATCCATAAATCCTGATTGTTTGAAGCTTTGGTCCAGAAAGCACAGGACTGCTTCCAGCTCTGTCACTGCCTGGCCCTGAGCAGGTCACTTCATTTTCCCAACCTCTCAAAGCACTGAAGTATACACGGCATCTTTAGGACTGCAGCAGTCTCTTAAGTCACGTGTGCAATGCCAGGTAAAACAAGGCCTTCACCTTGGCATGGCTATAATACAGAGCAGTAAAGGTACTGGAACTGCTAGCACAGAGAGGTAACGCAGCACCAGTATGCCACTCCTGCAACCTACTGGACAGCAATGGGGAATGCAGGGCAGATCCCATCTTTGTGGCAGAAGCTAGAGACAGAAACACACAGCATCATTAGCTCCTGACATACCTGGGAAGGATGACCACATGTGCAAGCAGCACTCCCCTGTTTTCAGCTGGTCCTTATAATCAAAGAGCATGACATTCACCCAGGCAATGGGGCAGTCCTGGAAAGCAGAGAGAAAAGCTGATGTGAGTGCTGTATTTGGAAAACTAAGGGAAGGAAAGAGCAGCAAAAGAATATGAGATATCCCTATGCAAAGCAAATCCCTCACGATAGCCAGGACTAAAAAGTTATATTATCTCCTTAATTTCTTCCAAGTCTGCAAATTGCTGTACAGAATACAGCAGGTGGGTAACTTTCCATTCTAGAGCATTTAGGCATCCCCTCAAAAAGATGCTGGAAAGAACTCAGCCCCCAAAGCAGCCATGCCTGCTGCCTACCTTTGACATTCTAAAACATATCCTGAGGACATGTTTTAGATAGCATCAAATTCAGATAGTTACCAGTGGTTGAATGGCACCAAACACTCCCTAGAAATGTCTGAAGCTTCATCACCCATATTTTGCAAGCTGAAGATTCTCTAAGTTTTCAATATAGCCTTAAATGGCATACTCAATGATAGTTGAGGGAGCCACATCTTATATCCTTTATGTATTTCAAGGCTTGAGGGGAGAGAGAAGAGCCTCAATTTTGAAACAGGAAAGTGAGTTAACATGCCCTCAGAACACCAGACAGAGAATGCAGAGTATATCCGATAAAAGGAAGAAACAATGTTGGCTCCTTTTGTGCAATAATGAACACTACCTACCTACAGATGACAAACTTTATGCTGCCAATCCCAACCCAACCCTTTCACCCTCCTCCCAACAAGAAGCAACAAAACACCACCACCCCACCAAAATTACCCAACTAAACAAACAAAAAAACCAACACCCAAAAGCCCAAACCCAACCCAGTCACCCAGCCTCATTTGGGAGGTGCAGGACTCCAGCAAGTAAAGTGAGTGGGACATGGCCAAGAAAGAGAAACCATCTCCCTGCCACCAGAGCAAACAGACGTGTTCCACAAGTGACCTAAGATTTCCTGTGCTCAGGTTCCTCAAATGGAACAGTTTGCTTCATGTAACAGTTTAGCAAAACCAGCATTTCACTTGGCTGCTGAGAAAACAAGGCTTGAGCGTACATCAGCACAGAAACTGACTTGCAAAGAGATTGCGAGACCAAATTGTAGTGAGACACACACAGACTGTGTAACATTTGAAGGGATTCACTGAGATATTCTAGAGAATACATCAGGCTTGCCCCGAAGGTGCACCAAACTTGGTGGAGTTAGCTGTGTCAGCATCTCTCCCTAATGAAACAAAATGAATCACTTCCAAGCGACCTCTCACAAACCTCTGGTGTTGATTTGATTAGACTAATCATCTTCTGTAAAATCTTATTTGAGACATCAGCTTTCAGACTGCAGGGAAAAGCTACACACACCACCGCCAGCAATAACCTTGTCTAACAGACTCTGTATGACATCAAACCACAGCACAAAGCCTGCCAAAGAGCAAGGCGAGATTTTGGGTGGATAAAGTCCAGCAAAGAAACGATTCAGCATCATAAGGACAGAAATACCTCCTGCATGACTTACAGAAACACTGAAAGCCAAGCAGTGACATTAAAGCTCTGACTCATCCCAGCCAGTCTGCAGGCTCGCTTGTTTTTGTGATAATAAATGACTTAGTCCACCTATCTGCTCTGCACAGTCCACACAGACAAACAACATGCATGCATTTAACCTCTGAGTACTTTAAGCAAAGCAAGCAAAAAGATAATCTAACAAAAATCAGGGCATGCTTTGACTGGGATCTCCAGTTACCAATGGTTCTAAATGAGATCTGGGCACCCCACTCAGAGCTGCAGCCCAAACATGTGATCAGCTCCACTTCTGCAAAGCTCAGCTCCAGCAAATACCATGACTTTAAAATAAAAGCTCATCAGAAGGCACCATTTTTCCCCATTACAGAACACACATGAACTACTCCTCTTAACAACCCAGCTAACTGAGCTGGTCTTGTTTTATCAATCAGAGCAGTAAAATTTCCTTCTGACTGCCTCGAAACTGAGAATTGCTCCTATGTGACCACAAAAATGCAGCCTGTGGATGAATGAGACGTTCTGTTCAAGGCAAGCTCCAGCAGGAACTGGAGTTCTGCTATTCTTCAGTTGTTTTTTTTTAAAAAACCAGATGAACACACAAAAAGAAAACAATAACGAGGTGATAAGGTTGGTCCTGATCTTAGCCTGGAGATGTTTCCAGTCTGAAGCCTCCAACCTGGAAACTGGTCCATGCAAATAGAACACGTGGGTCACCTGTTGCTCCCCTGACAGTAAAGCGCTGTAACCCTGAGAGCCTTACTGATGTCAACACAATGAGGCTCTGCTGCCAGCTGTGAAGAGGAGCTGGGAGAATCGAGGCTTCAGAAAATCTTCTGTGATTGCATTTGTCAGTCCCTCATTTCCCTGCACTCTGGAAAAGTTACCATGACTAAATCCTCTGTTTAAAGCATGGTAACTGTGTTTTTATGGCTGCAGAAACACTCATGTACAGAGGAATAGACACATTTGTTGCTCACAAAGAAAACTCACATACAAAGAGCTAGAGGTACCATGCTTACTTAAGGTGGGAAACCAGCAATTCCATTCCACTTAGATCTTCTCATACTGAATTATTGTTATTAATGGGTTAGAAGTTTTGAAACAGAGGCAAAGAAATTGAGAAATATCACTGCCTCTCTGATTCAGATGCTCAGCACAAGAGCTGCCAAAGTGACGTGACGCTTTCCATCTGCAGTTTGCAGCACCTGGACAATAGCCTTCAAAGTCCTACACTTTGCTTTCACCTCACCTACAGCTCTGCTGCAACTGGTGCTTACATTACTCGTGTTCTTCCCCATTCTTGGCTGTTAACTTGCTCCACAGAGACTTGCATAAAAGACCTTTCTAATAAAAGAGGATGTAGCATAGAGTAAGGCTTTAACCTCGACTGCAAAACAAGGAAGTTGTGGAACAGCAAAACAGCAAAACTAACAAATGATTCCTCTTTGTGTGCATTCTGATGTTGAGTATGTTTCTTAATAGCTTTTCTGAAGAAGAAATTACAGTTAAAACATCCTTCCCTATGGGCAGCCACTCCTCAGCTTCCTGTTCCTGCTGAGGAAGTTACTGGTGTAACTTCTGTAAGCTCTTTTATTCACAAAGTCATCTGAAAGCAATGGGCACTTGGCACACAATGGTGTCCTGTGCCCTGCAGCTCTGACAAGCCTGGCTCAGCCTCACATTGGCTTTACTTACAGCTTTCTTGGACTTCTTCTTGGTGGATCGTGCTTTCTTTGCCTTCTCGATGACAGCATAGAGTGCAAAGCAGAGCCGTGCCATACGAGGAAGATCACAGATATTAATATCGAAATCCAGCCTCTGCTTCCACACCGGCTCTGAGCACACGTTCACTTCAGAGCTTGACACCGTTTTGCACAGCATCTCATTGCCATGAAAGAGACCTGCCTGCACCACCAGCTGAGGGGAGGAGAAATAAGAGAATACCGTGAATCCACAGGGACTTGACCTGTCTGCAAAAGACCCATGACTAGAAGCAGAATGGGACAGGGATCCACTCCTGAAAACAGGATGCCCTACTCCTGTTTCTTTCCTCTGGTTTACCAAGACACTAAGCCCCTTAATACCCAGTTTTACTCCACTTCAGTAAGAGTGCTGTTATCTTTTCCCTTTATGTAAACTTGCAAAAGCATTGCAAAATGCTTGGGTAATTAATTGGTAAGAATAATACATGTTTCATCCTGTGAAGCCAAGCAATATAAATATTCAGCAAACCTCACCCACTGAGATGCTGCAAAACCTCAGGAACCCGTCACACTGAAAAAGCCAGGCAGGCACCAGGAGCTGACCAGTGCATATGCCAAAGAGAAAAATCAGGAGCACAGGACACCCAAACACTGGTTTGTCAGAGCAGGTCTGCAGTGCAATGCCAGCACATTTGTGTCTGCAACCTGCACTGCTCCTGCAGCCTGCCAGACTATGGTACAGCTGACAGGCCAGGCTCATCCCCAGCATGACCTCCTCTTGCAGCGCTGCTAGCTAACCCAAATCACAGGACACTCCCCAGGAAAAGCTCCCTGCATTGTGCACTGTGTCTTAACTCCAGCACTCACAACATCTCCTATCATTCTCTTCTCAGAGCTGGATTTCCCCTCCTCCACTTCCCTGCATCTCCACACCTCTGTCAAGCAGCATCACTGCAGAGGAGCAGATGTTTGTTACTCACAAACTCTTGCAAGGGAATGCACTTCTCTGCTGCTGAGCTGCTGCCTAACAGGTTCCCTTCCCCTTCCTGTTGCATTGCATCTTTGGAACTACCCAAGGGATGAATGAAGCATAATGGAGGCTCACGTGAGATCAAGCTGCCGGCCTCTGCTTTCCTCACCACAAACAAACAAGACAGATGCAAGTGGGAAAACAAAAAAGCCAAAACACAAAACCCAGAACTGCAGTACCTACCTTCATTCTCTCATCTGCATTGACCTTGCTGCCTTGCACTAGTTCAATGTAGAAAGACTGCTCCAAGGACCAGAGAGAACCGTAGTTCGGCTAGAAGGAGGAAAGGGTTCTGATTAGAAATAGATGCAAATAGATGTAAAGGCTTCTCAAGCCAGCAGCAGTTCTCATCACTCATCACATGCTTTTGACCCCAACACAAAAAAGCACCGCACTGCAGGTGAGCAGTATTCTGTCACAACTAAGGCAGGTATGGAGGGATCTGGAATGCTGACTGGAACCCTCGGCCCTTAAGCCCTGGAGAATAACCTGCCCCGAAAGCAGTGGGGAGAACCAGCTGCCATTCCAAGACCAATATTAGCATCTCCATCAATATACCAGTTAGCAGGGACCTGGCTCAGTCACTGTGCCCTTTTACCTTTTTCTTAGGGAGTGGGGGAGGCTTCACTGCCATCTTTGGGGGGTTGGCAATACTGTTGATCTGCTCATCTCTCATAGCAATAATAGTGGATGAGTGTACCATAGTCAGGTGGGGTGTTAAACCTCGGTGCAGGCAGCTACGAATGTACTGCAAAGAGAGGAGAGAGTCAGCATGGATGAAACAGAGTCAGGCAGGCATGAGAAGTCAAGCAAATCAGAACTGCTGAAGCAGAAATAGGTGACAAGAAATTATGGAAAGGACACGGCAACAACCAAAATTCCATTTTAATGTACTTCCTCTTGTTTTTTTTAAACCAGCATCTCCCTGGTCTCACATTGCCATAGCCAAGAATGTGACGTGCCTTGCACCTGACATTTCATCAACTGACTCAAAAGGCTGTGCTGGGGAAAACTGCTGGGGATGCAGCACCCACAGCCACACTTTGCCCTGCCAGGGGAATGCAGAGTAGGGAATTACTTGTTCAACTTTCAAAAGGCAAACCTCTAGTCCACCGCGAAAACAACAACTATAAGCTATAAAGACATTTACACCACTCTCGGCACCCAGCGACAGGCTTAGATCCAAAACCATAAGGACCTGTCAGGTTGCTAGAAGCATCCCTTGCCTTAAGCAGCACCCAGGTCTTGCCATCAGTGTGCTCCACTCCTGTAAACAGCAACTTCTCCTTGATGGAGGACATGTCTCAACCCAGCCTCGGGCTAAAAAGAGTACAAAGGGGAACAGACTTTCTTTTATCAAAGCAAGACAAAAGGCTCACCTGGAACTGGTACAGGGGGTAGTTCCCGTAGAGATATTCATACTTCCCATTCACCTGCAGTGTGTAGTCCTCCGGGTTCTCCATTGTCTCATGGCGGAAGACAGTAGCCTGCTTCTTGACAGCATAGCTCATTAATGTGATGGGGAACTCATTTGGGGAGATCTGGAAAGTGAAGCTCTCCTACAACCCCAACAACACAGCACGGACTGTCAAATACCAGCAAAGAGCTGAAATCAGCACAAGAAGCAGCAATAGCTCAGCTGGGAGGTAACAAGATTCCTCTTACTGACAATAAAGGGAAAGATAGCGAGGCCAAATTATACCCCTCCCACCCCCGAAGCAAATAAGTAGGGATGTTTGCCAAACTGGGCAGGAATACATTTCAGCAGTGCAAGCACAGGGCTGGAAATTAACAACTAAGTCCAGTATAAACATGACCATTAGTACACGTGGCTGGTAGTTACCAAAAATAAAATAAAATCTTCCTACTGCTATTCCACCAGCAAAGCAAATGGTGGCTGGGGTCATCGTGCTCAAGCTATTCTCTCCTAGAGGTTCCTGCTTCATGCCCAGGCACAACATGCAAAACTCACGTTAACCAAGGGCAGCAGGCAAGAACAGGGCCCCATAGGCACCACAGACCAATGCCTGCAAGCAGTCTATGCCGAGCTGGCTTCTGTGTTTCTCTCTGATCCATAAGCAAAAAGCTTTCCATCATGTCTGCATACAGCAACTTCAGTCACCAGCTAATTGGTACCCGAGGGGAAACACGAACAAGTTAAACAATGCCACAGAAAAACTGGTGCTTTACCCCGCCAGACTGAAACTTGACGTTGACAAAAATGTTCTTGGTGGGTGTGTGCAAGAGTCCAGTTCCAAGGCCTTTGGCCATGGGCTCGAGCTGCAAGGGAAAGTTGTACTCCATCCAAGCTGCCCAGCTGAGCTGCTGCCGCTTTGCTGCTCTCTCCTCACAGAATTGGCACATTTTGGTGCGGAAATCATTCACCTCTGGATCCTGCACTGAGTCAAATTCGTGCAAACCTGTGTGGAGGTTAAGAAAAAAAGATGAAATAAGCACTTGTACCCCTTGGGGAATTAAGCTGGTGATAATCAAATGACTGTGAAACAATCTTCCTAAACACATACTTAATGTTTGTTAAAAAAAAAAAAGAGTCAAGTCAGCCAAGCTGCTAGTAATTGCTCATTTATTCTGCACAATTGCAGGGAGTAAAGACACAATGCTATGTCACTCTGTCAGAAGGAAAAACTGCCCTTCTTGCACTTCCATACGCACTATTCCCTTACTACAAGCACTACAGAGAAGTCTTGCTTAAAGTCTTGGTTATTTCATCTACCACGTCAGCAAGATTCCATTGCCATTCCATAAAAAATAATGCCATCTAGGACAGAGGCTCATATCACCCATGGCCAGCAGTCCTGCCACGCTCCTGGTGAGACCTGTGATGAGGGAACTGACCTTTCCCAATAAGCAGGCTGATTTGGGAGTTAATAAGCTTCTTGACTCTGTCACCTTCTCGAGCCACGAGCCGCAGGACGGGCAGGAAGGGTTGGATGTCACAGAGGCGCCGCTGCTCATCCTCCAGCTCCTGCTGTTCAGCTGTCTGGTTGATGCACGTGAAGACGTAGGCCTCGGGATCACTGAGCATATGGTAGAGTGGCTCATACTGAGCGTGCTTCCACACCACCTGGGACAGACCAACAGCACAGTGAAACTACTGCTGCACTGCCAGAACCTCACCTTCCTCCTCCTGCCATCCCACAGCCTCACTCCCCACCTTCTCTCAGCATCCCTGCAGCTGCAATCACAGGCAGTATTTTCAGCCAAGTCTGGCAACTCCAACTCCTGCTGAAGATTTGGGTAATAAATCTGGGCAGATTTATTTGCAAGCGCCTTTAACTGACTTGCTTTTCTCTTCTGTGCTTGCCACTTGTTCCGGGCACAGCACATCTCTTGACCTCCGTATATAAATAACTCCCATCTGAATACCTGGCAGTAGGTGCCTGCTGACTGAGAGCCTTGTGAAATGGAGGTATTACTGGAGGGAAAAGCAGATTAAGTAATTCACCTCCAGTAACGTGAAATCTGTGACAGAGCCAAGAGCTTTTCCCAAGTCTTCTGAACTCCATCGAGTGCTCCCAGCGGGTGACGCTTCCACACGACTACTGATATTCCACTCCTCTGCTCCCTTCCCAAGAACACACTGATGGGCCTCCAGCTGACCCAGTAAAACACAGAACTGCAACTTAACAGCTGGAACCAATCAGCTCCACTTGCCTCTTATTTATTTATTTACTTATTTTGGGCCTGAAAACTGCAGTATGAGAAAACCGGGAATAATCTGGCACCGTGCTTCTGTCCCTTGTGATCTGTGACTCATCTAGGCCAGGTTGCTGCTGCAGAGAAAAACCTTCTCCATTCTATTTTCCTTCACTTTCCCCTAACCGCACTTTCTGCCCAGGGAAATAAGAAAGTATCATTTCTTTAACGCATGGTTTCGCAACAGCATTTCATTCCTCAAATTAAATTCCCTCTGTCACTTCTCAGTTTTCACCGTTCGGTTTCTGTGATGCAAGAGGTGGCAGGGCTGACACGCTGAACACTGAGTCCAGCACCTTAGTTTGTCTGTTTGGAGCGACCTCTCTTCCTTGAGTCTGCACAGACAAGAGCACTGCTAACAAAAGACCCAGTGTTGGTGACTGGCTGGCTCAGGGAAGCAGCAACCAAAAATGCTACCCAAGCCCTGTTTTGCCAGCTCATGTCTGCACTCATCCTGCAGTCACTCAGAAACTAATTCACACCTCAGTACCCAGGGAATAAAGCCCAACTCATTGGCAGCACCATCAGCACCCTGTTGCTGGCAGCCTCAGCAGCTAGATGTGCATTTAGTGGGTTGCAGAGGCTCTCACAAGAAGCTCTCAGAGCAATGTATTAGAAACCCAGCTTGCATTAAGACCCAGCACAGCTGCTCACACGCTGCCAAGAACAGACTCCTTGTTGCAGGAAGCCGCAGATGAGAGTGACCAAGGCTGTTACCTGTTTGATGGTGCCCAAGCTGGCATTGCAGGGCACAGAGAGGTTCAAGTATATGCCTGTTGGCAGCAGAAAGTCCACCTGGATGTTTTGGTTTTCCCCCTTGGACCAGAATTCCATAGGGCAGTAAATGCCCGGGGGCATCCTGCTCACTGCTTAGCTACGACCTGCAAGAAAAGAGAAAAAAAGTCTGCAGCTTCCAACTACGTAATGACTCCTCAGAACACAAACCTGTGCTGGGCTTTGCACAAAGCTAATACCCAAAAGGACCCAAAGAAAGGAAGGTTATCAGATCTTCCACAGCTCAGGAAAATTGGCACCTCAGTTAAACTTCCAGTCCAGAGCCTTTAAGCCACAGAAATATTCTTGCTGCTGGTTCTGAGCCTGCATGCATCATCCTTAAAACAAAACCAGATAATGTTCCGCTGCATAACCCACCTCTGAAAGTATAGGAAAAGCGAAATCTAAGGCCAAGACAACCACAGCAAGTTTGTTAATTCCATCTGCATCCATTCACTTTCCACTTTCAGGTACAAACACAGATAAATGCGCACGTGAATGACTAAAACAAATGTGTTCAGCAGAGGCCCATCGTATGGTTTCTCTCTTAAAGACACATAATGTCAAAGTCAGAGGAATTCTCAAGCTCCATCCATTTGTCCATGCACAAAACACTACAGCAATATAAAACCCTGTTTCCTCCGACTCTTTGCTAGCTCTAAATTCATCCCTGCACATGCCCTGAGCAATTCGGACAGTCACTTATCTTCAGCCTATGGAAGCAGTATAAAAACTGCTAACTTCACAACTTAAAACATGGCTTTGCAGCTGTCAGCTGGTGTACAAACTTAGGACACCAAACAACATGCTGCAGAGGATTCGGGTCTCCCACATCATGAAGTACTGCTGGCAGCTCCTCGTGAGCCAACCCCGTGCTTCAGCATGACAAGGAGCCCAGCATCTTATCTGCAGCGCCTGGGAGCACAACACTTCCCCACAGCAGTGAGGTAAGGATTCCCAGAAATAAGAGCTATGTTTTATCTGTCCTGCTTCCTCAGCACACACACTGTATCACACAGAGACCGGATACAAAGACCACAAAACCACCCATGTGCCTTAAAAGGGAGGGAAGTAAAAGGGGGAGGAGGCAAGGTCTACAAGTTTGAATAAAGCAAAACAAGCTTGCCTAGTCCTCTGCTCATTAACAATAAAACCAGCACATTTGTACAATATCTGCTGCCTCAGCCCAATAGTAACAAAAGCAGCAAACTGCCATCACCCTGCTGACAACCAGAGACACAAAGCACAACAACAGCCAAAGCTGCTTCGTCCTGCTGAGGATTTCTGCCTGATGCAACATCCCATCAGACATGAAGCACCATGCCTGAGGCCGTGGCATTCCGAGGCCAAGTTCCAATCCCTCAGGACCTTGTCTTCCCAAAGGATCACACATATCTTGGGGTGTATGGAGATTTTGCCAACAGAAGACGAGGTGGATATTCCAAAGGAATGCAATGAAAATCAAGTCTCTGCAGAGTGTAACAGACACATGTGAAATTACCTGGTCGGTATTTAACAAGCCAGCAGCTACCATCAAACACTCCAACACATCTCCTATAAAAAATGCATTAAGTACAACTCTGGTGTTTACAACGTAGAACTGCTATTGAAAGAAGGGGGGGGAATAAAAGCAACAGGCCATCAGATCACAAAGGGAGCAGTGTTCCACAAACCTCTGTGAGGCTGCTGCCTTACACAGACACGGAAGCTCGAACGCCTACAAGCAGATGACAGAATTACTAAACCCTGGGACTACAAAAAACACCTTTCAAGTTACTAAGAAGTGAGTGGTACGGAGCTTACAGGTGATGGGTGCAGTGTGGGAGACGGCAGGAAACTGCTTTCATTGCAGGCATCAAGTGCAGGGGGAGGAGACCATGGGAAATTCTACGTACACACGTGCTCGGCAGGTTTTTAGCACACAGTCTACACGTGTAGCAGAGGTGAATCAACCCCGTGTTCTCACAGATGCAGTCAATGAACCTTCTGAAGGTGTCTAAGCTCAGGCTTGGTTTTTTGGTGGCGGTCACGGGGTAAAATACCACACACTGTGGGGAAAGGCAAGTTATTTGAGCACTGATGGACTCTTACAAAAGCAAGCCGCAAGTTTCCCTTAAAGAACAGACTGGGAAAATTCTCAGTGTGTCAGCACGGCCCCAGGTGTGCAAGCAAGTCACACCATGATGGGAGGAAGGAGCACTGGGGGGGCTGTCCTGGCAGAGCCAGCTGGATTCCTGCACCCAAGTGGCAGTCACCCAGATTAATGAGACAGAAAAAACGTGCTGAATCTGTTTAACCTTATAGCCCAATGTAATAATTCCCAGGATGTGGATGCAACCAATAGATGCTCGTGGTGGGACTGGCCTTAGCAGCCCTGCTTGCTGATAAGTAGTGACAACCTGTTTACCCACCTGAGAACAAACACACGTGTGGTAAAGGGTGCTAGAAACACTGCTTGTTTGCAGAGGTGTAAGAACCTGCTGTGCTGCCCCATTCAAGGCAGCAGCTCAGAGCAGAGCCAGCAGGACAGAGGACTCCCAGCCACCTCCTGCCACATCCAACTGGCTGCAGCCCTTTTCACCGTAAGAACAGCTTTGCTGTCTTAATAGCAATCATCATCCATTCCGGAGAAAGCATTCACAGAACAGATTTGACACAAGAACTCCTGTGCTCTCACATATCAAAAAAGTGTTTCCTTTACAATTTCCACTTAGTACACTCTGAAATGCACATCAGCATCCCAGCTGAGCCATCTCTGCCCTCTTTCAGTTCCTGGGACTGTGCTGCACCTTCAACACAGATTTGAGTTGCAACACAGCTTTGCCCCTGCTTCATCCAACACATACACACAAGCTAACACTTGGACCACAAACTCAGCAGGAAAAAAACCAGGAGCCCTTGAGAAAGTGGAGAGAAGCATACAAGTACTTACCACCACCTGAAGCTAAAGCTTTTCTATGCTCAGGGTTCAATTCCTCAAACCATAATTCAGACTATCATAACCTCTATTTGGTTTACCATAATAAAACTTCCACCTCTGCCAAATATAAAAATCAAATAAAGATTTGTCATCTTATCAGTTTTTGCTTTACAGATTGATCCTGCCACACAGTTCCACGCGCTGATTCATGATCTCTCAGTGGTCCTTTGCTGTTCCTCCAGTGCCACTGTTGTGCTGTTCCTACGATGCCTTTTATTAGAGATTTCTAAGCCCCTGATTAACCACATCTACTCATTACTTTGCTCACACAAACATTAAGCTGAATCAGATCTATCATGGAATCTGTTCAGGACAACCAGGCAAGGGATGAAATCACACACCCCAATGTTTCAGGCCTCTGAAACACTGCAGAGCATCCCCTTCCTACCAGAGACCAAACAAACCACCATTTACAGAGCACAGTCAGCACCTTCAGCACACAGAGATGTCAGCAGAGAACAATGACCTTTCCATAGTGCACAGCTACTCTATCTACACGAAACACACAGGGAGCAGGTCTTGAACAACCGCTAGATCCAAAGAATCTCTTGGCTTGTGCCCTTCCCTTTCTGAAATAAACACACCCACATTCTGAGCATTTACTGTGCTCAGTGCCTGCCTTCCACATACGCACGCCCATCAAACAGGCTCACAAAGAAAAGCAATAGGAAGCAGAATTACACTAATGCAATCCAAACTGGAGCTAACCTCGTTTGTGTGCGGGACTGATGATGAAAGGGGTTGTCAGCAAGGAGAGAGATAGGAAAGCAGAACGTACACACGGTGATAACAACAGGCTGCAGTTCCCCCAGCTGCAGAGCAACTCAGCAAAGAGCATCAGAGCAATATACATCACTCAGGCTCAGCAGGACCTCCAACCCAACCGCAAGGAATAGCCAGAGGGGGGGAGAGAGCAGCGCTGGTAAAGCAGCTCAAGAGAAACAGAAATGTAAAGCCATACCTCGTCTGGGAGGAAACCGGCACTGCTAGAGAGAGGCAGAGGAACGGCAGGGAGTACGGAAAGCACCTGAGGGGAGGGCTCCAGAGCCGGGCCCTGCTGGAAACTTTAAGCAGCCTTTTAGGCAAGTCGGAGTCAACCAGCTATGTTTTCAGTTGTTGTCTGAGGAAGCATCTAGTGGAAAACGGCACATTTAGCGGTTAAAGCAAGAGCTCAAAACCCGACAGCTTGTAAAGTTCCATTCCCAAGCCCGGCAGTCGTTTGATGCGTGACTTTGAACAACCGACTCCTCTGCGTTTCGGTTCCTTCACGTGCGCAGGCGGACCATGCAAAGGATGCTGCCGAGCGGCGGGCTGTGCTGCAGGGCTGCTGCTGCTACTGCTGCCAGCACGGGCACAGTCCGGGAGATGGAGGAAGTTGTGATAACGAGAGCAGCTCGCTGAAATTAGCCTTTTTGCAGCTGACAACACCAGACACCCAGATGCATCACGCAGACACAAACAAGCCGTACGTTGCTACAGACCCTTGAGCACCACACACCCAACCCCACACTTCTGGGCTCCTATCCGAGGTACGAACGGCACAGAGGTGCCAAGGGAGCGGAGAGCCGCTGCAGGGCACGGCACGGTACGGCACGGCACAGTGGGCACCGACGGACCGAACCCGCAGGGCTGCAGGACGAGGCCGGGCTCAGCACCACCGCCACCCGCGTGACCTGAGGTGCCGGCTGAGAGCTCATCCCGCACATCCCGAACCCGCAGCCCGGAAATACCGCATCCCTGTAAAACAGAACCCGTTTTCCTCGGGATCTGCTACGGGATGCCGAGGAGCACGCGGGGCTTTATTCCCCGCGGAGAACACGGCCAGACGGGGCCAAACACCCCGCGCTGAGGCGGGTGGGGGGAAGCTGAGGTGACCCCCATCCCTTCTACCCCCCACCCCGCTCACCTGCTCCGCACTCCCGTGCCCGCCGGGCTCCCGGCCCCGCCCCGCTGCCGGCCCCGCCCCGCCCCGCTCGGGCACCGTCTGCAAAACGCCGCCCCGTCGGGCACCGGCTGCGAACGGCGCGCGCAGCTCGCGTGCACAAAAGGCGCGACGGAGACGCGATGCCCGCAGCGGCGGCCGCCGCTCCCGCCGGCTTGGAGTCGCTGCCACCGCCAGCACGGCGCGGCAGGGCTGCAGCCCGCAGGGTTGAAGCGCGTCAGGACGCTGCAGCCCCAGGGCCTCAGCCGTGTCCCAGCGCTCCGCTCTGCGCCTCCTTACGCTTTCAGCAGCAGTTCGGCACCGAAAGGGCATCTGCTCGTTCGAGGGATGTCAGCTCGTGCTGCGGGGCAGCGCTGTGAGCGCGGAGCTGTGCTCGGATCGCCTCAGCCCCACGCGTGGAAACAAGCATTTTTACAAGCCCCAAAATGACCGTTTTTCCTAAAGCTCGCATGGCACATCATTTAGGTAAAAACTCAGGTTTTTCCACGGTATAAGCCAAGGAAAGCTCATTATTCTCACGATCTGACTCATGTGGTTCCCTGAACATTACTAGTTGGCAATGCGGGATCGCTCAGCATCGGTACAAACTGTGACTGTCAAAACGTTCGTTCTCAGCTCTGTTTGAATCCACCACGTCTTAATGTGACCTTTCAAAGCTCAGAAACTGCCTATTTTAAATTGTTACCCCTGACATGTGCTGCGGATATTTTTAACAGACTGTTTACTGGAATTCTGGTTTCTGTTCCGCTCTTTTTTTTTTTTTTTTTTTTCCCCTTTCAACAGCTTTTCTGCTCAGCAGCTCCCAGGCCCACACGCGGCACAGCACTGCAGGACATCTGCCTGCAAGGCATTGGACAACACGCTGCAGAGAGGGGGAAAGGGAACCGAAAGTCAGAAAGCAGTTGCAATGCACCAGGGTAAGGATGAGATGTCCAGGAAGGGAAGGCGGGTTCCTGCTTTCCCTCTGGGTTATCGAGAGAAAAGAGCTATGGGGGTTGAAGGAAAAAAAGCAGTCAGAGGTATATGTGGCATTGCCACTGTGTCCAACACAAAGTGTTAAACCAGCACACCATCTCCATGCCCTTAGTTACCAGTCTTTCATAGCTCCTCCTCTTGGCACTTATCCGCACATCACTTTGCAGGTTGTTTCTGCCTTCTCTGCTCCAGCTGCGCCATACTTGCACAGTCTGCCCCGCATCCCTTTGCACAGTGGACACAGCTGGAAACAACAAGTGTAAGGGTCCTAAACATCTCCCTTCCTAATCCTGCTCTTTGGTGCACAAGAAGGTTGCTGCTGGCTGTAGCCTGGATGGAGCAGCTGGCTGGCTTCTAGAGGGGAAGGGAACAGAGGGACGAGGAGGATGACAACAAGCAAATAACATCACCGTGGCACCTTGTGTTTACAGCACTGCCTGTGGGCACCTGGAGAGAAAAGCACTGTGCCAGCCTGCAGCTCCTGAACCACCTGGATATTGGCAGCCAACAGCACGTAGGTATTCACTGCTTCTGCAGGCAGAAAAGCGATAAGGCTAGGATTTCTAGCCTCCTACCCTCCACTTACTCAAAATAAATAAATGAGAAAGAAAGAAAAAAGCCACATTTAATTGCACCACAAAGCAAACAGGAAGCCAGAGCAGTTTTAGGAGAGTTGAAACTATTTGCTCCATGTGGTTAACACTACCAAACAGGCGGGCAACCGCGTTTTTGCATCAGCTATGCAGTTGGTCTGCAAATATGGCAGGTAACTTGCTCTTATTTAAAAGTCAAAAGAAGTTTTCTTGGCCACAGGATACAAAATAAGATCACAGCCACAAGAAGCATATGGCAGTGATCCCTGCCGGCTGCAGGAGGCGAGCAGGAGCCTCACCAATAAGAGCAGAGAGGAGGTCACACCAAGAGCACACACTGAGGACCACCATTTCTTTTTGCTTCTCACACAAAGCCCAGTGACAGCTCAATGCTGGCTTCTCGTTCTTTGTGGGGGTTTCTTGGAACCCGTGTATGTCAGGCCCTGAGCTTTCTTGAAGCTAGCAGTGTGCACACTGAGTGGAAGGGAGGAGAGCTGAAGGTTTTGCTAATTATAGTGAACTTCATAAACACTGCAATACCTCTGTATCTTACAGATGTTGGCTCAAGCAGAGCCAAAGGAGGAAGAACAGACCCTCCTCGCTTTGAAAATCAGTGCCAGTGCTCTCAGGAAAGCACTGACTAATCCAAACCAAGTGCAGATCCAACACTCAACTTCGTTGGTGAAATTCAGATGTGAATCCACCATTTTAATGTCAAGCTCTGGATGATTCATACAGCAATCCCTGCTGTGGTAAGACATTGGAGGTAACGTGCACAGCCTGCTCATCAGCATTATGGAGCAAACATCCATCCCTGGAAAGCAGGTTCCCAGCTAGCACTGGAAGCATAGCAGCACCAGCTCTGACAAATTGCCATTTGAAGGCAATACAGCACTGCTAACAACGTCTGCTTTTCATTATTAATGCATTCAGAATACGTACACTCGTTTGTACCGCTTAACCAGGCTCTAGGTGGAATGGCACCATAACCTCTGCACACCCAGGCTTTTCCTCCTTTGTCCTTGATATGTGAAAAAAACTGAGAGGCAGAAGTGAATTGCCCCAAAGTTACATAGGAAGATAGTGGGGAAAAAAATCAGATTAGATCTCTAGTATCCTTACCAAAGGACTCGTTCTATTAGGATAATGTAAATTTTCTTGTAATTTTTACCCCCCCTCAAGAGAGGAGAAGAAAAGTGGATGAAATGGTTACTGCAGCTAACGGTTTGGTAGTGGGTAATTCAGGCAGGTTGGGAGGTGATGTGCACTGGAACCCTGCTGGATGGGAGTTCAGGGAGATGATGATTGGAAAGGAGAGCACACGGGAGATTTCCCCAAGGAAGAGCAGAGGTTAGGAAACAGGTTTACTGCAAGGACCATGGGCTGGTCACCCCTCACGTTGCTCTCCGGAAAGAACAGAAACCAGCAAAACACTGCGTTGAATAAAACCGAGAGGAGAAATTCACCAGCACACCTTCTTAAAATGAGGGCTAAAACCACCACCACCACCTCTCTCAAGGTCATTATCACACATCTCAGGTTCCACATTCCCACAGCTCAAGTCCCACCAAAATGGCACGTCCTCAGCCAGGCACAAGGCAGAGAACGAAACAAGGGATCACAAGCACATTTGCCATCCTTTCCCAAGTACGGGCTGGGGAACCCCACTTACAGAGCTGAAGGGCTTTGGGTCAGCTGACCACACAGTGGTTTTAATATGAATTGTTTTTCTTTCAAAAACAAGGCCATGGTTTGCTTGTTGTTATTGACACAAGAGAGCTATTTTGGAGCAGAAAACTACAACAAAGCCTCTGCACGTTTTTCTCTTCATTTGATGGACATCAGACAAATAACCCATGAAGTAAGGTCTTCCCATGAGCCGTACAGAACTGATGGTGAATTACTGGGTTAGGATTCGAGGAATTGAGCAGCCTGTTTGTTCAAGCAGTGTTAAAGCCTGGGTCTGCCTGAGTGACAGAGGGAGGGAATGGCAACATCCCCAGCTCACCATTGCAGCCCTCAGCAGGAATGTGCTGGCATCCTCGCCCAGGTGAAAGCAATGTTTGGTTTGCGTGACTGTGCATTTCAATGGAGGGCATCACGGACTTGAGGACAACACACACTTCCTTATATGCAAGGAAATAACTGACCTAAACCTGAGTTTAGTTGCAACAAGCAGCTAAGCTTCCTATCTTGATCATCACCAAAAGTCCAGGACTTCTGAAGGAGAAAAACACCTGGAGGCACTCTCCTTAGGAGGCTATAAAGTCAACCAGGAGGCCACGCTTGATACCTCCTTGGTTGTGACTTTGAAATTCTAATGAAGAAACAACTTCAGCGCATGCTGAAGCACTGCATGGAGGAAAAAGTGAGTTCACGTAATTGGTGGTGGTGCAAGAAGCACAACATCCCAGAGAACACAAGGGAAGGTATTAGTCAAATGCTAGACTGGGGGAGATGCTGCTGACCCAGTTCTGTGAGACGCCGGGGACACGGTTTGTGTTTCTGACTGCAGAGATGCATGAAAATAGTTTGGGGAAAAAACAAAACAACACAAAAGCAAATCAACACCACCAAAGAAATCACCCCAAAATTACGCACGCTGCTTCAAAACCCCAAGACTTACTGCTTTCAAGCACAGGACCTGGCATCAGGTGCCCACATCCTAACTCTTACTGGCATTGGTGCTGTGGTCTTTAATAAGTTGTTTCACCTGTTTCTCTGTATGCAGAATACAGATAACATAACTTCCGCCTCTCGCGGAGGATTTTGCAAAGCTTTGTTGTTGTACAAGTCATCTGAGGTCTTTAACTGGTGGTGCCACAGAGGTTCAAAGCATCTGTGTCAACACAAGATATTTATTTCTTCACCGCTTTGAAACAGAATTGCATCTGCACACACACATTTCTCCCCTACGCAAGGAATGCCTCTCAGAAATCTACTGCTGCTGGAAATACAGAAACAAAACGGGTCCAACAGAAGCACAGTACGTCTCTTTTCTCACTATCAGTTCTTCACAAGGGACAAACAACTTTCCTCTTTTTGTTTTGCAGCTCATTTTCTTGGGAGCATTTCTTTTAGCAGCAAATAAGCGACCTATAAAACCACAAACTTCCATTCTGAGCTGTAACTGCCTGCTTAACCAAACCACGCTATTTCATCTTGAGATTACTGCTGGGGGATTCTGGATCCTTTGCTGTCAAAAGAAAGTTAACATCTACTCTCCCTACACTCAGAAATCCAGTTTCAGTTCACACGAGTGCCAAGTGTCCAAAAAATACCAAATCGGACCTCAGTGATCAACTCAGAACATTGAAAATCAGCCCATCACCTTCCGAGCTTTGGGATCTTGGGGGTCCTTAACAACTGTTTCCAGTCAGACCGGATCTCACAGGCCCTGTGTGGGTGGCTGTCTGCACACTGAAGGCAGATGCAGGTGCCTGCACCCAATATTTTGCACAAGCTCATGGGTTTGCTATGTTTGGGTGGTTTTTGTTTGTTTAGTTTTATTTGATGTGCGGGGCGTATATTCAAAATTAAGCAGCATTCAGAACCCAAATACACTCTCTCTCTCTCCACAATAAACAGAATGTGTATCACATTACAAAACGAGGCAGATGCCAGTGACAAATGCTGCAAGAATTTTAACAGCCACCTGAAAAATCACTTAAGAGTCAGAACTGAGTGGCAACGGCCATTGCATGAGTCACCATCAGCAGCAAGGAGAGAAGGAATGTCCAGGGAGAACTTCATTTTCTCTTTTTCCTCCAAAAACGACAGCTTGGCTTTGGCTGAAAGGAATTTTTTTTTTTTTTTTAACCATAAGCAGAGTAAAATTTCCACTTGTGAAAAGGGGAATTTCCACCTGAGGCAAAGTAATGAAGCATCATTTACATGGCTGGAGGTAAAGCTACAACTTTCACCCTGGGAAAGGCTCCGAAGGAAAAATGACATCTTTTGGTAGCAGGAAGGTGCAACATTTTTCTGTCCTCTGATTCTGGCCCAAAAATAGATAATGTTTGTTTTTATTAAGTGTTAAAAATACTTACAAAGAGAAGATGTGTTTCAGAGAAGCCAACATTCCAGCCAGCCTAAACAGAACTGGGAAACCGTACTGGACAGCCATTAATTACATTAAGCACTTACATTCTGTGCTACAAGGGTGAGTGGCTCTCAAAATAAAATAAAGTGCTTCCCTGTTTATTCTGACAAGGATTTGAGGCAGGCTGGGGTCCCCTCACATCAGCAGGCTGCACTTCTGCAGCTCAGAGGACTCGTGCACACCTCACCCTGCCCTTTTCCATGCCATGGCCATGCTACAGCCTTGGTTTCACTCCCAGGAAAGAGAAAGAACAGTGATGCTGAGCATCAAATCAGCTAAAAGATTAGCATTTCTGATGCACAAATTATAACATCTGATATCCTACTGGTCTGTTTCGTACGATACTCACAAGTCATCTACCCAGTGATGCAGAGACTGATACTATGAGCTTGGGCCAGTGAAAAAAACAATCATGGTAAAGTTTCCATAGAGTTAAAGCTGAATTTTATACTTTTCTGCCAGGGTCCCTCAGCGCATGGTTGGCAGCTCCCCCCATTCACCCCTACCCAGATCAACAAGACAACAGTTAGCAGCACACCGCTGTGCTGGGTGGAAAGGTGCTGCCCAAGAGCCTGCATGTGGCACTTTGCATGCACTAAGAGATGAACAGCATGCAAAACAGCACAGCGGGACACACAAAGCGAGTTTTAGATAAGCGTTGCATCTGCATTATTGACAAAAAACCCAACTCACTCCCACTCTTATACCACATCCTTTTGGGTTGTCTGGAATTTTTTTTTTTTTTTTTATCATCAATAGTTGCAGAGTTTGCTTCTTTTCTCTGGGACTTAATTGATTACAATAAAAGGAAACAAAAAAAGGCAGATTCTTCCAAGAAAACTGTGTGTCATTGGGTTTTGCTTCTTTCTGAACACAGGTTGTGCATGGCCTCATCCCAAGTGCTGCCTTTCAAAGCCAAAACACCTCACTCTGGGAACTCAGCTTCCTTCAACACCCAAAATACCATTTCCTTCAGGCTTCAGGATCACGCTGCAAAGATGCCAAGGTCTAATTTGAGGTAAATTAAGAAATTAATTGAAAATTGAGAAGAAAGTCTCATTTCACTGGTACTTCAGTTGAATCTAGCAAGTAATCTACCCCTAAAGAGACAACAAAACCTTCCATACTGGTCAGTGACAGTGATTATCAATTCATTTATTAAAGCAATTGAACGATGGTAGTTTCCACAAGCAGGCAGTCTTAATTCCTTACTGAGGAGGGTTTGCAGCCTACCTTCATATTCATATTTTGTGTAGTTCTCAGAAACAAAGCACCAAAGCAACTTCTTCATTTTCCCGAGTGAAAAGCAACATACCACAAATTACCCCCAGCCTATACACCTTCACATACCCAACATTCCATTATTTGGTTAGAAAACTGTAAAGATATCAGGCTGAATTTGACAGTTCTCACTTTCACACGGTCCTCGACAGCCAGTTTGTGTGTTAGCACGACAAGGACACAGCAACTCACACCCCCTACACTCATCTTTTTTTTCAACAGGAAAGATAAAAATGTTGGCAGCCCTTATCTAGGCTGCCTAGAAGTTCCTCTTCTAACCCATCTCTGCACTGCCACCAAGACCAGAAGTCCAGCTTTGCCCTGAAACCAAGAGGAGCGGATCATCAGATGGAAGCTGCAGAACAGCACCTGCAGCCCGTGGTGCCAATGGGGCTCCGTGAGATAACGTTGCATTGAATTTCCTATTTTATTTCCTGGTTACTTGCAACAGGAAAAAACTCAACCTCTCATTTCCTTCCTCCTGCCCACTTGCTGGGTGATGTTTTGAGCAGCTGCGATAAATTGGCTACAGTAAGGAGCCAGATTTTCAATTTGCTATTTGTCCCAAAGGCCACAGGTAGAAAGACACGGACAAATCCTCCCCAGTACAATGAGGGCATGTCAGGGGTAAGAGGGCAGTGACAGGAACGTACAGTTAGCAGAGCTCCTAAGCAGCAAGAGGCACGATGCCAGGCTGCCCAGAAGGAGATGGATGGTTCCACTGAGATCGTTGGCAACTGGGCCAAGATGGGGCTTTCAAAATCAGGCTTGGAAATTTAATGGTTAAAAAAAAAAAAAAAAGAAAGAAAAGAAAATGATTAATTTGTGTGGTCTCTTCCCTACCAACCTTGTAGGCACATACCATGTGCAGCACTGAAACACTGCCATGGTATGCTGCCACACCACATTGCTTAGTGTGACCCTAAGAATGAAATGGAGTTTCAACTGAAGATATTGTCCACGTGGAAACCACTTGAAAACATGGACCAAACAAGTCATTTGCTAGAGTACTGCACTAGAAGATGTAGCTTGTTTCTATCGCCCTGACAATGAAAACCTATTTCTAGGAAGTAGAGTTTTGAAAGAATTAGCAGGAACAAAGCACCAGAAAAGAGAACTATTCCATTTATTTTAGTGCCAGCAGAGATGAGCTTCTCTCCACCATCTCAGACTGTTGTATTCTCAGCCAAAGAGCAGCTCTCATGTGAACAGCAGGGAGCTCTGCTTGCTTTGCTCTGAAAAGCCAGAGATGCCAGGACTTGAGATGTTTCTCTGGGAAGCATTGGCTTCCACGCTGTCCAACAAGCTCAATGATGCTGACCTGCCTGTAGTACAAAGGCTGTCTCCTACAGTTCAGATGCCTGTAACCTGCAATACTGCACCAGCAATTGCTGAGCAAAGCAGGCTGCAGAAGAGAGGGCAGAAAGTAACCACAACAAAAGGCACTGTTGGCTCTGTGTTATCTACTTGCTAGAAGTGTGGCTCACCAGCCAGATGCCCAGCAGGTCACCAAGCCCCAAGGAACCCCTGATGGTGGCATTTCCCACCTGCCTCTGCCATGACCACACGTCACACAGTTTGCTGACCAGGTTTCTTTGGGATGCTCTGGGGAGACAAGATGCTCCCTTGATTCTCTAAATAAAAGCCTGCAAAGAAAATGCCTTTAAAAGACATTTCCTCCCCAACCCCAAAAGCCCCCAACAAAAACGTACCTAGCTACTACACACGTGATTCCTTTTGTGGCAAAAGCAAAATAAATTCACAAGCCCTGTGGCACTAAAAATACCTCCTTCCTCCTCCTCAGACTTCTCCTTTTACAGAAGCATTTCTCTTTCTGGGCCATTTCCCAGCCTGTCACCTCGTGCCAGCTCTCACACTGGACCTGTCCTAACACTGAGCTCCTGGTGATGCCATGCAGGCTTTTACTGCTGTGCCATTACAACCTTTCACCAGAGCACCAACTTACAGACCAGTCCATGCTGGCAGCATCAGGAGAAGACACAGAGGATAAGCTGCCCAGCTATACTCCTGCTTACTGCCCTGGGATCAGTCTTTAGAAAAATTAAAACCAGTCACACTGATTCTCCTGTCACAAAAATAGAGAAAGGTGACAAAAAGGGGGAAAAAAGCATGGCAGAACTGACTCTGAGCGTGTTTTTCTTCGCTGTGAATAAGGAGTCAGCAGCTCTGATTGCATGTGTCCAAATTCCCCCAAAGTTTCCCTGAAACTTTCCATTGCAGAGAGGCTACAGAGCTCTAGTAAAGACAGCCATTACTTTTCTGCTGATACTTGTTTATTTACTTCGGTGAAGATACAACTGTTAGATCTTATCGTGGGTGACTGAATCACCCTCTGCTGCATATGAGCAGTTGACTCTCCCTGAAGGAAGGGAGCACATCAGTAGTTCTCCAGATTACAAGGGCTCAGAAGTCACCTGGCTGTAATGGGCCTTGACCCTAAAATGCCCTTCTACCCTTCTGGGTGGTCACCCCAAGTCAAGAGCAATGTTCTGCTGGGAGAACTGGGAGTAACCAACTGATGGGCTGCTTCCTTTAAAGCTGTAGTTTTTATGCTACCTGCAAGCACTGCACACATTTACAAAAACAAAACAACTGCTTAGGTAAGGTAGAAAAGAAATTGTAGAGAGGCAGGTAGCAGGCCAATCAGATGCAGCTTTCCAGGAGGACAAATAGAGCATCTGCTAGATCCTAGACAGATGTGCCTGGAAGACAAGTAGCAAACGAATCGAGGAACATAGTGACTCTAGGAATTGATCCGGAGGATATGAATGAGCATCACCATGAAATCAGCAGTGACAAAGTTACATCCAGCACACAGCAGAGTCACTGCTAAATCTTACTGACTTGTGTCATTCTTGTGTCACCGTAGGCAGCCCTGCCCACAAAGCAGAGACCACAGCATTACAGTGCAAAAATCATTCATATGTCGCTGGTGCCTCTGGAGGAGCTGTAGAAAGAAGAAGGTAATTGAATCCTAATGGAAGCTCGCTCCTGTCAGTTGTAACCAGGACCAAGCAGCAGCCCGTCCAGTTCATTTACAGTTCTGGTGACAGACCAGCTACCAAAAAAAACAGGCAACCCCTCTGCTGCTTTGCAAACATTTGCACGAGCTGTTCCTGCCTCTCCTGATACCACTGATCAGATCAGGTACCACCAGTAACATCAGCTGAGAACAAGCAGTGAAAATGGCTTTATCTGCAAGAGTCTGATGACAGCAAAGAGAGGACAATCCAAAGGCAATGTCCCCTCTGTCCTTGCCCTGTTCTAACCCACATGCAAAGCTCATACATTAATTTCCTACGTCTCTCCCCAGTGGCTGATTAAAGGAGCATCTCATCCAATTCCCTCTCCTTTTCTATCTCCAACCCAGTGCTATCTTTCCATGCTTTGGCAGCTGCTTCTCTCCTCCTCCCTGCCCATTTGCCTGCTGTTGTCTGACTAATTATTTTTTACAAGGCTCAATAATTGATGCAATCTTTCCCATTTTTCATCTTCTTCCTGCAGCACTGTTTGGCAAATGAGGAACTCCAAGAGCAGCTGTGCTCTGCTGGCTGCCCATCTGCCTCCTGCAGAGAGGAGCCATTGCCAGAACTAGCCTCTGCGACTCAATCTTCTATTTACCTTCCTCTGGACCCTACGATCAAGAAGAGGTGCTTTTCAAGTCACTTAGCAACGTGTTAGCAAACCAATAAAGGAGTAAAAGTAGTGTCTGGGAAACACTCGTGTCACATTGGAACAAATTTATCTGCAGCCATCAAGCTCCACTCCTCAAGATCTTTTTGCTTCAAAAGAATTTATCTTTTGACTCACTGCCAGCCAAAGCAGCAACACTGATTTCATAAAGAAATTACTCTCTCATTCTGCACCAGTCATACTGGCCCTAAGCACAGACCTTCTTGTGAGCAAGAACACAGTTCAGATACCAAAGTACATGTGGTATTAGTAGACCTATATGGTAGAACAGCTCCCTCAACCTGCAGGTTATCCATCTAATGGAGGCGAGTTTTGGATTTAACCAAAGAGAGCAGAATGTTACAGATGACAGATCTGTGAGAAATGGGAATAAATGTTTTCAAACAATGTTGGTAACAAAATTCTGTTCGGGTTGATTCAAGCAAGACACCCCATTGTGCAGCTCCCTCATCCAAGTGATGTCCTAGAGATATCTTTCTTCACATTCTGCCTTCAGTGATGATTCAACATACCATTTCCCCCTCTCACAATAAATAGGAAAGAAAACAGAGGAACTACACTGACAGCAAAGTTCCTAATGCTTCTTGGTTTTCTATGAATGCTGCCAGGCACCTGGAAACCAGAAGTCAGGGCTTGTCAGAATTGTCAGTAATATTTACTAAACGTTAGCAATTGCTGCCTGGCTCACAGTTTGGGAGCAACTTCTGAGAAAAATCACTGTTGTCCAGCCTCTGTACGAGCTGCTAACTGCCCAAGGTCATGCTTGTAAGGCAAGGCAACACATAAATGTCCCCTTTTGGTCAAGATGGTCGCTCATGTTACACAAATGCTGCAGGAATCAGAAGTGGAGATTTGTTTTTCAGCTCTATCCTGACACAGACTATGTCTGACTACTGTAGCTGCACGCCTAAGCTTAGGGCAAATTCTAATTTTGTCCATTCAAGAGCAACCCAGGAAGACAGCTGCCAAATGGGAAAGTGACTGGGTAGTTCTGTTGTGAGATCACAACACTGAGCAACACACATTTGAGGAGCACGTGCATACCACAGCATCACCTGTCAGAGCCACTTCTCTGATGTGCAGCAGCAGGATCTCACCCAGAGAAACACCTGAACACGTGCTACCTCTTCCAGAGCCAGCAGCAACATTTCTCAAGAGTTGCCAGAGGCTTCTTCCAGCCTTCTAACCTCCACCCCCGTCCTCCCTTGCAGCTTGTTGTTTCAAAGAGCAGTGGTGTGAAAAAACAGGAAGCCATGCAGAGAAGAGAAAGAATACAGATAGAGGCATGAAACTGCAGCAGCAACAGCTCCCCCAGCACGCACCCCACCTCCTCTTCCCTTCCCACCCCCTTACCACAGGCCACGTTTTTGGTGAGAAACACTGTACTTTTGCTCTTGACGGGAAACTGGTTACGGAGCTGCATGGCCAGAGAGCCACTGCAGGAGGGGAAATCCAGCAGCGTGAAGGAAGTGTTTCTCACTTGATTCTGCAGGTCTGGGGGAAGGAGATGGGAGTGCGGCTGGTATCAAGACAGGCAGAATAAACCCATGGTTGTGGAGCATCAGAGACCCCCAGTAAGGCTGCTACACTTCACTGTCAGCTCAAGTCCTGGCATCTGCTGTCTTTCAGCATGGCGGAAAAGGCAGGACTGCACGCAATCTGCTATTGCAGAGGAACAGTGGGTCAGTTTGTTAGTGGCTCTGCATTCACGGCTTCCCCAGTCCACCTTCTGTTGGCAGCTTCTGTCAACGGGTTCCTCCTTTATTGGAGCCTTCATTGCTCGCACCCTGATCGTTTCAGGCTGAGAGATGAAAAGGGTGGGGATGAGAAAACATCAATTAGAGCCAAAAAAAAAAAAACGTAGCAGGGGACAGAAATGCCAAGCAAACCCCTGACAAACAAGTAAATGCTGTGGCTTCCACATCATACAAGGAATTCTCAACATTATCTCTGCACATAACGCCTTCTATTTTTATGTCAATCGATTTAGTGGATAAAAGGAAAAGAAGCGATGCCACAAGAATCCTGCTGCTGCAAAGATGGGAAAGTAAACAGATATAGGCAAGAACCACCTTGACCAGCATTTCTGAAGACTAACGCTCAGAATTTCAGTAAATGCAGGTGGGATAAACGCACACAATCTGAGCCATAGCAGGTAACAGTGCACAGGGCGAAGCCGTGAAATAACCCAACAATCCCATACTGAATGACAGCTCAGGGTCAGATATGGGCCTTAACACTGAGATACTGGCACAGCATCTCTCGTCTCTGCACTTAGCTTGGATACTGACAATTAATTCTCCTACACCTGCACTAATTTGGCACAGTGCATGGACAAACTGCCTTTCTCTTCCACTGCTAGTGACATATAGAACTATTATTTCAGTTGCTCAGAATCAATAAGGGAAAGAAGCAAAGACAGATGTGAGACGATATAATGGAAAGGAATGTAACAGTCTGATACCCACTGGTGGGAAAGGGGAATGTAGTATTTTCATAGCCATTTTCAAAGACTTTGTATTGCTTGCAAAGGGATACGCTGTGCTGTGGTTTATTTATAAAACCAATAAGAATGTTGACCAAAGAAGAAACTTGAAGAAAAATAAGCAGAGGTCGAGTTTTCTAAATGCAGCCACAAACTCAAGAGAAAGGAGCTCACCAGTACAATCCTTCACTGCGAGTGGGATGCAAAACACAGGAGAGGCCCCAGTACTTCAGAGCTGCTAGAAAAGCCATGCAAACCATGAACAATGTCTGTGATTTAAATGCAGTCAGCGCTGCAGTTTTCTATTCCAACCAGAGAAGCAAGAAGGCTGTGCATGAGTGCCTGAACAAGACCGAGGGAGATTCCCAGCACCTCATTGTGCTGGCACCAATTTTCCTGTGCTCTTAGACCGTTTGTTCTGAATTTTCAAATAGCTCACGAGAAGAGGAACTCCTACAAAGAGTGATCAGAGCAGGGACTTCATCTAAATGATCTGAATCATCCCTTGGAAGAGACCATCCCTGCTTACAGCTGAAGGATCTCTGGAGAAAGGAGCCTGCTAGAACAGATGATTCACTCTGTGGCAATCGCACCAACACATTCCTGCAGGAGACCTAACTGCTTGCCAATGGAACTGTGCCTCTTTTATTCATGGTTACCTTAAGTGACAAAACAGGAGAAATAAGGAGTGTGAAAGGGGGAAAGCACAAAGTCCAACCAATGCACTCTGCAATCCTAATAATTGGTCCCCAGATATCTTTCCCACTGTGTGTCCCTACTGTTCTCACAAGGAATGCAGTACATTCTGCCCACATCTGAACGCATCCATAACAGCCATCACTTTAAGGAAAATGAACCAAGCCCAAGACAACAGGGAATGCTGCTGGGAACGAACCACTGCAGCCGAACATCCATTCCTATCTCCCTTTCACACCCCTCCTACACATCCTCCCTATTTCATTTTCTAGAAGAGAAGGAGATGCAGTCATCATCACTAAAGACCATTGCAGCCTCACTGACAGCCACCCCCAGCCTCGGTGTGCTGGTACAAACGCACCAGCTAGTGGCAAACACAAACGGGAAAGCTATGGAACCAATAAAGCACAAACATAACTCTTAGCAACGTAAACAGATTGCTCAAAGTCCCTTTAAGAGCCCCAGGCCCTGGCAGCAGCACGAGGGCAGAAGATCACTCTGATCACAGCATCCTGACACAGCATGCCATATAGCACAGCAGATGTGTGACTCCATCTCTCACACTGGGTTTGAGAGAGCTGCTGAGCACCCCTGAGCCTCCAAAGAACAACCAGTACTGAGCCTATACAACCCACTTTGTGCGCTTACTATCTCTTGCTTCGAGAGGAGCAATAGGGAAAGAGGAAGCTTTACAAATTTAAGTTCAGCCTTATCCACGTGTTTGGTGGGTGCACACAGGAGATGGCACTCGCAACGGGGAAGGCAGAGAGCAGCCCCTGATAGAGAGGAGAAATCACCATCACTTACCCAAGCCATGCCCTGCCAGGCAGCCACCAGACCAGATAGATTGCTCTGAAAGCAATCCCAAATCCAAAAGATAAATCCAAAAAGGCAGGGGTAGATCTCCCTGCAGGGGAACAGAAAGCATAAAACCCAGGAGCTCCTCCACCCACACCCCCCATAGAAGCTTCTGGGCCTCGTTAGTGTGGATGGACTGCAGCTGCCAGGACCTGATCAGGGCTGCTGACACCTGCCCTTGGCAGCAGGTGAGCTGGGGAAAACATGCACAGCCCCTCCAGAAATGCAATCAGCTCTTGTTCTCCTTTTTTGTGTGTGCAGGCAGTCCCCACAAGGCTGCCCAGGAGGTCCCTCTTGGCAGTCCCAGCTCCACAGCCTCTGTGCACAATTGCATGACAGAGGTGGCTCAGCCCGCAGGTGTCAGAAAGCAAGGAGCAGAGAAAAACCCTCAGGACAACTTAGGGGAGACCTGGCAAGGAGGGGGAAAGGGGTGCTCCTCCTTCTTTTCTCCCAGCATGTAAACCAGTGATGTGAAGTCATGCTAACTGGCAAGGAAACACAACTCAGCTGGAAAAGCAAGGTGAGAAGCACACACACACACACACACCAGCTTTCAGAAACTCTGCTTATTTTCATAATTGTTGTGCACAGTGGAATTAATGACTGTCCAGATGTCAAACTTCATACCCCAAACACAGCAGCGGTAGTTTCACAAACGTGCATTATTCATATATGACCTAAACCACAACAGGGACCAAAAAACTTCTCCAGAACAAAACCCTCGAGGTCTCTGTTGTCCTTACGTACAGATTGACTGCCAGCTTCAACATGCAACAGTTCTTTCATAGCTGTGCTCCACTGTGGGTGCTGTGTTGGTTTGATAGCATGGGGGCACCAGGGGTGACTGCAGGGAGACAGAGAGCAACGTGGGGAATAACAGAACTGCAATATCTTTAATGTGCATCCTGTAGGAACAGCCTCAAAGCTGTCACCTGGCTGAATCTTACAGCATTCCCATGTTTTATTGACATTGCATTGTTAGAATTTAAAGGCAACATCCGGAATCATTTCTTAAGTACAAGAAAATGCAAAATACAGACTGCAAATCTGGGTTTAAGCCCCAACTTCTCTAAGGATGAACAAAAAATCAGTTCAAGTACTTGCTGAAGCCGTGAGCTCCTACAAGGAGTATTGAACAGTTCATAAAACGTCAGTATGACAAAGTGCTGCTCTGCACGAACTGTGTTTGAACTTTTCCTTAACAAACTGAAACACAACCCTTACTGGAAGCACACTTTGTCCCTGAGCCTTATTTCTAGGGGGAAGCACAGAAATGACTCTGAAATTAAAAGGGGAAAAAATCCTCATAAAATAGAGCATCATTTAGAAGGAAAATGTTCAGAACAAATATGTGCAAACATCTGTAAGAAGCAGCAATATAAAATAAACCCTGGCTGTATACAAAACCTCATATAGCTCTGCTTTAAATACAAAGCAATCAGATTCCTGGCAGTACTTCAAAGATCTTTGTGGGTTGGTTATTTTTTTCTCTATCAAACTGAAAAATACATATATTATATATATATATATATAAAAGCTTGAAATGAAAGCTCAAGAACGTGTTAATGAGTTAAAGGACACTTGCAAAAATCTTGTGCCTGTAGCAAAGCCAAATTTCACTTGCACAAGGACTGGCATCCCTTGAGCTTCTGTATACTTCCAGATTCAAGAAGACAACACACAGGTGAGCCTGCCGAAGCTCTGCAGCCCCCTGTAGGGTGGTCTTAAGGCTCGAACACCAATAAATCTGAACTGACAAACTGGCTGAACTGACAGCTCTGTGAAACGCGGCAGCACATCTCAGCCACTGCAACGCAACGGGGGGCTGCTCAACCAACAGGGATCTTCCAGACCAATCTTCCTTTGCACGCTTCTGACGGATGGGACATCTACGAGTCGCATCCCCAGGAAAGTGGGCAGGACGGAAGCTGGAAGCCTCAGGGCAGCACCGGGGCCCTGCTGCTGGCGGCCAGAGGGCGGCTGGATCCCGGCTCGGGCGGGCACTGGGCGGCAGAGGCGACGCTGGGCAGCGGCCAGGCGAGCTGCAGCGGGGACGAAGCCGAGCTCCCGGCGGGCAGCGCTGGGGACGGCCCCGGGATCCAGGCGGGCAGCGCTTGCGGGGACTCCGGGCAGCAGGGCGGGCAGCAGGGCGGGCTCCAGGCGGGCGGCGCTCGTTGGCAGCCCGGGCAGCAGGACGGGCTCCAGGTGAGCAGCGCTTGTTGGGCACCGGGGCAGCAGGGCGGGCTCCAGGCGGGCGGATCGGAGCAGCGGCAGCCGCGGGGCAGAGCGGGGTGGGCACGGCACGGACAGCCGGGGGGCGGCGGCGGAGGGAGGTCCGGGCGGCGGCGGCGGCGGCGGTGATCGCCCCCCGGGAACGCGTCCTGGAAAGCGGGGTCCAGAGCCCATTCGCCGCCGCGGTGCGGGGCGCCGGAGCGGCGGGGCAGGCGGAGGAAGCAGGGGTTGAGGCTGAGGTTGTGGCGGATGCTGTTCTGCCAGCCCTTAGGGCCGCGGCGGTAATAGGGAAAGCGGCCCGAGACGTAGCTGTAGATGCCGCTGAGCGGCAGGCGCTGCTCGGGGCTGGCCCGGATGGCCATGGCGATGAGAGCCGCGTAGGTATAAGGCGGCTTCTGCAGGGCCGGGCTGCCCGAGAGGAGCTGCGCCTCGTCCCCCATGGCACCGCCGCTTCTGTCCTTTGCGCTCCCCCGAGCCCTTTTCCCTTCCTCCCCTCCCCATCCCCGGAGCGGCTGGGGGTCGCGGGCGGGTCAGGACGGCGCGTTCCCTCGGCAAACCCAAGCGCGGCAGAAGGCGAAGGCGGCAGGTGCGGCGGGCAGCTCGGGGGCACGGGGTCACAGCGGGGGAACGCGGCGCGGGGATGGGGCGCTTCACCTCCGGGCACATCGGGGCCATCGAGCCGCACGCCGGGATCCGTGGGTTCGGATCCACGCCGGGTCCGTTCGCCACCCGCAGCAGCTGAGCGGAGGGCAGCACTGCCACCATCGGGACACACAGTGCATCCAAATGTGTCTGTAAAGAACTCCCAGTTGGACGGCAGTTCGCTGCCTTAGCCAGTGATTACTGGTTAATAAGCCCTCCTTTCTTTGCTCGCAGTTAATAAATGGGTAAACGAACTCACGGCTCACTGGTCTGGGTGGCATCAATTCCTCTTCTCCAAAAGTTGTAGCACAGAGCTGAGGAAGAGAAGGGAAATGCTCAGCCTGTCGTTCTCAGCTTACATCCATACAAACGTTCCTCCTGGGTTTCTCACTGACTGTACACGTTTGGAGGATGACTGGAGCAGGACAAAGAACCTGCATTCAGAACCCTTGTATTCAACCTTCTGTCTGCCAAAATGCCGTGTGGTTTTGTGTGAGATGACACCAGGCCAGCCTACAGCCATCAGTCAAGATCAGGGCTCCAAGGAAACAGGAACATAAAAGGCAGACCCTGTCCTACGTGAGCTCAGGACAGCACTGCCTTACCTCAGAAGTTACAGCAGGAGATGACTTTGCTTTAACTGAAGGAAAGCTTTCAAAGTGGAACGCTTTTCATTTCAGATCTCATCAGAGCAAAGAGATCAAAGCTAATCTGACCACAGACACAAACCCAAATAGCATCTCCCTGCCCCCCAACAAACGTTCAGCTCCCCAAGAAATAAAATCATTATAAGGTGAAAATTTTTTCCATTTTTATTTTTTAAAGAAAAATATTCCTCTTTAAACACAAAGTATGAACTAAAAACCTCCGAGGAACAGTTTCTCCCCCTGGAGTACAATTTAACTAAACTGTACAGTGTCAGAGCTCCCCAAACAAGTACACATACATGACATACAGCGTTTCTGTCACAGGAAATAAGGTTTAGGACTCAAAATTGTCCTCCACACCCTTTCTAGATACCAATTCCATTCAAAACAGTGATGATTACTCTATTGCAATGTGCATGCACATATATATATACACACACGTGTGAGTATGTATATATATGTAATTAAAATTTAACTCTCATTGGCCAAACTGGCCCTTTCTAGCCTTCTAACAGATGTGTGTGATAGAGGTTAAGACCACAGTTATTTCCTGGAATGGTACTTGGAAGAAAAAGAACATAGCAGCATCCACAGGCAACACAAGCCCTTCATTTCAGCTGCCTCGTTTAGAGGAACCCAGGCAGTTCAGCAGCGTTTACAGATGTTCCCACTACCCAAGAAGAGAGTGAGAACAAAACATTCACAAGCTGAATTTGTTGCTTGAGCAGACAGGCAAAATTCCAGTGAATCTGGCCCATGGATGCCAGCAATAAGTTTTACCACGTTGCCACAGTGACCAACTTCATGTCTAAGCTTTGTGGTAAAAGATACGATGACTTTCAGAAATCAGCAACTGGTTCCATCCGTCCCATCAAATAGGTATGTGTATCACATCTATGGCATCTGCCAAGCTGCACCCAGGCTGCAGAACTGGAACAAGGTTCTAGAATCCAAATCCTTCCTAATTCAGAACAACAAAATCATTAAAAGTCTTTGCCAAGTCTCATAACATAACTAACAAGCCCACACCCAAAGAAATACAATGTTCCGAGGAAGGCAGAGAATGGAAATGGAGCTCATTTATGTTCCACCTTAAGATTGATTGTGGTTTTTATTAAGTAGCACTAAAACCTTTATATCAGACAGTCCATTTCATAATGATCTTTTCAGTTCCAAACACTCCAACAGTTTTTTTACAGTAGGAAAAACATTAGAAAAATAAAATTTCACCCCCAAACAACACTGTATGAAGATCAGCATCACCAGTCAACAATATTTTACAGGGGAACCAGATGATCTTTCCTCTCCTCCAAACCAGCTTCATACAGAAAACAGCAGCAAGATAGACACAGTATCTAGGAGCTAGATTAAGGCCAACAATGTAAAGACAAACGTGGGTTCAGATCTTTCAAAAGGAAGAAACCCTCCAAATGTTTTCATACATATGCACGCACACACATACACACATATACTCTTGTGTACTACTCAAGCAAAGGCTTCACATCTGTGAAAGCACCACTGGAGAGTATTCTAGCACCAGAATGAGAAAGTTGGTTGTCTTCCCTCTTCAGCAATAAAATCCAAAGTCTTTATATTGCTTTGGACAAGGTCACCACATGCTCATCTAAGAACAGCTTCAGTGAGTGGATTCAGAAGTGCAGTAACAGCTTAAAGCATTCCTGCTCTGGGCAACAAGAGGTGCATTCAGAGGGTGCAGCTCCTTCGTTGCTGGAAAGGAGGGGAATTTCTATATTGCAATCTGGTAGAGACAGAGACCAACTTGGGCCCCAGGTGAGTGAGATGGTAAATGAACTCAGCGCAGACTGGGAGGTGAAAGTAGGAAGTTTGCATACATGAAGTCACAGTGCGCTTCTGTCAGCGTAATAAAAAGCAAAACCACTGTATTTTCTGGCAGGCTTGTCTCTGCATAGGCAGCCCCTGGGTACGGTGGAAGTCAGGACAAGGATCCACAAATGGGATGTCACACGTTACACCTGGACAACATCAAATGCAAACAGCACAGGTCTAAGGAGAAGCTTCTATGTTGGTTTGCTAGCATTTTTCCTATACACATGCTTGTGTGAGCCTGCACAAGTCTATAAAGGGGATAAAAAGCTCATAACAGCAACGCTGTGGGTCAGGTTCAGCTATAAGTAACAATTCATGCAAGTTACAAAAGAATTAACCATCAACCTGCAGCACATCCAGTTATTTCTGCTGCAGGTATTTATCCTGGATCTACACCTCTGCACAGGGATGCTGGCAGCCAGGTCTCTGCAGTCTCTCAATGAGTGCATGGCCAGAGGTCTGTCCTCTGCATGTAAGATGCAGAGTAGGCAGCAACTAGCCTCACTAACAAGGGGGGATGGGGAGCAGTGGCTGGAAGAGGACTGCTAAAATAGTGCAGGAAGAAATGGAAGAGACAAAGAGAGATTTAATTTTTCAGAGCTTGAATCAGCAGCAGTAAAGCCCTGCTCACTTTGTTACATGGCATGCTGATTAGGGTCGGGCTCACGTGAGGTACTAAGTGAGGCTGTGGTAGGATCTCAATAAAACATGCAAGTAAAAAAATGAAGTGAAAGGAAGGGTGATCATCACTCCAGGGTGTGAATCTCAGGGTAGGGAATTATCAGCAGAGAGATGCTGTGTTTCTGTGCACATGCAAGAGTGCAATAAAGGGAACAAAAGCAGGACCAAGAGGAAGACACAGGAAGATTAACTGTAATTCAAGATGCAAACACAGGACAATGGGATGAAGAGAAAGGGAAGAGAAAGGATATTTGAGGTAAAGGAGACCAAAGGAAGAGACGATAGAAAAACTCTTAACAGTGTGAGTCCTGTTTCAGAAAATACATAGCTAGTATGCCAGTTGGCTCTCTTTTCACCAGGTATCCTTGGCATGTTGGTAGTTCTCTCTGTATTTGGGATTTAAGAATCAAGGCATAAAGATTGTGGGTTTTTTTTTTTTTTTTTTTTCCTAAGATGTATTAAATAATTTTGAGTGCTCAGCATGATACTCTCTAAATGGCCCCTGAACTCTAAGCCATGCTGATGACTCACCCAGAAGTGGAAGCACTCAAATTATAAGCTGTTTTTGAGAACCTAATGCTACTTTCTTTGGGTTAGAAAAACTATCTTTCCAGAAAGCTGAACTGTCCAGAAGCAGCTCTGGCATCTCTCACTAAGAGCACCGTGGTATTTGTTTATGAAATATCTTAAATAATTACTTTGCAAATCCCAGTATCAGACTGAGGAGCCAGTTTTACACAATGTATACAATCAGACAGCTCCTCAAGTACCTCCCAACAGATACGTGCAATTTACAGCAAGAACAAGCTATGCCACTCCTGCTTCAGTGAAAACACCAGCAGCTGGAGTTGGGAGCTAAAGCCCTTCCAGTAGGGATCCCTTCTTATTAAAGCAGAATTAATGTCTCCTGCACAAAATAAAATTTAGGTTTCCTCTTTCTAATGCAAACCACAAAAGGATGTCTGTTTTGGATTTGTACATCCCTACAACAGCACTGGTTGGAGGTATGCACCAGAGAAGTTTCTGGGAACCAGTAAGATCAGAATGGCAATTGGTGAGATAGCCTCAGGGCAGAGCCTGGGTGGAAGCACATGGTCATATAAGATGCAAGAAATATGACAGAGCAGTCAGGGTAAGCAATGTGATCAGGCAAGCTTAAGACAACCAAAGAAAAGTTCATTGGTAATTGAGAAGAGAGTGCCAAAGGAAAGGGAAAAGAGGAACCACTGGCCAAAGAGGTTGAGAATGCTGTTACTGTAGACAAAGCCCAGCATCAACTACTAAGCCGTGTGTCCTCTTCAGCTCGTTTGTTCTAATTCTCGTTTTAACAGCACCGTCAGCATGAGGTTAGTATGTCAGGACAAAGAGCTGAGGGGACATTCCTTACAGTGTACACCTTTTCAGGCTCATGTCTCAGGTCAGTTCATTTGAAAGAAAGCGTATGGAACATTTGAACAGCCTCTGGCTTTGAACTATAGGGCTTTCTGAGAGTTCTGCTCGCCACCTCCAGGGACAATCCTGTGATCTGTTCTACCTGGAAGTGATGGCAGCAGCCAATAGGGTTCCTTGTCATGACAGCTGACTTAACAGTCATTATAAAAACACAAAACCAACAAACGAAAAAAACAGCATGCACCAGTGGCATGGCCATTAGATATGAAACTGTGGTTAAATTCATCTTGTCAAGGAGTTTTCTCAGAAGCAGGTGGGACCAGTAAGAAAGGAAGTGTTGGCACAAATCAGCGCAGGCTCCGGTAGACGTAGGCTGATGTGAAGATAGCATTGAGAGTCAGACTCACTGCCAGCAGACCTCGGAGAGCGGAGTTACCAAAATGACCTTGGTGGAAAAGGAGAATACAAAGAGAGAAAGGAACAGTAGGAGGAGATGTTAAAAGAACTGATGAGATAAATAACAAAATAACATATGCTGCATTCTCTCTGTCCAATGTTTTCACTGTAAGCAGAAATTTCTGAAGTATTTTTCCTGTTAGGAAAGATTCCACTGCACTCCTTAGCTCTATTTGCTTCTTGTCCCTCTTCTAAACACCCACATCCCCACTCCTTGCCCTCAGTCCCAGCTGAGCACTCTGCCTGTCACTACTCTTCAAATGGCCCAAAGAATAGGAATAATCTTGTTAAGGGTTTAAAAAAGCAGAGGGGAACTGCTTTTGCTACTTATTTCTTTGACCTTAAGATCAGATCACTACCACAGGAAAGATCTCAGTTGCCCTCCTGGGCACACTGAAGCGCCCATGGGACTTGCACTTACCTCTCCAGCCCACCAAATCTTCTCCTTTGGTAGTTGTATCTACCACACAGGTAGATGAGTGTGATGAGTGATCCTCCTTTCTGATGGAATTATTGCTGCAAATACTGCCTCCTTCCACAGCAGATCTCATATCTGCAAAAAAGAGGTATAAAAATTCAGAAGGCACCAGTGGAAGACAAAAGCAGTATAATTTAGCTGCCTAAAGGTGGTTGTGAGTAATGAACGCTTGCCTGGTAAAATCATGAAAAGATTGAGGATTGGAGCTGGAAACAAAGGCCAAATTTGTTTCATAAGTTGTCCATATCAGCATCACCAGAACCGTGGTTAAAGGACTTACCAAACAAGGCTAAGGGCAGTGGCAGTAGTATTCCTGTGGCACCACTCAGTGAGAACAGGACATCTGCTCTGGCAGAATAGTGGTTCTCCAGCCCAGTGAATTCCTAAGGGAGCTTTGGTAGCCTGATAATCATCTCCACCTGAGTCCTGCCTAAAGGTTTCCCGTCTACCATACGGCCTAGATGATGCACAACTTTATTTGCAATCCTACCCTATCCCACAAATGCATTTCCAGGAGCGCAGCAGGTTGGCAGCATACCAT
This sequence comes from Chrysolophus pictus, assembly GCA_037305975.1. NCBI lineage: Eukaryota > Metazoa > Chordata > Aves > Galliformes > Phasianidae > Chrysolophus > Chrysolophus pictus. The sequence goes on along the minus strand of CM074596.1, from coordinate 3,441,215 downwards.
GCATTCCCCGCTCGCTGAGGTTCTTTTTCGGAAACGAGGACAGCTCAGTTGTAAAGATGTTGCTGTCTGAGTGGGTGTGCGCCTCTGAGCTGGTTGGGGTGAGCAGGGCCTCATTCTGAGATGGGAAAAGCAGCAACTTCTGTCCTTTCAGGTTCAGTCGGGCAGGGCTGATGAGTGGCCGGCGGTACCGCAAGGAACCTGAGCTGGAAGTCACAGAGCCAGCCACTGATGGTGCTGGAGAGGGGATGCGTGATGGAGCACAGCTGGCTGACAGCAGGGAGAAGTGCTCTGAAATGGAAATATCCCAGAAGAGAAAAGAGATCACAACTCCAATAAAAGAGGCACAGTTTTCTTTAACAACTGTTAAGGAAGAAAGAACAGGAATTGCAAACAACCAACATACCTTGTACTAAAATTCATAATTCATTCAGTTTCTCTCTCTCATGCATTGCAAAACACAGAGAAATTCCACATACACTTTGGTACATTCAAGGATAAGGTATACTAGTTTGCTGCATTTGCAGCAGCACAAACAGCCCATGATCCATCTGGGGTCAGGAGTGCAACAGACAGGTTCAAAAGGGCAGAGCAGACAGCATAGCTAAATTACTAGTTCTGTGGGCTAGGGCAGGAAAGCAAAACAGAAGAGTTGCCCTAAGAGCAATTTTAAGTCTCATTTCAAAGCAATCTCAGCTCACATATAGAGTAGGGAAGGGATCCTTGCTTCATCTCACTGATTTCAGTGTAAGCTCTCTCAGGGAGAAGAATGTCCAAGTCTTATTTTAATGCAATCTCAATCTTAGTTGGAATTATCTCTGCAGTATTTTCATCAATGCTTTCACTGGGATGTGAGCAGGGAGGAAAGAATTAAACTAGGATCACAAGTTTCAATCCACCCACTGCAAATCCTGCAGAGATGCTTGTTCAGAAGCCTCAGTGCATTACCTGATGTGGGAGATTCCTTGGACTGAGATGACTGCGACGCCGGACGACTTCCACTGAACAAGTAGCCAGAATCTAAAAAGCAAAAACAAAATAGCTTGAAGCTAGATGGCTCAGCTACCAGAGTTCTATCCTTGAAAAGGTAACTGCTTCATCTTGTCATCAACCTCAGAAGGGGAGGGGCTTTAAGTTTAGGCAAGAAAAGTCTCCATTTTCCTAAGTAGACTAAATACCAGAGTCAGAATGATGGCCTTCTCCCAACTGCAGTGGAACAGATCTGCCCAACAGTCTCTAAAAATAAAATAAATGACCCTCCCCCAGAATATTTGGAATGAAAAGAACCTAAATCTAATGGGTTCCTTCTTTCCATTGCCTTACCTGCTCTGGCCAAGGAGGGGATGGTACCCAGAGAGAGTGCTCTGTTGAGACGTCCAGGGAGAGAGGAAGAAGAAGTTCTGCGTGGGGACCTGAAGAGCTGCTGGTTTGTCAGCTGGAGAATACTGGGTGGTGTTGGGACAAAGAGAGATGTAGTAGAGGAAGGGAAGCCAGTCCCAGTGCCATTGGGAAACAGAGTAAATGAATCCCCGGAGAAGTACCTGTAAATGACAGGCATGACAGGCATTTAGGAATGGATAGGTTCCAGAAACTCCCTCTCTCAGTTGTAACCAGGGGACCCAGAATGCAACAACCTAGACAGAACAGAAAAGAATTTGTGGGATTTTTTTGGACCAGAGCTACAATGCTGGTTGTATCTCTAGCATAGGAAAACTTGGGTGTGTTCCTAAGTTTGCATTAATTTTTTGGTGCAGGAGTACAAGATACAGAATGCTTTGAGTTTATGGGCACATTTCTACATCTCTGAAACTGGGGAAGGAAGAAATGCTCAACCTTACTTAAATTGTGCACTGACCTGTTCTGCAATACAGGCTGGAATAAATGCTGGGACGGTTTAGCATCTCAGGTCCTTAGACTTCTCCCCTGAGAAAATCACTCTGATATAAATCATCAGAATGTTTTATTAAGTCCAAATGCACAGAACACCAGTAACAGAGTGTACTTGATATTTGCTATCTGCATACGTAAAGTACATACTTAGAAATCCTGTGTTTATGGGAAACAAGCGGTTATCTGCTTGTCTTCACAAACCAGAATCAGCATCTTACCTCTGACGCCAGCACAGAGGAGTGTTTTTATGAACAGTTAGATAAAGATTTAGGCACATTTCCATTTTAAAACTAACATTCAGGCCCCTTTGATACAATTGCCTTTGTTATATTTCTGTTGGACTCATCACCATCATCTCACAGATAGGAAGAAGTGAGAAGAACTAAGTAACTTGTCCAGGGTCACACAAAAACCCTACAATAGAACACAGACACAAACCTGGCTTTCTCAACCCTAAACTGAGGCCAAAGCCATTAAATTTTCCTTTCTTCATATATCATAATTAACCACTAATATGTACTATTATAGTCATGCAGAGGGAACCGTGCTCCTGCAGCGCACTCTCCAGTGTCTCACTTCTAATGTATAAAACACCATCTCTATCACAGTCTGTGGAGAAATTTCAAATTGGCAATAGTAATGGCAACTGTATTCCTAGATCTTTGTTTCCAATAGGTTCTTTGCAAGTGAAAGAAGGGAGCTGTAAAACAGTGATACCAATCCGAGAACACAAGATGAGAGAGAACTGATAAAACGCGCCTAAAGATACCTGCATCAGTTAACTTGGTTTTTAAGTACCACCAACTTCTACTGGTAATATAACTATCTGACAGGACTTGGCATTTTATGCAGTTGTTGCAGTCAGAACTGCCACAGCATATAGTTAATATGCAAATAAATTAACAATTAACTTCTGATACTCAGATTTCGTGATGTACCTTTGCGGTGGTTTACAATTTAAGGATCAGCCCAAAGTGAAGCATCTCTCACAAAATGACACCAATTTCTACCTTCTTCCCATTCCTCCTTGCAGACACATCAGTAGCCATGAGTGCAGTTCCATTCATCATGTTACCCCAGCAGAATCTGCTTTGGAATCTCACTTGTGTTCTCACAGCTTCTAAATGATTGCTTTAAGAAGGGTGCAATGCTGAAAGCATGGGAACTTTGTTTTGCTTTTTAACAACTGAGTGACATACATGAAAAAGTCTAGGATTTGAGCAAGATACACCAAGGATCTCCTGTGAGGTTCTTTAATTAGAAACAGGCAATACTCTTGTCAAATAAACAATGACAAAATACTAACAGAATATGAAGGGAATATACAGATACATTTTTAAATGGGAGATACCAGACTTTGCAGCCTGTAATCAAACTGCAACATTTGGAGGTTTAATCTCACTTCTGATGAAAACACTGAGACAGATGAGAATAGAAACCTGGTTTTTCATTTGTAAGAGAAAAGCCAGTAGTCAGACAGGGAGTGGAGGAATACGTCTACCTCAGTGCTGTCAAATGATTTATGCACATGTCACTCTCTCATGGAGATTAGAGATGTGATGCAGCAATATCACACAGTGCTAGCACACGCAGAAGCAGCAGTTCAGATTTAAGATCATAATTTAAAATATCTTATAAAACTACTTATCTGCTAGTATGAGGCAGACATCAACAATCCCGACCAGCTTAATCAGGCTGAACAACATCTGAACCGATCAGCCTCTGGTGCTTGCAAGCAGGCCATGCCTTTAACAGCAGCTAGGAACTCGTCAATCTTGCAGCAGAAAGTGCCCAACCTCTTCAGGTTCCAGAGGACCTGGGAAAGGTGTCACGCTTCGCAAACGTGCAGAGTCCTTTGGTGCACACACAGAGACATTTGCCTCACCACACATACAGACACGAACAGCAAATGGACATACTGACCTCCAAAAGGGAAAACGGATTCGAAAGGAAATAAGAAGTGCAGGTCAGAACTATGATACAGTCTCAGAAACAGCAATATCTACCGCTCACAGTGTCTATGAAAGGTCAAATCAGAGCATCACTTGTGAACATTACTCTTTTTTCCTAACTTTGTGCCTTTCCTACTCTTGTGTAAAAGGATCCAACTTTACACAGCTCCTTGCTGCACAGAACAACAGCATTTCTGGCTTGCTGACTTTTGGCTGCTTTTCGCTGAAAGAGCATGGAATACATTACAGTCATTCATCACTTACAACTATAATCTTGTCAGTAGCATTTCTACTTTTTTGGATTGGACTTCCAAAGCCTCAGCTACTCAACAACCCCAAATCTCAACATGTCAGTGCCGTCCAATCCTCTGGGCAGCCAATTAACATCCAGAAAACTACTTTTCTATTTACCAAGGAAGAGTTGGACAGTCTTAAGGATAGCACAATACCTTAGGATTAAAGGCCGACCAAGAATGGCTTATGTGTAGCTCTATTCTGAATAAATTCCTGCAACATGCACAAAATTCTTATCTTTTTCTATGCACTCTTCTCTAATGTTTGCTACTGTTGTGCCAAGAGAACTAGATGCTGCTAAAAAGCAGGGGTGCTGTCATGGGATGGATGAGATTGGCCAGGAGAACTAAAACTTCCTGAAGCAGATGAAATAAAGCAAGAAAATCAAGAGGGTCAGTAAGGCAGGAAGCAGGCAGATCACAGTCCTTTGCTCTCAGATGACTGCATTTCTCCAAGCCATTTGTGTACGTGATAAAAGTGGCTCTGGCAAGTGGAAAACGTAACCAAGAAAGGAAGAGAGGGGAAAAAAAAGGCTCTGGAGTCAGATGATTTGTGGAAATAGGGCCCGGAAGCCGTTTATTTGAGAACTTAGTATTAAGAACATCAAAAATCGGTATCTTAATTAGTGTTTACAATGATCACAGCGTTACTAGACAGTTGGGCACAATTCCTCTACACAGATACTTGAGAAAAAAAGAAAGAAAAAAAAAAAAAACAACCAAAAATTAAAGAAGTGCATTACATGACATGGGACAGTACACTGCCCTGAAGAAGCACCTCCTGCCAGTAGAGCCTCCTCTCTCCCAATATCTCCCCCTCCTATCAAAGTTAGCATGTGTTTTTAACTCACATTTTAACTGCAGATATGCTGCACCACCCACAGGATAGAGAGAGAGACAGGGAGAGAGCATGGGTCAGGTCAGACTACAGACTATAGTTGGGTCCCTTCACACTAACAGGTAACGTGAAGAGTCAGGCAGCTTGATGTATGCACCCAGGTTTGTCTGCCTGGAATCAGTCAGGGTACCACTTGTCAATCATTAGGTAAAATGTTTCCTTTGGAATCAAGTTCCCACCATAATTTACCTACAAACTGTCCCTGTGTAACTGCACTATGTTCTGCAGACAGCAAGGTTGCTGCTGCACAGGCTGCAGAAGCAGCTCACTGCTGCCTTGCTTCCTGCTAGCTGCAAAACAAGCAAGTTTCTGTAAGCTGACACACAGCCACTTGTCTGTTCTGCTGCATTACCTGGCCGCCAGCCAGTTCCATAAGCTCTGCCTCTGGTCAAGGTGATAGAATCAGGAGTAAAGAGCAATATGGCAAATAAAAAACAGGCACGAAGGGACAATAATGTTGAGAAAGCACAGGTCCCAAATACATTAAGGTTTTGATGCCAGAACAGAGCTAGGAATTTCATCCGCTCAGTCTAAGAATCGTTTTCTCCTACAAGTCACTCTGCTTTAGGTGAAAAGGGAGGGATGAACTGTAGCTGAAAGGGCTCCAGCTGCCAGGTCCTGCACTGATACTTTTTGGAATACAGATGTGATGTTTGGCATCAATTTGAGCTCCCCCCCCAGCTGGTGGCACGAAGGTGTGCACATTCCATGTCTACAAAACACAGACATTGGCAAAATTGGAAGGTTCAGAGGACCTCTCCCCTGCTTGCATACTTGATAGCTTTGGTCCCATATGAGGCTTTACAGGGCACTCTTGGTACACTTCAGGACTGAGTACTGCCCCTTTCATGTGAGAGCATCTGCTAAGTCTCAAAGAAGCCTTAGGTGTACATGCAGGTGATGGCACACCTGGAAAGAACTGACAAGTTTACACGCAAGATCACACAAGTTCAATGGCAGCTATTTAAAAACTGAAAGCCATGTTCTGCAGCTCCCCACTTTCACAAGCAGAGTCAGTTTGGAGTAATGAAACCAGCTATTAATTTGATCAGTTTATATAAGTATAAATAGTTTGACCACAATACATCCATACATGACTTCTACAGTATTTAAGCATGATTATTAGCTTCACATCATTTCAGCTTACTCAAAAAATACTGAAGTTAAAATAAAACACTACTACACCATTTCTATATTCCTCTCCTGTCCTCACCCTTTGACACACCCAAGCTCAGTTCACTAGGGCATGCAAAACACAGATGTAGGAAAGGAGAAGTCATTAGAAAGAAAGAAATGGGATATAAATAGGGTATCTAGACTTGTAAAAGGTCAGGAAGGGGTCAGTTGGCATGCACAGATATCAGGGAGGGCTTCAGGAAGACCAAAAGCAGCAGCAGCAAAGATACTTACTCAGTTGCTAGCTTTGGGTTTTCACTTCAACCCTCATAGTGTCTGCAGAGTCAATGAAAATCCAAGAGTATAGTCCAACACACCCACTCTTACTGGTGGTAAATGCAGGACAAAAGCATGAGCCTGCCACACGTGCAGGCATTGCTGTCCCAAGCTGCAGCTGCAACAGTTCTACTGAAGCAGAGCAACGTAGTGTTGTCAAAGAGTTCATCCAGGGAAAGGCACTTAATAAAATCACCTTGAGCCCTTTATGCATCTCACTCTGCTGAGCAGGGCACAAGGTGTTTTGGAGCTGGAAGGCCAGCCACGGCCTCCAAACGAGCTAAGAAAGTCAGCCATGTTGGGCTGGAGCAGGCTTGATTTTAAGTGAGGCACATACTCACTAGGAGTTCCTCACCACCTCAGCTCCACTCTGTAGTCCCCATCCTCTGGTTCAGACAACAGCATAAGGCCAGGGTCAAAAAGCAGCACCTAAAATGAGAGGCTTTTGGGGACAATACCCTCTAATTCTGCTGGGTTATGGTGTTGGCATCCTCTAGCCTGCATTGCTGGGAGAACCCTTAGGCAACAGAGCTGCATCTGGTGACCACAGGTTACTTACCACCTGCTTCTCTGTAGCTCGAAATATAAATACCTCTAAGTGAACATAAGAGGCTCAAAGCACCAACCAAATGGTTCTGGATGATTTCTTATCAGTGGTTTTTTTTGTATATTACCAGCCCTTTGGTAGCTATTATTTCCCTCAGCAGAAGGAAATGTGTCATACAAATCAACATCTCAGCCTTGCAAGGACAGTGACACCATGCTCAGATGTGGGGCTTGCACCAGAATAACTGAGCTGCTGGCATGCACTTCCTTCTGCTGGAGCCTAAGGGGGAAAGAAACCTGTCACAGTCAGATGGCATATCTAACTGCTGGGCTATTTCTTAACTGAACCCCAAGGTGAAGACATGAGATTGGTAAAGCACCTTCCTTACAGAAGCTATAGCATGGCATATTGTTTAGAAGAGCCTATTTGGCATTGTACTGCAGGAACAGTGTCAGTAAAGGCAGCAATATTTTCCTTAACTAGAGTACTATTTCTTTTCCAGAAAGAGTCAACAGCAAAATACTGATAACTGAAAATCATCTTCTTCAGACCTAAATGTCTAAGGAGGAGCTCCAAGGACACAACTGGTACAGATCTAATATTAGCAGTTCATAAACCACTGGGAAAACAAACATCCTTTTCTTTCTTGCTTCCCTCTCCTCCTATTCCATCAGCCCCAATAAAACATGTAAACAAGGCAAAAAGAGAGCTTCTAAGAGACCAGAAATGCAATTGCTGCATATTTGTTCCTAAAGCTTTGAGGTTTTTCATTTTTAGAAGCAGCAGCACCAACTTGCTCAGGCACCAAATACTGGGAAAATAAGCTCAAGTCTGGAGCAAAGACAACTTCTTTGGCAAGAGGAGTCACACTCCAACATCTGTTTTGTTATTTTGTTTTGCTTTGAAAATTTTTCCAATTAAGAGTCCAAAAATTCTTCGATTGTAAGGTGAAGAAAGCACCGCAGAGACCAAGGCTTCAGTTGTACAGGCTGGCCACAGAACGAAGCAGTTTTCTGGTGTTCTGCCATGCAATATTACTGCAACCTGTAAGCATACTTCACTTGTATTAATTTGAATAAAGTGAAGACAAGGAGTTCTTGCCTCGAATATTCTTTTAGTAATATTATTTGGGCTTCAGAGTATAAAACCCACTCCTTCCCCCAGTTCTACTGCCTGCTCAAGGGATTTTGGGCTCACCTCCCCCCCCATTCCATCATACCACTGCATAGGAAAAAAGGCAAGAGAGTAAGGGAAAAGATCAGGCACAGAAGAATGATGTAAAACAACAGAATAAGTGTAAAAAGTGCCAGAGCTCAGAGCGCAAATACAGGGCATATTTAAATTGAAAGAAAAAATAAAATGCTGCTAAAAAGAAGAGAAGAAAACAGCTTCTCAGACTTATGGGGCCACAAGAAATAGGACCAAGCAATACCTGACACAGCCCTTTCAGCTCTTGAAAGTAAAATTTCTGAAGAGGCTGACCAGCATCTTTGCGTGCTGCCACCAAGTTTCCCTGCTACAGGGCAAGAAGATTCAAGTCAATTTTATTCCTTCTAAAGAAAAGGATACTGCCATTAGAAACCAGGCATGATGTTACTGAGACCATTCCCACATACTTCAACAACTTGTCAGCCACTTCCCCTCACCTCACCCCTTTCTCCTCTTCTAAAAGCGTGGTTCCTCCCACTATTTGGATATAGCTAACAGCAGAGCAGCAAGGGGAAACTGTTTATCTCTGCAAGACCAGCTGCTTGCAAACTAACATGCTAAAAGGAACCTTCAAGTTCCATATGCAAACGCACAAGACAATCACAACTTAATATAAACGAGTACCTTCCCACATTTCATTTTTAAAAAGTGAACTGGGAAATACTGAAGACAAAGAAGGGAGCAGAAAAAAGGCCAGAGGTCTTATTTCAATAATGGACATAAGGTCACCTGGGTCTTTCATGCAGGTGGTTTAGAGAATGACAGAGCTGGCACTGGATTTGGTTCCACTGCCCATTTCTTTAGGTGGATTTGTCCATGACACTCTGAAGAGAAGATAACTGCAGGAAAACTGTGTTGGAAGGACAGTTGCAGTAAGGAGTTTTCAAGGTCTGAAAACATTGCAGTGATCACTGCACTGGAGGAAAGGCTAAGTAAACAGTGGTTAATCATCCATCTACAAAAATATACGCAGTTGTTTGCTACTTCCCATCTTTTCACCAGTCTACTGCTGTCTTTCTTAATATTGCTCCCTTCTTCCACCAGCGGACAGGACAGAGGAGCCTATGGTCTGGTACAGACACCAGATTTTTAGGGCACACTTGCTACTAAATCTCCTACTAGTGAGAAAAAGGAGCCAGAGTGACTGTAGAAGTCTAAGCCAGTACTAAGGACTGTGCATATTTCAGGCTTTTCTTCTGCTTTGATGAACTCCCATGGCTTCTTAGAAGTATTTACTTTAGAGGAACAATTCTCTAAATTCAATGAATATCCATTGTCCTCATGGAAAATAAGACACAGTAGTTGTTATTTAGCATAAAGACACAGTAGTTGTTATTTAGCATTTTAGAAGCCTGAGACTGGAACGAAGAAAACTGGAGTTTGGAGTTGGAAGACAAAGCTTTTGGGTCAGGATTGAGAAGCACCAGGAAACAGAAGGGCAGAACCAGGTTCCGAAGATGCTGGTTCCCTTTTGTGCACATGTAAATAAGCAGCCACCTGAACAGCATTGTTTGTGAGCACCAGAATGGAGAAAGGTGTTGTGCTGGCTTGGAGGTGAATACAGCAGTTGTTTGAAGGCACCATTAAAACTATTTCTAAAGAAGAGCACACATGGGAAATAGGTTTCCGTGTTCCCTTCCAATGCCAGCTGCTGTGTTACAGGCACAAAGTCTTTCATCCAGGAGCTGTACCTGCCCATGACACACTCAGCTCGCTTGGCTTACTGTTAATGGATCTCTACAGAGCTTTTTGTTAGTGCTACATTTGTGCTTTCACAGTGAATATTGGCTTGAAGAACAATAACTATGAAACACATGAAACATTTTGTTTCCTTAAATATTGTTCTTAGCATTTCACCTGCTTCTCCAGTATCCAGCAGCATCTGGATCTTTCAGTGGGAGATGCAGAAACTTCACAGTGAAAGCTCCATTCTGATTATTTTAGAGTTTATGCATAGGAAGATCAAGGCATCCAGCTAACATATCAGACTATTACCATGGCATGTCCTGCCTGCTATTCTGAATATAATAGCAGATTTCCTGGAATGGTGCTGTTTCCTCTAGAAAGCCCATCTCCAACTGCAAGACCTGAATTCAGATGGGAAAATCAGTGGAGTGCCTTACAAAAAAGTGCACAAGATAATCAGACTGCTTACCCAGCAAGGACCCAGCAAGCTCAAGCTTCATCTGTGTATGCAGTAACCCAGCCATCCAAGCTTTCAGAAGAGGACTGCCAAGGTCTCAATTCAGAAGTTACAATTTCCAGGCCCCTTTCTTTAGGTGCATTACTACCAATGCCAGCTTCCACTAAGACACCCCACATTCCCTCCAGTAACAAACATAATCCAATTCTATTGCTATGGGTCCTGCAGCAGAAGCTCCCACCCCTTACTACAGCACATCTTCCTGTGTTCTCAAGAACCTGCCTTTCTTTTAAGTAAAACATTAACTGGCTAAGCAGTGACATACAGCAGAAGTCAGCCATATAGCACAGCACAGAGTTGCAAGTACTGTATACCTTCTCTTTCTAAGGCTACAGGAGTAGAGGAACACAGCTTCATCCAGTTGTGCTTTTAGACAGAGGCTCCTCTTACAAAAAAGAAAACAAAACAACCCAAACAAATAAAGAAAACTAGCACAGAAAACAACAGCCACTGGTAAAACTGAAAATTAAGCCTAAAGTATTTTCAGATATCTAACGAAGACACTTTGAGCTACATAACCTTTTAAAGCACCCTTTAAAATAAATCATTGAAGTTCCAGTCAAAAGGACTTCAAGACTCCTTTTCATTTAAGATAGGAGTCCCAGAAGAATGGCAGAGCAAGACAGCATGCAGTTAAGTGATGCTACACAGTGGAAGGCAAGAAGAACAATGTTATGGACTACGCATGTCCCCTCCTTGCATGCCCACACACCATGCAGTGTTACTACAGCACACGCCAGGAGGAGTCAGAATCCAGAGGCAAGTTTCCATCAGTTTGAAATTAAAGCGACCAGCACCATTAGAAAATTGAATGTGGCCCAGGCCTCATGGAGTATCAAGGAAGAGGATTCCTCTGTGACTGGCTAAGGATGGACAGGCAGTGTGAAGAACCAGAAGGACAGGAGAAGCCAGAATCTCTTTGGCTGGAGAAGCAGGATGGGAAGGAGTCTGCATTTATGGAGCAGTTTGTGAAGCAGTTGCTGGAAGAACTGGCTTTGGGAAGGTTGGATATTTGCACTGCTGACGTAGGATTCAGAAGGAAGGGAGAAGGGATGCAGCAGGAGAAGCTTCCTTGGCTAGCACCAGCAGTGGGAATGCTCCAAGAAGCTAACACAGTGGGAAGCAAGGATGGCAGGAAAAAAGATATATATATGTGTGTGTATAAAAGAAGAAAAGATCTTCACTGCTTTTCTAATTTAAAAAAAGTAATAAAAGGGAGAGAAAATAAAAGGAGGAGAGAGAAGCACCAGTCGCACAGAGTTCATAAGGCTTTTTTCCTCCTTCCCCCAGCGTCACTGCTCTGGCTCTGACCTTCGGGGCCGGTATCTCCGCTGGCCCGTTGATTTCCGCGTTGCCACTGCTGCAGTGAAGCCCACCAAGCAGCAAAGGGACGTGGTGCCAAATTTGGCTGTATCTAGCCAGCTGGGTGTTTCCATCTTCAGGTACCTCTCAGCTAAATGCAGGCTCATCACTATGAACCACAAGACTGAAGCAAATGCATCAATTCTTCGGAGCCTGCAATGTCAAAAAAAACAACAAAAAAACAAAAACAATCAATGAAGATACAAACTTTAATAAACCCCATCCCATAACTGTGAGGAAGGGGTAGGAAGGGAAAAGCTGGAGAAAAAGTGGGGAAAGTTCAAAGGCTGAGCAGGCCATGTGCTGGGATGTATCATCACCAGCCTTTCCCACTGCTGTGCTAAGCACCCCCAGCAGATTAGTTTTACTCTCCAACAGATTATACAGTTGCACAGGGAACCTTCCATTCACTGTAATTCCAGCTTAAATGGAATGAATCAGGGCACAGAAAAGAAGTAAGCTCTGCTGTTAAACTTGCTAGAAAACCAAAGAAGTACACGGAGAACAGTGCCACCCAGTACATTCTAGAGCTGCCCCATGTCTCACTGCCAATGCAGTTTTTCTTGAATTGGAACAGAAGTAAAAAGCACACCCACCTGATCCGCCCAGCCAAGAACATTGCTAGCAGGCAGGTGAACAACCCAAGAACGGCAACTGCCATCTGATGATTCTTCCCATACTCCCATGCAGCACTCAGGTTCTCCACCATCTGTTCTGGGAGCATGTGGAGCAGCTCCTGCCAGCCTGCCACCGTCATGGAAGTGTCATTTCTCAAGTCTGCATGTGAGCTCGTGCCAGTCCTGTTCTGAACAGATGCTGGACTAGAAGAGACAGGAGCAGGGACTGCAGCATTGAGTGAGAAAGGGTCGCCTGGTCCGTACAAGGCCAACAGAACCAGGAATGCACAGCTGAGGAAGGCCAAGAACCGCAGAAATATCACCTGAGCTGGTGTAGTTATGGAAGTAGTGGAGGAAGATGAACACAAGTTCTGCAGAGGAAGAGAAAAACTTCTTGTTAGAAACTGAAAAAAAAAATGCAGTAAGGTTTTGAAATGGTGCTTTACTTTTAGACTGTATGGTTTACTGAACAGTTTTGCCCTTATCCATCTCTGTACTGGACTGATGCTGGATGGGACGTGCTAGGGTAGCAAAGAACAGAAGTACAAGCAGAAGCCAAGGTCTGCTGGGCACTGAGCCAAAGAGGTCATAGATCACCTTCCATCATACTTATTTCTTTTTTCCCGAACTCTGTAGTTTCCTGCACTGTACTCATGACTTAGCATCCCTATCTCCCCTTTTCTGCCTGTTCCACTGTTCTAATTCCACTCTTTCATGATTACATTTCAGACAGTCTCCTAAACGACACAAACAAGACAGAAAGATCAAATTAACAACAGGAAATATCTGTGCAAACTATTCCACATTTTTCTAAACTTCTGCTATGCACCCATGGTTCCAGATTTAGAAAGCCTATGGCAGCCACCAGCACTGATATATCCCCCAGCTATAAACTCAGATGCAGAGGCACTGATTTTTCTGTACTTTCCCCTAAATTCCCTCCTCTCTCCTGCAACATACCTGAGCATAGGTCTTGTCTGTCTCACGGCGTTTGAAGTGGTGGCTGAGCAGCAGTGCCCGCAGCTGCCGATTCTGATGCTTTATGTAATATTCCACAGCAGCCTGGCATGGACGACACAGTTTGTAGGTCTGCTCCAGATGGTGCTTATACACCTCAATCTCCTCATCATATTTGCCCTGATGATAGGAAAAAACAAACAAGTAGGTGAGCACTGCAGATCCCTTACCAGTTATCATGCTCGCTACTGACACATGAATGAGGCATGTTTCCGGATTCCAGAAAAAGTCCTAAAACTAGATCTGAAGAATGACTAAGCTGGAGGCAAGCCATACAATCAGCTTCCCAGATAGCTCACCAAGCCTCCATATACCAGAAGAGACACATACAGCACTCAGAGAAAGCTTCTGTTGTTATTATGGGAATCTCCAATTTGTGGCCAATTTTTCTGTAGCCAATTTTGTCATTTTTGTTTACATCTCATGAACACAGCTGATAAGACAGAAAACTAGACAAGCCCTTGCCCTCAGCAAAGCACATGGCAGAGGGGCTGGAACTAGTTGCTCCTTTGGGTCCCTTCCAACCCAAGCTACTCTATGACTCTATAGATGAAGGGCCACAAAAGACACACAGCCCTGCCACGTGGAAAGCATAGGATGAACGTTCTTCCATGATGCCAGTCCCTACCCAAGACTTACCTCCTCCCTTGGTGAGAATGAAGCGAGCTGTTTGATCTTTGTAGTTTGATGGTTGTTGCATTTCTTGCAAAGCAGAATTTGGCTGCTCACCCACTGCTGTGGTTTGGTGGGATCACAGAAAGTTGTAGCACCTGAAACAACATGGTTGAGGTGTTCCATGTACTGAGCGGGGATGGGCTTGTTGTAGTCTCCATTCTGAAAAGAATCAAAAAGAAACCAGGAGGAAAAACAAAAGTGAGATCATATAAAACAAAGTTAGGTATTCTCTAGCTGACAACAAAATCCTCCAAGCTCTGTACTCCATAATTAAGCAACAAAAAGAAAAGTGAAAGAGAGATAAAACACTTCAGATCTTCTCCTCATCCACTTTTCTATACATCCACTGTACGCAGCTGTTGCCTTTTGGTTTAAGAAAGGCCTTGTAATTTGACACCCTACGTGACACAATTCATCTATTCCAAAATACAAAAGAATAATCATTCCATATAAAAAAAAAAATCTTCAGAGATACTGGTGAAAATGACAAATTTTCTTCCCCTGCTTAAAAGGGCAAAGGCCTTGACATCACCACTCCACGTCAGCACATCCCCGTGCACGCAGATGCTCTCTCAAACGTGAACAAGTGTACTGAGCAGCTGATTGTAGGTGCTCAGCACAGAGCCACCAGCTGTCAATCTGCTGAATATTCAGCCACAGAGCACCTCCCCAGTCACCCTCCAGGCAATTCATCACACTACCTCTTGGAAGCCGTTGTACTGCTCGCAGTTGGGGCAATCCCAGCAGTTGCGATTCCCATATGGCACCACCGTGTCCTGATTACAAAACCAGCAGTTCACTGTCACATGTGTGGGCTTCTTCCTGTTAGAAACAGAAACGTGTCAGGCATCAGCATCAGATCTGATGTGAAGGAAAGAAGTGGCTTTCAAACAGGGAACTGTAAGAGAGCCTGGAATAACAGCCAACCTTCCCATTCAGTAAGTGTAACTGTCTGACTCACAGTAGTTATTTTAGCAATGAAAAGAAGAACAATTAGAGTAGAAATAAATGCCTGCCTGATGCTAATATCTCTTTGTGCTAGTACTGTGGACATGCCAGAACTTTAATAATGACCTTGTGAATAAACCACTTCACTAGCTTTTCCAGAGGTACATTTGGGAGTAGAAGTCATGTTCATAATCACCAGCATTCACATTCACAAAGAGTACTGTAGAGTATCTGCTTAATATACAGGATGCTGGGAACACTCCATAAAAACTGTGTATGATGGTATTCAGAAACCTAGGAAGTGAGCTCACTGCTACAGTGCTACTACCTGCCTTGATTATCATGGAATTTTTCAAGGACAAGTGCATATCAAATTAGCCCAAAGTTCAGGCACTGTAAATAGCTGTTTCTTCTAACAGCTCAAGCTAAAAAGAAGGAAATGAGGAATCATCAGACCTTCCCCAGTTTTTACATTCTGGAATTGAAAAGATGAAGACTAATCTAATCACCTGGACCATAAACCCCTTATTTTGATTTTTTTTTTTTTTTTTTTTAAACAGTCACTGCAAGAGAAACAGCTGTGACATGGTGCCATTAGAGGTTTTGACAAATGTATGAACAAAAAACTTCAGTACGTTGACCCTTGAGGCTGTCTGCTCAAGAAGCTCTGCATTTGTCTTCAAGCCTGGAGCAATATCCAAGGGAAAGCTTCACATCAACACAGCTCAGCTGTCTGAGCTTAATCATAACCAGTCACAATCACACCTCCAAGGGAGGGCAGCTGCTCAGGCAGAGCCCAGGCAGGGACTGGCCTTGGTGGCTGTGCAGACAGACAGGTCCAGCTGCTGCCTGCCCCATTTGCTGTCCAGTTCTATGAAGCTATGAGGGCCAGACAGCTTTTACAGGAGAGTGTCCATATAGGGCACATACATAAATACACTGCTGTGACAGGTGAATGGCTGCTAAAAGTTGGCCCAGTCAGGGAAAAAAAAAAAAACAAACAGGACCCCACACAGTGATCTGTGCCCAAAGGGACAGAGCTGCTTGGCAAACATCAAACATCTAGAGCAGCACTGAAAGCAACTGAGCAAGGCAGCTCAACGAGAGCCTAGAGAGCAAACAACAGGAGCTGAAATGCCCAAGCTGGGAGCAGCTTCCTTTCTCTTTGCCCTCTAAAACATTCTCTGCTGTTGCAGTGTTCTGTACAGAAACACCTGAATGCTGAAGAAATGTGACCTGGAACCCTGCAACCAAACAGGCAGGTGGTTCTCCCCTTAGTTACACAGGCTTTTATCACAGCAATCACCCTTGCAGCTGGATGCCTATAATTAAGATTCTTCCCAACTCCCATTTCCATAGACCTTGTCTTGAAAATTGGTTTGTAAAATATCAAATCCTTGAGCATCCTGTTTAAGTATGAATGATAAGGATAAACCTGAAACAAAGCATCAAAAAGAAGCCCACAAAGAGTGCACAGAGGATTCCCTGCCAGATGCTGAAAGGAAATGGCTGGAGCTACTAGGGTGACAGATTCTCTTCTCAAAATAGATGTATACTCCCACGCCCCTCCTAAGATCGATGTTCTCTGCTTAATTCTTTGCTTGATTGCCAAGGGGACTCAAAACAGTAAGCAATCTGAGATAAAAATACAACCACTGAAGCTGACAGGCATGAGAAAGAAGAAAAAGAAAAGAAAACCAGGAAATAAAGTGGCTAGTCCACGTTTCCCTTGAGCTGTCACTACCAAAGATCCAGGTAAAAAAGCCATGCAATGGATGGACTGCAACACCTAGTGGTGCCAGTTTCATCTCACTACCTTAAGTGTAAAAGCTGTCAACGTATAATGCAAAGGATTTAGCATGCTAGCCTAATACAAATCCCACTGTGCCTTGAGCATAGACTTTGACAGCAAGCACAACCTAAATTCCATCCTCAGATGTAGGTCACTGCACAGCTCCTTGAACTAATAGAGGCACTGGAGCAAAGTGCTTCAATCCCTCCCAGCCCGCTGTTGAGCTATTCTCTGGCACTGGTGAAAAGAAGAGATGCTGTACTTCAACCTCTTCCCTCTTCTGTGACACGATGGAACAGACAGAAGCACTAAATTCATGGATAACACAGAGGTGGGAAGCAGAAAAAAGTAGTAAAGCAGGATTTGAACTGTTAATACACTCAAGACCCTTCCAGCTTTACCAAACAGGATTCCTCTTCTCATGCTTGGAGTTAAGGATGTGCTACCAAGGGTTAAATAGCTGCCATTCACTCACACAATGTATGCAAAAGAAATTGCTACATCCTAGATTATTTAGGATAAAAAGCAATAATCCTTCCTTTTCTAATGCTATAATCTGTTGCCATAGAAACGTGAGGAAAAAAGTAATAATAATTTTAAAAATCTGGATATAGAAAGAAGAAAAAAAGGTCATCTGAGGCAAGAACATGTAGGTGGGGTGCTAATTCTCTAGCAACTGGGCAGGACTTTAACAATGAAAAAAAAAAAGAGCGCAACTCTCAAATTCAGACTGAAAGATGTTCAACTACCCACACCTTCACTGATTCCACACAGCGACTGAACATCATAAACCAGAGCACACAGTGCTTCTGAAGTCAGATATCATTATGAGAAGACAGGCAGTGCAAAACCTATATATAAGAATCTACCTGTGCTCAATTCTTTACAGAGCAGCAGGAAAACCATCTGCAAGGAGTTTATATTTTAATGCTGCATTAACGTGAATCAGCTTCCCTGGACAAAAGAGCCACCCTGCAAAGTTAAACGTGAGCAGCAAACAGCAATTGAATTACTGCATGTTTGCTGTACCAGCTTAAAACCTAGTAGCACACACACCCTAACGAGGTGGAAAAATTACCAGGTTTGGACTGTTTTCTATGCATAGGGTTTTTGCATCAAGGAACATGATGCTGAGTTCAGCTCACAGTCAGGGAAGCTCAGCTTCTGGGTGGCACTCACTGACCTGCTGCATTCCAAGCTGTGCTGTCAAAGGGGGTCTTCCAGAGCAGACCCATTGTGAGAAGAAGCATCCCAGCTGTCTGGATTCCAGCAGGCATCCAAGTGATGGTTCCTATGAGCAACCTCTGCCACTGCTGACCAGAATAGCCCCCAAAAAAGAGTCCCTCACAAGGTACTCTCTATTGGTCCTGGTAACAAGTCAGTAGCCAACAATCAGGAGGGGCCCAAAAAATGAAGGAAAAATGGCTACAGTTGCAGGTCTGAACTCAGCAAAGGACTTTCAAGAACACCTAAGAAGCCAGTAGCAATGCTGTGATCTCAGAGGAAGACCACAAACACACCAGAGTTTTTCTTTCTGGCCCAAACTTGTAAACCTTAAGGAGCTGCCCTGCTTATCTGAGTATACATCAACTCCTTTCCTGCCTTGATAAAAAAAGCAACCATGTAGGATGCTGCCACAGTTACAGCAGTGTAACTCTACATGTTAACAGTTACACCAGCACTGCTTTGCACTAAATTGTTCAGATTTATTTCCCTTTCTACCGGAGCAGAAGCTGTTGTGGAAAAGTCACCTTGTGCTTACCTATATAGTATTTACTTGTTCTGAAAATGGAACCAAACTGCACTAACAGCAAAAGCAACATCACATCTCCCTGGATCTCTACCTCTCCTACGAAGCTGCTACCTTACTGACTCTGGAGGACTCATTTAACTAAGGCAAAAAAGTAACACTGGAATGGGATTGAAAAACAAATGCAGAGCCCTAAAGAATTATCAGCATCACACGATGGAACTATTTACAGCTCGACAAGGACTTGGTAAGAAATGCTTCCCATTCCAGAGACATTTTGACAAACTTAAGCACAAATTCCACCTCTTGCTTCAAAGGACACATTAGAGTCAATAGGGTCAGCCTGCTTCACTTCAGATTGCTTTAGGCCACTCCTTACTAAACACACCTCAGAAGTGCCAATAGCTACATACAGGCTGACAGACCACTGATGCTGCATATGGTCATATGAACTGCAAACACAACAGAGCAGACCTGAAAGGTTTTGTTGTGGATATAGAAGCACGCTTCTGTTTTGAAGCATAAACCTGACAGGAACCTTCACACCACGAGCCAGTGGGGCCTTCTTTTACCCCAGCACTCAGCTGATGAGCAGCCTGTTACATATATTGTATATTCCCACATTCCAACTGTGCTAAATTACAGTCTGCAGAATTAAGCTCTACACCTTTCATGCAACCTGTACCCAGATGCTTTTCAAACTTTGGCTTTAACCAATCTGTTTAATTTTGTCCTAAGGTCGGAAACGCTGCACGCAGATTAGAACAGAATGCCTACAGAATTACAGTCGCTAAATAATTCTGACTTCCCAACCCGCAACACCGCACAGCACTGCTACCTCCAGCACCGCTCCTGCAATCACACCTTCCCACAAGAAGCAAACCGCTCTCCTCGTCCCGAGCACCAGAAGCACGTTAACAACCAAACCCAAAGCCGGGACTCCAGCGACACATCCAACGTCCTGCAGGAAGGAAAGACGTTCGGAGCGTCTTTTTTAAAGCACGGCTCCCACGGCAGCCGACTCCTCGGAACACAAAGACACGGAGCGATTCCTGGGAACACGGGAAACACGCCCAGCCCTCCACCGGGCAAAGCCTCGGCTGCGGCAGCTCTTCGCCGCGTTAGCTCTTCCCCGCTCCCCCTCCCGCCGCCTCCCCGGCCCACGAGGCCCCCGTGCCGCCGCCCCGCGCGGATCCTCCCCGCCGCCGGGCCCGCATCCGGCCGCCGCCCGCCGCTCCCTCCGATCCGGCCCGTACCTCCGCGCTATGCGGTACAGCAGCAGCCCGGCGGCGGCGGCGCACACCGTGACGCCCAGCCCGGCGGCGGGGCAGCGGGCCAGCAGCGCCCCGGCTCCGTCCATGCCGCTCCCCCGCCGCCGCCGCCGCCGCCACCACCACCGGCGCCGTGACCTCGGCGGCGCCGCTTTGTACGCGGTTCGGCCGCCCCCCCGCCGCCGCCGCTCCGCCCCTCCGGCCGCCCGGGGGCGGGAGCCGTGACTCACGGCGCGGCGTGAAAGGCCGGAGTCGTGCGGCGGCGGCGCCGTGAGTCAGCGCCGCAAAGGCCGAGATCGTGGCCGCGGGGGCGGGGGCGGCCGCCGGGCTCCCGGCCGTATCGGGGGGCGGCGGGGCCGTCGTGCCTGGCCCGGCGCCCGGGGCTGCGTGCTGCCCGCTCTGCTTCGCTTTGCTTTTTTTTTTTTTCTCTTTCCTACATTGACACGCGGGGCTGCCAGCGTGCCGCAGCGAGCACCCTCTGCAGGGAGGCTGCGGCAGCAGCAGCTCGGCCCGACTGCAAGCCCAGGCCTGGAGAAAGGCTTCCGAAAGGAAGGATCGTCTCCTCCCAGGGCCTCTCGCGCGCGGTGGAAAGCACGGAGCTTACGGGAACGCTGCCGTTTGCAGCGATACGTGGTTTTGAGGCAGGCAAGGAAAGTAGAAGAGTGGCTGAGAGAATGATGAAAGTGAAATCGATAGAGAAATTGAAAGGGTTGATAGCTGCAGGACAAGGGGAAATGGTTTTAAGTTGAGGGAGGGAAGAAGTTGTTTGCTATGAGAGTGGTGAGGTGCTGGAACAGCTGCCCAGAGAGGCTGTGGGTGCCCCGTCCATCCCTGGAGGTGTTCAGGACCAGGTTGGATGGGGCCCTGGGCAGCCTGGGCTGGTGTGAAATGTGGAGGTTGGTGGCCCTGCATGTGGCAGAGGGTTGGAGATTCGTGATCCTTGAGGTCCCTTCCAACCCTGGCCATTCTGTGATTCTGTGGTTCTGTGAATAAGCTCTTTACCAGATGTGCTTTCCCATCGTGGAGCCGCCCCCTTCAGGAAAACACAAAGCCCTTCCACTCTCTCCCCTTCCTGCCGATTTGAGCTCCCTTCTGTGCTCCCTGAGCAGTGCTACCCTGTAAGCAACACGCTGCAAATCACAGCTCCCTTCAGCCAAGGCACGGTGTGGCAAGTGGAGCAGCAGCTGGAGGGGCTGTGCAGGCAGTTTGCTGCCTGTGAGCCAGCGGTTGAGAACTGCTACTCTAGGCTTTCCTCTGTCTTGTTAGATAGATACTATGGCTTCATGGGAAGACCCTGAGTCTGATGTGAGCAGTTCACTAGTCAGGCTCACCCAGCTCTCCCCTAGAAAGCAAAATAACCCATACCTTTTTCAGCTCTGCCCCTCTCAGCACATCCAGATGGGAGTCACTGTCCTTACAGAACTAGAAGTTGGCTTGACAATCATGCCCTGCTTTTACATGAAGGTAAGAGGTATGAGACTGATCCTGCCTCAAACTGCACAGCTGTTTTCCTGTTTAAAGAAAACAAACAAAAAAGAACCCTTCAGTGCAGCCAACAGAAAAGCTTAAAATGTGGGCAAACCAAGTTGTGCCAACACTGTTTTTAAAAAGCTAAAACTGAGCAGTAGTCTAGAGCTGAGTTCAGCTGTTTAATTGCAAAGGAAAAGCTCATCACAGACAAATACTGTGCTGCAAGTAACCTCTACTTCTAAACTTAAGCATGGTTGGGGTCTTAACTTCATTTCTATCTCCACACACTTATGCATGGGAATGAATTATGTGGAATATGGGATAAACAGTGACTATTTCCTCTTGATAAATGGGAGG
Organism: Chrysolophus pictus; assembly: GCA_037305975.1. NCBI lineage: Eukaryota > Metazoa > Chordata > Aves > Galliformes > Phasianidae > Chrysolophus > Chrysolophus pictus. Next base: position 3,419,515 of record CM074596.1, on the reverse strand, counting down.
GGGATGCAATTTTTTTCATCTTTCTTCCATTGTTTAGCTGAATTATTTAGGGATTGTTTTACAAGACCAAATGAAGGAGGAAGTGCAACCCAGTCATTTGGCACGTCAAATCTTTCTGCAGGAACTCCAAGCCTTCTGCACTCAAAAGCTTGTCTATTCTTTCTGCAGAAGGCCCTCCCTTCCTACTGACTGTATCTGTATTATCAGTCCAACCATAGATGCACTGTTTACCAAGTTTCCTTCTTGAAGGAACTAATACAGAACTTCTGCAAAAATAATTATAAATGCTGACAAGGGGCACAATCACAATACAAGAAGTATCACAACAATCACTAAACAGATAATTTTGAGGAATGTTGAGGCAACTATGGTCGGCCAAAGGAAGGCACTAAGTCTTTTAGCATGAGGTTTTTGGGAAGATTGTCTACAGCTTCAAAAACCAAAGTTAAAATAACTAACCTGAGGAGCTCATACTATTGCAGCAACAATGTGCTTTCAATTTCAATTTAACTGCTCGTTTATGAACAGGAACTGACTTAGTCCTGGTTGCCCGCCCTGCTCCAGCAAATTAAGACTAATTTTGTCACAGCTGGCAGTAAAGCTTAAAGAACAACTACAGAAATCCAGAACTCCTCTTTTTCCACCAGAACTAGCTGAAGCAAAAACCTGATCACTTTCTCTAAGTCCCAAACCCCTCTGCAGTATCATTTAGTTCCCCCATTCTTAAATGATAGTGGTCTACACATGTGACTAACTCTAAGAGAGCCAGAGTGCTGTGAATACTAATTCAAGAAAGCAAACCTCAGAAGTTTCAGAGCAGCAGCACAAGTGTCCTGGTTCTTAAAAATAGAAACAGTACTATGTGACAGTTTTGACATCTAGAGAGAGACTAAAGCTTTCACTGCTCATCATTTCCATTAAAGATGGCATCATCTCCATGTCAGTTTTCAGTTACTCAACCATTTCTTATTTTAGCTTAAGGGTAACATGATACGTTCTTTTCAGTGAAACATAATAGAAATCAGCTATTTTTGCACTGTTTTGCCTCATAATGAGGCACACATACATTCTACCCTATTTGCACTGTGCTCCTCCATCACACTGATGTCAAATATGACATCAAGTACCAGTCACCAGCTAGGTTCGGTTAGGTTTGAATCTATTGTATTTCTGCAACCAAATATTAACCTGTCTTACAAAAGACAACCCTACTCACTAACAGGCTGTTTCTTAATGCTTTGCATGATCCTTCCAAGTCTGAAAAACATCTCTGCTGTATATGCTCCTTGAAGTCAAAGATGTCCATGAACACTTGCTTATGCTCAAGAGCTCAACACCTGCTCAGATCATGAGAAGCTTATTGTTCAGTTCAACAGCAGGGAAGACTGAAGCTGGGCTCAAATGCTGCAGTGTTTGTTTCAGCTGTCAAAGCAAATGACACTAATGAACAGGAGAGCACAGAATAACCAAAGCAAAACACAAATCTTATTTAAGTTCTAAAATATTTTATCCTGCTCATTCAGGAATTATTATGCAGACTATCTTTTAATCACAAGTTACTACTGCAATACAGGCAGTAAAGGTATTACTGAAATTAAAAGTACATTTTAATGTTCATGAGAGGGCCAATCGGATTGACTATGTAGGATATTTTATTTCTAGCTGAAAGGTAAGAACTATATCATGAGTACTGTTGAAGAATTCCCCTTCAATATTGTGCTTTTGGAGGGGGATGGGTAGATATTGTATTAATGTGAAATGTGAGCACTGTTGCACAAGACTGGCAGATCCTTCTTATTTCATTCTCTAAGAAATGAAATAATGACAAAGAAAATATCTACACAGGCTTTGGGGGTTTTTTGGTGGTAACTCCAGCAGCATGACAATGAGACAACAGACTAACTCAGTTCCACTAGAAGTGCTGCTCTACGAAGACATCAAATAAAGAGGGATTTATTCCTGAATGTCGTATTGTAAAGCAGAATCCAGAGCTGCATTCAAAGATTGTAGTATTTGAGACCTATCTTATCCTCTCTTCTACTTTTCAGGTCCCTAGCATTGAAAAACAAAAAAACAGCTCCAAAGTAGAAAAAGGCTTAGGTCAGGATACATGACCAAGGTAGCACATCTCATGGAATTTCTACAGGGTGGCCATGCCTCAAACACTGTCTGTTCTTATGCTCTCAGCCATTCACAAAAGCAAGGTCTAAAAGCAAGGTCTAGAAGCAGTTAGTCAGGATAGGTCAGTCTGCAAACACTAGTGCAGAGATGCACAGTGCTGTAACTAAGGACATTTTACTGAAGAGCTTCCCACAATCTTATTTTGCAAATTTTACCAGTGTAAGTGGCTTTTCTAACAGATTCTGGTGTGCCTCTTGAACGCTCCAGAACGTTCACACAGCAAGAAGTGATGTACCACAAATAAACTAGAAGACCTCTCAAAGTTATTTGGATATAAGCTTACTTTAGTGCTAAAAGATGCCACAACAGTAGTGGTAGGAAGACTAAGTTTCAAAATTCCAAGCCAGTTCTTCAGTTTTTTAATACAGTTTTAATGAACATCAGTCCAAGAGACCACTTGATGGTATGAGGTACATTCCTTGACCACAACGGCTGTGCTTAAGGAAAAGGACAAACATATACTTAAATTAAATAGTGTAATTTAATTTAGTAGCTGCTTAATTATCATTAAGTTAAAAAAAAAAGTTATAATTAACTATTAACGTTAACGACTCAAAACCTTTCAGAAAGCATGAATCCAAAAGGAAAACATTCAGCAGGTGATCACAGACTTGTAGTTCTTCCACCAACAATGCAACCTGTGTCAGTCATTAAGGACTATTTGTTCAACGAAGAAATTGGTCTACAGTCAGTAACAGCAGTCTTGGCTCTGCTACTTCGCACGGTCTTCTAACAGATACACAATTAACTCATAAGTGGACAACACAATGGCTGTGTTTGGTATCTGCCGGATGAGCTGGGCAAAAAGTCCTCTATAGAAGGCGAGGTAGCCTTCCTCACGTGCTACCAGCCGTGCTGTCTGAATGAACGCCTTGTACTTAGTGCCTTCTTCTCGCAGCCGTGTCCGTATGACCTCTGCAGAAAAGTAAAACAAGAGCCCATGGTTAACAAGACTTACACCTTCCCAGAAACACGCCAAGATCAAAAAAAAAGTATGCAAGGCCCAGGGATGTTAAAACTTCCCTGCACCCATTGCCTGCTAGCCAGGGCTTTCAGACACAAAATCCTGCATGCTTTGTCCCGTAGGCAAGAAGGAATGTCAAAGAGAGGTGTCCTTCCATGTAGAAAAAAATGGATTATTTGCTTGGTCAAGCTGCTACAAAATGAAACACTTCACTGATACTCATGTAGCTAATACTGCTCTATAAAACCACAATGACATTCACTTATTTCTCCAGAAACACCACTCTTCACCCACTGAGTGGTTCCCACCACTCCATTTGCATGCATGCACCCTCTTGTGAGTCTGCATTACTTCAGATGCAAATTCAGAAAATGAGATGATCAGAAAACAAATCTTCACCTATTTATTCACCTATTTATTCTTCTGAATACTTAATTACTTCCAAATACCACACAGTGCTATTATTCAGTCTGCATATGAACTAAATGTATAAAAGCTCCCAACAGCAGTTGGGACTCATATAGATGAGGCTACTAGTGAGAATGGATGCAATAGGCACTCAACTTTTTTTGGAGTGGCTTTGAAATGAGGAAATGCTAGTCTCTAACTGCGTAGCTAGGTAGGAATAATAAGAACAGTACTAAAAATCTCAGTGCATATGCACATGCCACAGTAACGTGCACAGGCCATTTAAACAGACAGGAATTTTACAACCATAAAACTCAGCATCAGTTTGCCTTGCATTAGAGGCAACAGCTGTTCTGCAGTCACAAATGGAAAAGTTAACATACCATGTGGATAAGCAATACAAGAGGCACAGCCCTTGGAAACAGCAGCAGCAAACATCAGTCCAAAGAAGTTTGTGGAGCTCCTTTCAGTTCCGTTAGAAGAAGAAGAGGGCAGCTGGACTTCCTTTAAGTGCTTTTTTAAACTTTCATAAATAGCAAAGCAGATAATGGTCTCAGAAATCCCAGCATAGGAGGCAGTCAATCCTCTATAAAAACCACGGATACCTTCCATCTGGTAAACATATCTAGCACACTGCAGAGCATTCATTGGTTTTGAACCTCTGACTCTAAAAACAACAACAAAACAAAACAGAAAATATAATGAGCCCAGAATGAGAATAAAAGTTAAAACAAACAAACAAAAAAGAACCCAAAAACTGATGGCTTTCAATATTTTCGAAACTACAGAATGGTTCTCTAACAAGTTTTACTTCAAAAATATTCTAAGAAAGCTGAATGGAGAAGGACTATTATGCTGAGAATGCACACTTGGCTCTGCAAATTCATACATACATATAATAATTCTTACAGCTTCAGCTCTAACTAGTCTGTGACAGTTCACATCAATGCTTTAAAAGACTGTAAGTATCGAAGAGACACTGCTTTATATTAAACTATTAATTCCACTTAAAGCTATCTTCAGCAGGCCAAGATACTTAAGTCTCCTACATGAGAAACAATCTTTCATTTTAATAAGGCAGCATTCTGTTCAAAGGTGACACCCTGTGAAGTGCTGGAATTGAAGCTTATAAATTATTTATAAGTGATGGTGTCTTAAAGGATCTTGCTTATTTCACATAAGACATCCTTGCAGGAAAGAATTTCCATTCTAACAAGTCACATTATTACCTGAATCCCTCATTGCTTCAATATCCACCAGTGACCACGAATCACCCACCTGGAAGATATTACTGCCTAATTCCCAATCTGGCTTCAGGAGGTATGGTTAACTGTGATACAATGCTGAAGGAAGTATGAGAACATTAAACCACTGCAACAGATTCTTGCTGCCTCTGGAACATTTTATGAAATTAAACAAATCCTGCTTCATTAGAATTTAAAAAACATCACTCTTTCCATTTATAGCTACTTAACTGTGTATCAGCAATCAGTGTGTTGCTGTAATACATGTATCTGTGTGGTCTAGGGCCAGCACAAGGGATGTTGCCAAGTGGGACAAGGACTGTGAGCCACGTTTGGCTTCCCACGTGAGCTCCCCTGACCTTTCCATAGCCTCTATTACTGCTCTATCAGAGCACTTCAGTCACTGATGTATTTAACCTCAACACCAACCCCTGAGGTTCAGAAGACTTTTTAAAGCAGGATCCGAGGGCAAATTAATGCTATGCCTAAATTTACTGGAATTTTACAGTGGAACCAAAACCTGAATCTAACTCAGGCTGGAGGCAGATTCCACATCCCTCTGTAGAAGCTGTGAATCAGATTAAACCAACACCCAAAACCTAAACATCCAGCATGACCAGGATGGTAGCTTCAAAGATGAAAGTGAGAACTGGGGAAATAGGGCAAGATCTACCAAAGTCTAAACAGCTATCAGAAAAAAACGTCTAAGTTTTTCAGAGTTTTCCAGAGGCTGCCTTAGCCATTTAGCAGCACCCCATTGCCTTCAGTTACTTACTTCCGTTCCAGTTGCATTCTGGTTTTCACCATCCATATGGGATTCATCAGGGAATTTGTGATAAAGGCTGAAAAAGCAAAAAGAAAAACAGAAGTATAGCAGAATTCAGGCCAGTCTACTGCCATTGTTCAAGCAAGTCTGAACTGCATACACTGTGCAGTGACAATTCTAGTTACCAGCTGCAGAAGTTTCAAGCAACATACAGGCGTGTAGCTTCTAGCCTGTCTCCAGCCAGAGAACTATCTTATATTAAGAAAGCTCTAGAAAGCATCAACCAATGGTCTTAAGGGCTCTTTTCTTTCTGCACTTATGTACTTCATGTTTCTAAACACTACTGTAGGCAAGACAGCTTACTTACTGACTGGGTTTTAGAAAAAATAGATAGGGAAAACATGCATTTACTAGTCTCTTGCTTTCCCCAAGGCTCTAGGTGGTGCCATTGAGCTATCTCATTAACTGAATCCACCCACAACTATGGGGTTAGTTTGGCAAACATTTTTAATGATCACTCTGCTGACTGATATTTGAATTAGTGAAGCTGTTCTGCAGTATTCTTCCAATAAGAACAGGCTATTTTCTTATCCTGGAAGGAAAAAATACAACAAACCAAAATAATTTGGCTAAAACAGTATCAAAGGTTTGCTGATGTCTATTAACTTTTGCTTTAAACTGTTCAGAAATATTTTTATAGCATTTCAATTGGAATAAAAGTTTATCCTCACTTGTGAACAAGAATTCAGAAACATTATGAAGCATCGAACAGTAAAACAGCTCCTCTGCAAGTAAGGTAAGCTAAGAACTAGCAAATTCCTGGGACCGAGCTCTGTGAAGTCTATCTTTGGCTTTCTCCAAAAACTGATGTCAGAATATTTCACTATCACTGGAAGGGTCCCTGTCCTTTACAAGTGAGCATCAGGTCATGCCACTATTCAGAGTTCTGTAGCTGTAACACTTGGCATATGGTTTTACAATATTCTTACTCGAAGTCTTCAGTTGGAAAGACATTCAAGCATGTGTTTCTATCAGTTTCATTTGCTTCAGTAATTCCTAAAACCCTTCCTCAATGCTCAACATGGCCAAACCACAGAAGTTTAAATAAATAAATAACACTGCCATAACTTATTCACAATGGTACTGTTGAGCCTATAGAAAGCACTGTGCCAGAATATGACTGCATTGTCAATTGTTATGTTGGTACAAACCCCTGCAACAACTTTGCTACAAACTTTAGATTGCAGAGATAGGTGGTTATTCAAACTAGATGCTAAGAAGAACAAATTTACCCCTTTTTAGTAATGTTATGAAACACCAGTTTAAACTCTTCAGTGTGTGTTCCTTAACAGTCTCCAAAGCAATCCTGCCAAGCACTCTGTCTCTTTGTGAGAGAACAAGATGTTTCCAGACTCACAGATTTTATTTATAGTCTCTGAACTTTGGCTCATTAAGAACACCTTATACATACTGTTGTTTCATAATCTCAGTTACATCTCCTGATCTCACCCTTTTATGGAGATGATTGCTGGATATATTTCCTAGAAAGTAGATCCTCTGTACCAATGTTTTCTGGATCTGTAAGCTTGTACTTGTACAGATGTCACAATTATTCACAGACCACAGTCAGGAATTATCTATTAACCTGTACTGACAGACTAAAAGTCCAGTCCCTGTCTTATGGTAACTTCCATTCATTTTCTAGCTACTGAGAACAAGTCTTGTATTGGTAACAGCTTGGAATACAAACTTCAAAAAATTAAGGTGCATCTCAGAGCCTTGCAGATACCAATACAAGCATGGCAGGTACTGCTAAGTGGCCAGATGCTGGAGTATTGCTGCAGACCATATGGAAAGTGAACTGCAAACACATACCTGCAGAACCTGCAGAACAGACATGCACAATGTTGCTGTTGGGTACAAAAATGCCATTAAATCGCTCTTTGGCTTTGGAGTAGCATGCAAAATAGACAGCTCTGTGGAAAAACAAACAAAAAACAGAAGAAAAGCAATATAATACACATGACATCAAGTTAGGTACATTACAGTATTACCTCCTCTAGAAAAAACAAGACTCTAAAAAGGGGCCTCTGTATGAATTTTCCATCTGCAAGAATACAAGCTTTTTTCTTCTAAGGTGCCACTATCTGACTTCTACCCACAGGGTAGAAATATCTTACTTTCATACCAAGTCTGCAATGTGAAGCAACATGGTCTTGTTAAAGCAAGTTAGACTGGATACTAATGGCAACCCTGGCATTTAATACATTTTGTACCCTTGGGACTGTAACATCCCACCCTGAGCCTATGTTTTCCCTACATTTGGTCAGAGCTATAGTTGCCTTGGAAGCATTTAACCCTGGACTGAAACTAAAAGTAGTTTTACACACTTGTATTAAAACATTAAAAATATTCCCCCCTCCTAATTATTTTTTTGAGGATGGCATCATAAACAAAGTTCCACTGATAACAGAAAGCACAGATCACAACAAGCAGCTAAGACACACATACAGAAGTTTACAGAAGCCAAAAAATGACAAATCTGTCAGATTGAGGTTTCACTGTTAGAAAAAACAGTACTGACTTTCATAGTATTCCATCCTTTTAAGAAGAGAATATGAATACTGAACTAGAAACAGGTACTAAATGCATTAGTTACTGATACATGTAAGTGAAAGTCAGTGCTATGCAAGTGTAAGGATGATTTTTAGAACTATTTCTTGACACAAAAAGCTGTGCAGTCTGATGCTTTGCAAGGCACAGTTTATGGATGGGACAATTTTATGACCTATTCTTCTACACTGCAAATGGGCTGCAACATTTGGGTTGATGCTTTAAATGTGTCTTTTAGCAATAGCTTAACTATTTACCTTGATGGTGCAACTCCAACCAAGTTTGGACCCAGACCTCGGAAGAGTGACCTTGGTCCTTCTTTTTCCAGAATTGACCTTAAAATAAAAGCAAACAGAGAAAAAAAAGAATAGTATTTAGGTTAAAAGTTACGCTTCTTATTCTGCCAGACAGACAGTCAAAAGAGCTGTGCTAAAGAAATCAATGTTAATTGTGAACTTCCTAGTTTTCAAACTGCACAAAAGAAAATTAGCAGAATTATACACTACTGAATAAAGACCACTGTGCTGTAAGACTTCAGTGCACTACAGGCGAATGCGTGTCATATGACAGAAGGTTATAATTCCCATTTTTGAAAGCTGAAAGGAATTGAACTTGATAGTTTCACAGAGAATCCAATACTAGTTGACTGAAGAACAAAGAATACTTTTGTCATTCTCTGTATCCAAGAAATTTAAGCAGTTTAGGAGTCTGTTGCCTGAATAGAAGCACAAACAATTTAAAACCACCAGCACTCTTTCCCCTTTCACAATTAGTCACTTTTTTTTTTTTTTTTTTTTTTTTTCCCCAGAGTGGAAATTGAATGCTGCACCCTTCTACAAGCTGTTCCCCCAGGCAGTTCAGAGTAACTGTTCTGGTTTTGAGGGCACTCAAAAGAGTTCATAGCAACACTCCAAAGGATGCTACAAACTACAAACTACTTTTGTGTGTCACCAGATTTCATGACCAGGTGTAAAGCAGGATAACAATCAAATAATGTTTTCCTGTAGTTCTGCAATTGCTACAGCCCAAGTTTCCAAAGCCATTTTCATCCATTTTTCCCCACATCTTGGAAGGCATGTTCAGCTAGAGCTTCTAGGATAGTCCAGCTGTCAAGCTCTACGCTTGCTTAGGTGAAAAAGACTTACTTTTACACACAATTATTTGCCTTATTAACAGAGGAAATATTCAAAAGGATTGAATTAACACCCAAACACTGGTAAACAGCCAAGTATTCACCAGTGAGAGCCAGATATGGTCCAGCAATCACTGGGGCTTAGTGTAGTCTGCTGCAGTAGACCTCAACTGAAATAAAGGCTCATCACGTGAAAACCATGCAATAAAATCCAGATAACACCAGGTCCCAGGGGAAGTTCACGTGCATCTGTTTGTACTGTCCAATTCTCAGTTTGCTTTCTAGGTCATTAGCACTGTTGGGAATGTACCCTGCTAGATTCCAAAAACAAGCTCATTAGGCACAAGAAGATACATAGGAGCTCCTGAAATGTTTTGTGTTTTTTTTTTTTTTCTGCAGTGGAGTAGAACTTTCTGTGTAAACTCCAGAGCTGAGTGTCTCCAAGGAGACAGATCCACCAGCTACTCCTTCTTTGTCATTTAACAGTCACGACTGCAGCTTCCAGCTGGGGTGACTCATGAGAATCTTAAACGGATTAGACAAAAACAGCCCGTCCTTCTGGAGTGCTTTCTATACAGCAGCAGGCTTAACCTGCCCTCCTGAGTACCTACTTTTTTTCTATTTACAGCAGTTAAAGAGCTTTCATATTCAGCATCTTTAAGTCTTCTAGAACAGTTTTATATGTAGGGCTCTAAAAGGCTGCTTCCTCAGCCATACAATTTTCTTACTAAAACAGAGGATCCAAGTCACATCCAGTTCAGCCATGTATGTATGGTCAGAATTGAGAAAGGGGTGTAAGAGTATAAGAGATCTAACTTTACTCCTCTTTCTTCATACATTTGTGTTTCATCACAAAGATCACAATCAGTAGCATTATCTGTGCTTCACAGACACTGTCAGCAAGGGAATGACAGATTGCATGATTATTTCATTCTCACTTCTTAATCCTCTGGACTAAATAGGTCAAAAACGTGGTGATACATGCAGCTGAGCAATTCCTCAAGTAAAATGAAATCAAGATCATAGTCATCACAGAAATTCTGAGGTGAAATGAAATCAAGATTCGTCAACCAAATTTAATGAGCTTAATAAATACATTAAAAGGTTGACCTAATTTTAACCCATTTCTTCTTCCCCTAAAAGGGAGATCTTAGGGAAAGATGGGAAAAGGAAATAAATTAACAGCCTCATATGTTTCAGTTATTACTTCCTTTAGTACCAGCTGTCTTTAGTCCAGTGCTGCAAGGTGAAAAAGTAGAAAGGGAGAGAAGAAAATCAAAGGCAATTGGCACTGAGTTATACTTTTGGTCACGAATTGCTGTAGATTCACCTCTGAATACAAAGTGTTTGGCATGGGAAAGAAGCTCTGTTTATAACAGAAACTCAAGTCCCAGAATGACTCTAGGCACCTCTAGTTCTGCAGAGAATTTGAGTTAGCACTGTACTGTTACATAACTGTGCAGCTTCTCCTCAGGCAACCTGCCAAGTGTGTTGGCCTTACATAAATCATTCAACTTGTTTTGCTAGTCAGTATTTTCTTTGGCATTTCTATTACCTGATCTAAGCAGGACCTTTCTGCATTACCCCGTGATGTGCTCAATGATCCAAACAAACTCGATGCATTGCATGATGTGTGAACCATAACTTTGGGTTGTGATCAATGGCTCTGGGTCCAGGTGGAGGCTGGTGGCAAGTGCTGTCCCCCAGGGGTCCGTCTTTGGACTGGTACTTTTAAACATCTTTATCAGGTGCAGATGATGCGATTGAGTGTGCCCTCAGCAGGTTTGTGGATGACACCAGGCTGAGAGGCACAGCTGATACAGAAGGCAGGCATTCCATCTAAAGGGACCTGAACAAGCTCGAAAGGTTAATCAGTGTGATCTTAATGAGGTTCAAGGAAGCCAAGTGCAAGGTGCTGCACTTGAGTCAGGGCAATTCCACATATGCATACACACTAGGAGAACTCTCTGAGCAGCCCTGCTAAGAAGGACTTGGGGCTCCTGATGGATGAAAAACTTAACATGAGCCAGCAGTGTGTGCACTGTGGCACAGAAGGCCAACTGTAGTATGCAGCCAACTCCTGGGCTGCATCAAAAGAGGGGTGCCCAATAGGTCAAGGGAGATGGTTGTCCCTCTCTACCCTTGTGAGGCCCTATTCGAAGTACTGCGTCTGGGTCTGTGGCCCCCTGAACAAAAAAGATGTGCAAAATCTTTTGGAGCAGGTCCAGAGGAGGGCTGGAGCACCTCTCCTACAAAGATGGGCTGGACTTGTTCAGCCTGGAGAGAGAAGGCTCCAGAGAAACCTCACTGTGGCCTTCCAATACTGTATGTATAGACAGGGCTGCCTCTTCTTATGTGCTGAATTCAGCACTCACTTTTTAAACTTCCTGTGGTTGGTGATTGCCCAGCTTTCTGATTTGTCCACATCTTTCAGCAAGGCCTCCCCACTCTCAATGGAGTCAACAACTCCTCTCAATAATATAAGGGATCAGAGAATTCTGGGGGTCATCCAGTTCAAATTAGCACTCGGGTAGGATGAGTTTTGAAGATGGATCAGTGACTGACATGCATCACAAAACACAGAGAATCAGAAACCTCATTACAACACTGGCCCATTAAGGAGGAGGAAAGGCTACAGACTCTCACCTTTAAATGAAGCTCCAAAGAGAGAGAAATCAAAACCTTACTTCATCAACCTGTTAAATAGCATGGGCAGCAATAGTAAAAGTATCATTCCAGCTACTCAGAGAAGACTGGGAATGGCTCCAGGAAAGACAGAGTGCATAGTTCATTCAGTCCTTCAACCACTGTGCCAAGAATTGGCCTCAGCTAGAAAGGATTACCTGTCCTGTTGCTCAAAGTCTTCCTGTTATTGAAAAAAAAAAAAAAGAAAAAGGAAAAAAAGGCCTTTTTCTCCAGAATATTTTCTGATAGTTCCTGCAAGCTAAAGCATATTAAACACAAAGCTAGGAGTACGCAGTGTGTATTGACTCCTAGAATATAATAACTACAAAAAACTCAAAAGTAGATTAAAAATAACACTCCCAGACACTTACCCAAATCAATGTGCTTCAGAAAGCTTCTGAGTGCTAGCAATAAAGTTCTGTGGAAGCTTAAAGAAACACTCAGGAACTTTATGTATTTTTAAAAGAATAATTTAATCTTTCTATTGCTGAATCCAAAAGCCTAACTGACATGTATCCTTGCAGTTCAAGTCTGGAGCAAAATTTGAACCAAGGAATTGAAACTCAGATCACTAGTGTCAATTAACATTGAAGGACCAGAGGAACAGTACTCACTTAAGAACGCTAAAGAGTCCAGGTGAAACAGATGTTGGTCTGACCATTCCTTCACCACTGATGGTCCCCAGCTGGACTTGTGGGTAATACACAGTCCGAAAGGCTAGTTTTGAAGACTGGAGCCTAGTCTTTATTACTTCTAAGGGACAAGTAAAGATGGCACCAACCGTTCCTCCACATCTGTAAAACACAATTTAAATAGAAGACAGTCAGTAAAATGTAGCTGCACAGATATAGAAAGTCACAAGAGCACAGAGCATATATAAGAAACTGAATAACTGACTCCAATTGCTCCACACTGTGGATAAATTGACAGGAAGCAGAACTGTTTCCACATCAGGCAAGGGAGACTGTCCCCAAGCCCTGTGGGAGGGGAGAGAAGGCTGAGAAACGCTTATGATCACTTATGATGATCCCATGTAGTGATGAGGTTGGAAGGGTGAAACACAAAAACAATACCCAACTCTACTAAAAATCCATGACTGATCATCTGCTGGAATCCTGCCTGTAAAAACTTCAGAGGCACCCATGTTTCAGAGATTGTTGTCCTAATACTGACATATCCTTGGATGGATTTTTCCTATGGGAAGCAGGAAGCTGGCAGATGAGAACAAGCGACTGGGGATTAAGAAACTGTACGCAGCTAACACAGCAATATAATCCTTCACCATTTCAATAATTATGATTACAACAGCTCTCTACTGTAAGTTAGGTTCCCTTAAAAACAATGGCTATCAACTTTTCTGGTGTGGGGAAGCTGCAAGGATGCGAGGGAGGCTGGGAACAGGGGAGGCTGCTGTTCTTCAGGCTACTAAAGATAATTAATTAGAATTCCCACGGCCTGATAACAGAAGCACAGAAATATTACACATGTACACTGATTATAGAATCGTAAAATCATTAAGGTTGAAAAAGACCATCCAATCCAACTGCCACCTACCACCAATACTGCCCACTGTATCAGGTCCCTCAGGGCCAAATCTACCCTTCCTTAAACACCTCCAAGGATGGTGACCCCACCACCTGTCTGGGCAGCCTGTTCCAGCTCCTCCCCATCCTTTCTGAGACATCAGCTGAGAAACTGAGTGAGAAACTAGGATGTCTCTGGGCACAGAGATGGAAAGGCAGACGAGATGGCTCAGGCTGCACTCTAAGCACCAGCCAGACATTTTCCAAAGCAACTTTTGAAAGGAAGGTTAAATTTCTCCAAGATAAGGAGAGTGTCAGCGATCTGGAGTGCATCACACCCACCTTGCCCAGCCTGCCCTATGATAACAGCTGTTGTGTTGGAAACTTAATGCTGATGAGTTACAAGGCTGGTTGATGGGCAGTATCAGTGACACACCTCTGAACTGAGCATACTCCTGGAGACTGCAGACTGCTGTGACTCAGTGAATGGAGGCCACTCCAAGGGAGATTTTCCTTGAACAGAGGGGGTCAGGGAGCCACTGTGTTACATCCACATTATTTTATATATATATAAAAGAAAAGAAAAAAATCCCACCTGGCATAAAGTCCTCTTACTTAAAAGGTATCCACCTGAAAATAAACTCAGTAGATGGTAGAAACAATTCAAACCATGGTTATAATAAGGGCATTTAACTTGGTTTGCCCACATTTCCAAAGAATAGTTTCATGTGTTAAAGTTTTTTAACTGTTGTTATCCTGCTCTTATCACTGTCTCACTCCATGTTTTTCTTGTTCTAGGGCTTTTTCAACATCTTTCTTTAACCCACGATTTCTTTCTATAACCAGATAATACAGAAACTGCTGGTGGCTGGAAGCTTGATTTTCAATCTGTTGCTACAAACTCACCTCGTTCACATTCCTGGCATAGAACTCTATCATAAAAAATAGATTTCAAGGCATATTAGAAAATAAACAAACCTGAATCAGGGTTGCGGATTTCAGACACACTCTTTTTATATTACCCAGGGCTGACTACTTTTTATGTAGAGTTTCACACAATGAATTCAATGTTCTGTACTACACTGCACAAAAAAGAAGGTTCCAAACCCTCCCTTGTTACACCTTTCCCAGGAAGGCAGGCTAAGGTTGTCAGTGAGAATCACACATCAGCTTCTTACTTAGATTGGGATGATATCTGAATATCAGTACAGTGATGGAAAACCACCAGCAGCCATTTCTTCTATCACCAATGCAAAAAAGAGCTACAGAAATCCTCAATATGAAACTATTCCTGAATATAATTGCTGGTCATCACTATTGCCACACAATAAGAAACAGGGGAGCAAAAATTGGAAATTCCCCAGCTGGTAAACAGGCTGAATGAAAGAGTTCTAAGGTTGTTACACCAAAACAACACATTGAGCTTCATATCACAGAATGGCCAGGGTTGGAAGGGACCTCAAGGATCATGAATCTCCAACCCCCTGCCACACGCAGGGCCACCAACCTCCTCATTTAATGCTAGCCCAGGCTGCCCAGGGCCCCATCCAATCTGGCTTTGAACACCTCCAGGGATGGACGGGGCATCCATAGCCTCTCTGGGCAGCTGTTCCAGCACCTCACCACTCTCTCTGTAAAGAACTTCCCCCTGACGTCCAACCTAAATCTCTCCTCCCTCAACTTAAAACCATTTCCCCTCATCCTGCAGTTATCTACCCTTTCAAAGAGTTGATTCCCCTCCTGTTTGTAGGCTCCCTTTAGGTACTGAAATGCTGCATTATTAATTATGCTACAACAGCCTGGGGAGCCACGTTAGAGCTGCCTGTTCTGCTGCATTGGCCGTGCTCATCTGAATGCAGTCAGTGTGGCTCACAAAAAGCACAGTGGGCCAAGAACACACAAGTGCACAACACCCAACTCTCATCAGCGACCCTGGGCAAACATCTCGCTCTCTGTCACCGCTCCTCAATCATATTTGAATGTCTCTTCTCTGAATCCTGACAACTAAAAATAATTCTGAGGATGGCTAAAAAGAACACTGTATCTTAGTTTTATTAAACTAACATGTTTTGATTTAGGAAGATTTAAGAGGTTTTTGTTGTTTTTTTTTTTCTTTTCCAAAGGCATTTCCTACAGCTGAACAGATTGACAAGGAAATGTTTTCTTTGTTTGTACAAGTATCTAAGTATGCTATCCCTTCAAAAACCTGTGTTTAGACTTTCCTTGGAAAACAGCACAAGTCTACAACTTAACTTTCTTTGATGTTAATGTCAAATTGTGATTTAAGTAATTCTCCATGAGAGGGAGAGGAAGAAGAAACCTAATCCCACCCTTTGATACGCATGTAAAAAATTACTGCAAGAGTAGCAAGAACTCTGTATTCATGTTTGGGAACAGAGAACTACAACAGGATGTTAATAGAGGTACTAACATGTATTTTCTGTATGTGAACTACTTCAATAGGAGAATCATTTTTAAGCACACGGAAAATGGTACAGATTGGCAAAAAAATGCTGTAGATACATACCAGTTTATAAAGGCATTATCTGGTACTTGCTCTAACAGTATGTCTTATATTAAACACTAACAAGTGTTGGCCAATACTCTTGAGGCTCCTGGATTCTAAGCACTGTGCATTTCAGGTACAATTATCCAAAAGAATAAACGATATGACCAAGCCTGGCAATCTGATTTAACAGCAATACTTCAATGAGGTTCTCCTCTAAGGTCTTGCTTCCTCCTCTTCCCTGATTAAGGGAGAGAAAACTTAACCAAATTGAGAAAATCTTTACATTCAGAGTGACAAATCCTGTAAGAAAGAGCTTTGCCTTCATCTCTTTCAGATCACTACGATTTGATTGTTGAATACAGTCACAAAGTTGTTTATGGAACTAGGTGTGTGCCACTGGGATCAAGAATGACGGCGTTCAGAGAGACCTCACCAGGTCTCTGATTGTTGTGTGTACTGAAGGAGAGCTTGGACACAAGCCTTTTGTTCTGTCAGTACCACTCTGGAGGACGTCACTTCAGTTTATCTTTCCATCTTTTTAGATGCTTCTCATGTCACCCACATGCCTCAGCCCACATCTGGGAGAAACAGGCCAGGAATGGTTCCTCCAGCAAAAGCTTTCATGTCCCCAGAGCTCAGACCTTTACATCCAAGGACAAAGTGTTCTGAGAGTTCCTCTTGCAGACCCACGCTGCCACTCTCCTCACTAAGTATATTCAGTACATAAATGTATATAATTAACACTCAAAAAACAGTCTGTGTGAGTCCTATGAAAATAATTTAATTTCCTTAATAGCTAATTCATCTACCAACACCACACTACTGTGTTTTCTATCATCATTTATGAACATCAGAACAAAACTTTCATAGTAACACTCCATAAATTCACAGCACTGAAATTCCATTTGCCTTTTCTGACCCACCAGCTGCTCAGACTACTGTGACATCTTTGTGCCATAACATTTTTTAGCCTCTCTGGCATGTTCCCTCCTGCATCAGCTGTCTTTGCTTCATGGCTCGCTTCTGGAATTTCATCCTTTTGGTTTGATAACCCAGTTAATTTATGTAGACTTGAATATTTGAGTACTTCTGGGAATGTATACATAATCTCTTGATATTCAACACAGTGAATTAGTATCTGCATCATCAGTTTTAACAGATCAGAGTGAACGTTGTCAGCACGCCGTTTAAGAAAAAAAAGCATTATCTAAAGGAGCAATTGTCAGAATGTCAATAGGATGCATAAACCATGCCCCAAGTATAAATAAGCAGCAGATAGTTCTACTAGGGACTCTGACGTATTGGACATCTTGTTCAGATGAACAGATTTTCCTCCACATGGGAATTTGTTTCCATTAAATCGTGGCGTTGCTCTGTTCCCAGAAAGATGGCTGAATAACATGCTGTGCATAAAAGAAACACTTTGTATTCCTACAGTGTTCTAAATACCTTCATCTGGGAAGGAAAAACAACAACCAGCCTCTCTCAGCTACATAAACAGCCCTAACCCTGAAAGATTCAGCTGTGAATATGCAGCCAAGTACATTTGATTTGGGAAGATGGAGAATTGCCTCGATTGCAGATTTAAGCCTTAATTCTGATTAGGATGAGTTTTTTAATGAAACACCATGCAGAACTGCAGTTCCAGAGATGTGAGCGGCGTTCACCACAATTACTCTCTTGCTAAAAGCCCAACAATCTCTAAATCTGCCTTTAGTCAGAAGGCAGAGACCCGCTCAGAAACAAAACACCAGGGTATGCTATCTGTGACAAGTCACACAACAAGCACATAACGAGGGGTTCCCAGCCCTGCTCTGCATGCATCACACACAAATCCCTTCAGTGTGAGACACCCAACAATGCATCAGCTTGGGCCCATTGCAAACTGCCAGAAATACAGTATTTGTACTTCAGGCTACAAATACTTCCTCTGGATACACGATTAGCCAGGCATATATGACCATTGGAGCAGTAAAATATATCTCTGAGTTGTCATGTCCAAACACAGGAACACGTTTCATATCCTCTAGCCAAGGGCTGAGTGTTTATGGAGGTACAGTGTGCTGTACACTATGAATTGCAGAAAAATTATTTACTTCCATAAAAAGAAAACATTCTGTGTAAAAGCCACTCCAAGAATGTAAATCTCAAAATTTAATTTTAACTTTTCTCTTGCTGACAGCTTTCTATTTTTACAAAGTCCACCCCCAATACACCAGTGACTTGCATTTGAAATAAACTCTCAGCACCCACTAGCACAACCGATGTAGATGATGCCAAGTAACTTAATTAAGAGCAGGGATTATTGCATTTGGTGCTACTGACTGGGCCCCTCTGATGGATGCAGACCTCTGTTCAGCTAAATTCAGTGGCACTACCAGCACAAAGCACTGCACTGTAGCACCAGTGCATTTGCTTTCCTTGAAGGCAAACTGAGATGAGCCATTTTCCCCATGATTTTATTTGTTGTAGGGATTTTATTGTTTTTTTTTGACGTGTGCCACATGGCCTAGCATGAAACGCACAGCATAAGCAGTGAAGCAGGTTGTATGTTTGATATTCAGTATTGCATCATCAAAAGCGTAACATGAGGTGCTGCATTCCCAGAAACCATAGGGAAGTCATCTTCAAAACAATACAGGCTATTCTTTATGGTTTTAAGATATAAAGCATTCACAGCACCTCCAACAAATAAAGCTGTCATCAGGTGTGTGTATTGCTGCCAGCACTTGGTGTTCCTCAGGCTGATGCACTGTTACTGAATTACATCAAGCAGACGAGAACCTAAACCAGATAGGGGGCTGAAAGACAGCAAATCTCATTATCAGCTTAAGGGCTATCCTAGACCATACACAGCATAACAGAAATAAATACTTCAGGTCAAGGCTGCTTCTCTCCATTCTACAAATGTATTATAAGTTGTGCAAGACGCTGAGCTTTGTTCCATGGTAAAATACTTTTTGCAGGTGAAGCTAGAGGAACTCATTCACTTAAATTTTGAGATTTACTGGTATTGTCAGCCTTACCAAATCACTTAACAATCCTTTCCAAAGTATGCTTCCAGCTCTGTTCCAGGTGGCTTAAGGAAGCTTTGCTTGGTGTTTCAGATTGCCTTTCACAGCAATAGCAGAAAGGAGTTGCAGAGCTAAGCCTCAACAGCAAACAGAAAAAAAGTCATGAATGTGATTTTATTCATAAAAACAGTTCCCTTTGTTTCAGTAAAAAACCTCTTCTTGAGGTTCAGAAATAGACACCACTCAGTACCTATACAAAATAAATCACAGTAAAGAATTTGTTCAGTTTTTGCTCTGCCTCTAAAGATGACTTCTTAGCAAATCCCTGTAGCAAACAATATTATTACAGCTGGAAAGACAAAATGAAGTCACCTCTGCTGAAGCTTGAGCCAAAGTTTTCCCCAAACAAAAATAAGCAAGAACTCCACTGACTTCAGCAGGGAAGGAGGAACCCAGACTTGAAAGCAGCTTGCATTTGTTGTACAACATAAGCATCATTTTATTTGTTGCTTCTGAAACCTTTCCTGCCCTCACAGTCCTCTTCCCATCAATATCCCAAGAGCTTTTGGTCTGCTGTTATTACTGTAAATCTTAAAACGAAAAACAAGCAAGAGAGGAAGTCAATGACTCTGTTTCTATCTGTAAGTAAGCTGACTTGCGTTTTTTGTGCACACATAAGAAACTGCATTGCATTTCCTTGAGATCTGACACACCACTCCATACTCATTTTTGCAAGAAGCTATACTGTAATACTACCAGTAAATCTCAAACAAAATTATTTAAGTAAATGAGCTCCTCTAGCTTCACCTGCAAAAAAGTATTTTACCATGGAACAAAGCTCAGCATCTTGCACAACTTATAATTCAGTCTGAGCTTACAACTTTCTTCTACAGGAGGGGATAATTTTATCCAAGGTCCTGGTTCTGCAGGTTCTGTACGACAGTTTGAAGCTGACGTTCAGTTTGTTGTTCCATCCAGTCAGCCCTAAGAAGTCCGCATTTCTGACTTGAATGGCAGAGGTAACAGCATTATTAAATGTGACACACAATCAGAACTGTGTTGGGATAGCAGGTGGGCACATTCACACATACCCTTATTAGCACAGAATCACAGAATTGTAGGGGTTGGAAGGAACCTCCAGAGATCATCGAGTCCAACCCCCCTGCCAAAGCAGGTTCCCTACACCAAAAGGGCAAACACCTTGGCATTAGCTGGTGCACAAGAAGGAAAACTACATTTGCTGTCTCACTGTCCTTTCTGTAACATCACGGCCAAATAAATGACGGTGCATTTTTCTGTGCCTTCTTAACACGTTCAGAACAAGAATCAGCTTCAACAATTAACCTGGAAAGGCCTGTATGCCCTAAAAGACCATCTCTCTCCAGCATGCCACGCTTTCAGAACTGTTTTAAAAATGGATCAATCTTATTATAACTAAGAGGCCAGGATGATGCTTTCTGTTGTGCTTCTATTCTTTCCG
Organism: Chrysolophus pictus; assembly: GCA_037305975.1. Taxonomy (NCBI): domain Eukaryota; kingdom Metazoa; phylum Chordata; class Aves; order Galliformes; family Phasianidae; genus Chrysolophus; species Chrysolophus pictus. Next base: position 3,398,996 of record CM074596.1, on the reverse strand, counting down.
TCCGTGTTCTATCAAAACCAGTTTGAACCCAATGATATCCCAGCTACAGTACACTAAATGCTTATTAAGATCTTAAGAGAAAGCAGAGATTGCAACAAAATAGCTAAGGAAGATGTTGAACATTCAGTACTAAATTAAAACCCCAATGAGTTCCAATTTATTTATTGTGCAAGGAGTTACAAGAGGACACCTGGAGTTCTGGAGAGGCATTGTTTTTATCCCAGCTGGCTGCATGGGCACATCCACGTCCAGTTTCTGGCACAGGATCCAGCAGAGAATGGAAAAACAACAGGGAGAGAGTACTTACAACAATGCAACTATTTTAGCCAGCAGAAGAAAGGCTGTGTGTCTGAAAAACTTGGCTTTGGTGGCTTTCATATTTGTATTAAATGAACTTACTGCTTCACAGCCAACCTCCTCTCTCCATTTAGCAACAGAAGCTGCAATGTCTGCTATTAAGCAGATTAAGTCTAACAATAGATTTCATGTGGGCTTCTGAATTTTGTCAGCTGGCAAGCACTACAGCAATCCCACTGCTCAGCCACAAACCATTAAAAACAAGATTTCTGACACGGACAGACCTACTACATCCATGCCGAATAGGTGGGTGGGTGCGATTTTCTTGCTGGATTTTTGACTTTTTATTTTTAATTTACATATTGTAACGATCTCACCGCACTTCAGCTGCGATTACCGTGACAGCTATCTCACGAGGGTGTTTTTTTTGTCTATTCCATCCCAGGCTCTCGACACACCAAACTCACAACCCTTTGAAAGAGCAAAGACAAAGCAGCAGCATCCCAGCACGCCAGGTCCGTCACACAGTAACACCAAGGCCTCCTCTATCCCTTCCTTTCTTTCTTTCCCACCCAGCGGGCCCTTTTCGGGTCAGAGCCCACCGGGCAGAGCCCCCAGCGGCAGCTCGCACACACCGAGCAGCTGCAGCCCATCGCGGCGCGCCGCCCGCTGCCGGCAGAGCACAGCAGCCCAACCCAGCGAGATTTTGAATTAAAAGCAGCCGACCGCCGCGGCGCCGCGCCCTCAGAGCGAGGCGGGAGTTTTTACAGCCACCCCCTCGCGAGCAGCCCTCCACACTCACCCGCCGGCGAAGAGATGCAGCAGCGTGTTCTCCTGCGGGCCGCCCGCCATACCGCTGCCGCCCGAGCTCCGGCTGCCCGGCCGGCCGCTGCCAGCAGAGCCGGGTCGCGGCGCGCGCACGTGACGCCGGCGGGCGGCGCTCAACGCGTCACACGAGCGCGCGCGACGCGTCGGGCGGGAAACGCCTCCTGCCGGCGGCCGCGCGGTTCCTCACAGCGCTGTGGCGGCGACGCCCGGCCGTCGTTTATGCGAACGGCTCTTCTGATTTTACGGTCAGCGAGAACATAGCAAACACCTCCGCTGTTTCACTGATCCAAGCGCAGAAAAACACCGCGACTTCCACTTCACGTGTTCAAAACCTGCAGCTTCCCACAGCCTTTGGCACACCTGGGTCCGATCCAGGGCTGTTTGTGAGGGTGCCCTGGCGGTGACGGTTAGCAGCGCTCAGATTTCAGGGCGCACGACACGAGGCTTTTTCAATTCTCGTTCCCTGCAGTCAGTGGAGGAACTCCGGCCCGGTGCAGTGATTTATGCTCCTCTATAGGAGCCATCAATTTATGCGCTGTGGGTGAATTTCACAGCCAGGACGTTTAGGAATGTCTGGCTTTTTACATTAAAGCTAAAATCCTGGGGAAAAGATTAAAATCTACAAGAAGACCCTAAGTCTGCACATTTTTCCATATACACAAATGTTCTATTATCCGTGACAGCCCGCTGAACGCACAGCCTCACTGAATTGAGATCCAGACATGAGCTTCACGCCTCCGGCTTGGCACAAGCCGAACTTCCAGCCCCAGCGCTGCGCGATGCAGGAGTTCAAAGTCTCTGTGTGCATATTCCTTTTTGGAGGAAAAAACGGCTTAAAACCAAGAGATGGAGCAGACCTCAGTCCGCAGTGGGGGCAGTGCTTTTGGGGAGGACCCCAGTCTCCAAAAACAGTCCTTCAGGCCTTCCTGTGTCTTTGTGAGGTGACGGTGAGGAACACCAAGGTGCTATAAAGAACATCTACCTCTCAGATCTTGTGTGGTGGCTGAAGGGTAACGGCGTACTGAAATAGAATTAATCCAGTGGGCTGTGTAAGGGTTTGCTGAGACTAAGGAATGAACACAGCATTAAGCATCTGAAGCCAAGTCACTGCTCAAGATATCTGGCCCCCGCATAACCTGGAATCCTGAGGATCCTAAGCTGCCCTACAAAGCTACTCTTTGTGATAATGTAGAACATAGACCAAGCTCCAGACAGTGACATGGATTTGCTGTCAGTATTTCAAGGAAACCAGATCTGTCAAAGGATGAGATAAGCGAAGAGCTTTCTTTAAAGTATAATCCCAACGGATCAGGCAAATTAATCTAAGAATAGAAAAATCTGGTAAGGAGATGATTCAGAAGAGAGCTGGCAACCTTCGCAGGATCATCAGGAGGCAGATGACTCTATTAACATCTCTCTTTTGTTTGCAGGAAGTATTAATTTGGTTGCCACGTGATATTTGGAGGTCCACGTACTCTGAAGTGCCTTTTCCCAGCCAATAAAACCACTGAGCTTATCACAGTGACAAAAGCATGCAGGTAGGCATAAGCATTAAGACAACACATCCATGGCATCTGAAAACATCAGTGCCACCACAACTGGCTCTGTGTACTTCTTTGCTAAGGCTTCCTATCAAATACAAGTGGTGCGTATTCACATGCAAATAACTAAGGAGTCACATGAGCACACGTATGCACAGTGAAAGCTGGGGTGTATTTTCTTTACGTGTATCCATAAATGTCAAAGGCACAATTGTGGGAGCACTGGCCTCTCATATTCATGCACACAGAGCGCTCATACTTACATACACATGGACACAACTTGGCCAACCATTTCCCCATATGCCCAACCAAGAAAAGCTCCCCCCACATTAAAACCAGCCTTAAGCTGCAATTTTATGCTCCCAGTCCCACAGAAACAAAGCAGTCCTTCTCATAGTGTGCACGTGTGCACACACACCCATCTGTGGAGAGCTGTGATGTGGCAGGAGGTTATTTCCAAGCCACCAGCACACTTGGGAAAACAGCTCCTAGATCAAATGGGTTGGTTAAGCCGGAGCAGGTTTACAGCATGGAAACAGGAAGCCAGACCTGAGGGACTGAAGAAAATCTGTTTGACTTAGGGGGCAAAGAGGAGGGAGAGGGAAATCACTGTTTGTGAAGAACAGTGAATGGGGCATATGAGAGATCTGGTCAGCTGTTTTACTGGCACAGAGAAGTGGGGAATCTGATCCTGCAGAATGTGCGCGTGCGATGGGTGCCCTTTCCCTCAGCTTGTTTTCTTCTGTTGCTATTCCTGTTCCTTTCCTCTTTCCCTGCCCTTATGCTGTCTATGTTATGCAAATGTCACTTGGTAACTGGGCAGTGGGCTTGTCTGCAAGGCAAAGGGCCAAACAAGAGCAAGAGCGGCTGCCAGATGGGAGGGAAGAGCCAGAGCTCTTTGCCTTGGGCAGCAGCCCACGCAGGGAGGTGTGAGGGAGGCGTTGCTCAAGACAGCCACTCATCAAACAGCTTCTGAGAAAACTGCCTGGACAAGGACTTCTAGCAGGGCTGCCTGTGCCCTGAGACCTGGGGAAGGATATGTCCAGAGCTGAGCTGTTTTTAAACACATTTCGAGCTGGTTCACTTACTGGCATGGTGGGGTTACGTATGCAGAGGCACATCAGGTTGTACCTCCTGATATTAAAGCTGTAGGGAGAGATTTCCATTTCCTTTGTTTCTGTGTGAGCTAGGCTAAAGTAGGACAGACAAAGGTCAGCAAACCTTACACTGTTTATAGCCTTTTGTCCAAAGTATGCTCCGCATCCTAAGATGTCTTAGAAATGTTAAGAGAATCAGCTATAGAAAATATCCATAAGGGAAGCCAGCCTCACAGCATCTCCCTGTTCACTTTCTATGTGAGATTTATCAGCCTATAAGGACTTTTTAAAATATTCAGCTCTTGCATGCATCTAATCTGAGTTTAGCAGGTCTTTTGCTAGCTTATGTGAGCAACAACTTATGCTATTGCATGGTATTCCACTAGGTGGCAAATTATCATTATGAAATTTGCTGCTTACCCTATTTACCATTGCCAGCAGCAAAGTGGTAGAAAAGACTAATCTAATTGTGTTGTCAAGCTCAGTGAGGAGTTTGTTACACACAGTTCCAGCTAGGTGCCTTGACCTAGCAACCTGGATACGCACAAAGGTGTAAGAGAAGCTTGTTTGCCTGGAGACCACTGCCACCCAACATAACAGCTGCTTTACTGAGCATGGTTAAAGGCTCCAAACATTTCTGTCATATGTTCTTGCATCAGTTAGAAATATTCCTGGAGAACTGTTAATTCACGTTTATACCAGTGGGCCAGAGGAGGTTGTAAAAACTTCCTGGAGAAATGTATAAGCTAAATTTGCACATCATTCCTTAGCCTGAGGTGCCTGTCTGACTTCTAGACTAAATACTTGCAGCTGTGCTTTTCTCTACCTCTTGTTCCCCAGCAGAGAGCACTATAAGACCAAAATTAGAAGCAAAACTACCTTAGGGCGGTGAGATACTAGGCACACAAGATTGGTCTTTACCAGATCCTGTACATTTTCTCTGCCTGAAACTCGTTTTGCCTATATTTGACTATCAACCTCTCTGGACACTTTGAAAGTACCCTATATTGTGGCTCCTGTTCTTGTCCATGAAACACATCTCAAAGGAGAGATGATTTCTAAAAAAGCATAGGTGGCAATAACTTTTTCTGAAGCTCAGGAAAATAAAGCCATCAACACTGTTTGAGCACCTCACTGGTGTAAGCTGCACAGCAAAAATATTACCTGCTTTTTTGCTGTCATCACCTTTACTCTCATTTTCCTTTTCCAGGTGGAATGAAGAGGTACATTGGCTTGTATCTGCTCGCCTCAAGTGAGTGGGCTGGCTTTCCTTTCTTGTCATCATTTAGAATGATGACAATAGCTCTGAAAACAGGAGAAATATTTATTTGTTATGTGCATGTCATCCAATCTCTCTCACCATTTCACATGCTGCTGGGATATTGTTAGAAAGTCAATCTCTTCCTTGGTTCAGCAGTCTGCTGAATTTGAGGTTTTGGCACACTAAGAGGTGTCTGCTCTTTCATCACACACAGCCCTTCACCTATGGGAGCTGAAATAAAAAGCGCTGCAGAGTGCAGGTATTCATTGTATTCACTCCAGGAGCTGTGACAACATGCAGGGAAACCAAGGAGGAAGACCGGTTCTCTGGTTATGCTATGAGTGTATCAAAGCAGCAGGAGAGTGGGCCAGATCTGGGAAAGCACTGTGTTCCAGACACTGTTTTTATAGCATGTAGAATATTTCTAGGGAATTTCAGAACGATAAATGTGCACAGAAGCACTGTGGCCTCAGCAAATCAGACACCACAGGAGCCACATCAGGGTAAGTTTCTGAAGTACTCTTTTGCCAGTACAGCACAAACCCAACCAGGAAAGGGTTGAGCTGGCTGTTCACGGGACTTGTTTTGTCTGGTGGCTTCCTACAAACCGGAGCAAGGACTCACCAACTTGTTCCACATCATTAGCAGCTGGCAGCTTCCCAACCATTACCAGCCTAGTCTGGATTCCACCCAGCAGCTTTGAGATGAAAGACACCGCAGCACCACTGCACTCACTGTTTTAGGTTCTAATCCAGCTCCCATTGAAGTCAGTTACTCTTTTTCCACTGACTGCAGCTGGAGCTGGGTCAGACGTTTCTGTAGCAGTTTTGTCTCAAGTCCTCAGCCTGATGAAACACTGCTAAAAAAGTCCAACACAACAGATAGATGCCTGCAATTTTGCTATTTTCTGGCATTCAGTTTAAAGCCAGCAACACAGATGAGCAAGATCACAAGGAATTATGTTTCTTCCCTGAAGATACTAAATGTCTGAACTTAAAGCTGTCAGAGCACCTGGTGAAAACAATCTGGAAGGGAGCAGTAAGTGAGTGTCTATCACAAGGCAGATACATATCTGAAACTCTGCTCTTTTCCAAAGTGCATCCCTGCCAGGAGCACCATCAAAGAAATACCTCTGGTGGTGATGAAGACAGTAATAGCACTCAGCTGCCCTAGGAATGGCTGAGGTCATTTGCTCATAATTTGAGGGGTGCTTTGGGAGAAGCATATGTCTAAAAGAGTATCCAAGCCCAGAGCTGTAGGAGCACGCAGGACATGTATTTTTATAAACATAGTAAGGAGACATTTCACCTGGCTATTCATTCTGTCATCAAAACTATGTCAAGAGTCTTTTGAGTGATTTAAGTAGCATCCTGAAGGCCCTAAGTGTACACAAACAATTTGAATTCCTTCTACCTGTTGTATCGTGCAATTGTTGCTCTTGTGTTATGTGGGGAAAGCTAAAACACAAAGGCATCCAGCACAAAGTGAGCAAGCAGGGATGAGGCCAGGGCACAGACTGGCTTGCCCAAAGGTCAGCTGTCCATTGTAACGTGAGTCTCCCAGTCAGCAGTGCTCAGACACTACAAACAGAGAAGCCTGGGCTGCTGCAAGTCTTGGCTGCTGTTCCTAAACATCTTGTCATTGCTAAGACAGACTTAGTTCCACTTTCAGGACCCTGAGGACAGACAAACTTGAAGCAGCTGCTACCATTTTAAATACTGTCATGCAACCACTGCAGGGCTGACCCAATACCAGAAGCGTCAGACTGTCAGCACAGGAACAAGAAGAGCATTCAAGAGAATGAGAAACTGGGTAAAATTAAAAACGACAAAAGAAAACCATTTTTTTTCCACATAACATGGAACTGGATTTAGGAGCTTGTGTAAGAGGATGCCACTGAAGCCAAGAATTTACAGTCTTTTGTTTTCTCTCTTTGGAAGAATAGGAGGTTTAATTGGCTGGAATGAGTGACTGAGGGCTGGGAGAATCCTGGATTAACTGGGTGACTGTAAAAAGATTTCCTGTGTACCACCTGGCTCAGTGCTGGATGAGAGTGCCAGCCAATGACTGCAGGAGGAACATCTCCATGTCTGCCATCAGCATAAGGAATCCCTGGGGTTTTGTAGCTATGCTTACACTGTGGGCGAGAAAAACCTGTAGCACCTCAGTAATTTTCCATTTAAAGGCCAAATGAAATTCCTAGAGGCCTGTGAGGAATACCAGGAGACCATGAGAGCCTTTTCCCAAGAACAAGCTTTACAGAAATGCAGTGGGTGAACAGAGTTCCTCCACCCACGGTGGTACAGTGCAAACTTAACCAACAGAGCCAAATAAAGGCAGAAAGAATCCTGAATTCTGGGGAAATGACATGGAGAGCAAAGGAAAAGAGGAACACCATCCCTCTCTAAGAGCCCGCTTCCCTTCATCCTCATAGCCAGTTTCTCTGCAGGCAAGACTAGGCCTAATAGGAAACATATGGGAGGACAGCCTGCGATCCAGGGCTCCAGGACAAGCAGCTGAACCACTGAGGAGCTACCTGGACTTCATTCAGCAGTGAGCTCAGCAATCAAACATCTCATGAATGGGGAGTGGGCTGGGTGGGAGAATTAAAAGGTACAGGGTTCTAATTCAGTGATTTCCACCCTCTCAGGGCAACGCGCCAATCTGAGAGGAACTTTCCAGCTCCAGCACAGCAAAGTGTGAGAGTCACTAACCATGCACAGCATCTTCCATGCAACATCTCTCCCTTTACCTCCCTACTCAAATTAAATTGCTTAAGGTGGGCTCATACTGAGTCATCAAGGTGCCAGTCTCCTAGTCCAGTCCATTCTCAAGCCCTGAAGCCTTAAAGTGCTTCCATGGAGTGAATCTGCAAGCAACAGATCAACAGCAAAACCAAATGCCCTTGAACTTTCATGGAACTGAGGCTGTAGTTTGCTGGATGCAGAATTTACTGGATGCAGATTCTCTTGCCTCCCCGAGGACAGCAACTACCTTCACATAAACCCTTCATCATCCTTTCACTCCAAGTTTTTCATCTCTTTCCTTCTCTCTGGATTTTATCCTTTTTGTCCAACCCAAATACAAAGCAATTGTTACCAAATCCAGCACTCCACAATAAAACTAAATACAGTTAAATATGTGACTTAAATATGAGGCCATAGCATCATGGTGATAGACTGCATCACCTACATGCTCTCTCTGGTCTCTACGAGGAATTACAGCAGACACAAGTGGGGAAATTTTCCAATATGACAGGGATCTACATATCCTTTTTTTTTTTTTCCTGTGTTTGTGCTTCTCTGCAATTTAACTAACGAAATATTTATAAGAATGCAATAAAATATGCTTCATCTCTACAATACCTCTCACATCCCAGAATTTGCACATCATCACTTGATTGAATCTTTCCCTTAGAAATAAAAAGGTTTAAGAGGAAAAAAATAATATAAGTAAGGGTGGAATGCACAGAGGAGATGACCTCAGTTACCAAACACTCTGCTGTTTTATTAGCTAACATCAGCAAAGTGCCTAGCAAAATGGCTGCCCATCCCATCAGATTTATTACCTTCCACATATGCTTTTTTATTATCATTAGCTTAGCTTTAAATGATCCTTTCCAACCTTTCCTGTCTCTTGATTTTTTGCTGTCTTCACTCCAGAATTAAGCAACAAATTTGCAAACAAGCATTTTCCAAGCCTTAACATGCAGGGTTCCTTGAGTAATACCAGGGCTCCTTCCTTTACCTCTTCCTTGGACTAATAGCCCAGGATTAGGATTAAGTTTTATAGAAATGAGAGCTACGATTCAAACATATGTTTTCCTGCTTTTTTATTATTATTCAGTGGATGAAGGTTTTCATTTAAATATGCTCTGTAATGTAACAATGTGGATACAAGAGCAATGAGCCAATACAGATCTTAGGGTATAGCAATAAATCCCACGAAGACTGGGTGTCCTATTGTTATAGCTTTATCAGCCTTGCATCTTTTCCCATAAATCTGACACTGCTGATCACCAGATCCTTCCAGAAATCCCCTTTCCAACTCCAGAATAAGTTGCAATGCCCTGAAATATCTCAGGATTTCTCCTGAGACCAAATCCAAGAAGAATATACAGGTCAACGAGTTTCCAGAGCTCAGTTTTTTTCCTTTTTCCTGATGCTGAAGGGCTCCATTGGTGTCACTGCTATAATGAGCTACCTCAGTCACATCACCTCCATGTAGTGATATTTGCACAGGCAGCCTTGTTAATCTTCACTGACTATGGGACCCTCTGTGAGATGGGACTCTGTTCACCGTCAGTGAAAGGTTGCACTGTTGTGTGTGGTGCCTGAAAGACGTTGGAGCTCTTGAATTTTAATGATATACATCATTATTACAACTCCACACTTCTGCACAGACATTGGAAGAGCTGGTGAGCCATCAGAGACTGAAGTGCCCACAGCACAGAGACATCACCTGGCTTCATTTCTCCTTGCCAATATGCCACAATAAATGACATGGAAGGGGTGGGCTGCCATGGACCACAGGGGTTCTGTAGGCAGATTTATGCCATGGCTGCAGACAGCCTGGATCAAGCTCTGTCCTGCATGTGGTTAAGAGAAAAGCAAGGGAAGGAGAGAGGAAATGAACACAATAGAGAACTTGAAGTAAAAGCATTTTATATCATCTCCTATAAAACAACCCATAAATCCCTGCCCTCCTGCTCCACCCCTCACATGTTTTTCATTTTACTGGCTGGCTGAAAAGCAGAGAAGTATAGGGTACAAAGCACATATTCTTGGTGGGAGAGGCTCCCCCCTTTTCTACACACTTCCCATTTATACCTTGTCTCTATGCCTACAGCACAGCATTCTCTTCTGGTGAGTAATCAAAACATAGAGGAATCCAACATCTCTCTGCCATCTGCATTTCTCTAATTCCTCCCGCTTAGGGACCTCACTCCTATCAGCATCCTCGCATGCCTGTGCCCAGCAAGGGGAAAGGCCTTTGGGCAGAAGAGCTGGAACTTCCTAACCACCAGGGTAAACCCCTGGTAACTGGAGCACAGCAGCAGCAGCAAGGCCCCCAGGCATTCAGATGTGTCCTTACTGTGATGGCGTGGAAGAGCACTACAGACAGCTGCTTACAGAACAAACTGGGGCTTAGTCAGGGTCTTCCTTTGCTCAGTGGGCTCACAGCTCTTTGCAGACGTTCACTCCCTGGTTGATGCAGCTGTCACTGAGGTTTTCTGCAGATCAACAGAACATTTACTTCTGTCCTGGAACTGACTTACTTAAGTAGCTTTTCTGAATAGTAAATCTCTAATGCCTCAACAGAACCTGACCACTCAAAGCTCTGTATATATGCTATTCATTACTTTTAGAAAAGTTTTATAAACAAAGATTCAATTCCAGCTTTTTCAGCTATTCTAGTTTTGCCATTAGAAAGAAACTCTCTGAGAGATGTGCAGCTCAAGAATCCCATTTTCCATAGAGGCACAGCGCACTCTGACATGCTCAAGGAGTTGCAATGCTGTCAGTGCAATCACAGTCTTCTAAGGGAAGCTTTCCTCCTTATCAACAGAAATCACAGGCAGCAATTAACTTCCAAGATCACCTAGGCTTCATTCCTCTCTTTCAACCTCCACCCCGAGCACTCCTCATTAGAAACAATGACCTACTGTAATTCCGGGAGTCATCCAAACAGACAGGAGTGAAAACACCTGCCTGACTTACACAGAAACGTAGCCATGGTTTTTTTTAAACATGTGGTACTACAAGTCCAGAACATCTTGTTCAGAGACAGACATCTGGGGTGGGTTTATCCCAGTGTCCTCTGCCTCACTGGGTGGGGAGTGACACCAGCTGATACTCATCTTCTCCAACCTGCTGGTGAGATACACCATCAGCCTTGGGCTGTGTCAGACTTCAGTTCCAGCCCTTCTGGGAGGAGAGCTGGATTTTGTTACCGCGGCAGTTTGGCATGCAGCAGACCTGGTCTTGACTTTGTGTGTCTGTAGGAGCTTCTCAAGCAAATACAGTTCAAAGCTGGGTGCAGGTGGAGGGAATGTATGTTAGCATCTCGCTGTACAATGGATTTTGCATTTTCCACTTCCCTTGGTGCTGCTGGGTGCCATTCCAGCTTTGACATGCTATCCAAACCAAACCAAACCATCTGTCCACTGCACTGTGCTAACTGCCATCCTAACGCCCAGCTTTTGTTGGCCTAGCAAGTAACAACCTGCTGGTGTTTCCCCTCAGAACCACTTACACATTTGCTAATTTTAGACCTTGCCATAAATGGATTCCGCACATGGACCTGCTGGCAAACTGGGAAATTCTCTAGCCTCTTCTTGTAACTCACGCCCGTCATCTCCAGATGTGGTCCTTCAGCCCACACTGTTTTCTAACATGCTGGCCAAGAATCCATAATGGAAATGCTGGATGGGCTCTGTCTGCCACCACAGTTGTGATAACTTTTCTTCTGACTCTCAGGTTGCCAACGCAGTTTTAATCTCACGGTGCTGGGTACCATTTGGGTGACCAGCCCATGATGTACGTGGTTCACAGCCTAAGGGGATAAATTATCTAAAAGAAGGATAATTATTCCTATATTATAGATGGGAAGAGATGTGTGGGAGGAGCTGGCAATTGGCTGATGCAGTGTCAGCCAGCATCTGATCTTAGGGTGCGTCGGCTGTTGTGAGAACACATCCATTGGCAAAATGTTACCCTGCAGCAAATGCCATTATTTGATACAGCTCATACTTCTTTGTTGTCTCTGACTGAAACCATGACAAAAGGCAAAAGAAGAGAATGAGTTAACTGGGAAGGGGCAGCAGCATAAGTGGGTTTTAAAAAGAAATTAGTCACTGTATGCAAGGCAAATGGCAGCCTGTTGATATATCCCACCCAAAGGGGACTGAAAGAAAGTGACATCATGCTGCTTGTCAAAAACAATCCGATCCCTCCCATGACTACCTAATGCTACATCTCCATCTGTCTGGAAGCAAGTCCTCATTTCACCACGGCCAGCTTTACCAAAGAGAAAGAACAGTGCTGGTAATTTTAATATTATATATTATACAATCTACCTTGGCCAAGTCATTTTCCAGTAAATCTAGGAGCAGCAAGCAAACACAAAGTCCTGTCCTGTAACATGTCTGTGATACAGAAAGGCTGGGTGCTTAGGAACAAGTTTATGCAACTCTAAACACACTGCAGAAGAACTTAATTCATCATGATAATGCTCTTGTGCCTTAAGACCTAGTCAGGGACCTGGATCCCCAGTGATGATATCTGTCTCAGATCTGCTATTCAGCTTGCATGTAACGCCTTCAACTAACACAGTTCAGACAGGCAGGAAAAACTGCAGCAGTGGTCCCAGCAGTACCTGCTGTATCCTGTACATCTGATGAACTGTGCTAATGCTCACAATTATCACCTGGGCAGGAAGGGCTGCAGAATATTTCTGTCTTTCTTTACCTGGAGCACAGGCATGGAAGATAAGGAAGAGAGGCAGCCACTCCCCCACAGACTGCTGCTCTTTTCTCCCTCTCATTTCTCCAGCATCTAAAAATCCAGGGTCAGCCTTTTGCTTCCCCTCTGAGTTAAATTTTTGCCACTGAAAATACAAATGCAAGCCATGACAGAGCCATGCTTGGTAGTACCAAGGCTACTTCCATGCAGAAGGTTGTACTCTGTTCCTAGCTACCAGCATTCATACCTACATCCCCACCCACAGCACTGAACCAACATGAGATACTTGCAACCTACCCCAGCACTTTCCATTTCTTTTGCTGCTCATTTCAAGGATGAACTCAAAAATTAACCTGTCACTGACTAAAGTTCTGCAAAGCTCTTGGGTGCAAGGGACTCAGATTTCAGCTCAGAGACTGGAAGCAGTGGGCTCAGAAGCTCTACTGCCTCCAGAACACTTGGGAAACAGTCTGTGTGCAATGTTTTACTCCTGTATGTATTTTGTGGGGTCATCCAGAGCCTGGTAAAAGCCACAGACAATACAGAGATGTGGCAGTCAGGAGCAGGTGGCTGGGTGTGATGCTGCAGAAGGCCATCTGAAAGGACCAGGGCACCATGGTGCCTCTGTCTGGGTGTATTTTGTCAAGAGCTCTGAGCACAGGTTGAGCTTCAGCCAATTTGGCTTGTACAAGTAGGTTTTCACTGAAGATTTTATGGGGCTCCCTGGGACAATGGGCAGTGGCAGCCCCCTCTCCCCTGCCTCATCGCTCCAATGTTAAGTTATTTTACAATTATTATTTGAAGTCAATGTTTAGCTGTTGCCAGGTAACAGCTCAAACATGCCTCACCTCATGGCCTCCCTGCAGCTTCGCGTGGCTGCTGGAGAGCTGGGAAGCAGACTTAGTGCCAGGCGCAGAGGAAATGAGCTCTGAAGCCTCCCCAGGACATCCCAAAATATTGGAAAGCTTGGAGGAGAAACATTCCCAGCCAGATTCCTGGGCAGGCACCTCATTCAGCACACAACGCCTGACACAAAACCCACAGCACACCCCACACCCTTCAGTTTCCCCAAACATATACAAGTCCATGAGGCAAACCCATTCCAGCTCTCAGCACTCCCCTACCTGCAGAGGCAGCCTCCATGATAAATCCTTTAGAAAATACGTGTCATTTGACATGCACCAGCCATAATCCTGCAGTACATACACTAACCTTCAGAGCTACAGCTTGAATTGAGATGGATGAACTCAAACACACAGCCTTCCAGTCCATGCAAAGGGTTAAAGAAGCTGGAATAAAAGCTGTAGGAGGTACTCAGCAATCCTTCACTGCTAGCACAGACAGCTCACTCACTGGAGCCAGAGGCATCAGGACATACTCTGCATACAGACAGCATCAAGCCTGCTGTTCCTGCTATAGCCTTCATATCAAATGTGCTCAGCTTCCAAGTCAAAATACTTCTTACAGTGTCACGGGCTCAACATGCTATTAGAAAAGGAACTAAAAACATTTGCATGTTTCTTTGTATACCATGAGCAAAATGAGGGTGAATGGGACTTGAAGCGATGAGGCCTTGCATGGATTTCTGTCTTAATGCATGAGGAAAGTCAAGTTACAAGCAGTAGCACGCAGGAGGCTCTTAGGTGTTGTGCCCCTGGTGTTGGTGGTCACTGATGGAATAGGGGGCAGGGAACAAGAACAAAACAGGGAAACCATAGCCATTTTAGCAGTGTGAATTCTTCCATGTCCATAAATATACAGATGCTTCTTGGTTTTTGTAATCTCTGTGGCAGTAGTTGCACTGTAGCTCACATTTTAACTGCTGTCTGCAAACAGAGATGCTTCCTGCCTGTGTGTGCTGTTGCAGTTCAGTTATGTGATGGCTGTGCACTTCCAGCACACCAAATAACTTTTCTTTCTTATTCTACTCCTCCTTCCCTGCGCTCCACACCAGTAAGTGAGGGATCAGTCCCTCAGTAACTCAAAACATTCCTCCCTGGCATCCAACAGACGAGGCAAGGCCACAGGATAGCCACATAAGATCAAGATTTGCCACCTGGCCACACTGAGATCTGCAATTTTAAGTGTGGTAACACTTCTGTAACAGATCACATCTGATATGTGCCAGATCTCACACCTTCTGTACATCAAAAGCTCCTCTCAGCTATTTTGGAGAAAAGTTCACAGGAATCCAAGGTGAGGCCTTTTGTACTGAATGGATGGAAATCTTTCCCCACCAGAAATAATTATTGCTTGGATACTTGTTCTCAGTCAAGCACTGGCAATCCCTGGGAATTCTTCAAGTTTTGAATACCGTGAGATGATGGTGGGGTTCCAAAATACATCTTTTTTAAACTGTTACTCAATTTTTTTTACTGTCCCCCTGCTGGGATTCTTGCTACGAGGGAATGTTTGACTCCATGAATGGGAATTATGGAAGAGCTGAGTGATATTTGCCAGTACAAGAGCAACCAAGTTTGCTTCAGATTTTTCTTTGTTTTTTAAGACTAACGTCAGAGTAGTCATGCAAGCTCTGTGGGCACACACACGGTGGGGAAAGAAAAGTACCAGTATTTGCTGCAGTTTTTCATGAAAGGAAAGATTTCTCATGCATATTTTTGTCTTTTTTTTCTCCCTCCCAAAAGCAAGAGAAGCACTGAGTCAAGATCTCTGGAACTTTTGCAACTCAGCAACACAAAAGGAGCCAGAAAAGCTGTCAGAAAGCTCAACTGCTGGAGCTGAAGAGTAAATTAAATTTTGCACAATCTTCTCTATGCATCATGTCAGGGACAGGCTCTGCTCTGATTTCCTACTGATGATAGCCAAACAACCTCATGATCTCTCATGCCTAAGCAACTTCACTGCCACAGGCAGGCAGTAGCAGCAACATGGGGATCCCTCTGCTATGGCAAAGTATAAGTTGGCCTGGCATCCATGCAAGATGCCACGTAGATGTGATATGGCATTATGTCAAGGAGCAGAAGTGCTCCCCATTATGGGTGCATGCTTGCTTTGCCTTTCTAAGGTTTGTAAAAGGTTAACTGTTTCCAACACTTCTCATGGACTTCTCAGGGACTAATTAGTAGTCCTGCTTTCTCTATTGAGAGCCACATTTGCCCACAGAGCACACAGTTAAGGTGTAGCACAGGGGCATGCAGAAGATGTTTGCCCAATGTCCTCAATACTAGCCCAGTAAAGGTGCAAATATTTGTCAACAGAGGTAGAGTTCTTGGTTCTTTGCAGCTTGAAAGGTGCAGTGAACAAGCTGCCAGGAAGGATGTTGAGGTGGTTGTTCCCCTCTTTGTGTAGGAGAATGAACTGGGTGACCTCTCAAAGGCTTATTCTGGGATGAGATGATTCAGCACTCTCACGCTGACACTTCCCCCTCACTGTTGCATTTATGGCTCTCAGATGTGGGATTTGGCCCACTGAGACATGCTGTGGCTTGCTGCACTACCTACTTCTTTCTCTGTCTAAATCCAGTTCAGTTTCCTGGGCTGACATCATTTCTCACAGGTCAGATGAGCAGGAGAGGGGCCATGCTATTCTGACAAATCATAGTGCTGACTGCTGATAAATAGGTTTCCCACCAGGAAGCTTCCAAGATCTGCAAGTGCTCCTGGACTGTGTTGTCTGCCCTCTCTCCCTCCAAGACGAGATGCTGCAGGAAGCAATCTGTGCTGAGGCCTTCCTTCACATTACTGAGAAGGCAGCAGATACTGAAAAGCAGAATGCTCTGGGGAGCATAGCAGTGTGAAATCAGATTCAGCGTGGGGAGTTGGCATGTTCTTGCAACATGGGAAAATTTCCTCTTGCTGAACTTCCTCTTACTGCATATAATGGAGGATGGCCTCTCACTTTGGACCTTTGCAAAGCTGACATAAAAACTACAGCTTTAAGTAGAAGCTGTTTGTCCTCCACCTTATCTAAGTGTTTAACTGCAGAGAATTAGAGGCCCAGTTTTAAAGCTATAGAGAAATCAAGTAAAGTTAATCTCATGGGATAGAAAAATAGCTTCCTTAGAACCCTGCTGGGGAGAAGGGACATTTTGGTAGTGAAAGCACCGAAGGATTCAGTTCCTTGATCTTTCTCTGACTTGCAAGTTGAGCTAACATTTGGGCAGTATACTTTCCACTTGGATAATCTGTCTCCATCTACGAGTGACAGTGACATGTCTGCACTGAGGGCAGAAGTTTGTAGGACTTGACAGATGTTCGCCCAGTGTGTGGGATTTTCAGGGGAAAGTACTGCGTTTGTGCAAGCTATTATTAAAGCCAATTATGACTGTGAAGTTTCTTTCCAGGATAGAAGGTTGAAGTGTCTCATGACATGCAAGTCACAAAAAGGACACAGTTGGATATTTATTGCCACACGAATGCAATCTTTCCCTTCTGCTTCTCCACCATCACCTGCAGAACTGGTTCTCCTCACCTAGAGGCAGTAACCTAAATCTCTTTGTAACAGAATGAAGAGAGGAAAAAGCA
Source organism: Chrysolophus pictus (assembly GCA_037305975.1). Lineage (NCBI taxonomy): Eukaryota > Metazoa > Chordata > Aves > Galliformes > Phasianidae > Chrysolophus > Chrysolophus pictus. Next base: position 3,382,025 of record CM074596.1, on the reverse strand, counting down.
GTCATGCCCAGCTCTTGATGTGACACTCCTCTTCCTGAAGGGCAAAACCTGAGGAAGACTTGACACGGGGACTTCATTCATCTTGTTGCCACTGATTGATCCTGTCACTTTGTCTGGCTTACTCAGGCAGCCTGTCTCACAGGGTCTCCATGTCCTGAGAGGCTTGAGACATGACAGAGCCACACTACACAACGTGCCCGAAAGCTACTGTCTGATGAAATGTATAAGGGGTTCAGCCTCGATCTGATTCCTGCATCAAAGCCAAAGTGGAATTAAAATCACCTTGTGAACTTGCTCAAAGGGTGCAGGTTCCACAGGAAGTCAAGAGAGCCTGCTGAAAACTCAGACTCCTGGGCAAATAGCTACACATTGTGCTTCCATCCCATTTCAGCCCAAGAGCTCAAAGAGGTTCATAGATATTAACCTTCCATTCAATCCATTTTTATCCATTATTAGGCTAAAATTCTGGAACAAATCACTCTGTCATTCTTCTCTCTTCTCAACTAGATCTTTTCTCAACATTACTCAGGGCAGTGTCACTTAAACCTCGCTTGACTGGATCTATGTGACATAAAATTGAATTAATTGTAAGGAGCTCCTAAGACTGTATGTCCAGTGATGCCTCACTCCCTCCCAGCCTGAGCAGCCTACAGGTTCACTGTACTTATGTTCTCGTTCTCTCATATTCAAGATGTGATACAGATGCTGACTTCTGCTACTACCATGAATTAATCAGATCTTAGACTTGTGAAAGTGCTGCAGCTACTCAATCCATTGGACAGAGTCAAACTGTCAGTAGAGTATCCTTGTCAATATTACCTACTGAACATAGACATTTTTGCTGTTGTGATTGAATGGACATTTGCCTAAATCTCAAGCAATGGCTGAGCCATTTACTACCTCCTCACCCATTTGTCTCTTGTAGAAACAGGATTTATTCTTTGGGAAAAACCTATTGCAGCTCGAAATTATTAGCAAGTTGTGGTTGGTCTGTGTCTTGCTAAAGCAAAAGTATGGGATTTGACAGTGATCTTAATGATTATGTCCAATTCTCAAAAGTCCCCACTCTCACCATTCGGGCAGCTTCCTACCTCCATTGAGCTGTGACCTCTGCCCCTGGGGCTGTGGTACCCTACATTCAGCACCCTGATGTATAAATAACTCCACTTCTCATCGTGTTTGAATGCTGTTTATACCCCACTGCCTGTCACGTCATGTGCCAAGGTTATAAATAAACTACTGTGTCTAGACTGTATCTAAACTTGGCAGTGGGTACCCAAGTTCATGAGAGGAGCATTTTCATCTGCTAGCACAAAGGAGGTGCCCCAGTGTGTTTGATCAGGGGTCCAGAGTGGACTTGGCAGAAGAACTCTCTCCTCCTGCCATGCCAGAGCAGCACTAGCACCGCTTTCTGAAGGGGCCTTGGAAACCCTCCCCCTGCTCCAAAGCTGCTGGGCACTCAGCCCAAAGGAAATACCTGATCTTATCCTTTCCTGATGTGCTTCAATGCACCATTGAGTGCAAGAGGCCCGAAACATCACAGACTCACCTTCACTAGCATGGACAGATCCAAGCTGAGGTTGTGCTGGGGCTGGCAAGGCAGACTGAGGCATGGGTCAGGGAAATGCTGAAAGATCAAGCTGGAAAGGAAGAATAAACAGGCATTAGCTTCCTGTTAAAGCCAAACCAATACAGCTGTAGCATTAACCTCTGCTACTGAAGACAGGGTTACAAGTAAAATCAGTGCTTTCCCCATGCAGCACGCGAGTGGTGGCATGTATTCTGGCTAAAAGACAGTGAACCCTTACATCCAAATTGCCTATACCTGTGCAAGGGAGGCTGCATGAACTCCTTCCCTCTGCTGGGTTTTCTGTGGAGGCCAAGAGTACTCTTGGCATATTGTGGGGCTGTTATGTGATGGATGAATGAGAGAAGAGAGAATCACACATCACACAAGGGCACTGGCTGTAAATATACTGTGTGCCATCATTGGCCAGACCCATGTGAAAGCTCACTGGCCCATAACCTCAGGAAGCAGCAAGCTAAAGTCTGGTTGACTCCATAGGCCGGCTCAGCGCCGTACAGTGTAACTCCTGTCTAACCTCAAAAGGCCACTGCACTCCTGAAAGAGCAGGGAATAAAGACAGAGTTTTGCCACTTGAATGTGAGCATGAAACACCTCAGTGTGGTTCCGTCTTTTGAGGTTGGATAGACAGACAAACAAGCAGAAACATTTCTTCTAGTTATATTCAATTACCGGAGAAAGAAAGAGAAGGAAAGATAAGCAGAAAAAAAAGATGGGAGATTTTTTTAGTTGGTTATTACACAGCAGTTGCTTAAAATGAATACATCAATGAATAAACAGATCAGTCATTTCAACTATTTTTGCTTTAAGGATGCCCTAAAAATTTCCCAGCAGATGTACGGTCTCCTGACAAGTGTAAGTAATCCTCCTAACTGTTATCTTTTCTTCTGAGCTCATTTGACAGGTGCCTCAGAAATAAATAACAGATTTATGGATTTCAGGTTAAAAAATGCTGGTGAAGACCTTAAATTCATCAGCTTGGATAACATTTTGCATACTGTCTAAAACTGAAATCCCATCTTACAGCCCCAGATCATATTACATCTATATCTATTAAGCCAGATATATTTGGGAATATCCCCCCACCCTAAATCAGCAACTGCTTCTGAGTTTATACAAAACTATCATCAGGTAGGAGGGAGAATGAATTCACTGTATTCAAATGTGCCCATTTTCCATCACTGTGAAACTCTAAGCAGTTCCAAACATCAGAGAGTCCTAGTCAAGCTACAACCCATCTGTACTTCTACACATGAAGGCCAGAAGGTACCGTTGCCTTTATCTGATACAACCATCTGTATGGCACAGATCATTGCTTTTCTGACTTCCAGCGTAAAATCAAAGCATTGAGACTCTGCAGGCATGAAAAATAGGAAAGAGAGAAACATGTGAGAGAGACAGAGACAAGGGGAAACAATAAAGAAGGAGATCAATTATCCACATTACCTTCTCTTCTTCCTCCCCTTCCCCTTTTCTATCCTTTTCAAGCAGCTGCAGGGTACTACTTGGTTTGTGTTGGACTAAGAGGATGCTGCCAGGTCAGCAGGATATATTGTCCATTGAGACACGAGGAGCATTATTTAGTCTAGAGACTCTCAAAGGAAATATCCATTTGCACGTGAAAAATCTCTGGAATTCCATTTGCTCTCTTCAGTGTTCCCATATCTCTGCAACCTCCAAATGCAATTACTGCTTTCTCCATCCTCTGTTGGTTCTGGGTTTCAGCAGTGGTTTTTCCCTGCCCCAGCCATGTTAAGTAGAAGGCTGAAATACATTTCTCTATTTCTGTAACTTCTGAAACCTTTTTCCTGTTTCTTTTTGGATTAACTTTTGAGTTCCTTAGCTGTGGTCCAGTCCTGCTCCATTTTCACTTCCTCCACTACAAGAATAGTTTCAAATTTTCTAAGAAACCGAAGTGGCCTGCAGTACCATACCAGCAGAGTGTCCAAGTATTATAGTTGTAGTGCCTATGTGAGGTGAGCCAGTGCACCATTCCTAGGTGTATGTAGAGAACAAAGGTATTTGTCTAAGGCCAGATATAACATCTGTGAAAGTGAAAGGAACTGAATCCAGGTCTCTTCAGAAACAGAAAAAAACTGCTAAGGAAGGAGCAAATTGGGTGAAAGATTCCAACAAGCAAGGCACATTTGCTCAGTGAAATATTTCTTGGTGTCAGCTAGCAAAAAAAGCAAATGTACCGTTTTGCCTTTATTTTTTGAGGATGAAAAGGACTAAAAAAAAGTATGGACTAAGGAAGGCTAAAGGAACTAAAAGAACTAAAAAGGACTAAAAAAAGAATTGCTCAAAATACCAGATTTCCAAACTGTCACCCCTCAAAAATTGCACGCTCCTATTTCACCCTCTCTCCTACCCATCGGACCCACAGTGACCTGCTGGATGGCTGAGCATAATTCCCTACTCTGCCAAGGAAATGAACACGTCGTCTTGCAGTGATCTTTGTCTACCCTGTTTTTAACTGGCAGAGTGGAGCTCAGTGGCCTCTAGAAATACAAGGCAATAGGGCTGCCCAGATAGCCAATGAAAAGTCATGCTAAGTCATGCTCTTTCATGTATTTTTTTTCCTCTTACGGCAGTAAGGAGGGCTGGGTAGCTATGGGTAGCTATGTGTACTGCAGCTCATCTGTAGAGGCTGCAAAGTTGAGGGAACCAGGCAGTCTTGCTAGAAAGATGATTTCCCTCTGGACCAACCTGTAGCTTTGACTCCTCACAGTTCAAAGAAGAAGGGCACTCTGAAAGCCAGAAGGCACAGACAGTTAAAGAACATAAAGGATATGATGGCAAAGCTGCAGCAGCCTCCTTCCAGCTGTAATAGACACAAATTTTCCAGCCAGTTGGCTGTGGTCTTTCCCTTTCTCCATTACTTGGGCATCCCAAGTTTTCCCTGGAAACCCCGAGTAATGGACACCTGCTTCTATGTTGGTTCCACTCTGCCATCACTACCAGATGAACAGCTCAGTATAAAGGGGCCTGGGAAGTCTAGGAGCATGTCAAACACATTTTTTCTGTCCAGCAAACTGGGCAAGTTGATAAATAAATAGAGACGAGGACACCTGAGCTCTTTAATGAATGCAAGCCACATCTATATAAACACAATTCAAGGCTTTAAAGATGATGAGACTGATAGAAGTATCCAGCTTCTTTGCATGGAGGGACAGACAGGTGGCAGTCCTAGCAGCTGCAGAAGACCATGATGCCGGGTTCAGGTAATTTCAGGGAGGTCTGCACTGTAATATACAGGCTCCACTTGGCTGTCTTTGCAACTGTGCTCAGATTTCCTTACCCCCCTCCCAAGAATATCAGTGACAAAGACAGATCTCTATAGGCTGTAAAATGTTCTTTCACCATCTACTGTAATGGTAAACCCTTACTGGAAAGTAATGAGTCTTCCCTCCAGGGCCATCCCTCAATGGCATCAGCTCATGTGAAGGACATGCCTAAAGGAGTAGTCAAGGCTTGCCCAAGAGCATCACAGCCAGAACTTGTTTGTGCCCGTACATGCTTTCCTTCTATCCCTTCCCAAAGCACTCACACTTCCCCACACTCACGGCTGGAGATTTGCATCATTGTATTCCCTGTCTCGTTATTAAGATTTATCTTTTAATGAGCCCACTGAGATCACTGTAGTGACGCACTTGCCCAGTGATGTCATCACCCACTCCACAGCTTCCAAGGCATTTTTGAGTCATTCTCTTGCCACACAGGCAGAGCTGTTTGGCTTAATAACAAAAACACACCTTCCACTCCCAGAACAGCAGATGCTCAAGGGCTGGGAGTGGGAGTGAGCAGGCTCACATGCACTGAGCTGGTACTGGGAATGATGGAGCCTGGTGGAACTGCAGCCATCTCTTACCCGCTCTGGGCCAGCAAAACTTGACCAAGTCCTTTCCTTCAGTTCCTTGCTGTACATTAAACTGTCGTTCCACAATCTTACTCTACTGATTAGGTCAAGTGCTATTCCTATCCGAACAGAAGCTACATTTTGCAGAAAGACAACATTTCCTCATACTCTGTCACTACCTAAGTTTGGCAAAAGTGAGCAGTACTCTCCCAGTTTCTGGCTTGGCTGGTACCAAAGCCTCACTGATGTTATCTTCTCCTTACTACTGGACCCCAGCCTGTGTCCTGGTTCTTCCATGCTGCCTTCTCCTCACTGCCTTCTCCTCCTAATTGCTCCTAGCTCTGGACAAATTCTAACAGAGACCAATACATGAAGCACAAAAGCACTTATTAGTTTGAACAATGCTCCACGCCCAACACTGAAAGTGTATTTTGCCAGGAGGGAAGAGCTGCCTTAGAGAGACTACTAGAGAGATGTCTTTATTTCTCTCCTGTTCCTTCTAGCCCATTTGTTTGTATATATTTTTTTCCTGACAGCTGTGCTGTTTTTCTCTCTCCAGCATGGCTTCTTTTCTCCCATTCTCTCTTTACTTGTTTTTCAAACTGTGTGACAAATGAAGGGGGGCTGAAAGTCAATCAAGAGCATGTGTCTGCTTCCCTAGCTTCAACAGTCATCCTGACCCCTGAGCAAGAGGATCACTCTGGATCCTATGACTGTTTAGATGAAATAATAATGCCTGTCAACCAGAGCAGCTCCCTAAAGTAAGCTACAGATGGTCAAAGCAGCTGTGTGACAACGGAGAACTGGATGGCACTGTGGCTGATCAGTGCAACTCAGTTCCTCTGCTAAGACTCCAGCTGATAGAATCACATCATCCATGAGGTAGCGATGGACCAAACCCAGCCTCTGCTCCTCTGGGTGGAAACAGCCCCAGCATTTTGTGTTGCAAAGCTGCCAACCAGATTTTGGCTGACCCAGAATCTTTGCCTATTCTCAGAACCAACCAACCAACCAAAGGACATGCAGTTTTTCCACTCATTTTCACCAGGCAGCTAATGTAAAAATGCAAGTTTCTTAACATGCCCATTTAATTAATAGTGGAGCACAGAAATGGAAAGGACAAAGCAAAAAAAATCTTCAAATTTCTCCTGACTCAAAATACAGCAACTTCAGAACTATGCTGGGAGTTATGATTTTTAGTGCATTTCACACCATGCTTCCCAGATAGCAGATTTCTCACCTCTGCATGCTACAGTCCTGACAGCTGGGCTGGGAAAGGCTCTTGGTTAACTGCTGCCATCATTAGATTTATTACACACAAAGATTAATGGCTCTGGCCAGAACCCCCTTTTGTCTCCTACAGTCTTTCAAGGAATTTAACATTAATGCTTTGTACAATTCTCATTTTCAGTGCTAGAGGTTATCTAATTCCACAGACAGACAGATAGTAAATTGCACTGTAGAGCAAGGTCACCTTTCAACATCATAGACAATCTACCTATTTAGCCAGCCCTTGTGAACTCCAAGCCACATGTAGTCCTGACATACAACAGAGCAGCAATGTCCTAGTGAGACGTTTGCTGGCTGCCTTCTCACCTTACGCTCTATTCCCATCATAATTAAGGACTGCTTGCATTTAATTCCTTTCATTTGCTCTGTATGTGGGTAGCACAGGGTTCCTTTCTGTGATTCTGAGTATAGGTATTTGGCTGAACCATGGCCTCACTCACAAATGAGAATTGAGTTCTTGGTGATTCACTTATTCTTATTGCAAGAACATCACTTCTGGTTTGGTTTCCCCCCTACTTGGTGCTCAGACACTGTCCGTGGCCTTGTGATAAGGATATTATTGTTGAGAAGTTATAAATAGCTATCAGACAGGGGTCACTGAGTCTGTGCTACAGCAAACATTATCCTATCAGGAAATGGCATTTCCCACTCTTTGTCTGTCTCACTCTCTCCTTCCTTCCTAGAGGTGTCTGCACCACAGGGTATTAACACCTCTCTTTCCAAGTTTTCTTCCTTTCCAGTTCCATTCTCTTTCTTTATTTCAGTGTGACAGGGCAAGAGACACACAGACACTCACTATAGCAACAACACTGCCCATCAGGATTCTCTCCTGACACGGTGGTTTGGAAAGCACATTCTAACATAAAATTGAGAGGTACCTAAGTAGTGCTGCTCTTGTGACAGTAATTAAAGTAGTGATGTGCTCATTAAAGAGTGTCCTGTCAAGTTACAGTAGAGATAAATGAGTAAGGACTGGAAAGTCACAACACTAAGCTGCTCAAGACAAACTGAGGAACAGATATGCCAGAAGCACCAGTGAACCCACTGAGGAAAGGGCAGTGCTGCACATCAAGTAGTCCTTTTCTCACAGCCTATGGGAACCTTGACGAGGAAGCCAAAATTGATAGCAGACTGTTTTTAGGTAGTAGAAAAAAAGCTGGGAGGCTAACAGTGCTGGTTCCAAGGATGTAGCTGGAATTACAGAGAAATTAGTATTACACAATTGTCTTTTATGGAGACCCAGGTGCAGGTGAAAGGGAGGACAATGTGCTGTCTTCCCCTGAAGTCTCTGTACTAGCTATTCTCAGAAGTTACTGAGCAGAAGACTTGATTACAAGAGTTCTTAATATAGCATGTTGTATGATCGCAGGGCTATTCTGCTTTTAAATTTTGACTCACTCATTTGTACCCTTCTAGTGGTAAAGGTCTTTTCTTTGTGGAAACTCTTCCTACCAGAAGTTGAACTGACTCAAGGGAACATTTATTTTGGGAGACTGTTGTTTAGAAAGAAAACAGAAAAATCAAGCTGAGCACTTTTCACGTTTATTCATGACTTTAGTAAACTGCTTCCTGTGCAGACAGAGTAACATAAAAACTAGGCAACATCCAAACCCAGAAGCACCGTGTCCCTGTGAAAAAAGCTCTGGGCAGGAATTCAAGAGACTGTGGCTCTGTTCCTAACTCTATACTGTCCTTTTCACTGCTGTTCAATGAGTCAATTCATTGATCTGTGCCTCAGTTTCCTTCTGTAACAGGCATCTTTGGGAGTCTACTCGTCAACACTGTTCAGATTAGCCTGATTCAGCCTCAGCATGATCTCTGTTCCTAATGTACTTGATAGACTTTGTTTTTTTCTAAAGGATCCTGTATTTCAAACGCTTCTCCTGAGAATAAAAGGCAAAAATATATACAAATACGTGAACGAACCACAAGTTCACCAGTCAGGAAGTAAAAACAAATTAAAACATTTCAGACAAAGAGATTTATTTGGCTAGGTGACATCCTGCCCAGGCAAATTCCTAATTGCCCAAAAAGCATCTTGTGAATAGAGCTGTTATTGTGTCCATGAGGCTGTGTTTGATTTGAGGAGCATGGGAAAATGGAAATGGCACAGAAATGAACTCTTTTAGCTGGGGAGGAGAAGAAGGGGTATGTAAAGATGATTTTCACAGGGCCATGTCAGGAGTCAGCCCTCCCTCAATGATGGCTTCATGAAGGCACAGCAGAGGCTGGGCTGACCCTAGTGTCTGTCTCTTCTGGCACCTGAAGGTATGCAGTTTCAGATTCTGTCTGCTGCTTGATCCTACTGAACAGCAGTGAAAGACAACAGAGAGAAAAAAGAAAATAACTTAAAACTAAATCTCTTTAAAGGAAGTTAAGGCCAGATGTTCCTTGCTTCCTGTCTGCTGCTGCCACAGTTGCCATAGCCTGTGGTTGTGGTTAGTCTATAGCTTATATGTGAGAGACTAAAATCATGTTTATTGGAAACTCCCCCAGCTCTGTGGCTGATCATCTGCAGCAACACTTGACAGCAGATGGCCAGGACAAACCCAATGTTTATCTCAAATTAAGGTTTGGTTTCTGCGAGGCTCACATTTTTTGAGGATGCTGCCATTGAGAAAGGTGTTTCTCCTTCAAAATCTCAGATACAGAAGCCTGGCACTATAAAAAATGTTTTAGAAGGACTATGGAAGAGAAAATGTTTTTTCTCTTTCTGCACGAGGAAAGTAAAGCAGTTGCTGTATTGCATTTGAGGTTGATATTACAATACCTTCTGTATGCACTGTGTAATTAGCTGTGCATAAAAGTCTTCTGCAAGAGCGGGGATAAATGTGCATGTGTGGACATAAGTGGAAATAAATGAGATCAGATACACACCCTCTTGCATGTAGGAAACCAGAGTAGCTCTGTAACAGGCAGTAATAAGGTTATTCTACACTTTATGCAAAAGCAAAGGTTGACTCTATGATCAAAATTAACCATTTTAGGCAGGAAATTCAAAGAGAAGGGTCTGCTAGAGTTACAGTTAATTCCGTTAGCTACTTTCTGCCTGTGAAATTACAGAAATTCCTCCTTGACATCAATGGAGTTTGGATTGGAAACTGTCTTTTGGATGGATTCCTTTAAAAACTACTATTTAAGTACAGCAAGGAGAAGAATAAAATCCAGTCTACTTCCAACAAATAAAGAGGATGGAACAAAGAGAGCTGTAGAAAAATTCCGCTTGTTAAGCATCATCCACCGCTCTTCCTAATCCTCCTAAGGAAGTGTTGACTAAGCGAGGCCAACAAAGTGTGTTAATGTAGGATCTGCACAACGCTTTTGTTCTCGTTATACAAACTATTATGGCCAGTCTTACCAGGTGACGATTTGCCTCCTGAAATGAGCAGGAAACTCTCAAAGTAATTATTAAGTGATTTTTAAAGCGGCTCCATGGAGGCTATGTGGGCTCAGAGCATCTGTCTGGGTCTGGTGGCAGGGGTACAACGAGAGCCCAGCACTCTGGAGAGCCCATTTCTGGTCTGAGTAATCCCTCCCTAGATAGCACAGAGAAGATTTACATGCCAGACTTGCAGGGCGCTATGAAATCAGAAGACAACAGTGCAGGCCTCTATCTGCATCTGCAGTAATTAACGAGCACATTCTTCCCTGACAGTAAGTTACGGAAAACTCTCCCACGCAATCCAGGAAGTGCCAGGAATGGACACCAGCCCTATTTGCTAGTATCAGTGGTGGGTGCCAACACTGCATAATAGCTGCAGATAAAATGTGTCTGGCAGCTGTACCAGCTGGCCAGCCACATGCTCTCTGCTAGAGAACACTAGGACAGAAGATGCTAATGGCAAGCCTCACATTGGCTCTTCACTCTGAGGAACTGGGAGGATTTAAAGACATCATGTAACAGAAAGGTGCCTTTAGGGCTCTGCCTTTGTGGGTGGCCAATGGATTTCACACAGAAGTGATATCCTCACACAGAAATGAAATATTCCTGGCAGTAGAGAAACTGAAATCACTCCCACTCCTTCCACAGCAGGCTTGTTTCTGTCTTGCTTTACTGCACACAAATGTTTTTACACTCTTATGATGCAGGCAAATGCAAAAATTGCATCTTAGTGAAAGAAAATGTAAGTGCATCAGCTTTGGTACAGTGCACAGCAATGAGGAAGCATTTCTTCAAACAGCTTGGAAGCTTCCTATTGGTACCATGCCCCGTGTTAGGGAGCACTCAAAAAACTAGCAGGATATACAATGTCAGGCATAGCATGTTGGCATATGTCTAGAGAACACCACTGTACTAGATCATATTTCTTTACTTTGCTTCCCTTGAACTGCCTACACATGAACCAAACACAAACTGAGTCTACTACTGAAAAGACATTATAAGTAGAAAGACAAGCTGTGCCATGTGTATTTTAGCCACTGCTGAATAGATAGACAATATGAGATGGGACAGCACGTATACAAACTGCTAATGACTGCTCATAGGTCTCCTGAGAGCAGAGCATAGCTAGAAATCCAGAACAGCACAGAGAGGCCAGATGAGTCCCCCATGGATCTGAACATGAAGTACAACACAAACAATTTCCTTAAATTATTAACAAGGCCCCGATAAACCAGGTTAGTTCTGACCCAGTAAGTAGGAAGTGCCAGGAAAACGTATTTTATTTATTTTTTACTTGAGACATACAGAGGACGGCAGTAGCGATCTTAGTGAAAATATGGGCAATGCCTGGGGCTACAAGGCACCGCAGAATATCACAGCAGTGCAGATTAGGGCCTTGGGGACCTTGCAGCTATTCTTTCTCTCCTTTACACAGGGCACCATCTCTCTCTCCCTGCCTTTTATTTAATCGTGGTGTAATCCTGATTAGTTACAGCCCATTTCTTGCGTCTTCACAAAGCCATGTGGGCTGCACCACTCGCGCAGTGCTGTCTGCCTCAGCTCTCTGAAGCAGAGCCAGGACAGGACTGAAGCAGTGACCTGTCTGGCCCCCACTCTGGCAGGAAGCCCTCCTGCTCCCAGCATAGAGCGTTCTGAGGTGGCTGCAGGTAGATGTCATCCTCCCCACGCACAGTGTAAAATGGAGGGAGGCAGAGTAAGAGAGCAGAGGGGGGACCTGCATAGGGAGGAGGAGGATAAAGTGGGAAAGAGGCAAGGAAGAACAAAAGCGAGGGGGCAGGGCAGCAAGAAAAGTGACTCCAGCTGTTAGTATAAATCACATCACAAATGAGCATGAATCACTTCAAAGATGAACCAGTCCAAGGAGCTGGATCAACTCCACTTGTGGTATCAATTCATCTATGTCAGCAGACAGACATTCCAATGCAGTTGGATTTGACTGCATCTTATGCCCTCTCACACTTTGGAGCAGGTGAGCATGAGATTGCTGAAGTCAGTTCCATCCATTACACTAACTTCTTCCAGTGTTTAAAATTAGGGACACGGGTAAGAAGTAAGCATGTAGTAAGTAGCCTCTTTTGCTCTTTTCTCCCTGATGGTCAGGAGCCATGCAAAAGGAATGTAACAGGGACCCTGGCTCACAAAAGGCATTTCTCCTATACAAAACATCACAAGGATGTTTGTTGCTAGCTGCAGATACACATGGTATTTGTTGTAATTAATCAGACGTGAAGCAACCCCTTGCAACCACGGCTGCTTGTCCCTTTGGAAGCATACTGTGCTTCAGAGCAACATCTTCACCTAAGGGCAGAGACTGAGCCTGACCTAAAAAAGAACAAGGGATTCCCATAACACAGACCTCCAATCACCTGAATAATTCGTAGTTCTAAGAATGGTTTGTAGTACAAACTCTAGATTATCTCCAGTTAGAGACTCTTCAAGAAGGGAGGATGTGCTAAGAAAAGGGTGGTGGATGTCCATTCACTATGAATTTAGCCAGCTATGTTTCTACGTGCTAGATGAGATCCTTCTAATGTACCAGTTGTGCACTCGACATTTCCAAGTGTCGTCTCTGCTCCTGGAAGCATCTCTTCTACCTAAATCTAGAACACCAGCTGTTAAAGGGCTCCTAAGACAACACATCACTGAGGTTCCTGCACATCCAGCTTGCTTCCAGCAACCGTGACATGCACCTCTTGCTGGGGCCGTATGTTGTTTACACCAGTCTGTCTGTGTGACTCTGAGAAAATGATTTACTAATTAAACATGACATTTTCAACCTATGAAGTCTGCTTAAGCAGCATGAACTACTCTGCTTTCAAGTGGTTTTGGCTGTAATTTGCAATAATAAGGGGGATTTCTCATGCTTGTCCTTCTCTTCCTAAACAAAGCTATTTTTTCTGTCTCTGATCTTTAGCCTGGGTGGCATTTGGCCACCAGCTATGTGCAGGTATCATATGCACATCTGACAGTCCTGCCCTAGCAGAAATCAGGGAGCAGCTCTGCTCCACATAGAACTTTGCTGATTGTCCCCATCACTCAGCTTCCTTTCCTGGTGATTTAGTCATACCCCAAAAGAGCCAGTTGTACTTCTATCATCACCAGGAAGGAACTAACATCTTATACCAGTGTGAAGAAGAGCAGAGTTGTATTCAAAATATCCCTAAGTAGTGCTTTGGGTTGTAGTCTCTAACATGTTGAATCACGTATCCTCATGATCACAAATAAAACAGGCAAATTCTTTGGAGTCTGTTTCTTTTGGAAGCTTCCCACACTGGTTGACTTGCGACTTGACTTGTTTCACACATAGTAAACAGATTGTGCAGGGAAAAAAGCTCCTAATGGACATTTCCTCCAGCAGTGGAAAATTAATCTTGTCAAATTCCGTACCACCAACAAGCTCCAATGAGCCAAGGAGCCCCTGAACTTAAGAGGTATCATCACTTTTCACTGCAGTCCAGGAATCATCCAGGCAGAGCTGAAAACCCTAACATTCAGGACATTTACAAATGAAAATGTTTTCCCTGGTCCAAAACCATCTAAGGAGTGAAGGCAAGAGCTCAGCCTACAGGGTTCTCACCTTCATATCCTTTGTGTGTAGGACTGAAACGGGCATCTCTGGTATTTATGCTGAGAGAGATTGATGTGTTGTAGCCTGGCCTTAAGTTTACTGATGATGGGACATAGTTGTTGTTACAATCAGCCATCACCACCATCAGTCAAGTCCTCCCTAACCCCATCTAGGCATATGTATTGTGAATAACACCCCCACTATGAATTAAAGCTTGGTGCTAGCCTTGGCAGAATAGAAACAAGCACTCAGAGGATTCTGATAACAACTTGTGCAAATCCCAGCCTGGGCTGCATAAGACTGAGCTGAGCCAGATGGTTTCATCTCAGAACAGACTTTCTTTCTGTAAGCAGCCTGTTTCCACTTACAACAAGGCATGGATCATGCAGAGTTTCCCCTTCTAAAGAGTAGGAAGGAGATAAGCTAATTTCTGTTTTCTTCCTGCTCCAGGATTCATAAAGACATAATAAATGCCACATTGGGACTGTTTTTCTAATAAGTCTCTTTCTTTGACAGTGGTCACTAACATACTTAAGGAAATAATACAAAGTAGATTACACACGTGCTGTGATCCTTCTCCTGATTTACCCCCTTGCTCAATAGATGAGTTAGAGATGGCCAAGTTTCAGATGCACCTTATCACTATTTCAACTGCCCACTAACCTTGACTTGTGAAGCCCAACATATAAGCTGGATCAGAGTCAGATTCCCACTGAACTGCTTTCAAGCTTTACATCTGGCTCACCTTGGGACCTTCTGTGTCTGTTTCCCCAGCTGCAAAATGGGGCTGATAATTCTTTGCCCACTCTTTACTGTGTGCAAGAGATCTTTGGATGGAAGATATGATATGTGCAAAAGATTGGGAGCATGCATTGCTGGCTTAGGCTTCAGTGATGCTGAGCAACCCTAAGTCCCTGTAGCTTCATGGTAGGCAGTGTGCTTAGCACCCTTGAAAATTAAATCATGAAGTGTGTTACACCACAGGTTATGTATCTTACAGGATACAGCAATACAACAGACTTAAAAGTCAACTGATATGTGGGAGCTAGCCTGAAAATCAAATCAGTTCTCTCTATATAACAAGCAGCAAGCAATTCCTCGTCTACAAGAGCTTTCAGATCTGCTCTTTGTAAATGTATCTCTGTATTAGCAGAGGATCTAATTGAAGCCTTGTTTCTTGTGATGTACGTCTCATGGTTGGGATCTTTTCAAGTGTAAAAAGCTGCAGCTCCTTTGTTGGAAGTAAAATTTAATTCCAGAGTTTCTGGTGAGAACTGAACCACTCCTTCCCAGCAGAGATTTCTACAACAAGGAGCTCTGTCCTTGATCAGGTGCCATTTCAGTCAAACTTGCAAGAACTTAAAGACTTAAAAACTTTTCGTTAGATTCATCTGCGATGGGCTAACAGCTGCTTGGTAAGACAGATGGTCAAAGGGCCTAAATCCAGGTTAAGTTAAATGAAGTGGTAAAAGTAATGAAAATTACTCTCTGCAGTCAACACCATTCATCACTGCAGTGCTGGGTCACACATGTCTTTGGAGGGGCACCCACACTTCATATCTGATATTATCAGCTCTTCATCCATAACCATGATTTGTGTTCTGCATCTGCATCTCTAATTGTCTGGAGACAGCACTCATCTCAGTATCTCATCATGAATCCGCCTCCTAGCCCATGCCTCCAGCTCTCTGCTCCCTCCTGTCCTGACTAATTATTTCAGTCTTGTGCAGAAGCGTGGGTGAAAGCTGATCCAACAGGTCAAAAGCATTCCACAGAGAGCAAGTTACACTGCAATTGCATTTCCTCTGTCGGGACTTTTTTCCTCTATGTTTTGCAGAATAGTGAAAAAGCTGGGAATTATCTGTCATGAAGCCTTGTGAATATAGGGGAACGGCAGGGAAGGTTCTTACTCAAAAGCTTCTGAAATCTTTCAATATGTGGTTTGGATTACAACCCAAAGCCTTCTAAAGCCCATGGAAACAGTCACAGTTCTTTCAGTTTTCTTTGGATTGAACCTCAGGTGAGCTGAAAAGATTGAGCAGGTGATATTTCCAAAGCCAGGGGGAACGATTCAGTAGTGCCTTACATTGAATGGCTCTACCAGAACTGGTGCTAAATGCAAAGATAATCTGTCAATACGAGTTCTGGCCTAACAAACAGAAGACAGGAGAGCAAGGGCAGCGTAAGGAGAGTGGTGTGAAACAAACTATACAAAAGGCTGTTGTGGTGCTTTGATGAAGATCTAACTACTCTCTCCGAAAGCTCCTTACTGACAAAATGAAATGCTCATGTAGTTCTGTGGTAGGTCTGTCCAGCACTGACTGATAGTGGGATAGTGGAGAGGGGTGGGAAGATGTTTCTGTAATCACAACTTGCAAAGCCACCAGACTGAGTGAGAGGAAAGACTGCAGTCAGAGAGTAAGGGGTAAGAAGTGAATGAATTTGAGCAGGTTAAAGCACCAGGAAGGAAATCAACCAGGCCAAGGTAGAATTCAGATGCCGTGTACCCAAAATGTTTTTGCTTCTTTACACCTCAGTTTCCCCAGCTGTGGAATAGACAGTCCTTCCCTCCTACACAGGGACATTATGAGGCTCAACTGATTAATGTTTGCCAAGCTGTTTAGAAATCCTCTGACGGAAGTTACTGCACAGCATGAGCACAGAGTTGTTTTGTTGTGTTTTTGGTTTTGGTTGTTTTTTTTTTTTTGAAACACTGAAGAAATGAGCAAATGAAAGAATAACCAACATAGTTTACTGTCTCTTTAGAAATTCCTGGTGAAATTCTAGCCAGCAAGGGAAAAGGGTTTGCAAGGGAGATGAGAAGGAGGTTGAAGCCAAGTCCAGTGGGAGAGTTCTGACACAAAGAGAATGAAAGCATCCATCCTCTCTCCTCTCTCACACTTGTTTGGTGAAGAAAAAAAGAAGAAAGGAAAAAAGAAAGCAAAGGTGGAAAGCAAAAAGAGAGAGCGTGAGTGAATGAGAGGAGGGAGGGAGCAGCAATTCCAACGCGGCTGGAATAACTCTGCTCACTGTAACCTGTCCAACAACAGCCCTGGCGGATCATAAAACAGCCTCTCACATCCATGTGGTTTTTGCTGCTAGGAGACAAGGTACAAAACACACAACCTCACACCGGGCACTGTAAAACCTTATATCCCCCTCAGAGCCAGAGTTCATCTGAAGAATTTGCATCATCTAATTAGAAACAAGCCAAGTTTTACAAAAAATAAAATAAAATATAAAAAAAATATAGGAGATAGAAACCCCTTTCCCTTCTTTGTGCCTTTTTGCAATTTCAGTTACCATAAAATTTGAAAACTACCTTTCTGGCCTCTTCCCAGGAGAATTTCTACGCAGAGGCCATGCTGGCAGGTCTCAGCCACAAAGAACAGCTGAAAGCTCCAGTCACTTCCTTGCTCAATCAGGTGTACCCAGCTCTCCTGCCTGCGTGGTGGGAACTGCTGACAGCCAACTCCGGGAAGCACAGCAACTGGGAAACAGCTCTCATTTTGGCTGCTGGTAGCATTCCCAGGGTTGTTTCTCTGCAAAGAGAATGAGAAGCAAACCTTTGCTTCGTACAGACAGCACGACCAGGCTTTTTTCTCTTTTATTTTCATTCTTTTTATATTTTACTGTAAAGAAGGATGAGGCACGCTGTGACACAGTGCTGACACCCCTCCCTGTAACAAGGACCCTAACAACCATACAACTTACCTGGAAAACTCCAGTGCAATTAATTTCCCATATGTGTGAAGGCATGACCTCCACCACTCCCAATTTACAAGGCAGTTCTATTTCCACATCCTTCTGCCCGTCCATCCAGGCCCTCTTCACCAGGTGCTCCAAGCACCACAGCCATTTTGTGACTGCCCAGGAGCACCAAGACTTGGCAAGTGTCAGGTGATGGCGGCCCTCAGCTTCCTCTGAAGGCTTCCAGAACCCACCACTGCTGTCAGCCATGAAGTCTGAGCGCAGGGAGGAGGCTGATGATTCAGTCAATCTGTGTCAGGCACTTCAGCCAGTGGGGATCATGGGGACATCCCTCCTGCCCTCAGCACAGGCCAGGCAGCCATCAGAATGCTGCTCCAGTGTGGCAGTGGTTACTGTGCTGTAGGACTCATGAAATGGAGTGCTACTACAGCCTTAATCCAACAGCCTGGGCTAGCAGCCAGCACAGTGAGGTCTGTGTGATAGCAGCTCAACGTGCTGAAATCCCACAGCAGCAATGGGCCAGTGTTGTATGTTCTATGGCATCCAGAGGGCACATCCACACTGTGAGGCAAGAGGCAGACATGTGGATGCCATGATGGTAGACACAGCATTGGGACCCTTCTCAGAACTCACAGAGCCACCACACTTGTGAACACCCTGCCCTTATTTTGCTCCCTTGCCTCTTACCCACGCTTTATTTCTTCGGCTGGGATTTCAGCAGAGAGGCTGTGGGTAGGGGATGTGCTGTAACTGTGGGCTCAGATAATATTTTAATTACAATGACTGTGAGCTACATTCATTCCTAGTGGGTGTATCACAGCTATGGCTTCCGGAGAAAGCAGCCAGTGGAACTGCAACAGGTCCCTGACAGGGAGGGCCGTATCCTCTACAGCCTGTACACTCAAGCGGATGCAGCTGTATCCTCCCAGCCAGGTTTGCACTTGCACTTTCCTTCTCCAGAGCCCAAACAAGTGCTGCACCTCTCCTTGCAGCACCAGCAACAACTGATCTCCCAAGTGTGCGTGCCCTGCAGAAAGTGCTCAGCAGGAACTAAACATGTCTGTCCTCACTTGGCAACTTATCTGCCAAAAGCCTTGGGTTGTCTGCAAGAAGAGGCAGCTGGAGCACAATTTAAGAGAGAACTGACTATAACCTGACCTCTGCAAGCAGCGTCCACCCTCAGCCTTTCAACACCCTGAGAAGCACTGGGAAGAAACCAGCCTAGAGCTGCTAATGTCAGAGGAATCTGATGGACACTGTGTGCGTCACTGCTTTGAGTGAGAGGAAAGGGTCATCTCAGGGAGGGAGGGCAGACAGAAAACAAGGACCTCGAAGATCACTTGTTCAGAGGATGAGAGGGGAAAGAGGTCAGTTCCTGACCAGCAGCTCAAAACAAATCCATTGTTCTGAGTGAGGCTGTATCGTCCCTCTTTCACCAGGTGTTACCTGGAAAATCCATCTGCGTGTTCCCCCTCCTTTCCCTATTCCTCTGCCCTGGCTGCTCGGGGAATGGGGAAATTCCTGAGACAGCTGTAATGGCACCAGCTTCCTGGCCAGTCTCGCCTCACCTTCCTAGAGGAAAAAAAGCAGATCTGATCTGATGCCCAGAGGAGGAAGCACCCGGCAGCCATGAGACAGACCATCTTTTTGGCAGAAGCATCACATCCCATGGTAGGACACATTTCATTTCATTACTTATAAGTTCTTCCCTGGCCTACAGAAATCTGTGTTGTGGGTTCATCATCCAGATGCTGCCTTGTAGAGATGTGTATCAGTCTAGAAACAACACCACCCCATAGAAATAGTGTTCTCTTCCTCATCTCCATACTATTTCCACTACTTGCCAACACTTTCTGGAAAGGCTAAGAGGGCCAGGCAATTTCCTACAAGAAGGGAAAAAACACCCTGGCCTCCAGGCCTTTCACTGTCATTGGGAAAAGAATTCCAGGTCTTTTCCCTGCTCCAGCTCCAGCAAATTCAGTGAAAAAAATCCCTTCTGATTCTTGTCACATATATATATTCCTAGACATATCCTTTGGACAGTTCCAATTTGGAACAAAGCTCTAGATCTAGATTTTGAATCCTAATGAGCAAAATGATGCCAAATAACGGTTTTCTGTCATGTCTGTCAGTGCCCTCACATCACAGCACCACTTCCCTTAGCAGTGCCACGACAGCCTCCATGGGTACACATGGAGTATATAGGCCTTTCAATAGAACTATTATTTAAAAACTACTTCAGATCATAACCCCAAAGAAAGAACCCTGTAGAGGCCAATGGCGCATGCACAGTGCTAACAGTATGCTCCCCAGAACTTTGTCCTGGGGAAGCAACGCAGAGGAGAAGAGATTCTCTTGTCATGGTTGATTGATGGTTGCCTTGGTGCACATCCAGCTCGGAATATCCCGTGCCTGTGGAGAACTTTGGGAATGAAATGCTGAGGGAATTGTAGATCCTCCCGAAGAGTCAGCAAAAAACAGAGTGCAGGCTTTGTAAACACGGTGTGTGCGCACTGCGAAAAGGCAGCCTTTCTCTGCTGGGTTTTGGCACTGTGGCTCGCACTGCTGGCCAGGAAGGTTGGTCAGCAGCAGGAATTTGGGGATTTCTTAAAAACGGCAGTATTGGAAAAAATGTTGAAATGTTGACATTTCCCACAAAATGAGAGTTCTGAATTTCTTTTTGGCCAGGAACCATTAGGCTGTATCACTTTGCTTCTTTTGTAATAATATCTGTGTTGAATACGATTGTGTGGGAATGATTCTTCAAATGTAAACAGAAGAGAACATAAATGTTTTAACCTTGGTTTTTTTTGCCCTGTAGTACATAACTGCTTATTTATTTGTCAAAAGAAAGCAACCCCCTGAAAGCTTCTTAAGCTTTCTGATCCTCTTGGTGTGTTTTTTTTCCTGCCTATACTCTCTCTTAGGAGCACTGCCTTTTAAACTGGTGGCAGTAACAGCCAGTTCAGGTGTTCTTTACAGACAAAACCTATGTGAGTGTTTAAATTGGAGGATGTACTAAAATCTGAAAAAAGTGTGTTCTTGTGCTGAGGCCAAAGAAAGGCAAAGATTGAGGCTGCTAATCTAGCTTTGCCACTGACAGCATAAGGCTGTTCCTAATTACAATAGTCCTTAAAGCAAGTCCTTGTCTTCCTGATATCTAGGTCCTGTTGTATGCCAATTATCTCCTGTTTATGTGAGTGCACAAGCCCTTCACTGTAGCCTTGCTCATCTGTTTTTTATAAAGAACAACTGCTATTCCACATCAGAAGGGCATGAGTGTTGTGCACAAGTATCTTGTCTACTTCAGAGCATGGCAGTTTCCAGCAGATGCCACTCCAGCTCCTCTCCTGAGTCCCTCAGTCCTGTCTTCCAGAGTCAAGCAATAAATTCCGTCCCTTCTACACAACTTAGCAAAGGCCATATGAGTCATCGCTGGGAGTGAGGACAGTGATGGATGTTCCTGTATAATGGTTTCTGCTCAACTATTCCTATTGTAAGAGGCCTGGTGGAAAGATCTGTTCAGGTCCCTGGTAAGGCATACTGCTCGGGGTCCTGACAGCCTCCATCATGCCTTCTCCTGTGAAAATCTGAACAGACCTTGCTTAGGGCTCTAGGGCTCTAGTTCTTTCAATTCGTGTTAACTATTTCCATGAAACTTTTGGATAGAAGGAGATGCTACTGATAGGTAGGAAGTGATTGTTTTCTTTGTATTGTAGTAGAAAATTCAGATGTGTTGGGGCATCAAGTGAGCAGTTCTTTTCAGTGCGTGTATAATACCAACTTGCACTGTGTGCTTATCTGGAAAATGAGGGGTTATTTTAAACAACTAAAGCTAATAAGTTTGTTGGCAATGATAAGAAAGGTATATAAATATGTAGAATTCTCAGCTAATCATACTTCTTCTGTGACAGCTTCAGTTTCCTTCCCTTGCATCTATACCCCCTGCACATGAAGTATAGGTAACTGCACATTGCACAGAGCCCAGCATAGGGAGGTGCTGCAGATTGCACTGAAACACGACCAAAAAAAAACCAAAAACAATGGGGTTTCAGTTGTATTTTTAATTCTCTTACTCATACAAACAGAAGTTAAGCTCTCTTGTTTGGGCAGACGGAAAGGGAATCAATATGGGGTGCCTCTCTTACAGCGACTTCAGGATCATGGCAGGAGGTTAGGCTCGTCTCTGCTGCTGGGTGGGTGTGTATGGCAGCTGCTGCAGAGGCCTTCCCGAGGCATGGCAGTGTCTGGGATGTTGGGGAGAAATGCATGCAGGTGGGCAGAATCCTTCCAGTGCTAAGAGAGTGGTTCAGAGTCACATTAGAGCCAATACCTTCTGCAAGAAAGCTTGGGTGGTCACTAATGAGCCGGGTGTGTAATCTCTAGAAAGCAGAGCCCAATAAAAAGAAGGTAAGAACATCAATGGGCTGATTTAGACACCACTTCTCACACAGCCTTGAGCATATCTCCCTAGTTTGAAACAAAGAGCATAAATCAACTCTGTTGCCAAGCAGCTAGAAATACAATTTCTTAATGTTGAACAGCTGAGAGTGAACATGTACGTGTGTTTGTAAAAGATATGTCACATACGTATGTGCTTCTTTTGCCAGGAATCTGAATTTGCCATATGAAACTTACAGTATTGCATCTTGAATTTCCTATAATCAGGACATGTATAATCCTAGTTTCTTTTTCCTTATTCCGTTTTAATTGCCATCATTTTTTTTTAACATGCAGGCAGCACTTCAGTGGGAGCTGTTACTGTAGATGACTGTTCTGTGATAATATTTATGTAGCATGTTCTCCTACAGGCTTAGCTCTTGCCAGCTCTACATCTTTGTTCCAGGCAGCCCTCCCGTTGACTGTTAGCACTGAACTCTCACATCAGATGTCCGGATAACATGTTTTTTTAGGAAGCTGGCTGTGAGCTGTTCCTAGCAGCACAAGAGTCATCACCCTGCCTGCTCCCTCTGGGAGGCATTCACCAAGGCTTCCTAGCAGGCTCACAAAAAGTAGGACGCATGGGGACAGCTCTGAATGTTTGTGTTTTCCTAAAAATAGAAACCACACAGATAGGAGGAAAAAAACCAGAATTTTCTTCTGCAACAAAGATGCTTACAACAGTGGCATATGGCAGCAAGCACAGTGCAGGCCAACAAGACATCAGACAATTCTGCTAGTACATCTTCAGTCTTTATGTCCTATATTTTCCCTCCTGCCTTCCTTTCTCGTGCATTTTGTAGGTCAAGCACCTGAAAGCTGTCTCAGAGTGTGCGTGCCCCCATCCATCTGTGATAGACTGTGCATGCCCTGCAGAGAAGCCAGTGGCAGGTCCAAGGAGAATGTGAAAGTATGCTATTATCAGCTGCAGCAGCACTCCAGGAACAAATGATCTATTTCTTCAGCCCCTGGTGCACTTCAGCATCATCTCAGCCATTAGAAGCAGATGTGTGCATGCTTAGGTAAATGAACATCCACTCTTTGTTAAGTAGCATCAGAAAGAGAAATTTAACAAGACAACTATTGAGATCAGAGATCATCTCTGCAAAGGCAGAGCAGTCCTTGGTCCAACTCATCTCTCTGTCACAGACTTGGAGATTTTGTTTAGATTAGTCATATAATTTGTTCTCTTCCAAAATTTTCCCAGTTCATAAAAAACAGATCTTACTAACAATCTTGTGAGACTGGATGCTAAATCTGGAAAATAATTATTTACTGACTGCCACTTGCTTTGAAAGACCTTACAAAAGAAACTTCTGGCAATTAATTCTGCTCAGTAGAATGAATAGAGGACTGCAGGTGCACAGAAAAAGCTGGCAAAAAGAGAGAAATGCACTATTTCCCTTGATAATCTGAGCGATATGTCCACATTTTATAAAGGTTGTTGATTTTCACAATTAATAAATGTAGGGCTTAGCACAATGTTCGTTCTTGTATCCTCTCAAAGCTTGAGGGTGGTGAGTTCTGGAGCGTGCTGCACTGCTGTGATGAGGAACAGAAGCTGTATGAAACCCTCCTTTCAGCAGGACAAGCCAGCTGAAGATGCGTATAGAAGAAGCCATGGAAGGCATAAAAACATCTCCAGTGCTCTCTGTGAAACTTGGGAGCTGTGCTGTGTAAGTGTGAGCTTTATCTCCTGGTTCCTTATCTGAAAACTATTTACATACAGTGAAACAAAGCGCTTCTGAGATGCCAAGCATCTCATGGCATGGCCCCAGCTACATCTGATCTCCTCCAAGAGATGGCAGAGGGCTGTGTCTGCCTTCGCACAGCCAGCCTCTCCTGCCACTCCGTGTCTGCAAGTTAGTTTGTCAAGAGAAGGAAGAAAAAAAACCCAAAGCCCCAAGACTGTTTTTATTTATGACCATGTCTGTGGGCTGCTCTTTGTCTAGACAGCTGGTATTAGTATCTGAAGTTATCCTGGAATTTGAAATACCATTTATTTAGAGGGGAAATAAAAGCCATGAGATTAAACAGTTCGTAAAAGTAATCTGGGAACTGACACGAGGCCCAAAGAGACCAAAGGTAACAAGATCTAGAGCAGGCATCTTCATTTCTCTTGGCCATGGAGATGTTTTCTCTCAAAACAAAACAAAACAACTTCCCTCTCTCAGATACATCCCTCTCCAAAAAAGCCCAACCATAACAAAACAAAAGAAACCCAACAGTTTGGCTTTAGGAAAACATCTTTTGCTTTCTCCCCATCTTTGTTTGGCTGCTTTCAATACGCCTCCAAACAATGAATCTTCCAAACAAACTGGTCATCCAACTGAAAAGAGGGATCGAAAGAGCAGCTCTTACTCATCTAAGAGAATCCTGGGAAATGGGAACTGCTATATTTTTGCGCACAGAGACTCTGGTTGTCACAATTGCAGCAAAATATAACATTGCCATCTCTGACAATGTGTTCATTTCTGCTTGGAGCAAAATAGCAAGCAAGCTAGCAGGAATTCTGTCTCTCTCCTTTTGCCTTCACGGAGGCTTTGCCAGGTAAGATCAGTGCCTTCTGCACTTGGAGTAGCTCATCTGACCACCTCATCTGTGCATGGCCTTCACACCACTCTCATTTTCACTGCCGTTTGGCAGGCTTAGAAGGTTTCCAGACGTGGAGCTAAGCAGGAAAAGAGCAAAACAAAGTTCTGGGCTCCATCTGCTCCCTTCCCTTGAATGAGCCATGTTCCATCACCCATGAGAGTGTGTAAAAAGAGTTTGATTGAGTCACCCTACAATTTTACACAGCAGCTGCTGAACTTTGAAGACAAAGTACAGTAAGGTACGAGACCTACCCGTTTTACAGAGAACCAGTGGCTCCTTGTTGAAACAGAAAGTTCAGATTAATTTAAGTGAGACATTAGACTCTGTGCATAACAGCTTGGCTAGAGAAGTGCTACAGTGCTCAAACCACACAAGCACTGTTGAATCAATAAGACTGCAGCTGCAGGAAAGCACAGCAATACCAGGCTGCTCATGGGCTGTGTTGGTGCAGTGCTGGCAGAGGCAAGAGTTAGACTGAGGAGGACTGGCAGAAGTTCAGAGTCGTCTGAAGGTATTTTGGCTCAGAGGTCTATGAGGGGAGAAGCAGCCTTGGGTTCTATGATCCTCAAGTTCAGAACAAGTGCTGTGACCTTGTATTTTGCTTCACTGCTGTCTAATGTAGGTTTTCCTCATGCAGCCATTCTAGTATGAATGCAGAGTACAAAGCATACTTAATAAAACTACCAATTATAATTGGTAGCCTCATTTTTAAATACAATCCTAGGAAATCTGCAAGCAGTAAAGAAGGGAACAAAAAGCCAATGTTGAATTAGGATCAGTGCGAAATCATTACAAAGCAAGAACCTCACTGTATGTAGGTATCAGGTTCTTGAAAAATCAGCCCCTTCAGATACATGGCACAGCCTACAAGGAAAGATGGTTGCAGAGTGCACCTGGAGCACACACGTGAATTCCAGTTGTGATACAGAGCTCACATACAGCCTTGTGCAAATTATCTCGATTCTCTGAGTTATAAAATTGATCTATTAAACATATTAGTCACAAAACTCAACTTTTCTACGCTGTTGTCTACCTTATTGATAGGCAGGGACTTCCTTTTAAAGCACAAAGAACAACCAGCACAAGAGCCTACATGTATTATAACACAACCGCCTGCTCCCTTTATCTGAGTGCTCTGCCATCTTTGAAGCCTGAGTCACATTACTGAGAATGCCTCTGCCACTTTCTGGGGAAGGGTTGAGTTTTGGCTACTGTTACAAGATTCAATTTGCTAAACCATGGTCCTGACCCAAGATGGCCAAACTTGTCATAGTATGGAAATGCTAATGAGATCAGAGTCTGAAGAGGCAAATTCCAAAGCGCGGAGAGAAAAGGATGTTTTCTTTTCCGCTGGACAAAACACAACTTTTCTGGCATGCACAAGTAGGACAGTCTGTCCACTTTGGCAATACCCTGCATGCCTGGACGTACACAAGCGTGTTTTTACATGCAACTCGGTTTGATTACACAATCTCCCTCCAAGAGAATTTGGCAAGAAAGATATCTGAGAAGGTTTAGAAGTGGAGAGCAGCCTGCAGCATCTCTCACTCTATTTCTAGCACCATTCGGAACAGCTGACCATTGGGAAAACAACCAAAGAAAAACACCATAAATGTTGATCAGGTTCCCAGCCTGCCATTTCACAAATGCCACAAGGTCACGGGCCTATTTTCACTTGCCAGCTTATACCTACTGACCTTCTTCAAATAGCTGGGCCCATGCACACCAAACCAGCCCTCAGGCCAAATCCCTTCCTCTTCTTCATTTTCCCAGGGGCAATCCTGAGCCTTTGCCAAATGCATCTGTTAAGAGATTAGTAAGTCTTTTTCTGACCAAGAATCTCTTTGCATCTCGGGTTTTTCTGAAGCTAAACCTGCTTTTCCAGTGTTTGCCCCTTCTAGAAAGCACAGTTTAACACCCATCTCAGGAGACAGTATTTAATGATGGTACCTGATTCTTCTAGTCTCAAAGTTAAACTTTCTGTGAAATGCTCTGTAACTTGTTTAGCCTGCAGTGATCCTACCTGTACGACCGTAATATGCTTCATTTGCATTACTCTTTGTTGAGAATCATAACTGCTTCGTGTTTGTTGAACTTGTTGTATTTGAGATCAGTGTTACTGCCAGGCAGCCTTGAAGAGCAAAACAGGTTTATTTTAGTGAAGGTCAGGGTTAAAGTCTTGATTACGATGTCTGAAAAATAGCTAGCAAACACAAGCATAAAAACAAGAAAACACAAGTGCCTTGTGCTAAATGCTAGGGATCCAGCGTGGCATTGCTTACACGTAGATCTCCATACCGACCTGAAGACTGTCCTAATTTCAGGATGCATCTTCTCAGAATGGCTTCCTATCCAGAAATGTTTGCCTCCAATTTAAATCCCAAGATTATTTGCATTTTTAAAGACTATTTTGTAATTCAAATTAGAGCATCAGAGTGTGTATGAAAAGTCACCTGCTTTCTAATGATGATGATCTTATCACTTTTGGAACAGATACTTGGCATCCCTTAGAACAATTAAGAACAATTGAAAACCTCTGTATTTGTCTGAGAAGTATGCCTCGTAAGGACTCAAGAGTGCTCATTCTTCTAGCTTTTCCTTTACTAAATCAATTTGAAACTTCATTTTTAGCATTCCATAAATCTCATTTTCAGCGCTGTAATTTCTTACCGTGCTGCACCGTTTCAGTCATCTTTTCATGTAACAGCATTTCACAGAGCCTTTGTCATGCAGAAATATATCTTCCTGTTTTGAGGCTTTAGTGGGTCAGAGTATCATTAGCAAACACCACAGCCAATAATTTCTGAAATCCTGAAATTTGTGCCCTGTGTACACCAGGTAAGAATGAAGAATGTCAAAATCTCAGCCGTAATGATCAGATTTCCCCACTTGTCTACTGAAGTCAGTCTTCCCCTGGGTTCCTTTATAGCTCATTAAACCAAACAAAAAGGGGCTTATACAGAAAGAAAAAGTTTGACATGATCAACTAGCTTTGCTGGTAATGTGTGCAATCCACCCAGATGTCTAGACAGTTTGAAAAATACAGATGGCATTCAGAGGTTACAGCTGTTACTCCTCAAGTCTCCCTCTTGTAGGACCTCAAATTAAGTAGGAACAGACCCTATCAAAGTTAGGTGGTCCAATTCCAAAGGAAACATCTCGTGTGTGGCAGGAAATTAAGTTATTGATTCAGTAGGCAGCACTTCACCTTTCAGATCAATGAACCACCTGGTCAGTCTACAAGGAAGTCCTGCACTCCCAAGGCGCCCACTTTGGGAAAAGGCAGAGAACAAATTGGTCAGAGCTTCAAGTGTGGGAAACCTGCAGTATTTTTTTGTAAGAGGAAAAAGAAAAGCAACACCTGCATCCTGGCCCGATGCCATCTTAGGCAGGTGTTCCTTGCTTGCTCTGCTTACTTGCCCCGTGTAGCAGGAAGTTGCAGGGTATGTTTTCTCATGCAGGCTTCAGACAGTACTATTCTGCTAGATCCTTCTAAATAATAGTTAGTGGCTCTGCAGGAGGTAATGAGGTGGATAGATGCCCATAAGAATAGGTATTTTGGAACTCCCAGGACAACCAAGAAGGTTATCCAGAAGTAGCATCTCTTTCTTGGCCTGTGCCCCCCATTGCCATCATACCACTAGGCCTCCCTGGGACACGAGCTGCTGACTGTGGAGCAATCATACAAGATGTAAAAACACAGCACAAGGCACCCGAGAAACCCCCTGATTCCTATGAGATGCAAGTCTGAGCAAAGTGGAAAACCACAGATTAAATCCATTCTGTGCCTTAAGATACTGTACTTGTGTAGGTGAGGCTTTGGAGGAATGTGTGAGTGGAACAGGGGCACAGACATTTGCAGGCACATCACATTGCTCCCAGCCAAGTGACTTTACACAAACCGTAACTGGCTGGGATGCTGCTGGAGCTGGGTGAGCACAGGGAAATGGGGAGGCATCCCTGCTGGGCTGGGACATCTCCTGCTTGACTCGAACTATCACAGGTCTGAAAAAATACTGAGGTATTTGATCTGCTTCGTTGTGTTTGCGAATCTGTTGCCCACTTCACTTACAGAGGGAGAGAAGAGTTTTGTTGCTCAGCTAAGTTACAGTAGCCCAAAAGGCAGCCCAAGCCATGAAGAAAGTGCAGCTGGTCAGTGTTGCACAGCACGGTCTGAATACAAATAGGGTCGTTTGTGCAGACCATGGCTGCTTTTTTGAAGAGACTGCAAACCACCTTAACTTTTATACACTGCGGCAACATGTGAGCAAAGGAATGTGGCTGGTCTGTGCTAGAAAAGGTCCCAGATGAGGCCAGCAGATTGGGCAGCAGACGTGCAATACGGAGCCTATGAATAAAACACACAGACTTGTACCTTCCCTGTGCTACGTGTGTATGTGAGCAGTGCGACGGGCAGGAAACCGGCACCGAGATGCCACAGGAACAGAATGCACAAGGGCAGCATGAACACCCGATGGGAAGAGCAATGCTGAGCAGTAAGCAAGCTGTAAAACACAAGTCAGACAAAACATCTGGCAGCCGCTTCAAATAGTTCTGTGTCTGAAGGGCAGACAAGCCTGCAATAATCTCAAATCAAAACACGTGCAAGGATAGGATCAATGCTCAGTGTGCTTTGTACAAGTATTGAATGAGTTTTGTTTCCTTCAGGACTGTTTCATATGCCAAGAAAGGCTGTGCTTTGGGTTAGGTTTTTAATTTTAATCAACTTTACTAAATAAATCACTACGTATTTCCCTCTCCAGTCAACTGCAACATAGCTGTTGGCATAAGATCAACAGCATTAGCTCTGCGTAGGAAGTACATGGGAGAGAAGGAGAGGGTCATGCTAGCAAATGTTTTTCATGATTGTATTAACTTCTTCAGGCAAGAAAGTGCAACTGCAAAGTTAAAAAAAAAAAAAAACAGAACAAAAGCATAATGCAAATGCTTCTAGTTTGTCCATCTCAGGCACAGGGAACAGGAAGACTGTCTGGAAGAGATTGGGTGAGAATGTGAGAGGTACAGCCCGATAGCTGGGCTCTGTTCAGGAGATTGCTTGAGCTCAGAGAAATTGTTTCATTAGCAATGTGCGTCAGCACTACAGATAAAGGAGAAAATCAGCAACTGTCCTTCCCCTCCTCGCAATTTTGTTTTGTTTATGTTGTCATAGCTTTGGCCAAGACCTACACAGGAATGCTTACTGGCACTGATGTGCTACATGCTCACCTGCACCCAAGAACAGCTTTATTTTTCAAAGGCATTTTGACATGACTTCTACAGTACAGACATGCTTCCTTATCAGCTACTAAAGGCATCCAGAGAAAGCTCTCTCTTCACACTTCTAAACTCAAATCACTTTTACCAAAGCCTCAGCTTGAACAAAAGCTATGCTCCTGCTTACCCAGAGCAGCAACACGACAGCCAGATTCTCTGCAGGATTGTCACAGTTCTCCTGTATCACCAGCAAGGCAACAGCAATCAAACTACTAAAGCCAGAAGCCTCCTGTAAAACGTGGAGCTAAGTTCCACATGCACAAATATGGTTAGCCAGCAACAGCAGAGAGATAAGAGATGCTGGCCAGTGGAAGAGCATTAGTTTTCAAGGAGGCTCTAGTCAGTACAACCAGGACTTGTAATTTTTAATGCTGCTCATAAAAAGGAGCAGGCCTGCCTGCCACATGCAGGCAATAGGAGGGGAAGCAGAAAGCCACTGATTCATTAGGA
Source organism: Chrysolophus pictus (assembly GCA_037305975.1). Classification (NCBI taxonomy): domain Eukaryota; kingdom Metazoa; phylum Chordata; class Aves; order Galliformes; family Phasianidae; genus Chrysolophus; species Chrysolophus pictus. The sequence goes on along the minus strand of CM074596.1, from coordinate 3,351,850 downwards.
TTTGCTAATCTGTGATATCATTTGTTGATTCCAGCAGGCCCAATCCCCATCTCATGACTTCCTCCGCTGTCACCATGGCGCCGTACATAAACATTGCGAACTCCCAGCCTCGAGCAGGTCATTTATTTCAAATATTCCATGCAGTTGGAACACAAGCCTGTTTGGGTGTCTGGAGCCGAGCATGAACTAATTTCTCAGTCTTCTGCACTTGCCCCACCTTACGGGCCCTCCCCAGCCTGCTGTGCTCCCAGCATCCCTCCAAGTCACACTTTAGCAAAGCAGAGGCAGCCTTACCCTGAAGCTGGCAAGAAACACATTTCAATCAGGTCCCCCACTATCCACAGCAGAACAAAACAGCAATTATTCAGCATGCTGACTACTTAACTTAGGATCCACAAACAATTGTCTTCTTTGAATGGGAAAAGCAAACCAGATGAAGACTTCCAAAATCCAAAACATTATTGCCATGATTGGAGATGGATAAGAAACAACTTTTTTTTTTTTTAAAGAAAAAAATCTCTCTCACCCAGTACCCTTATAAGGAAGTTCACGAGCATACCTCTGAGCTTTAGTTGAGCCTCACATTTTGTAGTGTTTATGTGAACTGATGAAATCATTTGCTTTTCACACGCAAGTTAGTAGCTGCAGGCAAGATGGAAAAGTATGAGGACAGGAGGCAGAAGTAAAGCCTTTGTCATAACTGATGTTAAGTTCAAAGCCATCTCAGCTCTGGTCTGTCTGGAGATGCTGATAGAATTTGATAGCACCTATGTACTGCTCAGATTGGAAGTGGAAGAAACTGAAGACCCTAGTAGCAAGAGATAGTTTCTGCTCCAGAAACAGTATAACCCACAACACTTCACAGCCCAGGAATGGAGCCTCCTGTGCAAACAGATCTGTCAAAACTGACCACAGCTTACAGCAGTGAGTAGGGAATGACTAAGAACTAGGATCAGGTGACTTGAGTTAAATCAAGCTGGTAAGCTGAGAGTGTCCAGAATGCACTGAAGTCAGACTTCTTGAGTGAGTGATCCAATGTCAGCTCCCACCACTTGGCTTGACCAGTCGCAGCACTTCCACTAGTTTGCAATGCTGTGCTACTGGCTCGAGGATCCATTTTATTTCACTTTTTTTTGTTCACCGTCTCCCTTCCTAAGATGGAAAGGAGCAATCAGATGGCAAAATGAAGCGGTAGGTTAGAGCCTTGTTTCCACATGAGCCTCTCTCCTGGAAAAAAAAAAATAACGCTTGCCTGCTGCAATACAGGAATAAAGTTTGACAAGATAACTGGAGCCCTAGTCTATTGAATCCACTCAAATAGGAGTGCAGTGGAGTCATGAGTCACAAATTTTATTCAGCTCCACCTTGAACAGCTGTCTTTAGGCGCGAGCAGCAGACTCATATTCTCAGGTTCCCACTCCCTACCTTAGCTGCACCTTGCTCTCCACCTGCACATCACTTTTACATGCCAGCTTTCTGTTGGGTTGGGTTTTTTTTTTTTTTTTTTTTACATGCCATGTTCTTCCTGTTGGATTTGGGTTCTCAGTAGGAAGCTCACCATTCACACAGACACCAGGAGTAGGAAACACTCAGCATTTCATACAAATAAATGCGTCATCAAGCAATATTTAATAAAGTTTATTAGGTTATTGAGTATTATCTACAGCCATAAAATAGGAAGTGAGAGTTTAAAACTGTACAAAATGTAATGGAGAAGTGAGAAGAGATGGAGACAAAGGAGCGTAAGAGTAATAGAAGTGGGGAGAACACAGCTGCTTCCCAGGAGTTAGAGAAGACACTGGTTCAGGCTGAAGGCAACCATGTAGAGTTCCATACACACTGTATTTTATTGTGCAATTTGTGTCCCACCCTGCAACAGAAACTAGTACAAACCCCTATGTTAAAAAAATCATAAAATATTAGATTTAAAAAAGAAAGGGGCATATCACACCCCACCCAGTCTTGGCACCAATTCTGTGCTTTAAAAATATACTATGCAAGTAGTTTAATTTTAAAAAGGTACCCTACAGCAGCTGTTTAAAACATGTTCTTATACATACACCACAAATATATATATTAACATTTTCAACAACTAAACTCATTTGTACCTACACAGAACTGAGGGAATAACTCAAGAGCAAAAAAAAACCAACCATACAAACATTTTTTCAAGACAAAGAAATGTGCAAAATAACCTCAGAAAGGCAGCATAGTAACCTGCGGAGAGGTCAAGAGAGCAGCTCCTGCTTGTAAAGGAGTGTCATCCTCTCTTCACCTGGCTACTGAGGCAAGAATCTATTTGGGATGTGCTGATTTTGCCTGAATTGCTAGTCCTGTTTATTGAAAGTCTCCCCTGCCAAACCCCCAGCTCTGGAGAGGTTCTCTTCTTGCTGAAGATCACCCCATTGAAGTCTCACGTGTTACATTCTGCAGAAACCACTTTCTGCATTCCTGGTCTTCCTATGGCACCACCGTAGTCACACTGCTACCTACCACCTTCTCTGGGATGACTTCCCCAACCCTAAGCAAGAAACAGAACTACTCCTGCTGCATAGCTAAGTGGAGATTATGCTGATGGTCTACAGCAGAAGAAAGCCTGGTTTGGGTGACTAAGCAATCTATTCAGGAAGAAAATTTCCTGGAAGTCATTAGAGAACCACTATGTTTCTCTAAAGCTTTAACCTGGAACAGGCTAAACAGAAAGCAGACCTAAGATGGCAAGACCTACAGCTGTATAACAAGTGTCAGAGCTCATCCAGCCTGTCTCACCAGGAGTGCTTTGCAGGAAACGTTTGTCCCTTCTTTGTCCCCACATCAGCAAGGAATCCCAAACTAAAACCTACAGCTTTAATTCAAGAGGAAGAGGGCAGGTGAAGACATGGGGTGGCTGCTCAATCAGCTGAGACAGCCACTCAGAAGCAGCAGGACAGAAAATGGAGCAGGAGAACTGAGAAGGTGATGGTGATAAACAGGAAAGCAAGATTCACTTTCTATGAAGTCTATGAAGTAACATTAGAACATAGTGAGAGGTCTTGGCAGAGACAAACATGAGCAATATGATGACCACCTCCTCCAAATAAAGCATCCCGGTGGAAAGGTTCTTGGTTTTGGTGTTAGGGGTTTTTTTGGTTTTTAAGAACTCAGCAATGATTTCCTCTTGGTATTCCAGACTCTTCCCAATTCCACTGGCCACCCCATGCCTTTCCATTCTTAGCACCTAGTCTTAAGATATTCACTCCTAGTGCCTTCCCTTCCCCCAGCTATGCTCTTCCCTTAAACTGCTATAGAAGGGCTCACTCCCAGGCTCTACAACCCCAAGGATGCAGTACAGCCTTTTATCAGGAGAAGCAGGGAAGCACAGAGCTTCTGTTAAGTTTCCTTTTTAAAATTGTGCTGGGGAAGTGACTTCCAAAGAACAAAACACTCCATCGCAAAATAAAGACCACTCGAGAGCTTGCCAATAAGGGCACATGGAGATTTTTAGCAGTAACAGGAGTACTTTGGCCAAGGATTTCCAACAGTAGCAATGACACGAGGGTGGCGAACGCACTGCCCAGTGGGTCAGCTCCAGACATTTTGCCTTGGTTTCAACTCTCTGTCCCAGAACATGAAGGTCATTGGTAGAGCAGGTAACTCTTGAGGGAGGCTGGCAGTGGCAGGGTAGGGATCTCATTCAGTCTTTCCTTGCCCAGAGCAAGCCTCACAGCTCGCCGACACAAGTCCATCAGAGGCAGTGGTTCAGCTGGAAAAGAGAAGACCCAAGACATTAACATCTCAACCTACAAGCTACGTATTCATTTTGTTAACTCTAAAAATCCCTCTCCCCACAAAAACTGAGCAGGATAAACAAATGTCTGGCCTGTTCACAAAACCCAAGCCATTCAGCATTCACAAATCAGCGGCTTCAGCTCAAACATGCAGGCAGAGCATGACATCTCCGTAGAATTGTGTGAAGGAAAAGGTACTCAGGTTCCCTGAAGAAAGTTTATACTCTGCAATACCATTCATTAAAGTTAGAACACAGGTTGTAGCTTGTACCTTTCACTGCAGAATCCAAAAAGCTTTCAGAGATTTACTGAAGTGAAAGACTGCAGCAGACAAATTGATAGCATCGGGTGGTAGAAGTACCCAGGAAGTACTGATGTGTTTTTTACATAATACTGATGTGTTTTTTACATAATAGGATAACAGCTGTCCCCCCTTTTATTTATGCTACATACTTCCCAAAGCAAAGCCGTATGTCAAAGCTTCATGTCATTACTCATAGGAAGAAATGCTCTGATGGGAAATGTCACAATACATCAAAAACCTGGGAAAAATACAAGCCTTTGGCTACTATTTTGGCATCTTACACACTTACTGAACAAGATGATACTAGTTTTTCAGGCAGGGTATGTGGGGTCCTTTGTTGCTGAAGAGTCATTTGTAGCATAAGAGATAGAGGTCAGAGCCAGAGCGAACACATTACAGCTGCACAGAAGGAATGTGCAGGTTACCAACAGAAGCTGGGAGAAACCAAGTCTGTCCAAGCTCACCTGCACACTGCTCAAGGGGGGTGGGGGGCTCCTCCTCCCCCAAGAGACAGCTAAAACAAAGGCATCCCAAGCCAAGTAGGCAACTGGATATCCTTTAATAGCCTGAATGCTCAGCATGCGTCATTAAAAGCTTAAAGACATCTTAGACCAAACACACCTAAAGACTTGCATTTTTGTGGATAAGTTTGGTTGAGAAGCTGCAGTTTTCAGAAACTTTGATAGATGCCAACCAGCCTCAGCTTCTACTACAACCCAAATTAATCTGGTTGTTCATGCAGCTGCTTTAAGCTTTCCTAGTCTCTCAGCTGTTTATTTTCTAAGCACGATCATGTTACTGTATTTCTTACCAGAAGCCATTCTGTCAATAAGGTGGACACAAATCCCTTCCTTCCAGGCTCAAGGATAACAACTAACACTAAAAAGCTCAGATAGAAGCATTGTCAGTAGTCTCTGATTAGATCACTCCCGATTCTACTTTGGAAAAAATAAACAATCACACTGCTCCACATTAAAAAAGCATTTCAAATAAGCAACAGAGAAAGCAGTTTATCTAGTTTTTGGCAAGAATTCTGAAAAGGAGAACTTGCTTGCTGAAGAGAGACTTGGTAACAGGAGTTGCACTCAAATTGATCCAACTCCTGTAGTTAGCAGAGAGCTGGACCAATGCCTTATTTCCCTCAGTCAATCCCTGCTAAGTATCACCTACCACCTTCTGCAGAGGAAGCTGCAGCACAATGTTTTTGTTTGTTTACAGCAGTTCTCCTGAGTTGTCCTTGTGCTTCAAGCATCATTAATGAAGCATCATACCTCCCTAAGTACAGCTCTTCTGCAAAAATAGGTGGGCGGAGAGCAATCAAACAAATCTGTCAGGGCAGTGCTGCTCCTTCCCAAGCCCTACAATTTGTCACCCATGTTCTGTGCTGGAGAGTAGCCCCAGGGCTGCTCAGTGCCTTCCTGCAGAGCATAGCTACGCTCAGCCCGAGGCACTGCTGCTCTTGCCTGCTCATGACCTACTTCAAGATCCATGCTGCCTCTCTGGCAGGCACAGCTCTCTCTGTACAGCAGGACTACACGTCTCACTTCTGGCTGTGATGCTACCAGAGAAACTTATTACTGGCAACATTCCTTTGGCACTTGCCAGTGTAGCTAACCCTTAAAAACTGTACCTCTGAAGTACAAATACACCCTATTCCAAATCCGTCCCAACTCCTCTTGCTCCGTACCGAGATAGCTTGGACAGAGATGCATCTAGCCAGAGGACAGTGGCCATAGGGGCCAAGGGGTCTGGACTTTCAAAGGCTACAGGCATCAACTTAACAAATAATTCCCATTTAACAGTCTTAAAAGCTGAGAAGATCACCTTCCCACAGAGATTAAGAAAAAGAACTTTGTCCTCGCCTAGTTTGCACTGATAATCCAGTCTTTGCAAAGATAGACCAGAAGAGAAAGCACACACATATCTGACCTTCTTCCATTCACAAGCACTACAATCGCTGGACACAGTGCAGCTATTGAATGCTGAGAAGTGGTTAGAGCCAGACACCTTCTTTCTACGTGTGCCAAAATAGCGTCCTGTCATTCCTGGCCTTATGCCCATGATTCACTCCTATGCCGAGAGCACATTACAACCAAATCCAATACAGGAGGTGGCTGTTTCCCTGTTAAGTGCAGTTCTGCACAGACAGCTCCATAGACTTGCTGGCTCTGAGAGGAGCTGCAAGTTTTGGATTTGACCCTCCCAAAAACCTGGTTACTGGAGCTGCTGCCATTCTGTAAGCTGCCGTGGCAGGATAAGCTAGGTTCTTTCTTTTTGTTGGTGAGAAAATGCTTTGCCAAGAGCTCTTAGTTCAGAAGATTGCAATTCTCCAGGGTTCAGCCTCTCCTGCTCTAAAAGCTCATCTGCTAAAATGCTGATGGAAAGAAGGCTGACTGTAGGAAGGAAAAAAAATATGGAAAGAATACACCTTTTACTGAGCATTAAGACAGTTTTTCAACATCCCTACAGTAAGCAAGTGCTTACTTTGACTTCTGCAAGTTCCTTAAAGCAAACTTTGTGTAGTGTAAGTGTATAACTCTGAAGTGTAAGTGAATAGCTATCATACCACTGAATAAGAAGAAATAGTTGTTCAACAGAAGCACTTAAGCAGCAGGAGATGCTATATGGCCCCTTTTCCCTGGTCTGACCAGGATGTGTTCCTTTCTACCCACATTAAGACAGGGCACATCAGGTATGCAAGTATCAGTGCTGGTACCTCCACTGGGTCGTGCTGAGTTTAAGCATGTTTCTCATACTTGTGGAATGTACACTGATGTTCTCACAAGGCTTTTCTGGTTAGTCTGACAGCCCAGTTTTCTGGTGCTCAGTGCCACTTGGCTGCACCTCACGTCACCAGTACTACCAGCTTGCCACTGCTGGCCCAGCATTAGAACAAATACATTCTGAGCACAAATAAAAGCCCAGTATGCTACAGCCTTTGGGCAGACACTGTTTGAAATGCAGGGGAAACACTACCTTTCTCATTATCAATACCACCTGATTTTTATTTCAGTAACAACAATCCAGATTTTCATCCACTTCCTTCACCTCTCTCCTCCATCCTATCCAGAGTCACAATCTGGCCCAACAGGAACCTTTATGAGAGATAAGACTTCAGTACATGTGGGCAGCCAAACCTATTACTAAGCTTAGCAAGGGGTTGATGTTACTATTACTAAAAGACCTAGCACGCAAGTTTTCCTGGCTATAATATCCAGCCCCCACACTAGGAATGAGAACAGCCTGCCATGAAAGAAGCAAGCTACTCTCTTCAAAGATGAGACATAACCACTTCCTCAGACAGGGACCAATCTTCCCACTCCTTCCTGCAGGGAATTTTCAAAGTCCTTTCATAAGGCACTGCAAGAATTGTCCCTCAGAGGCTGCTCCCTGTAAAGAAGCACCAGGATTACATTGCAAACATTGCAACTATCATCAGGAATGTCCTTTTTTTGACGTCTTGGTAGCAGTACAGAAAGGCTTGTCAGTCCAGATAAACAACTGGCATCACCCTCTCTCACTATACTACTTTCCTGAATTTCACTTGCTCCCTGCAATGCATTAGTAGCAGCACACGTTACCCAGTCAGACAAGCTCTATTTCAATTGCCATTAAGTATTCGGAAATTTCTCTAAATCCTACAGCTGACACGAAATCCTCGCCTCTTCCACAAAGCAAAAACCCTCAACGATGGTGTAGTAAACCTGCACATAAGCAGCACACAGATTTGGGTTGCTAGAACAAATACAGAGATTATACTCACGGTCAAGTCCGTTCAAGTAGCGCATCCTTATTTCACAGTGTCCCCACACCGCGCTTACCACTGGATACAGCTTTTTCCCTTTAAGTCCCCGAAAGGCAACACCCATATATTGCCCATCTACAATAAAACTCAGTGTCCCATCATCCATGTCCAGAACCACCAGGAAGGAATCCGGCACAATGAAAGTTTCATCTGGTTCTAGGAAGGCAGGATAGGTTTTACTTGGCTGGTTCTTGCCATCATGGTACAGTCTGTTGCGCCCAAGGTCCCATCCCCACGATTCATGGTTATTTCCTACGAGTGTGGTGTACCCTACAGAATGCAAAGGGGCATCTGCTGTTGCCACCCCTACCACAGCATGTGTGCCTCGCTGCCGCATCGCCCACGTTATCTGCCACACATGCAGTCCTCGTGTGTATCCCACTTTGCCTCTGATAGCATCTGTGCTCTGAGCCACCGGATGCCGGTGAAATATGAGCTTATCATCCTCCTTCACAAATACATTCAGCGAGCGATCATCGTTGTTCCATGAATGCAATAACTGGACTTCATAGGATACAGGAGGCATGTCCAGTAGCAAGTCCAGACGCGTGGGTTTGCTGTAGTCAAGTCTGTGGAGCTCCTGCTTCAATGGTCTGTATACTGGGTCCCTCATATCCACAGTCTTTATCCCACCTGTGACCTTTTGACCCATCGTGGGTTCTGATTTTGCCTACTTAGAGGCTCCCAAGGCAAGCTCATCAATTCACCCAGCTGCTTCTGCTTTCATTCAGCTCTACAGAAAACGTTGCTCGGAGACCTTGTCAAGATGTCCACTAGTCAGTATTGCCTAATGGATGGAAAGAAAAACAAGAGACAAGTTAAACACTGCCACACACAGCCTTGCATGCAACATTTACAGAGCACAGTCTCGAGCTGTTTATCTTGACAATCCATCCTTCCTTTCCACCAGCGAACGTAATGCATACCACCTAAGCACTGCACCCTGCAAAGCAGAGACTGCACACTGCCTATTTCATTTCTAAGTCACTAATGTCCTCTTCAGAAAGGCACTTGAATTCCTCCTCGCTTCTCTGAAGGAGGTATGGATTCAGCTACTGGAGCTCATCATCTTCCAGAGAATGCACTGCTCCTTACTACCACACTATTAAACTTCGAGAGCTATCTGCAGTCAGACTGTACAGCTGCCCCTAGTTTTACATCATTATCCAAGCTGGAGAGTTTGAGCAAGGGATTTCTCCTTTAACAGAAGATTGAGAGCAGTAATGCCTGAGATTATGGCACTCCTGGACTGTCTTTGCTTTGTCTACCAGCTCTACTTCCTACAACAAGGACAGGCTGAGCACAACCTCTCAGTGAAGTACCAGACTGCCTACTGGTGTTATCTATTCCACCTCCTTCCAACCCCCTTAGAGAAGTTCTCCAAGCTAAGGCTCCACAAAGGAGCAAAAAGTCACAAGGCATTTAATATCCAGAAAAAGAATCCAAACAGCTTCAGTAAATATCTAAAATATACACCTGAGTTTACAATTCCAGTGTTTTTGGGCCCCTTAGTAACCTGCTAGAGCTGACCAGTACAAGGGACTGGTTTATACAGAAAACTACTCTGCAGAGCTTTAATCTGAGCCATCCCTAGCAGCAAAGAGTAAAAATCCTCCGCAGCTTTAGATGCTGGAACTGGCTTTCAGGAGAAAGCAAGTCATTCACAATACAGTTTCCACTGCAGGAAAAGGAAAGCAGGCTGTATTTCAGGAGATACATTCACGTTCCAACTCGAGAAGATCACAGTTAAGGTTTGCAAATAGAACAGGCACTGCAAATAATCCTGGTTCTTACAGTGTTTTTTTCAGGGTCCAAAATAACTTATTCACATAGCACATAAGATAAGCACTTGGCATTGTCCTAGCAGGTACTCCACTGCTTCCTACGCAGTGCTTCCAGATCTGACAGACGTTCCATGATGCCAGGGCTTTTCTGGCTAACATTTGTAAACGAAAGTTCTTGGGGAACCCCTACAACACAAGCATCCCCAAAAGTCAAGGCTATATACCCCAGACATTCAAACACAGGGATTGCCAGGCAGGGTTATCCAGCCATAAACAGCTTTTATTCCTCCCTCAGCACTCAAACAGTTCCAAAAGATAAATAAAAACAGCACTGAGCACAAACCATCTCACCAGAACAGTGATCAAACAAGGCAGGAGCTGGGCAATAAAATGAGAGTTTATCCACTTGGAGAACTACAAACCTTCCCTGCATCAGCTGACCGAACAGCCATAGAGACAGGTTGGAGGAGAGCTCTCCTTCGCCCCACTCCAGCTTTGCAAAGTACCTCGATGGCCTGACTGTGCAAGTACAAAACAGCAGATAAAGCCATGCTGTATCCAGCCTCAGCAACACCCATTCCAGCAACCGTTGACTCCACTGGACTGCTGCAGTGCTAGAAGCAGTTACACCTCCATATGGCCCATCTCAAGCAAGCAGCTTCAGCTCCTCTTCTCCAGGAGAAAAAAAAAATCACAGCCTGAGATGCAGAGAGCAGAGGGAGGAGCAAGATTCATCTCACAGTTTAGCAGTTTTCCTTCCAGATTTCAGAGAACCCTCTAAAAAGCTGAAGCCAGCTTGCCTGCCTTGCTCACTTCGCATACCTCTACTGCAGTGGCTCTGCTCTCGCTCAGCAACACAAACAACCCTCTGTCAGGCAGCTGCCAAACTGGGGGCAGCTATTAGGAGAATTAAAAGTGGGAGGGGAGCGAACTAGCTTTCTAAGAAAAAAAAGTGTTATTTTAACATTTCCTGAAGTGAGGCAATCACTCGGGGCTGCTGCCAGCTACAGTCACAACACTTACTCACAACCAGGACCTCATCTGGCATAGAAAATAGAGCATGAATCAGGTCTGGTTTAAAAATAAGGTTGCTGGACATAAGCAGCAAGGCTTCAGCTAGAAGGTAACAGGGAAGGTTTATGTATGTCCTAGGTTAGGGATCGATTCATGAGCCTCCCTACAGCTTCTTACTGCAATTCTGGGGGATGCTGTGGGAACAGCACACTCAAATCTGGTAATTCTTAAAAAGAAACAAGACTCCTCTTCCTTTCCTTGTTCCCTTATCATTTGTCAAGTGCAGAAGGGAAAAATCCCTGATATCCTTTAGAAGTCTCACCCCAACAAACATTACTAAGCTGTAATATAGCTAATTGCAAACTATTCATGGACTTCAGGTGCATGGCTCTGATGGACAGCCCTCACTGTCCTGTCTTTAAGCCCACATGCTTGTATGAGCTCAAATCCTCAGTTTTACATCTCAAAGCTGACCAAATCCATTATAAGACTTCTGAAATCACTCTGCTGGAAGTTCTCCCTTTCCAAGGAGACGCACATTAATGCTGACGGGATGCTATGGTTTTTAAAAGGTTTTGGTGCAACTAATTTGCTTAGGCTGAGAGAAAAACCATCAGGCTGCTGCAAATGACTCATGTGTTGTTCTGCAGAAAGAACCAGAAGAACTATCTGGCATTCCCAAGGCCTATGGCACATGGACAAAGGCTGTCAACAAGGTGTTGGCTACAGCACACTTGGAAGCCTACAGGCAAGTTCAGCTGTTGGAACAATGATTAGGATAAAGGAACAAAACATTGGCAGGAGGAGAAGAGGCAGAGATTTCCTGAGAGCTGTACAGTACATGTGAAAACACTGTATAGGAAGCAACAACCAAAACAAAGCAGGCTGCCAGACTGCAGGAGTATTGCTGCAGACTATTTTGAAGCATAATGCTCAAGAGAAGTAAGAGAATACAATTCAGTACTCTCCATTAGCAAAACAGTGCTTCATTCATTATGATTTATTTTGCCTACTGCCAACATAAGCTTTTATCATATTTTTCTCAAGGCTGCTGTACCTCAAAGGGAATCACCACAGTTAGAGACAACACAGACAACTGAAACACACTTGGGAGGATATGCCTCACTGCTTGCTTCAAGAAGAAAGCACCCTTTCCTGAACTCAAGCATTCATCACTTGCCTTAGTTAAGACTCTTTCCCAAGCAGCCTAATAACACAAGATGAAGGACTGTAGCCAGAAAAAAAACAGAAATAAAGGGGGAAAGAGACTGCAACAAAGAGGTCAACTAGACAGAGCAGGTCAGATACTGAGTGTATACCAAAATTCAGGTGCAACACAGCTCCTTATCAGGGCAAGACAGTCGCTCTGTTCAGAGCTGGCTCCACTGTACTGGCACTAACCTGGCCCACAACTGCAGTGGCATCCTGTCCTACAATCAGCAGGCACAGTTATGCTTCTTCATGCACCAGACAATACAGGCACTTTTCCCCCAGCAGGACAGACAGATGCTTACCTTCCTAACTAATGGATTAATGCTCTGGTTATCTTGACGTGAGATGCAGCCAGCCGTAAATGAAAGGATACACTAGGGATCCAGCCACTCCAAAACTTCTGAACGCTAGAGGTTTAAGTACAAATGCAAACACTGAGAGTACTTTTATCTCCCACATCAACAGCTCAGGCTCTCTGGAATTCTGCTCTGCTTTATAAATATATGCCCATTCCCATGGCACTATTTTATTCCCATGCTATTTTCACTTCTTCTGTTAGCCTTCTAGACTTAAAAAGCTTTGAAACAATTACAAAAGGGTCTCAGAGCAAAGCATTCACTATTCCTTTCAGGGAGTTAGGCATCGCCCTCAGTTTAGCTATTCACAGCAAGATGATTTGCTGTACTATAAAGACATCCTAAGCTTCACAGCATCTGCTTACCAGAAACAGATCAAGGTAGGAGATAAACCATTTCAACTGGAGGTGTCAGAGTCCTTGCAGCTCAATGGGAAGAACATAGCTTTTTGCAGAGCTTTGTAAAGAAAAGAACATGAGAACATGTATGGTAGTCAGAGCAGAGTTGGTTTCCAATTACTATTTAGCAATCAGCATGAATCAGGCCATGTATTTACCTACTACAGACATCTCCAAACCAAGGCAGTCATTTCAGTTCACTTCACCAAAACGTTGTGTACAACAAAGCAGAAACATCCTCTGTTGTGCCCGTGGCCCCTTAAGCTGATGGTCAAATGCAACCAAGAACCCAATCGTGCTGACGCCACGCAGACAGCAGCCTTAGATATCCACAACAGGATTTTGTTTCCTGGTATCAAATCAACTTCAGTTGCTTCCTTAATGTCACCAGATCCCCTGGGGAAAATCTCAAGACATGATTTCACATAGCTAGATTAAAAAAAGCCATCCACACTCAAAACATTGCTTATCATTTGAAGTCAATTCACTTCATTCCTATCTATGTCAGAACTCAAACTCATTCACCTCATCTAAGCACACAACAAATGCAATCCATGCTATCAATGCACTGTATGTAAGCCAAAGAACACTCGCCCAAGCTGCCCTCACTGTTTCATCTCAAGCCAAGAGGTTGTTCCCCTGCAAGTTTTATCACATAGGAGGAGGTTATTTCAGGTATCCGTATCTCCAAGTGACACAGGAATTTTAACAAGGTACTGTGCGTATTTTCAGCTCAATTTGAAAGCAACTTAGCAGCAAAAGCTCTTGAAGTCCCCAGTATTTGTACCAGCCATTCAGAAACTCACTGTCACCGCTGTTCCATTAACAACCCCTGAGCTGACGTTTCCATTTGGCATGGATGGTTCACACCTCAAAACCCAAAAGAGCATTCGGAGTTCTACAAGTAGCCCAACCAAAACAGTGAAAAGCAAAAAACACTCAGTGGAAAGCTCATGCTGTTGTTTAAGCACCTGTGAGGCACTCAATCGGCCACTGAAAACAGATGTTTTCATTAGATCAAGTACTGGCAAGCCATTCTCATTCCGTTACAGACTTTACTAGAAAGAAAGACCAGAAGCACTTCAGACAGTAACAAAAGTCTGGTAACAGTGCAAAGATTTCAGCCCTGCTATTGCTCAACAAGGACATCCATCTGGAACATCAGCTACGAGATTATATAAAGACCCTGAAATTCCTTGATCTCTGACTCAGTTTTAGTCTCACTCTCCTATTAAGTTTACTGTGGCCTAACTTTCCCCACATTTATGAAGAATACTTCTCCAGGGGAGAGTCCACACCATTAAACACATGGCATAGTCTACAGAGAGTGAATCAACACTCTACCCTAAAGATCTTCAGTCTCAAGAGCTCCTCAGCAGGAGATAAAACATTCGGCACAATCATCTACTTGCTTACTCCTCTGGAAAGCTGAACTAACAGACAGCTCCTGTAAAACGAGCCCACAAAAACAAATGCAGTTTCGCTCAGGTTTCCATGACTTCACTAGGAAAACATTAAGTATATATAGTCAATTTTCTTGGGCTGAATATTCATCCCACAAACTAGTGGACAAAATCATAGCTGAGCTACTGCTAGCTTGCTGACAGCAGCTTACCTAGATTCACCTAGGCAAATTCTTCAGCTATCTGACATGCAGACAAACTTCCCCAAAGACCCCTCGCATAAAGCTATCCCCTTTCTTTGGTGTGAACTCTACAAGCTGCTTAGGCACCAGTTTTTTCTCTACACGCTGAGAAGAACAAGTCTCTTCATCGCTACTCCTGTAAAGCCAAGCAAAAAGCCAAGAAGGATGATCAGTGCTATGTAATATACTAATTGGGTGAGGAAAAGAACTCACACACCTCAAATGTAAATAGTATCCAAGCCTTTGTCTCAGAGAATCAGGATTCCTTGTTTTTCTTGGCATTAATTCTTAGCATTAAATCTACTGCCTTGCTTGAACTGTGTGTTCCTGCCAACTGCAGAAGCTGATCAAGGATAGCTGTGACACCCCCCCTGCAGCCCTGGTGCAACCATGCAGCAGCACTCTAGTCTGAACACCCTTCCCACTCTCCTAAAACACTGATCAAAACTTTGCAGAGGAATTAAACTCACCTATGCCAGGGAAGCTTTGCAGTGCTGCATAAGCAGAGAACAAGTAGCTACAAAGCAGACAGCAGGAACAGTTCTACGAGCAATGTGGCTGCAGCTCATGTCTGAGTGTTGCAGTTGCGCTTGGATCAGGGCTGAGCTGACAACCCTCACTGCACAGCAGTGGTGTGGGCAGCACTGACAAACCTTCTCGCCATCTTATTCTGTGTAGAAGGCCGATATTGCTGCAGGGGCATCTTCCCCATCCTCACCTACTGAAGAGCAGAAGCAGCTTGGCTCAGTTTGTTCGTCTGTTGGCAGGGCTGCTTGCTCTTCAAGAAAGTGAAACTTTCAGTGAGACCGTGGAAGGTAGGGCAAGTAAACATAAGATGCACATGTCCCAGCAAAGAGGAAAATCCTCCAGTAAAATGAGCCCCTTGGCAAATATCTGTGCACAAGATATGCAAGGGATGGAGAGAACGTGATGCTTAGTATTTGGCAGCGACCTACCTAGGCTACAAAGCTAACAAGCCACATCGCTAAGGCAGCATGCTCCTTCAGCTACTAAGCAGCACGTTTCATGGTCCCAGACACCAACAGCTCTGCTCTCATGTACATTAAGAGCTGGCATAACCAAGAGATGCACCAGCAAAGGGTAAAGAAGGAAGCCAGGAGCCTGTCATTGAATAGCAGTTACAGCTGTGAACCAGCTTGTACTGGCTTGTCTATACAAATACGGCGATCCACTCCTTGGATCAGATGGTTTCTGCAGAAGCTTTCTAGCTGTTTTTGAAACACTGAAAGGCAGCATGATGAAGACAACATGACCTCTTACACCCTGGATGGGTTGGGTCCCCAGAGCACTAAAGTTACTCAGAAATCAGTACATCTGAGTGAGGTAAAACCTGGGGGGGGGAAAAGGGACAACCCATCCTCAAAAAAGCCACCTACTAAAAACCAACTGAAGTTTCCACTATCCACCTACCTAGCAATCTCCTGCTAGTTGCAGGGCTGCCTAATCTAGCAGCATCGAAAGAGGTTACTCTGCAAAGCGTTTGTAATGATGGCAGGAGCTCGAGCAGAAAGTTCTGCAGTTTCTGCCAGAGATCTCCGCAGTTGAATGCTAGTTACAAATGACAACTATTCTTCCCCCCACCCCCCAGAGAAATAAGGTATTTCTTTAACTTTGATTTGAACTCAAGATGGTTTTCCTTACAGAGGAAATTTAGTAGATATTCAGGAAAGTCATTAGATTCTTTACAGCTCCCAGATAGCTCATGAATGCCAACGTCAAGCCACAGACCTGACACGGTGTTTCTTCAAGGCTCTGTAAAGCAGCTTCTCAGAGGCAGATCAGAACCATTTGACTGCTCTGCTGATCCCATCCTTGGTGGGTATTAAGCCTTAATACAGACAAGACTTGCAGTTGTTAGGCTCTATTTTTCACTCAAACCATGTATTTAGTGACAGACTCTTCCTTAATGAGCTTTTAGAACCACAGCAAAACACGTGTTCTGCCGCAGCCTCTCCCACTCAGGACTAACATGTGCTCACAGGCACAGCACTGAGATCAGCATGCTATACTGACATCATGACTTTGCCCACCAGCACAATCCATAACCTCTCATCCACCCCACATGCCTGAACATACTCCAGTGTATTGCAGACAGCATGGTTTCTTAACACACCAGGCTGGAGACTTGCCTTTCCTTCAAGGACAAAAGGTAGCAAAGCTGGCTGCAGACCTCTGCATTACTGACAGCAGTTTCTTCTTACCTCCTTGTCTTATGATGCGTCCATTTCCTTTCCATTCTTACTCATGGATGGGGACAGTTACAGAGCAAACACTGTGCTAAACTCATGACAGTGAGACTCTAACTTTGTGTATTGGTCTTGTAGCAGACATGATAAAAGGAGTTGGGCAATTTGCTGTGGTTTTCCAGCATTCAAGTACACAGCAGAACTCAACTCCAAACATCCCTAATGCAGAACACTGCCACATAGGCATACAAGCACCTGCATGACAGGATAAGCATTACATGGCACAGTAAGAGTAGCTGAGTTGATCTTGGGACCTTAGAGAAGACATGGTAAAATACACAGTGAGCAGGGCCTGACTGAACAGAACGCCAGTGATTTGAGCTCTTTCCTTGTAAAACAGGATGGAGTCCTGAGTTCACCATCCCACACAACTGACAGCTCTGCATCTTAGCCAAGGGCTGAGAAACATAGCCAGAGTCCCTTCCCATGTCCCACATCTGCAGCTGCAGTAAGTGACCTTCCTTACACCTCTCCCCTTTGCTCTTCTCCAACATCCTGCTGGTCTAGAGCATCTGTCTGTAGCCAACTGGTGAAATGCTATTTTCCAGAAGCAGCTTCAAACTTACAGTTTCCAGCAAGTATTTACAGACAGCTGTTACAAACACAGGGAACTGATTGGATGAACTCCAGTTCCAGGTAGAGCTAATCTAAACAATGTGTAAAAATCACGCTTGATGCCGCAGGACAGACTGGCATGTGCTCAGATGATGGTCAGCTCAGCTAGCAGCCTAACAACCATCTCTCTGCAGCTCTCAAGTTAACAGTGCATGCAAGTGCATTGCAGACATTCCTCATTTCTAACACAGATGATGTGGACAGGCCGTAGCAGGGATATGTTGCTGCTACTTAAGATCAGATGCGGTGAGTTCAGCTTTGAGCCACAGCACTGCACTCTTGGAGACCAACTCTTTTGGATGAAATAGCAAGAAAGCTGTGGCTTGGCAGTTATATCTGAGCGAGGACAACACCTGCATATGGTTTTTATAGAAGTAGGAAAACCCACACAACTCCCTTCTTCCTCTGAGGAAGGCACAGGGGAAAAAATGGCAGCAAGGTCACAAAGCAATGCAGCTACCACAGATGAAAGCCTGGAGAAAAACTACAAAATTACTGCAATTACTGTGCTCTTATGCTCAGCCCAACTCCTGTTCCAAGTGCTTTGCACACGTTAGCCATCAGCACAGTCATTCTGCAGCATAAGCTGTTACCACCTGAAGCACTGAGGCACTTGTCAGAGCATCCTGCCCTCCAGTGTTTCAGCAGGCAGATAGCCATTTAGAGAACACAGAAGTACTGGATCAAATACTGTACAGACCAGGCAAGACAATTCTTGCATACCATGTTATCATCTCACTGGCCACATCTGGTCAGACACCAGACATCCTAGTATCACCTTCAGCCAAGATGTGTCAGACAATGATTCTTCTACTTGTGCCAAGAGTGGGGATGGGATTTCCTTATATTGAGATAAAAGTTTTTTGGTAGAGCTGTACTGAATCAATGTGGAAGCAGTGTTCAGTGTAGTCTCTGCCTTAAGGGAAACCACTAGTGTGTTGGAATCTTGGGAGAGCTTACTCCAAGGAGAAAAACTAGGCTAGCACAGAGAATCCAACAGCAGAAATCACCTGCACAACACACAGGCTTTTCACAGTTCCAATTTCCTTGCACGCTCTCAGGAGACAGCTCTGATCTGTTTGCAGACTATGGGAAACCAGTCACACAGCCAGCAGGAAGGCAGACCACATGACTCCTTCACCACCCCCAAAGGATCACCTTTCTTATACTTTTGAACCTGTCTGACCACCTCAGTCACTTTTTCTTATGTTACTGAGACTCTGCATGTAAACAAGTGGTGTTTCCAGGGGATGCCTCCCATCCCAGCGAGGCTGAAATCTGTTTGGCACACAGCAAGCACAGAAAGCCCCAGTTTTATAAACAAGCTGCACTTGAAAGACTAGTTTGTGGGACTGAACTACCAAGCACACTGTCTAACAGCACTTGTCTTACAACTTCCCTCTTCCTTAGCAACCAACTCCCTGCTGCCTTTCTATTGCCACATTGCCTTCAAATTAAAGAGCACCCCCCTCTTTTAAAAAACAAACAAACAAACAACAGCAGAACCCTTCTATAACCAAGGACTTCACTGAGGCTTCTGTTCAGATACCATAACATCACCCTTAGACCATACTAAGAATTGAGCAGCTCCAAGACAGCCAGGTACCAATGCAACCAGCAGGGAAATATCTAAGAACTCCTCAGGACCTGTAAGTGAGATAGCTGCTCAAACTTCCTCTGATCATGGGTTCCAGTAAAGCAAGCAACAATTATTTTGGCTGGCACTACCTTCCAGAAGACATTCAATAAATGGAGTAATCAACTGTTTAGCACTGGTATTCAAAGTATGAAATAAGCACTGAGCCAAGCGGGCATTCCTGCCTCACGTTTCTTTCTCCTTCCCTCCAGCACTGAAGCTGCAACATCCCTACATAAGCTGCATTTAGAAAAGCATTTCCTCCGCAACTGGACCACAAGTTGTAGACAGCAGATGCTTATGTACAGAGCTATTTTCATTATGGATTAGGTGGACTTCTTTAATGCGACCTTTTTATGCAGAACTCCATACTTGCAGTTACTTCCCCATTTACTGGTTTACACTCTGCACAACTCACTGCCCAGCCCTCTCATCCATTTAAGTAGTTACTGATAAGAAAATGCTAAGGAATGAAAACGTGGAAGAGAACAGTGAGTCGGAAGAATGAAACTTGATGTTTCTACCTCTGTTGAAAGTATCCATTCTTGTACTAGCAGCTCTTTTCTGCTAAGACTGCAAGATTGGGCAAAATAAGGCAGTAAGACAAACAATCCAATTACAAGGCCCTCCTTTCCCCTTGAACTGAGTTAAATAAGGGATCACACCGTGGTTTAATGCTAGCAGCAGCCCTGCTTAAAGAAATCTATGTTAAAGGTCCCAGCAGTCATTTACCAGAACTCCCCATCTTTCTCCTGCCTTCCTAGGCAACAGCAGGAAAGAGCAGATCAACTTGTACAGCTATCTTGTGCTATCCTCTCCAAGACCAGGGGAGGTCAGCCTCCTATCCTAGCTATCCTCAGCCTGGGAAGATTTTTATTCTAGCTATCCTTGGCCTAGAAGCAGATTTTTTAGAAAGCCTTTCTCAAATATGTGGTGTTTGAAGGGACAGGGAAAGCAGCATGGCTTGTCAGTCATAGGCTGACAAGTTAAACCTCACTGTATCGTATCACATATACTTAAGTATTCCGGTCCACAAAAGCTCTTTTCAAATACATGACTTGAAAAATGTAAGGTACAGTAAGGGTTTCAAGCTCCACTCCTAAAAGCAACAGTCAATTCAGTCTGCAGCCATGCATAGGCCAGCAGGATTCTTTTCTCATAGGAAAACCATCTGCAGTTTGAGCTATTTCAATATTAAGGTTGCCCAGCTACAGCCTCCTCCTTCCTCTTTTCATTTAAAGATGTCACAAGCACTGCTAGCAGTAAAGCAAAAATCCCCACAGCAGAGCAGCTGCCAAGCACTAGATTACTCAGCCTGCTGCCCTCAAATAGGCTTACTGTGTCTGAAGCTACAGTACACATCTACATCAAATACAACTGTACTAAAGGGGAAGTTGTGCAAGTGACTGGTACTGCTCAGCAGCACTACAGAAAACTGAAATTTGGGCCACAAAGGAGAGAAAAAACTCAGCCCATTCCGACAGTGGATCTCTGCTTCCTCCCACCAGTGCACTGGGTTCCTAATGCACTGCAAACAACACTGCAAGATGAAAGAGGACAGAGCTGCAAACTCAGCGACACTGAAATCAGCACCTTGTGCAAAAAGGACTCACCATGACTAGGTATGCAATGCTGTAGGATGGGAACAGCTTAAGTGAAATCAGCATCAAATTTTCATTTGCAGCTCACTGGTGGCATGGAGATGAGACAAGACAGTTTCATTTCACAGAAGTCTTTAATGAGAGATTAAAAGCAGAGGTGATGCTGAAATTGAAAAAAGTAATTCACCTGTTTGTGGGATTTATAGGACAGGAATCAATTATGGAAGGTTTTTTTGACTAGCTTCCTCTGGGAAACAGCAACCAAAGCAACCAAAGAAATCACGTTACAGCCTGGCTGTACACTTAAGTCCTGTTGTCTATCAGCTCATAAGACAGCATCCATTTACAAAAATCAACTGACAGCACTACAGCAAGATGCTCACATAGAATCATTAAATAACTCAGGGTGAGGAACAGCTCCAGAGGTCTCCAGTTCAATCTCTTCCTCAAAGCAGAGTTGGACAAGTTTACTCAGAGCTTTATCTGGTTTACTCTGATAAACCTTCACAAATAGAGACTGCACAACCCATGGACAAACTGTTCCAACGGTTTACTCTCTTTGTGGTGAGAAATTTTACACTTTGCATGATATATCCTCCTCTCCGTTCAAGTCATTCCAGTTTAATCAGCTAGTTTCAGGCTTCACTTGGTGTTAATCCTCAGGTCAAATAAATCTTAGAGCATGCAGTACAGCCTTTTTAATCAACAGTGAATTACTAAGCAATTTAAACATACATTTAAAGTATTCACAGGTCTTTATCATCTTACCTTGTCGCATGGAAAAAGCTCAGCCTTTCTCTACACTATTTACCCAGATCACTTCATCCTGGACTTGTTAAATGTTGAAAAAGAGGAATGAAGGCACATCCTGATGTATGAACACCCAGTAGACCTTTCCCAGCTTACTCAGACTATAAATTCAAGTCCTTCCTGTCCTGAGGTCTGTGGAGACTGAGGGTGTCGCTGCTGAAGACAAAAACCTCACAAGAGGAGACAGTTGAGTCACTGAGGAAGTGATCTTTTATCGCAGACTGTTTAGAAAGCTGTTCTATTCACTTAGCCAAAGGATGTTTTCAGAAGTCAACACCCCTGCACGTGCACCCAAAGCACAAGTTCACACAATTACCCCAGCCTCTTTAAATCAAGTTTAGGCTTCCTAACCTGAAAGCTGGTCAGAGTCTTTAATACCCCCAGCATCTGACTATCTGAAAAAAAGCTTCCTCCAGCCTCCTTCAGTAAGTGTGACAAACAAAAAGATAGCAAAAAGCATATTCACTTGCAAAACAGTGCAATTTTGCAATTCATCTCCAGAAATGTTTGAATTATCCCCCAGCCTCTACTCTTGATTAACCTGTACTTAGGATGCGCCTACTCTGCATCAGACAGCTCCTGTAACGTGCCACATAAAGGCAGCCAATCATTTCTTCTTCATTCTGACCACTTGCCAAGCCAGTCCAGAGCTTGAATTTTGGAATTCTCCATTTCCCTGAGCCACCTGCTCCATGAACAATCCTGTGGCTCAGACTTATCCATCAGTGGCCCTCCCTGCGAGGCTTAGCACACCCCTTGGAAACAATACTCCCATGCATGCAGTTCAGCCACATCACCCTTTAGGAAGTGCTCCACCTTACAGGAACAGAACTCATCTTTTTAAGTGGAAAAGATGAAAGCCAAAAGCTGGATGTTCACACAAACCTCACGCTCAGTGCGAGTCTTTGAAGACAGGAAGGCTAGGAGGGCAGGGTGGACTGGGAAGAAGGCTGTCTGGCTAGCGGCTATGGATTGCTTCACTACCACAACGAAGTGTCTGAAGACTTGTTCTCCTCAGCTCCTTTCCTCTGCTGTGCTCCACCTTGAGCTACACGGCTGCCACTCTTGCAATACTAAGCCATGCACTGCATCTTATCAGCTGGGCAGAAAACAATCTGCAGGAACACTGCATCGCACCAGTGTCTGCCTTCCCCATGTGCAGCCCCAGGGTGATGAGCCCAGCTTCATCTGTACCTCTTAACCCAAACAGAACGACCAGTGATGTCCCCAAGCAAGGAGGGATAGCTCTGAGCAAACAGGGATTGGGAGCTTCCACCATTCTGATTAGTTTCATAGAAGGAATGCAGAATTAGCTTCAATACAAAAAACAGCTCTACTATCAAAGATCACTAGGTACTTTGCTTTGAAATACCATTTCTCCCTCTACATCAAAGGGCCGTTACTTTCAGTCTTGTAGGAAGAAGTAGAAGAAATGAAAGCAGCATCTGCTTGGAAGAGATGAATGCAAGATAAAAGGTGTCTGTGACAGAAAGCTGGCAGCAGTCTTATGTTTTCTATTCAAGTTTGACCTGGGAACAACAACAAGCCTTAAAACATAATAAAAGCCATGGAAAAACCCGTTCTAAATCCAACAACATAGCCGGAAGATGCAATTTTTCTTCTCCAACTCCAAGCTTTATTCCAGCCAGCTGAAGTAAAGAGCCTAGACAAATCTAAACCTGCTACCCAGTGTAATCAAGCACCTTGGCTTGCTCGAGTCCACAACATCCCCCACCACAGCTTTCAATTCCCTCTTCCTTTCCAAGCCTCCAGAGTGAAAGCAGTTTCCTAGGGATCTCCCTCAGCAGAAAGGAAGCGGAGTCACACCATGGCAGAACGCCTCCAGAATGTTTTGGCATAAATGGTTTGCAACACAGCCAGTAAAGAAAGGAAAAAAAACATTGGCATTTCTTGTCTGCCTAGAACTGTCTGTTCTCTGCAAAAAGTCAAGTCAGGATCACCATGTTTGTTATATAATACAAATTTTTAGATACTGTGCTCAATCCAGACCTGTAACAGCAACACAGAGGCACTGAAATTTGTCACAGAAGTGCATCAAGGGTACATTAGCTGTGCTCTGCATCTCCTTTAATCAGATTTGCTGGCAGTTCATACAGTAGGGCAGAGGAAGCAACCTTCCTAGCATGGAAAAGCTATGAGGAAGCGCAGCCACCTCCTGTTGTACAATGGGCTTTCATTGTGAAATAACCAAGTGAGAGCTTATGTTCTGTTCACACAACTGAGAGAGGGAGAAGAATATCTAAGCACCTTGTTCTTCTGGCCTCAGTACCTGAGACAAGTCCCTCCAAGCACCTCTTCCACAGACTCACGACCTGCCATCCTGACATTTTTGGTGGGGAAAAGGCTTTCTTGCCTTTTTTCCTCTGCTTTTTAAGCAGCAGAAAGTTTTATCTATGAAGGCTTGATGGAAGGACCCATAAGGGACCAGACAGAACAACAGTACACAGTGCAAGCAGTTTGCATGGAAATTATCTCCAAAACATGGACCCACCATATGATTTACAAAATCTAAATGCTGTGTATGCTTTGGCTGCCCACGTTTGACTACCATGTGCACACATTTCTTTTGATTTCAGCCAAGGATTTCTGCAAGAGCACCGATGATCTCCATCCTTTCACTGGTTACCTTTACAGCTAACATGGAAGCCTGGATTTCTATCTAACCTTTAAAACGTTTGAAACAATTGACAAAAAGGAGAAGCCAACGCAGTGCACTCAGCCTGACCCAATTCATTGCCATTCTCTGGAAATGACGTGCTAACCTCACTCCTGAAGTAGCAACCAGAAGCAATGCAACTCAAACTGTTTATGTGAGCAGAAATTCACAGAGATAGCCAGATAAATATGCAAAGCAGTGCCAAACATGCAAAGTAGTGCCGATATATTTGTCAACATTTAGCAAACCACTCCGTCAGCACGCTCAGAAAGGCAGCAAACCACCCCACAGCCACTCTCAATAAAGTGCTGAGCTAAGAGGATACTCCTGGCAGACAGATTACACAAGAGACAGCTCACACTGCCAGCTTTACTGGAACTTACACAAACTCCCCAAAGCAGAGCATTCTGGGATGATGCCTCACTAGATTTCTGCCTTGTCATTAGCCAAAAAAAATTAAGGGCATGGTTAGGCTGTGTTTAAATATAATTAACCTGGGACATACCGTAATTAGGAAGAGACGCTGCACATCTGAATGAAGGCTACAGCTGGGCAGTCTCAGTATGATGCAATGTTTTGCTTTCACCATTACCTGATAGGGTCCTTGGAAATCACTACAACTTTTTGAGATAAGAGGGTTACCAAAAGCTTCAGCTGGGTTCTCACATCACCCTGAATTGCACAAGGCTTCACGTAACAGCAGAACTTCTGAAAGCTGCTCTAGCCTGGCTGCCTGAAGGTTTGTCCCCATATAAGTGGGACAAATCAAATTTGAAACCAGAGAAACGAAGTGAAACAGACTAAAGCACATCACAAACTGTGGTGACAAGAATATATGTATATATATATACACACACAGGTGGCCAGATACCCAAGAGCAACTTTTTCCTGGAAATAACAGTTTTAGTAATACAGAGCAATTGGGGATGAAAACACAACTAAGACATGTAGCTACAACACCGCACAGCTGCTTC
This sequence comes from Chrysolophus pictus, assembly GCA_037305975.1. NCBI lineage: Eukaryota > Metazoa > Chordata > Aves > Galliformes > Phasianidae > Chrysolophus > Chrysolophus pictus. Next base: position 3,326,985 of record CM074596.1, on the reverse strand, counting down.
ACTACTGGTTAGTGTCCAGAGGGGCTGTTCAAGGGGCTGGCAGTGGAATTTGTCCCTTAGTCTTAGGGTCAAACTCAAAAATACATTCCTGATCAGTCCTATTTGCACAAGCTCTGTAAAATGAAGTAGCCACGACAGCTTTTACACCAGCCGTTTCAGAAAGGATACTGGAAGGAAAATGTGTGTAAAGGGAATGGAATCCCCCTGTTAGGGATCAAGCAGTTAGCCTGTTTTCAAGGCAGAGTAACGTCCTAGAGGTCTCAGTTTATGTATGGATGCTTTTGGCTTTTTAGTTTTTTTGGTTCAGTGTGATGGCAGTCCAATATCGTAACTACTGGAAAGAGGAAGGAAAAGCATCTACATATGCTTTGCCTGAAAAGTTTCTGCCCACCAATAAGCTCAATGGCAGATATCAAAGCCATACCTACAGCCTTACTCTTCCTGTAATGTAGATAAAACATTAAGTTTTCAAAAAGTATTTTGCCCTCTGCAAAGTGAGTAACTGAACACAGTTTGGGCTTTATAAGACTTGGCCATTGCCCATCTCAGGGGCACAGACTCGTCCTGCTCACTTATTTCACAGGGAAGATACACATGGCAATGGAGTTCAGCAAGTTTTGCAAATTACCTGCTAAGTCAGCCTACTGCAAGGATACCTACTGGCACATCATGTTCATAAGGAAGGCTCCGTACCACCCCAAGCAGCTTTCCAAAGGTCTTTCCTTTCAATTTTAAAGGAGCACAATCACCTTCAGGGAAAGAAAGAGATGATGGTCCTCCATGTCGGAGGTATACTGGGAGGGAAATTCCAAGATAGTATTTATCCCTTTTCCTTCTACCTTTCAAGTGCCCTGACACCACCACAGAAGCCTGAGTAAGCGCAGTTTGAAGAACATAGATGTTCACCATCTTCTACTTCCTTCCCTAGGGATTGTCAGCAGACTAAACTGTGGGTTTCCTCCCAAGAACAGAAATTCCAGTACCTGTAATTAAGCTGGCTGCTTTCTGCTCTGACTGTTCCAGACATTGCTGTCTGAGTCTTTTCCATTAAGGTTACGTATTCAAAAACCTCTCCAGTGTGAGAGATAAGAAACACTGCAAGAGTCAGTGATGGAGCAAGTGCTTTAGATGTAAGCAGCCCTCCGTTGTCTTATCTGAGCATTAAACAGCTGCTGGTACTTTTTACAGTTCAAAGACAACACAAAAGCCTGTACAGTCAACCTATCCTCCCAACATACCATAGTCATCATAAGTCCTCATAAATCAACATGTCTTCTAAATAAGTGTTTAATATAAACATTTGTACAGTCACTTAATTCCTGGTGAACCAAACTATTTGATGTGGGCCACAGAAAGCTCCCATGACATCAGTGGAAAGTTTCCAATTAGGAAACTGAGTTTGAAGTACATGAAAAGAACTTGAGAAGTGTATATAAAGAGGAAGAAACAAGAGATCTGTTCTTAAAACGCAGTATACCTGGGAGCAAGAAAAAGATAAGATGCCTTGAATTTTCAGAGTTTAACAAGTAAGAATTCTTAAGAAACAATTATCTAGCTACTAAACCCTTCAGTATCTCTAAGCTTCCCTCCTTTCTAAGGCTGGCCAGCCTCAGCCAAAGTACGTTCACCTCTTTTTCAGCTGTCACCGAAGTCCTGACTACTTTTGAGGAGGCCAGCTGGTTCATACAGCTTAGCCAAGATTTGCTGCATGCAAGCACCAATTTAAAAGCAATAAGGCCACTGCCACCCACCGTTCAGTCCACCACAGCCTTCCAAACATGGAATAAGCATATGCTGTCCAGGATATCCGAAGCCCAGAATATCAAGTAAAGCCACCACACCCAACAGTACTTTGATTCCTTAAAAGCCTCACATCAGACAAAACTTAGCATGTTTTTTGTTTCTACAGTCAACTCATTACATTAACTGCTTACTCATCCTACACCTGCTCCTGGCTGATAATCCCAATGCTCTGGGATACCACCCAGGACCCAGCCTAGGATTTACAGCCGGTGCAGAAATCTTCAAGCTGGCTAAAGGCATCTAGCAATGTACTAACGACACTGCCCAGCGTTTCTATCAAACTTGAAGGCAAAAAGGTTTACATTCAGCAACCTGAAAAGCCACCTCACCGCTGCTGTTCTGCCACCTGCTTTGTCTGTCTACTCAGGGACACTGGGAGGACTTCCACCTGATGCCCATTCAGCATCACAACCCTGGATCAAACTGGATTTCCATGACCAGCTTGCTTTGTGAGTGGTTGAGACATGCTAAAACAAGATTTAACAGTGTGTGGAACACTTCATTAGCACAAAAGCTGCTTCAGCAGTGAAGTCACTGGCAGGCCTGCTGCTCTACTACTTCATCTTGAAACAGAAATTCCCATGAGGCCAAGAGTTCTTTCAAGAACAGTCTTGAAACTGAGATTGGCTGGCAATTTTATTTCTGAAGGTTTGACGAGCGCTGAATCCTGACAACATAAGAGCACAGTGCTCCAAACACCTACTCCTGCACTACTTCTCATTCACCTTAATGACCATTAGATAGAAAGTAATTCTCCAACCTCAAATACAAAGGATTAGTCATCCTCCTTAATGCATGATCTACAGCACACTCAGCTCCCCAGCGCTCCACTAAGGTTTTACCTGCATCAGAAACTACCTCCCACTTAAAACTAAGAGCCATTCAATTCTTGTCTCTTCCCAGACACAGAAAAACCATTAACAGTCATCCTCCAACTTGACAGAAGTGTTGTTGCATTTAACCCATAAAAGTCCAGCTGAGGATAAGCCACGTAACTCACTCTTGTATGTTTCTAGATGCCTAACAGAAAGCAGGTCACCTCTCTGGCATAAAGCCCAAGCCTGCTTCTCTCCACTAAAGTGAGCCAAGGGACATAGCATATGTCCCAAAAGCAAAGTTTAGTTGATGGAATTTCTGCTTGCCCACAAGCAGAATAGTGCCCACAGCAGCAAGCTGATCCCTTGTACAGTCACCTGTCTGAGGAGAGAGAACATCAGTGCATCCCTACAATAAAGGGCAGACTGAAGGCACCTTACAAGTTGCAACCAAACCCATATCTGGAGAAAAAGTGAACAGCAGGAAATCCATAGAAAAAATGCCACTAAGTACATAGATAAGTACACCTAATAGCAGAATTCTCTTCTGAGCCTGACGAATGAAGCAGATTCACTGAAATTCTTTGTAGGTGAACATCTGGACATACCTGCCATCCTGGGGTGACAGCACACCTGGCAAGTTTCCTCCAGTCAAACCACGCACTGCTCTGGCTGTGGAGCAAGCTCAAGGATAGTTGCACAATCTGTCTGCCTGGAGATGTGGGCTACTGCTCCTTCCAGGCTCACTCTCATCAGATGTCCCCTCCCACTTAAAGTGTTGACACGTGAAGCTGTGCCTCTTGCAAATCCAGTTCAGGGTCTGTATACTGGGCAACGATCCGATTACTCAGATACCAAGCCTGGAGTTCTAATGTGATTCCTGCCAGAAGTGCAGAATTAAGCCTGCGCTGGCACATGAACTGCCCCTCCCCAGCAATCTCACTGGAAGGCAGCATCTTTCAGTCACTTGGCACGCATCTCTCCCAGAGGATCAAAAGCACACAAGGAAATGTGTAGAGTGAACCTTCCCAGAGAGCAGAGTTCCTTCAGTGCCTTCTTGCAAGCACAGAATACAGAAAGTTACTTGCAGTTTGTTGGTCCTTGAGTATATCGCGAAGCTGATAAACTCAGAAAGATAAAAAGATGATAGCATTGCCAAATTCCAGGATGAACCTTAGCCACTTCAGTTAGCTTGTATTAACAAAGAGTATAAGAGTATAAGAGAGTAACACTTTCCCCTTTTTTCCTCTCTCCCAAATGCCAACGTGCAACAAATCGAGCCCACAACTTGGACAACCAGTAGCACATTACTGTGTTGCTTTGCCCCTACTCCCCTGGATTTTCACTGTTACCCAAACTCACAGCCACTTCACATCAGATTAACTGACTTTTTTCTTTTTTTTTTTTTTTTTTTTTTTTACTTCTAGAAAAGCTAGCAACAGCTGAACATTGGCAAGACGGCATGCCACATACCTAACCTTACAGCAATATCCTGCTGGAATCAGTGCCATGGATGCAGTCCTTCTGCCCTTTTCTTCTCAGGCTGCAAACTAAGCTACACTAGCAAAATCTAAGACATGCATGTGCCTGAATCAACACCAGAGCCAAATCTCAGGCTGAAACCACTTACGTCTATCTGATCCTTGCTGCAAGAGAGACACAGCTGTGATATAGTAGGGAGGAAAGCAACGCCTTGGCTCACACAGAAAGAAATGTTCAGGTTGATTCAGTCCCACCACCCACCTCCAGTTTGTTCCAGCTAAAAGTGCACAGCACACCAAATGGAACAGCCCACACCATTAGTAGTGAGACTGTGTGGGACACCCAGCAAGGAAGCCAAGCCCTCAAGGCATCAGCACACAGCTGTGACAGCAAGCTACCAGGTAACACCACAGCACATCAACCTGCAGCAGCTCAGGGCTATCAGTAGCCCCAGAACACAGTCCAAGTAGCTGCAATGCCCGTCCATACCTTGACAAGTCAGGTTCTTTCTGAATCCATACAGTCCACAAATCTCTGTGGATGTCAATAGATTTCTTCTGCAACTACTCAACAGTTCCTCAGTGCTGGTCCTCCAGTTTCAGCTTCCCCTGAAACCAACTGCTCCACAAACTAGCAGTTGTTTCTTCACTGGAATACTGGAATAGGACAAAGCAATCCCTCTCTCATCATCCAAGTTCAATAACGTGCTTAGCCTTTAAATAACGATGAAAAAATTGACTTGAAATAGTCTCATGCAGAACAGCTGAGAACACAGCAGCAGTCCCTCCATACCATGCACTCAGCATCCCAGTTCCTCCACAGTGCAGACCAAGACTACTGAATGGAAGTATTTCAAGAGTTGTTATCCTTTACACTAAGAAGCAGTCCTTTGCCACACAGCCCACCCTGCTACAACTCTGCAGATGCAAAGATGCTAAACACCACATGAAAAAGAACCATAGTGTCTAAGTGAGAAATGCACTCAGCCCAACTCCAGGACACTTCAAGCCTTCAGACACCATAGCTGGAATCCAGACATGTTTCACAGCGCTGCTTATTGCAGAGCTTAGCTTCCAAAAGGCCCTTAAAACCAGAAGTTATCCACAGTGAAGTTGCCAATAGCTTAAACTAAAGATTTCTAAACATCTGAGACCAATGCAGTCTTCTCATGTAGAGAGCAGCTTAGCCTTAGCCCTTGCTTGATTTTGTTGGCTGTTTACCATCAGTGGCTCATGTTCTGCAGAATCAAGTTATTTCTGTAGTTTTTGTGCATCCAAGTGCCTTTGTACATTTATGGTATCAAGGTCCCATCTGCAGATTCCTGACGTGATAACATACTGGTGATCCAAAAAAAAGCATTCTGAAACTAACATCTACACAGCTGCTCCAACTTACAAGCTTCATCAAACTCCCCTCCTAGGCTTGAAGAAAAAGCCCATGTTTTATAACTCCATATTCAGACTCTACCTTCCTTCAAGTCAGAATTCGCTGCTCCTGCTCTGAAATCAGGCAGATGTTTGCGTGCTGTGCTTTCTGTAAATGTAAAAAGCTTCTGGCTCCCAGGGGAGGTTTTGCAGGTTAAAAGCTTCAGCGTTATACAGTAGCAACACTCCTTCAACACACACAGACACACACACACACACACACACAAAATCCATCTTCACTTTTTTTTAGCAGAGGAAAAATACTAGCAAAGCCTACAGGCGTTAAGAAAAGGTTAGTGAACGAGATTCTCCAGGGTTAAGAACAGGTAAGGCAAGGGCAGGTCGCTGTTTCTATTAGGATCAGAAAGATGCTCATTCTGAAAAAGTCTTCCTGCTATGCAGACAATCAGGAGGAGGCAAGTCTTCTAGCATATGAATCAAACAGAAAGCCTACAGCACCCTCTCGGCTGCAGTGCTGCTACACTGTGGACAGGGAAAGACTTTGAGTCACCCCCATCCCACAATCACAAGTCCATGCATCCTCAATCTTTCCTACTCCGACTGCTTGGATGAGCCACAGGGTAGATACCATTAAACAAAACCTGGTTTTAGCAACCATCCTTGCCAAAGGTGATCAGATAAGAAAAATGTTAGCTTTATTTTCTCCTTTCCTAAAACCTTAAAGCAAAACACCGAGCGACTGAAGCAAGGCCACACATCAAGCCAGATGTATAGAAAGGATTAGCCTACAGCTGTCCCTGGCTCACAGCCCTGCACTCATCCCTCTGAACCACACTCCCTGGGGCACACACAACACTGTCAGACTGCTACAAGCACCAGCTGGCCTAGAAAGCTCTGGACCTTTAAGCCCCATCCCAGGCATGGCAACATGCCACAAAAAAAATACATCTGTCTGTGCCAGTGGTCTGTGCCCAGAGCACAAACACAGTAAACACGCTGAAGAACTGCTCTTCTCTCCATACTCCTTCCAAAGACGGGGAAAAGGCAGCCTGCAGTACCAGTCCATAGAGCTAGGTCTGTTTTACTCCACTTCAACTTGACAGCAGGACATTAATCACAGCTCAGCTGATGTTCTCTCTGTACTGTTACTCACCCCCTTTGTATGCAGGGGGTGGACCTCCAGATAGCATCCAGCTCACATCACATCCATCTTATCAGGGAAAGTCTGCTTGTATTTCCTTCCCTCAAATGCTACAGAGCTGAGGCAGCTCACATCACCCCAAAGCTACAGAACACCCAGAGTTGGGATTCAAGCCTCAATCTGTGTGTAAGAACATTCCTCAGACACAGACAGTTTCCAGATGGGCAACACTGGAGCATCAGTAACTCCTGAGCCCGTTCAGGATCAGTGCCATACTAATTCAGTCTGCTTCTTCAGAGCTCTTAGGCAGGTTTGTTCCAAGATCACACTGTAGCTCCATTTCAGGGGGATGGGGCAGGTTTAGTGACTAGCTAATAAACCACTATTCAGAAAGTCACTGGCTTTTAAATCCCTATGAAACTACTCAGCTGAAGCCTGTGCAAACCAGTTGGAGTCTCCCAAAACTGAATATGCCAATGTACAAGTCATTCTTCCACTAAGAACAGAGATACAGCTAACCTCAGAATCTGTATGGACAAGGACTAACTTCAGTGGCTGCCTGAGCTGGAGCAGAGAGACTTCTTGATTTAGAGCTTCCCTTTGACAGACTCTTTATCAGAAAGAAGTGGGTGTGCCTAGACAGGTCAAAAACCTGATCAGCTTGAGCCAGAGGTAATTTCAGATACCTTTACAAACAAGAATAAATATTAAGACTTCTCTTGGACACTGCAGTGATAACAAGCAGTGCTGTTGCCACCCAGATGTTCCAGCAATTCTTACCCAGAGCCACAATAAACAATCCGCAGCACTAGACAGATCTGCACATTTACTCAACAAAAAAATGCAACAGCTCTCAGCTGGGAGTGCCTAGAACAAATCAGTAAGCTAAACTGCTGAAGATCATCCCTTACCCATGCGCCAGAAACAGGTGTTCTCTTATGGCTCAGCACAGCATTATGACAGGCTGAAGTTCTAGATCTCAGTGCTGCACCTCTCACCTGGACTTGACAGGGTTCTAGTTTTTAAAAAAGCAAGTTCAAAACCTGTTTTGCTCATTTATACATTTGATTTCAGTTTTACACTTAATGCCCCTCTTAATTTTCACTGTAATTCCCTCAGGAAGGCACCCTTCCATGCACAAGAACTAATTTCCTTCAGCCTCCTGTCACACTCAGCTTCCCACCCAGAAAGCTGGATGGCCCTGCTTCACCCAACCCAATGATCAGCCAGAAGAGAATTTCCTGCTCAACCCAGCATGCTGACTTATTCTAGCTCAGGTGCTCCCAAAGCATTACATAGGGTGCAGAACTGATAACCTATGAGCAATCCCTTCCCCATTTTTATTTTATTTGAAAAGGTGATACAGCTTAGTATTCCCACCCCCATATTTGGAAGCTAACCTAGGTTCTCCTCATACTCTGCTAAGCGTTTGACTTTTCCCTCCAGCATATACCCCATCCTCACCAAGGATGGCTACACACAGCCTAACCTTCACCCCCAGCAATTATTTATTGAAACACTGGCAGCTGTCACAGTTACTCACATGGAGTAACTTCAGGGGAAGATCTTCGTTGTTCAAAGCCATGTAATAACTGGAAGTGAGTCAGCACCTTGACATCAACCCATCCTATGGTGACCACCAGCAAAGCAGCTGTGACTGCAGTTTGGTAACCTTGGTTCTCAGACATTTACTCACTTGCATTCTGCAGGCATTACACATCTCTGCCTGAAAGCAACTGGTGTCTTACTTGTATCTTGCACCAGCAGCTTAATTTGCTAACTCCTGTCACATGCCTGCAAACATGGAGCAGCAGAGCAGCAAGTTTCACAGCCAGCCACGTGTATCAGCCTTTGGTAAAGTCAAGAGCTTGTTAGCATAATCCATGCAGGTCTAATGTAGGTGCTGCTATAATGCTGCATAACTCTACCAGTTAATACAAGCAGAAGCTTCTCTCCACATGACAGCAAAATAAGCTGCACCAACAGAGCACTGCTGCACAGCCCTGCTGAGGGCTCACTGATAGCCCCTGCTGACACCAGCTAGTCCTTGCTCCACTTGTGAACATAAGCTCTGACTCCAGACCCAATCAGTACATATATATATATATAATATAAAAATATATATAGGCTTCAGCCCAAAACTGTACGCACAGCTCATATGGGTGTATCAGCCATCAAACACCACTTCCATCAATTCAGGGACATCAGCCATGAGATCTGACCGAAACATGAACATCAGTGAGCCACAGAGCAGAGTCTCTTCCACATCCTATGTTCTGCAAAAAGAACACTAACTTAGAACACTGGTTGTCAGTGGTCTGCACTCATTCACAAAGCTTGGCATGCACCACATCCTGACTGGCTCACTGCTGACGGATTTTTAATTTGGCTAGCTCCATGACTTCTTAATTAACCCTCGGGACAGATTAGAAGAGACGAGCAGCCTTTGCAGACTTCAGTCATTTTTTCTGAGGAAAAGAAACATAGAGGGGCAGAGAGAGAAAAGAGCAGCAAGCAGAGCATATTTTCCACATCCAGTATCCAGCTGCAGGGATCTGACTCCACACAAACACAGCACATCTCAGTTAGCCAGTTCCTGGAACACAAAACCACATCTCTGAAACATCTAACAGAAGTTTACAAACAAACTCCAATCACATCACAGTGCAATTCAGTAACCTCCAAAGCAGGACAGGGGCTGTGAAAGCCTGCTGCTGATGTACAGCAACAACACAATGCCCCCCAGAGGAATACGCTGCTGAAGTTCATCCCTTGTCTTCAATAGAACTAAGGGGGAGAAGAATAAATTGCAGCTTTGTGCGTCCATCATCAGAACCCCCGAGAGCCACAGCAGGGCTGGAGGCCAGGCATGCTGATGAATGGGGAGGGGACAGGCGCACCAGCAGCCGGTTGGCCAGGGAAGACTGCTCCAAAGCCAGTCAAGTGCCTCTCACGGTGCCACTTGCTTTGTAAACAGCAGCGCAGCTCCATCGCATTCCCAGCAGCTTCCCGACCGACTCACTGCAAAAGCAGCCTTCTTCCTAGGCTGAGAAGGTTATAGGATCCTGTCGATCCTATAATCAGACCTCTTTCACTGAACAAGATCACATCTGGGACAAAAGGATCATAAACTCATCCTGCATCACTTCCAGGGAAAGAAAAATCAATCTTTTTCTAAGGCAGCAGCTTTCATCTTTGAAATCATTCTGTAAACCTCCTTATCTGGAGCAATGGCTCAGTGCAAAGATTTCCAGCCAGGCACGGCCTTTGTGCTCATCAGTCTGAGCCTGAAAGCTTCTCCATCAGGCACAACACATCCACACATCTGCACCAGGCTACGGCAGCTTTACCCTCCCTTTAAAATACCGCTCCAGGTACTTCAGCTAGAGGACTATATAGGCTCCCATTATACCGACACATATTTACGCAGTAAAAAAAAAAGCTGACACGTGAATTAACCCCTGCAAGCTGTGCTCCAGAGACCACCAAACGCAGCGCCGCAACCACAGACGCTGAACAAACAACGCCACTTCCTCAACGAGCCCAACTTACTTCAAGTCATCGCCTGAGCGACGCTAGCGGCGTTTATTCTGCAAACCCGCACGCAGCCGTGCCGGCCGCTCCCGCAGCCCACCCGCACCCCGGTCGGGCCCTACGTTAACTCGGGGCTGACGGTACCCGAACCGCGCCGAGCTTGCGAGAGCCGCCGAGCCGCACCGCCGGCTCGCTAAGCCCGGTCTCAGCCCAGCGGCTCGTTCGTTTTTCTAGTTATCGTTATCCCGGAGCCGGCACGGATTTCTGGCAGCTCGCACGGCCGAGAGAAGCCCCGCTGCAGAAGACGGGGAAGGAAGCCGGGAAAGAGAGGCCGCCGCCCCGGGGAAAGGCCGCCGAGCCCCCGCCGCCCGCCCCCGCCGGCTCCTACCGTTCCCAGGGCGCCCGCCGGCCCATGGCAGCGGCCGCTCCGGGTCCCGCTCGCGGGGCCGCCCCGCCGAGCGCCCGTCCCTCCGCCCCCGCCGCGGCGGGCAGGCTGCAGCCGCAGCACCCGGCTCCTCCCGGCGCCAGACGCGGCGAGTGGGGCGCCGCGCGTCACATGGCCCAACTAGCGCCCGCGCCGTGCCCGCCCCTTCCACCGCCCCGCCCGCCGCCCCGCCCGCGGCCACGCCGTGTTTGCCCAGCGGGCGGCTGCGGGCTCCGCTACGGCCCCGCCGGGGTTGGGGTGGGAGCGAGTCGGGGTCCGACCTCCCCTTTCCGCACCGAAACGGCGCCTCTCATCCGCTCTCTATTTCAGTCTTTGCGGGGAAAAAGGTGCTGCTCGATCTAGCCGCCGTTTAATGAATTTCATCCTGATGGGTGGACGCGCCGTTGCAACATTTGCATTGCATAAGCTCTGGGGAGATGTGTTCCCTTTTTTAAAACTGATTTGTTTAGAAATATAAATCAGTGAAGTACGGCTGTTCATTCCAAAAAGCAAACGGCCAGGTAACATCTCTGAGATGGCTCAGTTTCAGTGTCTGTAACGATAGATTTGCAGCTATAAAGCGGTGAATTGTCATAAGTGAGGCGAGCCATGTGGTGTGGGTACCGCCAAGGGTTAATTTGGGTGTCTTTATTTGCATGTCCCTGCTTGCAGAGGGCTTTGCTTTTGTCCCTGTTAAAGCTCCTTTGCAGCACAGGCTACAGCTGTATCTGTGCAGCTGTGTTCTCCTTACCTACCTTCTAATTGCAGTACCCACCCGCTATTCTCCTTTCTGTGCTCCTCTTAGGGACTCAGGTGAGTAATGCTGAAAGTAATTCCTGAGTATATGCACTTGCTGAACCCTGGGAGGCTGCAGGCTTTTGGCCACATTTCACGGGCCACACATTGATGCACAACTTACAACAAAACTGCACGGTCCCCAGGGACCATAAGCTCCCTGCTGCTAGCTTATTTCTTTAGTGAGGTCACGCCCTGCAAGGTAGAAATGGGAGAAGTTTCCTGTTAAACATATAGTAGTTTCAAAACTCTGCTTTGACCTAGTCCTGCTTTGATGCTTTGTTTTGCTACTGTCAAGATGGGAGGCTGCTGTAAGGCAAGAGAGGAGCAAAGGCTAACATGAATTCATAATCTAGGAAGGCAGTTGCTAATTAGCTGGCTGACAGGAACTCTTGATGCCTAGACATGTGGATGGGGAAATTTCTTCTCACCCTAAGACCTTCCCCTGCCCATCTTCTGTGCCACAGGGCATAACAGAGCAGTGGCCACGGCTAGAAGCCTTCAGGAAGCCCCAGGTCTCACTCATGGGGATTCCAAAAGCAGGTTCTCCTCACTGCAGCTCCCCAATTGGCTCATCAGTTGGTCGGCACAGCACGAGTACCTTGTGCAGCAGCAGAGACATGTCAGCACCAAGTCCAGGAGATGTTAATGAGGTCTGGGAACTGTGTAGGAAACTCAGCAGGCTTCAGCTGCCCACAAATTCAGCTGCTCTGTTGCTCCACCGCAGTGGTGTGAGCTGCCTCCCTGCACAGCACACATCTGTTTCTTGAGGCCTGAATGGTGAAAGCAAGGTAAGAAAGGTTACGGTACTGCCAAAGCAGAAAGAAAAGCAAAGAGAAAAGCATGAGGTGTGATGTGATTCCTTCAGCTTGAATGTTGGCTCCCCTGACTTTTCTGTGTTCAGGGTGGAGAGAGAGCAGCATTCAGAAGCTGAAATTTGGGCCGGCTTCTTTTGTAGCAGCTGAGGTGGAGACAGTCTTGTTCAGCTAAACACGGATATTCCAGATAAAAAGGAAGGATCTATGAGCTGTCATACCTTTCTTCTGCAGAAAAAGATCAGGATCAGATTAGCTGGAAAAAGCACAATAGGATTTCACTCCGCCTCTTCCCCACAGACCGAGTTTTGTGTCTGAAAAAATGTCAAAAGGCAACTAGTGATTATGGGTCCAAAATTCTCTTTCATATGGCAAAATTATATAAGTGATGTGTGAAAAGCAAGGTCTTCTAAGGCATCGGAGGGTTAGATAATTAAAGCTGACCATTAAATCATAGACCATTATCATCCACAGCAGGGCTGGGCCAGCTCCTCTTGGCCCTTTTGCTTCCAGTGACCTCTGACAATTGTTTTTTCCATCTATGAAATTAGAGTATGGCTCCACACTCGCTGTGAAACTTCTTTAAATATCTTTAGAAACATTGTGGTGCATTATGCACTTCCTTATCTTGCCAAGAGCACATTACATCCCTCACAAGTAGAGGATATTCTTGTTTTCAGACTGAGGGATGACTTGTCCAAGGTCGCACGCAGGGGATCTGTGCCAGCAATGGGAATGGAAGAGAGGTCTCCCAGGTCTCAGGCTGGTTCTGTAATACCCATTAACCTGTCTGGGGCTGAGCAGGCAGCCTCCCCCAAGCAGATAGTAGCCTGAAAAGGGAATATTGCAGCAGTTTAGGCCCTTTTCCCAAGAAGAACGTTGAAGATAAACTAAGGGAGAAACTAAGTTGTACCTCCAGGTGGGACTGATGCTCCTCTCACATGAGGACTAATCATCTCACCGTGCTGTGAGTGCTACTCTGTGCAGGATTCTCTTATCCTCTTTACTTTATGTGATTTCCAATTATGGACACAAGTGCACGAAAACATACCCATGGCAACAGAGTATTTTGTTCCACAGCTAACACTGCTAAAGTTCATCTCTCGTTCACACTGAGGCAGTCACACTCAAGTTTGGGAAAACAGCAGGTTAACAAGTGCCATATGGTGGGTTGCAAAGATCCTCTATTGACCCACCCTGTAAATAGAAGTCCGTTTTAGTTTACCGAAGCTGCTGCATCCATTCCACTGAATCACTGCGGAAATTCAGCCTGTTACCACCAGCACCACATAAATCCTGCCAGACTATTGCAAAGGTGGCTCTCTGAAACACATCTTGTCACTGAAGGGAGTTAGGTTTGATGGTAAGGAAGTATTTTGAGATCTGGTGCTGATGAGCCCAGAAGGGGCACCTGAACTATTGCCAGCTTGATCTTCTTTGTCCGAGGGCTGGCTCACAGTCTCACATGTTCTCGTGTGCTCATTCCAGTTGTGCAAGGCTTTCCTGCCCCAACAGAAATTGCTGTCCCTTAAAGGGACGAGAGTTAATGGGGTGGAGGGGGATAATAGCAGCGGGGAAGCTGGAGGAAACCAGATGCAACAAGTGCTGAAGCAGAATTTTTCAGCTTTGTGGTGGCTTCCAGCCAGATGAGATCACAGCTCCTTCAGAATCTTGTCTCCCATTATTTCCTTAATATTTTACTCTCTTCCTTAAGAAGCAGGAATTGCTAATCATCACTTGCTTTGAATACCCTCTGCATTTGAAGCAAATAGTAGCAGAGGGGGGTGGCGGACAAGCGCTGGTGTTTATGGCCTGCAAATGGAATCCCTCTAAGCCTGTTTGAAAAACTAACAGGGGACGAAGTCTGGATTAAAAGAGACTTTTCCACCTCTCATCCCTGTGAATTTATGCTAAGATAAAAGGCGGGCAAGGAGAAATGACTTGGCAAGCCTCCTTTCTTCTGCTCAGCATTCAGTATCATACATCAGCCATGGGGTCTGGTGGCAGGCAATAAATAGGACTATCTGAAGCTAAGCATCAAAATCCTTCCTAAGATTCCTAAGCACAGCTCTTGGCTGCTGCAGGTCTTGTAGGCACACTGTATGACTGGCTGATAGTAACCTTGCAGTAGATTGACAGACCGTGTCCAAAAAGTTGATCCAATTACTCTGCATCTGGGGATGAGCATGAAGACAGACAGGCAGCAACCATGCAGCTTTCTGGGGAGACAGAGAGACTAAACACTGCCTGGAAACATGTACGTGCTACGTGCAGGCTCTGCCTGTGGGAATTAAGGGAGACAATGCGACAGATAGGGAACAATGAGCGTCTGTAATGTACAGCAACAAAGCCAAAGTAGCCCAGTGTGCTGCAGAACAGAGAAAGAGACTGTTAAACAGCAGCCCCATGAGGTAGAAATCCTGCCAAGCTGCTTAGAGGACAATCGACAGGCCCTCCTCAGCTGGAAGGTGGCTCAGTGCAATGGAAAAGGCTGTGAAAGAGTGGGATGGTGGAGGGAAAAAAAGCATCCTCGAGGGATCCTTCACAGGAAAAGAAAACAAAGTCATCTTCCTTTTTGTTACTCTCTTCTCGTGAGTTCAGGCCTCAGCACAGACAACAAAACACTTCGCCCACTGCAACACAAATAGATGAGGTGAGGCTGCTGTATGAAATGAAACCCTGCCTCAGAAACAAAGCAGATTTCAGGTATTTTGCAGAAGGCCAGAAGAGTGTTTCACGTTCACCTGGTGAGCAGGGATGTCCGATTCTCCAAACCTCCAGTTTTATTTGAAGCAACCCTTCCAACATCACCTGGCCGCCCAGCTACCTCTGAGCTAGCCATACTGACACAGCTCCATGCAAGCACTCCCCTAAAACCACAGCACCTCTATGAGCTGGGACAACACTTGGCAGTAAGAAGGATGTGGCGTAACGCTTTCTTCACTTCTTGCACTGAGCAGCACAAGGCTGCGTGTGGGAGGCTGAGCACACATCACAGCCTGTGCACAAGAAGCCAGTGGGAGTGGGGAAGCAGAAAAATTAGTTCCTGGCCATTTTGATGGGAAAAAGAAAGGAAGGCATGAAAGCAGACTGGGAAGAGCCAGCGCAGTGCTCAGCCCTGCTTGCTGCAGTCGCTCGCAGCGTAGGGGAGCAGCACCCTCTGCTGCTGGCGTGCTGGTCTCCAATGCACTTTTTTTTTCTTCCAGAGACCTAAGTACTTCGAGAGAGGAGCTCGGAAAGGAAATGTCCCTCTGCAAGTCAAAACACTGCAGCGTGTGGGTGGTTTGTTTGTCAGACGGTTTGGTCATACAGCTGTTGGGAGAGGCGATGCCAGGCAGCATCTGCTTGCAACAGATAATAAGGATGAGGAAAGGCCCCGGCTTTGTGTTGAAAAGATTTTGACTGTTGCTGCTCCCTGGCAAGTTCTCTTGCTGGTATTGTTTGATTAATGTGACTCAACACACACAACAGGGAGCCTGTGGACTAAAATCTCCCCATTCCTCTAGCAGCCTCCCTGCAGCCTCTTTGAAACACCCCACATCCCTGCAGGGCAGCTGATTTATTATTGCTGAGCACTGAGAGGGAAGGGGAACTTGGCAAGCAAGGTGACTCACTTGCAGGGAATCAGGGCAGAGCCCTGCACACAGCTCCTCCATGCCAACCCTGGGCCAGCAGGACCACAAAGGAGCAGGAGGTCCACGCATGGATAGTTGGGACCAAGCAGGAGCCATGCAGCCACATGAATCCCAGCTGCCCACAGTTTTTTTTCCCTCCTGTTTGCTTTTTTCTTTTCCCAGATCAAGCTGTTCAATATCAGGTTCATCCACAAGCATTGTCCCAGATGAGATATGCACACCCCAGGCATACTGAGAGCATTGAGTCTTGTCTTCATCCTTCCTCCCTCTCCCTGCTTGCATCCCTAGCATCCAGCCCCAGGCTCCCTTCCTTTAGGACAAGTTAGCTGAGCGATGCCCACTGCAGCTTCAGTACCCCACAGATCATCCAGAGACACAATCCTCTTCCTTTCTGCAGGCAGCAGGGGGGAGTTTCTCCAAATCTTCAAGCACACAAGGTACTCTGTCAGCTCATAAAATACACCCAATGTAAGAAAAGTAACATGCAAAAGAAAGAAAAATGCCCAAACCCTGCTAAAAATAGGCAGGGATCTACAGAAAATAACCTCCTTGACTGTTTGTCTTTGTGCACAAGGTCTCATTTCAGCAACGCTGCTCAGAGCCAAACACCGCTCACACAAGACCCAAATTGTTTTGTGGGTAGAGATGCCTACAAAAAGGGAGCCCTGTTTAAGGAAAAAATGAAGCGATGTCTACTCAGAGCACAATCAGGACATAGTTAATGTGGGAAATTCCTCTCCCTAGAGCAATCTGTCAAACAGAGACAGCGGTCCTGCTGCAGGGAGCAGTGCAGGGGCACGGCCAGGCACAGCCTGCAGGGATGCTCACAGGAGAGCCTGTGCTGCATTGCTACAGCACAGCGTGCCAGCATCTGCAGGGAACAGCATCGAGTCGTGCTGCCCACAGACATCTCACAAAGCAGACTGTCTCGGGATCTTGTTTTCAATCCCCACCATCTCCCTTATTTCCCCTTTTAAGGTCATCCATTTGCTGGAAAGGAAGCAATAAACCAAATCTCTGCTAAGGAAAGCAATGAGGCTGGAGGCACAGATCCTACTGAGGGCTGCCCTTAGCTGTGGTTGAAGGAGAAGTCAAGAACAGCATCACAAAATTTGTTTTCAAAATAATTGAGACACTGGAGGTTTTGCTGCTCTTACCACCTGCCTCTGCTCACTGTGTCTGGGGAGGATCCAGTGATGCTGTAGCTGCTCAGAGCATCTCTCTACAGTGATGTGCACTGACTTCTGAACTAGAATAAAACTTTTTCTGAACTAGAATGAAAGCATTTCTGACCTGGGTAAGAAAACATTGTCCTGGCCCTACGGCACGATCACTAAGCCTCCTCACCTGGACATCATCTCCAAGCACAAGGGCTGCCCAGATAATTCAGCATTGCTAACAGCACTGGAGAGTACCAGAACCACAGCAGGACAGAACTGCCAGCTGGAGACTTGCCTCGGGCACCAGCAGGACTGGGCATTTCACGTCCTGGTGCTGGGTCCATCTTCTCACCTTGAAACAGCCTTGGCTGTTCTGAAAAGCCCTGGCCTTGTTCAGATCATACAGACAAAAAAAAAAAAGACTTGGCCAGTAAGAGCAAATAATTAAGACTCCTGTTTTTAAACTACAGAACATTCAATAATGTCCTCTTTGCACAAGGAGAGCTTTAACACTTAACTCACCAACAGGACTGGGGCACGCATGGGAATAAATCAAGCCCACAGGATGACTGTCAAGCTTTGAAAGAACTTAAAAGACATTAATGCTAAAAAAATATTTATTTTTTTATAAATATAAATCTCTATTCATGACACAACATGAAAGGAAACATAAAATTTACTCATGGGAAAATAAGATTTTACAGCTTGAGTTATAAAAGTTACAGTGAGGAAAAATGAATTCCAGTGTTAGTTTTCTGTAAAACAGTAAATATCACACCAGTGAATCACAGGAATGCAACGAAGAAACCATTCGTCATTAAAAAAAAAACTGGAATTGTTATCAATATCCACTTAGGAGAGACAGACTCTAAGCAGTTACTCCATGGATTTGCTTCTGCAGAGAAAGGTTAATACACAATCCCTCAGGAAGGTGCACGCCTCCCATTAATAGCTTTCACAAAATAAAAATAGCACTGCTCCTTGGCCTATAGCCCAGTGGATTTCTACCATTCTTCTCCATCAGATTTGCTGCTGGTTCTGCCCTTCTTCCCATCCACAGTCTCTCTTGCCAGTCACAAACGTTATACATTGCAAAATATTTATTTCTCATTTGGCAAATGCTAAGTATTAAAGAGTTTAAAAGGAATGTCCGTGGAAAAAATATATATACAGTGCAACCCCGACAGCTATGCTCACACACACACGTTTCTAATGGATTTTTATAAAACCAGGATGAATTTCAGGATGGTGACCCACTGGAGATTTCCCAACTGATCCCTATCTTCAGCTCTAAAGAACAGCTGCTCTTAGGCTGGCAGTGGTAAGAACATTATTTAGAAGTGCAAATAAACCCCTCTAAAAATAAAGATCAGTGTTTATTTTGAAAGGTATCAGCCAAATGTTATAAAAGAACGTGCAGAAACACAAATGCCAGTCATTTGTAAAGTAGGAATAGATTCTGCCCTTTGTAACAACGTATTTATTCCCACGTGGGTCCATCTTTCATTATAACTTGTTCCCCCACCCCAAGCACACAAGAACTAGATTCAAGTTAACATGGCTACTTTTTGTTTAAAGAAGGAAAATGACGTTTAGATTTATGGACATACCAGACCTAACACATCTTCCTCTGCACAGCTGTTTCAGCCACTGTGGTATATTTTAGAGCCAGTGTTTGCTAGCACTCATCTACTTATTCCAGTTAACTTCTCTTATTCCAGACTTCACTTGCACCAAGGTGCCTGCAGTGCTTGCCTTCCTCCTGCATTTCTATGCTATTCTCTTCTCCTGCAATTTATTCTCACCCTTTTGGTTTCTGCTGGTAGTTAAGCCAGCTGAAACCGCAAAGCAGGCAGCAGCAAATGTACTGATGAGCACACACGGAATAAAAGGATAACCAACCATCCCAGTTGTAAGCTTGTCTTTCTTCTGCAGATGATACAGCTACACCAGGAGAAGTCCTATCCTCTCCCATGCAAGAGCCAAGTGATGTGATCGGGACAGCTCAGCTCTGCTTAGTCAGCTGCAGTACACAAAATGCCATTTTTCAGCACCATCTGCAAGCTTGGGAGGGGGCTGCCAGAAACCACAGCCAGTCCCTGAGCATTTGGCCTCTTCCTGCAGCCCACAGTTTCTGCCAGCTCATGTTCTCCCTGGCCCTGTTTGCCTAGGGACTGCTGACAACTAACAGGCTCTCTGGAGTTTGCTCGGTACTCTTTTATCTGCACAATTAGCAGAGGATAAGAATTCTGATTTCTGCATTAAAATGAGCATTATGCTGAAAGGCAAGGACTTGAGAACCTGGGAGCATGGGCCATTCAAACTGTTCTATGTTCTGCCAGGCCACAGCAATTATTTGCAGCCTGATTTGCATCCTCATTACCAGGATTCAGCAGATGCCCCAGGCAGGGAAGGATTTGAGGCCAATGCCTATCATCCAGCTGCTTCAAAGTCTCCTTCCTTCCACATCCTGTGGAACTGCAGGTCTGTGAAAGGTCACCAAACTACTCCAGGTACAACTACTGAGGATCCCACTTTCCCCAGGAGGCTACAAGGCTGTGAAGGGTGGCACAGCCCCACAACTCACTGCTGCTTCCTGGAGCCCAGGTGCCATTTCATGTCAGCACTGGGGTCCCTGCATCACCCCCAGCCCCACCACCTCCATCCAAAATATCCCAAGCTAGAAGGAACCCATAAGAATCATCAAGCCTAACTCGTGGCTCCACACAGGACCACCCAAACATCAGAACATACGACTAAAAGTGGATGCATGGAGAAAATTCCCTGCCATTCTAAGTCGGTGTCCTGGAGCTGAAATCCCACCACCCCCATCCCCAAACATGTAACTACCTTAATGCACAACGTAACAAGGGACACATGGATGGTTTTTAAAGCTGTCTCCCACAGAAATTTTATAAGCCACTGAACGGCATGGCAAGCTTCAATTCTGAGGACAGACAAAAAACGTTTTAGAGAATGAGACAAACACAGAAGATGGAGAAGGAAAACACCACTCCTTTGCTGGCTAAACACAAATGACTATTCTGAACACCAAGGTTTTCCCTCAATAATTATTGTGCTGCAGGGAAATAACAGCTTTGTAAACTGCCATGTTCCTCACCCTGTCCCCATTACTCTAACAGCCTAAAAAGCAGTGTGGTTTCCTTCTCCATTCCCCACGGTACTACCTACCCACTTAAGAAAAGCAGCAAATTACTGCATGTAGACTCAGCCCCTGCTGCTTGGCAACTGGCAAAGACCCAGAACTACAGGGACTTCACAAATTGGTGTCAGCATTTAGGGGACACATGCCATGAAAGCTGCAGGAGAGCCCAGCCACGGTCTGTGCTGGCTGACATCATGATGGGCTGCATGAATAAGACAACAAACTCATGTGCACACGAGACTTATTTTGCTGAGGCCACACCAATGTCCCAGACAAAGCTGAGCAGAAGACGGACATGTCATTACCATGTCCACCTTCAAACCTGAGAATAAAAAAGAAAATTTATGGCAGTCCCCCATTGTGTCTGTGAGGTAGCTCAGTGTTAACAATCATAAAAGCCTGAGAGGAGAGAACTGAGGCACTTCAAGGTGAGGTAATCTGTCCAAAGTCACAGTTCAGTCCTGGCAGAGCCAGCAATGCCGCACTGGGCTCTTGGCTCTTGCTTAGCTCTGCACACTGAGCTGAGCTCAAATGCCAGAGGCACTGCAGGCCACCAATTTCCCAGAAGGTGACAGCACTCTGTCAGAAACTGCTGCTGGCAACAGAAAAACATGGACACTGTGTAGGAAAATCCAGGCCGTAAGAGCCAGGACAACCACGGAGAAGGGACACTAGGAGCATCATCCAAGCAGAGCTTCATAATCCACGTACCACACCAGCTGTCCTGAGCTGGGGCTGACACCCGAGATAGGCCATTTCCTTGGCTCACGGCCCACCCTGCTGATCTGCGTGGTGATGTCATGTTTGCCCTTCCCCATAACTAGGACAAACACCTGTTGGGCCTTGTTGATAAGGGGCAGACTGAGGCTCATCCTCTGGTGAGGTTTGACAGGGCTCTCGGTCAGCACCACAGCCTGAGCTCCTTCCAGGCCGTTTTCAGAGTGGGGGAACAGTGATGCAGTATGCCCATCAGTGCCCACCCCCAGCAGCACCAGGTCAAAGCTGGCGTTGGCCACCAAGGCCACAATCTCCTTGGCATACAGCTCTGTGCCTCCATCCTCTTCCACACAGAGCCGCTGGTGCAGGTGCACGGGCATGGGGTGGACATTGAAGTAGGGAACTCTGATGTTCTGCAGGAGGTGGTTGTGCAAGCTGAAGAAGTTGGACTCTGGGTCAGTGAGTGGGACACAACGCTCATCCACCAGCCAGAGGTGGGTGTGCCTCCACGGGAAGTCATAATGGTGTCTTGCCAGCCGTTGGAATAGGGCCACCGGGCTTGAGCCACCTGAGAGGGCCAGGTGGAACTGCCCAGAGCGTGCCACAGCTCTGCTTGCTGTCTTCTCGACATCAGAAGCCAGCTGGGAAATCAAGTCCTCGGACCACGCTGAGACCAAGGGACTTTTGCGAAATTTCGACTGGATCGTCTTGTAATCACTTGGCATCGGCCCACTGGGGTTCAGCAATTCCACTGGTTCTGCCACCGTGAATGCCAGTTCCCCACTCACCATTTCAAAGTCTAAGAAGTGCTGGTTCTCCACTCCACCAGGGTAGAGGCGCGGGGCCTGGTGGGAAATGCTGTTCAGCAACGGTGTCCAGAATGCCCAGGAGGCCAGCAAGTTCTCAGTGGTTATGAAGAAGTCTTTCCTGCCATGGTAGATGTTGGAGATGAGGACAGAATACGCATCTCTCTCTTTCACAGGGCTGTACACGTAGTAATCAGACAGCAGCTGTCCAAAGATGTGCAGGTCAGGCTGCCCTACAACTTCTCTCCAACTACTTTCTGGCATGACGGGCCTGAAAAGGTTCCTGCTCACCAGCACTGCTGGGGTGTTGAGCACTCCATGTCCAATGTAGAACACAATCTGCTTGGGTTTACACTGGCTGTGCCCTGCATCCCTCAAAGCTTCACTCTGTGTGCAGTAGGCCCGGTTCTTGAAGAGAACGCGGACATAACCTACCCGTTCATCCAGAGCTTTTCCAGAAGTAAGGAGGAAAGGAATCCCTTCCCAACGCAGGCTGTCACTGTGGACGAGCACACCTGAAACGACACAGTGATCTCAGCTACCAAATTCAACTTGACACCTAAACAGCAAGCAGATTTGTGAGGAGCTGTCATCTAGCCATCACTCTCCTTCCTCACCTCCCAGAAACCCTGGCATTCACTGCGTCTCTTGCTCCACATTTAGCTCTTCAACCAACAGCACAGGATTAACTGCTCTCCAGGTACCCTCTGTGCTCCCTCCCAAGTATCCTACTTGCTTTACCTCTTTTTGTCTTGAAGGAAAGGTATTTCTAAGCATGAATATCATTCAGACAAAAGCTTTGATGTTAAGAAAACACAGCACAGCTAGAGGTGGCCTGGTGGTCTACCAACCAAAGAACTCCTAATGCTTTATCCTTGAAATGTAGAGAACAAGTCGATAAGAAAGCAAAGGAGTTTGCAGGTCACTTCTAAAAATAACACACAGACCTTAGCAAAAATAAAGGTACTTTGCTCTTATGCAATGCTTCCCATTTGTAGCAGTATTCGTTAACAAAAATGACAATAGCTCCATGTTTTCACAGGTCCAAAGTACCATGTTTGTGGATGCCTGGAGTTATCCCCAAGTCAGCTGTGAGGTCCAGTATCACGGAGTGAGGATTCTCATCTCCTGCTCTCCTTGGCTCTGGAATACTCCTCCTCTCCAGAACCCAGAAGAAAAAACTCACCTGCAAAGGTTGGTGTTGTGCTGACATAGTTCTGCCCCTTCTGCAGCTCCTCCTGTACATGGCTGGCATACGCCTGATACTGACCCAGCACAGCACTCTGTTTCTCCAGGCCTCGCAAGGACTGCAGGGCCTGCAGCTTGCATTGCAAGACTTCCTCAGCCTTGCTCAGGTTGCCTGGGAGCTCCATGGTCAGGAACATCAGGGCCTCAGTGAGGTGGTTCTGCAGCACGTCCCGGATGACGCCATACTGCTCATAGAAACTGGTGCGGCCTGAGGACATTGAGGTAAGAAACTGATAAATGAACTGAGTGTTTTGCAGCCTTCTGCTTGTGCTATGCACGTGCCCAGAAGACCAAATCTCGTTTGCACTGCTCTCCTTCTGATCTAAAAGTTACCATGAGCCTATCAAGCCTCTCCTTTCCCTTCAGAGGGGCTTCTGAAATGCCCTGCTACCAAAATGAAGATTCCACCCTGGCAGAAAGAGCAGCACTCTTCTCTGCCTCTTTTCCCCTGATTTTCTGTCCTCAGGAGGCTCTGGCTGGGCCATGCCCTTGAGAGACAAAATTTTGTGCACAAACCTCTGCTTCTCCCCTGCTTGACTGCTCATTCAGAGGAAGAAAGACAATGTACTTTTTAACAAACATGACTCAAGCAGACACCTTTCTGTAATCCTTCAGCAGCAGGCTGCACACTGCAGACTACATCATTGCCATAGGCTTCCCCTATTGACTGATACATTTATCTCCCTTGCTCTAATCCAAAGGCACATTCATTAGTGAAATCAATGCTGCAGACTTGCTAGGAGCCAGGCTGCAGCTGAAGCCACACAGAGGAAAGAAGATGTCAAAGGAAAAATGACAATGTTTTTCAGAAAGGGGAGGGCACAGGGAGTAGCTGGGACTACTCACAGCACTGTTCTCCCCAAACCTCTCTGCAGTGCTTCCCTCTCCCAAAATCAGGTCCCAGCTGAGGTCTAGGCTGCCAAACCAAACATTCTGCAGAGCCTGGTAAAGTCACATTAATTGAGTTTGTGGTTGCTGAGGGTGAGAAGGAGGGAGGAAGGTAGAAGAGGTGGTTGGGGGAGTGGAAAAGCAACCCTGATGTTGCAGAACTGAGGGCACCTGACATCCCAAGAACTGCTGCGGGTGGCAGTCCTTCCCCATTGCTTTATGCTGAGTACTGCAAAGCAGATGCTGCAGGACTGCAGGGAGATTGCAGCCATGTCCTTCAGCAGGATATCCATGCTAGCAACTCTGGACTTCAACTTTCTCCTTGCCAAGGCTCTTAGTATCCAGAGAAAATGAATGAGACAGACAAAACCAGGCTGACCTGGGTACTGACAAGCCAGTTTGAGCAATGCCCAAGTAAAAGATACAAGAGCATCTTCCAAAGAATACTAGAAATGTATACTCAGTACTAGCTTGATAACTAACAGGATAGGAACAAAAAAAGATTGCCAATAAAATGGCCAGATTATCGCATCACTAAACAGAGGTGGTTTTAGATTGCATCAATTCCAAATGCAATGCTTCTTACTGAGATCTAAGATCCCTGAACTGCAGAAAGCTCCCTGAAATTCCTCCAAAGCTCCATAGCAGAAAAAAGGTGAAGCTTCTACTGACCTGCAGTCGAATTCCAATGGGAATCTTTTCTTGGAAGCAGCAAAACTACCTGGAAGGCGATTCAGTCCCTAGCACAGAAAGTGTAAGACAGTCTCCCTCCATTTCCAGGGAGCAGCATGTCATCCACCTGCACTTTTGTTTCTGCACCAGTACTGCCTCAGGGAGCACTTTCACATAGTTAGTAAGCCTGCTAGTTCTCACCTAGCTACCCCAGCTTTGCACACTCGCTCCACGAACCTTTAGCATCCACAATCTCCTTCAAGACGATCTCCACTCTTTCCACATGATGTCGGTTCCAAATTGGATCCAGAAACTGACGGTTCTGATCTCGAAAAGGCAAGATATGGGCTACAGCCTGCAAAAAGAAACATCAAAGATCCAACAAAAACTTACCACATCTCTATCTCCTCCTCATTGCCCACCCAGCACTAGGATGAGGCCAGCTCTAAAGGGCCACACAGCAGAGAGCAGAGTGAGCAAGAATAGGGAAAAATCATCAAGAGCCTGTGATGGTACACAATCACTGTCATGGTACAACACTCTACTGACTGTACATTAAAGGTTTTGCTGAAGCATTCTGAGGTTTCATGTGAAAAAGGCTGAAAAGCAAGCTACAATGTTCTCAGTTTACATCCCTAAAAAGACAAAGAGCTGAGTCAGACCATCCTGGGACTAACATATAGCTCCAATGAGCTGAAATACATCAGATCAGGAGCTTACAACACTAAAGCCATCTGGGAGAAAAAACAGTAAAAAAGGGGAAAAAATAGAAAAAAGAAACAACAACAAAACCAAATCAAAATAAAAACCCTCTCAGCAGAGATGGTCTCCTTATATTTGTTCATGCACCTTTCTGAGAATAATCTGGTCACAGGGCTGGAGCAAACTACTTTCAAAATGTGCTATTACATTTCTCTAAAACAAGGATGGCACGTCCTTGGATGCATCTCCTCTGGGACAATGCAGTGCTGCACATCCTGAGCCATTCTTGCAGCAGGCTGGAGCACAGGACAGGATGAAGCCTTCCAATCGTCCCACAAAGCTAACATCCCATCAGCTTCATACCATATCAAATTAAAAACTGCTTCTAGAAGAGCCATGGCTAGCAAAGGGCCTGTGTGTAGTGAGATGGAAGAACTGTGAGAGGGAAAGGGCATTACTTACTCAGCAAAACCAAAGCCCTGACCTTGCTGAGAAGACCAGACGAATTCTGCACCTCTCCCTTATGCACACACACAGTTTAACCCTACACCCTGCCTTCCCACTAGAGAGGGAACCTTCATCACAATTTATCACAAAAGATGGGAAAAAACCCATCTGCACATTTCTTCTGCTCTGTGAGGGGACAGACAGCAACACACTACAGGGCATAAACAACAATAGAGAGCAACATAAACCAATGGATCTTGGGAGCACATTCAGTGACACCGCCTCAATTTGAGAGAGGACCATCACTCCCAATCAGATGCAGAGCTGATGCACACTCCCAGCCACCCTCAGCCTTGGAGGGGGCTGAGCATTGCATGCTTCTTACCTGTTTCCCAAGGTAGTGGTCCACCCGGTACATTTCCTCTTCCCTGAAGAAGCTCATCAGCTCTGCAGCCATCTGCTGGGCTGATTCCAGGTCATGGCCAAAAGGTTTCTCCAGCACCACACGCAGCCAGGCACCTGGAGGTGGCCTGCAGCTGCTGTTGATGTGGCGAGCAATCTCTGTGTAGGCAAATGGTGGTACTGAGAAGTAGAAGATCCTTCCGGCCTCCTTCAGCCCCTCCTGGTGAAGCAGCATCTCAATCTCCCTGTTCAGTGCAGTGTAGTTTTCGGCAGTTTTCAGCTGGTGGTATTGGCTCAGCTTCAGGAATTGGTCCTTGAGCACAGCACACCTGTTGGGAGATTCATCTGGGGGACAGGTGAGCTTCTTCAGCACATCAAACATCAGTTTCTGTCCCGGCTCCAGATCTGTCAACGCAGCCCCATGGAAGGTGAAGCTGTGGCCACTGCTCACTTGGTCTATATAGAGCTGGAACAGACCCTGCCACAAATATTTCTTGGCTAAATCCCCTGTGGCTCCCAGCAAGACCACAGAGATGTGGCCCTGGGACTCAGCCAGCGATGGCAAGGCTCCCACGAGCAACATGGTACACAGGACTCTTCTCAGCATCTTGGGAGAGAGGAGGCAGGAACACTACAGAGAGCAGGATTAAAGAAGAAAATCAGTCAGTCCACATTATAACACAGCAAAACACAATGTGAAGTGCCTCTTCTCCCATGGCTCGAAACCCAGGACTTCTGCCTGGATCCCCCACCCAAACACAATCCTTTCCTCCTCCGCGATTTGAATCACAGCAGAAAATGGAGCTCTTGGAAAGACTGCAGCCTCCTTGTGCATACCAAGAAGTGGAAATCAGTCTGTGCCTAAGATCTTTTAGTAGCACAAGAGTTGCTTCCAAAGCCGAGTTAATGAGGGGATATCAATGTCTTCAGACTGTGAAACTGAAATCCATTCTAATGCAGATTTCAGAGCAGGCTACAAATGAATATACATGCTAGCAAATTCAGGCTGCTGCTTTCAGCAACATCCTGTTTAGGACTTTGCTCAAGTGGCATTATGCTCTGTTGGCACTGCTTCATGTCAATATTGTCAGAGCAGCTCAGAGACAAGCACGACCACTGGCAGGTTCAGTTCACAGGCTCTCCTATAACACACAGCACTTTCATGACTCACGTGGACCACCACTCATGAACACAGCTGAATTAGGTTCCAACAAGCTTCTGGGAGACAAATGGTCCAATAAAACAACATGGGAAGAAGTAGTTTAGTCCTTAAAACGAAGTCTAGACATGAGCCAGTCTAGATGCTGTCTCATGACAGTTGTGTATGCAGCCAGGAAACAATGCTGGGTTTGTGTTCTGCCAAGTGCAGCTTTCTGTCAGAGAAGAGCATGTGGGCACCCACTCATTGCTGCAGCTGGTAACAGCCAGTCTCCCTGGCCAAAAAAACCCTTTACTTGTCCTTATTTAGTCTTGTTTCCCTAATTCAAAATAAAGCTCTTTTTAAGAGAAATGGCACACCCAGTTCTTACACTTAGAAACGAGGCAAAGACCTTTGATCACAAAAAAAATCCTGAAATAAGTGAATATACCAACCTGCTCTTCTCATTACAAGTATTAGTTCTGGTCAATAGATTTAGACCATTTATCTGTATAGGAAAACATACCCACATAGCATGAATGCAGGTAGGAAAGACCTTTAACAGCATTTCCTTAGCATAAGGAAAACGTAGATGGCTCTGTACTGCAACTGTAGTCTCACTAAGCTTTGCACTGGTATGATTACAGCATTTTAAAATGGCAGCTTCATGAGAGTACAACTGGAAAATGGTCTTGGGTAAGAGAATGAATGCAATGTTCTTATCCTTCTGTGGGCAAGGGGAGACAGAAAAGCATATCCTCAGACAAAAACATTCACAGCACGCCTGAAAACACTTCACTGGCTCTATTACAGTAACAGCTGCACAAACAGAAGCTCTTTGCTTCTACCTGCCCAGACCTACTTAGGATTGTAGTTTCCTAGCCGGAGAAAAAGGCCTGGTCCTTACTCCTCTTGAATGGAAAGGATGAACCACAGATGCTGTCCTAGTTCTGACTGGTTCTCCCACCGGAAAACTCCCACAAAAATCACTATTTTATCACAAAGCAACATAGGAGCTAAGTCAGCTGGAGAATAGCAAACAAAACTTCTGAACATCTAGCTTGAATTGCTTGAACTGGTCTTCATAAATCTCATGTTTCTCTACCCAGCAGACTCACCTGAGCAACACAGGAGCTTTACAAAAGATGCAGTAGCAAAAGCAGCTGGAAACTCATCTTCCTCACAGCCCCAACTGCAGATCTCTCTCCTCCTGTGGCTGCAGACTCAACGATCAATGGTCAGGTGAGCAGGATTTTGCAAGCAAGATAAGGCAACTTGTTCCCCTTCTGATAAACGGAAGGAAAGGCTCAATTACAGCAAATAAAAAATGACCAAACTCACAGAGCAACATTTTAGCTCTCAGCCCATCCACAGCTGCTGTTTTTGAGTGGGCAGAATGCAGGCAACTTGTGGCAACTCGTGACTCCTCTGCTTTCCCTGGAAACTCCATACTGCAACTCCTCTGTTGTGACTGCCTCCCCTCTTGCCCCTTCCTCTAACCTCCACATACGCACTTAAATCCAGCAAACAGTGGTGGCAGCTGCACAGGGGCAGATGTGTGGCTCTGAAGCTTTTGCCTACACTAGAAATAATTATCATATTAAGCAGAGGTTTGGTTTTTTTTTACCCACCAGGGGGTTACAGTGCAGATGACAAAGTTCCCCAGTGCAATAGGGTAATAGTTACACTTACTTGAACAACCTTTGCTCCAGGCAGTTAGACAGGCAGTGCCCACTGCACAGAGCACAGCTGAGGTGCAGCTACCCACCATGGCAGGGGAAAGGCTTGGGTGGGTCATTCTTTTCCACATAACCAAAGAAACAAGTGAACTAGCCACAGAGCTTGCTGGCAGATTCAGCCACACAGTCACATGGCATTTCCAAGCCAACTCAAAACCAGTTTCACAACACTCCCAATTGCAAAACACTGCTACACGGCCCAAAAGCAGCACAGTAAACGCAGGGCTGTTTGTTTACTGCTCTTGTATCAAATAATCACCAGAATTCACATTAAAGAGCAATAACCTTTACAAATTTCCCAACCAAACAGGACCAAGTTACTCAATCAGGTTGCAGGGAAAAGGTGCCTGGGCCCCATCCATGCAAAGCACAGAGGCTTTAATGGGGCAGCGTGCCTCAGGGCACCGACCTGCACAGCCGTGATAGCCCTGATTTGACAGCAGCTCGTTTTAAATCTCGCATATTATCCCGCTGTTTGCTAAAATGGAAGGGATCTTGTTTGCTACTGCTGCATCTCCACTTTAAAAAGCAATTAA
Organism: Chrysolophus pictus; assembly: GCA_037305975.1. Classification (NCBI taxonomy): domain Eukaryota; kingdom Metazoa; phylum Chordata; class Aves; order Galliformes; family Phasianidae; genus Chrysolophus; species Chrysolophus pictus. The sequence continues at coordinate 3,297,535 of CM074596.1, read as the reverse complement.
CAGATGCACGGCGTGGCCCGGGGCTCCTGCAAGGCCGTGCACGTGTAACGCATGAATTACCGAGATGCTCCGAGAAGCAGAAAAGAGCACTGCCCTCCTGCGTGTGCGGGCAGGAGCGGGAGCGACACCGCCGGCTCCTGCAAAGGTCAGCGGCTTACCGTGGAGGCTCCCGTTACGGGCAGGCTGAGACACGGCAGCGCCCGGCCGAGCTCAGCGCGGTGCCGTCCCCTATCGCAGCGCAACGCGGAGCTCGGGCCCAGCGCACGGACCGCCGCTCGGCTGCTCCGGATCTCCCGGTCAGCGGGGCCGGGCTGCAACGGGGACGAACACCGAGCCCGCGGTGCGAGCTCCCACCGCCCGACCTCAGCTTCCCGGAGACGCAGGAAGGAGCGACAGGTACGGAGCGGAGGGGGACGGACGGAGCACCGGCGGGGTAAGGACACGGGCTGGGCACGGAGCATCGGTGCGTGAGCCGAACCCAAAAGCACGGAGGATGCTGCGGGAAGCTGCTCTAGGCGCTGCCCTCCGCACCGCCCGTCCGGGGGGTCCCGCCGGTTCCGGGATGCCCGGCCCAGCCCGCACATGAAGCGCGGGTACCACCACCCCGCCAGCTCCGGGAGAAGCCCCGCTAGGAGCCGAACCCCCCATCTCATCTCATTTTATCCCATCATCTCCCCTCCCGCCCCGCAGAGCCCCACTCACCTCCCGCCCACCCAGGGTTGGCCGGCGGGGCGCGGTGGAGGAGCGGAGGCTGCGGGCGGGCCCGGCACAAAGCCCCGCCCCGCGCTCCTCCCTGCGCTCAGAGACTTTGTGGTTGGCGGCGGCTGTCGATGGTTGTAACGGTCGGGAGGGAGGGAATCTCGGGACGGTTGCGGGCTGTCCCACTGAGACTGGAGAAGTTCGTAATGCACCGTGAGAACAAGGCCTTTACTGAGGCCAGGAGCATCTCGAAACAAGGAAAAACACAGCTGTTTTCTTCAGTTTCAATTTCTTGCCTATCTGTATATATATCCACATCTTTGTAGGCCTATGTTTACCTGCAGAACTTGCATTGCTCTGTGTTCTGAAATTATTGTGACTGCAGCATGCTACCTTCTAACCATGTGTGCACCCACAGCACCGGTCTCGTATTTTCTAAACAAAGGAGGTACGTCCTGGGGTATGTTGCAGTTCAGCCTGACAGTGCTTTTGGACACATCAGGTTTGGGAAAAGTGGAGTGAAAAGAGACAGAAATGAAACTCTGCCCCAACCAGTGGGAATGCATACAGCAGAATGCTCCCGTGGAATGTCCTGCTGCAATGCAAAGCTTTCACTGGAATTCAGCTGCTGTCTTCTAATTCACTTGAGTGAACAATGCCGTAGGTATCATTTCCCTGGATGGAAATTCCATAAGCATACAGAAACCTGCACAGCTGCTGTTGCTCAAACCCACGCAGGCTGCAATCAGACTCAAGGACTGCCAACACTGGGCTCAGTGCTGCACCAGGGCTCTCACTACAGGTGACACCAGCTTGTATTTGTGATATAACTGAACTATATTTACTGTGTAACTTCCTGATGTCATAACCTTCTCTAATGTCCTGGAGGCTCATCCCTCCTTCTCCATGTGTGCCCAATTCCATAAACACCCTCTGTGGTACTGCGAAGGTGCCAGTGACTGTCAGCAGCAAGGTTTGTCTGCAGGATGCAGGTCCAAATTAGGGATAAAGGAGACAGCAGTCTGCCCTGCTTCATTCACACTGCACATTGCTTTGTGACTCTTCCTGTGTTACCGGTGCTGCTGTGGGCTGGGTAGAATGCCTCTAGCAGCGGCTCTATTTCTGAAACCCAGCAGAGGGTGGATCACAAGCAAAGCTCGAGTGATGGAATTTAACAAATTCAACTTGGGGAGGGGATAAATAACACATCTGAAAGAGCCAGCTGGACAAAACAGTCTTGCACCAGAGATCTCCCCTAAGTACAGTGTGTGATGTTACTACACAGCATGCTTAGCAAGAAGCTTAGGGGAGCCATGCTATATCCCATAGCTGTATGCTTAACCCATTAACGACCTGCTGACAGGGCTGCATGGCTCGCAGGAGCTAATCTGAGTCTGGTGCAGCAGGTGGTAGGAAATGGGAGTCCCTGTTACAGTTTGCTTTGTGCCCTGGAAATAAAAATGGCTTTTGCCATCTACTTGAGCAGAAATGATTGAGGTGCACATCTCCCTGCTGCATGCCTCTGCCACACTGAACGGGATGAACAGCTGAGGCCCTGCTCACTTGAGCCTGCTATTATTACAGATAGAGCTGGAAGTTGTGAGCAGCGACAGTTGTTTAACATCTTCTGCTGAGAGTCTCCAGCTAGCTACTATGCCAAACTTTAAATATTGAAGAAGGAACTGTATGTGGGGGCTCTGCTTTATGCAGTCTTTTCCTTCCTTCCTTCCTTCCTTCTTTCCTTCTTTCCTTCCTTCTTTCCTTCTCTCTTTCTTTCCTTCTTTCCTTCCTTCCTTTTTTCTTTCCTTCTTTCTTTCTTTCTTTTCTTCTTTTTCTTTCTTTCTTTCTTCCTTTTTTTCTTTCTTTCTTTCTTTCTTTCTTTCCTTCCTTCCTTTTTTCTTTCCTTCTTTCTTTCTTTCTTTCCTTCTTTCTTTTTCTTTCTTTCCTTCTTTCTTTTTTTCTTTCTTTCTTCCTTTCTTTCTTTCTTCCTTTTTTTCTTTCTTTCTTTCTTTCTTTCTTACTTTCTTTTTGTTAAGTCTCTACAAAAAATGGTGCAGCTATTTCTGAGCTGAAGGTCAAGATAAAATAGGTTTTTTGACCATGTTAAAAATATCTCAGCTTTTTCATTAAGGAGCTCTAACATCTCATAATTTGGGGCAAGGAAGATTTTATCTGGATGATGGTTTGGATCAGAACGTACTTTTGTCAAGAAGAAAGCATGCTTTTGTCAGTGTCTTTTCAGGCATGCTCAGCTGCATGCTCCTTTAAGGGAAGTAGGTCTGGTGTGACAGCTGACACACGTGATGCCAATAAAGGAATAAAGGTTTGTTAGCAAGGAGCAGGCTATTAAGGAGCTAGATGTTCTACAAGCAAATAAAAGTGCTGTAGGAAGATGTTCTGGTTGGTCATGAGAGAAGGTGTTTTAGAGTAGGAAGCAGTAACCTGACAAGCCTGGCTTATCAGTTTGGGAAATTCTTATGTGCTACAGGTGAAGGCTCTGTTTGAGCATTGCAAGTGGTGTTTTTTTGTTTTGTTTTTAAAGATTGGGAATAGGAAAAGCAACGTAAAATTGGAGTTGAGTGCAGTGGAACTGAGTTGCCTTTCAGTGCTGCTCTCCCACGCTAATTTCAGGATGCTGAACTTGGCTAGGAGGGGGTTTGTACCTCTTGGAGAAGTAAGGCACACTTGTGATGATGTAGCCTAGAAATATACTTAAAAGCTATTGCTCTGCAAAGGCACCTGCTACTACTGACTTACAGTTAATGACTGAATAATCTCTGCAGATTTTTGATTCTGCAACGCTTCTTATGTGCTGCTCACTAAGCCAGGAGCCTTCCTTGGCCATGATGCTGCAGCCTGGTCTGGGCTGAGCACATTAAGCCTTAGGAAAGCTCTGAAGGCCTGGCCTAGCAAGCTTGCATTGTAGCAAGGCTGTTAACTGCTGCTGTGAAGCAATAAAGAACAGCTGTATAGCAGCTGGGGTTCTTATTAGAAAATAAAGTTAAACTAGCTAGTGGCTTCTGGAAAACCAGCCTGTGCTTAGATAAAAGTCATAACAGCAGTCCCCAAACTGGTGTAGGAAAGAGTAAGAGAAGGGGTTTTTGTTACGGCTCCAGGTTCAGCTCAGTGGCTGCAGTACTTAATGAGTTCTGGGTCTGCAGTGCATGGTTAAACATCCTGCCTGGAAGCCTAAAATATCCCTGAAAGAGGGAAATCCCCAAATTCCATTTTAAGAAAAAGCTTAGAGACAGTAATTAAAGCTATGCTGGGAGGCTGGAGGGCTGACCCAGTGCTGCTCACAGCAGCCTGTTGCAGTGAGGACAGGTGTTGTTCCCAAGACCTGGCTGCTCTGGTTCTGCCTGGGTAGCTTGGCTCCTAAAGAGCTTATCATCAAAGTAAAGCTGAGACACTCCAAGGTGAAAGAGTATTAGAGTAATACTGAAAGCTTCTGGTTCTATTGCTTGTCTTGTCTGCTCTCCTTTTTTTTTTTTAACTGTGGCTTTTAAGCTGCAGAGATCATGGCCAGTGAGTGGCTCACAGGTGTGCCACCTGAGTGGAACAGCAAAGTGTCTTAATGCAGCTGGCTTGCTGGGAGGCTTGAGTAAATGGCATTACTAGCTAATGCAATTACCTCTCTGCTGCTGTCCTCAGGCAGCCACGGGAATAAAACATGACTTAATGCCCTGCTGTAAGCTTCTGTCACAGACGCCAGGCGAGTCCTTCAGCAGCAATGCAGCACTGCCGCAGCAAGGATGCGGTCTGCATCCCTCAGCAGCCAGGATGCAACTGCAGCATGAGCACTTCACAGCAGTGAGGAGGGAACAGGAGTTGGTGGGTGAGAGGAGAGCTCATGCTCAAACTGAATTGGAACAGAACTGATCAATTCAGCTGTGCCTACTTTCTGTTCTACCAAAGTGATTCTCTCATCAGCTTGGTCATCAGATGAAAGATAAAGCGCTGGCACCTTCCCCAGATATTTCTGCTCTGAGACGAGCTGCCTCCAGCCTCCCATTTGGTCTGGGGCTGAGTGGGGCTAGAAAGGGGGCTTGGAATTTGTAAGACGAAATGTTTTTGTTCATTGTAACATAGGGGAATATTAGCTTTCTCTTGTGCAGGAGGACTGAGGAAATGAGCAGCTTCACCCTGAGCTTTCAGTAGTGGAAGGCTTCACATGTGGCTCCCAGACTGATTTGGAACTCCAGTGTTTCTGAGTCTATACTGCAATGGGTTAATATATTTTGGAAAGAAGCACGAGGCAGGTAATTTGCTGTGCCGCTGTCAGGCTGTGCCCAAGCTTTTGCAGTGCTCAGCTCCTGAGCTCCTGAAGGCCTGGCTGTGCCGTGGCAATGCTTCATCCACTGAGCAGTGCAGGTGTGCTCTGAACTTCAGGGCTGGGTGTGAGAGAAATCACTTCTGGTTTGTAAAACGTGGGGAGCACTGCAATTACAGAGCTACCTGAAGGTCCCCCAGTGTACTTAGGATTTAGAGTTAGGGTACCTAAAGTAAATATTGACTGACTGAAGTCAGCACGCTGATTCCCATTGCTGGTAATCGGTTTCTCTACTAACTAGTATTCAACATTGATTCAGATTTAAAGCAATAATCACAAGTAGTACATAAACAGCACATTTCTGGTTGATTAAAACTTTAAATTAATGGAGGCTTCCTAAACTAGGCAGATCTTCGCTCTTTTGTTTTCCACATCTTCAGGACAACACTTTGACTGTGTCCCCTCTCCTATTGATTTCTCCTTGATTCATACAAGGCTTCCTATAGCAGTATGGTTACTTTTCTGTCCAGGAAGCTTTGGAAACTATTTAATGGAGGCAAAACCACTTCTAGAAATCACCCTTATGGTCTAACACCAAGAGTGGCCCAGGCAGCACCTGATGGCACAATGCAGCATGGAGCTGTGCTGCACTGCATGTCAAACTGCTGATCAGCCCAGCACTGCTGCACTCAGAACAGCTGAGCTGCATGAACACAGCTGAGGAAAGTCAAAGGTTCTCTGTGCTATCTGATAGCAGCATGGGAAAGCAAAGTCTAAACGATAGCCCTGTGCTCTTATCTCAATGCCACATTAAAATTAAGTAGATAGTTTAACGACAGAATCCTTCTTGATCGTGACATCTTTGTCCTCCTATAACGAAATGAAATGCACTGTGATGCATAACTGTGTTGCTATTAATGGACTGCGTTGCAGCAGTGAATTGGCGCAGTGTTGGGATGATGTATGCTGCTCAGTGCATTCTTTGGCATATTGCAATTGGAGCTTTGTTTCATTACAGCAGCATTTTTGCTCATCTTATCCACTATAGATTAACTATGTGTTGCTGGTTTGAAGAGTGAATGGCCTTGAAGTATTGTGAAACGCTGAAATAAAGCAATGTTTCCAAACCTTGGCAGTGATATGTCAAATCTCAGCAAAGGCTTTGATATTCAGGGGCTACTCTTCTTGCTGCTGGTTTTAGCCTTCTTCTGGGTGTCTCTGAAAGTTGCAGAGGAAGTGGTTTCTTTATGCTGAGTATATCTCCTCCGTGCTCTGCCATGCAATAATTGCAGTATAATACTGTTAGCAAAGTGTAAGTAATTACAAATACTGAGCTGAGTACCCAGCTTTCTCTTTGCTCTTCTGTTGTAAATTGTTGAGAATTAAGCATACATTAGTGTAATAAGCATACAATAGTGGGAAAAAGTGGATCCAGGACTCAGTCCCCTGAATCCTAAGCTAGATCTCTCCTGAGCAAGTGTCAGTGATGCCTTGCATGCTGAATGCAAACCTCCATCTGCACTCAGTGCACCTTACCTGGCACAAACAGGGACCCTGTGCATTTGGGTTATGAAGCAGCTAGGTGGTCCAGTCAAAAACTAATCCCCAAATGGAAGAGCAATGAAGGTGAAAAGGAAGGGAGAAGTTTTTCAGTTGGTGCCAGGGCTTTTGGATGAAGCTAATCAGCATATCTGAAAACTCGATCCAAAAGCTTTCAAGAGTGGTACCAAAAGGCAGCAGTAAATTTAGTTTGACCCTCGTGTGCACTTGGCATTTTGCTGTGGTGCATTGGAGTATGTGGATGAAAAATTAACATGTTTCAAAACTGTCACTCTGCAACTGGTTCCAGGGCCCGTTCACTGCAGGGCACTTAAATATTACAAATGCTGCCTGGTTCAGCTGTGTCCCCTTGGATATGGCAATATCCTGCCATAACCTTGAGCGTGAGTTGTTTTCTCTGTCATGCTTAGCACTGGAGCTGGAATGACAGAAGTAGAAACCACCAGTAACTGGGACCTTCAGCAATCTCTTCTGTGGGCTATGGTGCTAACTTTCCCATTCAGGCAACACAAGGAGAATGGACTGGCTTGTGTTGTCTCTGTGATTCGTTGCATCTCTCAGCCATGAAAACAGCAAATCCACTGTAAAGCAGGGCTCTTCCAGCTCCATCAGATGTAACCTTTCACTGCTTTGTGAGTGGAGTAGTTGAGAGAGAAATGATGCAACCTGCTATCCAGTAAGGGGCAGGAATTAAATGTGCACAGGGCAAGAGGCTTTCCTGGGCCTCAGCTCATTTAAGGCAGGGTGGCCTTGCTGAAGTTAGCAGCACGTCTTTGGATCAGGTTTTCCTCTGCTTTACGTCTCAGGAGGAAAATGAGACCTGTCAGATGTTTGTGGAAGCCTTGCGCTTCTTGGCATGTTTGTTAATTTCGTGATAGCTTTTCAGATGTAATATTAATACTTGCAGCTTCTGTCTAGATGTTTGATTTGGTTAAGATCTGCCTTGGCAATACCATAGGGAGGGCAAATCCTCCATTCTTTTTCTCACGTCCTGTCCTTACTGAGCAAAGTTGGGGTGTTCTCTCTGCACCTTTCCAGCTTTTGTCTGCCCGAGGCATGCTGGCTCCTGAACAGGTTCCAGCCTGCCCCCCAAATTCAGACCACCTTAGGTGAGAGCAGAGCATGCTTGAGAGGCATCTGCAGATGTCTGACTCGCTTTTCATTTCTTCCCTTGCAAAGAGCAACATCACCAGGTGAGAAAACCCAGCAGGCAACCAACGAGTCTCTCCTCATCAGGAAATGGGGCTGCACAGAGAGAGCGAGCGCTTGCTTTTCAGACACGATCCTATAGGATCAGGGTTCTTGCAGTGTCAGGGATTTAAGACTTTTTAACTCCCCCTCCCCCCCTTTTTTTTTTCCCTGCTTGTCTGAGCAGCTCCGGGCTCCCCCGGCATCGCTTCAATGCGAGGACCCGTCTGGCACTACTTATGCCAGGTCCTGCCTCCCTCGCAGGAGCAGCAGTCTGCAACTTTTGCTGCTCTAGACAGCACTTCATCTCTGAGAAAGCAGAGCTCTGCAGAGTGGAATTGGGGTAAGAGAGGCAACTTTGGAGGGAGGGAAAGAGGGCTTCCTAACCTGGTTTAGTGGGAGATCTTTCCTTTGCATGCTTTTATTGTTGTTGTTTCCCTTTTTTTAGGAAGGAGGCATTTTAAAGGGAAATCCTCCCTCCTCTCTTCTAATTGATATGAGATTAAACCAAGTCCAACTTATGGTGGGTGACTGCTAATTAAACTTAATCCATTTCATTTCCTTTCTACCTTTTTAATTCTCCTTGGGACCGATGCGAGGGAGGCTGAATCAGAACAAATTATGATGATGATTTTTTTTTTTAATCCGCTTTTTAAAACGATAAGAAAAAAAGCAAATCAAACCCACTGCAATTACTCGTCGAGAGCTCTGTTTCTGCATTCTCTGCCGATGGCTGCTCCAGTCAGGTGGTGGGATTTCAGTGCCGCTGGGCTGGTGCAGTTGTGCTGCAGTCCGAGCCCCGTGCTGAGCTGCAGCGCCTTTGCAGGAGTGCATCAGGACGCGCCGGCTCGCTGCTGATGCAGCACTTCGCGAAAGGAAACTTCCTGCATCCCCCTCCTTCCCGCACCTCTCCGCTCTGTCACCCCTCAGCCGGGGGCTGCGCGGCGAGATCGGGGTCGGGGGGGGCGGAGGGGAAACGGGAGCCCGCAGGATCCTGCGGCTTTAAGGGTGCGGCGGAGCCGGCGCTCCCCCCGCGCCGCAGAGCCCCGCCGGGCGCCCCAGCCCCGCTCCGCAGCCCCCCCAGCCGCCCCCCCCGGCCGCCCTCCCCGTGCCCCGGCACCGGGCTGAGGGAGTCCCGCAGTGCCCGGCGCACAGCGCGGCTCCGGCGCCCTTCTGCCGTGTCCTTGTGCTCTCGTGTCTGCTGATCCGGCCTTTAGAAGGCAGCGTGTGAATCCAGGCAGGGTGGTCTCGTGCCCTCTGAGAATGAATGCCTTCAAAAGTTAAATTTAACCTGGAAATGCCTTAGCGCAGCTTTTTGCTCCAGGAATATAACTCGCGTTTCTGGGAGAAATGTGCATTCCTCATGCTATTTGCTAATGGTGTGAGGAGTGCGTTTATACCTGCAAAGTATAAAAATTCACTTGGACGTGGAGGTGCTTGGCAGCAACTTGCGTTTCCCTATTTTAAAACCAGCTCTGCTAACTGCAAGGTACCTTCTTGCCAATCCCGCAGACTTTGTAGCTGTATGAATTAATGGGGGAAGGGGGAAAAAATGCAGTTTGTGCAATTACCGATTCTGTTGAAATAGCAGTGCAGTGAGCTGTGCTGAAATCCCTGTAGATAGGGATTTCATTCTGTGTACCCGTGTCGGGGGGGAAGCAGCTGGTTGTTACCGCACTGCCCATGTTAGGTCCCTGGGGCTGCTGTGGAGTTGCTGCTGGATGACATTAGCAGTGCCTGAAATGACCAAGTATTTGACTTGCCCTTTTTTAGTGATGTCCCTCACCATCAGGAAGGGTGTTCTTGGCCCCACTGAGGCAGAGGCAATTGTCTACGATTTTGTTTGAGTGGTAAGTGCGTATTTACATTGATTACATCTATAATTATGGTGGGTTTTTTATCTTAGACTTGCACAAGGACTGGGGAAAGTCAGGCAGATCTGTAGGAAAGGTAAGGATTACCCTCATGGCAGAGGAGGGAAGCTGGGACCAGAGCTCCATCTCTCAAGGTCATGCAGCGCAGGCTGATGGTAGAGGAGCGGCTGGGCATCGTCAGCTGCAAAGACTTTATTAAGTGCAATGAAACTTATGGGGATTCCATCAGAGCTCTTTGGCCTCTGTCTTGAGGGTGCAAAAGGAATCAGAGGTAACGTAAGGCGCAAACCTTTAACTTTGTGTGATGTGAATCAAGAGCTGAAGTGATAGAGAACCTCAAATCGGTTGTGATGCGGAGGCAAGAAGTCTCAGCTTGCTGAGGCTGTTACTTACATTTTCCTTATGTCATCATATCGATGAGTTAAGAGACTTCATTTGAAGTACTTATGCCTAAGTTTGGCGTTTTTGAAGAACCGCTCTAACTGCTGGAATGGGAGCAAAATTGTAGTAACTGAACTGATGTCAGGCGTGGTGTAAATCACTGAGGGCTAAGGAAGGTGATGGGGTGCTCCAAGATATGGGTGCTGCGAAGGCAACTAGCATAAAGGTGTATCAGTCTGAGCCTTTACAACAAAAAATGCTGCAGAAACAATAAACTGCTCTCAAGTTGAACAGGAGAAGAGGCTTCATCAGAATTGTTAGAAGTCACAAAAGGGTACTGCCAGGGAAATGGCTGCCTCCTCTGGAGTTCAGCTCTCATAAGTGAGCACAAGATGGTTTTGAAAGGACTCCTTAACAATCTGACGGGATGACTGTACCAGGTATAGAAAGCCAGAATGATCACAGAGGGCAAAAATGAGCTGAATGGAGGCTTGTGCGTTTTGCACAGGAGCCTGTGCTGAAGTGTCATCCTGTGGTGATCTCTGCAGGTGAAGTACAACTGAGGATGCACTACTGAAAGCAAACTAAGGGCAAAGAACCCCTCAGTGCTGAGCAATGGGAGGACAGGTTGCAAAAGATGAGCCAACACCTGAGTGCCAGGGAGAGGGAGGGAAGGAAGGAGGATGTACCCAATGCCCTGTCGTATCCAATGCTGCCCCAGCAGGTCTTGCTTTGCACACCTGAGGCATCTTCAGTACACATTAAATCATAGTAGGAGCTCACAGCACCTCTATACCACCTCAGACTTTTGTACCATGCCCACTGTGATAAATATCCAGAAAGAATGAATTTAACATGTCAGTGCACTGAAAAGCCTGAGTCAGTGTATAAATTGTGTTTCTGAAATCTAGATGGTGCTGCATCTGGTGAAAGACTGTATTTTGGCTGATTTCCTCCTTTAATGCCCATCTCTGTTCTGGAAAGCAGTTTGTTTGTTTTTCTGGCTGCTATTAATGCTAGATGAGTTCTAGCATTTGGGCTGCCTGGCTGCCACTGCTGGTTGTTTGGTTTTTGTGTAAGGTATCTTGAAACAAGTGCTAGCCTTATAACTTGTAAGGAAGATTATCACCTGCTCTTGGGGTTCGTGAGCTTAAAGATCTGCCACACCAAATTCTTCTTGGTTAAGGCCAGCACTGGCTCAGAGCTCAGGCAGTCTGCTCCACCACGTGCTTAATGAGCGGGACTTAAATGGTGATTTTTTTCTGTTATCCATTTCCAATGGCTGGTATGAAAATGGTTAAGAAAGACTGGGTCAAATGACAGCATGTATTTTTGGAGGAGAAGGTCATGGATTCTGTGTGGTGCTCCACTGCAAAAGGCATGAATCCTTTAGATATTTGGGTATGTCTACAGTTTAACTCTTGCCCTTGATGGTGCTTTGTCAAATGCGGTGCGCTGCAATAGCAGGATGTATGACGGGCTCTACAAATCCTGCTTGTTTCCAAGATAATGTGCTTCTTTTCCCCTGCCCCCCTAATTAAATATATGCTCCCTGGGTATTATGTAGCACTGCAGAAAACTTGCTGTGAATTGCTTTCTTGAAAGAGGTTTGGTTTTGAGAGTAGAAATTGAGGTGATATGAGGAAGGGTCCCTTATCTGCTACAAAGAGGAATTTAAAAATTGCTGTTGGACCCACCTGCAGAGGCACTGGCAGTGCTGGTTCAGGAAGACAACCCTGTCCTTCCCCAGTAACTGTCAGGCGTTCAGCACTTCTGCCCATTTTCTCCACAAACTTGGAAGATTTGGAGTGGGGCAAAGGAGAGAGGCTGCTCCTTAAAAAACCTCTGCAGATTCTTCCACTTGGCTCTTGCACTGCAGAATGTGGAGTGATGGGGAATGCAGGGGGCGGAGGAGCTGTTGGCTGTCTCAGTTGTGCAGTGTGATGCACCAGTGTATTAAAAAGCCTTACCAGCTGCTGTAAATTGCTTTCAGCCCATCCCCGTCTGACATGTGAACACAAGAATTCCCATGTGCCAGGAATCTTAATATTTGTTGGTTTTTTTCCCCTCTATTTCTATGCCTGGGCACAAATGTCCTTAAGATGTAATTTTTCCAGCTCAACCGTTAGAATTTCTAATTATGCTGGGAGAGCTGAGCTGCAGCAGGCTTGCTGTTCAGCTGCCCTCCTTGTGCCTTTCCCCTGCTTTTCAGACAACTGGTCTTTTTAGGAGGGAGAGTCCCTACTGCTGAGTGAGCAAGAACTGAAATTTGGCAAATCTAAATGGGTTTTAATTTGCATCAATATTCTGCAGAAAATAACTGTTTATAAACTGAGGGCGAAGCTTACCTCATTTGAAAAGCTTACATGTGATGAACAGAAAGTACTCTGTTCTTAAGGAACAAAATTAATGAAGGATATACTCACTGAAGTTATTCCACGTTTGGTTTAGCAGCAAAAGTTGTTGAATCCTGCGAAAACAAAATGAGGTCTTTGCTCAGTGAGATATTCAAGCAGAGCACAGAATTGGCCTTGAATGAGCTGCTGACCTTGAATTGTTGGTGAAAAAAGTTGAGATTACAATATGTGGATTGCAATTTAGCATCAGTCCTAAGTATGTTGTCAGTAGCTCCATTCAAAGAAGATGGAGAGTCATCTGATTAAATACACTTTGATTAAACTAGGGGGGGATAAAGGGGAGAGATTTTCAGATTTGAAGGTCGCTATCAGACGGGGAAGAACAGTGGGGAAGATGTTGGTTGGGGCCATCCCTGACGTGCTGTTATAGCTCCCAAGCTCAGAAATGCTTCCCTACGCATCCCTTCTCATATGGGATGCCTAAGTGCAACTTTATGCATTGCAAATCTACTTTTTTTGGGAGAAGTAACTGCTGTGCCACTGCAGCAGTGCTGTCGGCAGCAGAACATGCAGCCTGTCTCCTCGTGCCTTTGTGGAAGTGCTCGAGTGCCCGCTGTGCTTCAGAGCAACACTTGAACCTCTCCAGGCAAAGATGGGCATGGAGCAAATGTCCTTGAACTGGAAGGCAGGAGGAAACTGTGCACTGAAACCCATCTCTGGGTTAACCTGGGCCGTGAATGAGCTTGTGGGTTAGGATGGGGTCGCAGCCATGAGAGAATGGACCTCAGGCTGAATACTGGGATGTGATCCTGGCTCTGAGGCCTTCTTGCCCATGGAGCTATTAGAAGCAGCATCTCTCAGGGGAGAGGTGCTCTGCAGAGAAGCTGTGTAAATGAGGCTATGGCACACAAAGGGTCAAACTGAGCAGGATCCTTGAGTGTACCTGGAGGAGTTTAGAGGAGGGGTGGTACAAGTGAGACTGGGACCTGCAGACAGGTGAGGCAGTCCTTCAGCCTCCAATTACCACGTGTCAGCTCCTCTGCTCCGGTTAGGTGGGGGAGAAGTGCAGAGGAGGGAACTCTTTGTGGTTTGCTGGCAAGTCACCCTCTCTTTGATGCACTGCAGCAAAAGCCCTATCTGAACTCTTCAGCGAAGGACATTGCAGGGATGTGGGGGGGAACAACCGAAAGATGCTGCAGCCAGCACTGTGACAGCCAACCCCTGTCCTCTGCTCCCCCCACAGTCATTTAGCAATTGAGTTGGCCAAGACCCTTGCCCTTTGTTTGCAAGTAGAATGCAGTGTCCTTTTCCTGGATGTCCTTCAGTTGCAATGAGGGATGGTGCTGCCTGTGGGCATCTCCTCGAGGGGTTTTATTATAGCAATTTCAGTAACAGCCATGGAGAAGAAGCAGCAAAGCAATGAACTGAACTTGGGTGCTGAGCCACCACTGCAGCATCTGCTCTGCACCTGCCCGAGCCAGGATGCTTTAGTGTTCTGGGAACTGAAATGATGGATGTAGCGCATCGCATAGCGGCATGTTGGTGGTAAAGGAGTGCAGAGCAGGGAGATGGATAACTGCTGATGCAGTGCAGGTGACACTTGGACTGTTGTTGCTGCAGCATGCGCAGGGTGTCTGGACTGAGACAAGATAAATGACAATTCATGCATCTTATCTACTAGGAACTGAATCTCTTCAATTCATAATAGCCCATTTTTGCCCACCTCCCGCCCCAACAAATACATGATTACTGCAGAGAATGTGGCATCCTGCAGGCCACACGGTCAGAATACCTGTTCTGCCCCTCCTAGAAGAACTGCAGCTGAAGCAGCTCAGGGTAGAAGATGACCCCAGCGCTCTATGGGCCAGCTGCAGTCTGCGGAATTCTGGAGCGCTCTCAAAGGGGATGTCCTACTGTGCTGCTTCCAAGCTGGACCTCCCTGCGGCACAGCCTGCGGGCAGAGCAGCGTTTAGCCGCCGTGCTCTGGAAGGAGTTGCAGGAAGGTATGGTAAGGCCTTTGAATGGTTAATGTTAACCTTTAAGTCCTCATACTGCAGTCACAATATTGAGATAGAGAGGGGACACTTGCTTGAATTAACTTATGTGCAGTTTGTTGCAGCGTTAGTAAAATAATTGCTTATCATGGGAGGAACAAAGTTTGCAGGGGAGTTGAGATGTAGGAAAACTTGCAATAGCAAATTTTGCCTGTTCTGACCTTTCCTGTACAATGTCCAAGTTGAACACGTATGCGATGAATGTATTTCTGCTGCTAGATAGCATTCATGATATTAATACTTAGCTGATGTTTATTTTCAGGCTCTCTATTTTAAGAAACTGACTCAGATTTACATGGGATGAGTGCTTCTGGTAACAAAGCTCTTAATGCAGAGCCCAGTTACTGGCAATGCTGGTGTGTTTTGTTGTATAAACAACTTGCATGGCACAATATCTAAAAACAGCCACTAGAACTGTGAACAAGGCACTGGCATTTGTGTGCCCGTACAGCTTGATTTGTAGCTGAGTTCTTTCTCTGCGTCCTGAAGGGCTGCAGTTGCAGCCAAGAAGGATGCAGAAACCTTGCATGCTTTCAAAAGCTTTGAACTGCTGCAGTTCTGTTCTTGATGACTGCTCTGTGCAGTGCTGTCTGGATGGGCTCCAAGCTGCAGAAATGGGTGGGGAATTGAGTCAAGGATTGATTTAGGAAAAGCACTTACTGCATGGGAGTCATGTCAAGAGGAGTCATGGTACTGCAGCAGTGGTAGAGGAAGTGTGGCCAGGGTAAAGAGAGATGTGTCATCACTGCTGGCCCTGTGCAGTTGCCTATTTGTGAAGGCAGATGCTGCTGCACGGACTTCCCTCCCTATGCAGCTCTGCAGCTTGGGCACCCGAACTGGACCCCATTGCTGGCTGGCTGGCAGTTTCATTTCTTCTGCAGATGTGAAGCATGCAACAAAAATAAATACCTGCAATCTGAGAATCTAAAGAGGGAGGAAGAAAAGATCTCTTGAACAACCTGAGCAAAGTGGCTGTTCACCTTGTGAACTGGTAGGAAAAAGCATGATGAGCAACCCCTGCTGTGCTTCTGAAGGACTCCTGCATCTGCACTCATCCATACTGCTGCAGCTTTGTGACCCTGGGTGCCTGCAGCCCTGGTGGAACATCTGCCATGGAATGAACATGCATGTTGTGATGCCTCAGGGGCTGCTGGCTGCCTGTCCCCCAGCAGAGGGAGGCAGCCGTATGCGGAGTTGCATGCATGCAGCTGCTCTGTGCTCTGTCAACCTTCCTCTAATTAAAAAAAAAAAAAATCCCTCACCAAGAAGAGTCATATCTCTTGCTGCTTAATGATAAAGCCTTTGAATAGCAGAGATTTGCTACCTGTAATTGCTCCAGCTAATCCTACCAGCAAGCACTGTCCTTCACCTCGACTACTATTCTTAGTTCAGTCCCTGTTGGATGCTTGACAGGGTAAATGCTAAGGAAAGATTAATTGAATGAGAGAATTTGAAAGTATTTTCATGTAAAGCCATGCAAGAGATTGATGGAGACCCTGCTCTCCTCCTTTTCTGCAGGAGGTAAGTCAAATATTGATATGCATGCTAAGAAAGCGGAGGAAATGCTAACGAACTTAGTGACCTGTGGTTAGCCCTCACCCTACCCAAGGGAGTTGACTGAATGACTTAAGTTTCTTGTGACTCTGCTCTCGTGACCTTAGGACAAAAGTCTGCCATTTGTCATCTTATGTTTTTTTAATCTGTTGCTGGATCTCCAGCTTGCTGCTCTTCATCTGCTCCATCAGCTAATGAGCAGGATCCCTGTGCCACCCAGGCCCTGCCCTCATGTGAGAGTGCAGCACTGGGAGGAGAGACGTGGTTCTGGAGGAGATCAGAGGCTGTCTGAAGAGTTGTCTGCTGTTACAGGAGTAACATGACTGCTGTGTCATTCAGCTTTCCTGCCTGAGTCTACAGGGACAGCATTTGCATTGCAGGAAAGTAGAATATGTCAGAGTGCCTCAGTGTTGGGCTTTTGCCTGGCTGGGAGCTTCAGTGTCTCAGTCCATCTGGCACAAGTCCTTTCTAGCAGGGCCATTGCAAGCCATGCTGATGTGTTGAGGTATAGCTGCACCTAGTATTTATTTCTGCGTGCCTTTTGCTGTGTGGCATGTGGAAAGCTGGTATGTGTGTGTCCTTGCTTCAGTTTATATCTGATCAGCAGGCAGAGAGACAATCAGAGGAAAATCCTGGTTTTGCAACTGGTGCACGGCTGAGCAAAACCACCAAGACACCAGAGTGGATGGGGTGCTTCAGGTGGAGCAGTCAGATGCTTCAGTCATTACTGCAAACACTCAATGGCCTGGATCTTCAGCCTTTGCTCTGTGCTTGAATTACTGTGGGTCCTTCTGCTAATTGTTCTGCTTCTGTTTCTGCAAAACAGGGAAATGTTCACAGGCTATTTTGAGGCCTAATAGTCCACCAAATGCAATGAATTTGCTGGTGTCCTTGGAGACTAGGAGCTCCTGGGAGATGATGCTCTTGGTGATGTCTGAACAGGTTTTTGGCTATGTAATGAGGCAGTGCATGGGTGTAATGTACCTGAACTGCTGTGTTCTGATGGGGGAAGCTAATTAGCACGTGGTAAGTAGGGGTAACTGCTACATTAGTCCATCACCTGTGAGGTCATCTTTCAAATAAAATATCTTAAATATCATATTTCTTCACTCTGACATGAGACATGCTTTCATAAATGACTACTGAGATATCTATGGATACATTCCTCCACCATGTTCACTGATTACTTGTCTTTTTAAACCCAGCACAGCTGGCAATTGCAATACCATCTGTGCAGCCAGACGTGGGCAGCCAGGACACGGACTGAGGAGGCTCACTGAGCTCTGCCTCATCACAGTCTTGCTGTTCTTGCTGCCAGAGCTCCAGCAGTTCATTTTGTTACTTTTTCATTGTATTGAGGCAAAAGGAAACCCAGCACTGTCAGGTGTTTTTGTTCTATGTGATTTTTTCCCTCTGCTCTGAAGACAAAAAAAGTTGTTTCATACTGGCTTTGTTCCATGCAGTTAGGTGAACGTTGTGCTCATTCTTCACATAACCTTTTCTTTAAAGAAAACACTTACTGGCCCCGGAAATACGGAGAAGGTGACTGTTGCAAGCCTATTTTTGTCTGCCTATAACTAGAACCCACACAGACTTGAAACATGAATGTAAAATTTAAAGCAAAACTAACTGGGCATGATGCTCTCAGGGTGACAGCAGCCTGTGTGCCAAAGACAGAGAGGAACAGTGCTGACCTCTTTGGGAGCTGCCCCTCTCCACTCGCTGATTGCAGGCTCAGTTGTTTGCTTCTTCTGATGTCAAATGCTCACTGTTAGATGTTTCAGCTCTTCATCTGATTCCTTTTCTCCTCTAAACTTTTATGAATTGGAAATAGGAATATGTTTATATGCAGAGGACATGGGAGTTTATTCAGACTGTAGATGCAGCTGTAATTTCCTGTGGGGACATTTCTTGGGTTGCAAGACTATTGCTGCTTCCACGCAGTTTTAGATCTTGAAAGTCTGTGTTAGCAGTTCTGCAGCCAGAGAAAGGATGTAGGTCTTTCTAATCCTGAGTCTGGTTTCTGTAGTGCTAAGGTTGTTCTTTAGCTGACATTATGTGAAATGGTATGGAGAATAGAAATACGTGGCATGGCTTGTTGGAAAGCTGTCTTTAGGCTTGCAGGAAATTGAATAATAGAAATGATCACTGTGCTACTCCATGGCTTTTTCTCCCATGCTAGCTTAGCTTTCTGCTGCAGCATAGCAGACCGCTTCACTTTGAACAGCTGTCTAGCATCCCTAACAGATGCTCTTTGTAGAAGCTGTTACTTAGACTGAAAGAATTACTAAATGTTTCCTCAGCTTAAAGTAGGCTTCATGTTTGCACTGCTCCAAGGGTAGTGGTGGAGGCTGTGTCTGCAGTGCATCTGCTGAGTAGCAGCATATTCACTGATACCGGTCACTTTGCTCTGGATTGATGGCTGTGCAACTGAAGAGACTTTGCCCCCGTCTCATTAGCCATAATTACCCTTTACAAAGTATGCATATGCACGCATGTGCACCTGCACCAGCAGACAGCCTATAGAGAAACAGCCTCCAAAGGAGCTCAAGAGAGCTGGATCTGTGTCTGAGCTGCCAGGTCATTGGGTTGTCCTCCTCTTGCAGCTTCTCTTAGGCTTATGTTCGAGTTCTGAGTGGTTAATGAGCCCTGGTCTCCAGCCTGCATCCACTCAATTGCTGCAGGTAAAACTTCAGCAGTGAGTGCAGTGATTATATGCTTAGACCCCAGCTGTTATTTCAAGTCCAGCTGGCAGAAGAAATGTCTTCATGCTCTCAGACAATGGCAAAATAAAGAGGTATCTGAGTCAGGAAGCACGCCCTCACTGAGCTGATACTTGTGTTAACTCCTGATAACACAGGCTATGAGCTTGTGCACACAGACAGTTAATCCATCTCTGCTGAAGTATGGTGAGATAAACTGAAGGCACTTGTTCAAGCATATGATGCTACACTTAGATGCCTTTCCCATTCACTTGTCGCTCAAGTTTCCTGACTTAGACTCCAATCAAGATATTTCCACAAAGGCAGATGTAAAACAGGTTATTGTGGTTTGTCAGGTTTGTATGAAGACCTTGAGCTGTGTTTCAGCCACCTTACACTTAGCTTCTGGGAAGTGCTCATGAGACATTGCCAAAGGGCTTGTTGAGTAGGCATGAATTCTTTATATAATAAATACAACTGTGAACACAATAAATGCTGTTGTACATGCAGTATTTATGTCTAATACCAGGCCAATGCTGCATTTAAGGCAAATGGTTTCTATGTTTGGCAGAAGGGGACCTTTGCAGAGTCCTGCTGTGCTTACCTGCTCTTCTGAAGAAGACTTGGAAATGTATCTTGGGGAAAGCCTGAATTCTTTACCTGCTTACCAAAGACTTTGTTGCATGTATGTTAAAGGAATGCCCTTTTTAAGGGGAGAGAAATCATGTGTTAGTGACTTCTGAATCTGTAGTGGTTCCTTTAGATGGGATAGGCTGGAATGGATGGAGATGGTGTGGAGAAATGCAGCCATCTGATGGTACTGTTTTGCCCTTGGCAGGTGAAGTGGCAGCGTGGTGTGTCACGTCTTGGATACAGGATGGAGATCAACAAACTGGCACTGTGGAGACAGTAGGTAATCTCCCTGTACTTACATATCTTACATAGCTGGCGTTGAAACCTACTGCCAATGTCTGTGCGCAGTACAAGTTTTTAATTAATGCATGATATTGTGATAGGGGTAACTGTGAAGGTAATGTATGAGTTCAGGTAAATCTCCTTTTGTATCATAGTTCTTTGGAGTTTGAGACTGGAAGGGATCCACTGCAGTAATCTGACAGCTGAACAGCAATAAATCATTTAGCTAGTCTGATAGCTTGCTGGGTTGAACCAGAATGCTGGAAGGGTGAATCACCTTGATTTGAAGATTAAATAAACCACTATTAGCTAGCTACTGAATTTCAGTCCCTATCGTCCTGTCAGAGTTTCTGTTTAGTTGAAGCTGCATCCCTGCAGTTGGCCTTCAGCCGGGGTTTTTCTGCCTCCATCTGCTGCAGTTGTGCTGTCATGGAGCAGCAGCATGCAGCATTTCTCTCTAAGAAGTGCTTCCTACCCTGTAAGCAGGTTGCCTGAAGGCAGCTTGGTTTAGCAATAAGGGCACTCGCTGTCAGTGAGATGGGTTCAAGCGCTTCTTAAGAGTCATAGGGCCTTAAACTCTCATCAAGTGTAAGCTGAGCTGTAACTACATCTGTGAGCTGCTTTCTGAGCTCTGGAGAGCTTCCACTGGTGAGACCCATCCTTTATGAGCCTGGGAAGGATTATGGCTCTGAAGTGGCGACAGCTCTTTCAGGGTAGAGGCAACAGTTCCCCCTCGTGGGGCAGGGGGCCAGTCTGCCTTCAAAAACTGTTCAGCCGTGGTGCCAGCATGCCTGTGAGAAGCCTTGGATTGCTGGCTTCCAGATACGTGCACTTTAATGAGGTTGTTAAGCTTAATCTTTCTATTCAACTATGAAATGTCTGAACTGTCCGGGCAGCCATCAGAATTCCCTTGTTCTGTGGTGGTTGCAGATAAAATGTATTCACAGCATTTAGACCTCCTTGGGTGATGTCAGACTAATACCCACCTGTGCTTGCCAAATCTCAAGCATTTGGCTTCAAACCCTGCATTCAGAGGTAGCTTCCATGCCTGCCTTAACCTGTGGCGATACCCTAATGCCAACCCCAAGGAACCAGCATGCAGCCTGGAGCTGGCTCAGCCTCAGGGGTGCCCCTGGGGATGCTCCTCTGCAGCTGCAGCCTGGCTGAAGCGATGCAGGGATGGATGGCTGCTCTGCAGGACCAGGGGGATCACAGCACAGAGTGGTTGGGGTAAAGTAATTTCATGCACACGAGTAGAAATTAATCCAAGCTGTCTCAGTGTGGTTCCCTCAGCCACCTTTCATCTTTCTAGCTATTGTTACCTTTTTTTTTAATTTATTTTTTGAAAGTTTTCTGCGTTCAGTTGGGCGATCAGAAGCAGCTCTTGCTGGACACTGCCTTGCTGAGTGGGGGCACTTGACCTCTGGTGAAAGCTTTGGTGTTTGTGGCACTTTCTAAATTGAAGGTGCAATCAATTGCTGTTTGTAAATATGCCAGCAAGTAATTTTGTTTATATAAAAACTGAGGGAATTGTTGGCTTAGAGGCAGAGATAAGACATTTTTCATTCCTTGGCAAACCATTGCCTTGCTAACAGGGAGATGCTGGCACTTCAGGGCAGCTGGGCACAAACTTTTTCCTACATTCAGCCCTTTTCTTGCTTCTAGAACAGACATTTCTCCCCTATGCTCGTCACTCTGGCCAAGAGGACTTGGAATCTAAGAGAGAATGGTAAATATCTGGGCTTGAGCCTGTTTTATAAACACGTTCCAGGGCCTCAATGTCTTTCTTGCATTTCTTTCTTGCGTGTCTTTCTTGCAACATTTTTATTCCTGCCCCTCTTCCCAAAATAGGGAACTTGCAAATTTCTTTTCCTAATGTACAGACTGAGACCAGGAGGCCGTGCAGTGCTGGGGAAGTACAGCTCAGCCAGTGGAGCCTGACAGGGTCTAGCTGAGCTTGCAAGAGAGTGACTTGTCAAATTGAATTCCTTTTTAATAAATACAGCCTTCGGAGCAGCCTGCAGACCAACAGCGCAGCGAAGGCTTCATCTGGAGGAACTGAAAGCAGCAGGGTTGAGAGGAAGCAGATGCGGGACGTCCTTGCATCCACTGTGCAACAGCAATTAACAGCTGCCGGGATCGAGGCGCCCCGGCTCTCCTGCAGCTTTGCACAGGAGCCGGGATCGCAGTTCGGGGCGGGCGGGCCGGCAGGGGAAGATTCGCCCCCCTGCGGCCGGTGGCTGCAGCACGAGTCCCGGTAGTCTCACCACGGACCGTGATGCGACCGAAGCCGCGTTACATTGCTAAGGGAGAGTCCCGCATTCCTCCCCACGTGGCTTCCCTCGGGGGAGATGAAAGCCAGCCCTCGCTGCCATGCGTTGAGCCGGGGGGGGCGGCGGGGCTGGAGCCGTGTGAGCCGGCAGCGTGGGGGAGAGGCTTCCGTGGGACTTGTCTGGGCTTGTTCGGGCCTCGGCCCGGCCCTGGCCGTGCGCTCGCAGGGATCGCATCGCTCGGTGCGGATGAGCCCCAGGTGCGGGCGGTGCCGTGCGGTGCCGGGCTGCCCGCCTGCTCTGCTGCGCGGCCCGCGGCTGCCCGGGCAGCGGGATGCGAGGCGGCACGGAGGTGAGCTTCCCGAGGTGCTGGGGTCTCGCAGGGGCACGCACGGGAGCTGATCTGTTATCGGGGTGTGGTGTTGGCTTGGCGCTCCCTTTGCTTTCCCTTCGTGTTGCCCCTTCGCCCGCACGCTGGGATGAGGGGTCCCAGGAAGAACCGGCGCCCATAAAAGCAGCCGTGCCCAGTTTTGTGCCCGGCTCTTTGCAGGGAGCTGCGGCTGTGCTGCTCTCACCGAGCGCCAGCTGTTCTCTCCGTCCTGTTTCCAGTGCTGCTGCTGGCTCTGTAGGCTGTTCTCACAACCATCTTGTGATGGAAAGGGGTAACGTGGGGAAAGAGAGCCCTACTGCGTGCCGTTTGATTGAGCAGCAACGAGCACCTTAGCCGCAGCTGCCTGTGCAGTGCTCACCTGCTTGGTGGGCAGTTCCAGGTGTCTGTGCAAACTGCCCAGCGCTGCTGTCCTGCCCAGTGGAACTGTCTGGTTCTCTCTATCTAGGCAGCTATTGGATTACACGGGAGGTGAGGGCTTGCTGGAAAGAACCGGCTCAGATGAGAATGGAAGAAGACACCAGGAGTCACTTCAGATCAGAGGTAAGCCTGTAGCAGCCCATCCGAGCTCGCTGAAGTACATCTGTGTGCACTGCACAGGCCTGTGCTCTGGTGTTCGGTGGTGTTTCCCATTCTGCCTATCTGGGATGTGTGGATGGATGTGAAGTTTTTCCTCTGTATTTTGAAGGGAGGGCCATGCTTAACTTTTTCACCCGTGGTACAAAATGATGTAATTTGTAAGCAAGATACACCTCAATGTGTACAGTTTGTTTTGGTATTTTATGGGCTGTGTGCTCAGTTTGCTTTGGAGTTCCCATTTAGCCAAAGAGAGTTTGGTTGATTATTGACTTAATAATGTGGCATGGGATGCTTTTTAATTTTTCATGTAGCGGACTAGAGATAAAGTGGGTTATTTTGCAGGAGCTGAAAGGGATCATGTACTGCTTGGTTACAATTGCCTTTCTAGGGTAGCTTCCCTAGCTGTGCTGCGGGCAGCACAGTGCCCATCCCCAGCCTTGCTTTCAGTGTGCATCTCATCTGCTTGCACAGATGGAAAAGCCAGAAAGTGCTGAAAACAATCGTGGTCATCACATCTCCCCCATGGTTTGGTGGTGCATGAGGAGCACCTTTCAGCACAGAGGATGATGGCAACTTCTGTCGGTCTGTGTTTGGAAGAGAGGGCAGAGGCAAGTTCAGAAGGAGGTTGAGAGATCCTTCATTGTTCTGGCAAAGGAGGAAGCTGTGCTTGACAAGCAGGAAAGGACAGAACTGCTGTGACAAAGTGAAATGTGTGCTGTGAGTCACACTGGCGTTGTCTCCTCTGTCCCAGCAGATGGAGTTGCAGGGGGCAGGTCAGAAACTTCTTGATTTGGTTAACCTTGTCTTTCCCAGGCTGTAAAACCTGGGCTTCTTGACTGGCATGCGGAGTAGGCATGAGCTGCTGACAGCTCTTGAATCCGGGTTTATGATCTATGGCTAATGCTCATGCATTGCTTGGTTAATGAGTCATGGGTGCTTAGGTGTGGTGCACAGCCCTGAGAGCTGCGGTGCACTGTGCTCTGCCCGTCTCACATACTGAATAAGCAGGACTCCAGGACAGCCTGGTGTGCTTTGCTTTGCTGCAGGATGGAGCCAGCCAGGGGATGGAGTAACTTTGCTTCCAGGAGCTATTTTGGTGTTACAGCCTTGGATAGATCTGTCTTTTTCTGGAGTCACTGCTGGAAAGCATTCTGTCCGTGCCACGTTTCCAGGGATTAATGCCACTTGTGTGGATGTGAGAGCTAACTCAGCTGCTAGCAGAGCTCTGAGCTGTTTCTGTAAGCTCCAAAACAGCAAATTTGTAAAGCCCTTCTCTGAGATTCTGTGCAGGAAGATCCAATGTTATGGCATTTGACAAATGGTCATGGAGAGTATGTGTCAGAATGTGAGCTTCTGCTAAAGTTTTTGGGTGATGAAATTCAATTTGTGTGGGTTTTGTTTAAGTTAGATAAACTTTGGGAGTGAGGGAGCGTTGTGTAAAGGAAGGGGAAGAGATAATATGTGGGAAGTTTGGTGTGTGAAACACCAAGGTGTGTCAGCTCTCCTGGTAACACAAGTGCTGGCTGTCCTGACAGTGAGACTGGGCTGTTTTAAGGAGATTGCCATTGCAGTGAAGATGTGAGTGCTGGACATCTCTGAGCTTCTTTAGGAAAGAGGAAGCAAGGCAATGAAATGTTCCTTAAATGGTGTTTGGAGGTGAAGAGCAGGCTATACCAGGATGCAGAAATAGTGAGCATTTTGCTTCACGGAAAAAGAAAAGTGAAATAAAAAAATGAGGTGCACAGAATCCTGGAATGGCTTGGGTTGGAATGGACCTTAAAAATCATCCAGTTCCAGCCCTTCTGCCACAGGCCTCGTCCAAACTGTGTATGGGGCATCCACAGCTTCTCTGGGCATCCTGTGCCAGCCTTACCACCTCCATTGTGAAGAATTTCTTCCTTACTTCTAATAGAAGTCTATCTTCTCTTAGATGAACGCTGTTACCCCTTGCCCTGTCACTGTGCTCCCTGGGAACAGACCCTTCTCCAGCTTTATTTTAGCCCCCGTTAGGAACTGGAAGGGTGCTGTAGTGTCTGCTCCCACCTGGCAAATGAATTGCTTAACTCTGCTGTGGAGGAAGGTACAAGTCCAGTGCTTTGTATGGGAGGGTTTTTCCTGCACTGTGTGTGGAGGAGCTCAGTAAGCAAGGTGTATGTTAATTCCATGGCTTTTTCTTGTTTTCATGTGGGGATTTAATATTGCATAAGCCAGTGAGATTAGCAAGGCCCAGCGAGACCTGCAAGTGAAGATTGATTTGGATGAGATGTGGTAGATTTTAATTCCCATGCTTTTTAAGGGGTGGGAGAAGATTGTTACTCTGAAGGAAACGCAGGGGTATCCTTAACTGCACCATGCTGTGGGAGCATTAGTGTCTGTATTGCTGGATGGATGAGGTGAGGTGATTCTGGCTGATAGACACAGCTGTCCTGTAGGTCGTAGTAATGTAACCTGCACTGCTTTCCTCAATTTTCTCTACTGTATCTCAGTTTTTGTGCTTGTCAGAGCGCAGAAAGGTTTGTGGGAAGAAGCTGCTGAGGCAGATCTGGCTTCTATCTGCAACATGATCAGGGGCTACAAAACTGCAGCTTGTTCCCTGCTCACCTGCAGTAAGCGAGCCTGTGACCAAAGCTGTGCTGCTGTGAGCTGGGTGGCCAGCTGAAACCAGGAGGGTTAGGAATGTGGCAGACTGGGGCTCTGCCTTACGCCCATCGATCTGCCTGCTGCTTACCCATCCTGGCAATTTTTGCCTGTGTCTGTGCTTTACAGAAAGGAGTTGGTAGCGTGCATTGCTTTCCCTTAATTCTACTTTGTTTCAGGCAGCCTGTGACTCACTGCGAAGGTATTGCCCTGTGTTCCTACAGCCTTGAGGCTGGCCTGGTGGCAGAAGGTGGGGTGGAGTCGCAGCTCTATCAAGAAAGCCGGAACTGCCTGAGTTAGCAGTGGCTCTGAATAACGAAGCAGGTGTCTGCACCTCCCTGGAGCACAGCGTCCCAGCGCCGGCAGCAGAAGGCTGGAGTCTGTCCAGAGCTCCGATGGACTTGGGGTGCTGCTGCCTGCAGGATCGCCTCCTACAGAACTGTAAGGAACAGATAAATCTCTCCTCTAGGGCTCTGTCAGCGCATCTCATAAGGAAAGCTTCTCCTGTATGATTAATGGAAGGCAAACGGGAGATGTTAAGCTGTTTGTCTTGTGCTTGGGGGATTAATATTCTGTAGGAAGCTGGGAGATGAGAAGTGACAGAAGTATGATTGTGTTGAGCAAGCATTGTAGGAGTTGTAACATAGAACTGTATCACGGACAACTTGTTTGCATCCCCCAGGCGTTACAGTAGGAGATATTATAATAAAAACTAATTTGTAAAATTTAGGAGAAACTAACCCAAAACCCAAGATCTGCATATTGTAGGGCTATGTGTTAAATCAAAGTCAGAATTTATCAAATGTATTATCTTAAAAAGAGGAACCTGTCTTTTAAATTACAAGTCAGAAAAACTGTTTGGAGAAGTAAGATGTTTTTACTCTTCTACCTGAAGGCTGATAATAGCAAAGCCAAGCAGCTTTAGGACATGGGACAGAATTTGCTCTTGTTCCACAGCCGCTGCTGGAGATTTACTGCAGCTTGAAGATGGTTTTTCTTGGCATGGCAGTTCATCCTAGTCAGCAGAATAGGCTCAGCTAGACACAGCTTTTGAATCTGTGGTGTAGAAATGGACAAGGTTGCTGAAATAGCTGTATGAAAAGATTGAGTATCCTGACCTAGTGGAGAAATTAGCCTTGCTTTAAGTAGGCTGTTGAGCTGGCTGATGTGCAGGAGTGTCTTCTAACACAAATATTTCTGAACTTTGGAAACTGTCATTTAATCTTTTCATTTGGGTTTCCTCCTGTTGCTGAATTTCACCCAGAAGTTTCACAGGTGAAAGTTGAGCTTTGCTTAGCCTTAAAACAGGAGTATTTGAATCCCCAGTGAGAGAGGATCTGTTTGCATCAGGCTTCCAGCAGTTGTTTCCACCTTCAGAAGAACCCTGGGTAGTTGTTCAGATAGCAGCTCAAGGCTTGCGAATGGGTCAGTTGCAGCTTAAAACTCCCCTTGACAAAAGGAAGATGACAGTGCTGGGAGTGAACTTGAAATAAATGTGCTTGATGAAATGCAGCTTATGGTATCACATAGCTCAGTGATGACAGTGATTCTGCAAATCTTACCTGACTGGACTTTTTACCTTTCTTGGAATGCAGCATTTCCGTAACAGGAGAGAATTACCGTCCTCCACACCCTCAGCTTGTTTTATAGTGGTGCTTTCTTTACAACCCAATTCAGTGTACTGTTATGTGATCCAGCAAACTTGTTCCTGTTGCTTTGTCATCCACAGGGTAACACTGAGGTCAGTGTGAAGTGAAGCAAGTCTTGTGTTATCTAGTCTAAAGGGGAAGCTGCCTCTTGAGGGGGAATTTTAGCCCTTACCTGGTAAATACAGGTAGAAGTGTGATGTGTGAGCTTCCAGTGACACCCCTGGCCTTGAAATTGAACTCCAGCATGCTAAGCTGCTCTATGCTGTCGTTGCTTCCAGTCCCAATTCACTAAAGCAGAATGCTGTCCCTGTGTACACAATAACAGTAAATTTGCTTCATACTTGGACTAAAGAGAGATGAAAAAGGTTTGGTGCTGCACAAGCTGCTGAACCAAGAGAGGTCCTCAGCTGATTGACCAGCATTTTTGTACAGTTCTTTTCCAGCTCCAGGCTAGCCAGACTGTTTGGTTTCCCTGTGAGACTTCAAAGCTGGCTGTCCATGCCCTCCCACAGCAGTAGAAGGTTTCAGCTGGGTGTTTCATTTGTGCTTTTCCTAAAGCACTGGAACTCCTACAGGTAAGAAGCAGCAGAGGGGATGTCAAATGATCTGAAAAATTAAAAGCAGGACCACTGCCTGCTGCACAGATACAAAGCTGTTCCCCAAAGCATCTTTCTCTGGCCCTGTTGTGCTTAATTTTTAGTGGCTCAAAAAAGTTTTACGGTTCCCAGAGCAGCCAATTCTGCAGTCTCATTTCTCCCCAGAGGAGGATGAGAGATGAAGAAGTATCTTCTTCTTCTGTACCTGATTGCTTTGCTTTTCTGTAGCTGTGCTTGTCCCTGACCTGGTAATTGCCTTTGAGGTAGTCTGGTTTGTTCTGATTCTGATGGGAAATGCTGGATGGATGATTAGGTCATTGTTTAAACAGACAGCTAGTTCCAGAGTGGGACACGTTTTCAGGGCAAGAAGGAAGGGACTGTTGTCAGGTCTTGATTCTGATGTTTTGAAATTGTTTGCTCTCTTCCTCAGGATGAAAAGGCTTACAGTCAAGAAGTGATTTGTTAATTAATCGCTGCTGTCTTCTGGGACACAGGGAATGGAGCTGCTGTTGTGTTATCGCAGTGCCTGGTGGGTATCTGTTCTGTGCTGTACTGTTTGATTGGTGTGCAGTTGCAGTTCTTCATTTCATCTTTGTCAGTCACTCCTGATAGCACATAAAGGGCACGAGATTTCTCTGTCAACTACACTGCCATACTGTTCGATGGAAGCACTGAACTTCATCTCTTTGTGATAAACCCAACAGGTCAGTCCTGGGTTACTGTGTGTCTTCTGGAAGAGCGTGTATGGCAGATCCTTTCTGAAGGCTCAGTGAGAGCCAGGGGCTTGGGATTTCACATCTGTTTCTCAGTTCGAGGTGTTGCTGAGTCTGGCCTTTCAGCTGAAGCTCCTGCCTTTCTTTGTGGGATGGAAGGCTTCTGATACTTGATGCAAGGTGAATCAGAGAGCAGGGAAGAATTTTGTTGTGGTGCTGTATCTTGCTATCCAAATACAAACTTATCTTTGAATTTTTGGTATTCCTAACATGGGGAACATTAGGACAGAGAAGGCTGAGATGTTTCAAAGTATGTATGGAGCATTACCAGAGCCTCTCTGAAAGGAATAGAACGCTGGTGAAAGCCAAAGTGAACTTCTAGTCATGCAGCATATTTTAACTTTATATTGCAGCATCACACAAGACTCCCTAGGAGTAATAACCTGCTTGTGAGGCTATGATGCAAGAGTTGAGGAACTGCTTTGCCCTGAAGGTTGCCTTCTCAGATGTTCAGATGTTTCCAGGAACCGAGGAGTGCAGGATTGCTAGATAACACCACATCTAGAGCATCTCAGGCCGTTCCACATGGATGATAGGGAAGTCAAATGGCTTTAATACATGTGAGTATAGGTTCCCTTTTTCATCTATTTTTCTGCAGATGGTTTGTGTTTTCAGTGATTTCTCCTTCTAACACCACATGTGACATAAGAGCAAAGCTGTGCAATCGAGTGAACCCAGCAAGAGTTCAAACAGTCTTGTGCTTTAAACTATTAAGCATCTGGAAACACTTCATTGTTCTGCTGTCTTGCCTGAACAGTGTTGTGTGAAATTTGGGAACTGAGATAAGGATTGCAGACATGAAAACTGGTTTATCTTGCTAGTATTTGTAATGCAAGACTGGTGGTCAAGAACAGAGTATCTGTCAGCTTATAGCTTTGAGCCTCTTCTCCCTTGAGAGCTGTTTCCATTAGTACTGTTGCAGTTGCATCACTGACTCTTTCTTTGTCCCCAGACTCTTGCCTTCTGTGAATGAGAAGAAAGGAGAAGACTGAACATGCTGCCCTAACTTCTCTCCTTGCGTGATGCCAGCTGTGAGTGTTTCTTTGGCAGTGTCTTAGCTGGTTGTTGTGAGCAATAGTTAAGGAAGCAATCAGCAAGTATACTGCCCTAGAAGTGCTACACATTGTTGGGCCTGCCTCAGATCTCCCTGGCATGAGAGGTGGATGGGGATCCTGGTTGGGTTGCTGCCCAGATGTACTGTGTTGCATGGGAGCTTGGGTTGTCTGAAGGAACTGAGGGCTCATGTAAGAAATGCTGCAGGATGCTTGATGTGGCCACTGCATCAGGCACAAATGAAGAAAAGAAGAGAAACATGTTGCAATTTGATTTGCTATTCCGTTTTTCTTTCCACATGCATATTACTGAGAATAAAATTCCTGCTACTAACACTGCAAAAAAGCAATACTAACTGCTGGGAGAAGGGCCTGCTTTTAGGGAGAATTCATCTTAGCTTCAGGCTCAGGCTGGTAATGTCAAGTTGTCTTTGAGCCTGCTATGGGAACAACTCACCTGTAGTCATTATTTCTGTTGGCTGCTGGTCAGCAGGTATGTATGGCAAGTATATGCAGTCAGTGGTCAGGCACCCAAGAACTTAGCTGATCTTTCTGGAGAGGAACTAGGTTTTAGTGATGCAATCAGCCATTTCTCCTTACCTTGTCTAGGTAGGAGTGAGACAAGGGAGATTTCTGGAGAAGACAAATCTAAGATGATAGAAGTTATTGTGTGTGTGTTGGGGAGGGTGGGGGGTGGAGCTCCAGAAGCTCAGAAGAAGGCAAGTCCTTGCCAAAATCTAGTTGAAACTTACAGTACTTGTGCAAAGAATGAGAGTTTTCATTAATTCTGATGCAGAGAGATTGGCTTTGTTTGATATTCTGTGGTTCCTGCTGACTTGGCTGGGTGTCATAATCCAGGGATGTCAAACCTTAAGCCTTTTTTAAAACACAAGCTATGACTTTGGTTGCCTACACTTCTGTATGCCTTCTTTTTTTTCCAGACACGAACATAATTGCACCAATTACAGGGAGTTGTGCAACTTTACGAACTGTCTATAAAAGTTCTGCACTTAGAAGATGGGTGGCCAGAAGGGAGCAGAGTATCCTTCTGTTGCAACTCTTCTGAAACTTCATCTGTACCTTTGCAGGGTGTTTGTCACGAGACAAATGTTTGGAGTTAGTACACCAGCTTTCCTGACCAGCTATTACTTTTGATGGCTTTTCAGCTTTAGGTTTATTCTTCATAGAGCAAAGATAGCAGTCAGTCCTACGCTTTCTGGGGAGAAGCAGGATGTGGTTCTGCTTTTTAACTTTACTGCATTATAGGTAATAAATAGCTTTAAAAAATCACTGCACTGCAGAGTGCCTCTCTGTATTCCCTGTAAGTGCCTTTTATATGCTCTTGGCCAAAACAGTGCTACTCCATACGATACAATGACTGGAATGTGGTTGGGGCGATGGTCAAACTTTTGGGGCTCAACCTGTCTCACTTACTCTGTAATTCCTGAGCAACTTTGTGTTAATAAAGGTAGTAGGTTTGAATTCCAGTATATAACAATGCTTTCAACCTTAACTTTGGTGTGGAAGTGTTCAAACCAGGGTGTGTGTCTGACTATGTGGGTGTCATTGCAAATTATATTCCATGTGCTCTCTGCTACCTTGGGAAGGAACCCATGATGCAAACAGCACTGAAAACTAAGTGTCATTGATGCGATGTGGCTGATTCCCTGGTTAGACAAATGGTAATAGTTGCCCACAAGTGTGGGACCTGAGCATCTGCACGTGGTTTAAATGCACACATTTTGCTTGGCTCACTGAAGGAGGGTGAGGAGTACAACGTGGTGCTTTACTGCATGTTTCCAGAATCTGAAGGTGACCCTGAACTGTAGTGGTTGAGCGGTCTCATGTGAATGAAAGAACTAATCTCCTGAGCTCTGTTTTACACCATTTCCCCTCAGCAGAATTCTCTCTTTGCTGCTTTGCACTTCAGATGACTTGTGTGAAGATTTGAATAAGGCTTCTGGCACGGGGACCAGAGAAGCTGGCAAACCTCGTGACTTCCACTTGAAGGGACTTCTTATTAGCTTTTGTATCCTTGTCTCAGCTGTGTTAAAACCACAGGCTCTAAGCAGAGCTTTCTGTCGTGTGATTTCAATTTATGGTAAAGGTTGCACCCCCCAAAATACAAGCGTTTGGCCTATTTTCTTGTTGCTATTGTTGTCTTCTAAGAAAAACACATGGACAACAACTCCTACATCTGAAATGTGGTATTTTTGTTTGACGTACTGTTAGGCTGTGAGTGCCTTTATTTTTGTTCAGCCACAGCAAGCAGGAACATCCCATATTAATCTCCTAATTTAAATTTGAAATGAAAAACTGTCACAACACTGGGGCCATCCTTAATTCATGGATTGTGCTGGCTGCATTCCAGCAGTGTAGCTAATTACATTCTGCCCACATCAAACTGTCCTTGCTGCGGTGGCTTTTTTTTTGTCAGTTGCTGGCTTGAATTTTTGTGTAGTCTCTGCAGCCTGACTTCACATTTTCAGTGCTAATGGAAAGCTGCTTACAATGACTAAGCATCTCTCCCTGATGAAAGGGAAGCCCTTGGGTTGCTGGGCAGAGCCAGCACAGAGCTGGGCAGCACTGAGGTATGGTAGCTGTGTGCACCCTGCTCTATTGCAGAGGAGATGGAGCACCATGACTTCACATTTGTTGATCACCAGAGGGGTGGGATGCAGGAAAATGATGGTGTTAACCTGGAAGAGGAGGTCAGTCTTGCATAATTGGGATAAAATGGGAATTCACATAGCATTTATTAATTCCAGAACTCCTGTATATAATTAATTCAAAAGAACATGCTAGAGCTGCCATTTGGGGGCAGAGTTCTCCTGTAGCTCTGTTAAGATTATTCCTTCCACGAGGGTCACCTGTGCAGGGCCCTCCACAAAAACTGCCTTCCTGCACAGGGAGTCAGGGCACACAGCACACGTGGCTGTGCAGCTCCTCGCTGCTGTCTGTGTTCTGTGTGCTTCTACACGTATTGCAGCCTTGGTTCCAACAGAACTGTGTGTAACAGCCTCCCACTGTGCCCAACTTCCAGCATGACCTTACACGTGTGAATGCAGAGCTGTTTGATCCCACTATTTGCCAAGTAAAACCCTTCAAATCTCTGAAAGCTGCTTTTTCACCTCCCAAGAAGAGCTGCATGAGAGCTGGCTGCAATGTCTGCACTTGTTTGGCTGTGCCTGGTTGGTAAGTGTTCTAAATAGATGCTCGGGGAATACAACTCCTTCATTCGGGAGTTCTGCAGACTTTTTACTTGAGTCTTTTAAAGCTGTGCTCTGGGAGGGGCGGCTGCTGAGAAGCTCTGAAGGCTCTGATCATCATCTCAGGTCATTCTGGAGTTTCTTGAGCAGCCCTGAGTGTTTTCCATGTAGTGAAACCCTGGGCTCTGCCTTGCTGCCAGCTCTGCTGGGTGGCTGCTGCTGCGGGATATGGCAGCCTGGAGCGGCAGTGACCCCTCGTGGGCAGAGGGATGGGGCTGGGAGGTGTGCAGCTGTAAGCGATGCTAAGTCTCTTCCTTGCACGTGTGTTCTCTGAAGCTGCGGTGTCCAGAGCAATCGTGTTTTCTCAGCCCTTGGTGAACGCAGAGTTGATGTACAGCTGTGTCAGAGGAGCTGGAAAGAACCCAGGACTTCTGCTCAGGTACTTTTCCCATAGTCTCGAATTGGCACCAAACTGGGGGAGATGCACAGTGCTGTGATCTCAGCCCCTAGGTGATGATTGAAAGCTCTGAGTCATGCATGTGCAGATGTCAGAAATCTTTAAGAAATGATCTGCCTTCTATTACTCAGTTTTGAAGCACTAAATCTGCATGCCCTGCTACTGAGTGATGCCTTGTGTGCACACATTGACTGTATTCCTCTCCAGTCAGAAGAGATCCAGCAAAAGGTCCTGTGCCTGTGCTGTGAATTTCTGATTGCTGAGGGCAAAATGCATCTCTCAGTAAAACTGGACAAAATCAGAATTTGCGTTTCCAATTTAATTGTCAGATTCCAATTTAAATGTCAGATATTCCCTTCTGTATGATTTTAGAAGTTTAAGAGTTGTGGGAATGAATTATCTTGCAGGACTTCTGAATGAGGCTGTTTTGTAGAGCTACATCCATCACCCCAAAAACCCAGTGCTCAGAAGCAGGGGCTGGAGATGGAGTGATCTATCTGGATGTTTGCTGTGGGAGCGCCTTGTTTCTTTGGTGCTGTAAAAGTGGAGGAAGGAAAACCAAAAAAAGGAGGAAGCAAAAAAAAAAAAAAATGTAAGAGCAACCACTGGGAATGCAGCACTGACAGAACTTTGTCATGTGTGGTTTTTCTTTTAGAGTCAGATGGTAGCTAAAGAAAGTCTGGAATAGCATTTAGTGAGAGCTTTGGTGTCAGACTGTGCTCAGGGGAAAAGTGAGTCTGCATTGCTGCAAGTTCCTTTTCCTATGGAGATCGTGCAGAGGGCGTCAGGCTCCAAAATACATTTCTTCTAAATGTGGGAGCCTGTTTGATGGCTGAGTGCTAAAGGTGAAAAATGTGTGCAGGGGGATCTTCAGGAGGAAGGAAAGCACCTGGCTGGTGCATTGAGGCGATTAGAGGCATGTCAAGCCTGTGTGGAGCAGAGTTTGGCCTTCTCATAACTTGCAGGGAAGTGCTGGTGCAGCTTTTCCTTGGATGTGGATCTGGAGCAGAAGCAATGGGTTTGGAATGCAGGAAAAGGAACTGCGAGATGGCTTGCATTAAAATGCCAATAGTGCAAAAAATAATCATTATAAAAAAAAGAAAGCAGTTCAGTACAAGTTACCCTGAAAAACTTGGATGTAAAGTTCTTAATGCAGAACTGGTCAAAATACAAGAAATAAAACGTTGTGGAGCCCCTTCTAAGTTTGGAAGATGGGGATGTAAAACTGAAAGCGCACTGTGGCAGAAAGCAATATGCAAATGCTGGACTTGTTTTTGAAGATCTTTCTGTCAGAGATGGATGTACCTGGTGGATGGGTTCTGGTTGCTGAGAGAAGCTGGGGGGGGGGTGAGACATCAGGTTCTATGGGTCAGAATAAGCCGTGTTAAAATGAGCGCTGGGATGCTCTGCTGCTCTCCGGAAAAGGATTAAGGGAGCGAGGCACAGAGCAGTAGCGATCCCCGCTGGAACCCAAGCTGAAATCGAGGGAATCGCTTTGTGGCGATGGTTTGTTGCGGTGGGCGTATCGCAGAACCGCCCCTCGTGCCGCGCACCAGGCGCTCCCGTGGGCTTTGTACGCGAAGAAACGAGCCGGCTGCCGGCTTCCCGGGGGCGGGGCGGCCGCTCCTCCGCTCCCTCCCTCCCCGCTGCCCTCCTCCCTCCCTCCTCGCTGCCCTCCTCCCTCCTCCGTCCCCGCACTGCCCGCCGCCCGGCTCCGCAGCCCGGCATGCCCCAGCCGCTGCCCCCCACGCAGCTGTACGCGGCGGAGCGGGCGGCGGTGCTGACCTCGTGCGTGCTGTCATCGCTGGGCTCCGGGCTCCTGGTGGGCACCCACGCTCTGTGGCCGGAGCTGCGGACCCGTCCCCGGGAGCTCCTGCTCTACCTCTCCTTGGCAGACCTCCTCTCCGCCCTCTCTTATTTCTACGGGGTGCTGCAGGACTTCGACAGGACGTCGTGGGACTGCGTGCTGCAGGGCGCCCTGTCCACCTTCTCCAACACCAGCTCCTTCTTCTGGACCATGGCCGTTGCCCTCTACCTCTATGTCACCATTGTGAGGGGCTCGCCCACGGGCGCGGGCTTGCTCTACTGCTTCCACATCGTGAGGTGGGTGCTGTGGGTCCTGCGGGCCCCTGCTCACTCTTTAGGGATATGGTGCCTTCCTCAACTTCCTTTGGAATATGGGGTTTGCTGCTTCCCGACTAACCCACCCCGCTCATTCCCCACTTCCACATCCAAGGGAAGACGTGGAGACGTTCAGATAGTTGGCTTAAAGTCACACAAAAGTGTGACAGCGACTCAAAATCCTGGCTTCTTCCCCTCCACTGCCTGCTCTCACATCCCAGCAATCACACCCCAAACTTATTTGCAATCCCAGCTCTGCTTGAACTCCGTTTCCCAGATTTCCCTCGTGGGCAGTCTGTCTGTCTGTCTGTCTCCCCATCCCCGGGCGATTGCTGTAACCCAGCACTACTGAGAGCATCGTCCACGAGCAGCATGCTGCAAGGAGAGCATGGAAGGTTGTTTTGGCACATTTGATTGAAAGCACACAAAGCAGCCCACAGTGGAGCTCGGTGTCTTGGTTTCTGCTGTTCAGAGAGCTGATTTTCCACATGGTGTTTAGTAAAAGCCTTCATTATGCAATTTAAGCTTGGGTAATCATGTGCTACCTCTGCTCTGAGCAAAACAGTGATCCTTCAGTGCTCTGTGCTGCCAGGCTTTGCACTACGTTGTGTGAGGAATGATTGGGTTTAAAGGAAAAGAAAAAAAAAGCATCAGATTAAGGAAAGCAGTGCATTTTCTTTGGTCTGCTTCTCAATGGATATCAACTTGTTTTCAACTGCATTACTTGGGAGCTGGTGGGATTAGAGTTGAGTCCTGGTAAAGGTGGGCCAGTGCAAGACAGCAAGGCGAGGTGGGAATCTGGGAGGAAAGGTTGAATCCTGCCCTACCTGTCGTAATCACTGCTTGATGGTGAGGTCTGCATGTGGGGAAGCCCAAGGTGCCTGCATGGTGACATCTAATTTTCTTGTCCGCTCATCACCCGCTGTATGAACTTAGTTGTGCTTAAACTTCTCCCTCTGGTTTAATGTTGCTCAGCATCCTTGGGCTTCTTGGTGAGTTTCCAGGTTTGCCTTCAGATCTTCATGGTAAAAATAAAATAAAATACCACCTTCAGCTGAAGGTATTATTCAGCTCTGCTTGCTCCGTTCATCCATAGCTTTCACGTAAGCCCTATCACCAGGTTTTGCTTCATTAATAACTCACATTCTGCACAGAGGTGATGTTTGGAGCATCTTCCTGCCTTACGATGTATGAAAAGCAGAGAAAACCATCACAGGCTTGTCTTCTTCCCATCATCTCCTGACACATCTTCCTTCCCCTTCCCTGCATTTCCATCACAACCTGAGAACTTGGCCATAAACACAAAATCTGGGCATGGTGTGCGATGGGGGCTGCCCCCACACGTTCCAGTGCTTCAGAATGCAGCCAGGAGGGTTCTGTGGTTATGGCTGGAAAATCTTATTGTGTTGCACAGCCAGGAGCTGCTGCAGCTCGCTTTGCAGGTTGCCAGTGCAGTCACACAGCAACCATTGTGTGAAGAGCTGTGCTGAGACACACGCCTGGAAGGGATGGGAGGCAGAACAGGATTCTGTTGGACGTGAGCTTCTCAGTCCTCACCAGCATTCCCTCACTGGGGTGTTTGTAGCAATGAGTGTGTGTCAGACACTGAGCATAACCAAACACTTTGCTCTTAGAGCTGGGCAGAGCCAGCTAAATATCTGCTGGAAGTCAATACCTGGAATTTTTTTAGGGAAATGAGCACGTTGCTAGGATGAAACCTGATCAACAGGTTTGTTCCTTGCTGAGTCGAGTCATGGTAATGCATTCACCTCTCCTGGAGCCACACAGGGCAACTGCAGGCTTCACTTTGGTTTTAAATTTGTGTTAAGCTCAGATGAGCTTTGAAAACAAGCTTGCAGTTTGCTTTGAAAATATTCATGGTACTTGTAAGGTGCAAACTGTGGGATCCAGAGGGTGAGTTTCCAGGCAGCCTCACTTGTTCTGGGTTTCTGAATCTCAAAGCATCACTTGGTTGGGTAATGGTTTCTCTGCTGTGAGAGCACCTGATCCAAACTGAGCATGAGG
Source organism: Chrysolophus pictus (assembly GCA_037305975.1). Classification (NCBI taxonomy): domain Eukaryota; kingdom Metazoa; phylum Chordata; class Aves; order Galliformes; family Phasianidae; genus Chrysolophus; species Chrysolophus pictus. Next base: position 3,260,225 of record CM074596.1, on the reverse strand, counting down.
AGTGGAGCAGGTCACACCTTGGGACTGCTGCTGGCTTTGTCTCTGATAGCAATTGCTGTTGACCTCTGAAGTGTTTATGCTTTGTGATAGGGCTCTGCAGGTGTTTATAAGCATTGAGAGAGTACGTAGGACTCTTTTTGGGTCTGAGACCTCAGAGGGCTGTTTCTGCCCCTGCCTTGCCTCAGGTGCACAGACCTCTTGGTGGTTCTGTCTTTTAGTTTATAAAAGCTGTAGCTCAGTGCTAAAGCCAGCCGAAGGGAGGCTGCCTGGTGACTGCTGTCGGCTTCTAACATCTCTCAAAAGAGCCTGCTTGGTATCAGCAGGTGGTACTTTGGTACCCAGTTAATGTTTGGGTTGGAAAAATGCAGAAATTGGAGCAAATTTGGTCTGCAGTTGTGTTCACAGCGTGTGCCTGAACCTCCTGAGCTGGGCTTGGATCTTTGGAAGCTGACTTTTCTCTCTTGGAGAACAAAAACTCCGCTCCCCTGCTGGAAGTGCTGCATGTTGCTGTAGGATCTGACCTGTGCTGGCTGACAGCAGCAAATCTTTCCTGCTTGCAAGAGCCAATGGTGGGGGAGAGAGAGAGAGAAAAAAAAAAAGCACCTGTCCAGAGTAAATCAAAATGTGGTGTTAAGCAATCTGACCCCAGGCATGCTGAGGACAAGAAAACCAGCAGGGTTTAAGCCGTGAGCAGCTGCGATGTAAGGGTTCTTGTCTTAACTTGCATGAATGCAGTACTTGTTAATCTGGAATGAGATGCTGGATTGTGTGTGTTCGTATTAATAGACGTGGGGTGCTGTATGAGGGAAATAGGTGCTGTTGTGTCTGCCTTGGGGATGGAGGTGCAGCCTGTTTTCCCTTTTATCTCCCACTGACGGCATTTAGATCTAAGGCCCAGCTTACATAATTACCCTTAGAGGCTCAAAGCAGAGTTTTTGCCTCTTTGTGCTATCTTGGATCCTTTCAATTCCAGTCTCCAAGCATACTTTGGGTGTGTATATTGTATACAGATCTGATTCTTCTAGATCAGTGTGAAGCACTGGTATTTTCCAGTATTGGTAAGCTGTTCTCTAAGGGTTCTTAAGAAAAACCTAAGCATGAGTCTGTTCTCCTTTCTACTTTAAGTCATTTCCAAATAAGCTGGAGATAAAGAAGTTCCTTGAAATGACTGATTTTTCTCTAGAGTCCTTCTAACTTCCCTTTCAGTTTGTCATCCTTGGTACTTGTGATAGCCTTCTGATCCCAGCATGCTGCTGCAGTGATAATGGAAGCACAAATCACGCTCCTGATGTATGGCAGTTCTCCATTTTTCCTTATCCTGGTTGGATACTTGATTTCTAGTGGGTTTTTTGTTTTTTTTTTTTTCAGACCCTCACTGCTGTTCCATACTGTAGCCTCTTAATGTGTGTATATGTCCTCACACTGCTCTCTTTTACGTTTACACCTAATAATTTGACCCAGTTTTATCTTCCTGTATCATTCTCTTTCAGTTTCAGGTCACTGTAAAGACAATTATTTAAGCAAATTAGTTTCTTAATACATTTCTTTTTTCCTTCATGCATCTGGAGAGACTGGGAGGATCATGCTGGAAGCTCAGTCTATGCTCTCCGAAGCATCTGTCACCCATTGATAAACTGTGCCTTGTAAGCCTCTGCAGAAGCTTTTTGGAGGGTGAATATTGGAAGGGCAGGAGGTGTGCTCAGCTCAGAGCAGGCCAGTGTTACAGCCACGAAGTGATGTGAGCTGTAATGGCCAGGGCAGGACTGTAAAGTCCTGGGTATTTACAGCAGCTGGAAAAGGGCTTGGGTGTTTTACATTTGGCTCTGGGGAATCTTTTGGTGTTTGCTTATGGCTTCTTGTGGGCAGCCTGAGATGCTGAGCGAATTAACCATGCGTGTAGCCCAGTTACTGTTCTGCTAACTGCTTCCCTATACTATCATCTGCTGTCAGGAAAGAAGCTGAAGTCAAAACACAGCTCCACTTAATGTGAAACTAGCTCCTCTTGGCTTAATTCAAATCCTGTTACCACCAGTGCTTTCCCTGTGCAATTCTCCCTTTGTCCTTCAGAAACTATTATTTTGCTCTCAAAGTATCGACTACATCCCCTTTAAAGCCAACAAAAAAATCAATACACCACTACCATCACCAACAGTAACAAAAGAAATATTGCAGAAATAATGGAATAAAATGGTAGATTTCTTTGTCACCTATGGCAGGCATCACTTATGAACCAATGTAGGATTTGACTGCTTGTGTTTTGAGAGCTGTGAATGGGCCAGCTTGCTCCTGCACTGCTGGGTCCTGCAGGATGGTCACGTACAGATTGCTGAATCTTGAGCCTCCCCAGAAGGGGATGGGAGGAGTGGAAGGGATGTCTCCTGTCTTGCTGCACCCTGACTGCTTGCTGCACAGGCCAGGTTCTAGTTCTGGTCCTCATTATGGAACATCATTATGTTTCTTTCCTTTGTGTGTCCTCTGGGATGAGAACCCAGGTTCCTAGAGTGAATTTGAAACGGGACTGCATGGGCTTGCATTCCTCATGGATGTGCTGTCAGATACTTGCTTGTTGCTCTCACTACCTTAGGCCTGATGCTCTGTCTCTCCTAGGCTGTGTGGGGACTGCACTGAGTGTGTCCTTGGCATGACCCTGCTGCTTGTTCTTTCCACAGCTGGGGAGTCCCCCTTGCCATTACGATTGCAGCTGTGGCTCTGAAGAAGATTGGCTACGATGCCTCCAATGTTTCTGTGGGCTGGTGTTGGGTCAACTTGGATGCAGAGGATCGAGTGCTGTGGATGCTGCTAACGGGGAAAGTTTGGGAGATACTGGCCTATGTGACTTTGCCTGTGCTCTATATCCTCATCAAAAGGCACATCAATAGAGCGGTGAGTGCTTTGCTGCTTGCAGCTCAGATTACAGGCTTATTATGTGATTGTATCCTCCGGTGCCCTGAACATTTTGCTGTGTTTTAGCAGCTATACAGACAGGAATTGCTTCATACACTGCTGAAATACATCCTCCGCTGATTCAGCAGCCTGTAGCATCGTTACACAGTGACTTTGCTCCAGAAGAATGTAAAAGCCTCTTGAAAACCTAAGCGGCTATGGAATGAAATGTGAATCCTGCAGTAGGAATTGGAGCTGTGTGAAGGACAAAATTCTCATCAGTCATCCATACAGTTCCACTTGCACCAAGCCCCTGGCCTTACCTAACCAAACAAAAAAACATCAAAATCAGATGACGTACTGAAAAATGTTGCCAGTGCACACCTTCTTGCTGTGGTGAAACCATAGCAGTGATAGTAAAGGACAAACACAGCTCTGGTTAGGGTAGGATACCCCTGACAAGCTCTAAGACCACCACAGTCCTGAACCTTCCCAGGGGAGCTGGGGCAGGTTTGCTCGAGCCTGTCAGCACCAGCAGACACAAAGCAGACAGGACTCAATGTTCCAGCAGCTGTCGAAGATAGCAATGTGACTGCCTGGAAAGCTGATCCTCACCAGCAAGGCTCACCCTCCTGCCCTGCCAGGGACATGCTCTGCTCTCCCTTTCGCACTCCCCGTCTGACCCTGGTGGGAGCAGTGCTGAGAGCCACTTTCAGTGATCATAGCAGGGTCTGAGCAGCTGCACAGGGGGCCTTCTGGGCTGGAGAAGCCTTTTCCTATGAGGAGTGCGTGCTCTTAAGGAAGAGCACCACCAGCCAGAGCTGGGTTTGGGCTCTGTTAATGGGTTTTACAAGGGTGGTTCTGGCAGAGCCTGAGAAATGGCGGAAGTCCTGCTATGGGGGTGGCATACAGTATGCACTCAAGGGGCTTTCCAGCTTTTTGTTCATGTTTCTGTCTCTCTTCCATCTCCACAAAAGCATGCAGCTCTCTTAGAGTATCGTCCCATTCTCTCAAGTGCACCTGCTCTTCAGCCATGGACTTCCACAGCAGACAAGAAGTTGATTCTCATCCCTGTCATCTTCATCATCCTCCGTATCTGGAGCACTGTGCGCTTCATTCTGACACTCTGCAACTCCCCTGCAGTGCAAAATTCATTCCTGGTTGTCCTGCATGTAAGTACTGTCGAGACAATTCATTAGAAGCAAAATCTTGGTGGGGAATAAATTCCTGTTGCTCTTAACACCACGTTTTGTGCCAGGATGCAGCAATGGCTGGCAGGAGCATCTGCTCTGGGATGCTCAGCAGTGCTGTTCCAGCAGCATCTAGTGGGCACTGAGTGTAGCTGCAAGCGGTGTGGCTGCTAGGAGAAGGGAAGCAGAGCAGCAGCACCGGGTGCCTGTCCTGCAGCAGTCAGTGCTGCTTTTGGATGCAAGGCTGTAGTTTCCTTGGTGGAAAGGAAGCAGCTTTCTAGATGGAAGTTGCTGACTCACAGTACTGCAGCTGGTCTACCCAGACATGTGCTCTTCTCTTGGAAGTGCCAGTAGGAATAGCACTGCTTAATTCCTTTCTTGCTCTTGCAGGGAATTGGAAACACGTTTCAAGGAGGTGCCAACTGTATTATGTTTGTCCTCTGCACGCGTGTGGTCCGGGCTCGGCTGCTGTCCTCCATTTGCTGTTGTCACCATGATGATGTGGGTTGGCCTTGGCGAAGCTCAAGCAGCAGCCGGCAGCACCCAGACCCTGCTGAGAGCGAGGATGTGCCGGACCCTGAGCGGACGAAGCCTCTGCTGCCCAGCACCTGAACCTCACCTGCCTGTGTCTTGACACTGATTGCATCTTTCTGGGTAACCTCCCTGTGCGCTGCTTCACGATCCAGTGCAAGGGGTTGGGAAACAGTAGTTGGCACAGGGAGAAAAAGGGTTCACCTGTGGGACTGCTCTTGATCTCACGTGCTGTGCATGCATCTCTTCTCTACTATCCACTTGAGATGTATTTAGTGCCCCAAGTGTGGTAATGCAATCCCTCTACTGTGACAGGGAGCCAGAGGATCAGTGACTCCTTTAAGCTTATGTAGGAAATGTGCAGAAACAGAAACCTGGCAGTAATTCTTTGTGGTTTCAGATACACAGATGGATGCTGTGTGATGTCCTCGCCTTGGTAGGCAGTGAGCTGGGCTGGGCTGCCCAGCCTCATGGAGAGAAGGTTGAGGGGTGTCCCAGCTCTGTGAGCCATGCTCTCATGTACTCCTATTTCTGTTACTTCTAGCCCACAAAACCTAGAGGAAAATAAGAAGGCAGATTTTTAATTAAAAAAAAAAAACAACACACAATTGTTTGTATTTTCTATAGCAAACATTTGCAGAAAGAGCAGCAGGCTCATGAACTGCCTGGGGAGAGAGGGCAGCTGTCAGGCTCCCGCTGCTCCCAACGCCCAACTGTTCAAACTCTACTCTTGTTAGTTTAATTTTAGTTACGTTAACAACATGCAGAACAGGTGAATGATACACTGAGCTCATGGGAGTAGGCTAGCCTCTTATTTTCTGAGTGAAAACTTAGCATTCTCTAGATTAAGACATGAATGTATTTAAGCCCTTTTGTACATCAGCCAGGGAAAGAGATACAGCCAACAGAGAAGCTCCTCCTGGTGTCTTTAGTTTACCATTGAAGCTGATCACAGCAAAGCACGGTGGTGGGACGAGGGGGAAGTTTGGTGAGGAAGGGCTGGAGATGGGGTTTTAGAAATACTTGGCTGCTCCTGGCAGGTCCCCTTTGGTACTCAGTGCACAGGGAGGGAAAGGGTTGAGGCAGGTGTTCCCTGCATCAGGTGCCCATGAAGATGACTTAGATCTTCCATCAAAGCTGGACTGGAGCAGTTCTGTTCTGATCTAGTTGTGAAGGTGGCTGAGCTTGGGGTACCTGGCTGTGCTTTAGGAATGGATCCTCCATACCTGTTTTCAGCTGTGTAGGGATGCCCCTCGAGTTCCAGCCTGTTGTCCTGACTAAGGGGAAGTGCTGGGTTTTAACTGTTCTTCATTTTGTGTAGGTGTGGGATCATCCCCGAGCCCCACAGGGGGAGCTAAAGCCTGGGGAAAAGCACTGCTGGAGCAGCCGAGTACAGCGAAGATGTTCCACTCCTGTGGGTTCAGATCCCTGCTGCTGCAGTCTTGGACTTTGCTCAGGATCCTCTGGAAGACACTGTGTGGCTCACTCCAGTTTCCTGGTTTTCTTCCCTCCTTCTCCTCTCGTTCCACCACACATCTTAAATTGTTTGGAGTTTGGCTTTTCAGTCTGACAGGGCAAATGTGTTGTGAGTTCTGGGGTGAACAAATGTGGGTGTAGGGATGCTTTAGTTGCTGCTGAATAGGACTGCCCTGGTGTGGCTTCCAGTCCTCATGTGTGAGCTCTGCTGGGGAGCTGTGGCCTGGCTCACACTCCTCACTTGAACACAGACAACAGTGTGCAGACATTGGTTTTGTGGTGGAGATGGATGGTTCCTCTTCATGCTTTATTCCTCCTCTCGGTGCTCACGGGTTGTTTCCAGGGTTTGTGGTGGCTGCATGCTTACTGCCTGCTGGGGATGGCTGAACTCCGGGGGCATCTGGGTGTCTTCTTACAACAGGGAGGGTGCATCTGCTGTGCTCTGTTGTTGGCATGTGGGTGCTGGATCAGAGCTGGGAAATGTCAGTTTGTTGTTTGCTGTTTGCAGGTGCTGTTTGAACCTATTGACAACTCCTTGCTTGTGTTTTTTTAAGTATTTTCTCCAACTTCTCCAAAATAAAGTTTTGTTTCTTTACCGAGGTGTTGTTCAAGCGTGGTGTGGGTGGGCCTCTCAGTGCCACGAAGATCCAAGATCTTTCTTCAGGTTTCTTGTGTGTTCCTTAAAGGTTGTGCTGGAGGACAAATCTCTTGTGTCTGTGTAGACAAATGTCTCTTCATATCTCTTTTGTGTGCATAGCATACAAAGCCTTCCCGAGCTTTTATCAATTTGAGCAACCTGTTCACCACTCTGCATTATGTTTGATTCCCACTGGCCGATTGCTGTGAACTGTGATAAGATCCAAGCGTGTGGGCCTTGCTTTCCGTACGTGCTGTTGACCTTATGGGCTGTGACTCTTCAGCTATGCGAGATTACGAACATTATCTAATCATGAAAATACAAATTGAATTTCCTCCATCTGAGGCCATGCTGTAAAGTGTGTGGGACTAATGCTGGTGAGAGCTGGAGCTTTCCCAGGCCTTGTCCAAATAGAGAAAGTTCAGATTTTTATGGGAAAAAAAAGGGGCAGGCTGTCAGCTGAGCAATGCTGTGTAAGTTGTGTGCGCTCCAAGCAGTGACAGAGCTTTTCTTGGCTGAAACCTTCATCCGTCTCACAGGACTGGGAGGAGCTGAGCCCCAGTGCAAGCAGTGGTGCAGGTCTATGGCTATTTTTACAACCGATTGAGCAACTGTGTCTGTTTCTAGGGTTGCACAATGCTTCCCATCTGAGATATTTGCTTTTCTGTGGCTTAGAATTGTACCCCAAATTGATCCAGAAATGTTTTCTGCTGCAGGGCAGGCGAGGAAATGAGTCCAGATGCTGCAGAGAGCAAGCAGAGGGAAGCTTGTTCTGCAGTGTTAGAAGTGATAGACAGCTCCTTGCAGTATTTTGGCTGCTCTGTCAGGGGGATTTGCTGACAATGCTCTGCCTTGTGTCTACAAGCCTTTGAAAAAATCTTAGCTTGCACTTCAAGGGTTGTCTTTTAGTTAATTTATCCTAAATACTGCCGTGACTTTGCCCCTTGGAGCTCCTCTGCTCAGCTGCTCCAATGCACAGACCTGGCCTTGGTGTTAGAATGCAGGGCAGGAGCTGCGTGCTGGCTTCCACCAACTCTTCTGGGGGTCTTAGAAGTTCACAGAGTGGCTTTGAAGATCTCAAGATGGAAAGAGATGTAGGTGTGGAGTGTGTTGTCTGCCTGCTACGGACTGGAGGAGTGGAGCCTGGTGAGGAGAAGGAAAAAAAGGGCTGCAGAGAGCAGAGCTCGTTAAACAAAAAGAGCTGGAAGGCAGCCAGGCAAAAGATGAAGATGACTTGGGGTGGTTGCAAGGGGAGGATAAAAAATCTCATCCATGCAAACCTGCAAAGAGCCACAGAATTGGATGCGGTGGCACGAGGTGGCAAAAGGTTGGCTGGCAAAACCCTGCTTCTGTCCTGCACAGAAATGCAAACCCACTGAAGTTCAAGAGGGCACTGTGGGCATTTGGGCAGTCAGGTGGTTCTGCTGAACGAAGTGCAGATGGAGCTTTAATATCCAAGCATTCCAACCCTTTCTGAAACATCTGCTTCAGCAGACAATCGTGCCAATGGAGAAAGGACTGGATGGTTCTCAGAGCAAGTTATCAGGGCCTAATGCGGTAAGTTCACAGATCTGCCTGCCCCTCTGTTCTTGTCTGGGGGATGTGTGTGTGGCTGAGGCTCTTCTGAGGTGGTCTGACAGTTGCCACGGAAAAGGAAGAAAGCTGGCAGGATGCCTCCCAGTATTGCCTTTGTGCAGCCAGGGTAGGGTCTTGCCTCCTAGTTGCAGAACTTCTTGTGTGCTGCAAAATGGGCAGTTTTATCCAGAATCTGCTTTTACTGTTGCTAGATGTTCAGATTGCCATGTCTATGTCTTGCTTACCTGTCCAGAAGCCACTACACAGCTAATAAAGCAGTATCTGTATGTGACTTGTTTGCAGGTAAATAACTTGTTTGCTAAATTACGTCTCGCTTTGAGGCTCCAGCTGTAGCTCAAGGCTACATGTGGTGCTGACTTACCCCTTCTATACATACAGCTCCTTCCCAGACTGTGAGTGAAAGAGCTGCCCATGTCACTCATGGACAGGCTGTGCTGTTGGAGTGCCTCCTAATGAGACTCCTTACCCCAGGCACTGCAGCTCCCAGCCTAATGGCAGCTTTTCCACAGCTTGCTGCTGCTGTTCTTAACTGCATGTGTTGTCAGCAGATCGACTGTCCCGGAAGGTAAGCCTCATCTTTTAATTATATTTGCCCCCTTTTTGGCAGAGCAGGATGTTGTAGGGTCTGGCTGTGAGCTGGGTGTGAACAGTTCCTGCATGCTGGCGTGGGAGCTCTGAGGATGCAGTGAACAAGTGCAGAGGAGAGAAAATAGCAGTGCTAGGTTAATGCCTTCAGGCAAACACACTGTGTTCTGGCAGCCACTGCCTGGCAGAAGATCTGCTGAGAGAAACGTGATAGTAAAATTCCTATGAAGTTGGCTCTCTTGGTGCTGGCTCTGCTCTTTGCTCAAGTCCAACAGGATCTGAGCAGTTGGAGGGAACAGTTATTGCCCTGCAATTACTGTGAAAGTTCAAGGAGATTTGCTCCCCATCCTGTCTCCCTTCATTGACATCTCCCAGGCTTGATGCTGATGGGCACCTTAGGGATGATGCTGCCTGGATCTCGCTGTGATTGGCAAATACTCAAAGCATTCTGCTGTCATAAGCAAATATTTATGCTCTGATGAAGGACTTCTGGTGGCAAATGCATCTTCTTTTTTATTTCTATCTATGTCAAGGTTATTTCTTTAAGCTCAGGGAAAGAGTTTAAAAACCATGACAGAAAAGTCTTGTTTCACAATTACCAAATATTGGAGTAGCTGTCAGCAGCCCAGAGCTCCCGAAAGAATGGCACTCTTCAGAGGGAAGGGATTTTTTGTGAGAGGTTTGTCCTCCTTGCAAATTCCCCACCCTTGAGGCAGAATAACTCACCTGTCATTGCCTTCTTCTAACTAAAGATCTATGAAAGTGAGAACCACAATAGCTGCTGTAAGCTGTCCCATTTATTTTGGGGCTCTTTGAACAATTTTGGAAGGCAGGATGGTAAGAGCTCCTTCAGTATCGCTGTTATACCTGCTGGCTGCAGACCCCCAGTGGGAATACTGAAGCTGGGTGAGAGTTGTTGGTGCAATGGATGTCCTGTTTGCACCTCTGTGCAGCTAAAACCCCAAGGGATAGATACGTGGGAGCAGGTTTCTGAAGGATCCAGGAGTGTTCTTGATGTGAGCCACTGAGGACAGTGTCCATGAGAACATTGTTGATTTGGCTTTTGTGAGTCCCTTCCAACCTGGGTTATTCTATGATCCTATGAACTTGTCACAAAATCTGACCAAACAGTGTTGTGGAGGTCGTTGTATTACGGCAGTTCGAGGAAGGGATGAATAGCAGAAGTCTTGGAACTGTGTTCCCTGCCCTGGAGCAGAAGGGCTCTGTTCCCCTTTCTATTCTTAGAGTCTTGCCAGTTTCTAAGCTCTGCTTACAGTACGAGCTGACAGCCAGTTAGTCCACCCTGCCCTGCAAACACAAGGCCACATATATCACTTCCTACTGCCAACTGAACGTTTACATAAGCAGCTTTAGCAAGAACACCTATAGGAAGCAGTGCCTGGCTTCGCTCCTGCTGAGCCCTCACTATTTCTACTGCGTGTTCTTTGCCCTTTAAAATAATATCTATCCAGAAATATTACTAATGGGTGCAAAAAGATAATCAAGGACAAAAGAAATACGCTGAGTAGATTGTGTACCTGATGCCTTCATCAGGTGGGTTGCAGCCAGCTGAGGAATGCATGCAGGACGCATGAAGCGTGTCTGGCTCGAGATTGGCGTTTCTTTAACTGGGTGTTAAAGACAGCAGGGCCGATAATGTGGTTTGGTTTCAGTTACTGTGGCTGCCAAGGGTATCTGTGAACTTTGTATTGTGCTGATAAACTCTAAGAGTTGTAATTAATGGTTAACTAAGTCCCGGACTGCTGTAGGTAGTCTCCTCGTGTAGGAGGCTAATGCTGTGCCGGCAGCATGGTGCACCTTGCACAGAGCAGGAAAGCAACTGTTATGCTTTGATGTAAAAAGCAGCACGTTCTGTGTGTTGACAAGAACGAATCCAAGAAGGTGGAACCTGCAGTCTGCAGCTGTGCCAAAAGCAAGCTGCTCTGCAGGGTGGGACCAGGTGTGGTATTTCTGCCGGGGGGCAGAGGTGTGCAGGGTTAGTGCAGCTCAGGGTTATCACTGACCCATGGCAAAAGCCTTCTCTGAGGTTCCATGGAATGTCCTGTTTTTGCTGGAAAACACAGTGGTTGCCAGGCAGTGGCTGCAGTGAACAGCAGTTCTGTTGCTGTCAATTTGACTGCTGCGCTTGCTAGCGCTGGGGAAACGGCACCTCCTTGGCCAGAAGTCCACCCTCCTCCTGGAGCACATGAGGCTGCTTCCCCTACAGCTGGCTCTGCTTTGAGTCTGGATCTGGCCCAAGAACATCTGACATTGGTGACATTCAGCAAGAAAAAGGGAGAGGAGACGTGCAGGAGAAGACACACGGGATTGGGAAATGACCCAACAACCATCTACTGACTTTGGCAGATAGAGCTGGCCATCGATTGGGCACTTCCTTCAACGTCACGGGGCGGGTTTCCTTTCCAAGGAGGGTGTTTCCATCCCCTGTGTCGTCTGTTTTGGCTATAAAAGTCTGGACTCAGCATCTGCAATTCAAACACCAAAATGGAGATGAACGGAGAAAAGCAGGAGAGCTCCAGCGTGGAGGAAGGCAGGAAGGGGGTAAGCATGCCAGGCTGTTCTCAGCTCTGCCTCCCATGGATGCTGAGTAAGCTTTGGGCTGTGAAGGTTTGTAGTGGAAGGGGACCAAGATCTCCTCGTTGGGCATCCACTGAGAGGGAGAGCAGAGATCTGTGTGTTTTTGAACCCGCTTTGTCTGCAGCACAGCCTTGCACTGAGTCTCCCAATTTGCTCTGTGCATCTGACCTACCGTGCAGCTCTGTGAAATTCCCCTTCTGTCTGCGTGTTTTCTATCCTGCTTCCTAATCCTTTTTAGGCTGCAGAAGTTTCTGGATGAGGGCTGCCTTGCAAAGCAGCGTTTGTGGGTTCTTGCACAACGCGTTGCTCCTGTGTGCCCAAGGTTTTCCTAAAAGTGGTGTGTTTATATAATTAACACCAGCGGCTCTTCTGTGCTCTGGGGATTTGCCTAATGCCAGCAAAGCAGCCTGCTTTTCATCACCACTGCAAGTGTATCAACAGTCTGCTGGTAGAAAGTGGTGCTGGAAGGCTCTGCTTTCTCCTGCTGCAGATCGATTGGCTTTTCCACCTCCTGCAGCCCCTGAGAGTGCAGAGCTCTGCAGGAGAGCTGCTGAGGAGCTGGAGGGCGATGAGCACCAGAACTGTAGGGCAAATGTTCAGTGAGGGCCATGTCAGCTCCTCCATGTGGGACCCGTGCTGTGTGCTGGGATGTGCAAAATTTGCAGGCGTTAAGGATGGGGAAAGGATAGAAAACGGTATGGATGAAAAGTGGAAATGGAGAGTGGTTTTATTGCAGCAGTGGTTGTGAGACATGTTGGTGAGCTATATTAAAAAAAAAAGGCAGCTCAGTCAACAAAGCAGGGCTGGCTGTGGGCTGAGGCTGGAATGGTGGCTGAATGTTTGCAGAAAGCCTCTGTGGTGTGTTGAGATAACAGTGGTGAGGACAGTGGGCAGGAAAGGGGCTTGCTGCTTCACCTAGAACCTTGTCTTCTTAAAGCTCTCCTCCAGCAGCATCCTGCTTTATTGCACCAATAACTTGCACGTTGGAAAAAGAATAATTGCATGCAATTCCTTTCTCACTGCAGGGTGGTATTCTAAGTGTAATAACTTGAAAATTGTTCATCATCCAAATGATCCATCAATACCGGGAAAGAGTAGAATGAGTTACTGTAATGACTGTGTGCAAATCAAGCAGAACAAAGAGAGTTAGGATGAAAGCAACCAGTTGGGCTTTCTTTGTAAGAAAACACAAAGCCAAAAATACGACTGGTGAGGCAAAAGGTATTTCTGTGTTTTTACACAATGCCATTCATGCTTGAAAGCCAAACCTGATTCTGAGGTGCCTGTTTTCCCTCTGCAGAGACTGACAATTCCACTTGCGCTGGTAACGCTGATCTCTGCCTTTGGATCATCCTTCCAGTATGGCTACAACGTGTCTGTGATCAACTCTCCAGCCCCGGTAGGTTGGGATGTGGATGGTGATGGAGGAGGTTCGATAGCACAGGGTGGAGGAGGAGCTCGGTTACAGGTGTCAGGGCAGGCGTCTGAGCTCCTCGTGCTGCTCCACGTGTGGAATCACTGAGCACTGGGGAGCAATGGTTCCTGGCAGAGGACATGGGTTGTGCTGAGGCTGCATCGTGGCTTTGTGCCCAGCAGTGATGGGGTGTGGGGAATGCCTTCGCTCCTGAGAAGCAGGCAGATCCAATAAGGCAGGATAATTTGTTTCAAATCCGATAAGGCAGGATGACTTGCATAAGGCAAGGCTTCTCCCACTCTCCCTTGCATTCTTTTTCTGACTCAGCTGTTCTGGTCTTATCAAGACACTTGTTTAAAGTTTTATGGCATTGATTATTAATTAGCTTTTACAACACAGAAGTTCTGCTTGCTGCTAAGCGCGCTCCGTATTTCATTTCAGTACATGCAAGACTTCTACAACCAAACCTACATCAACAGGCATGGAGTCCCCATGGATGCGAGCTTCCAGACACTGCTGTGGTCCCTCACTGTGTCCATGTATCCCCTGGGTGGCTTCTTTGGGTCGCTCATGGTGGCACCTCTGGTCAACAACTGTGGCCGGTACGTGACAGCGGTGTGGCTCAGATAAAGCTGCCCTCACCGGTTGCTCCGGCTCACCAAGCTGAGCAGCATCGCACCGCCTCGATCCTAAAGCAGTCAGCCCAGTGCTGCACTTGGGAATGTGGTGTCTCTCACGTGTAGGAGAACTTATTTGATTCCAGTCTGGTCAAGGCTGTGTGCTGGGCTCTGAGCCAGGTGGGCAGCAGTGGTGAAAGTCCTGGGAGCTGCGTGCAGGCATCGGCTGCTCATGTATCATGAGCTTTCTTCATTCCCTGCAGGGAAAAATGGGACAACAGCTGTTTTCTTTTGGCTAGCCTTTGGGATGGCAGCTCCGCTGGGTTTTGAACAGCATAACACAACAGAGGGTCTCTCTGCTATGGAGGTCTTAGAAAAATAAACTGATTCTGTCTCTCTCTTACTTTGCAGAAAAGGCACCTTGCTGATAAACAACCTCTTCTCCATTGTTGCTGCAGTTCTTATGGGAACCTCAGAGATAGCAAAAACCTTTGAAGTAATCATCATCTCCCGTGTTATCATGGGGATATATGCTGGTGAGTGAGAGGTTGGATGCTAAAGAAAGAGCAGTACACCTAATGTTCTTTGCTATGGAAAGGCCTTTACACAACAGGTGGTTTCACAGGTAGCATATTTTAGCCATATACCTGCATAGCAATTCTGTGCTTGCTTGAATAGCAGTTCTCCTCTGCGTGTTGCGGAAGTATCAGATCTCTGGCAGACAGTGGCAGTGAGGCTGGGCAGTGGGCTGTACTGAGATGTTTGTGGCTGCAGCTGCCCTCTGCAGTCAGCATCTGCTCAGCACGAGTGCCATCAGCCTGGAAACCTACTGATGGTCATCTGTTTTCCCAGATGTCTTAGAGCAGATAGGCTGTTTTTAAACATAATAAAAACCAGAAGAATCCTTCCAAGCTCTAGTGATCAAATAGGATGCCAGATCTGGTAATCCACTCCTGGAACTGGCTGTTCTTCCTGCAAGGGTGACAAAAACATGAAAGTGAAGGGTGCAGGGTCACTGGATTTACTGCAAGGCCAGTGAGGAGCCAAGGGGCAGAGTGTGAGTTGGTTTGGTGGCTGTGCTGGAGCTGCAGTAACACGCACCTGACAGCCATGGGATGGCTGGACACCCTCTGCTGCTTTGAGCTCCTGCCAAGCCACACTGATGAGGGTCCTGACACCACTCAGATTTAATTAATTGGCTTTGGCTTAGCAAGACTGATACGCTGTGTAGTTTGTTGGTGAGGGTGGGTATCTGAGAAAACAAACTGGCACAGGAAAACAATGCCATCTATAACGTGCCCCAGTTGCAGTTGTTGATCTAAGGCAGGAAACATGTCTAGTCTGTTTTGTTCTGACTTTATGCTCTCTTAAGCCCAGCAGCTGCTCTTAGCATTGCTTCTCTGACTACAGATGAGCAGGTAGGAAGGATTCCTCCAAATAGTTTTGATTATGGATAACTGACAGAAGAATCAGGGCTGCCTGTGCCCTGCCTGTGGGGAAGGGAGGCTGCTGAATCAAGCCAGCCTGGGGCTCCTGTAGAATCCTGGCATGGTTCCTCCTTGCAAAAGGGACGGCCCTGCAGCTGGGAGGAACACCAAGGGCCCTTCTGTGATGGGCACTGATCAGCATAATTCTGAGCAATCAGCCATTGTTAATTGGAGGCACAGGTCTACAAGTCACTGCTAGCACTTTTTTTATGAGGGCAATTAGAAGGTTTGTTGTAGTGTCAACATTAAGCACTACACCTCATGAATTTAATTTTATAATGTTTTTCAAGTTGTGTTAATATTTTGTTTCAGTGCCTTTTGGCCTTCAGATAATGTCTTGAACTCCTTTATAACCTCTAGCACTTGAAGGCTGGGAACTTAGTTACCAATGTAAGATAAGAGTTGTTTGGTCATTCGGCTTCTAGAGTTTGGGTTCTGCATGCCAAGATTTACAGCATACAGCCGTAAGATTTACAGCATAAGCATGGGAACTGGCAGCTTTCAGGGTTACTGCAGCTAACAATATACTGTGCTCCTGAAGAAAGCAGAAGTTCCTCTTCTACCTTTTAATTTGCTTTCCAAACATCCCACTGAAGGGAGAGAAAAAGAGCCATTGTACACAGCTTTGCTTGACATGGATAACATTAAATCTTTAGCCAGAGCAAAGGAGTTCAAGTGTGAAGCTTCCATGTATCCTGCGGTCTAGCAGGGATGACTTTGATCTCACACGCGAGGAAAAAAGCATCTTACTGCAGATGGTGAATGTGCTGATGTCAGGCAGCTGCAGGACTGACCTTGTTCTCTGCCTACCAGGTCTGGCCTCCAACGTTGTTCCCATGTTCCTGGGAGAATTGTCCCCTAGAAATCTCAGAGGTGCTATTGGGATAGTACCCCAGCTCTTCATCACCCTTGGGATCCTCGTAGCTCAGATCCTCGGCCTTACCAGCATCCTTGGGCATGTTGAAGGTAAAGCTCTGGCTCAGGAAATTCTCTGTTGGCTCCATGGGAGAAAGATCTCTCCCAGTCATCATCTTGTCTCGTTTGTTGCAGGCTGGCCGTTGCTCCTGGGGCTTACTGGGATCCCATCAGCATTTCAGCTCCTTACATTGCCCTTTTTTCCTGAAAGTCCCAGATATCTGCTGATACAAAAGGGCGATGAGGATCAAGCACGACAAGGTATGGCATCTCCTGTTGCTGGAAGGTGAGGTGGAATGGCAAAAACCTGGCTGTAGGACATGACAGACAGCAACCAACAACAAAGCAAGAGAGCATGAAATCCTTAGTAGACGTGTTGTTGGTGGATGCCTTTTTGCAGCATTGCTCCTTTGCTTCCATGAATTTCTTACTTCCCACCCTGGGAGCAGTACTACTGCCCTGACTTTGAATGTTGTAGTGTCTTGATGTAAAGCAGGAGAGCTTTCTGGGGTCTGTAGCTCATCTTCCTCTCCCAACCAGCTCTGCAGCGTTTGAGAGGCTGGGATGATGTGGATGATGAGATAGAAGAAATGCGCCAAGAAGACAAGTCGGAAAAGGAAGAGGGACTCCTCTCTGTGTTCACCCTGTGCACCTTCAGAGGCCTGCGCTGGCAGCTCATCTCTATTGTTGTCATGATGATGGGCCAGCAGCTTTCAGGGGTCAATGCAGTGAGTAACAGTGGGCTGGGACTCAGTTTGGGGCAGCACTGGTGTAGGAACTGGAAACTAGGAGACAGGAGTGGTCCCTTCACCAGGGACACTGGTTCTGGGTGATGTTATGGGGGAATCACCTTGACCTGTACCAAACTCAGTATGCATGTGATTCTGAGTCCAGCTGCCCTGTAAGGGTAGTTGGGATGTTTTTGGAGGTGAGATGCTTGTGTCTGGATCTTAACACCAACATTTCCAGTACTGAAATAGTTTTTGAATTTCCTGTGTTCCACTTCTAAGATTGTAGAAACAACCAGAGTAGGACTCCTGTGCTCTGCTTCTGGCCACATTTAAACACAATTGGTTTTGCTGCAGGTCTTCTACTATGCGGACAGAATCTTCCTATCAGCAGGTGTGGAGGCCGACAACGTTCAGTATGTCACCGTGTCCATAGGTGCCATCAACGTTCTCATGACTTTCCTTGCTGTAAGTTTCTGTTGGGACTCTCTGAGCCTCAGTGGTTTGGATGTTTGGTTTCCAGGCTGTTCTGCCCTCCTCTTGCCATGCAGTGCTTCCCTACAGCTCTCTGGAGCTGGGTACCAAAAGAGGCACGCCTGGTTTTTGCAGTTCCTGGCTGACTTCCTACTCACAATACATTAGCAAATGGGGGAAATTTCACTGCATTTCTTAATAGCCAAATATTATCTTAATAGAACTGGGTAGAATAAAGCTCTGTGCTTTGATTATTTGATCTCTTACCCTCTTCTGTCTCTTTCAGGTTTTCATTGTGGAGTCCTTGGGAAGGAGAATCCTGCTGCTTGCTGGCTTTGGGTTGTGCTGCGGCTCCTGTGCAGTGTTGACTTTGGCCCTCAACCTCCAGGTGTGTAGCTGCATCACCCTGGTGCTCCTGGTGTGTTGTGGAGTTGGTGTGGGAGATCTCTCAGTACCTGCATATCTATCCAAAGTGAACCCAGGCAGAGCCATGATGCTGCTGTGTGAATGCTTCTCCCAGCCTATTGTGTTTGTGCCTGTTGCATCCTGTAGCTGGAAGCAAAGGTGGTACACAGAGCATGTGCTCAACAGCTTGGCGTGTCAGCTTGGGCATAGCTGGCAACAGGGGATGACTTCTGAACACCCCCAAATCTTGTATCAATTAATGCCTTTGAATGTGTTGGTGGCTTTGAGTTGAGAACCAACTCTAACTCCTGATTCTATTCTTCACAGAATACTGTCTCATGGATGTCTTACCTCAGCATAGTGTGTGTCATCATTTACATCATTGGACATGCTATTGGAGCCAGTGAGTATGCACAAGCTAGCCCAGTCCCCTCCACAAGTTGGGTAAAGGCAGGCATTACACTAAACATCAAACTAAGAGCTCTGTGGGGCTGATCTAAGGAGGTCAAATTCGTCCTGTGCAGCCATGCACCTGGCTGATCGTCAGCTAGATTGGTGCTCCAGTGATCGGAGTGCTGTGCCCATGAGGCAGGAGAGCATCTGGCTTTCAAAAGGAAAAGCCAAGGCACAACTGAGTTTGTACTGAGATGTACAGTGAGATCTCGAGCAAAGCTGTGTTGAGATTGGTGAGATCTATCAGCTGCTGTGTGCTTGCATCTGTAGGGATGCCTTTGGGATTTCCATACATAAAATTCTTCCAGGTCCAATTCCCTTTGTGATGATCACTGAGATGTTCCTGCAGTCGTCCCGGCCTGCTGCCTTCATGGTTGGTGGCTCTGTGCACTGGCTCTGCAACTTCACCGTGGGACTCGTGTTCCTCTACATGGAGGTAAGGTGTGAGCAGGGGATGGCACATGGCTTTAGCTCAAAATTAGTGATCTCTGGGTCGCCAGTTCACACCGATCCTATTTGAAGTGACCCATAAATTGCTATAATGACTGATTTTTAGCCTGTGCAAGGGGAACTGGTGAGTTCACTTGAACTTGTGTGACAGGCCCTCACCCTTAGGCACCTTTTTCAATAAATCCATGGTGGTTTCCAAAAAATCCATCAGAAGACAGGATCCTGAATCACCACTAGCTTTGAGTTGTTCCACTTGAAGGAACTGTGGCTGCATGTATTGCAGGATTCAGCATGTACTGACCACAATTGCATCATTGCCCTGACTCTTGCTCTGTCATCTTTCATTGCTTCAGGCTGGTCTAGGGGCCTACAGCTTCCTCATCTTCTGTGGTATATGCCTCGCCACCATGATCTACATCTTCTTCATTGTACCTGAGACGAAGAACAAAACCTTCATGGAAATCAACAGAATCATGGCCAAAAGGAACAAGGTGGAGATTCAGACGGATGTAGAACAGATGATGGATTTGCAGACTGTTCCAAGTGTGAAGGCAGACAAGCCAGAAGTTTTGGGCAGTGATCTGTGACACAACCCAGTGCTTGGCCTGGCCCAGGTGTTTTCCAGCATCTTATCAGTGGAAGAATACGGCTCAATTCTGACCTTCATTCAGACTTTCTGCACAACTCCCACAGAAGTTTTCAAATAAGCCTTTATTCTGTCTTAAGGTTGTTCTCATTCTGAGTAATCTGTAGGACCACTCTGCTTTGTGGCATGGTGAGTTCAGAGGCAAATTTCCCATTCCTTGTATTTGTCACTAGGAAGGGGCAATGCCTGCAGTCAGCTCAGTTCCTCTGATCAAGGAACTGATGTCAGAGTGTGGTGCATGCCCCTTATGTCCTGAGTGAACCATCTCAGGTGACATGGAACAGCACCTGGGCTGGGTTTTGGTCAGTCGTGCAAGGAGCGCATTGTATTCCTTGACCATTCCTTGAACATGAATTTGAGGGTCCAGCATGTGTGAGGGCAAGCCTTTGCTGCTTGGTATTCTGAGTGGAGAGCGTGTCAGATGCACCAAGGTGCTCTGATAGATGTGTTCTAGTGGCACGTATCCTGTCACCTATACGAAGGACCTTAAGACTGGAAATGCACATAACTTTAATCTCACCCCCACCCTGCTCATCAGACAGACTCCTGGAAAGCTAACTTTGCTGCTGAGTCCTTCCAGAGCCTTATTCTTGAGCTTAGGAGCATTCCATTGGCCCCGTGCTTATTCACGGGCTGCTGATACACAGTTGTTCCTGTGGCACTCCAGTCTTTGGAAATAGCTCCTTTTGTTCCTTAGTGCTCGCGTAGAAGCTGCCAAAGAGTTTCAGCCCCTCTCCTAATCCTTTAATAGCCCCCAGAGGTGCACTCTGTGTATATGAGCCAGGTGGAGCTCATTCATTCCCAGAGATGTTTGAACTCGCTGTGTGCTGGGGTCAGGTTTGGGCAGATTCTGTGCAGTGACCATGGGGCCGTGTTTCCAAGCATGTCCAGATCTGCCTTTAAGCACACTACAGATAGTTTTCCGAGGAATTAATTTCTCAGGGACCTGGCTTCTTGAAAAAGTTCTCAGGTGGTTTAAAGCTTGATCCTAGAATGGTTCTTTCTGGTTGTGTCCCTAAGGGCACAGCTCCACCTGAAGGCTGAACTGGTTGGGAGGAGCCAAGACTGAAGAACTAGAGCTGACTCACCAGGGAAATAAAAGTGCACTCTGATAAATGGAGGATTTATTAAAAGTATTTATTAGTGTAAAGGATTTTAGGGTTAACTCCATTATTTGACATGTGGAAATAGAGTTAACTGTGCAATGTTGCTGCTTTCTGGGGAAAAAAAGCAGAATGGTTCAACAGCCTGGCATGGACTTTGGTGATAACCCTTAATGTGATGTACTTCAACTTAGGAGATGAGCTTCATACAGACCCCCAGTCTTGTGATGTGCACCTGTTGGAAAAGAAGCTGCTCCCATGCTCTGTCTCCATCCATTGACAGCAAGGACTTGTCATCAAGTGACTGTGTGGGAGTCGCACTGCCCTTGCATACACTTTCCTACGTGATACACCTACAGCACTGGTGACTTGGTGATAAATGGGAATAAAGCATGGTGCAGGAAAGGCACTGAGAATGGAGATGGGATGTTGGGAAGTGAGAAAAGTTCAGCTTGAGAGAGCTGTTCCTCTAACCAAAGAGAGTG
Organism: Chrysolophus pictus; assembly: GCA_037305975.1. Taxonomy (NCBI): domain Eukaryota; kingdom Metazoa; phylum Chordata; class Aves; order Galliformes; family Phasianidae; genus Chrysolophus; species Chrysolophus pictus. The sequence continues at coordinate 3,239,552 of CM074596.1, read as the reverse complement.
GCATGTGGGTCCTTGGGTGGAAATCTTAACCTAGTAGTGGGAGGGATGTGCAGATACAAGGTGTTGAACTGTGCTTCGTTCTTTGCCTCTGTCCCACTGACCAGTGGAGGCTTTGCCACCTTGTACCTGCTTGGAAAAACAACCTGGAGCACTAAGCAGGTGCCTAGTGACCCTACATAAAGTGAAAGAGGAAACAGGTAATTAACCTAAAACAAGCAGATGGAGCAAGCTTTCCTTCCTCAGTTTCTTCAGCAAGAAGTTTGGATTCTTCAGCTGCTTAAAAATATATATATATTGGGGTCACTGACAGCTGGTGTCAGCCTCCAGCACCACCCCCCCAAAGAGGGTCATGGGGGTTTCCCCCCATGCAATGACATCTCCCTTCAGCTTTCCTGCTTTGCACTGTGCAAGTGCCCGAACGTCTGCAGGGCTGAGGACTTGGCTCCACAGGTTCACATGCGTCATCCACCCTGCAAACCCATTGGAGAATGTCCCAAGAAGAGTGTCTCTGTCCTTCCCAAGGACAAGCATCCCTCCAGCCTGGCTCACATAGCCTTTCTGGATGCTCTTTGCATCACCAGCAGCTCCATTGAGCCACAGACTTGCTATTCCAGACTGGGAAGCCCATGCCACGCAGTAATGCAGCCAGTCCTGTGCCTTGTGGTAGAGGGGGAAGCTGACAAAATGGCCTCCTATCCACAATCCCACATCTGTGCCTGTGGTCATCACCAGCTCGTTGTCCCTCTCCCGTGTGGAGTAGGAGAGAACAGTCTGAGTGCCCACGTGTTGGGCTTGCGTCCAGAAGCACAGGGTGAAGGCTTGCAGAGACATCTCACGGCTGGGACGGACCTCCACAAAGCTCTCAATGTTTTCCATGGGGAAGTAGAAAGCTGGGAATGTGCTGGGTGTCATACCTGAAATGATTGAGAAGCCAGCTGTTACGTCTTCTCTGGTGCTTGCAAATGAGCCCGGCTCCTACAGAATACACCCACAGGTGCTGGCAGGGGCTGCCTCTGCCATGGTTATTGGCTTGGCTCCCTCACCCAACTCTTTTGGGAAAAATCCTTTTTTTCCCCTTCCTTCCTTTGTTCCCGTCTTTAGTAAAATGAAGATAATGATTATTTATCCTGGGGGAACAGTGAGCTTTAATGCCTCCCTGTTTGTAAACCTGTGCTTACATGTTGCAGGACAAGCTGCAGTTGCTGGGAGAGGTGCTAGATTTGGGCTGGGTTTAGTGATGCTGTAGTTCATGGAAGTCTTCCAGTTGGCCTAGGCATGGAACAAGATTCTACCTGCACGCATCAGTGCCAAACCTGTTGATGATGTAGGCCATCAAGAACAGCAGGCCTGGGCCATCCTTGGAAGGAAAGCTGGACTTGGAAACTTGTTTCTTACCTGTGTGGCTCACTCCATTCAGGAACTCTTTCTTCATGTCTCGGAGCTGTGTCTGGATTTCTTCCAGTTTGAGGCTGAGTTCTTCTGGCTGGCATTGTTCTAGAGCAATCAGACAGGTGGGGGCTTACTGAGAGCCAGGAGCTACGCGTGGTAATTCTGCTTGCCAGTTTGCAGGAGGTTTGGAGGAAACCTTTGTTTTAAAATGCAGTGCATCGCCCCGATTACAGCACTTGGCTCATTAACAGAGCTGTTTGGTTCGTGTGCTTCACCCATGCAGAGGCAGGCACACTCAACATACTGCTTGTGTGAAGCCACAGAGCAACACCAATCCTGGGCTGTGTGACACTTCCAGCGCACCAAAACGCTGCCATCCATCCTGCAGCCGCTGCCACACCATCAGTAGCAAGAAGCACGGCAGGGACGCAGCTGTTCTTGGGGATTGCAATCACAGTTTTACCTAATTGAAATGGTTTGCAGCCCAGCTCCTTCCTGCCCCGTACCTTGCATGGGCCTGACTTGGAAGGAGGCCTCCACCACGCGGCCGTGCAGGGGCTGTGCGTGCCGGTAGTCGTTGCGCAGCGTCCTGTTGTGCCAGTCCAGCAAGGTGTTCTCCAGCAGGCCGATCTGGGGGCAGGGAAGCCTTGTTATAAGGGCAGCGGGATCGAGATTTTAGCCTAGAAGTGCAGGGCAGGTCCTGCAGCTGGGGGTTAAACACAGTTGTTTGTGAGAGGGTCTCTCTCCCAGCATTGCCAAGGGAAGGGAACAGCACATCAAGGCTCTGATCAGCAAAGTCGTGCTGATGAAGGTGTTTTGCCTGAAGGATGTAATTCTAAGTGTTATGCATGGATGCAATTATTCTGTGGTATACTGCCTAATTACAAGTGCCCACTAATGCCTTCCCCACCACAAAGTATTTCATTTTTAAACACCAACAGACCGTCATCCTCCACTGCTGTCATCTCCACTTGACCTCGTTCTCCTGGAAACAGTTTGATGCTTTTTTTTTTTTTTCATTACAGAAGATGAACTGCTCTGCAAGACTCACCCGTAAGCTCACTTTACTGCTGCTATTTGTTCTCTGCCAAAGCCTTTGTGCTGACAAGGCAGATGGAGGGCAGAGCTGGGCATCCTGCCGTGCAGCAGCATCCAGCTGCTGGCTCTGGGCACAGGGACCTGCACGCAACGAGGTCCTCAGCAATAACTCAGCCAGAGCATGGACAAACCCCCTCTGTACAGCCAAAATGCAAAAAGAAAAGAAACACTTCTTTAGAATTGTGCCAATTGTTCTGCAATGATTTTAATGCCCTGAATGGCTCATTTATGATTTTTTTTTTTCCTTCTCTCTGTCTTTTGCAGTACTTTTCACCTTGTTGACTCTGGCTGGTCTCTTTAGTACTTCATCATGGCTGAACAGCTGAGCAGAGCCTTGCTGTTGCTCAACAGACCTCAGGTCTAACAGCCACCAGTCATTCCAGTTGCTTTCGAGTCTATCCCTAAGGCCCTATGAAAGACATCCCAGTAGTTCTGCAGGCTTTTCTCTTAGGATATTGGAGAATGGAGAATGAAACTGGCGTGGAAGGAAAGTGTGGAGGAAAGAGAAACTGCTGTGCTGCTGAGCAGCCCTCAGGTACCTGTGCATGTGATAGGATGATGGGAGAGTCGAAGACGGTCCAGGTGACACTTTCAGAGCAGGGTGGGGTTGTGAGCGAGCCCTGATACCTGTAGAAGTGTGAGAGGTTTTCTGGCAGCATGGCTTGGACGTCCAGAGAGGTGAGCTTGGTTGACTGACCTCAAAAGGAAACAGAAGCAGTGTTAGCTGTGAGCAAACCCAGCCCCACTACTACGTGGAGGCTTAAAGAGCATCGAGTATGGAGAAGGGCAACCCCAGCTCTTACCTGCAAACCTGATTTTTGCCAATTTGGAAATGAATTCACTATAGTAGGTATTCTCCAGGTGTCCTTCCTAGACACGGCATAGAGAGTTGAAAGGTTGCTGAGCTGCCCGGCCTTCAGTAGCACTGCTCAGCCTCCATCTCTTGTAGGCCAGGCATGCAGCCCTACTGCAGGCAGCTGGACCATTCCCAGTGTGGGATGAGTACTGACCACGGGCTGTCATTGCTCAGCTTCCCACGGGTCAAACCTACCACGTACAAGAAGGCAAGCACCGCCAGTCCATTGGGTTTGTCTTTGGCTTCTTCAAAGCTTGAGTAGTCTGCAGAGTTGTAATGGACGATGTGCAGCTGCCAGGAGAGAGACAGGGCCATAGAGCAAGAGGTGACAAAAGATTTCCTCATCCTCATCACCATAAAGGACTGTATCCCTGGCCCCATCCCTCCAGCCTCCTTTGCAGTACCTCAGCCACGTATCTCATCCCATCCAGCGTGTGCTCGGAGCCGCTGGTCTCCAGGTCCAGGCCTCCCCAATGCAGGTGCATCTGCACTGCGGTGTAGGGGCGCGGGAGCCCACGGGAGATGGACAGGGTGGGTGGCAAATCGATCTGGACTGCAAAACAGGATTGGAGATGGCCGTAAGTGTGGAGCTGGCTCTGCTAGCTGTGTCTGCAGGGTTTTTCCCAGCTGGGCAGCTGTGTTTTGTTTTTTTTTCTCAGGCACCAATAAAAATGCTTTAATGTTTGTTCTTGGCATAGTGCATCACATCTTGCTGAGCTCTGCATGCATTCATTAATGTCTTTATTCCCAGGCAGAACAGAGGAGTAAGAAATCAGCCAAGTGACTGGCCTCACCTACCCTGTCACCATCACTTTCCATGCTCTGGGATGTGCATCTCCTTGGGACAGCCGTGCGGGGCCAGAGCCCATGAGCCTGAGCAGGCAGGGCTCTTTGTTTCTCTATGAAGGGTATTCACAACGGGACTATAAAAAATTGGTTTTCTGCTGGTGTGCTGCCACAAATCATATATTGTGGTGCTAAACATGTCGAACTGAATGCTGCAAATGGAGAATTGCCTCATCCAGGCGAAAGCCCAGAGCACGTTATAAAATAGCAGCTCTCCTTGCTGAAGAGCACATCGTTACTCACAGCTTGGGTTAGAGGTTTATTTGTTTGTTAGCTGTTGACAGGCAGACAAGATGAGAACGCATTTCCATGTGATATCCCAAGGGATCTGCGGTGGAGAGTAAACACACACCTTACTTTTTACATTAGATTCCTGCTGAGTGCTTTCCATTAGGAGTTCCTTGTGGAATACTGCCATCCTGTCTTCCCTCACCGAAGTCAGTGGGAAAACCAAGCCTGCTTTTATGGTATCTGTGCATACAGACTGTCATCTGCCTTTATCAGAATGCCCCACACATCACTGTTTTGATGTTAGCGTGAGAATGGGGGAAATACACGCGGGCAGTCAGAGATGTGGATGCTAAACCTGCAGAACTGGTGTGCAGGCAGTTGGGCAGTGCTGCTGTGGGAGCTCGCTGAACGCAGGGTTTGTGTGGGAGACAAACAGGAGTGCTGTTCATGACAGACTGCAGAAATATGATCACAGCAGTCTCTCTCTGAAGACAGCATCTCTCATCTCTTCAGCTCCTTGCTCTCCCTCTCTATTGATTTCTCTCTGCAGCAGAGAGAAAAAAGGACCGTTGGGGGGGGGGGGGAGGATTAGAGACTGACTGGGCCCTTCATGTTCCAAATGCCATGAAAGTGCTCAGTCCCCCTGAAGCAGTTGTTAGCCAGTTCTTCTCTCGCTGCTCATCTGTAGTCCAAAAGCATTATCCCACCACCACCAGCTGATGAATTATTTAGGTAATGAATTACGCTCTGGCAGCATCCAGGACCTCCTAATGGCAAAGCCTTGCTCAGAGGCCCTGCGTGACCAAAGCCAGGGCACTGAGCCTGGGCTGTGCTCCAGCTTCCCTTCCCGAGGGCTGAAAACCAACCATTGCTCAAAGGGAGGACGACTGCTCTGACTGTATGGAACACAACGTCGGATGCAAGCTCACTGCTGAGCTGCAGATCCATCCCATCACTTCTGCTTCCTACTGCACAAAGGCAAAGGATGCATTTTGTGGATGCAAAGAGGAGTCAGTAAGCCCCAAACTTGTTCCTTCAGTGCTGCAGTTGTCAATGCACTGAAAGAAGGGGCTCATCTGCCGTGCTCCAGCTGCCTTCCATCCCCGTTTGACGTCTAACAGACAGTACCTTGCAGAGATGTCACTGCCTTTCATTTCTCTGGTTTATAGATGCATTTCTGGAAAGCCTTCCTGTGTGACTGGGGAAAAGAGCAGAGCTTGGAGTGCAGGATGAAGTGAGATGGCAGAGCCAAGGAGGGCAAGTTCAAAAACGAACAGCATTTTAAATGGCCAAGGCCAGCAGTCTATTCCTGCAATGGTGCGAGTCTGATGTTCTCCCAGGGCATCTGCTCAGCAGGTGCAGGACTCTTACAGAGGCCCAAACAAAGGTTGGGGCTTCTGGCCAGAACTACCATTAACAACATCTGTGTTTTAAAAACACACTCCTTGGCTTTGCTGCCAGCATCTCCCAGCTCACAGCAGCAGTGTGTGGGCTGGGGAAGGAATTGCTGCTGCCTGCAAAGTGCAGCTGAAGGGAGCTGTGCATTGCATGTCCTCCAGCACTTACCCTGCTCCTGCAGCCTCACCTGAGTGCCCGTTGTTGGTCATGGTGAAGTCCCCCTGCAGCGGCTGGCTGTACCCGCTCAGCTCCAGCTGCAGCAGCTGCACGTTGTGCACCGCCTTCTTCCTCTGGATGTCAATGGGAGACTGCTGCTTGCCAGCACATGCAGCAAAATGCAACCCCCAGTGCTCTTCATCCAGCTCACCCTCTGTGTGGAGGAGCAGACAGGTTATTAGCATGTGGTGGGAGCTGCTGCTTGCTCAGGAGTCAGAAAATGTACAGAAAATGTACAGTATTTTGTCTGCAGAGCTGCTGAGCTGCAAAGTGTGAAGCTTGCCTGGCGGTAACAGCACAATGCCTCACCTCTAATGCCCATCCATGGAGAAAATGAGTGCATGGCAGAGCAGGCATGTGGGCTCCTGTCCTTCCTCCAGTGGCTCTGAGCCTCCTAACCCTGACTGCAATCCTTCCTGCAGAGGTCTGAGCGCTGCTGGAACTGCTCACAACTGCTTGAACACAATGGGGCTGTTTGCACTCTCCATAGTGCTGTATTTAATATCTTAAGGCTGAGCAGCAATTTTGATGCTATGTCTGTCGTGGCTGTGACAGTGACTGGGGTGACTTTCTCACCTTACATCCCTCCAACATTGCCACATACCCATCACGGTTAGAGTTCTGTCTGTCTGAGATAATCCATGCTACAGCCAGGGAATCATCAGCAAGTGACTGTGCCCTCACTGAGTGCAAATCCTGCAGCGATGGGTTGGAAGGAGAGGTGATGGTGATTGTTTGGAAAAGAAAGTAACTTAAGGCCCTCAGCAGCCCCCAGCCTGGGCCCCAGCCACAGCACAGCCCTTCGCTTCACTGAGCTCTGCTAACGAGCCCCTGAAACAATTAACAATCACATAACATTCCCCAAGATCTATAAATATGAAGATGAGCCCCTTTTTTGTGACCTGCACAATAAAACAAGGAGTGAGCAGTAGGTAGCACTTTTCCTTCCAGGATCGCCCCGAGGGCAGCTTTTACTCTAAGATATCATAAAGGTTTTCCCCCTCATCTGAGCTCGTCCATCTGCCAGCCCCGACACCTCACGGCTCAGTGCAGCACAAAGCCAGAGGACCCCTTCCAAGATACACAGTCAGCAATAAAGCGGAATGAATTGGCTGCTCGCTGGAGAGCTGCTGCTAACAAAAGGAGCAGCAAGCTGAGTGTTGCCTCTGCAGCACGGCAGGAATGTGAGCGCCTCAGCAAGCTGGCAGCAGCAGCCATCCCAAAGCCTCCTCCTTTGTGTTACCTCGGTAGGTCCAGTGCACGGCGTGGGAGCAGCTCAGCAGCTGCAGCAGCAATAGGGCCGTCGGGATGAGCATCTCTTCCTGCATCTGCAGCCAGATGGAGATGGGGAGCACTTGTCTTTAAGAACACCCAGGAAGCAAAAAATGCCCATTTCCTCCCAGCTGAGCCCCTCCAGCACCCATCCCGCCCCACGGTGTGCTGCAGGCACTTGGCTCCTTTGAAAATGATTATCCTGGAGGTCTTTTCCAACCAGAATGACTGTATGGTTCTACAAAGCCCCAGTGGCTGTTAGAGGGATTCACATCAGAGCTGAGAGGCTTTGGGTGCCCCAGTGCTCCTGTGGGCTCCTGGAGCTGCTCAGTACATTGCCAGATGTTTGCTTTCCCCAGCAAAAAGCAGCCTTGCAAGGCACTCGTGGTTGGCAGTTTTGTGCAGCGTGTGTTTAATGTTCGGGAACTGCCATAATATGGAGTTAATTAAGCAAATGCATACTTTTCCTTCTCTCCCCTAAAGAAATCATTTATCTTGACAGCTGCACTGAACTGTGCTGGGGCTGAACTAACCAAACGTGCCCTGCGATGCACTCCTTAATCCGCGTGGATCCGCTTGGGTAAATAAGCCTTGAAATCCGCTGAGGAGACACTTCAGTGTTCATACCTGGGTGCACTCCTGGATTCCAGACGGCAGCACAGAGCATGAGCTGCACCAGGAGGGTGCAGTGACCCCGCAGCTGCCCGTCACCCTGTGCCCTCCATTGATTGGCTTGGGATAAAAGCAGCCCACAGTGAGCCGGGAGCTGGCAGGGAATTCATCCTTAGTGGAGCTTTTGCAACATGCTGTAGCTGGGATGTTTCACCTGAGCTCAGTAAGGCTGCAGGTGCTCTGCATTTCCCCTGCTGCCAAAAATGAGCTGCACGGCGCATTGAGGAGCTGTGACATCCAGTGGTCAGAGGCAATGCAGTGAGGTTTGGGATGAGCCCCTCCCATGTGGCAGCAACAACAGAGCCCATCCACTGCACTTTGCACCTCCAAAGGGCTGTGCAAGCATTAGTTTCCTAACACTGCACAGCTTGGTGGACAGATGGGTGGGCAATGCCACCAGCACACCAGGAGAGGCTGCACAGTCCCACTGCCATCACCACAGCCTGTGCAACAGGAGCTGAGAGCATTTCCCATGAGAACCTGGTTGATTTTTAGGGCAGGAGAGCATCGAGAAGGAAATGTAAATCCTCCCTGTCTGTGCTGTACCTGTTCTGCAGCAGAGAAGCCTGCTTGATAACCTTTTTTTTTGCATGAGTGCTGTGCACTCATTCAGACAACAAAGGAGCTGTTATTTGTTTCACCCATACTGTCTGCTGGCTCCCATTCTTGGTTCAGTACCAAACACCATCTCCCAACAGCAGCTGACCACTCGCTCACCAGCAGGATGACCAGACCAGAGCTCAGGTTGCACAGAGCTTGGAATTCACATCCAACTGCTCCAAAAGCTTCCAGTTTACCCTCAGATCTCAGTCTCTGATGGGTAGTTGCTGAGAAAGGTGCCCGGTAGCATCACCCTGCTCTGGCTGAGCAGCACAGCTGGGCAGTGCCTGAGGTCAGGAGGCTGACACCATTCCCAGAGCACCCAGCAGCCCATCTGCCAAACCCCAGGAGGACAGAGGAGAACTGGAAGAGTGAAGCTATGCACTTTAAGAAAGACATCAGTCTGTCACCTCCGGTCATTTTGTTATTCTCATGCCTAAAATCGGCAGTGTTTCATCACCCAGAGGCTGCAAGGCTAAAGCATGACAGAGAGGGATGAGAAGGTAGAAAGTCAGAAGGGGTTTGGATTACCTGGAAGAGAACACCTAAGAAGCCATGCAAGATCTGCAATAGAAGCAGTGTTGGCAGTGCTGTTACCTTTCTAGCGACCGCTCCTCGGAGCCCCCAAGGGCTGCGGGTGGGAGATGCACTCAGGAAGGCTTTGTTGAGAGGCTGCTGGTGCACAGGGTTGCTTTTTGGAAGAATCCTATGGAAATAGGGCCCAGCTGGTAGAGCTGAGCTGAGGAGCACCTGCCCTTCAGCTGTGCACTGAGGAAGGAAGAGAGATCCCTGCAGTCTTAAGGAAATGCATGCACAGAGCAAAAGCTCACGCCCTGGCAGGCAGCCTGTTCTGCATGGAGCTGCTGGGGTGTATGACTGAGCTGGGGAACAAGTCCTGGCCTGCAGAGGTTCCATTCTCCAAGCATCCTGGTGGTTGGAACCATGAGCTCATTGCAAGCAGTAGAATAAGCTGCATGCACTGCATATGGCGCATTGTGCAACCCGGCCTTGCAGCGCAGGTGGGTTTTGCAGTGCTGTGTGGATGCACAAGAATGTTCTCCCTCTGCCCCATCGGTGCCCAGCACTGTGTGTTGGTGTGGGGCTGCTGGGCTGTCAGGGTGGATTACAGCTGCACAGTTTTAAGGTGCCAAAACGTGTTCCTTCCCACTGTGCCCCGTTGGCCACGTGCCCCCGTGCCAAAAATTCTGCTCAGGATAGCATTAAGCAGTAACAAGCCCGGACTGCCACAGGATCTGCTGCCAGCCAGACAGCTCATAGCCTCGGGGATGCTCTCATTTCTTCTTTACAGAGGGAAAGCAGAGCCAGACCGGGTAATGGCTGAGAGCAGCCCGGACCTCTGCTTGCCTCCACGTGGCATGGTGCAGCTTCACCTCTCGGCTGCCGCAAGCAGGAGGATGCGGAGGATGCTGTGCTCGCTGCTTGCTGCTGCCCTGAGCGCGACACAAAGGCTGTGACACAAAGGCTGTGACACACAGCTGTGGGGGTTGGCATGCAGCAAGAGATCTGCCTATAAAGCAGCAGTTCGACTCCAGTTTTGGGTTGGTTTTTTGTTTTTTGTTTTTTTTTGTTTAACTTCCTGGTCAATATTGCTGTGCATAATATTCTCTGGGCAAATTCCTAACGCCAGGGCTTGCTGTTGGACCCTGCTCTGATGCAGTTACTGGTCCCCAAGCACGTGCCTTTGGGGCATCAGTTCCTTGTGCGCAGCCAGAATCTTTTGTTCCCTGCAGCCTGAGGGCTGGGCTGGACCCCCTCCTGTGCATCTTTACACCCAGTGATTTCAGGGGCAGTGCAGCACCGAGCTGAGTCCTTGCAAAAGGTTTGGGTTTTGCATACAGTGCAAGCAAAAATAAACATCCCCAATATCCACGCGCGCGGGAAGCACTTTCTTTTCACGCATAAAGCTGCAGAAAAACCTTGTGCGTCGATGTCCCTGGCTTTCTGAGCAGACGTGCAGTGGTTTGGTGCACGAAAGCTTTCTGCACACGCAGCTCCCGTTCCTTGCACCCACCCCGCTCCAGCAGCACCGCAGCTTCCCGCGCTCAGCGCGCGCCCGCCGCGAACCCGCCCCCCCCTCGGTGGGATTTTCCACGCGCCGTGTGCACAGCCGGGCAGGCCGCCTCGGCACGTAGCGCACGCCCTCTGAATCGCCGCTGGCGCGAGGCGGTGCCGACCAATAGAAGATCAGCATGCGTTAGGATCGACCAATAGAGAAACAGTAGGTGGATGAGCTGGCCAATAAGAGATGGGAGGCGGGCAGCTCATCTGCATGAGGTGGGTATAGGCTGGCGTGCGTGCAGCAGTCCGGTCTCAGTCAGCGTTGAGCCGGGTGCGGAGCGGAGCGGTGAGCGGGGGGCTGGGCTGGGAGGCGGGCGGCGGTGTGCACGGCCCGTGGGCTGAGCTGCGAGGGCTGCGAGCTGCTGCCCGGCTGGGTGCTGCGGCACGCCCGCCACTCCTCTCACACCGGAGCTGGGCGGTCGGTGGGCCTGCAGGCCCCGTGCCGAACCGCTGGGCTGTGGGGGGCGGCAGCGCGGTGCGTCCGGGCGGCGATTAATGTCTGTCTCTTAATGATTAAGCAGCACGTTTCGGACGGTGAGTCGCGCTTTGGACCTTTTCCCTCTTTAGCGGCGCTGGATGTCCTTCAGCTTCATGTCAAATATTGAATGTCTTACGTCAACGCCTAAATCTGGGCGCTTCGGCTCTACGGACGGGATTCAATCCCGGTTATCCGCGGGGCGCGGCCCCCCGTAACGCGATGCCCATCTGTGGGCAATTCGTGTACGGAAAAACCGCGGCTGCCGGGAGGATCTTGGCCTCTGTTCCGTTACACGCGGCTGAGTCACGGGGCAGGGCTGCAGGAAGCGGTGCGGGTGATCGCACAGCGCGAGGCTGCAGATCCAGGCCTCCATCTTGGTGAGGGAGGAAGGAGTCGGCGAGCCTTTGAGTCATTCCGTGCCGCACGGTGTTACGCTGCATTGCACCGTGCTGCATTGGTGAGCCGGCACCACGTGGGACGCAGGAGTGAGAGCAGGAGGTGCCGTGTTTGGTCCGAGCGTTTGCTAGGATTTAAACCGGTGAGGTCAAGGATTAATGAGCAGTAAGGTTATTTTTTTTTCCAGGGTGGTCGTATGAGAGTTGCAGACTTGAAGCGTGTAAGTGGCACTGATAACTGCATGGCAGCTCTGTGATAAGCACTCTCAGTTAATTAGGCCAAGCTACTACTGGTTTTTGTTCTCTGTACTGATTCTTGCAGTGTGTGAAGAGAGATGCATGTGTTAAGAGAAACGTGGTTGCAAAATAGCTTCCATGCATTAATCTCTTGGTAATAAAACTGGCAGTGAGCTTGCAAGTTACTGTAACTTCAGTTAGAGCAGCCTGCTCTTTTGTTGGAGTACTGCATTCCCTGTGCAGAGCACAGCATCAGGGAGTGGGTGGTGACTGATAGGACTCGATGCCTTGGCTGTAAAGTGGCCTTGGAGGAGGTAATGACATGGCTGCTCCCAGCCAGGCCTGGGAAGCCAAAGGGAGGTTCTGACCTTGCAAACAGATTAGAGTACAAAACAAGGTTTAAGGCAATATGTGCATAAACGACCCCTCTGCTATCGGTGTGTTTGACTAGCTTCATCACAAAGTACAAAGGTCTGGAGAGGCTACACAACTGTCCAAACTTGTGTACAGTTTGCCTTTCTGCAGCTAGGCCTGTGTGTGGGTTCTCCATCTAGCTGCATAGGTGGAGGCAGAACACATCTCCATAGCTTGTGGTGAGCTGAACGCTACCAGCTTTACCCAGGGGAAAACTCAGTTGGCAAACAGTTTCTTGAAAACAGAAGTGAGGGACATGAAAATGAAGGGACAAAAAAAAAAGCACAGGGAATTCTTGGAATGGTGCAGTGCTGCGAAATGCCTCCCTCTGAAAAACGGGGAGGGGCCATTGGGGAGGTCATTTCCAAGGACATTTGAGTAATGTCAGACCTGGGTTACCAGTGTCATCCCAGCAGCATGTATTGCTGGGGTGACACCTTTGTGAAGGCGAACAGGCAGTTCTTGCATTGCACTCAGACTTCCTTGTGAGCTGCCTTCAGAGAACAGAGCACCTTATGTCTTGTAGCAGGTCTGGTTCTGAAAAGGAAAGCAAGGCATAGCAGGTGCCAGCAGAAGCTGCAAAAACCTCTTTCAGATAAGTGGGTAATGTTGCTTGGAGAATGTGGCAGAAAGCTGTATCTGCATAGATAAGACTCCTAACATGGAAGTTACAGGGATTTGTCTCTAGTTTGTATGTTCACTGATTAAGTAGTGACAGCATGGAGGGCAGTTGGAGCCAGCTTGCTCTGCTTCTTAGGACAGTTGTATCATCTGTCAGGGTGTGAGTCTTACAGTAGGGCAAACGGTGTCTAAAATGTCTGAGCTGCCTTCTACAGTCAGCTGCTCAGAGGCAAGGCAGTTTGAAGGGTGCTTTGTTCCAGGGGGATAAACTGAATGGCTACCTATGGGGGAGGAAAACTTTCCTGTGGAGGAAGAAAGGTTGTGAAACTGCCTTCCTCCTGGTTGGTACAAGCAGCAGTACTGCTGAGAGCCTGTCATCTCAGTAACTGAGGGGAGATTCGTGACCATTCTGTCATACAGAGCTACCACCCACACGGACATGCCAGGAGCTGGCTTCCAGATGGTTCTGAGGCTGAGCTTTCTCTGCAGATGAACTAGTTTTGGTGCTGGTCCATGGCTTACAGGCATTCATCTGACTTGATTTTTCAAGTACTATCTGAGCTTACATAAGGCATTCCTTACTGCAATTTTCTTAAGTGTAGGAATGTGAGATGGGGGCAGGAGGAAGTTCTCAAAGGTTGTGGTGGTCTGTCTTCCCTGTAAGAGGAAAGGCTATTCCTGTATATATTCCTTTTAAGAAAGGGCATAACTGTTAGTGCTTAATTAGAGCTGTGGGTGTCTGTTTCTATTTCAAGACAGGTTATGCTGGGCTCTGGACAGCTGCTGTGCATACTAAGAGCTGTTGCCCTTGAGTCTTTTAGCAAAAAGAATTCTAACTAGCTGCAGAAATTTCCTGTATTGGGATTACTTGACTGCTTTTATATGCTGAGCATATAAACTTCTGGTTTTAGATGGTTCTTCCTGCTTAGCCTGAGGTTCCTCTCCTCCTTGTGTAATGCTCCAGTCAAATACTAAATGTTTTCTTAAAGCGTAAAGCAGTGTTTCTGAGTTGTTCCCATGACTGTTGGTGATGCTCCTGGTTATGAATTAATGCTTAACTCTTTTGGCAGGTGTTCAAGATGTCCATTCTTAAGATCCAAGCCCGTGAAATCTTTGATTCTCGTGGGAATCCCACTGTTGAGGTAGACCTCTACACCAACAAAGGTGAGTCCTTAGTAGGTATTTGTCTACATTGCACAAGTGTTAACGCAAACAGTGTCATGTGCCTCCCTCCCCTTGTCCTGAGCTTAACTTCGATAGCATTGGCCAACTCAGTTAACACCTTCTTCCTGTCCCTAAGCAGTTCCTAATGAACTTAGTTTTTCCTGTATTCATTTGAGTCTGTTTGACTGCACTTGAGAGTGTTTAACTTCTCAAGTTCTGTAATGAAGGTCTTCTGCTGTGGAATTGAATCCTGGGTAAGGTTTTCTTTTCTACATAGGTAATCAGGCAGGACCCAGCATCTTCTCTAATTGGATTTTCACATATAACATCTTATATTTCTAATTATTATGATTTTTCCTTGGTTTCTGTTAGTTGTTCATACCACATTTGATAGGATCTGACAAAGGCATTGTACAGACACAGGCCAGTGTGATTCAGTGGAATGAGCAAATACAATGGCTGTAATACACTAACTAAATAGCTGATCTTTTTGCCTCAAAAGATTAATGCAGTCATTTAATGAGATTTCCCCTGCTAAGCTCTTGGCCTAAGTGGGATAAGGGAAAGGCAGGAGATGGAAGGCTGGCATCTTGAACAACGGGCCAAACAGACTCCAATTTGCTCTTGAAGTTCAGCACCCTTAATTGGAAGAATGAGTACTCTGAAGAGCTCAGATGAGCAAAACAGGTCCCTGAATTGTGTCATGTGCCACATCTCACAAGAGCTTAAGAGCTCAGTGGCTAGACTGGTCTTAAAAATAGATTCATTGAATAAACTTACTGTATCAGGAGGTGAATGGGTAGCTTTCCCAACACACAGTTGAAATTCACACAGGAAGAGAATATATATTCATCTGAGAGAGCCAAAGCTTGCTGTGGGGAGACACTGTAGAATTGGTGACACTAATGGAGCAGACAAATCGTGTAGGATCAGTAAGATCTGATTTAGCTATGACCTCCCCTGTCTCTGTGGGTGGAAACACCCAGTAGGTTGGGATGATGTGTGGGTGAAGCATGCTTGGTGGTTTTCCACGTGCTAAGGCAATTTTTTTGTTATAAACAGGCCTGTTCAGAGCTGCTGTTCCCAGCGGTGCCTCAACTGGAATCTATGAAGCTCTGGAGCTTCGTGACAATGACAAGACACGCTACTTGGGAAAAGGTAAACCTGAATATGGGTGCCTGGCTTGACTTGTTACAGTGGAAGCATTGCTGCTGAAGTTAGGTTAGATTGTATTAGAAGAAACCTGGGCTCCTTTACTGCTTCCCATAGCCTGTACAAGGCATGGCAATGAAGTGAAAGTGATGAATGGTAAGATGTGCATACCTACACGTAGGCTGTGCAACTGGAGTGAAGGTAAGGCACAAACTGCAGGGTTTCCTAGGGGCCTGGGCAGAGTGACTGCTTCCAGCAGTGCATGTGGGACTCAGATGTGCCAGCTGGCTGAGCGTGTCTGTAGTACTGCATGCTGAGATGTACTTAATTGTTGCACTTTTTGTTGCCTTACATGTTGGTGTAAGGTACAGAGAGTGCTTCACTGCAGCTAGTCACCAGATCTCATAATAGAAAAAAAATTCAAATTTCAATTTTGTTGTTAAATGTGTCTACTGTGGCACTGTAAAACTTGTTAGATCCCAACATGCAAAGTCCTGAATTTGTAGTTTATGCCATGTAGTTCACTGCTGACAGTGGGAAACATGCAATGCTATGAGAGTAACCACTGAAGTGCTTCCATTTCAGGCTGCATCATGCAAAAGCCATTTGACTTCTGTCTTTCTCTGTGGGTAGTCATAATACTGAAGTTTGTTTTAGTTACTGTATTTTAATTGCCTGCGGACTGATGTCCTGGAAAGTAACTAACCAGTCAACAGACTGGTGTAGAAAGTAGCACGGAGGAAAATGAGTAACAGTGTCCAATTGCTACTTCCTAGTAGCAATTCTTCAGTTACTTTTAGGACTTGGGCAACAGGACTCCAACTTGCTAATGTAAAAGTATTGGTGATAGTTTCCAACTCTATGCAATCAATTCTCTCAGTTGTAAGGTTAATTGTCTTTACTCCAAACTTTCCTTGCCAGGCAGATGAAAGGAAGCTGAAATATTTTGTGCCTATTAAGAGCGAGCAGCCAGAGTGGGTAATTACTGCTTAAGATCCATGATGACTTCTGCTGCAGTACAAAATAAGCTGCAGATGACTGAATATACCAAAGAACAGAAGAGCTGCTGCTATCCACTCAAGGCATCTTTTTCCCCGAGCAATATAAATGTGTACTTAGCTCAGTGTGCTAAATGTGTGTGTGCTTAGAGCTGCTAAACCTGATCCTGTAGCCACTTCTTATGGGCAGTTAACTAGACAGCATAGTCTGAGTGTCCTCAGTAGGCTGTCACAGCTCAGGGTTTTGTATCACCTGGCAAGTAACATGAGTTGAAAAACACCTCACCATATGGAATGAGTTACAGATAGCTGGAAGGTCTTCTGTAATATAAATTTCTAGATGTGAACTGTCTGAAAGGCAATTAATGCAGTTCAGGGTGCGCTTAATCAGCATTTATTGGGTTCTGAAGCTTAGGTTTTCAGGGATATTTAAATGCTCTGCGGGGGCAACAGCATTCCTTAGGCTGATGTTGGTAGCTGGCAACTGATCTGTGCTTATGGGAAGGAAGCAAGTTGATGCTGGAGCTCTTGTTTTTACCTAGCAATGGTCCACAAAGACTGAAAAGGTGCTGTGTTCACATGCTCTTCCTTGCTGTGGTAACAGTCCACTTGAATTCTTACATCTGGGTACAGACACTGTATTTTCTTTGGCATTGCATCAAGTGTGAAATACATGTGCTAAGATGATGCTTCAGGAGTGCTATAAAACCATGGCAAATAAGCATGCAAGAGCTTAGGCATTTAACTTCCAGGGAAACCTTTTTCCTTTTCCCCTACTCATACAGCCTACCAATGGGTAGGAGTAGGCTATCCTAAAACCTATTCTAAATGCTGTCACTTGGCCACTCAAGGTTTGAGTCTGCAATTGATTTTGCAGTATCAAACCATGGTGGGAAGAACGAAAACACAGCCTGGCTGACTGCTGCACAACTTCCTCTGCCCTCTGAACTCTCTTGTTTCTGAACTACTGCTCAGTGTCAGACACTTGGGGATCTGTAGGTCTGTTTTCCTATTTGTGACCTTTGCTTTTTCTTGCATGACTGATTTTTTTGTCTTTGGCTGTGAGCCTTCATCTCTTCCTTGATTCTCTTGTCCATTTCGCTTCTGTCAGGTGTATCCAGAGCTGTTAAATATGTTAACGAGTTCCTGGCGACAGCATTGTGTACACAGGTAATGGATGTGCTTTTAGTGCAACCTTGTCACTTGGACAGACTTCTCCAGTGCATGGTCTTGCAAACTAACATTGCAGCAGGCATTTCTAGATGATTACTTCATGCAACTTCCATTCAGTTGAGATGGTGTCTTTACGTGTTCAGCAGTGAGCGCAGGTTGAACTGGGATTTGAATAGCATGAGATGGTATTGAGATCATCTACTAATGCCTGCATAACAAGTGTGGTTGACCAGTGTCTGATTTGCTTGTTCTTTCCAGGTGTCTCAAAAGCTGTTGAGCACGTCAATAAAACAATTGCACCTGCACTGATTAGCAAGGTAGGAGCAATCTGTCTTCTGCTAACATCAGTTAATGCCAGTCCAGTGCATCCTACCTGATGTGTTTTCTCTCTAGAGGCAGTTACAGGATCTGTATTACCTGGGGGATGTTAGCCTGTGTATTGGAGTGCATGAGAAAAAACTGACCTACAGTAATTGCTTCCCTTAATGATTGCATCTCTAACACTTAATCAAAAGAATCTCCAGCAGTGTGCAGCAGCACTTTAGCACCTGGAAGTCTCAGTGGAGTGCATTTAAGATGCAAGCTACATTATGTTTAAAAGGGTGGCTGAATGGGGTGGGTGAGAGGGGGGCACAATGATGGTGGCTGGGTTTTGTCCAGGCTAATTTGGAAGTTAGTCTTAAAGGAATCTTAGTGAAGTTGACTTGAGACATCTGTGCTTTTTGTAAGCACTAAGCCCTGGCTGCAAATGATGGGGCAAGATGGTGATAATGCATAAAGTGATTGCATGTCCTCAGCTACAATTCCTAACAGTATATATTGAGTTCCAGATGGGCTTGTAAGCTAGTTGTCTTTAAGCTTGCAGTAAGGGAGCAGAGGTCACAAATGGGAGCTTTCCCCCCGCTCAGTCTCATAGTAGTGTAACTCTGTCCACAGTTAGGCAGTCTGAGGGCCTGGCCTTGTAGCTCTGAATGTGAAGAATAAAAGAAGCTTTTGATGTGTCAAGCTTAGGTCAGCCTTGTGATCTGTTGGAAGTGACCAGAAGAAGCTGCTGTTTGATAGCAGTAAGAACTAGGTTACTGTTGGTAGTTGTGCTTAAGCAGTTCCTAATGCCTGCCAGGGAAATAAAGCTGCAGTGGGTAGGTGGGAGTTCTCTGAGCCATGTTGCTCTTCACACAGTGTTTTGCCTGTTTTTCTCTGCAGAACGTCAATGTGGTGGAGCAAGAAAAGATAGACAAACTGATGCTGGAAATGGATGGAACAGAGAACAAATGTAAGTGGGCTTTGTGTTCTATTGAGGCATGAAAAACTGAGGCTGTTCTATAGGTTTAATGTACTGCACATTGTTTCTGGTAAGGTAAGTGGCTTATGGTATGCACTTAGCTAACCAAGACCATGACTGTGCTGATCCTGCTGAATCTCTTCAGGAGAATGTAATATTTCTGTAAACGGTCTGTTCCTATTTCAGCTAAATTTGGTGCCAATGCCATCTTGGGTGTATCTCTGGCTGTTTGCAAAGCTGGTGCTGCTGAGAAGGGTGTCCCTCTGTACCGCCACATTGCCGACCTTGCTGGAAACCCTGAAGTCATTCTGCCTGTTCCTGTAAGTTTCCTTATAAGACTAGGCTAGAGACATGATCTGACCGAGTGCTTGCAATGTCATTTGGTCTTGGTCCACTATCATCTTGATAGTGGAGTATCTCTTGCTGTTGTCTGCTCACAGTGAAATATGTTAAATGACTTTTTCTTTGGATTGCTCCAAGGCTTTCAATGTCATCAACGGTGGCTCCCACGCTGGCAACAAGCTGGCTATGCAGGAGTTCATGATCCTCCCTGTGGGTGCTGACAACTTCAAGGAGGCGATGCGCATTGGTGCTGAGGTCTATCACAATCTCAAGAATGTTATCAAGGAGAAGTATGGCAAGGATGCAACCAACGTGGGTGATGAGGGTGGCTTTGCCCCCAATATCCTTGAAAATAAAGAAGGTAAAAATGATCTTAGTGTGGGAGGAGACCTAACCAGTTGCTGCTGTTTCTTTGCTCTGCTTCTGCTCTGGAGATTTCTAAGATCTTATATGGATGTGGTCTAGTCTAGGTGGTGTGCCTTCCTCACCACTTCTGTACTGGCTTGAAGCAATTTTTGCACTTTGTACTTGAAAAGGGTGGTGTGGGCCTGTCAGTGTACCTTTGAGTTTTCTAATGTCAGTAGTCACAGTTTAGTGGAATTGTTGTGGTTTCCTTCTTGCTGACAAAGGAGAACAGTTTGAACTGTAATAGGTAATGTGTGAGGTTGCATTCAGGTCAGCTTGGGAGGCTGAGGCATTCACTGCCTCCACAGCCAGACAGTTCTGTTCAGAAGCCTTCAGGGGAATGGGGACACAGTCTGTCTTATGGGAAGTCAAATGCTTGTTCCTACCAAAAAAGCGTGCATCAGAAAGGGCTTATTTTCTGCTTTCTATGTGGAGCTGATAGTAAGCCAGTACAGTATTACAACTCTGTAATCACTTGCATGGTTTAAAGCTGCTAGTTATATTGTTGGCCTCTGAGCTGCAGTTGCCTTTTCTGATACTGAAGGTGAGGAGCCAGCACTGGAAATTGGTGTGTTTGAGTCCTGCAGGAGCATGCAGCTTTTACAAGGTCTGTACACTAGCAGACTTCAATGAAAATGACTTTGGATAACTATTACAGTCCAAGGAATCTGTGTTGCTGGTAGCAGCTGCTCTTGCAGCTTGTATGTCATGTTAGTATCTTTAAAAACACTTTATGTAAGCTTCCTACTGTAAATAGCTTGGCTGACCTGACTGTTAGGCTTGGAGTTGGGAATGCTTGAAGAGTCTTCCTGGTTGTGAACGTACTGGATTTCATTGCTTGGACTCTGCTTTAAGCAAACAGTAGCATAGTGGGTAGTATGGAGATACTTGTACTGAGGAGTTATATTGCCAGTTCTGTACAAGAGGAGAACAGCAGATGCGAAGAGAAGGTGCCCTGTGCATTAGCAAGCTGTGCATTGCATTTAGGTGTAACCTGTTACAAACAGCACCTGATTGGGGGTTTAAAGGGATTTGAGTATGGTCACTGCTTTCTGCCCACATTCATAAAGCTGAAAGATGTAGTATCATCTAGTCTTCAGCTTTTTGGACTGTACTCCAGCCTGAAGAGATTAGCAATTGCTGTCTCAGGGGTATTAAAATCTGAGCCCAGCATTCAAGTCATACCCTGTTCCAGTTATTTCAGAAGATCTTTTTCTGTGTGGCTTTCAGGGTTATTGTAGGGAGTAATGGAAATACTTGCCCAAGTGAATGTGCTGCTAGCAAAAGAACAGCTTTGTGTTAAGGTGTTGAACAAGATCTCAAAGTTTTCTTCCAATGTTTCAGCTCTGGAGTTGCTGAAGACTGCTATTGGCAAGGCTGGCTACTCTGACAAGGTTGTCATTGGCATGGATGTGGCTGCCTCAGAGTTCTACCGTGATGGAAAGTATGACCTGGACTTCAAATCCCCTGATGATCCCAGCAGATACATTTCTCCTGACCAGCTGGCTGACCTGTACAAAGGCTTTGTGAAGAACTACCCATGTAAGTTCCAAAGTTCCAGGCCCATATTAGCATCAGATAATAGGGGTTGATTGCTGAAGGAAGAGTTAAGGTGCAGCCTTCCTTATGTGCAGATCAAGAGCAGTGTGAGCTTCCTGGAAGTTGTAGTGGGCAGTGCTTGTTTGAAAGCAGCCTATTCCCTAAAGCTCCTTCTGTCCCCCTGCAGTGGTGTCCATTGAAGACCCTTTTGACCAGGATGACTGGGCTGCCTGGAAGAAGTTCACTGCCAGTGTTGGCATCCAGGTGGTTGGCGATGATCTGACTGTGACCAACCCAAAGCGTATTGCCAAGGCTGTGGAGGAGAAATCTTGCAACTGCCTGCTCCTTAAGGTCAACCAGATTGGCTCTGTGACAGAGTCTCTGCAAGCGTAAGTTTTCCCTTTTCTACCATGCTAGGGTAAGGGATCCTGTGTTGCATAAGAGATTGTGTAGCTGAGGGGGCTGAGAAAAGTCTGTGGAATAGAAATCTGATGATGAGGCATTTGTGAAGGGATGAATAATTGTTAACTCAGAATATTGGCAAGTAAAACCTGTACCTTCATCTTTCAAATCATATAGGCATGTCAGACACTGGGTGTAAGCACGTGTAAAAGCAGCTCTGTGGCACTAAGCTTTCACATGTACTGAAGAGCAGTTCTGCCTTGCCAAATCTGGGAATACCCGGTGCTTGGCAGTCTCACCAGAGCAAAGGCTGCTATGCAAATGAGGATGATGTGACACTTTGCTTATCTCTTCCAGTTGCAAGCTTGCCCAGTCCAATGGCTGGGGTGTGATGGTGAGTCACCGCTCTGGAGAAACAGAAGATACCTTCATTGCTGATCTGGTGGTTGGTCTCTGCACTGGTCAGGTTTGTATCTGTAGCTGCTGTAACCAAGTCTTCTTGCTTGATTAGATAATGTGATGGAGCCATG
This sequence comes from Chrysolophus pictus, assembly GCA_037305975.1. NCBI lineage: Eukaryota > Metazoa > Chordata > Aves > Galliformes > Phasianidae > Chrysolophus > Chrysolophus pictus. Next base: position 3,217,763 of record CM074596.1, on the reverse strand, counting down.
ATGCATTACAGGTGGACTATTCTGTGACTTAAGGCATGAGGAGTTCTGCTTCTATATGCAGGAAGATCATCTGCCTCATGGGAATGTGACACTGGAACATACTATCTTGTGTAAACTCACCTTTAACCAGGAATTTAGAAATCTGAAAGATATTTTACCATTGGGTGTGTCAGGATTTCCAGGCAGTGAATCTGTTAGTGAATGAACACTGGCTACTGCTCCCAAACTCTATCTTGATTGAGTGTACAGGAATTCATAGCCTGATGCTGAAATAAAGCTTGCCTTTGTGTTGATTGCTCTGAATGGAGTAGCTCTATTTGCATCTGTGGCCTTACTTGCTGTAGTTACTGATGAATTTTGGTTTCCCTTTCAGATCAAAACTGGTGCCCCTTGCCGATCTGAGCGCCTAGCCAAGTACAACCAGCTGTTGAGGTGAGACTCACAGTGGGGAAAAGGATTGTGAGTTAGGCCTGACATAAAATGGGTCTGCATTAATGCATTTGGGTCCAGCTTGCTCTTAAGCTGCTCGGTTTCTGAGATGCAGAAGTGCATAACTGACACTGGCAGAGATGTTTCTGGGTTGGTGGCTAGTTCAATGGTGAGCTGGATTAGTTATTATCAAAGTGGAGATAAAATAGAAATGTTATACAAAGCATGCTGTGATATTATGTGTCTGAGAAATTGTCCTCCTCTCTGCATGAGACATTTCCCTTGGACAAGAGTTTGAAGTACTTGAGCAGGATTACTTAGGAGACAGCAACTGATGTAGTGGAGTATTTGTGAGTTCTGAAGTTATTTGGAGCAAATTGACTTGTGACTGTGTACTGTTAGTAGGACTGTGTTATTGTTTAGCACCAGGCAGATCAGGTAGTTCAGTGTAAGGCTTGCAGCTGTGCTAATGCAGCTCTACACTGACTGCTCATACCAGCATTTTGTTGCCTTTCCATCAGAATTGAAGAGGAGCTTGGCAGCAAGGCCCGTTTTGCTGGAAGAAACTTCAGGAACCCTCGTATCAACTAAGCTGTTTGGATCATACAACCCTGTTCTGGTTTAAAGCACTAGTCACCTGTTTAGATCACAGTTTCCTGTATTAGAAAGATAAGGGCAGCTGAAGGAAGAAGTTAAGTTTGCAGGTCCTCTCCCTTCCCCCTAGATGACTCCTTTACCTAGTGTTCTCACCAGCTCTGATCTGTTACTTGTAATGCTCTACTGCTTTTCTAGAACAGTCTCAGTGGGGTTTTGTGTGGTAAACATCTCTGGAACCATGACCTAACACTGGGCATAAACACTTCTCTGCCTGTCTGTTCTTCAGTGTTTGGAGCTGTGACTTGCAATGCAGTAAGAGGTACCTGCAAACAGAAATAGTAGTGTTTTTACATGTGACAAATAAAAGCATCCAACAACCCAACAAGGTGTGACTTTGAGTTGTTTTGGAAGAGGCTGAGGAAGATGGATAACTTCTGTTAAACGTGTCCTGTTTAAAGTTGTGCTGACTGAGATGGTCTGTGGCTGGGAGGTGGATTTAAATTGCTCTGTGACCAATAGACAATTAGTTGAATGTATGTCTGTAATCAAGAAGTGGCCTTAAGGATATTTAGTTGTGTAGAAGTAGGACTAGGAGTTAGTTTTTAAGAGATTGATTACAATCCTGGAGGGAAAGAGGAAAGCTCAGGACTTCCTTAACATAGCAAAGGGGGAGTTGTGTCCTAGCAAGTCCTGTGATTGACATTTACAATAGGCTGCTGCAGATGTCTGCTTGTTAATTTCTTCAGTAGTGAAGAAAATCAGTGATAGCCTTGATGTATAGCAGGAAGCTGACAGTGATATTGCAAGTGAATTTTGCATCCTCAGTTGAATTGTGGAGCAGTACTGTTGCAAACCCTTGCCCCTTGGAGTGGAGGTGGGGGGTAAGGTAAGGGAAAAGCTATACGTGAAATAAGTTAATACAGTGATTCTGGAAGATTGTTGTATTTTGTAAAGATTTTTATCTAACAGCACAAGAAAGTCCAATAAGAGTGGGGTGCCATATTGAATTAAAACCTTAGCTAAATACAGCAATTGGTTTTATGTTCATTAATAGCATTGTAATACTAGTTATAACTGAAGATGGATGTGATAGCTGCACTTAATTTTTACCCTATTAGCAGCTAGGTACAGTATTTCACATGGAGGGGAGGAGCAGGAGGGAAGAAGACTTCAGGGGCTTTCCAGCTGTTGGAAAACAGATGACTGTAAACAAAGACTTAAGAGCTAATACTTACATTTCCAAAAGCCTTTGCTTTGTTCAGGTCACAGCTCTGCTGCTTCAATGGGGAGAAAAGTTGCAAAGTACAGCTCCTTCCCAGTCAGTGCTGATCTTGGAGATGAAGAATACCTTTTTGTCTGAAGAGTGTGCCACCAGTGCTGTTTGGGTGAGCCTTCAGCAGGGAGGAGTTAGAATGTTAAAACCTTACCAGACAGGAAAAATGGTGCATAATTGAGGGAGGGGTTGTTAAAGCCAACTCTTAGGGCTTATGATATTTTCCATAATGACTGATTTATGAGGAAGAGATGAATTTGATTCATTTCAATGTCTGCTATTCAATTTCAAATAATCAAAGTACCCACGGCTGGGAATCAGTGTTGTAAGGAGCACAGCAGTGCCCCGCTGTGGCCATTGCCTGTGTTGCAGTGCTTCATTTTGTTGCAAATAATTCTGTACCTTCTATAGTTCTAAATCAGTAAGGAGGGAAATGGCACACTTAATGCCCCTGATGTTGCAAGTTTTGCTTGCTACCAAAACCTCGATTTAAACATCTCCAGGTTTAGGTTGGGGAAAACAGATTTGATTTCAGAAATAATTATGAAGAGTACAATGCTACCACATGATTTGTGAGGGCTGCAACATCCCTAAACAAATCTGCAGCAGAGGATAGGAAGAAGGGTACAGGCCTGCCAGTACAGAGCCAAACAGACAGCTGTGAGTTGCCAGAGATGTTAGCTGTGCCTCATGCTAGCATGAGTAATGGCTGTGATGGGATTTAGCACACAGGGGAGGCCTGTTCATGGGCAGGCCTGGCTTCTATAGTGTCTATTGATCTATGTTTTCTTACTAGAAAGGCTCATCTGTTGTTGGCGCTTGTAAAATACCTCATTTGATAGGAAGACTGGAGAAACTGCAAGTTGCAAAGAATGCTAAACAGCCCTCAGAAAGAAAAGGGTTCTTGGCATCTTTCCTCTGAGGGGAACTATGGAGGGAGGAAAATGATGTCCTGTACGATGCAGTTTTTTCCTGACACAAGTAGCCCCTGTCAAAGCTGGGCTCATAGGGCACTGTGGCCTGTAGCCCTACCACCTGCTCACTTTGACAGCAGGGAGAGCCTCTGTGTTTGAGCTCCTTTGGTGCAGGCTGTGTGTTTGTTTGGAGCCAGAGCTGTGCTTTGCAGAGTTGCAGTGAGCACAGACCCACACTTGTGGGGACTGAGGTACGTTCCATCCCCAAGCATGGCTTTGGCTTGCCCTTGCCCTGCAGCCAGCTCAGCAGCTGGGCTTTGAAAGCAAATGCAGTCACAGCTGGCTGCTGCAACAAAGCAGCAAAGACAATAACTGGTGCAGTGACAACATGCCTGCTTTGTTGGATGGCTGGCAACTGCTTCTCCTTATGAGATTTGTCTCCTCTGTCAAGCCCTTCTTAAGAAGGGCTTTGCTATAAATACCAAATTTACCAGCTGCAGCTCAGTCCATGGTAAATGCTTCCTCCTGTGCAAAATTGTCCTTTCATGAGGCATTGGTCTAAGCTGGTTGCACTCCATGCAGATTTGAAACCTGGTGCACTTTTCACACACAGCTGATCTCTGAATTAGACCTGTTAAATGAATATACCAGCTAATTACACACAAATCCTATCAAGGGATTTTATTTCTTCTGTCAAAGCAGCAAGCTTGTAATGTATGCAGAATGGTTTAGAAAGCTTTTTAGCATAACTGTGTTAGGAAGCAGCAACTGTGCTTGTTTTTCACCTGCTGCTCCTGAAAGTGGATTCTCAATTCCCAGCCTACCTTACCTGGCCTCAGTGTTTACACCTGGAGGTTTTCTCTTCATAAGCAACAGAAAGCCAGAAATTACAGTTAGGAAAGCAGATCACCAGCTGCTCTGAGGTGACAAAACCCTGCCTGGCAGTATATCTGTGATGAGAAAATGCATACAAGCATTAGCTGGTCTTCTGTACTTGTGTATGACTATAGAAATCTGGGGGAGAAAGAGTAAGTTCCCAGAGCTGGAATGCTCTTCTGTTCAGGTGAACATGTTGGACCCAGCTCTGTCAAATGAGACTTGTATTGGTTAACCACACTGGAATCAAAGTCCAGGTATTAATTTATCATCATTCACACTTTGATATCAGTTGGAGATGGAGAACAGTTATAGATGCAATTACTGAATGTTTTGTCTTAAAAAAAAGTCACACGTAAAAGGGCAAGGTTAGGAGAACATTGCTTGGATTCTAATGTCAAACACTATTAAGTCAAATGCTGTTGAGCTGTATCCTTTTTTCTGCACTAGCAACACAATCTCACAATGTCAAAGGCTGTGCTTGCCCTGTCCCATCAGACCAGAGCTATATAAAGCTTTCAAGTTAAATCAGAGTATTTGGGCCAGATCAGCAAGGTGCTTCCAGCTGCAGGCAATTCAGACTGCACCTAATGAGGCTATGGCATTGAAAGGAGTTACTTCTGAAGGAAGAAAAGAGACCAGAATAGCAAAGTGCTGGAACATGGGACTGTGGTTTATAGATAAGAATTTAAAGTGTGTTAGAGGAATGTGAATGATCAGTAATTTTGTGTGTGTGTGTGTGTGTGTGTGTGTGTGTTTGGAGTGAGGGGAATAAGTGAACAGGGAGCATGATTTGATGGCAGAAAATCAAAACCTAAACCTGTAGTGCTGGAGAGGAGGAAAACTGTGACTGCTCCTTAATCAGGGCTCAGTCCTGCTGCATAGCTCCTCACTGCTCTGTGCTGTCCCCACAGAGCTCCTGCTCGAAAGGCTGTTCTTTATAACAGTCTTTATAACAGAGTGCAAATGTAGCACAGCCAGTGTCTTTATTACTGTAATAATTTGCAGGGCTGGCACTCTATGGAGGAGGAGGCGTCAGCTTAGCAAACATGGATTGGGAGGCTATTCTGAGAATAGCAGGCAGCCTCAAAAGCAGATCTGCAGCGAGAAGCAGGCAGAAGAGATGACTGATGAGCAGAGGGGAGAGGCAGGTGGCACTTCAGGGAGCTATTCAGGTAACAGGATACATAATGGAGTGATGCAAAGAGCAGGAGTGGGAAAGATCTCCCATTACCCACTGGCTCTATTTCTAGGTTCACGGAGGTAACTGCCCAGCTCTTATTAATCATTTCCCTCCAGTATCATGACTTCTAGTTCCTGTACTGGCCCTGTAGCAGAGAGCTTGTTGTGGACAGAAGGGAACGGTCCCTCCTGCTCTAATTGATAGGAAGCTGAATGTGTCAAGGCTTTCTCCCAAGGCGTTAGCCCCTGGTGGGGAGTCAGCACATCATTCAGAAACTGAAGCTGTCAGGGCAAGGCATGTTTTCTGCTCATCTGGTTTTCTGATTTTTTTTTTTTCTTGATTCTCACTTCTGTTTTGCATGTAATTTTGCCTGTGAATCACGTAATTGCTTCTGGTGGAGCTGCTGCAGGGTGCTGACTATCCAACTGCCATCCTGCAGGGACAGCTCTATCCCTAGAGCAGGGACCTGGCTTTATATGTGTTCAGAACACAACGCTGGCTAGGGAGATATACTGGATTGCTCAGTGCCCATGCTCCATCCCTGTTACGTTTGTGCCCCTTTTTTTTTTCCTTTGCTATTCAAAAATGTGAGATTTTCTTCCCAGACCATTGATTTTAAAAAGAAATAAAACTGTAATTGAACAGCCGATTGATTCTGCTCCCTCCAGGAGCTGCTTGGCTCAGTTGAATCCTGGGACTTGCTCTGATTTTATTGCCTCTAGCACAAACAAGTGTTTTTTCACCTCCTGCTTGCACCTGGCAGGATGTTCCCCAGCATCTCTCCCACAGTAATGTCTGTGTCTCACCCTGCATGCCCAGCTGCAGTGCAAGCATCCCTGGGGATTCTGCGGTGAGTGCTGCCCGCACCATGCCCTGCTGCATCCCTGGAAAGGGACCTTGGCCTGCCCTGCTTTGTCTCCCCAGCTTGGTGCGGGGCTTTTGGTGACGAGCCATGTTTCTTTGAAAGGAACTTGCTGGCTGTGTCTGCAGCCATAAAAACACGTGTCAGCACCCTGAGCCAGCAGCTGCAGGAGAAGCTGCAGCACAGTGAGCATCAGGAACATGCAAAATGGGAGCTCAACAGCCATATTCTGCCTTGTGTGGAGGATGCTTCGCTCTCCTGCTGCTGTTTGTGCTGCAGGGGTTCATGGTGGATGCAGGGAGTGGGTTGTGCAGGCAGTAGCCAGCCCTGCCTGCCTGCTGCAGCCTCGTGCTCCCTCTCACAGTTGGGTTTAAAAGCCGTGCCAGGCGCCAGTGTTGTCCCACCACTCCCTTGGAAAGTGTTTATTACTGTTCTCTTTGTATTGTTGGGTGAGATGATTTCCTTGTAGATAGGAGCAGCGGGTGGGTGTGGGAGTGAAATGCCAGAAGCCTTGCTGCTACAGCATTCCTCTCTGAGCAGGTGGGAACTGTTAGGAAGAAAACCACCAGCTCCAGATCATCTCCTTGTGCCATCCTGATGTTTGAACTGTGCGTGTGGGAAAAATCTCCTGTCTCTAATACAATGCACAAGCTTAGCTCTGTTAAGCAGTGCTTTTAATCATCTCGGTTGGCAGTTACAGGCTTAAGTTACAGGGGAGAAAAGCAACACAAACCAGTCCTGCCAAACAAAGAGCTGGGACGAAGCCCAGGCAAAACGACACCTTGCTGACAGTGGTGCCTGTAGCAGGCATGCTGCCCTCCCCTTGCCCATCCTTGCAGCCCAGCCACTGCCCTTGTAGTTCTTCTTCAACAAGGTGCATAAGGTTATCTCAGTTGTCTGAAGAATAATTGGAGAAAAAGAGTCCTGTGGTGGAGAACGGCTTTCCCTCTGCAGTGACCGAGGGCATCACCCCAGCTGGGGCGTTCTGCAAGCAGCAGAGGTGCTCTCTGTGGTTCCTTTGCACAGATGGCTGTCCTAGCAAGCATTGCTCTGTGCTGCACGGAGAAGATTTTTTCAGGAGCAATGTTTCCTTCCTTGCCCAGAGCATCCCTTCAGCCAGCTCTGCTCCTGCTGGCAGCAGTGATGGCAAAGCTGGCTGCTGCCCGCCTGGAACTGCTTACAGACTTGGCAAAAAATGATTTGAACTCAAAGTATTATTCCTGTGATGCCGTGTTCTGTGTCAGCGTTTTGAAAACAAAACATTTGCCCTCTGTTTGTTTTCAAGAGATGTTGCTTTTGAAAACTCCTTAGGAAAGCTTTCAAAACAAACTAACAAGGAAACTAAACGCTTCCTGCCAGATAAAACATTTTCTTTGCTGATGTTCCATGTTGCTGAGTGTCTCTGTTTCAGGGTGACCCGATGAGGTATGTGTGCACACAGGGAGACAGAAGCTTGCATTTTGTGTGCATTTAGCTCGTGAGCTGCCTGACCACCTCACCCCGTGAAACCAACGCTTACCTTTGCTGCTGAGTCTCTGTGCTCATTGTGAGCATTTCATGATGTGTTTTAAGCTGAGGAGTCATCCTGGCCCACCAGCTGCAAAATGCCTGGCCGAGGCACTGATGTCTTGTAGCAGCTGCATTATTCAAAGCAAAGGGCACCGAGAACTCCGTACATCAAGATGCCAGTGTGCCTTGGCTGGTTGCTGTGGACATTATCTCTGTCTCATCGTACGTGCTTGTCCTCGCTCCCTGAAATTTTGCAGAGGGTTCTTGAATAATATATATTGCATTTAGCAGGCATCCAGTGCTGAAAAACAAGAGGGCTGACGCTGCTAATTCAGCTAGCTGGGCAGCTATTAAAACCAAAATGCAGGTTGAGACATCTGTGTTGTCTTTTTGCTTCCCTCTCGCTGTGATGAGAGTCCTCACGTTGTGAGTTACGTGCAAAATCAAATAGCAAAAAAAAAAAAAAAGCAGGGTATGCTGAAGCTCCTAAGGCAATACTTTGGAGGGTAATCCGTGCTAAGTCCTGCTCACTAATCAGAACAGAGCTGCAGGGCTGCTGTGGAGGCAGGTTCTAGGCTGTGCTCCTACCTCCACAGTTTTTTAGTGTTTATTTCTGTCACTGAAGCAAATGAAAGCCGAGGAAGAGAAGCTCCCAGGCTGCTGCCCTGCTCTTCTGTTGCAAAGCTGACCGGTCCCTTTTGCTGTGGTGCCTCAAACAAGTCCCAACCCGTGGGTTTTGTGCTCTGTAGCCTGCTTCTTCTCTTCTACCACAATAACAGCGATTGAAAGGAGCATATTGTGCCTTCTGCATGGGCTGTAAAACCACTGGCAGTGCGACTAGCTGAATTCAGAGCTGAAAAGCCCATTGTCACATCAGCATCTGGAAAACAGGTGTTTCTAGGCATGTGCAGCCTGAACAGGAGAGGTATATGTCCATAGGCAGACCCTGCTGTTAGGAACTTCTCTACTAATTAACAAGACCTAAATCCTCTTGTTTGAGATAAAGAAGAACAGGGCTGTGCTCCCCAGGTGGGTGACAGTGGCTCATGGGCTCCAGGCCATGGATCTGTGCTGGGACCTGGGGTTGTGTCATCTCTCCATGGCCCACCTGCCCCAGGGGATGGACAACTCGTTGCAGAGGTGGGCAGAATTCCTCACTCGGTTTCGTGTAGTGCTTTGAAGACATCAAGTGCTGAAGGGAAAAAGGAGGTGGTAGCAGCAGAAACGGTGCTTGAAATGGAAATTTCCCCATCTCCATTGCTATTTTTTCTCTCCCTTTAGAAAACTATATTGAAATGTATCATCAAAGGTAACATCCCTGCAATGCCAGGGAAAGAGCAGCTACAATGGGAAGGCAAGAGCCAGAACCCTCCTCCTGGAGGAGCAAATTTGCAGAGGGAAGGACAAAAATGCAAATCTGAAATCAATCCATCTCTCTGCCTCTTGCACTTTGGCCATTTATAACAGTTTAAAGTGAAGTCAGTCGCTGAGGACAAGAAGAGAAGCTTGTAAATCCATTTACTGCTTTCTGCACTAACGGATAAGCAGTGAATTTACAGTGGAAATGCAGTAAGTGCATGGATGAGGTGTTCCACATTAGCAGTAGAGGATGGCTCGAAAACATTGGAGTAAACCTTTGAGCAAACAGCAAAGCCTTGGATGCAGCAGGCAGCAAGGGGGAGCTGGGCTCTGTGCTGCTCTGCTCTGGGCATGGAGCTGCCAGCACCACGTCTCCCTGTGCTCCCCATCTGCTCGTGGTGACCTTGTGCAAAACGGGCACTGTTCTGCTTGTAGGAAGAGGATGAGCCTGCCTCTGTCCTTCCTGCACGTGGCTGTGGGAACAGATCTACAAATGCCCGTGAGTTTGGGTACGTGCGCGTGCTCAGCTGCATCTCGTACACAAGGCTGGGGTGCTTGGAGGTAAAAAGGTGCATTAACACTGCACAAAAACACGCTCCAGAAGCTGCTGCTTAGGATCCTGTTAGCAGTACTCTGATTGAAAGGATTACCTCCAGTTTGGAGTGTTATCGATGTGCAAAGTCACTCGGTTGTATTTTCTTTATTTACCAGGTCTTGTAACGAGAGTAATGGCTGCGTGGATTGCCTGGTGGCCGTGCCCTGGTTTGCAGAGGACACAGCAGTGTGCCCTGAGGGGTGATGCAATTAATCCCGCTCCGTGCCATTATTCACTCGCAGCTTCGGCACCGGTGACTTTCAAGGTGTACAAATCTCTCTTTAGATACATCCCATGTTCTGCAGATGGCCATTTTGCCTCCTCGCTGCGTGCACTGGAACATACCCAAGGATACAGAAATGAGAGGAGAGATTGTTAGGGCTGAAATTTTTTGTTCATTTTCAATGGGATTTTTTTTCCCCTTTGCATGGCGCACATCCTGGGCTTTGATAAATGAGTCTCACTAGACACTGTGGTAAGCCAACCTCTGCTAATATTCATTATGCAGAACCCACCAGGAAATGGTCTGAGTCAGGGAAATGGAAAACCTTTAAAAGATAAAAAGAAATATATATATATATATTTCCCCGAGGAAACTCATTTATAACACTTAACATTTCTAGAGATGTTTCAGAATATTTAAAAATAGACATTTCAGAGCTGTGTGTGCTGTCAGCGCATCCAAAACTTCGCAGCAGGGTCGCAGGGACTGAGCCACGTGCTGAGGCTCAGAGCAGCCCAGTGAGAAGGAGCACGGAGGTGATGTGGGAGCCCGATGTGGCACAGTGGGAAAGAAGACACCCAAGTGGAGATGTGCTGTGTGCCACCAGGGCTGTGCCTTCCTGCCTTCCTCCCATGGTGAGTTCACAGAGCGCTGGCATCTGAGCGCATGAAGAGAGGCTGGGTGGGAAGCGTGGAGTCTGAGCAGTTTGTTGTCAGCTCTTTATTTTGCCAACAGCCAAATATTTTGGGAGCACTTTGTCAGTTGTTACAGTAAAAGCTTTGACAAAGACCAAGAGGGATACAGACCCCGATTCAGCAGTTCATCCATATTCAGCGGGGTTGTTTCTGAATCAAAGCTACAGCCCCAGAGAGCTCAAAGCCAGGGACAGCAGGTAACCAGCACAGGCTGAGCACACATCACTGCCTCCTGCAAACAACTGGAGAAATGCACAATCACAACCCGTTTCTAGAAAGTTGTGTCAGACTTAACAAATAACACCATTCTTTTAAACCGATTCCGTTGAGCTACTATAATTTTCTGCATGCTTGAATGTGTGGGAATGTGCTCAGATTGATGCAAATCTCATTTACATGACTTCTGCTTTCACTGCAACCCATGCAGCCAGTTGTATATGGAGATAACCGTGTCTGGAAGGGGTTCCCACCCACCCAGAGCATTGTCCTTAAAGCAGTGTGAGACGTCCAAAAAGCTCCCCTGTAATATGAGTGAAAATGAGATGTGAAATTCCTGAGATTTCTACCGTAAGCAACACAAAACAGAAAAAGCCCCACAGCGAATGGTTTTCATTTTAAAGGCAGGTTTTCAGATATTACAAAAGGGAAAGAAAGAATATAATCCTGTTTGTGAGTGGTGTTAGGTCATCTGTAAAAGCCTCTCCGAATATTATCTTCCTGGCTAATCGCTGTATTGACATTTGCCTGTTTCATTAGAGCTGAGTTTTTACTGCATTGCTGAGGTTGGAACCTGGCTCATCTGTCATGGTCAAGACTGGTTTGGAATTTCATGACTGTGGCATAAAAAATCTCTCCCTGTCTCTCCTTTTTGCTGGTTGGGGTGAGGCAATGTTTGCAGATTTCCCAGCTCTGGTGTATTTTTATTCGATGGCTCCTCGTCAGATATTTTTCTCAGAGATTTTTATTTCATTCAGTAACACTTATTTAAAAAAAAAAGAGCCATGTTAGAACACAGTTGTAAGGAGACACTTTAAAGAAGTTAAATATACCACATACGCTGACATATGGATGTCAGCTATAAGGGCTTGCAAAGGGAGGAGGAAAGAAATGTCATCTAAAACTGCAAAGAAAAAACAATCCAGGCCAGAACTACGTCAATTATCCATGTAATAAACCTCCGTGGCTACTGACCGAACAGATAAGTTCATGGTCTCTGCAATACGCTGACAGTAAAAGGGAAGTGCCAGGAAAGTTTTATGCACATGCAGGAAACAGATCAGCATCTGAAAGGGGACGAAAGTTGTGTGCAGAACCCTCCTTTGCCCGGGGTGAGAGTTCTTGCATCACTCTAATGAACCCAGAAACGCTTCGCATCATTATTATGTAAATGTATTTATTCCCTTCCAGAGTGATTCTCAGCTTTGCTGGCTGCACTACAGCTACTTTTCTCCATCCACGTGAATGTTATCTGGATTTGGCAGCGAATTTGTCATGAAACACTTTAACTCTTCACGCATTGCTGACCTATTTCGTCTGAAAGTGATTTTCCTTTTGCATCAGTTTGGCTTTCTGTTCCTCCACAAAGTGGTATTTTGCCACTGGCTCTTTGTTTTTTTCCCCCCCCCTAATGAAGAAGACGTGTGTTTAGGAATACGGATAAGTAACAGACAAAACTCAGCATGATTTTTCCATAATGTAACAATAACATATGTGGTTTCTACTGCATCTTTGCCTCAGTGGGTGCTGAAGGCAGGACTGGCAGAGCAGGGCTGTGCACTGAGAGGCTGAAGGAGCTGGCACAGCGATGGGGTTTGTGAAAGCGTGGAAGATGGAAAAGCAGCAGGCGAGGCAGGGCATGCTCCAGCCTTCTCCTGGCCAAATGTCCTCACAAGACAGAGGCTGCACGGCCCCCTGAGCAGGCAGCAGGGCCAGGCAGCCCCCGTGGGGCTGGGAATGCCAATGGGATGGTGGTGTGACCTTGCCTGCAGTTGAGGCAGAGGCATTTCCAGCTGGCCGCAGTGCTTCGGATCCGGCGTACACAGGGAGCAGAAATGTTGCTGCATCAGATCTTTAGAAATATCCAGGGGTGAGGAACAGGATTTTGAGGATTAACATTTTCTGTGTAGGTACCTTATGTAGCATGCTGGAATTTAAGTCTCTGTGTGGATTTAGCCAATTAGCCTTTCTCTGCATCAGCACTTCTGTACCTCCCAGGAGTGCCAGGGGATAGACACACGAAACATTGCAAGGATGTCAGAAAATGCCTTGTTAGAGACCTGCTAGGATCTCACATAGACAATCCATATGTGTTAAAAGTATTTTACGTGTAGGATATGCCCGGTAATTTCATCATCAATCTCTCTCCAGAGGGATGTGAACCACGCAAGTCTGCAGCCACCAGATAGGGAGACAATGATCTCTCTGCAGCATTTGGATCTTCCTTGATCATCCGTGTTGACTAAAACCTTGTGCCACTTTAGCTGGTAGAAGATTACAGGGCAAGGTCTGTGGCTTTGTTTATTATTGTCCACACGGAGGGCTGCGTCTTTGCCAAAGAAAACTCTCCAAGTGCTATTCCTGCAACAATCCTCTGGCTAAGAAGCAAACTTATAATTGGATCAGTTGTGCGTGGTATGAGGATGTGGGGCTGCCTGCTGTAACTGGCTGTGAATAATCACCTGCTCCTGCACTTCAGCTGCCTGTGAGGATTTCAGGAGGACACAGATGTTAGTTACACAACATCCACATAAGAGGAAATCCCCCCCCAAACGTGCTTATTTTTGTTTAACAACAAAATATATCATCCAAATGATCACCTGGAGGTTGGCGGGGGGGGGGGGAGAGGGACTGCTGTGGAGAATTTTTGCTGTCACAGAGATGGTGGCTGCAGAGAGCTGAAGGCAAGCCTGCCGTTGTGGCAATTTGTACAGCTCTTAAGGCGTACATCCAGAGACCGAGGAACGTGAAATTGTAATTAGCAGAGAAAATAGGAGAGATGGAATCAGCCTCTATCAAGGACAGCTAAAGCACAGCCTCCAAAATGGCTGTGTCAGACATTTAACTGATGTGCATTTTTAGACGCTTATCTAAATTAGTTATTAGAACACAATCAACTCTGTGTCTCAACCTCTGGTGAAAATGTCCCTGAAGTTATACCAGGGATAAATTTGTCCTGTTTGCCCAGGGTGACGAGCTAAATTCCTCTGATGTGCAGACCTCAGATCTTCTTGCACGTGCCTTTCTCCTCGGTAAAAAGAGTTTCCTCTGCTAAAGGCAATAACGTTAACAGCCTCAAACGTTTCTCCTGCAATACTGCTGGAATCAGCCGTGAAGGCAGTTTACAGAGACAGCAAACAGTTGGGGTTACATGAGTGTAATTGAGGGCAAAACCCATCCTGACAGATCCTGGCACTTTTTTGAAAAGGAGATGTAATTCCACATGAAATTTCTCAGCTCCCCGGGAAGAATGCGTGACTTCCTTTACGGCCATGTGATTTATTTTGCTGGCCTGCATTCTGCAGATGAAAGCTAAGGTTAAGGTTAAACAACAAGTTTGCTCTATTGATGGCACAGGTAGCTATCTTTTGTGACAGCGTGATAGCTCAGAGCCAAAGAAGCCTGAGAGCTTTCTGAGCGACCGGGTGCTTTATTAATTGCTGCGCAGTAATTGGGAATTGCTGTCACAGCTTCCTTGCTGCACCACAGCACGAGGAGCAGAGCACCACGAGGAGCAGAGCACCACGAGGAGCAGAGCACCACGAGGAGCAGAGCACCACGAGGAGCAGAGCACCACGAGGAGCACCATCACTGCTGCACCCAGCGATGCGTTACACGCAGCCTCAGCTTCCCAGCACTGCAGCCCACGAGGCCTGGCAGGCTGCGGCCTCTGCCAGACAAAGGCACGTGGCAGAGCTCTGACACCTCGCTCTGTGTTGGCTCAGCGCTTCCCGAAGGCGCTCGAAATGCCTTTACTCGCAAGGCTGAGAACACTTCATACATTCGAAGAACGACCCGGGCAGCGCTGGCGGGCGCTGAGGCGGCGGTGCCGTGCTGGGGCCGCGAGGTGAGGCCTCGCCCTGCTCACACCTCCTTCCCGCAGCCAGGCCGGCTGGGCTCGGGGCAGCGCAGCGCTCCCTCCCGTTCTCGAACCCCGCTGCTGCACCGGGGCGGCCTAACCCCGGCTCCCCGTGCTGCCGCACAGCCCTGCGCGGCGCTCGAGGCGTTTAACGTGAAGGCGGCTCGGGGGGCCGTGAGGCCCGGCCTGCGGTCCCGGTGCCGGGCGGGGACAGGCCGGCTTTGTGCCGCTCCGCCCGCTCCGTTCTGCCCGGCCCGCCGCCCCCCCGCGCCGCCTTCCCCCTATTCTTTTAAATCACTTCCATCCACTCCCGCGATTGGTCCCGGTTTCCTGCCGGGTCACGTGTCGCACCCTTTCCACCAATAGGAACGCGGGATACTGGCAGGCGGCTCCGGCCTGGCTGCGTTGCTGGGTGCCCGCTCGCTGCGTGCGTGCGTGCGTGTGTGAGGGAAGGAAGGCAGAGGCGGAGGCAGCGCTCGGCTGTGCGCCCCCAGCCCGCCGCCCGGCCCCCGCCCCGCTCCCGCTCTCCCCGTGACGATGCCCCTGGGCTGCCGCCGCTGAGGCACCGCGCGGGGACCCCACCGACCGCCGCCCCACAGCCGGAGGGGAGCCGCTCCCCGCCGCCTTCTCCTCTCCTCCTCCTCCTCCTCCCCTCGCAGCGGCCCCCGCCGCCGCCGCCGCCGCTTTGTCCCGGCAGCGACCCGGAGCCGCCGCGGATGGTGTAACCCCGCCGAGGTAGGTGGGCGCGGGGAGGGCCGGCGGTGGGGCTGCCGAGCTGGGGAGAACGCGGTGCTCCGGCGGCTGCTTTTTGCTTTTGTATTGTTTTATTTTCTATTTTTTTTTAAATTATTATTATTATTTTAATTATTTATTTTTGCGTGTGTGTGCGTGCGTTTTTTTCTGTTTTGTTTCGTCGCCCGGCGTAACGAGCGGAGGAACGGCTCCCCGGGAGAGGCCGGAGTTGCCCGGCGGTGCGAGGGGAGGGGAGACAAAGGAAGGCGCGGGGTGCCGCTGCGGGGAGCGGAGCGAGCGGGCGAAACGCACGTCCCGCAACGGGGGGAGAGCCGCCCTTCCCCGGGCCTCGTATTCCCGTTGTTCTCTTTCCCAAGTGCGACGGGAGCCGCCGGGGATCAGAAGTAGCGGGAGGTGGTGGCGGGGGGGGTTTCGTCGCTGGAAGCGGCCGCCGGAGGAAAACAATGTGATTCATTGTTGGGCGCCTTCCTTCGGGTTTACGTTCGCACGCCGGGTGCAGTTCGTGCCGGGTTACGGGTTTGGCACGCGGAGTTTTCCCTGCCCGGCCGTGGGGTTTGAGCCGCCCTGTTGCC
The DNA here is from genome assembly GCA_037305975.1 of Chrysolophus pictus. NCBI lineage: Eukaryota > Metazoa > Chordata > Aves > Galliformes > Phasianidae > Chrysolophus > Chrysolophus pictus. The sequence continues at coordinate 3,201,848 of CM074596.1, read as the reverse complement.
GTGCCCCATCACCGTGCCGTGTTGCCGTGCCCCGCAGCGCTGACCGCTGCCTCGGATCGGTGCTGTGTGTGTGCAGGCAGCCCCGTCCGCCCGCTCGTTGCTACAATCCGCCTTACCCACAGCAAACCCGGGTGACATCATTCACGTAGCATGGCCTTAAATACAGCTTTCGCCCGGATAAAAGCAAACACTGTGTCAAAAGAAATATGGGTTTTAAAAGGCTCCCATCAAACGCTCGGATGGATGGGTGATGTGTAATGCTTTCTGTAGTTCTAGCATTACTAGGCAAACATTGGTTTTGTGTGCGCTGCTCCCTTAGGATTGAGAAATCCGTGGCGGCTGAGAGGGGAGGCAGTGTTTCTATAATAATAAAAGCACTTCTGGTAAATACATCTTCCCTCGGCCTCCCTCCCCGAGTTGGTCCTGGAGGATTATGGCTGGGGCTGGTGGAGATGAGGGCGATTTTAGGGCTCGTGTTGGTTGCTGAGTGCCGGAGGGGAGGAGGGAGGTGGATGCACACAATGCCCGGGCTGGAGCTCATTGTTCTGTGCGGTGCACTGCTGTGTTTGGGACTGTGCTCGCACAGACAGAGCTCCTCTCCTTTGAGCAGAGACAGAGAGCAGGGAGCATTTCCTACCTCCTTCCTCCTTCTCCAGAATGGCCTTTCGGTAACCTTGTGAAAAGCCAAAATAGCTAATGAGAAGCTGAAGGATGCCAAAACATTGTGTGCTTTCCCTCTTCCCCTCCCGGTGCTGGCTCCGTTCTCTGTGAGTGAGCATGAAGAGAGGAGGGAGCACGCGAGGTGAGGCTCAGAGTGCTCCTTTCAACCCCTCTCAACTTCCTCTCATGCTCTGCCACGTCCCCCACCTTCAGAGACAGCCCTGAAATGGGAAACTGCTCCTCCTGAGCTCTGGGTGCGGGTCTGGGGAGGAGAACACTTCCCATAAACACATTGGGATGCTGGAAGTTGAAGGAAGTGCACAGAGGCCAGAAGGTGGTTTCAGTGTAGACAGTTTCCTTTCTTGATTGCTTAATGCTGCTTGTTTTTTGGCAGCATCTCTAGAAACAACAACTGCAGTGTATGCTGAGGCTGTGGAAGGGGAGGGCTGGAGCTGCCGTGGGTCGGGTGTGGGCAGCATGGGACTGTCCTGGGTACATGTGGGGTAATGGGAAGCAGGCAGGTGTGCAAAGAGGGAATGAAATGGTGAGTGCTGAGGAATTGGTGCTGGGCTGTTGGGTCCTCTGGGTAAAGCCTGGAGAGGAGGCAGCAGGGCTGTCACAGCTGAGTGGGGCAATGACTGCACCGTGAGCCTTCCAAGTCATTTCCAACTCTGCCCTGGCTAAAGCCAGCAAGGTGGCTTTCTAATTCAGCTTCCCTCCCTGGATCAAATAGGGGATTGCCCATGGATTGAAGGCTTTGTTGTGGCTAGCAATATTTTTAACGTCGTTAAGCCATTGTCAGCACAGATGCTGTGATTTGAGTGCACATGGAAGCGCAGAGCTTGTGCAGCCTTCTTGTGGCTTTGAGTCCAGTGGCATTAAGTTTGTGCTGTGGTGTGACCAGGGGAGAGAGCTCCCATCAGGGCAGAGCCCTGCTGTCCCTGTGCTTAGTAGTGTGCATTTCTCCAGCAGGAAGAGTAAGTGGAGCTGGGAGAGACAGAGCTGCCTTCAGTAGCAGTTCCGTAGCTGGCTTAACTGATGGTTATTTCCTTGCATCCAGGAGTTTGTTGTACCTCGGTGGGTTTTTGGTGTGCTGCAGAAGTCTGTCTTATGGAGCTGTGGGAATGGGCTCAGTGCTGCTGCAGCTCAAGGCTAATAACTGACAGTTGCAAGCAGAGATTGTACGTGTAATTCTTAATGCTGGTTACAGCTTAGGTAAGAAAAATGCTATTTTGATGTTGCTGTTTAGTTGGTATTTAAAATAACATCCTATTTTTAAATGTACTATCATAGCTCCAGAATGCATCTCTCTGTTCCAGCCATACTGGGCCGTTGTTCTGCCCGTAAAGAAGTTATTTCACTTTTGGGAGTGGGAGGAAAAAATGTGCTCTGAGCATATAGAATTTTGCAAGTATGTGTTAGAGGCTCTGTAATAGCACAGCAGAACCTGTGTTATCTTCTCAGCAGAGCTGTTGGTACATTAAGATTGCCTGAGGGTGGCTTTGATTTCATTACCTGCCATATTTAAGGACACCGTCAGCTCCAGAAGCACACTGTGCTCTGTGGTGCTGGCACAGGGCGTGATTTGTAGCTAATTTCCAGATTATAAGGAAATAATGCTGAGTAGAAAACATTGCATTGTGATGTTATCCTGAGCAGCATCCTGAAATAAGGTGAGCGAGCAACAGGGGGAGAGCAGGATTGTAAAAGCTGTTGCAAGGAAGAAACCTTCTCAAACTTTGTTCACTGAGTTTGTTTTCTGAAAGCTTCTTGAAAGGAATCTTGTTCTCCATCAATGTGAGGTGGCTCAGCTGCTGCAGGGGGTGCAGGGCTGGGTGGAGTTGGGTGCCAGCAAGGTGCTGTGCAGAAGGTCCTGCTGAGCCTTGGGCTGATGGAGCCGCTGGGCAAAGGGACCCCGGTGTGGTTTGTGCTCCTTAGGCTGAACTGCCTGTGGTGTTGTACACAAGCTTTTGTAGCACTGGTGGCTGTGCCCAACTGCTCTTTTCAGAGAGGCTGATGTATGAACAAAGGAGCAAACAAGATATGAATGCTACGCCGGCTCCTTTTGATTTAGAATTCTACCGAGGCAAAGCGCTGCTGTAAGTGACTGGAAAAAAAACCAACCCAAACAGGTGGAAATATTAGCTGTTCCCCATCTCAGTAGTTGGCTTTTTTCTGAGTGCCTGTGTCTGGTGTGGTGGCAGAGTGGGAAGTGACAGTGATGTGGGTGCAGGCTGCAGGCTTCCCTGCCCTCTTGTGCTCGCGGAGATGTGGTGGCTTTTCTTGGGTGCGAAATGCGCCGTGTGGGAGCTGGTGGTGCTGCTCTGGATGCGTGCATGAAGGGCTGTGTTTGTGCTTAGCACTTTGATTCTGTTAAAAGGGCAGCTTGGGTGATGCAGGGCAGCTTAGCGCGTGCTTCTGTTACATCCCAAACTTTTTTTTGATTGAGTTATTGCAAACCAGATAACTGTTGGAAACTCTGTCTGCCTTTTGTTCTTACAGAACTGGAATGAGAGAGGCAGTAAAATCCAAAGGAAAATGGCAGAAAGCGATGGCTGGTTCGTTTTGAGCTCCTGCTTAATGTGTTTTACTTGAGTATATTTAGAAAATGTTACTGTGCTGTTGTTTTTAACCCTGATCCCGACAGGTCAGGCCTGTTTAACTATGCAGCCAGATTTCCAATTCGCAGTGCAGAGCGTTAGGTGGTGCGTTCTGGTGCATGCAATGAAGCTTGTAGGGAGTGTTTATTTCCATGACCAGCAGTGCTAATGAAGCTTCTGTTCCAGTAATTTTCTACAAGAGACAGAGCTCGTGAGCCCTGAAGTTTGCCCTCTGCATCTGGTTCCTTCTTCCTTCCCCTGCCCTTGTAGCAGCTGAGCAGGCAGGGATGCACTGCCTTGCTGGCTGCCCAGCCAGCGTAAATGCTGGGTTCTGTCTGGCCATGCCTTAGTGGGGATGTAATTAGGTGGTTTTTTTCCCATCCGTTTGCTGGTCTGCACAAAACTTTCAGGAATGTCGGTTATTGCTGAGATGACTGTCGTGGTAGGCTAGGTTGGAATTCATTTATGCACCAGCAGTTCCTGGTGTGGGGGGGGGGAGGAAGTGAGGGGAGCAGGGACTTTTTGTTTTGTTTTCCCTGTGAGAAACCAGGTTAAAGGAGGAGAAAGGAAGTTCTGTCACCTCATGCTCATAGGTACTTTCCTCTGCATGGCTCTTGGTGGGTTTTATTCTGAGTCTCCAACAAATGATGTGCCTATAGTAAGGCTAATTGATCTGAAGGGACTGAAATTTAGAGTTGATGGATCTTATTTGATCTCAGATTCCTTGTGAGCCATATATATTAAATTCTTAAGCAGATATTATGTAGTGAGCTCTTGATCCTGCAGTCAGATTTCTGTACGTGGAGCTGTGGCAGTCTGACTGAGTGCAGGGGAATGGAGGGGGGGATCTATTTGGGGGTTTGCTGGTCACACACATTGTGCACTTAACCTGAACCTATTTGTACCTCAAATGCAGTAAGGGCTCATATGTGAGTTAATAGAGTAAGCTGCAGTGCAGCTCAGTGAGTGCTAGCAGCTCTATGGCAAAGGTGGGCCCCTAATGGCAGTGTATGCAAGGTGCCATCTGTCTCCAAGGGATGAGGGGTGGTGAATTCACAGAATCACAGAATGGCCAGGGTTGGAAGGGACCTCAAGGATCACGAATCTCCAACCCCCTGCCACGTGCAGGACCACCAACCTCCACATTTCACACCAGCCCAGGCTGCCCAGGGCCCCATCCAACCTGGCCTTGAACACTTCTAGGGATGGACGGGGCATCTCTGGGCAGCTGTTCCAGCACCTCACCACTCTAATAGCAAAGAACTTCCCCCTGAGATCCAATTCAGGCAGCCTGTTTACTTCCCTCCTTTGATAAACAGCTGTGGGCACTCAGCACAGAGTGCCTGTAACCCCTGGGACCTCACCTCAACATCTGTACCTTGAGTCAGCAGTGTGTGCTGTTCTGCCTGGGCCTTGTTGAGTTGACAAACTAGCTTGGGTGCTGCCTTAACCAGAGCTGCCTGAGCTTTGGGCAGTGCACTAGTGAAGAGGGGCTGTCAGGTTTTTTTTTTAAGTGAGAAACTGGTGGATGCATGGAGGTAGGAGAGGCAAAATGTGAGCATTGAACTCGTGGTGTTGGGAGGCACTGGGGAAGAGTTGTGCCTGAGGTGGGTCTGTTCTGTGCTGCTTCTGGAACTGCTGTGCTGCAGCACCAGCTCATGGCTGAGCTGTTTTAGAGCTGAGTGCTCCCATAGTCACATGGCTGCACTGCTGTGTGATGCTGTGATGGAGCAGACGATGAAATTGTGTATGGTGGTCTCCATTTCTGAGTATTGAATATTCTCTGTATTTCTGAGATTGCCCTGCATTGCAGGCGAGCAGTTAATTCTCTGGTATAAAGGGAGATGCCAAGTTCTGCTATTAATTGACTATTAGCAGGTTGTTGGGGGTATCAAAAGCTTTGTGCTGGATGTTATTAAATATTTTTGTTTGAGAATTACAGGTCTTCAGAAAAGTGTACGCATGATTTGGTTCATTTAGGAGTGAGGATCAACCAGAGGCTGTGAAGGTGATCAAAATGCAGAGCAGTAGCCGAGCTCCCAACTCTTCTGTTCCATGATCTCTGTGTGCCAAAATGGCACATCTTACATAAAAATGAACGCAGTGCCTCCATTAGAGATCTACTAATGAGGTCGGTGCAGGAGACTTAAACGCTTAATCCTCATTTTTACAAACTGGGAGTGAGATGCAGAAATCTAATTTATGTCTTCAAGGTCATTCATTTTCACTTGATGAAACTTAATAGACCTGGCTCTGACCACTGAATTACACTGCCTGCCCTGCAGCGTGAACCCTTCAGGTGAGGTTCAGGCAGTGCATGAACCTAAAGGCACCAGAGCGTTTGGAGATCTGAGAGTCCAATGCCCAGCTGGTAAGAGGCAGCAGGGATAACGTGGCTCACCGTAGGGCTGTTTGGAGCCGACTGTCTGATTTCTGTTGGCTTTTATTTTTAAAACTTAAATGGCAGTTGTTTAGTATTGCGCACACAGGCTGGTTTATGGTGCTCTGGTTCCTAAGCTTGCTGTGATCTGCCCCCTGTATCTGTGGTTAATGAAGGAAATCTCCCCCTTGTTCTCCAGAGCAGTTTCCATGGTAAACTTGATATTCCCTGCTTGATTCAGCTAAACTCTGGGCAGGAGCCACGGAGGGCTTTCAGCTGATGACAGTGGAGAGATGGTTTATGGCTGATGTAGTGTTGGCTGGCCAGCGTGGAGTGGGAGATTGTTCCAGAGGTTAAGCCTTAAATCAAAGGAGTTGAGAGAAAAGGGTGAAATGTGGATAACCCAAGGAAGGCGAGAGTGCTTTGAAGAAATGTGGGCTGGAATATGGTAATGCAAGTAGTTCTGCTAAGCCCCAGAGGAAAATAAAACAGCCTAGTGTCTGAATAGAGAGAAAATAGATTTAGGGCTTTTCTGTTTATATGCAGTCTCTTGGAATTGGGGGGATTTTGCGATGCGTGGTTCTGGATGATGGTTTGAATAATATTTGGATTAGGGGAGGGCTGAGACAAATGTTACCATATGCTCTTGAAAGAAGAGCTAGGTAGGATCCAGCTTCTCTTCTGACCTGCTGCACTTGTGGCTGCTGTTTGGCCGTTCCCATCAAAGCTTTCAGCTGATGTAGGAGCGCAGGCAGCAGCAAGGTGATGGTGCAGGCAGTGCAGCGATTGTAAATCCTAATTTTGTGGAGGGAAAAAGTCATTTGATGATTTCCTGCTTCTCTTTGTGTTGAATCGATGTGGTTTTTTACTGTTGAATTTTGTTGTCTCACTTTGTAATCTATGAAACAAATGGAAGTGGCCCTGCTGGTGTTCTCATTGTGTGTCACTTCTCTCCATGCGGGCTTACTTCAATTCATGAGAGCCCTGCACTCTTTCCTAAACTAATTATTCATCCAGTAACTACTTCCGTAGCTTTTTGTCCCAAAGTACAAGTTTAGTAAGTATGATGTGGAAGGTAATTACTCGTGTGTACGTGTAGCAAAGCCTTCTGAGTCCTGATAAATTACATCCACGGTTTTCCATGCTGGGATTTTCCGATGCCCTAATACACATGTTGGATATCCTTGAAAAGAAGGGCTGGGAGGATTATTAATGAATGATGCCTCTTGTTTGTAACATCCTGTTGGAAATTAAACATGTTTCCTGTATTAAATCCCACAGATATTTTAATTAGGTCATGTATTCAGTTCCTGAAGATGGTAAATGGTCATGCTGTAAGTAGACAGGAGAGGCTGGAAGGCTTGCATGGCACTCCTTAAGAAGAGCTTAGATGTTGGTGGTGGCCCAGAACGCCACTGCTGTGGCAAAGCTTCCATGGGATGATGTTTAATTTAATATAAAGGACTCTGAAATAATGATGAAGCATGGGGAGTTAGGCTTCTTGCATTTGCTGCGTCGTGATGTGTCTTTGATACCTGTTTGGTACTTCTCCATTTCAAAGGAGATGCTCCCTGGTTTTCTTGTTTGGGTTTTTAGCAGAAAATAGGCAGTGTTATGCTTTGTAATAACAGGCTGTCTCTTAGGTATTGCTAATGGAGAGCTCCTGTACTTAGTCCCCCTCTTGTTACTAATTGACTGCTTGCTCATTCAGAGAGGCTCTGAATCAATACTGGGGATACATCCTGAGTAACGTTCTCTCCGCCTCCATGCAGAGAATGAAATTGGGATTTTGCTTTCAGGTATACAGAGGTAAAGGCATAAATGTTGAATGGGCTTTTCGAGATGGCAAGAGGTGATGTCACCCATCAGTCAGCCTGGGAAAGGTTGTTTGCCATAATGTGTTTGCTTTTTTGAAAATGTTTCTTTAGCAAGTAGTAGGAAAGTAAGCTGAATCTCATTTAAATGTAGCTCTTACCAACCAGCACGTGGTTCAGTGGGTGTGTGCAAAAGGCTGAAATACTCCTTTTATTCCTGGGGAAGAGGAAGGGAAGGGCTTCAGAGGAGAAGGTTAAGCAGAAGAGATTAATACTTGCAGTGCAGAAAACCGATTGATCCTTCTGTGATCTCAGATTTTCTGTTTGAAGTCCAGCCAGGTCTGTTCTCTGCGTGGCTGGATGTGCTCCTGAGCGTGGGCAGCCTTTCTCTCCAGGCTGTGCTTTCGTTATAAAAGCTACTGTACATTTAGCAAGCAATAGATCAATGTGGGGAGATCTATTTGGGTAGCATCTCATACACATTCCTCTGATGGTTGCTGCTTAGTTCCTTGGTGCTGCCAGTTCTCATGGTCACCCACTCCTGCTTGCAGAAATCAGACTGAGGGGTGGCCATCCATAGCAGTGTGATTCCTGCAGCTGTGGCAGCACACCTCTGTTCAGGAGGGCTGTAGCTGCTGGAAGGGTTTGTCAGAGGAACTTGCAGAGCGCGGTGTGTGGCTGATCCGCCTGCTGTAGTGATTTGATTACTTACGAATTTGGATAAATTGGCTGTCAGGGTGGGCTGGAAGTGCTGTCTCAACACAGTTGCACTGTGCTATACTTTTATTTTTCTTTAAGCTGGTATCAAAACAAAGCTCTGCTTCTCTGGGGGCTGAGCACTGTAGAGGCTTGTGCTGGAGGTTCTCACATTAGTGAGGAGCAGCTTAGAGATAAGGGTGTGCAAAATGCCTGACATTAGCAGGCAGCACTGGGTAAAAAAATGCATCCCATCCCCTAAGAGAAGCACCTGAAGATCTCCCTATGCCTGCAGCTCTGCTCGCAGCCCCTCCAGCAGCTGTGTTGCCATCAGGTGCACTTGGCTGTTACTGTTTGTTGCCTCTATTCTTGGAAAGGCAAAGCCTGTTACAGTCTTGCATTTTTTTTTTTTGACAGTACTGCTGCCCACACTTCTGTTTTGCTAACTCGGCTGTCTGAAACTCGATGCTCTCTTGTAGGAGGGAGAAATATTTACAATGCATTTAGTTCTCAGTGAAGTGTCACAGCTTAAAGAAACGTGCATTAGATCACCAGGTTTAATTTGGCTAGCTTGTCCACACATCATTTTTCCTCTCCAGCGTGGGGCTTCTTGCTGTTTTCATGGCGTGCAAAGAATCCACACAGGGCCTTTGGTCACGGCAGAGTCTAATCCAAAAGGAGTTGATGGGAGAAATGTACTGGTTTGGACAGTGTGCTCCTCAATGGGAAGGATGTCACAACTCGCCTATGGGTACCTTTATTCTGTGTGTGTTGGCTTTGTTCATTAGAGGCATTTGTGCTTTTCAGGGGAATTTCTGTTGTTACTTGCAATGGTTATGAAGCTCAGAGTTAGACAGTTGAAGATGAGAAAAGGGTTCAGGGTTGGGGTTAGGAGAGGGGCTGTTTCTGTATCAGTAACAGGCTTGGTGGCTGGCACTGTGTGTGATACGCTGCCTGTGCTAAAAATCAGTGGAGGAAAAGCTTTCTGGAGGCTTTCACACAGCTTGAAATGCCTCTGCCTGGGTTTGGAAGAACAGGGCAGAACCGTGGGGCGATTGCTGGGGGAGCTTGGGAGCTCGTGGTTGATTTTGAAGAGCTGGCGCTTGAATGTGTATGGGACTGTCTTCTGATGAGCTTTTTGATGTGAAAGCTCCCCATGAATTGCAGGCTCTGGTTAAATGATGGCGTGAGGTATCTTTAAAAATAGCAAATGTATTTTGTGTCTGGTCAAATAAGGCTCTTGGCATTCCGAACTTGAATGAAATCTGTGTTGACTTGCGTCTGACAGCTCAGATCCTGTGTTACTTGGGCAGGAAAATTGCTTTCCTCCTTCCCTCCTTACATTCTGTGGTGGCTTGCAACAATGAGCAATCTTGTGCTGTGTTTTCTGTGGGAGCCCCGCATCTGTAACTCTGTAAGCACGCTTCAGTTCAGCAGTTTAAAAATAGCTGCTCTGATGCTTAAACTAAGGCAAATTATAATTTGTGGAAACTAATTTTTCAGTGTGAAATGCTCTGTTGAACGCTCCTCCAGCTCGTTTCTGTGCACTTCAGTTTGCCAGATTAACAGAGCTATTAATAATTGCTGCTCTCGCCTTTTCGCAATGAGAGCTGGTAAGCACAGAGCTGTACGTAGTTTGTATTTTTAATTAAACTTGTGCTGGGATTATCTCGTATTACCAGTTACCTTCTAGAAGATTACGTTCATAAAAGGTTCATCAGTAGTGAAGTGGAAGAGATTAAAGCGATTGTTGGCATGTTGGTCAAATTATTTGTTGCTTACGCAGCGTTTGTTCTCAGCTTCAATTTGCCAATAATGGCAGACGAGCAAAATGCAAGCATCTGAATTCTCAGTCTGATGTAGCTGAGCAAACCAAGCTGTCTTTGGGAATGACTGTCTCTTAAAAACAATAATAAAGGATGTTTAGTTGTTTTCCCGTTCATTTTTTCTAAAGCAGTTCAGCTTTTGGTGTTTCTGTGTTTTGTGGTGATTCTTAATGGTGCGATTGGAAAAGTATTCAGGAATGGCAAACTTTGCCCTACGTAAGGCACAGAGGGCACAAATGAGTGCGGAGAGCTAATGAACATATTCTGGGGAAGATTGCTTCAATTACAGCTGGCCCATAAATCCTCAGTGCTGGGACCAAGCCTCATGGAGAAGGCAGAAGGAATCCTGGGCTTTGATAATGTGTCAGCATTGGATGCTGGGTGTGATGGTGCACATCTAGATCTGTTCAGAATGAAGTGTGACATACAGTGGTGTGCAGTGGGTGCTTCTTATCAAAACACATTAACAAGTGTTGCTGCGCTTGAATGCCTTTCGTTGTTAGGGGTTCCCATTCATCCTAAAGCAGTATAAGTAAATGGCATCCATTCTGTGCTGATATAAACAGCTCCTGCATGCTTCACAAACAGTGGTGGTAGTTTGGGTAAACATCTGTTTAGCTTTTAATAATGGGTACCAGGCAGGCTGTGGAACTTGGAGCTACAGAGAGGGGAAAACAAACACAGGAGACAAGGATCTGACGAGTTTTATGGCCTCTGTTTATGCTGATACATAAAGGTAACGTATGGGGTGAGTTCTTACGAGTCGGGTAAGTCATTAATGGATATATTAAAACCACAGAATGCAGTGGGATGTGGTGCTGTAGAAATGCATCACATGTGGTCAGTGCCTCATTTGTGAGCTGACGGCGCTGAGGCCGCTGTTCCAAAATGATGATCCTGAAACTTGAGTTCAGCACCGAGTCCCCAATGTGCCGATACTTACCTCGGCTTTGGAGGCGTGTGAGATGACTGGCAGTTCTAATTGATGTTGTGTTAACAGAACGTCCAGTTCAGCTTTGTCTGGCCTCTTCTCCATCCCATAATAATGGCGGTTGCTGTTTGCTGTTGGCTGAGGCACGTGCCCAGCTTGCTGAATGTAGGCTTGTTTGCTGTGACTGCGTTGAGAAGTCCTGTATTGAGTGAGGTGTGTGTGGGCTCACAGCAGCCATCATTTGTGGTGTTCTGCTTGGTGCTGTGAAAGCACAATCCCTGTCTGTTTAAAAAACAAAGCCTCCTCCGAAAGCAGGCTTTTCATCACACAACTTGTGGTGAATGCATCACTGTTTAGAACCAGAACTTTTTTTCCTGTTCATGCAGATGGGCAAAACACAGACGTGCAACCTGGTCACCACGTGGTGGCAATTTTTGCTCGGTGAAGGAACTGCTGTGGATGGGAGGTCTGAACTTTGAGTTGAGCATGGAGAGCACAGACGTGCCTGAATTTAGTCGTGCTGGTTGTATTGGTCGTTCTGCCTTCCAAATGGAGCAGCTTTGAGAAGAATGTGTCAGAAGGGGACATAAAAACAAAATTAGCATCAGCTCTGTGTGCATTTAGCGTATCATGTGTCTCCAGCCTGTAAAACGTTAAATGCAACTTCTCAATCATTAAAGTTTAGCAAGACCTAGAGATTTGTTGAGATTCTCAAATACTGTACTGTATTTAATACAGTGCAAAAGGAAAATCTGTTTTCTTAACAGAACGTGAAAATGAAACCAGGTGCAACGTTGTGTCACCCAGACACTGCTTTGATACTGAACTCTTAGTGGTACGTTAAAAACTGATGCCTTGTTCTCCTCCTCACCTTCCAGTGCACTCTTCATTCTCTTGCAGTTCTAAAAGGTTTTATAGAACAACTGTTCATGCTTCTGTGTTTGCTTGTTGGTTTTTTTTTTGTCTAGACCTATATGGAGTATGAAGAGTGAGTTTGTTTAGGTAGGGAGATGCTATGAGCAGTTGTATTCTGTAATTAGTTGAATCTGTGAGCAGGAGAATTGCAGACGTCTGTAAGCTCCAACGAAGCCTGTGATAAGGAGTAAGATGTCCCTTGGCTGCTGCAAAACCATTCCTAGGATCAAGTAAACAATATATGAAACTTAGCTAGTAAAAGGCAAAATAAATGTGTAATTATATCACAAATGCAAGACAGATGTTGGGAACCCAGGGATTATCCAGGGCTGGTATGAAAAGCATGTAGCAATCTGATGCTTGTTTGAACCATATGTTAGCTCTCAAATGTGAGTTATGTATCACTGGAACAGTTCAGGATACTAAAAAAACATGTTCTTATGCTTTCTCCTGAGGATTAAGGAAGCAGAGGGGTTAAGAGGAAATTTACAAGGCTGTCAGAATGTCCTCCTAGGACAGGAAGCATTTGAATTGAGCAGGACACAGAGCAGTCACTGTGACAGATCCTCCTGCCCCAATGGCAGCGTGTGGGTAACTGGGGATGGAGGATCCTGCTGTGTCACTACTGAGACCAAGGAGCTTCATGCAGCTCCCCACGTGGTTTTAGGTCCAACTGCAAGCTCTGGGTTTTGTTTATAAAACATATAAACTGCTGAATTCTGCTGTGTTTGCGTTCTTATTGTGAAAGATTTAAACCAGAAGGAAATGTGTTCTAGGACTGGTCCACGCTGCCCCAAAGTAACCCCAGCCAACTTTTTGTCTGCAAGTTATAGAGCCTTTTTATTTTCTTAGAGAAGAATGCAGCAAGCCTCATGCTTCAGTTGTCAACCCCAGGTTAAACACACAGTAAGATGACATGACTGAGAGCACAGAGCTTTCTCTTCTGATGTGTTGTTTGACTCTCATGTTTGCATACTGGTGTGTTTTGGCAGCTTTATCTCAAAGCGAGCAGTTCAGGGTTTCTGAGATGCACTGAAGATTGCTCATTCTGTGTGTGTTGTGGTTTATTGTAGCTCAGTGGCCGTGTAGAATTGAATGACACCAGCACTTGGCTTTGTTGTGAACATCTCCCCCTTCCCACTCAGGGTGTTTTTCTGTTCTCTTTTCTTCTTGCAGCAGGGAAGTGGATGCTGGGCAGCCTGAATCTCTGCTGCAGTCACCGTCTGCTCAAGTGCCTTTTGGCTTACTGGAGCACTTAGCCTTTCAGAGGGTAAATTAAGGTCAATACTGAAAGCATTGTTTTTGTTTTAGAGTGTTTTATCTACCTGGCTAATAGTTAGGAGATCTGGGAAAAAGAGACAGGGAAATGAATAGAAAGATGTCTTTAAAAGAGAAAGGACTGGGCAGATGATGGCCATCACAGGTTGACTGTCTCTTAAAGCAAATTTTGGGATAGCTACGCTGCCTTAAAAGGTCTAATTGTGTTAGTGGGCCTTGAAGATGGAACGTTTATAAGAAGGGCCCCATTTGGTACTCTCTTCAGTTGTGTTTTGATACCATTATCTCTTGAATTGGACTTTAGGAAATGGTTGCAGTGCAACTGAGTGTATGTTGGCTGACCTCCCACAAATGCCTTTGAGGAACATGAGTGCAATTGGAAGGCTTGTGAGCACTTCCATTTTATTGCCTTGTACCCCAGCGATATGTTTGACAGAGGCTTGTGGTATAAAGCAGGGTGGGCCTTACTCTGAACCGAGTGGATTGTTTTGTATCTTGGCCAGCCAAAGATCTCTGCTGGGACAGAGGAGTGTGCTGGGCTGTGAGCAACCACAGTGAAGAAGTTTCTGTAAAGCAGCAAGAAAGGGAATATATGCATACTGCTGCTGTGTGTCCTGCTGGCTCCATGACAGGCTGTGCTGTTCTGGAGCAGCACATAGAAGATGCTCAGCCAGTAGCAGCAGCACCTGCAAGGCCTCTTGGGGATCAAATGAGGAGTTGGCACTTGGGAGGTTATTGGTGAGGGCAGACTGAAGCAAATGGTGTAATGGGTTTGTGCTTTTGAAGTTGTTCTGTAACTGTAAGGGAGAGGAATGTGCTTTCAAAAATGGAGTGAATGTTACGAAAAGGAGGTTATCTGCTACTTGTTGAAATGGTTCCTTTTGTTGGAGGGAGTATCTGGTGCTGGGGGAGTCAGGGGCTGTGGTAATTGCAGAATTCCTGTGCCTATATTTACTTTGTGACTTCAGACTTGGCGTGCGTTCATTTGGATGTCTGTAAGATGTGGGTGTTTGTCCTGAAGGAAGCTTAACATATGTATAGAGGTGGAGCTTCTGATTTCAAAGGGATTACCTCTGCCAAGTGTAATTTCAGACATGTTCTATACCATCATCTCCTTGATTCCTGCGTTCTGGCTGTCAGGTTGGCTAGGAAGGTGACCAAGAAGTGAGCTGCACTCCAAGCTCCTGAGCACAGCAGCACGGGTTGGAACTGCAGTCTGGAGCCCTGCTTGGCTGTCTTCAGTGCTTACCAACAGGACTGGTGACTTGGGTTGCCTGAAGCACAGTGGTACGTGGAGCAACCCCCTTCTTGCCAGTCCCAGGTCTTTCAAGTGCAGTACCTGTTTTTCCTGGTGTAAAGCAGGTGGGCCAGCAACAGGTGATTAGACAGTACAGCATATGCATGCGTGAGGTTATCATAAACAGTTACAGAAGATCAGAAAGCTGTGACACTCCTGCCAGCTGATGAGGGCCTGGAGCTGTTTTGTGTTGTACGATAACTTGGTGTGTGTGGGCGTTCTGCTTTGCACTTTGATAAAGCAGTGTTGGGTAACACGATGTTGTGGCTACACGTGTGATTTGTGCTGCAGGAGGGACTGAGATGTCCCAGCTGTGCATTTCTTGTTGGTAAAACACAGCTTCATAGGCTCTCACCCCCATCTTTTGTGTATGTATACATATATGGTATTTATTATGCAAACAAGGGCAAACGAATGCTCTCTGGATCATTCTGAAACGTTTGTGCTGCAGCAGTTTATCCTCACCTCCTAATTCTGTTTAAGATGGAAAGTGCTTACTTGGGTCACTTGCCAAGCTTGATCCTTTCCTCATTTTCAAGTACTCTGAGTAATGAAGTCTTTCCTTACCTCCTCACTGCCATTATCACGTGGAAACCAGGGGAGAAAAATGCTCTTTTAAAAAAATTTTAAATTAATAGAACAGTCTGGGTTTGAGAAATACTAACTCGAAGTGATGTGTTCCACCCCCACCTTTACCTTGTCAAATTACCATGATGGCATGTTTCACTTCTTATGCTAAAGAGATTCTGATCTTCAAAGACAACTTTCAAAAAGACACGCTGGTTCAGCCAAGCAGACTAATATTTTAGAAGGAATATTACCGGTAATAAAAGAGACTGAGTTATGATAGTTTGATGCATTAATTTTAATAACTTTTTGTACAGCTCTTGAGTTGAAATGTGTGAAACTGAAGGCAGACGTGGCTCTTAGTTGGAGTGCAGTGTATTTGTACTTGATGTGCGTTTGCCTTGCAGCAGCACATAACCAGCCCTGTGCATAGTGCTGTAGCAGAGGTGGGAGCTCCATTCGGGAGGGAAGATTTAGGTTGGATGTCAGGGGGAAATTCTTTGCTATGAGAGTGGTGAGGTGCTGGAACAGCTGCCCAGAGAGGCTGTGGATGCCCCATCCATCCCTGGAGGTGTTCAAGGTTGGATGGGACCCTGGGCAGCCTGGGCTGGTGTGAAATGTGGAGGTTGGTGGTCCTGCATGTGGCAGGGGGTTGGAGATTCATGATCCTTGAGGTCCCTTCCAACCCTGGCCATTCTGTGATTCCTTAGCTTTGTTTAGGACTTGCATGGCCTTAAATGTGGGGTTTTGTGTCCTGTGGCCTTGAGTTGTTTTCCTGGTGTTGGTTTCTCACTGTGTATGGCGTATGTGGCAGTGCCTGTGCTCTGGTAGAAGGTGTCTTGTTTGTGATCGAGAATTGTTCTAAATGTAGTTGACTGCCTTCAGATAAGCCAATATTTGTAAGTTAATAATGCTTTGAGCAAAAAATTTTGGATCCTTTGTGTCAATCTTGCATTATTAGTTTAATGACTAATTGCATTCCCTGTCAGCAGTTCGTCTGTCAGAATGCAGCAAGTTTGCAAATCGTAAGAATTACATATAACAATTCTGTTGTAAGAAAGCCTCACATAGGGCACGTTTTGTGGTCAGTAACACCTTGGCCTGGATTGCAGTCCCTGCTGGTGTGCAGTGCACAGCACGGCAGGTGCAGAGCTGGAGCTGCTCGCTGTGTGCTGGCTGCTGAGTGGAGAAGGGCATCTGCAGTGTGATTCCCCCTGATGTGTGGAAGCAGGCGGATAATTAAGATGGCAAACCTTGGAGATGTAACATCCCCTCCCTCATTCCTTTGGAAATCAGCGACATCATTGAATCAAGGCTTGAAAAGCGTGCTCTAAAGCCAGAACAAACACCCTGAAATTTTTATCATAATGGCGCTTTTAAAAGTCCTAAATGTCCTCTATTTAAAATGAAATTCTTTTGTATTAACCTGCTTTCATATGCTAGCTTTCACCAGACTGCAGAATTGCCTGATTTGACTTTCTAATGTAACTGTAATGAATCTTCTGGGAAATGGAGCGATTGAATGCATATCCTCTGCAACTCCATTGTAAAACATTCTGTCAGAACTGGCTATATTTATATATTTATATTTATTTTAATATATTTTTGTAGGGGAGATGCGTCCCAGTCAGGTATGAAAGGCTAAAGCTGATGTCTTCTCTAGGGAACACCCGGAGCTCGGACACCACAGTGTGTAATATCCCCTTAATTAAATATATTTCCAGCAGCACATACATAAATATGCTGGGTGAGGGTAGCACGGTTATATTAAACTCAGATGTGCTTTTGGAGAGAAAAGAATAAAGATGAAAATTATTGGCCTATAGTCTTGTAATGGGCACAAACAGAGCTGCTGTGTGTTATGCATGAGGAGATAGCAAGGTGAAATATCTGTGAGCCAGATAAAGGCTGCATGCATCTGTGTATAATGGACCATAAGGACACTTCTTCTACAGACATTATTGTAATATAAGCATTATATTCTGTGCTTTAATGTAGCAGCTGGTGAGCTTTTTCAAGGGGATTCCTGTGATACCAGGCTTTTTGTGTGTGACTGGTATATCCACAGTGTTTGTAATTGCTGTAACGTAGCAGTGCTTTATCCGTGTGAAGGAAATTGAACGCTGGAGTTCAGTAATGAAGAATTTATTCGTTAAAACCTCCTGTTATAATTAGCCAGCGCTGCTATTTTGAAATGGTGAGCTGCAATTGGAGTTTCTAAATGGAAGGCTCTTTGGTTTAATGCTGTGCAGCTTTGACTTTGAAGGTTTCATTCTCTGGGATTCATTGAAGTCCAGTGTTGAAGGTGTAGATTTCCTTTTCATTCTGAGGCAGGGCAGAACTCCACTGCAACGTCCAGCTCAGTGAGTTTGAACTATCTGATTTATTTCTGCAATGTGATAGAGTGTGTGGTGGGGTGGGTTTGGGCCGTGTGGGTTTTTTTTCCTTCAAGCAAAAGCCGTTTCCTCGACGCAGTGCGTGTGTCTGGGCTTTCCTTTATTGTGGTCAGGGTTTGGGGTTTTTTCAGAGGTGTTGAAGGATGAGCTGTGGCTGCACCATTGGCTCCGTTGTGAGCATGGAGCTGGGCAGCTAGCAGGCTGGGGGCTGTGTGGGGTCATAGATAGTGAGGAAGTGTGGGATGGGGTTTGTAACCATGTTAGCTTCTTTGTCATGGATGGCTGTTTTCTTAATAATAGCAGCTTGTGATGTGTTGGAGCATCTGATGGGCCCTCCTGTGAGAGGATGATCGTACTGGAAAGATATCAAACTATGAATCATTTACACTAACCTCTTGTGAAGCACAGCTTGCATTTTTAATGAAGGATGATTGCATTTCATAAACAGACCTTTAAAAATTAAAATAATATTGATCTCCTTTCATTTAGCTCTATAACAATAAGCTACATGTTTGCTGCAGGATAGATTATTTTAAAAAATGTATTATACCAAAATATACACAACTCTCTAAACAGAGGCTGTATTTCTGACTTAAATATCCTGTAGCTAGCTCTGCTTGTGCAGAATGTAACCTGTGAACAAAGGACCATGTGAAAATTGTTGCACGTAGCATATGCAGAGAGAAGGGGAATCCCATTCCAATCCCCTGCTTGGCACCCAGCAGCCATTCCTCTCTACTTTCATTCCAGGTCAGCAATGCCAATTACATGCACTCCTTCCATTCCCCCCCACGACTCACCATACTCAAATGCTGTTGCATTTTGTCCGTGTTGATAACAGTCGAGGTAATTGCTGTTATGTCATCTTGATTTCTGTATTATTTATTTTGGTTTGTAGCTGTAAAATACGCATTTTTAGGCTGCTTCTGCCCTCCAGGTGGCTGTCGCAGTGGGGGATGTGACATGGCCAACAGGACTGTTGGG
This sequence comes from Chrysolophus pictus, assembly GCA_037305975.1. Lineage (NCBI taxonomy): Eukaryota > Metazoa > Chordata > Aves > Galliformes > Phasianidae > Chrysolophus > Chrysolophus pictus. Next base: position 3,183,504 of record CM074596.1, on the reverse strand, counting down.
CTGCTGGTGTGCTGCTCTCCCTCCAGGCTGTTGCAGAGTGCTATTTAATTATGTGCACGTCTGGGCTGAAGGTACTTGAAGGCTCTAGGCAGATCTGCTACCGCCTGTGAAATCCAAGAGCAAGTAGAAGCAGAAGCCAACATTGAGATAGCTTTTTGCAGTAAGTGCCATCAATGTTTAGCTGCCTATGAGCTTAGGAAATGGTTCGAATCTAATAAATCTGTTTTTTATTTGCAATTGTTTAGAAAGGGATCTTTCTAAGAAAAACTTTGGCTTCCAGATGATGCATGAGGGAAACTTGGCTTAATTGGATCGCTCAGTTCTGGGCATTTCAGAACACCTTATTAGCTTGGATGTTTCCCTCATAGTTCTTCTAGGAACTGAGGCAGTCTGAGGTCATAGAAATGGTGCCAGAAATGTTGACCATCTCCAGCTGGTAAATAGCAGAGATTGCTTTCAGGCTGAACAGAAAACACAGATCTCTCGCTCTCATCTTCTTCTGTCACTTGAGTTGGGCAGCTGAAATAAAAGCTGACACGGCACAGAGAACATCTTCTGTGGACTCGTCCCCATCTTGTGTCCGTGTGTTTCTCCCTTTCTGCTTTCCTGTCGTTCCTCACATCCATTTCCATGGATGGACTTGCATCTTTTTGCCCACAGAACCACTAAAGCATCCCGGCAGACAAAAGCAGCCCACATTTTGAGTCAAAGGCTTTAAAATCTGCACGTTACTGCTTCAGCCTGCAGAATTTACTGCACGTGTTGCTGTGTGGCTAGCGGACGTGCCGCGTTTACGTGCAATTTCGCTACCAGTTGTTGCCATTTTGCATTCTGCTTTTGTAATCGCTTTGTGTAAAATGGCTTTATTGTTCGCTGATCAGGTGCATCCTGACATAAATAAAACATTGGCAGTAATTGGTTGTGACAGATCTTCAGCGTTCCCTCCTCGGCGCTGTGTGCAGCCCTGACAGCTCCGCAGCAGCAGCAGAGCCCGCGCCTCACGCAGGGACGTCCCCGGGGTAATTGGCTCTGACGGGCACTGGTTGCTGCAATAATACTGATCCATGAGCCTGCGCGAGCTGCATAATGCCTGGAGGATTCTGTACCCATCAATATGTCCTCAGCTTGAATCGTTGGTTTTGGTTTTTTTTTCCCATAGTCTTTCCGTGGCAGTTTATTAAAAGAAATACTTGCTCCATTTGCAGTGTATTTGGTATCTACAGCCTTGGCTAGCGTGGCATATAGAAACGCTGTCTCACAGTGCTGTGCCTAATGCTGCTGTCTGAATCCCACCTGCCATGGGTGGGAGATGCTTGCAGTGCAAGGCTCTGATTTACACAGGTATCAAAATAACACGGGAATGAAGTGTGGCAAGAGCACCATCAATTCAATTTTGCTAACCATGGTGCAGCCGATGGCCAAGCTAGGGAAAGGCAGAGGTGTCCATGTTAGGTGAGCACTTACAGCTGGCCAGTTAAACCACCAGGCAAGGCGTGATAACCTGCGTTTGTAGGGAATCTGTTTTCCGGGTTTCCAGTAGTAGTTCAGGAAACCCTATGCAACAGACCTGGGCTACAATGGCTGGAAGCATCTATTCCTGAAAGGGATCTCTTGAAGTTGTCTAATTGCATGTTAGAGAAGAAGCCTATAGTCAGTGCTGGGCTAAGTGTTTGCTTTTGGTTCCTGTTTCCCCAAACAACAGCAAAATAATCACATGTTGAGGTGTGAGTGTGTTTTTAAATAGGCAGAAGTGCTGAGGCACAGCATTCCCTGTGCTGTGGTTTCTCTTGGTGTTTTGAAGGAGCAGGCATTGAAATGTTCCTGTGCCCACAAGATGAACACGAGGTGCAAACGATTTTCTAAAATAGCATTTCCTTTGGTTTTGGTAGTTGACCTCTCCTGGAAATGACTGTAATCATTTGAGAAGAAGCCGTTCCAAGGCAGAAAGAGCTGCTGGGAAGCTCTCTTTGCTTCAGAAGCTCCCGAAGCAGGGTGGTGCAGTGTAGGATCCGTCCTTTTCCCCTTTCAGTGTGTTTGTGCCATAAGCAGCCATGTGGGTTCCCTCCCACTCTGAAGAGCAGAACGTCCCTCACTGAAGGTCTGGGTCTGTGCTCAGCTCTTCTCATGGCCTCGTTCAGAGGTGAACTTGCTGCCTCGTTGACACAGCAGAATCATTTTCTGTCGAGTGGTTGTGTCTTCCAGGTAAGCCTTCATTGGAAAACATATTGAAATTTAAAATAATTCAGGCTTTTTTTTGTAATGGTATTGATTTTCAGCTTTATTCTCCTTCCAAGAACCCAAAACGGAGAGTATCTGTTTATCAGATTCACCCATTAAAGCTTTATGAGTCAAAAATCAAATTGCAAAATGCAATTACAGGGTCATCGATTAATGTAATTATGTGTATATTTGACTAAAACTGGGTTCTGAAACATTACCCATGGAACTACAAAATGCATTATGATGGTAAAGCTAGTAAGAAGTGTGCTGCTGCTGGGTTGGTATTTAGGTTTGCCTTCACTGCAGGCTAGCTGTAGCAGTTAGTGCATGAGTTGTAGGTCAGATTTTACTATATGTAAGTGCAGTTTTTATTACTGTGTGTCTATTTAGCTTGGCATTGAAGAAGGCAATGCACTCCTGCTAATGCTGTTACCAGCCGCTCGCTGTCGGATTGTTTTAGCTAGAGGGAGTTGCTTCTGCTGTTGGTGTGTATTTGAAGAGGAATGATTTAATTAGAAATGGTCATCTTGCAGTCAGAATGGCAGAAGGCCCAGCAGTGCCCTGAGGGGCCCCGTGCTGACTGCAAGGCCTGCTTTGCTCTGACCTCTAACAGAGGTGCGGTGCAGTAAAGGCTGCTGAAGTGAAGGTTGGTTGGGCGAAGCCTGCTCCTTGCTGCTGTGCAGTGTTCAAACTGCTGGATCTGATCCACGTGCTCTTTGATGCAAGCAAGAAGCCAGCAGTGATGGGCGAGGGAAGCTGATCTGCGTGGGATCTGCACCGCAGAGCAGAAATGTGTGCATTGCTGCACTGCCCATTGCTGGAGCATTAACATTGGTTATAATAACTGTCAGTAGAGGTCACAGTCTTGCTGATCCAATGTGAAAGCTACGCAATCTTGTTACCAGATACTACAGTGCAGGAAAGAGGATTACATAGCAGCAATAGCTCTTAGTGTATCTTTTATTGCTCTCCGAAGATGGTTGATTTATTTTTTAGGTGTATGAATGACAAAAACCAGACCTCGAGTTAACTGATTATCTTAATAAAATGTATCGTGTAATACTTGAAATGCGCTCTTCTAAATAACCTCATAATGATCCACAAGCTTGTCTTGGCTTAAGAAGATTAAGGAATTAATGTCAAATTACAGACATAACTGCAAATAGTATGTGGTGTGTGAGAGCCGGCGGACAACTGACAAACACGGAGTATTTTTTGGATATTTTTCTCCTTAAGGGAAGAAGCAGAGCTGTCACAGATCACACTGGCATGCAGTGAGCACGACTGAACAAGAAGGGAGTGCTGGGCAGTGAGCCCCAATCCTGCACCGTGCAGGACTCGCTGTGGGTCCAGGCAGTTCTGCTCTGTAATTGAAGGTGTCACTTCAATTCTACATCAGCCAGACTTTTGTAGGTCAGCAAAGGCAGCAGTCATTTGGGCCAGGCTTCGTGTGCAGCAGGCTGGCTTTGGTGTGAGGTGGTGATGAAACACCTAAGAAGCTTGTCTGTTACATAATGCTAATGGAATTATGGTTGGATAAACACATTAATGGGAAGGAGGGGAAGATGCGCAGACTTGGCGGTGGGAGGCATAAATGTTGCTGCTGAAAGCTGTGGCATAATTCTTGAATACGTTTTTAATTTCAGCGTAGCTGGTTTAAAAATAGCATCTAATAAGTGGTAGTTCTCCTAGCTGTAAATGGCTTGCCTTCATCGTTCTACTTTGGTCAGGTGAAAGGGAAGGGAGAGGTGTGAGGAAATGCCCTCTAGCAAAAGAGAACCACCGAGAGCACGGATCTGCTGGGTGAATCTCAGGTACTGCTTTGTATGTACAGTGCTTTGCTTGTTTCTAGTGGCTTCACAGCCCCCAAAAAATGCTTTATGCTAAGAACTGTGGCAATGCTATCGATCCTCTTGGGAGGAGAAATTGGTATTGAGAGATGTGCTCGAGATTTGTAGCTGTTAACGGCTCTGGCTGTGTGTGCCCTCCGATGGATGCTGTTGTTGGCCACTGGTTTCAAACCCTGAATTGCTGCTTGGGTTAATGACGGCTATAAAGCTGTAAGCCTTTGTGTGTGCAAAACTTGGGAGCAGTGAACAGGAAATGCAGTAGGCATGTGAGCTGTGTGTGACATTTAATTCAGATCTCAAAGCTGTGTTTTTATTGCTGTTGTGGCTCAGAAGCCAGCATCTTTAGAAATTAAATGATGAACCCAGCAGTGTTTTGGGCTGTCTGTCACTTGTTTCTATCAGAATATTGCCAGAGATGAATGACACGCAGGATGATGGCAGTGAACGTTTGGGAACGTTGTTTGAACTGATGTAAAGAATCTGCTTTTCTTGTGTATTGGTTACCCACGCAGATGTATTTTCCTATTTCTTAAGGGCATATGGGATAGTTGCTACTTGGGTTATGTTGATGAAAGCTAAGAAGCAGCACACACAGAGTTCTAAAGGCAGACACAGCCTCATCTTTTGATTACCCCAAACGTGCATTTGGGTTTCTGGGTGCTGCTCCTCGTGGTGCCAGCAGCTCAGCCTGGGTCTGTTGGTGTGATGGCTGCAAGCTGAGGTTTGGCCTTATTGCTTGGGCAGTGAACACTTCCCTCTCACCAAGCATCTCTATGGAAGGTGGGTTGTTGTGGAGCTTTTCCTTTATTTTCCTGGCACTGCGTGGAGAGACAAACCATCTTCTGCCTTGTTGAGCCTTCTGGCTTTGTTGAGCTCGTTCAAGAAAACCCACCTTGCTTTAACTCCTCATTTCTCCTGTGATTTATTTGCAAGGAAATGGCTGTTTGAAGATAGCCCTGAATTCTTACAGCCCTTACACTTCTTAGAGTTGCTGCCTGCGCCTAAAAGCAGGGTTTTCAGGAGATCTTTCTGAATCCCTTTAGATGGAGGATGAATATCCTCTTCAAAGAAAGATTAGAAGGATAATCATAGATTTTTCTGAAACAGAAGATGTGTCTGCTGGATGAGATATGTGAGCAAAGCTCAAGAGCACGACCTTGTGTGTTTACCTGCTTTTCCACCAGAGATGATGATGTGGTCCTCAGACTGCAGGACGGAGCGGGGGGTTATGAGCTGTGCTTATGAGCTGAGATTGCTTTTGCAGCCCCCTAGAAATGGCTTGCATCAGGGAACTCGCTGCCAGCAGCTGAGCCTCTAGCAGGAACCGCTTGATTTGTAGTACTAAAACACAAAGGCATCATTAAATTCTATGGTCTGTTCTTTGTCGTGTCCCCCTGCTACCCTGGATTCAGGTCGGGATGGAATAGGACACAGAATTGTGCACTGATAAGCAGTTACTTGTCAGATGCTGTCTGCACAGCTCCTTTCTTGTACCGGTGTTATCTTTTGCATGTACCTGCTTTGAGCAAATCCTTTCTAATCAATGAGCAAGAATTTAATGATGTATTTCACACAACAGTAACTTATCCTCATTTGAGATTCAATTGGGCCTTCTAATAGTAGTTTAATAACTAAGTGGATTTTTAATTAAGTAACGTCTTACGCGTCAGAATCTTTTACTTAAAAATAGTAATTAAAAACTGGCATTCGTGTGGCTGCGAGGTAATCTTGGAGATGTGGCTGATGTTGAAAGGCTCAGGGATGGCCCCTTCATCCCCAGCTGGGCTGACGCAGTGAGCACAGGCAGTAGCAGCTTCCCTCTTCCCTTCATTAGGCAGCAAGGCGTGAAGTCTTAAAAAACAAAATGTAATCTTTATTCAATGTGAGCGAGTTCAGCCTCCTTCAAAGTGAGAGGCGTAGTGATTTTTTGAATAGCTTGGTATCTTAATTGGAGGTAGTAGCTTGCTTTGTCAAAGCAGATTTTGGGGAAAGATTTCTTTTTTTTTTTTTTTTCTGCTGACATCTCAGTGTTCCCTGACATAGCTGATGGCTCCCATCTCCCAGCAAGGGACACTGCTGGAGCTGCCACCAGTGTGAGGTTAGTAAGGGGAAGATCTGTTTCTTGCTGTTAACTTAGGGATGGTAGCAGATCTATTCAGCGTCTACATCTGAAGGAAGAGCCATTCTGACGTGGACACCTGTGTCACTTGATCAAATCTAAGGTCTTCATTCAGGAATCAGCTCCTGAGACTACCTTTGCCTGCCTTTGCAAGGGTTTGTGCCTTAGAAAGCTGAGGTCAGCATGCTCGTGCCCTCGAGGTTTTGGGTAGAAACCTCATGTTAGACAGTATGTACCCTTCTGTGAGTCCTTCAGTGCTTTTTGGACGTGCAAACTAGTAGCTTGTGCCTCTCTGCATTAGGGTAAAAGGCTGATAAGGATGGCAAGCCACGTTTCTGTAAGTGATGAATTGGGAGTGCTAAAAACAGCTGCATTTCCCGGGGCTGACTTGTGCTCGGGGCGTTGCTGAGAGCCTCAGTGCTTCGGGTTGTTTGCATACTGAGCTGGTGCAGAACAGGGCATGCCTTTCTGGAATGGCCTCGTGCTGGTGAAGCGATGGGTTTGTCTGCAAACAGGAGCAGGTTTTCAGATGAGCTGTCGAGATGCAGAAAATTAATAGATGCGTAACATGAAAAACTCAGCATCTTTTAAGTTGGGTACGTTGGTATTTTTCCCTTAATATGGATGAAGTGCATGATAGGGATTTTACATTACGAAGGTAGGGCCGTTGTTGTGGGCTGTAAATAAGTGGAAACTTGTGAGGGCTGTTTGTCTGCCGTCTGTTTGCACAGCCCCAGCACTCCCCTGGGCATTGCTCTTCTGAGGAGAAGCGTAACTGCTGCTGCTGCTGGGACGAAGGAAGCTTATCCAAACTCCAGCAGTGGGTGGAAGACGAGGTGCAAAGCGTGCACGCATACTGAATGAGAAGCTTGGCTGCTTGCTGTCTGCTGTTACTTAGCAATAGTTGCACCAGAAACTTGTTATAGTCAAACTGTAAAACTCTGCAGGCAGAGCATCCTTCCAGAGGAGCTTCCACTCTTGTAAAGCTGCTGCGTGTTGTAAAAACATCCGTCTGCTGCGAGTTCAGCCCGCCCTGCGGTCCCGCTGCAGAGGGCGCTCCGCGTAACGCCCAGTGCTCCGGCACCGCGCGGCTCCCGGACTGCGCTGTGCTGAGGGAGCGCTCCGCCCACCGCTGTCACGTGATGAGAGCCTGGAGGGAACGCCCCGCCTATCGCTGTCACGTGATGAGAGCATCGCGGAAAACGCCCCGCCTATCGCTGTCACGTGATGAGATCCTGCAGGGAGCGCCCCGCCTATCGCTGTCACGTGATGAGTGCCTGGAGGAAACGCCCCGCCTACCGCTGTCACGTGATGAAAGCCCCCGGGGGGCCGAAGGCGCCATTCAGGCTTTTATAGAGCATAAATAAAAGGATGAGTGGCTCGGGCTGGATGGCGGTTTGGTTTTCTATATTTCTTTTTTTTTTTTTTTTCCTGTTCTTGGATAAGAGATGAAATACTGTGGGTTTTTTTAATTGGCTCAAGGTAGTCAAAAGCAAGAAGAGGTGCTTCAACCTGCTGTGATTGTTAATGTGCCCTTCTAGCAGCTAATAATAACTGGTAGCAAAACATGTGACAGGAGTCGTCCTGGGGAGGGATGGTTCCTCCTTGCACTCCGAAGGGGTGGATGGCCTTCAGTTCCAGCAGGCAGTGGCTGTGTACCCATCCCTTTGTGCCCTGGGTGGCTGTGAGGGGCTGCCCGTGTGGCCCTGGTGTTGAGCATGACACGGAGCTGGCAGCGCTGCTCTGACCCTCGGAGTAACGTCCTAAATTAAAAGCTGATCTCCTCCTGACAAGCAATTTAAAACCTGAGAAGACTGCTGGCAGTAATTGCATAAAAATAGGACGTGCTTGCAGGTCATGCATAGCTTTTCAATAGATTTTTCTCCAAGCATGAGAACTATTTCTCTAATATCTAAAAATAAAATCCCACTCTAGTTTAAGGTCTTACATAAAGTTGCAGTTCCTGCTCCTGGCTGGAGAAGGCTCACCTTGCAGCCTGGCTGGACGGCTTTCTCCTGTGCAGCAGGACAGCTTTGCTTCTTTCCTTCCAGGTCAAGTGTGACTGCTGGGAGTGCTTGGCCATCCAGGTATCAAAGCCAGGAATTGGTGTGGGGATGCTGGGTGGTGTTGTGGTGTTGTACTGAGAGCACTTCAAGCGTGTCCTATGGAAAAGAAAATGTTTTCCCAGAATATTCAGGTAATACAGAACTGGTAGTCTTTACTTGCAACTCGAGTGGTTTTGAGGATAGTAATTGTTTCAGGCTGATGGAAGATTAAAACTTGTCTCCCATGTCAGTTATTAAATGTGGGAATAGCTGCAGGCTGTGGAATAAAATATTTGATTTACAGTGCAGCTCTGTGAAGGGCTGTAACACAAAAAGTGCATAGATCTGTTTGTGTAAAAGCTTCATTTGGGGTGAGAAGAGCAAGCATCCTACCGGAGCACTCCAGTTGTGATGTCTGTTCAGTGGGCTGAAGCCCAGTGTGGTGATTCGGATGGTGTGATGGTGGTAACTCAGAGATGGAAGAAGAGCTGCTGGTAATTTAGAGCCTTTCTCAGTGTTCTGGCTCCTTATCAGCAGAGCTAACAGGATCTGAGCAGGCTGCAGTGCATGGAGTGCCTCCTTTCTCAAGTGTTAAGGTTAAAGTTGTTATAAGCTTGTTTGCTAGCATTTGTTGGTACAGAAGAGTGCTCTGGACGCTTGTGTGTTATTGCCCTGGATGTATTTTTCTAGTTAACGTTGTGAGCAGTTGCCTAATTTGCAAAGCTGTTACTGTTCTTGATCCTGACTATAGTAAAAATCAATGCGCTCTCTGCAGTCTGAACTAATAGGAATCAAACTCACTGAAGCATGAAAATGGTTTAATCAACAGAGAGCAATCTTAAAGGTTATTTAAAAAAAAAAAAAAAGAGAAAAAAAGGAGGAAAAAAAGAAAAACCACCACCACCCAAGCTCTGAAACTGAAGAGCAAAGCGCAGTGCTTCCTGCCTTTGGGTAGATTAATGAAGGGGAGGCTTTGAAGGCTTTAATCTGAAACGGGTGCAGTGGTATTCTTAGGAGCTGCTTGATTTCTGAGTCTAAGAGCCCTCCCTCAGTTGTATGGATCTTCATACTGAGTGAGCTGACAAAAAGGAGATCTAATTATGGTTTTTTTTTCATCGAGGAAGCCGTGAAAGGCACTGTGTGCATTTGCTCCATGGATGGAGTCATACAGCACTGCCTGGTTACTGCTGACCTCCTTTACATGAGCAGATTGCAGTGGACAAAATACATCTCTTGCATGTCTGGTTATTGGCGTTCCAAAGTATGGATTTTATTGAGAAGGCAGTAAAAGGGAACCGCAGCAGCACTGTGACACCTGCATGTTCTGTTGCTCGTCCTTCGAATGGTGCTGGGAGTGGAATTCAATTTGATCTGGGTTTGGTGTCCTTTGAGCCTGTAAGCTGGGTAATGGGCCAAGGCCTAAGCAGCCACTGCTTACACACCTGCATGAGGAGGTGAGGGAGGCAGCTCCCGTGTTGCTTTCTTGAATTGGCATTCACTGTTAATATTTAACCACGACTCACAGCTGTGCTTTATCCCCCTGGGACTGGAAATAGTGAGCTCTCCAGTTCCCTTTCTTCTCTACAAATCTAGCTGACTTTTCTCATGTTCGCTGCTGACAATTAATGCCCTGTTGAGGCCATCTTTCAGCCGTGTGTCGTGCTGCATGTTGGCATCCTCCTGTCTTCAGCCATTGATCTGGGGGGGAACTCACCCTTTCCCCTCATCTGTCTGTGTTACAGGCAGGCACACATTGCTGTGGACGTATTCTGAACACTTCTATTCTAAAGCAATGACTGGAGGTTACAAACAGGGGAGAAATGGATGACAGAGTGCGTGTTCTGCGATTGCCTAATGACTTGTTAGGGAAATTGGAACAGCAAGTGTAGCCTTTGAATTGTGTTCACATCTTGATATGCCACCTTTGGCACATTCAGATCTTAAAAGGCAAAGAAACAGATTTCATTTCATGAGGAAGTTGCCTGCCACGCTCTAATACAAGTCGTCTTAATGGATTATTAATGAACTCGTGAGGTGTACGTGCATCCTTGGTGCTGATAAACCGCTGACATTAAAATTCAGCAGTTCTGTAGCTAACCTAATGAAAGGATAGCCGTGATGCTCAGAACAGAATGAAATAATGGCTCATAGGCCAAACAGAGAACACCTCTAACACTCCGTGTATCGCGTGTCAGGGGACCAGCCTGTGCTCCTCGGCATTTCCATGCTCATTGCACAGTGTTTTTGTTGTCTGGGTGAATTGAATTGCTAGCTGGAGTGGAAATGTGTCTACTGAAGAACTGCCTGTGGTGCTGCTTACATCCCTGACTTATGGTTTCTGTCATCCTTTTGGTTGTCGGGACTCAAAGAGAGAACTGAAGACCTAAAACTTAGAACTGCAAAACCAAACGTGCGTGTGGTCCGGGTGGCTCCTTTGGGCTTCCAGTATTTTGGCGTTTTGTTTTTCCTGAGCACCACTCGTGTAAGGAGTCTGACACTAGGTGGCATGCTGCAGCCTGACCTGATTGAAGCAGTGGTGGTCGCAGACGGATTGCTTTGGAGCCCTGCTTGTTGTGAGAGGTTTCTTATGCCTCGATGCGGGGCCTGTGAAGCTGCTTGTTTGTTGTTACTCCAGAAACCTGCATCACATCATGTGAAGCTCTCCTTTTGTCCAGGCGTGTTTGCTTTTCATGCAAGTTTAATGTAGAACATGTAAATATTTTCTTAAGTGAATGTTTGTTTTTTAGAAGTGCCTTTTAATAGGTACATGCGCGTGCATTTCAGTTCAGGCTTGATTTGCAATCTGCAGGCAGTTGATTTAATCAGAGATGTCATTTCTGAAACACAATTTGGAGTTTTTTGGGGGGGTTACTTTGATGTTTGCAGACTTCTTTCTTCATGTGCTTTGAAACAATTGTGCAGATAGCTCTCACTTACCTGGTGTACCAGCTTCCCTCCAAATTGCTTGCTTGCCTGCTCTGATGGAGATGACGTATTCTGCTTTTCTTAGTGGTGTTTCCTGTGGATTGCTGTGATTTCTTGCCAGGTTATATGGAGAGAACCTGAACAGAAGACCTGGGATGCCTCTGCTGTTAATTTTTGTTCTGTTGGCTCATTGTAAGAGGGGTGTTAGGGAGAAATTGGCTCATTGCCCCTGCAGCCTTCCTCCAGCACGAGGCTGACACACACCTATGGGTCTGGTGGAGCTGCATGGCACATGGGGAAGCCGAGGGCAGCTGGGTGGCCAAACCATGTGCCCTTTGCAAGGAGGAAGCTGGGAGTCAAACACAGTCATGTGAGCAGCATTTGTGAGCCCTTGTGTTCAATGCTGGTAGGAAAACATGCCTTGTTGTGACAAGTAGCACAGAGCTGATGTACATTAACATTTACAGCAGGCTCTGTTTGCAGCGGTGGGTGTTTAACAAGCGAGTGTAAAGCATGTTTAACTCATTGCCACCTCTTCATCTATAGTATGGAAATAATTTGGAAGGGCCTTTTTGCCTGCTAATTGGCTGATAAAGGCTATCCAAATCCTCTACTGCCTTTTGTTCCATTGAAGCCTGCTGTGTGTGAGATGTTCCTATTTCAGTAAGCCTCTGTCTGTCCTGGCAGCAAACAAAGATGAGTCCAGCAAGCTGCTGATGTAATGTGTATGATGTAAGGGAGCTCACGGTGCTCCATGAGCTGTACGGTTGTAAATTTCTTTCAAAAGTGATGCTAAGTGTAGAGAAACATTTTTCAGTAGGACAAAAGGTCGTCTTCCCTAAGGCAGGATGCTGTAGCACAGGGAAGATAGGCATGTGCTAACATCTGGTTGAGATTCTTACCTCTGTGTGCTTCTCTAGGCTCTTAGTTGGATGTAGAACCATAGAATGACCTGGGTTGAATGACCACAATGCTCATCCAGTTCCAACCCCCTGCTATGTGCAGGGTTGCCAACCAGCAAACCAGGCTGCCCAGAGCCACATCCAGCCTGGCCTTGAATGCCTGCAGGGATGGGGCATGCATTGGAGAAAGAATCAGTTTTTGATCTATGAGACGGAAGCTGGCCTCATGTTGGCTCTTACAGATGAGTTTGTGGAGGGGAATGGGTACAGGAATGAGCTCAGCACCTCATTCCGTGCTGCAGGGGTGTGTGGAACAGAGCCTGAGTTACTGCCATCCCTGCCATGTTTTCCCATAGATTTGGGAAGTGAAGGGTTTCTTCCCCTCTCACGGAACTGGACTCACGTGGTTCCAAACTGTTAACATTTCTTCAAGATCGGAGTAGAAATTTCCTGTTTGTAGGTTGTATCTGTGCATCTGGAGGGACAGATTGTTATAGCTATAGTCACATCCTGTGCTTATTGTAACTTAAGGAGAGCTATTGAATTTCTGAAGCTTTTGAATGTGAAAATGATTATTATATGAAAAATGTGGGGAGCTGTAGTCATGTTTTCTATCTCTGCTGTGTCTTCAGTGAGAGCCTGTAAATCCACAGCTAACTTGGTGTGTCTGTGTGCTCATGGCTGCTATTTGTGGTGTGTTGAGAAAATCTCTTGGTGAAGAATCTGTCTTATTTTGGAGAGGTTGTAAAGGAAGCATTTGGCAGTCATTTCCTTTCGCTTGTGAGTCTGAGCATGCTTTGTGTTATAATAGTTTAAACATACCACAGGCTGTTGATAGAGGTATCAAATTTTCCATTCCCAAAGTAACTTTTAGTTGAAACTGGAGGGAAGAATGGGCAAGTTTCCATTGTTGTACAGCTGCTTTGATGGAGATGAAAAGATGTTTGCTTGCTTCTTCCTTCCCTTCTGTGCTTGAGCTGCATACCCCCGCCATGGACTTTTGTACAACCCACAGCACTGCTGTCTAGTGAAGGTTTCATCTTGCTGGTTCTTATGATAATTAACATTTAATTACCTTCTTCAATCCATGTATTAAATTTTCACGTATGTTAATTTTTTTCCTGTTCTGTTGTGGCTTTTAGCAAATGTCTTTTTTGTTTTCCTTTTTGCTTTCATACCTTCAGACATAAGCTTGGAGTTAAATTCAAGGAGTTGCTGAGCAGGTTGAGCTATTGCTGTTTGCATACCACAGTCTGGTGGACAGAATTGGATTTTGTTGTGATGTTTTTGGTTTACTCAGCATCATTCTGCAATTTGGCGTTTTCCAGGGCAAGGATTTTCTGACAGATGTGAACTTTTTCTGCTTCAGTGTCTGCCTCTCCTGCCTTGTTTTGGTTTCCTGCTGTGCAGAGCTGTAGCTGGGTTTCAGGTTGCCTGTCTCGCTCCTTGTTCTCTAGCAGCTTGGTCACAGTATCCCAACTGAATTGATTATGTTTTGTACTCACATACTTAGATGAAGTACATAAAAGCTTTTGTTGTAAACATCCTGCCAAGTCACCGAGTTCCTCACCTCGGTCATCTGAATGACCTTTCATCACTTCTTGCTCAGCTTTTCCCAAAGTGAGCGTGCTGGCTTTCCTCCTCCTGGAGGTGCAGCTACTTTAGAGCACTGTCCCAAAGTCAGCTTAAAATGTGAAAGGAAAAGTCTGTCCCCTGCCCCTTCCTTGTATTCATCTTTTCTGGTAGCTGTGTTGAAGCCACAGGGCCCCAGCAAGGAGCCCCAGAAGCTCTCCATGCAGCCTGTACCAATGCTTGGTCACCAGCATGGTGAGGATGTATTCTGGTGGTCTGGGGGAGCTCCTGTGCTCCATTTTGTACCTGTGTCCTGTTCCTGGGCACCATTTGGCGGAGCCTGACTCTGTTCCTTTCCCCCCCCATCTCAAGTTTTCCTAGACAGGGATGGGATCCCCTCCTCCAGTTCCTCTCCCCCAGGCAGAGCAGCCTCAGCTTCCAGCTGTCCTGGCAGATGCTCCAGCCCTGTGCTCAGCCTCAGGGCCATTTGTGCTCTCCTTGTGTGCCCATCCCCCTGGTGCTGGGGGCCTGGGACTGGACCTGCTGCTTGAGTTGTGCCCCTGTGTTGAGCAGGACAGGCAGGGTGCTCCATTCCCCACCCGCTGTCTGTCTCAGGAGTTTGGCTTCTCAGCATTTGCGGGGGGGAGGCTGCGGGCTGGCACTGCTCTGAACGCTCACTTAATTGTGTGGGGACTTGAGATCACAAAGAGCTCCTAGTGGGCTCCGCAACAACTGTTTATTTTTTCATTTTTTCCTCAACACTTCCTCAGCTCGGTCTTTCTGTAAAATCCGGAGATTTCCAGCATGTGAAATTGCTTTAGCAGTCTTCACAGCTCCCTGGGGGAGCAACTTTTGTTTTCTCTCTTCCCTACTGTGACAGAAATGCTGCATGCATCCAAGATGCTGTATAAAAATAACCCAGCGGATTTCTTTCAGGCGTGCAGAGCGGAGTTCTGCAGGGCTCCCTTCATGTCCTTGAAGTCTCTATCACCACTCTGCAGCTAGGTGATGTGCTGACTGTACCAGCAGCCCTCCTTGGGCTGCGTCACGGGTTTCAGATGGGCTGAGAACGAACCCGACGTGACTTAATCACAAGCAGTTGTACGAGCAGGCAGTGAGTACTGCCAGCACACCGATTTGCTTTGTTTTTCAGAGGGATGTCAATGCTTTATTCTGGATGGAATCAAGAGTGGGGCCCGAAGGTGGCACTGGCTGCCCATGGGGTGGCTGGTGGCAGTTGGAGCAGCGCCTGGAATTGTGGGGGGCAGCAGTTGGGGCAGTTGGATGTGATGGTGCTGTGGTCCTGTTAGTGGGTCCTGCCCCCAGCACTGACCTGGGGGTGGATTTTAGTGCTGATTCCTAAGGGCTCGCAGGTGGATGTGAGGTCTTCTGAGTACAAGTGCTGTGTAAGTACAGAGTGGAAGTCAAGTTTTGAGCCATGAAATGCATGATAGAGTAGGAGCTGGTTCACTTCAGTGGGATCTGTGTTTGGTGCTGCGTAAATAGAGGCTTAGAACAGAACCTAACAGCCTCCCCAAAACGCTGGAAGTTCCCGTCCAGAAGGAATACAGGTTCCATTAGGGAGATCTGGAATGGTTAAGAAAATGGCAGATGCAAATTTCCGAAGTAGATTGAAGTAGTCTTACCTGCTGACTTGGTGCCTCTATTGCCTGCTAGAGATGGAAAGGTGTGGGAGAGAAAGCAGGCAAGATGCTGTGTTTAACTCCGCAGAGCTTACATTCTCCTTTGGTTTGGATTACAGAATGAATGCTGGCCTTTGGATCGTGCTGAAGCAGTAGTAGTGTTACACTGAATTTCCTCTGAGAGATGACTTTTGAGTAGTGTGGAAAAGCACCCTCCTAACTGGGGCTGCTGCAGCTGAGCTGGGCACGAAGCTGCATGGACATGGGTTTGTGTTTCCATGGGCTGTGCAGTGTACACTGACACACGAGTGTAGGTGGATGTGCTGCTTGCACAGGTCTGAAGGACTGTGTGGGTAGCAGGAGCTGCTCTGTTGGGAGCTGGGTGACACTTAGCCGTGTTGGTACTGATAAAACAGTCCATGTCTGCAAAGGAACAAAATATCACCTCTGCTCCATGAAAGGTTTTGTGTTTGGAATATATAGCATGGTGTCAGCAGGTTGGAGCTGCTCTCTGCAGAGGAGCCTCCAGGTGACCATTGCCTCCAGGGAGTTCTCTGACTGATTTCAGAGCTTAAACCACCTTCTTGAGGCTTCTCGTTTGACTGTTGTCAAATGCCTTGCTGTTCTGGCTGGGAATGTGTGCACAGCCGGTGATGGTAGGGAAACTTGTGCTGAGGAGTGGGATTAAGTGACAGAAGAGAAGCAGAGCTGCGGCAGTGCAGTGCTGTTAGCTGGTTCTCCTTGAACCTATTCCCTTCCTCTTCCTTCCACCCCGTTTCTAAACCTGAAGGGAGAGCTTGATTTACGTGAAGCTGAGAACAGCGTTAAGTCTCCTTTTAAAAATAGGTTTGGCTTAGCAGGGGTTTAATGTGTAACACTTGTTGCTTGCCTGAGCTGGGAAGTGATGTTAGAAAGCACTTGTCGCAATCGCATCTCCGTGTGTTCTTAAAATGAATCTAAGTTACTTTATTGCTTTGGTACAATGTGTGCGAGGTAGGTGGTGTACTTGAACCTGCTTTAAACCAGTGAGCTGGATGGCCCCAGTGTGCTGCTGGCAGGTGTTTGTGGAGCTCTTTGCCCTGGATGTCTCTTTTAAAGAGAAAATGAGTTCCCATCCCGTCAGTCTAATCTCATTCAGTCTGTTTACAGTCTGTTTTGAGCATACGCATCTGGTAGACCTTGAGCTGTTCCTCTGATGAGTGAAATACTGTGTCTGTAACTGTCAGTGCTGCTGGTGGGCATCACCTTGAAGCCGTGGGATCTGTGCAGAGCTGTCAGCACGGTACGTGGCACTTCTGGGCCTGTGCACGAGTGAGACAGGGCTCAGGTTGGGAAGGACACTTGTGAGAGGCAGTGGATGTGGCCGTGGTGTGTTGGGAAGCAGTAAATACAGATTTAACGACCAAGGAAATATTTTTTTCAGCCCATTTTCAAAAGGCAAGATGAAAAGTGCCCGTTGCAAATGGAGCTCGAGGCTGCACTCGGTGTGTGGTTTTGTTTCTCTGTGTGAAATGGGGGCAGATGACGTGTCTGGAGGAAGGCCGATTAGTGCAAGCTGAGTTGCTCCCCATGGCAGTGATGGATGCTGGAGTGATTGTGTTCATTCAGGAACCTCCCATGTGCTGCATACAACCAGATGGGACTTCAGATGGCCCTACTGCCAAAGCCCCACCTTGTTCACCTGGCTCTGCAGGCAGCACCTGAAGCTGCAGTGCTCTCCAGCTCGTCCTGCTGCGTGCTGCACCAACAGTATGCATTCTAATGGGATACGCAAGTTCAACAGGTTTATGGTTTTTTGACTGCACTTTGCCAGCACACACCATCTCCTAGGAGTAGTGGTTCAGAGTGGCAGGGAGCTCTGTCCTAAAGTGATAAGGCAGTTTTAACAGCTCCCATCAAATAGTATTTTTGCAAATAAATGGAACTTGGCCTGAATGAACTTTCTGCTGGGAAGCTCTTTTGGAAGTCATGGGAAGCCGATACTTCCTCCAGCACACGCTAGAGCAGTCAGTTCGTTTCAGTGGCTTGCCAGATGTCGGGCCACATTTGATTAGGAAATTGCAGTGAGGATAGATGCCGCGTGGTTGCTTTGAGCTGACCCAAGGGTTGGGTTTCAGCCCGGGCAGGTTTGCAGCTCTCTCACAGCTCCTTGGCGCTGGAGCTGATCCCGAGGCAGCTCCTCCAGGCCGGGCTCCAGCTGCGATTTATTTACTGGTAAGATCTTCGCTTGGATTTGCTGTGCAGGGCAGAAGCGTGCGCTGCTCCGTGCCGACCGCACAGCGCACCTTACGTGCCGAGCCGCACGGCCGCAGGTAAACAAACGCTCGCTATTAAAAAACAGAAAGGCCGATTTAAGCGTACGATGAAGGCGAACGGGTTTTACCGAGCAGCTGAATTCACGCGGGGGGAGGAGGGCAGGCTTTCCGGCACAACGGCTCGAAGGAACCCCGCCGGACCGGAGCCCCGAGGTCCCCGCAGGCCGCCGTGCAGTGCGGGCGGTTCGGAGGGGCCGCGCTCCGCGCCGGGTTTTCCCCCTCGCCGCCCGCCGGGCCGCGCTCCGTGCCCGCCTCCTGCCGCTGCCGGGCGGGTGGCGGCGGGCCCGGGGGGACGAGGCTCGCTCCGCCGCCTCTCCGCTCCCGGCCCAGCTGCCTGCACGCCGGGCGGCCGGCGGAGGGGCCTCCTTTTGTTCGCTGCTCCGCGGGAGACGCCGCCGCCAGCGGGTGAGTGCCGGGGCGCGGCTGTGCGAGGGGGGACCGCGGGCGCTCCGTCCCCGGGGCTCCTTGCATTTGGGACCGTGCTGCTGTCCGGGCGTTGTTTTACCCTATGGGGAAAGTTGGATCTCCTCGGTGGGTGAGGAGCTCGGGATGCGTGCGGACCCTTTCGCTTCACTTCTGTGTTGCAAATCCAACGAACTAAACGGATGTGCGGCGTTTAATTTCTTACTTGAAGCAGATGGGATGAGGAGATAGAGGCTGGGGCTGGCCCAGGCGGAGCACTCTCGCCCCGCATAGGACGCCTTCGGAGCGGCAGAGCGCCTCAGCCTGAGCTCCCCGTGCTGCTCCGTGCGGCTGCCGGGCTGCTGTGTGCCCACGCTGCTCCCCTGCGACGGCACCCGGGCCTGGTTGGAGCCCAACGTGAGGCTGCAGGGCTGGGTTGAGGGACTCTCAGATATCCAGCAATGTTCCTTCTGGGAGCTGGAAGTAAACAGGACTTAAAGCCCGGCACACAGAGGAGCGCTATGCCGATGTAAAGCCATTAATCTGCAGGCAATTAGTTCCAGCCGCGCAGCCAGCTCGGTGTTTTTGTCAGTTTTTTGTTCTTACAGACGACGGCGTATTTCAGGACTTAGAGAGCCTAGTAAATATCACAAGACAGACATTTCAGGCGCTTAGCAGCAAGTTGAGAAGCGTGTGGGAGCAGCGTTTAAAAAGCCCTTATTTGTGTTTCCAGCCCTGTAATTTAGCAGCGTTTCAACTATTTTTATCGAGCTCGGTGGGAGCAGCAGAAGGTGGCAGTGAGCTGTTGGATGTGGCTGTGCTGGGAGGGTTCCACCATTCCTCCCTCCTGCTGGGGAGCAGCGTTGCTCTGGTGCACGGTGGGGCTCGGGCTGCATGTGAGCAGCTTTCCAGAGAAAAAGGCAGTGAAGAATTTATCTTTTCTTGTGGTTGGGATTTATGAATTGAGGCGAGGGCTGACGTCATGTATCCTCCCGCTTCCTTTGTGTGTGTGTGTTGGAGTTGATAGTGCTTTGTTTTACTTCAAATAGCCACAACTGTGCCTTGAATCCCCCCGTAGCTCTGTTGCCGTGGCCCTCGGTGCGGGCGGGCGGTTGGTTCTGTTGTGCCTCTTTGAGTGGCTTCTCTGTGAAGTAGATGAGCCCTTAATTGTAATTACCACAGTGCTGCACGCAGCTGTTCTGCCTGCGTTGGCTGTCTGCAGCTTTAGCGCAGGTTGTGGGGATTCTCGTGGTGTCTCAGCTCTTCTTTACCTGGAGGTGATGAGGTGGGACTTTTTGTTTTGTTTTTGTTTTGTGAGTGGTTAATAGCGCATCCCAGAGGGCTTTTGTTTGTACTTCATGTAAAGATATAAGCTGTTTGTTATTGAGCTTTGTTTTTAGGTAGCATAGCCTTCACCACCCCATACGCACAGCCCAGAGGTCCCAGCAGCTGCTGCAGCTTCTGGTTTGTGCTGTTGCTGCCACAGGATGGACCTCTGTGCGGGTGGAGCACTTACACAAGGTTGTATTCAACACCTATAGAAAAGCTTTATAGAAACAGAGCCATTCCATGTTGGCAGCTGAGATTCGTCTTCCTGCTGCTGAAATGCAGATGGAACGGGTCACGTGCAGCAGGTGAGCAGGGGGCACATCCCCTCCGAGTCAGACTGACTGCAAATCCAGCCTGATGCACAGCTTCTAGTCCAGAAATCCCACTCTGAGGGTCCCTACTAACAGCTGCTGATAGCTATGGTTGGGGTTTGTAGCTGCAGAGGGCAGCTATCTGGGACGTGGGGTGCTGCAGGCTGTGAGGAGGGTGCTCTTGTGGAGATGTGCCCTTCACTGAGCACACAGCTTGATAGGGCTGCCCCTGGCTCTTAGGTCAGCATGCGTGTGCTGATGTTTCTTGGTTCTGGGATTCCTTAAGCAGATACAGCATCAACACAACTTCTCTCTGTACGCTCCAAGAGGAGTAAAATGGGATTGGGAAACAGTAAAAACCAACGTTTCTGCAGTCTGTTGGTATGTGCTGCTAACGTGGTGTTTCACTGAGGTCTGCTGACTGGTGTACAAACAAACCCAAAGCAATTAAGAAGACAGAGGGTGCAGAAATGGATACGTGTTGATGATCATCGTACACGAAATGCTGTTTTTCCCCAAGGGATTTTCAAATTAAGGATGTTTCTTTGCAGCATTAGTCTAGCCTCTGACGGATGAACGGATTAAACGTGGTGGCTGGGCTTGTTACAGGTCCCAGCTGTTGGCCTGATTCTCTGCTGGCCCTTCCTATCCCTGCTGCAGGGCCAGGGGTAGCTGGCTTATAAGCAGAACTTCTCTCTGACCTGCTGCTGTTAGTGAAACAAGTCACAACTGAGGCTCAGTCGAGTGCAGCAGCAGAAAGCAGAAGCAGCTCTGCAGCTCAGGTGCTCAGGAAGCAGAAGTTGTGTGTAACCTGTGGCATACAGCTCTGCTCAGTGAGAGCCAGCCAGTGATTTATGGGAACATAGACCAGCCATTGATGTGTCAGGCTGGGTTAAGTAATAGAGCATAGGCACCATGAAGAGCTTCTTATAAGCTGGTTAGCTTTGTTTATGAAACCTCTGTAAATGGATCAGAGGGATACCTGTTTTCTGTACTTAAATTCCATAACAAAGCTGGGATTCTTTCCAGAAGAAAGGACAAAAGTAATATTTGTGTTAGCTTTGCCTGGGGTTGTGATTGGAGTTCTGACCCTTGGGTGCAAGGTGTGAACAAACAGCACTGACAAATGTAAATAATTAAAGGCAGCTGGCCTTCTTTAGGAAACTTATTTCCAAGTTTTGCCAAGAAAAGGCCTTTGTGACTGGATAAACGTTTTGCTACTGGAATAGAATTTGGTCGTGATTTGTACACTTGTAATTCTAAGCATGTGTTTTTGTACAGTGGTGGGTTTAGAAATGTGCTTTTTCCTAATGTTAGCAAAAGCACGAGATAAACAGAGGCAGTAAATTCTGTATGCTTGGGGAATTCATAGCAACTTTTGACCTGGTTATGTTTCTTTAGGAACGGATTTAATTCAGACGAGTACAGTGTGAAATAGCAGAATTGGAGTGTGGCAGTGGTACTAGATAGTAGGTATTGGCAGATTTTCCCAACTCTCTTTTAAAATGGCTTAATTGAAGAGCTGTTTGTTGGGTAAAGGTGTGCTCAAACCTGCCAAGCTTAGGAGAGGGAACCCTTATGTCTGTCCTGCTGTTTGTACGGGTAGCTAGCTTTGTCTCAGGCGCTGATTTGAATCTTCTTGAAACGTGCAAAACCCTGTGTGCTTTGCTTCTGGTGCTGTTTTCTTCTTGAACTTATTTAGAGAGATAAAATGAGTTGGTTTTGAGATAAAGCTGAGATCCTGTTAATACACAGTAGGTGTTTCTGCAGCATCTGCGGTCTGATAAGCTTATGTTCTGCGTGTTTAGAATGAAGGGCATTGGGCAGATGGAACGTTGGGTTCTGTGGGTGAGCTGATCTTGTTTCAGGAGGTCGGGGGCTGTTTTGGTGGCTGTTAGGGACTGGAGGAAGTTCAGGGTTCAACCACTGCATTGGTAGTGTAACGCATTGCTCCGTCACAGCTCGTTTATCTGGGCTGTAAAATGATAGCAGTAACATAAACATGATGTTGGAGCTTCAGGTTCCCTCATTCTCCATCATGGAGGTTTTCAGCCTCTTAATCTAATCAGCCCGCGCAATTAATCTGTTTACCTCTGATAGAACCAACATGCCACTTCCTCTGCCCTTGGAAGCTCCGTGGCTGCTGGTGCCCTGCCCAGGTGCACTGCAGCAGCCCAGCACCAGGCCTGGCGATGCAGGGAGCTGTGGTTTGCTGTGAGGGCTCTCAGCTTGAGTCACTGCCTGCTGGTGGGACGTGGCGTTGGCATGTAGTTAACTTAAATCACACATGGCTATGGAAATGACAGCCGTGGCACGAGTCAGCACAACTCAGGCACTTGCGGGGTGGAACAAAGCCCCCGTCCTTAGGTCTGCCATAGTGACAGATCCCTGTAGGACTGCCTTGTTACAGGCAGTCAAAACATACCGCGTTTGCTCCATTTCCTATTGAAATCTAACAAAGGAGCCAAAAATCAGATTTCCCTTTCCCGATAATAAAGCTATTCCTTTGAGATCAGAGCTGGGAATGGATTTTTCTGTATAGCAGTTCCTGCTTATTAATTGAATGCTCTTAGGTAATCTCGTGTGCTGGTTTGTGTGAGAGCACGAGAGGAAGAACATCGCTATCCTGCATGTTTAATATTAGATCATTGTAATTGCCTTCGAGCTGGAGACCTAGCCTGTGTTTGTAGTTAAGACTGATATAAAAGAGTTAAGAGCAGCCCAAGGTTATTAGATCATTTGGAAACTGATTACCCTTTCACAGTGTAATAAAGTAATTATGAATAGTGTATGAAAATTGGTTGCAGTCTGTTTCAACATTATGACTGCCTGTCTTTAAAAGAAATTACATTGTCCTCTTTTGTGTTGTTCCTACAATTTGCATATTCAAAGCACGTTGGTTATTTGTCACTTCCAGCTGTAAATGCTAAAGAGCATTTAAAAAAAACAAATGATGCCATCTGTTTGGATAGGTTTCGGTGAGGTTTGGTAATCCTTCACCTCGGGTCTGTTCTCCTTACACTGGTACGTGCTGCTGTTGCTGAAGAGAGGTGCGTTCTGGAATGGAGAGTTGTGAGTGGTCCAAGTTGTGATTAAAACACTGTTGATGTGAGAAATAGGTGCAGCTGTGGGCTCCAAAGCACAGCTGGGGGTTGCTTACCTTGGGGTGCTGTTGTGCCTGTGTGTCTTCCAGCAGTTCCCAGACACAGGGCTGCCTGTGCTGCGTTCCTGCATCTTCACCGAGGTGCTGAGCGCTGCTGACACAGCTGAAATAACCATTGGAAGTATTAAGCATGAGGTTCTGCAATGTGTTTTTTGCATTGCTCTCATGGATAGCTTACAGCTCGAGGAAACTCCAGCCAGGCCAGACTTGCTCCATAAACACTGGTGTCATTTTCTTCAAAACTGAATTTCTTTTGTAGGAGCTTCCCTTGTTCTCTCGTGGCTTACCAACGCAATTTGATACTAAAACTGCACTGGAAAATTTGTTTCGATTCCTTTTTCAGTGCAGTTGCATTTTGAAATACCTGCTCATACCAAAGTTCATTCTGATTCAGAGGCCAGATCATAATTCAGCATATGTTAAGAGCTCGTCAGCGGGTAATAAATCTCACCTAAGCCGTATAAGTTATCTCCAGGGAGAGGCTGCAGGACTGCAGGAGACAACAGGCTGATGTGCTGGGTACGTTTAATTGGGCTCCAACTGCTGGGCAGCTGGCACTGGGTACCTCTGCTCCTGCTGTGCTGGGAAGCAGCGCTTGGCCGGCTCCAGGCTGGGCTGGGGTTGCAGGAGGGAACTGGGTTGCATGCCAGGAGGCTGCTGAGCCCTGCTCTGGGGCTGCTGGTGCTCACGTGCGGTGCTAGAAGTGTGGGAGCAGGGATGCAGAGGGCAGCGTGTGCCACAGCCTGCTGCTGGGGGTGGTAGTGCTGCAGTGTGAGAGAGGCCAGCACGCTGCTTGTGCGGCTTAATAACGCTTTGCATCGCTTGTTCGACACTTAATGGTTTATGGTCTAATTTTGCAAATCACCGTGCTCAGCAGCTTACAAGATCAGACCTAAATACATTAATCCAGCTATATTGCCTCATCCTGCTACATTAGATGCCATCACTTCAGTCATACAATAGTTAAGAGTCTGCACTGAGAGTACTGGAAGTAGAATTTAATGTCTAAAGCGTGACCGAAGTCAGAAGTTATTTCATGTGGTCTTAAAACACTTCCTCTTGGTTTAGATTAGAGGCAAACTAATCATTTGAAACATTTCTTAATATTTTCTCCCCTTTTCTCATGAAAAACGCAGCCAGTTATGAACTGCTTTTAAGTGGATTTATTAGCAGTGGTCAGCAGGTTGCTGATGCAATTCTTCTTGGGGTGGGGAAAGGCTGCGGGAGGTTGGGAAGAGCATTGCTCTGAATTGGGGTTATTCAGAGCTGATGGGGGAATCAGCAGCCCGGAGCAGTAACATGGTTACTGTGTAAGTGGATTTCTGTGTTACGTTTGATGCTACATACACATGGAAGAGGTATTATAAGGTTAAAAAAAAAAAAAAAAAAGAGAAGCTTGTTCTCTGACTTTGAGAGAAGTGAATGAGACCAGAGGGAGAAGCCATCCGCTGGCTTGCAAGGTGAGAAGCTGTATTGGATTCCATGGGATAAATAGAAATCTGGTGTTCGTGTGCTGTGGAAGCTGGCAGCTGGACAGGGAGAGTTGCAGTAGAGGTTTATAAGTAGTAGAGATTTAGACTTATAATCTGGAAATGGCCATAGACAGTTTTTTCTGTTTGCTGGTTGGTCCCATGCTGACAAGCTACGTCTGCTCATTTCCCTTGTTGTTAGCTGAGATGGTCTGTGGGATTTCTGTGGTTCCCTTCTTGTGCTAAAATCTTACAACATAAGGAGATGGTTTATTTCCTAACGAAGCTGTTCACCACCATTTGTTATCTTCAACGTGCAGCCGCTGATGCTGTGGGAGGAAACTGCCCCTCTGATTCAAGTGAAATAATTCCAATTGCACAACGTTGTGCATTGAATGAGGGAAACATGCCTTGATGTTATGGAGTGATTCAAGTCCTTGCTATTGGGAGAGGCAAGAAGATAAAGTCAGGGATGTGGGATAATCTTCAGCATGGCATACAGAGAGGCCATGAGCTGTGCTGTGGGTTGGGACTGCAGGTGTGCTTCGGTCTCTGCTTTCTGTTCCCACACTTGTTGCACAGCAGCGTTTGCTCTCGGAATGATATCCTGGTGCCCAGAGCTGGGGAGTGAGCATCATGTATATCTCACTGCCACCAGTGGGGTTTTGCTGCTTTAAATACTGGCGCTTGTTAACTGTATTCTGTAAACGCACTAAAGGAAGTGAGATGTAATTTAATACGTTGCAGTTGTGAAGCATTAGGAAATTATGAAGAATCTGCTGACCGGTTGCTGTAGACAGCCTCTAATGTGAGACAGAGATCAAGTCAGTATTTCACACACGAATAAGCACACTTAATCTCCTGATTACAACAGGGCTTCTGTGCTGGGAGAGGCTTTGTAGGACAGCTCTGCTGCCTGCTCTGTCACTCGGAGCAAGCTGCTGCTCCAAGGAAGCGAGACCCAGCTCTGAAATCAAAGGCACTCCTCCCATTACTGCTTATGCAAAAGCACGCTAAAACAGCAGACAACAAAACCAGGGCTTGTGAATGTCCATTGCCCTTTGTTAACTCTGTACTGGTTTTTTTTTCCCTTGTGGTAAGACTAGAAGAGCAGCATTTCTTTGCATTTCCACTGTTGTGAAAGTTGAAGCCACCAGATTGAATTATGGCCGTGTGTTTGTGGCCATGGCCCAGCCTGGCCCAGGAGCCCACCCTGCAGTTGTTCTTCCATTTTGGGGAATTGAAGTCAATAGTTGTGTGGAGTTGAATGAAACAGCTAATGTGGCTGAAGAGCAGGACTTGGGCCTTTGTTTGCTGCTGCAAGAAAGGCTTTCCCAAAAATAACCCAAACTAGTTTTAGTTTGAGTGCTTTAAATGAAGATATTTTTTTGAGGCTTTCTAGAAGATGAAAGGCTTGTTTAAAAGGGCAGATATTTAAGAAGAAAATGCGAAGGCATAGCTGTATGTACTGAGAATGACAATAGATAGAATCATAGAACCACTAAGGTTGGAAAAGACCCACAGGATCATTCAGTCCAACCATTCACCCATCACCAATGGTTCTCGCTAAACCACGTCCCTCAACACAACATCCAAACGTTCCCTGAACACAGATGGTTGTTCAGATGTAGACGTGGAAGTACCAAAGTAAAACACTACAGCAGGTAGAGATCTGCATGGTCTTTGTGTGACCTTGCAGCTCTGATCTCACCCAAGTACACACGAGGGAAAGCTTTCATATTACACTGAGCTCCTTTCTTGAAGCAAGTGGCTTCACAGGCAGGCATTAGGTGTGTGATGTAGTCACAACTGATAATCATGTGTTCCTGCTGAAGCCAGGGCTGTTGTGCAATGGATGTGTGACTGCACTTTACGTCAGTGCTCTTCAGCATTGCTGTTGTGCCAGGAGTTTCTCTTGCCGCTTCGATTTTTGTTGGTGTTTCCCTGGTTGGAATGGACAGTATTTGTTAATGTTTATGTTTTTCCCATTGACTAAGCATATTACAGATCTTCTTTTTGCCACAGACTTGCCTTGCAAGGAATCTGCGTGGATGACACCAAGCTCTCCCTTTTTACATCTGGAAAGTCTGTTGTTTTCCACTGCCTCGCTCAGCAAATGAATCTCTGGTGGTGTGTGATGCACTGGGAGGCTGTAACAGAGCTGTTGGTGCATGGGTTGGCACTGAGGTTGGCTGCTGCTGGCCTGAGCTTTCCTCCTGTCACTCTCTTGCTGTCTCTTGTTATTTTGCTTGGTTGGCTGAGCTGTCCTCTGACCCACTGCTGGCTTGATGTGGTTGTTGGAAGGCAAGTGAAGTCGTCGTGACTGATAAAACTATAGTATTAATACATAAATAAATCCGTGTGTCACAGCATAATTGTCAACTTTGTTTTTTAAACATTGTTAAGCAACCAGATGTTGTCTCAGCTCCAGGTGACGTGATGCTCCCCGGATAACAGCTCTGACTGCAGTAGCAGCTCTGTGCAGCCCCGTGGGCCTTCCTCCCCCACAGCCCATTGCAGCAGGGAGCTACACTGCACTATAGGAACGCTTTAACAAGTCTTAACTTTGTTTGTAAGTGGTGCTATGGGACTGTTGCTTTGTGTTACTCAGACCTATATTGCTGTAATCATTTACATGAGCCTGACTGGCTTCAGAGACAAGGAAGTAATCCCTGGTGTTGTGCTTACTGTCTGTTGCTCCTTGCTTGCTCCCTCCCACTAATTACAACCAGAGAGGCCATTAGAGCATCCTCTGAAATCACCTGAGGGGTTCTGAGGAGCTTGCAACTCTGGCTAACTTATCTGGGGAAGTGTTGGTTATACAGAAACTTTCTAAGACTGTTGACTTGTATGTAGCTGCTCTTAAACAAGTCTCATTTCTCCCAGGGTTAATTTGGAATTGCGTTACTTTTATGGAAGCCAGTGTGTAGAACTGCCCAGAAGGAGGTGTTCTCATCTCAGGTCACTGCTGTGAATATGGGCCAGCAGTTCTGGGGGGGAGGTAATAGCTGATAATTGCACCTTACTTTTTATCCCTGGCCTTTCAGTCTGCCTCTGTGCTGAGAGCTGTTGTGTTTTGTTCTCACTCCTCACTGAGTCTTAAACTCACTCCTCACTTAGGTCTTCTTGCAGGTAGTGAGGGGAAAACATAAGGCTGTGGTCTGCCATGAGGTACATGGTGGGTTTCTGCCTTTCCTCTGGTTGTGACTGCATCTCAGCTGTGAGCTGCAATGGAGGGCCTGTGTTCTGCTGTGTGCTGATGGGATGGTGAGTGGAGAGCATTTCCAGGTGAATGAACACACCTGTGCATGCTTAGATGGCTCACAAGAGCTCCAAACTGTAAATATGGAACTTGTAATGACCATTGCTGGGCCAGGTGTTCCAGAGCTGTGTTTGTACTGTGAACTCATAGGAAGTGAAGGAGATGGGAAAGCCACTGCTAAGAGGTATGTCTTAAAGTGAGTCTCTTACAGTTGTTTTGGGATGGAGAGAAAAGCAAGAAGAGAATGAGCTCGTTGCTGACCACATTATTAGTGGAATGAGCTCCCAAAATACTTGGTCACCTCAATGCCTGCAACTCCCGTTTTCAACAGCAAACAAAAGATAGGGGAAGAATGTGGGGGAAAGCTGATAACAGATCCTCTTAGCCTTTTCTGGAACAGAAAGGTTAAACTGCATGCCTTAGCAGAGAGGTCAGCCCTTGGTGCTGTTAATGAGCTCTGCCTAGGGGTGGGATGTTAGGAAGGCAGAGCTGTGTGCAGGCAGCCCTGGGGTGTGTTTGAGGCAGGAGGGTGCACGTCTGACACGCAGCACTGGAGCTGTTTGGATGCTTGCAGCTCAGCGCTGTGCTGTGGCTGATGGAGCTGAGATTCCCTTCCCCAGTGCTGTTATGTTCCCTTCTCACCAAAGATCTTGAAGGTTTTCTTAAGGCAGTTCTTCATACCTTACCAATGTGTGTGGGAATTTCACGGGTCAATTCTTGTTGCTTAGTCCTTTGCACTAAAAACAAGTGTATAACCTTCCAAAATTCTTCCTGGATGTAAGAATAGGAAAAACTCCTTGGAAAGACCTGAAATTCTGGCAGTTGCAGAGCATGCTTCCTTTAATCTGATATTTGTGGAATACAGTGCCTTTCTATCTTGCAAGACGAGACTGGGAACTCAGAGAAGAATGGTCCTGTTGTGTTTATGAAGGCTGCTAACACGTCACCAAGCAAGTCTTGTCAAAAGATTTATCTGCCTGGCGTGCTTAAAGAGCAAGAAGGAGCTCTTCTCATGTTTTTGGTTGCTGTGTCTGGTTGGTTGCCTCCCTGTTCTGGCCTCATGGCATTTCTGTTGGATTTGTTTTCACATTATCTCTAAAACCCGACTCTTCAGGTATTTAAACCTCTGGGCTGGTGTTAACGTGCACTGAGCTGCAGTGCTTTGGCCCTGGTAATGGTTTCCAGGTGCAGACGTGAAATAACCACGGAGCTGCCTGTGGTTGGGCAGGTCAGCAGCTCGGTGCCCAGAGCTGGCCTCGTTTCTCAGAGCTCCTCTGGCAGTAATGCTGTGCAGTTATTTGTGGGTGTATATGGGCTGTATTTCACTGGAGGGGCAAAATATATCCAGGAATCTTCAAAACATGTTTGGGTCATGGCTTGGATGAAAGATTATTGAATATTTTCTGTGGTAATAATGGCTTAATTAGTGATAACCGAAAGAAGCTTTTCTGTGCTCCTCTGGCATCCTAATGCGTGCTCCACTGCGTAGAGCTGAAATCTGCTTTCACAACCAAGACGAGCAGGAGCAGCTTGCAGTGCAGTGGTGGCTGCTCGTTCAGATTCTTTGCACAACTCCTCCTGGTTCCTTGAGATTTCAAGAATCTGAGTGAGACCTCAGGATGTTTCAAGATGCAGCTGAATTAATACGGATGAATGATCTGTCAGTTACCATCAGCTCTGGGTTTATTTCTCCCTCATTCTTGGTGTCACTGAGAACAAGACAAAAGGACTGGCACTGTGACTCTTCTCTTCCTTCTGTTGTTTTATTTTCTCCCTAATCAATCCGTAAACAGCATTCTAGTTTTAATAACTGGAGAGTGTAGTCATATATGATGAAGATGAGGAGTATAACAGGAAGGGCTCTGAAAGGAGAACTTCTTTGTTAGGATTCAGTGTTGTTCCTAACCCAGAAGCTGAGTCCTTGTGAGCTGCAGCCCCACACAGCTGGCTTTTACCCATCCCTGGAGGCCACTGATTAAAACTTGTGGGGCATCCTGTGTATCCTGCAGTTTCTAGGCTCCAAGAGAGACCTCCTGTACATGGCTTGAGACACCACTGCTTGGAATTTTAGATAGCCCCGGGGAGGTAATTTGTTTTCATTCCAAATAAATGATTATTTGCTCTCTTAATTATGTTGTAACAACAGTAAGGGGTTGGGGGAGGGAAAGCGACAAATCCTCAAGCTTGCTATTGAGGAGTTTCCTAGCCTCTAGAAATGGAAGACATTTCTTATTGAGTCTCTACGGACTGTTGCTATCACTATCCCTGCAACTTCCCTGGCAATTGACAGGTTCATTGTGGCCGTCTCTCCTGGAGCTGCACTGGGTTCCCCTGTGTGTTAGCAGAACGACGGCAGCTGCTGTGAGGAGGAAAGCAAATAGAATCGTTTCTTACCTGGATGATTGGTTCATTCAGGAAATGCCCGAGAGATTCAAGCTCCAGCCTGAACTATATCAGTAACAGCAATTTGTCTCTGTGGCTGTTTCCATTGCTGGAAGCAATAGTCGGCAGGGCCAGGAGTACGTCGTAGGCTTCAAATACACAGCTTCACAGCCTCCTTAAAAATCAAAATAGTCCTTTATTTTCCTCAGTGTGCTTCCAGGCACTTAACATGCAGGCATTCAGCCCCGTTAAGTCCCATGTTTTGTGCTGGAGGTGCTGCAGCCTTCTGCTCAGCACAGTCATTGCTGGTAGGTAGTGCAGCATCCTGGGGAGTTGTGTGTTGGGTGCTGGTGAAATGGGGTTGGTACACAATTAGTACACAAATTCGAGTTACAGCTGCTCTGTTCTTATGAATGGTACAGAATCTGTTGTGTACAATGGGACTGGACTGTGTTTTAGGATAGCAGCTTGAATAATAGAGGCTGGGAGGAGTAATAGAGGCTGCAGGAGGACAAACCATAATTGTAAGATGCGGGTTGTGTGACTTGCTGCAGTGGCATTCTCTTGTAGAGAGTATCAGGTATCCTTTCTGAAGAGGTGTGAAGTGTTTTGAGTACTTCTCTGCTTGTTCTTGGTTTGTGTTTTGTTGGTTTTTTTTGTTCTCTGCAAAGCAGAATGATGGGTTTCCCAGCTCTTACCCTGGATTGATGACCATGGGAAGATAGATATCTTAGCTGCTAGAAGGCTCTCTGGAGACAGAAAGTGCTGCTGGCTGCTGCTGCGAGGTGTAGCGTGCAGAATGCAGGCAGGGTCGTTTTGATCTGAGCAACAGAGAGGGCGTTTGAAGGAAACTCCATTTTGAGTGAAAAGAATAATGGGACGTGGCTGCACAGGGCCAGTGCTGTTTGGCCTGCAGTTTGGCTGCTGGGGATGGCAGTGGGGGGAGCTGGGTGGGGGCAGCCCCTCTGTGCTCTTGCCTCTGCTTAGGGGATCCTGGCCTACAGGACAAGGTTTGCCAATTCTCTTGCAACAGCTAATCCAGGCTTGCTTACTCTAGGCTTGCACTGAAGGAAAAAATAATGCAGTTGATTTTAAGAGTATTGATTAAATGATCAAGGAGGTAAAAGCATAGGATTATCTCTTCCTGTTCTATTCCTCAGCAGGAAACTGAGTGCGTGAAGCTGGTGGCTTATAAAATCCACCTCCCTGTCTTCTGTTTAGTGGTAAAGCAAGCATGATATGTGGAGAAGCAAATTTTCTAAGTACTGTTTTATTTTCAGTTCATTCATTCCTGTACGCTCTGGGTTACAGCTCGGTTGTAAAACCACTCTCTCTGGTTTTGGGAAGGTGGGTGAAGCTGTCATTTCCACAAGGGCTGTCTTGTATTTGCAGCGTTGTATTTTCTGTACTAAGTAACTTTGGGGTGTGGGTTTCTCTTGTTTTAATGGGTATTTTCAGAAATCGAAAGAATGCTGAATATTAACAGAGGCTTTTTCCCCTCTTTCCTCCCCCTTCCTCCTTCAAGAACCTTTTTAAAACGCTGGGGTTGTTGGAGTGGTTGAATTTTTCCTGGATTTGAGTGAGAAATTCAGAAGACTGAAGCCCAGGCTCACTGTCTACCTTTCACGGAGGCCCAGCCGTGAGAGGACAGAAGAAGGCACGTGGCGAATCATGACAGCGGACAAAGAAAAAGACAAAGACAAAGAGAAGGACAGGGATAGAGACCGGGACAAGGAGCGAGACAAGAGAGATAAGGTGAGGGAGAGCGAGAACTCGCGTCCTCGGCGGAGCTGCACGTTGGAAGGAGGTGCCAAGAATTATGCAGAGAGCGACCACAGCGAAGATGAGGACAATGACAACAACAGTGCCACCACGGAGGAGTCCACAAAGAAAAGCAAAAAGAAACCACCCAAGAAGAAATCCCGATACGAGAGAACAGACAACGGTGAAATCACGTCTTTCATCACGGAGGATGACGTTGTGTACAGGCCTGGAGGTAAGAAGTTCCTGTGTTACGTTTGCCTTGCAGCTGTTTGTGCACTTAGCTGGCTGCAGCACACGCTGTGCTCTGCTCTCTTCCTACTCCAGGCTGTGGTTGTATGGGGGCAGGTTGCCACGTTCCCGTTGGAGACAATTATGGGTGCACATGCAAAGCTTTCCAGATACGTGTCGTAATATCCCATTTGTTGAGATGGATGTGAGCTTTCCTTTAAGAATGAGCCACCTTTTTCACTTTCTACTCCATTAACTGTGTCCAAGAATTTTAAATTGAACTGGAGCGTGCACTGTGCACATTGGTCTGAACTTGAAACTAGACATTATCCAACCTAGAGGTTGGATGAGGTGACGTTTTTCCCCCATTTCTAAGTTGTTCTGCAAATCCATTTTGTTTGTTGAAATCCTCATCTCTTCTCCTTGAAGAGTAAATCAGGTAAGATCTCACACTCATTATCTCATCAGCTTTCTCTGCCCTCCCAATAGCTGGCTAATGCTTGTGCACAGCAACGTGTGTACTGAGCAAAACCACTGGGTCAAGTCTGGGTGTGAGGACAGCAGTGAGAAGCTTGCATTATGCTCTGGATGTCTTTGGACGTGCCATGCAGTTGCTGCAAAGCTCACACAAGGTTTTCAGTCTCATGTAAGGTTTTAAGGTGTAACTTGTGGCTGCTGCCAGCTAACTCCTTCCTGAAAGTAAAATTGCGGAGATTATTCACCTGGTTGTATTGCTTGTTATTTGAGCAAAAAAAAGTCTGTGTTCATTTGTGCTGTGTTTTAGTAGTTAATTGCAGTTGTTTGTTTCATCACGAGGAATATTGGACTGTACTGTTCGGAGTGCTGGCTTAGGGGCTCTGCCAGTTTTATATTGCTCTTTGTCAGGTGATTGCTGTGATACAGTACTGCTGCTGGAGTAAATCAGATGAATTCCAAATAAAATCCGTGGAAACTACAGAGGTAAAAGCTTGTCTGATTTTTCTATGAGGTGCTGCGTATCTCAAGTACTAAAATGTCACTGTGCGAGTGATGTAAGTGGTTGAAGTGCTCCATCCAGGTATGGTTGCAGGAAATGCTCTCAGGTGCCCCTTGTACACGTGGGTGCTGAAATAGGGCTGCCCATACTTGGGTGCAGAAGTTGGCCGTTCTACATGGAAGCAAACCACAAACGTTTGTCAGAACAGCTTACCTACTGCAGTGCTTCAGTGACGTCTTTGGAACAATTGGAAACGGTCTTTTCCTCTCCATCAGGGTTGTTGCTGAGTGGTATCTGTTGCTTGAGCAGTAGCAATAGGGAGCCTGCCTAAGGATCAGCTTTGGAGCAATCTTATTTTCAGTGTCAGAGGATGAAAAATACAAGTATGTTAGGAACAGCTGTTGTGTGGGCCCAGCAGTACAATGCGATATGCTGGCTTTCATCGCGGAAAGACTTGGCGTAAAATTAAGATGGAAAATCACAGTGCTCTCAATTTCATTCTGTAGCAGATTGGAGGAGAATTAGTGCTTTGTTCAGGAGCTGCAGTGCTCTGTGTACCACTGATGCAGCAGCACTTGGCTGGAGGTTTATCTGCAGGGCAGCAGGAAGCACAGCTTGCACCTTTCAGGAGAGTTGTGGAAGGAGGGAGCAGATAGCATTTATTGTGTCCCCACACAAGAGTCCATTCAGGAGAGAAAGCTCCATGTACAGACATGGCTGGAGCCCTGTGTGTGGGGTGTAGCTGCCCATGCTGGTGGCTGTGCACCCTTTCCATGTGTGTGATTCTATCTCTGAGATACTTAGCTCTCATATGGATGAATTAAAGGTCTGCATTTTCTTTCTGCGTTTTCTACGTTGGTGTTACCTGATTTCAGTAGGAACCAGCCCAGGAGCTGTACTGTACCACTGTTTGTCCCATTGCTCCTTGTGCTTTAACATTGGCACCTGTCTCTTGTTTTGGTCTGCAGGAGCAGTGCGAGGATGTGCTTGGTCAGTGCAGTGCTGGAGGGGTGCGAGCAAGGATGAGACCATAATGGACCTGTTTGAGATTTTTTAATACTTTTAATTTAAAATATATCTTCCTAACAAGAGCAAGCTTCTGAATTCACACTTCAGTGCGTAATATATATTCTAAAAGAATTATAGTACATATTGCAGAAGAAAATCTTACATCTTCTGGCTAGAAGGTTATATATAGGGAGATGTGTGTGTAACTAAAGGTATAAATTACATGCAATTTGGAAGAGATGAAGAGAATTTAAGTCAATGAGACTCAACCAGCAAGGATTAGGAAGATGAATGTTAAAGGTGTGTGCAGAATGGATAGCTGTCTCCAGCCTACATCTTCAGGGAAAGGAAATCTTTTCCGTTTGTCTGATTCCATCTCTTAAATACTGTGATGTGATCAGGAGGGATGCTGAAGGTCTGTGTTTTGTACCGGTGAAGCCCTCGGTTGCAATCTCCCTCTGTCTGCTGTGCAGCAGTTAATCCAGCCCTTGATTTTCTTTGTGCTAAGCTCAGCACCTGTATTTGAGTAACAGTAATTGCAAATAAATAGATCATCAAGAACCTTGGGTTTTTTTTTCAAGCAGGTTATGCTGCCGTGTTAATGTGCGAATACTGTTCTTATTAATTTGCACGGACATAATGAACATATGCATAGCTTTAAACCATGCATCTAAATTTGAGTAGAGCTTAGAGATGACACTGTGCAATTAATCTCCTCGGCTGTGTTGGCACTCACATGGATCTGTCCTGAAAGCTGTTGGCCCACATCCCCATCTGTCCCCTCCATTTCCACAACCTCCCTTCCAGTTCCTTTCGCATCTCTGGTTTTATTTGCTTAGCAGTTCTCACCTTGTTCTTGTCACGGTAAGAAAGTCGCTCTTGTTGCACAGAGTGAATTGAGGTTTGGTGTTGAGCAGTGCTCCCCAGGTGCACCTGATGGCTCTGCTGGTGCCGTTCTGTCGTGACATTACCGTGATGGCACTGTGAGTCTGCACTGGGAAAGCTGAGCTGGGTGGAGGTCTGGGCTGGTTTGGGAAGCAGGTGGCTTGGTGTGTCACCTGTGGACCAGGTCAGCACTGTTTGCTCTCCCTATGTAGGAACATTTAAAGGGATCTGCGGGGATTAAAAGGATTGATGAGGATCTGTTTCTGCAGTGACATCAGTAGCTATGTAAACAACACCTCAGCAAGAGGAGCTGATGTGAGGTAATGGAAGGTGAAATGCTGCTGCTGGGAGAGCCAGGCGTTAGCTGGCTGCATCTTTCCCTAGGCCGTGCTGATGCTGAAGTGATGTGAGTGCTCTGTGCAGCTGGGGGGGCACCGAGGCGAAGGAGCTGCACCTCATCTGTGCAGTGTGAGTACAGTGAGAGGATGTCTCTAAGTAGCATCCATCTGTGGTTATGCCGTGTGTTTCTCCACGTGGGCTGGCAGCCTTCTGGCATCTGCTCCTGTGTCCAGTTAAAATATCCAGCTCTGTAGTTCAGTGATAACGT
The DNA here is from genome assembly GCA_037305975.1 of Chrysolophus pictus. Taxonomy (NCBI): domain Eukaryota; kingdom Metazoa; phylum Chordata; class Aves; order Galliformes; family Phasianidae; genus Chrysolophus; species Chrysolophus pictus. The sequence goes on along the minus strand of CM074596.1, from coordinate 3,148,127 downwards.
GATATTGGCCTTTGTTTAGCCATAGCCCCTTAAGTGAGTGCGGTAGCCAGGAGGTGTTTTATTTCCCTCATCTGCCCATGGCAGAGGTGTGTTAATGAGCAGAAAGCCTGCAGGTGGACCTGCAAGCAGTGCAGTCTGTGAGGTGCAGCTCAGTGTTGGCAGTGCCTGTCTGAGCACTCAGCCCTTCCTCTCTTGCTGTGGCTGTGAGAACACATGTGGCACTGCAGCACTTCTTTGTATGCCATAGGTGTTCCAGGCTGCTCCATGGGATATTTCTTGTGGGTACGGCCCGATGCTGGGGATAGTTCAGATATTGCTGCTGGAAGATAGAGCTGGACGTGTGTGGGCTTTTCTAGAGCTGCAGGTTGGTGTCACTTTGGGATTCCTCTGTGTTTCTGTTGCTGACTCGGTGAGCTGTTGTCAGAGAATGGAGGAGGCTGGATTTGCAGGTCAGATACTGTAGCAAAATACCACTGCTCAGTTGTCACCAAACGAATCCAAGGGAGTTCTTACATGGTTTTCATTTGGATATGTTCTGCATTACAGTGTTTGGCCCTTTTCCAAAGGGAACGTTTGGACTCTGAAGTGTGTGTCCGTGTCAGCAGCCGGGCATGGAGCCCACAGTGTGATGCTGTTGTTCTGTCACATCAAGAAGCACCAGGGTCACGTTTGGGGCCGGCGTGCAGCCCTGGTGCTGAGCTCCATCCATGGAGCATGGCCAGCACTGCTTCCAGCTGCAGTGGAGCAGTGATGTGTCACTGGGGTCCGGTGGGACAGGGATGCCCTTCTGTTGCCTCTCCATCCGCCGCCCGCCTCCATAGCAGCACCAGTTCAGGCCTCCAAATTCCAGAGCTTTGTTTCACTCCTGGCTCTGTCTTGTGAATTGTTCCCTGCACGTTTGGCATTGTTGTAACTGAGGAAGCTGCTGACATAGTTGTTTTCATCTGGAAACCCCCACCAGCTTTATCAGACAACCAGCCAGTTTTGTAACAGAGTAAACAGAGGGAGGGGGGGAGGAAGCACTTTGTGATAAGCAGCTCGGTGGTATTTGGGTTGCTGAGTGTCAGCAGGATGGAAGCGCGGGGATTTGGCTCGCTCCTTGACAGTGACTGGCTCCTGTCTGACATGGCTCGGGTGCCTGTCAGCCTTCCAGGTGCTGCCTCCTATTTATTCTGACAGCTTTACCAGCTGAGAGAGGTGGGCATGCCAGAATTCAAGTATATAAATAGATGTGTTATGAATATGTATCTCCTGTAAACCTTGAAGTTCTGGCAAGTTTTTCTGAGATCTGTTGAGAAGTTGGAAAAGATGTTTTTTCCTTTTTCCTGCGGAATTGTAAAATTGCAATTTTACACTTAGCAGGAAGAAATGGAATGGAATGACTTGTAGCTGTGGGTTCTGATTTGGGGCCGTTGCGGAGCAGACTGCACTGTTCATGGCTCCCTTCCTCCCTTTTCAGGTGCTGGGAGGAAGAAAAGCCCACTCTCAGGTGGGAGGATCCCCAGGGCCGAGTTGGTGGCCGAGCACCTACAGCCCCTTTGCTTTTGTTGTGGGGAGAATTCAGTGGTGTGGGAGGTGCTGCAGCCCGTGCCTGAGCCTTTATAAAGCTGGGGACTGCAGCCTACAATTAACTGTCATTAATTTTGTTGAATAGAAATATGTTCCATTTATTGTACAATCAGGAGCCAGGCTTGAATGAGTTTAAATAGATGAAATCTAAATTATACTGACAGTCCATTAAACAGCAGCAGAAACCCTTTAAAGAAAATGGATTCGCTATGATACCAGTTTATAATAAAATCATTTGCCAAATAAGAACTACAGTCCAGGCATCAGGAATACTCCTGCGAGCCTCAAATGAGCACAGTAAATTGCTCGAGCCATTTATTGCAGAGCAGGGCTCGACGCGCGGTGCTGCGCCGGGGAGCGAGCAGCACTGCTTGAAATCTGCTCAGCAGGAAGTGACAGTGCGAGATCAGCACTGCAATTTGTTTGCTGTCAGCCATACGGGGGAAGAGAGGCAACTGCACAGCTCCCGACCTGTCAGCTGCAATATTTTTCTAGATAAAACCACGTATCTAGCGTTCCCGATGTGTTTCTTCGTTGTATTTCTGTGGCTGGCATTAAAGCGTTGTGCCCAAGGTGTGCTGCAGTGAGAGGTCTGTTTCCATTACTGACCTTTGTTTTCAGGCATTTGGGAATCTATGTTTAGAACACTGAGGAACAGTTGAGGTTTTTCCTTTTCATTTTGTCCTTTCTTTTTTATCTCCCAAGCCCAGGATGGTGCTGGCGGAGCAGAGCTGCTGCACAGGGCTTGTAAAGGAACGCTCCCCTCCCTGTCGCTGTGTTAATGGAGGTAGAGCAGGAGGGGCAGGCACACATGGAGTATGGCTTCATGCTGGCTGGATGACTGTGGAACAGGTGCTTGCACTGCTTTGCTGGACCTGCTGCCTCTGCTAGTTGCTGTCAGTGGATGCTTGGACTCGTGGAACTCGGTGCCTGCAAGGCTCTGTCTGATTTCATGTTGTGCTTAGCAGTGACTGCACATCTGGTGCATTATCTTTCGGAACATGTGACTCTAATGTGGAACATCCAAAGGAAAGCAAAGTGAGGGAGGGGATGTGACCAAAAAAGCTGCTGGGATGGCAGAACTGGGAGGTGTGTGTGCACCAGTCTGTGTGCTTGTAGTGTGAGAATCACAGAATCATAGAATGGCCTGGGTTGAAAAGGACCACAGTGATCATCTGGTTCCAACCCCCTGTTATGTGCAGCGTCACCAACCAGCAGACCAGGCTGCCCAGAGCCACATCCAGCCTGGCCTTGAATGCCTCCAGGAATGGGGCATCCACAGCCTCCTTGGGCAACCTGTTCCACCCTCTGTGTGAAAAACTTCCTCCTGAGGCTGTGGGCGATGCCTTGCCAGTGGCTTTTGAGGAATCTCCTGGAAGTTTGTGCTGCAGGGCACCTGCACCGTTCTTACTTGGATGGCGCAAGTGCTCCCTCATTAGCTGAAACCCAACAGGATTAATTGTGGAGATGGCTGCAACATAAGCTGCTGCATTTAAGCTGATAAAGGTCCCTGTGCTCAATGAGGTTGTTTTTTTTTTTTTTTTTTAAAGCAAAAGATCTTTCAATCTGTGTATGCCAGCTCTAATTTTAAAAGCAGCTTTTAGTGTGGGAATATTAAAGTAACCCTTCAGAACCAGGGCACATCTGGTGAGTGTCACAAGCCCAAAGGCGTAATGACTCCCTGCCATGTGTCACAGAAATCCTTTGCCTCCAGTGGGAGGTTTTACACAGCATAGGATAGAAAGCAAATGGAGACAGGCAGTGAGACCCACTGGCTGTGCAGGAAACATGGGATTTCTTGCTCTCTGTTGTCCATGCGGTGGGGAAGGCAGTATTTGTTGGCAAATCAGTGGTCGTGGGATTATGTATTGCTCATGAGCAACCTCTGTGCCACTGAAGTGTGTTCAAATGGAGAAATGTATAGAAAGATGTTTACGGTCAGACTGGGTTTTGTTGGGCTTTATGAAGTGGAAAGCACTGATTGTTAATAGAAAAGATTAATAGTATGTGTCTGAAATATACCAACGTTGTGAAATCCCATCCTAGAATGAGAGGTGTTGAGATAACTGATTTCAAGTCTTTCAGGTGCTTCTCTTGGATAAATGGGGTGCTGGGAGTTGGCTGATGTGATTCATGTCTGTGCACAAGCTCTCTGCAGCTGTTTGGAGCTCAGGTGTTACACAATCTGTGGTCAGTGGAGCAAAGGTGCTGCAGCACGTGGCAGTGCAGTCAGGTAGGGAGCAGCTGCTGTTGACCCACGTAAGGTGTTTTGTGGGCATAAGCCTTAGCCATGCGGGTTCGTTGCCTTTAGGAAACGATGTGCAGCTTTCCTTTGTCACCTGGTCCACAGAGCTCTCCTTCAAAATGATGTATTTGTGGTTTGGATCTCTGGTAAATGCAAGTAATTGCATTTTAAGGTGAGCTTTGAGTGGCTAATGTGGATGCATCCATAACTGTTCCCCTTTCTGGCGTTCTTCCAGCTTCTATCTTTTGGTAGCATTGCTTTATACCTGAATTAACTTGTTTTCTTATCTGCACGGCCTCGATTGCTTTGCAGGCATCTGAATGGGGACGTCATCTTTGTTTCTGCTGCTGGCGGGCAGCCAGGTGTGCCTCTCTTCCTTGACCTCATGAGTCAGGCTTTGCTCTGCCCATGGTTGCTGCCAGGTTGTGTTCCTTGGCTTTGTGGGGCCGTTGCAAAGCGATGCTTCTCCCTGCTCAGCGTGCTGCTTGTCAGCATCCGCAGCACGAGGCCTGCAGGACTGATATTAAGAAAAATAGGGTCACAGAATTTTCTTTTATCCGCCACCTTGTAGTTCTTTATCCCCAGTGAATGCAGCAGAATTTCCTACAAAGGAGTGAGAATCCATTTTGCCACACAGCCGAATCACTCGCCGGTTGGAGCAAGCAAGGCTTTGTGTGCAGAATGGTCAGCTGGGGGGTGGCAAAGTGCTGCAGGATGGTGTGGTCCTGGGGCTGTCAGCAGTGGAGGAGCTGAGCTGAAGCACACAGGGTCAGTACGAGGAGTGCAGAAGCTGCGTTTGGTCTCGGCTCCCAGGAGGCTGTGAGTCTCTGTTGGGAGCTGGAGGATTTGGGGGAAAAAGTACCACGTGAGTTATGAGTCAAGTAGCTTACAGTTCTTCTGGTGTTGATGGTTGATTACATATATGATATTTGAAGCTTTTAAAATGCACATATGCATGCTGTTGCAACAGCTGCTACTATCCTAGCTTGAAAATATGGAGCTTGAAATTGGTCATTTGGGAGAGGCAAATTTTGCTCTATCTGAATGGGTGTAATTCTGCGTAATTGTACAGAGACACTGGAGGTGGTTGTTTAAAAATGTTTATAATTCTCCTATTAAAAATGAAAAAACCTCAAAATTTTAGTGCATTTAGCATCCACAGAGTTGCTGTTTCTTTAGAGACTGTTGCTGTTTGGTTTGTCACATTGCAGGTGGTAAAAAGCAGCAGCACAAACATGAAGTTGGCCTGCTGAGGGTGATGGGGAGTGCTGGAGCTGTTGGGCATGTGTCCTCTGTTGCTGACGTTGGTGCAATGAATAATCCGGATCCTCATCCTGTATCTTTGATTCTTATTGTAAAATAAGCAATATATTTCCAGCTTAAAAGAGCAACCCATTTAATCAAGCTCATTTAACTTTATTAAATGCTGCTGTGAAACGATGAGCAGAGCGTTTGTTGATGGATGGAGGCTGGCCTGGTGAAGAAGCCCGTTGGATGGTGTTGGATGCAGGAATTTGGCACTTGCAGGTTTGCTTAGCTGCTGCCATGGCTGCGATGGGCAGCGGGGGTTGGTTGCTGGAGAGAGGAGAGGAGGATGCTCTCCCGTGGTCTGGGTGCTCGCACACATCTCTGTGCTTGTGTGAGATGAGGTCTCTTCTGGGAACTTGTGCTCCGTGGCTTTAGGCTTTTTAATTCAAGGAATTGCCTACCACTAAGTAGTAGTTGTGTTCAGGGGATTTTCTTTTGAAGAACAGGAAGGCCTGGGTAACCTTTTCCCATTTCTCTGTTAAAAGCCCGAGCTATTTGAGCTGTCGCAGCAGGGTTTGGGTGACAGCTGAAGTGATTGCTTTTAGCTGTTTGCTGGCTCTCTGGGGATGGGGCTGAGGCAAGCTGGGGCTGTCAGCGAGGAGCTCCTTGCAGTGCAGAAATCAAGGTGACCTTCTGCCTGGCTTTGATGCTCATGTGCTCTGACACCAACCTGATTTGTAACCTCCTGCAGACCAGCATCTCTCCAGGGCGGCACGGAAAGCCTGGGTCAGTCAAACCAAAACGCCTCTGTGCTGCAATTCCTTCCACTGGGTGTGCAAACTGAGCTGTCCCACATTTGCACACTTACATTGAGACTGAGAATCGAGGAAGGTGAAGGTGCAGAGAAGGAAGATGAAGGAAAAATAATTCCATACATAGACGTGAAGTGAGCAGTCGAGAAGCCGGAGCCATTTCGTGCTCTCCCTTCTGTCCTGTGGCAGAAATGGGTGTCTGTGGTGTAAGCACAACAGGATTCCAGGGTGTGAAGCAGGGTGTTAGCTGTGCTTCCAAATGCGTCTTCTGACACTCTAAGACTTGAATATTTCTCTGTAGAAATACTGAGGTTCAGGGGGAATCCCTCCCAGAACAGCTGGGGTTCTTTGTGTCTTCGGATGGCAGCAGATACCACCAGGGCTGCCCTTGGATAGCTGCTTGGCTGGGGGAGCATGGATGTCTCATGTCGTTATCCTTAATCAGGCAGTTCTTTCTCCTCTGTGGGTAGTTTCATTCTGAGGCACTGCTTCTGGAGCACTTATTGCTGAGGCTTTTTTAAATACCTTATTTTGCAGCAACCTTGTAGGGTCTCCAGTTGTCAAAAGCAAGCCAAAATAATGACTCTGTTTCTGTCGTGTCAAATGTAATTGGAGAAAGCACAGCTCTTCCCCGAGGTAAACCTAATGCAGTGTGCTGCATTTCATCTGCGATGGGTTGCCTTGGTTTTCTTTACAATTAGAGAAAATATGTTGGTGCTGGGTCCTTAATACCAGGTTAACCACAAAAGATTTGATTAGTTTCCCGTCTTACTTTGGTCTGGTTCATAGGCTGTGACGTGGTCGTTTTATTAACCAGGTTCAGAATGGGCCTCGTATGACTTCCTTTTGTTTTCCTAGCAAAATGTCTGCTCGAATCAAAATGATGCAGCTAATTCCCTTATTTATCATCATAAAGCATCTAGTTTCTATTTATGGATCACACTTGGAATAAATTATGTTATGCAAATGAAATGGTGGCTCTTTCCAAGCATAGGCTGTTTTTAATTTATCCTGTTTTCATGTTCTTTCTTTGAGGTACAGAAGTTAATTGCCATTATTTTAAAATCTTGTTTTTTTAAAGATTGCGTATATATTGAAAGCCGCCGGCCGAATACGCCGTATTTCATCTGCAGCATTCAAGACTTCAAACTGGTAAGAAACATTTTTCACATCTCCTCCTCCTCCTTTTCCCCACCCCTTCTGCAGTGAGGTGCAATGCCTGGTGGTCTGTGCCTCGTCCCACAGCTCCTCAGTCATCCCACTAGCTTCTCAAAGAGTCATTCTGCTCTTAAGGCTGAGATCTGCGCTCGTGCAGCTGTAGTCAATCAGGCTGTGGAGTTCAAGTTGTGCTCTGCTTCGTGACAAGGGTTTGTAACTCATGGGAGATCCAGCTCTGCTGATGGGAGCAGCGGTTGGGATGGGACAGCAGTGGCTGCTGGTGGGTTTGGGGGAGCACAGGCTGTGCTGAGCTGTCTGCACCATCAGTGTGTGACCTGCAGCTGGATGTCCCGCTGCCCTGCCTTCAGAGCTCAGCCCTGCTTGGACAGCCCTCGTGCATTAGCAGGTCCCTTTGTGTTGGGATGGAATTATGAAGCAGTGGTTGCTGTTCTGGGCAGGTTTTGCTGAGTTGCATTAGTTCCCCGGGGTGTTAACAGCAAAAGCTAAAGTTTCTGCTTGGCACTATTGGTCTAATGCAGCAGTGACAGCTGTTTGCAGGGCTGTGCGGGCATTTTGCACCATGTTTTAGTTTTCAGTAGGCAGAGGATATGACGTCAGTGTTGCTGGCAATCTAGTGCATTTTCACATGGAAATAGTATCATTCCTTTGTTTTCCTTTGCCTACTCCAATTCCTTTAATTTGCCTGCTGGGTTTTTCTTACTGACATAACATGTAAAAAAAAAAATCTTGTAGAAATGATAAAACCGAAAAAAAGAACAAAAAGCCACCAAAGCCCTTTGATGCTGATGGTGCTTGCAAAGATGAGTCTTCAGTGCATTTGTCACTGTTGATTTTACTGCTGGGGAGAGGAAAGATGTACAGTGAAAAGGACACTTGATTTCTCCTCTCCTAGTGCCAGATAGCAACAGGAACACAGCCCTGTTTTGCCTTCAGCTCAGCGTGTCAAGTGGAGCAGGGAAGAAAAAGTCAACAGCTTTGAAATGTCGCCTGCTAATTAAGTATGTTATCATTTGGGTTATCGTAAAGCAAAAGTTTTTGGCTGTGTGTACGACTCAGCCTCCCCTTCCTATTGCTCTGCACACTGTTCAGGTGCAAAAGTGGGTTTTTACATTTTTTTTTTCCCCCACTTAGGAGGGATGTAAGCTTGCGTTTTAAAAGGAAAAGGTGTGATAGTCAAATTTTCAAGGTTTTTTTTGTTGTTCAGAACAGTGTGATATGAAGGGTTCTGCAGGATACAAACTAACGTGCCCTTAGGGGAGCTTTCATGTGTCTTTTTTTGGTGGAAGATGACGCAGCAGGTACAAATCCACTTGCTTTTACTTAGCCTTGCCTCTCCACGACAGTTGCTGTGAAAAGCTCCCCTTCTGAATATACAAATCCTTTCTAGCTCAGTCTTACTTTAGGATCCAAGCAAACCCTGTGCTTGTTTAGGAATCAAGCAAAGGAGTCAGGAGTGAGGTAACAGTGTTCTGAAGGTATAATGTCTCGGGGCTGTTCTGCTATTTTCATCTGCATGAACTTTGCTTTAGAAAGCTGATGGTATGCAGGTGCTGGGGGCAGAGAACTGGTGTGCACATTGCAGCTTCTGGCTGCATGCTGAGATCTGAGTGCTGGGTTCAGAAAGCAGCTGCCCGGTGCAGGGGCCTTTTGGCTTTAGAAGCTGTAGGATTTGGGGATGGATGGGGGAAGGGTGGAAGGGAAAAACATGCAGAGATTTGTCTATCTTCAATTTTTTGGTCAAATAACAAGAGTAAGCTTGGTCCAGTTTCTCTTGAACCCCGTGTCCTTCCTTATTCCATTCGACCAAGAGATTAAAATCTCTTTTCTTAGGTCATACTTCTCAGCTTCTGCCTTCTAATCCATTTTGCCTTTGCATGATTAAGAATTTACTTGCACTTCTTGCATCTCTGGTGGGCACTAGCTGCATTGAGAGCAACCTTCAGTGGCTGCATGGATTTTGACAAACTTTGCGTTTGTTCCATGTGTCAGCATCTCCAGAAGATTGCCACCACCTCTCAGGTACTGTGCTGGGGAGTGATGCAGTTGCAGAGATGTGGTGGTCGTGGCAAAGCATGCCTGTGGTAGAAGGGCATTCTCTAGGAAGCCTGTGAGCTCTTTGACAGTCAGCAGAACCCAGCATGAAAGGGAATGTTATTGATTGTTCTGTAGAGGCCAAGAACGCTGCCAAGCCCGCTGTAGCCTGATCTGAACCAGATCTAGTTGGCAGAGCTTCCTCTGTGCAGATCTATTAAGTTCCAGAGAGGCACAGATCTAATACAGTGCAGTAATAGAGCTGCAGGGGGAGGGGGAAAAAAAAAGTACAGGTTTCCAGACAATGTTATTACTCGAACTTTTTTTTTTTACTCTACCAGATGTCTTCACTAATGGGCTTTTTTGTTAATTTAGCTTTGATGAGGTAGCACTGGTTTCAGTGTGATTTAAGCTTCATGCTGGGGATGCTCAGGTTTGTGCCTAGCAGCGCTGCGCACTGCTGACAGCACAGCCCTGGGGTGCTGAGAGCTTGCAAACACGTGTGACCTCACATTGGACTGAAAGCTTTGCTCCTGCTGCAGCACCTCGTGCTGCTTGAGTAACTGGGGTCTGCAGAAGGGGAACAGCAGGAGAAGGACCAGGAGGTTGGTCAGCAGCAGCCACACATGGCTGTGCCCCCCAGCCCAGCACCGAGCGGCTGCTGGCTCTGCTAACGAGCTGCCTGCATCCGTGCCACAGGCTAATACACCTTGCCCTCTGCTAGTAATAGCGATGATAAATCTGCTCTCTAATCCTGTCCTGTTTAAACCTTTCTTGATATGAATTTCCAGTGTTTGATAAATGAGCCCAGATTTCCTTTTTCAGGTTTTCCTTTTTTCCTCCGAGAGCCCAACCGGCAAATGGGTTTTAGCAGCATGCTTCTGATTTATCATGTTTCAACTTAATTTGGTGTCACATTTAAAATGCTAATGGGCTCCACTTTGAATCTGAGCATCAGAGAGAAACTTGCGGTGCTTTTAAAGCAGAAAAATGGTGAATTTGCCTTATGAAAGAAAACATTATTATTTGTGATGCGGTTGCCCTTTGTGCCTGTGTGTTTACTTGATTGAAGCATCTTGACGGCGCTGCTTTCTCCTTGAAGCCTGATTTGAATGGAGCGTGCAGCTGGATTGCCCCAGGGCCTTGTAGCAATTTATAGTCGGGATGGAAAGGCAGAAGTGCATAAAAAGACAGTTGTGAAGAGCCGCTAGTGCCCTGTAATAGAAAATCTGTGTATGATGACCTTGTCTGTGAGGGCCTCTGGGATCGTTTTACTGTGATCCAAAGGGTTATAAAATGGAAAGGATTGCATCTCGCTGGGAATAAAGAGGAAAGAAGAAAAGAAATCTGTTTTTTCTAAATTATGCGGTGTGTGCTTCCTCTCCTTTGTATTCTTCCTACATCCAGCCCCGTGTGTTAGCAGCACTTACAGCGGGGATCTGGCACTCTGTGCTTGTATAGGCGCTGATGCTTTGAATGCAAATATCTGGGTGAGGATGCTGTAGCCACAAGCGTTGATGTATTTAAAAGCCTCGCTCTGTTTGTAGATGAATTGATGTTCTGTTCCCGAACCATGGCTGAATTAATTTGCGGCTAATTTTTCCTGGCCGGTTACGAGGCGGCCTGACCTTTCCATTTTGGTGTGGAAAAAACTGCTGATGAATGTAGATTCTGCCTTCTCCAGGTGGGTCTCCCCTTTGCAGCTGGGACCGGCTGAAAGATGTCCTTTCTCCCCCGGTTCCCATCCTGCACTCACCCTGGGCACTGCAGGACACCGGGCTGTGCGCTGCCGGGAGGCGGACGGATGGGTGAGACGTTTGAAGGAGCACTGAATTATTTAAGCTCCAGAATTTAGACTGCAAATGAGATTGGCTGTTACGTCTAATGTGGAGCAGATTGAAATGCTGCTGTGATTACAGAGGGGCACGCGTGGGGCAGGAGATTAGTATGAAAATGTGGGCGTGGGGGGCTCGGAGGGGAGCAGCGAGGAATGATGGAGAATCAGAGGTGACAGTTTAAGGATTGCATGGCAGGAGCTGCACGGTGATTAAATTCACTGATGCTGTCATTGAGCTGTAAGGCTGAAGATAACATTCTCTCCCTGTGCCGAAAACAAGAATCAATACAAACTCCTTGACAGGAGCTAAATTATTAAATAGAGCCTTTCTTGCAATGTTTCATTATCTGGGATTTACCTCAGCTGGTGATTTGTCAGCGGAGCGGGGAGATTTGCTGGGCATTTTGTATTTAAATCATTCCAGATGCATATGAATCCATTTTGATAATTCCCTTCCCTTTTAAAATGCTTCTTGATAGATTTGTGATTCGCTTTTGCCCAGATGACACTTGGAATTTTTGCACAGATTGGAGCTGTGCTGTGCAATAGGGTGAGGGCTCCTCACGTCCGTGTAACAAAAAGTGTGTGTGTAGCATCAGGCTGTTCTTAAGTGCCAAATTGATTTGCTTGCCTTTGGTGTGTTAAATTAGCAAGCTGTTGGGAATGCCTTTCAGCTGGGGTTGAGCTGGAGGAAGAAGAGTGAGGCTGCTCTGGGTTTGGGGTTAATGTTCACTGAACTTGATAGAAAAATAAAGCAGTGTTCTTGCTCCTGTTGTTTGCTTTCTGAAGGCAGGGCAGAGCCTGGCTCTCCTGCAAGAGCTGAGCCAGCGTGTCTTGGGCTGCAGAGCTGCTCACAGAGCTGTGCTGTGCTGGCAGCCATCTCTATCTCCATCCATGGCATTTTATTGTCAAGTCAAGAGCATTGAGGATTTTGGGGGGTTTTCTGTTCTGTTTTTTTTTTTTTCCTGCATAGATTTGACAGTGCAGTGCCCTGTTGCAACCGAATTCATTTCCTGTGGAATGGTGTCCTATGTCACAACAGCATCATTGCCTCTTGGAAGGGGAGACAGCGTTCACATTTGGGGTTTCAGGCAGATGGGAACACTGTTGAGAACAAGGATTAAACAGCTGGGAGCCAGGACTGTCTGTACGTGATTTTAGGGCTCGAATCCAGCCCTTCCACCATTCCCCTCCATCTGCCCACGCTCCGTACAACTGAAATCCAGGCCGTACCATTTATGGGTTACATATGGGAAAAAAAATAATCCTGGAGAATAACCCGTAATGCATTTTTTCGTGCTCTCATCCTGCATGTTCTGCACCAGTGGGCAGCTGAGGGCACAGGCTCCAGGTGTATCCCCAAAGGAGAATATGGTGAGCTCAGAGCAAACCAATGGTGCAATGGATTGCTGCCTGTCAGGGTGAAGCTGTTGGCTTTTGAGAGCTGACTCCTGTGTAGAACAGGAAAGGGCAATTGTGAGAACAGCAGGGACAAAAACAGCATTGAATGTGGAATGCTGTGATCATCTTGCAAAATTGCTATTGTTATTTTTCCTAATTTAAAAGTAGAAAGGGAAGAAGGAAAGAACGATTGAAATAAATCCCATTGATGCTCCCCATGCCCCCATTCCCTACAACATCATGCATCGTATGAAAGCACTGGCTTGGCTGGAGGTAGGACAGAAGTGGTTCCTCTGTGCATCTGACTTGCCCGTGCTTTGAGATTTTTAAGGCATTTCTCACAATGGTGCAGACCTCAGCACCTTCTGCTTTTGCACTGCTTGGTTCCCTTGTAGCAGAGTGAAGCTTATTTCCTACACCTGAGAGTGAGATAATTGTCTGCTAAATAAATCAGCAGTTGTCATCTTAAAACATGGAGAGAGAAAAAACGTTATTTCTATTTTTTTTTTTTAAATATGCATTAAATGGTTCATTTGCTGCTTTACATGGAGCAAGAGAAGATGGAACTAGAACAAATTTAGCTGTGTCCTCTGGTGTTGAATAGTGAGGGCATCTGTCATGTTTAATAACGCTTCTGACCTTTAGGATTATCGCAGTTGGAGATTTTCTCTCTGGTCATTTGGGGGTACTTGAGCACTGTGTCCCTGCTCAGTCTCCAAAGATACACTGTTATGCTTCATGAGCCCGTGAAGATAATTCATTAAGGGAAATTTGTTTTCCCACTTTCAAAATGGTTTTCCGTAGGGAAAGGGAGATGTCACTGTGATGGCTACATCTTAGTGCATCCCATGCTTGGCTATTGCTGGGGGACACGAAGATGTCACTTGGCTGCACATTCCCCTCCAGCCCTGGGTAGCACAGCTGTGTGTTTGTGGCTCTGTGTGGTCGGTGGCTGCTGTCTGTGCCCATAATGCTCTGGTTGTGGTCCCTCAGCTGGGCGTTGCGTGGCAGCAGGCTCGCTCTGGGCACCTGCTCCGTGTTCCCCACTGCCTGCTTCCTTCCCATCCCAGCTGTGAGGGGCTGTTCCCAGGTGCTGCCCCAGATGCAGGGATGCAGAGATTCCCCAGAGGTGCAGAGATGCTGGTACGTGGGAAGGAGAACAGCAGAGATGCTCTCTGTATGGCTGCTCTGGGTGGCAGGAGGCAGCATCTCTCCCCTCGTGCAGCACCTGTGAGATGCACCAGCTCAGCTCTGCCTGGTGACCCTGGAAAATTCTGTCTTTGTGGAGAGCGTAAATGGGGTGCAGGGGATGGATGGCTGCCTGACTGCACAGCACTGTACAACAGTGTGCTGTATAAATGAGGTAAGCCATTCTTCTCCCAGCCTGGGACTTGGAGCAAGGAAGAGGAAGGCATGTGATGGATGTGCGTTTTTGACTCTGTAGTCACTGAACACCAATCCAGGGAGAATTTGAACTTGTAATTTTGATTAAAATGATTGATTTTTAAATCAGTCTGCGTTCGTTTTGGGCCATTGGAGGGTATTTAAAAGGAAAAAAAAAAACCTCTTAATTAAATTAGCAGCACGTAAAGTATCCTGCTCTGCTGTCAAAGCGGAACTTCTGGTTTGTTTTGCTTTTTTTTTAAAGCCATTTCCTTCAAGGTCCTGCTTGTTGGCCCGGCTTAAAGATAAAAGCAATGCAAAAGTGTTAAAATAAACAACAACAAAAAAGTTGTTGCTGAGTGAATCTTAAATTTGAGCTCTTTCCTTTTGGAAAATACACAGCCTGTGTTGTTCTGTAAAGCTTCTTTTAATCCATGCACCTGGAGGTACTGTTGATACACCCAAGGGACGCTGTGCAAAACAAACAATGTTTTCCTTTTAGTTGGAGAACTTCCTTTTTTCAAGTAGTAAAATGCTGATTGTAATTACAGCATCAAAGAGAGCAGAAACCTGTCTAAATGTAAGGGCCATCTTTAAAGGTAGGGCACAGCGAGAGCTGTAAGTGATGTTATGCTCAATAGCTGTCTGCAGGAGCATAAAGTGCACCCTGAAGTCCTGGAAGTTCTCAGAGCTCACAGGAAAAGGTGACAAGCCTCACTCCAGGAGGAAACCCTGCGTCCTGGTCTTGGTGTGCACGTGGGATCCTTGCTGGAAGCAATTAATAGGAGCAGCACAGCAGGCTGTGTTCTGGGGTGCTGTAAATAAGACCTGACTAGCAGCTGTAAGGAGGCTTGTTCTGTTTACAGATCCTTTTCTATGAGGCACATCAGTAAGGCTGTTGAACTTCAGGGTCTTGCTCTTGGAACATTTGCAGCGCAGTATTTGTGCAGTGTTGTTTGCTCTCTTTTACTGTTAAGGTTTCCATGAAGTGGATTCATTACAAGTCACAGCCAGCATGAGGGTTTTGGCAGGTCAAATAATGAATTTAGTTCCTTGCAACACTGAATTTTAAAGGTGCTGTTGCTGGCAATGTCTCATACTGATGACTGGGGGAGGAAATGATCCATCCCTTCTGCTGTGACTTGCAGTCACAATGCCAGTGATGTCTGATGCAGATGAACTTTGCTCAGATAGCTTAGTAACACCCAAGTGCTTGCATTATAGTGAGAGCGATCATCTTAGGAAGTCTGCATCCTGTGTGCACGAGTTAGTGTAACGTGTCTTCGTGAAGTGCTTGGAGGATCTAAGAAATGCCAGAGCAGCTCTATCTGCTGCATAAATGATTGGCAGCTTCACGGGTGGAAAGTCCTTGGTTAGAGTGGGGCCACTTGCACCCATACAGCAGCGTGGTAGGATGAACTACTAATGTGGCAGTTGCACCAAAGGAAGGGGATGGAGCAGGAATGCTCAAGAGAAAGAAATTGCAGCTGTTTACACCCTACTGGCTGCAAACCCATCTGGAATATTTGATTTATAGAAAGAATCAAGTAATTAAGATAAAAGAATATACACGATTCACTACTGTGAAATATTAAGACGTAATTTATGCTCTGTATCTGCTGTAGTTATGATTAGTGACCTAAGGCTGTTGAACTTCCTCTTTATGGATTGCCAAAATGCTGTGACAATTTTCAAGGGAATTACTCTCTTTGAGTTTAAAGAGATGAAAATGGGCTTGCTAACAAGGACCAGCTTCAGAATCTGCTTTCATATTCTTCTTGTTTAAGGAAAAAAAAAAAGAGGAAAAGGGAAAAAAGAGGCAATTAGGTCCTTTAGGTGCTTTGATATGTCTGAACCTTAGGACCTAGCAAGGCAGAGAGAAGGTGCACGATATGTAATAGCACACAATGTGTGCAGTGCATAGCAAGGAGCCTGCAGGAAGGCATTCCCTTGGTGCTGGAAGGATTGAGAACTGTTGTTTGAAGAGAAGCTATTATTTCAAGGTGTTGGTGTTCTGGCCCTGATGGGTTGTGATGTTTTGCATATTTGTATTGCAGAATTGCTCGTAAGCATAGGGATTCTTGCTCCCAGTGCTGTGCTTCTGATCAAAGGATATTATTATGGGCTGTGTAGACTGTGATCGAGTGCTTCCCTGCATCAGTTATGGCAAATTGTAAGGAAACCTTTCAGAATGGTCTCCTGAATTCAGACGATGTTTGCGTGCTTCCCTGAGCCCACAGAGCATCCAATGTAAGCTGCTAGCCTTGGGAAGCAGTTTGAGCCTCAAAGCAAAAACCTTCCTGCCCCAAACTGCAAAATTCCATGAGCTGGGGTAAAATACCACTGTGAATCTTTCATCTGTCCACTGCAGCTGTCATGGTGCAGCTGTGTGTGTCACCTGTCAGGGCATCCCCTTGCTCCCAGGGCTGGTTGGGTGCATTGAAGCAATTGTGCCATGGGTGCTGTTTGTCACCAAAGATGGTGGACCAGGAAAACAAGCAGCTGAGGGAGTCTCTGGAGCATGCTCACACATAAAATATGCAAACTGCATAGTAAATATTTAAATTTGAGTTAATATTGCACCATATTAAAGATCCATTTATTACTGTGCTCATTGAAAATCACTTGTAGGACGGGTGCTGTAGTTCACAGGAATGTAAGTGTTGGAAAATGGCTTGTCGCAGTGTAGCTGGAGCCAGGGCATGAATATTTTATTTCTCTTTGCAGAGGTAAGGAGCGCTCAGGTGGCTGCAGGCCTTCTAGGTCAGGCTCCTGGTGAGCAGGGACTTTCCTTTCCCTCTCTTTGCAAGTAGCACAGGGGTTCCCAGCAGCAATCCTGCAGATCTCTGAGCCTTGGAGCATGAGGCTTGTGCCCTGTTACGTGGTACGAGCAAATAAGTACAAAGCAGGGAGGTGAAATGGCCAAAACAGAGGGCAGTTGCACAAGTTACTCAAATACATTCTTTAATATTGTTTTTAAGTAGACTTTGCCCCCTAATGTATGTGTCAAAGGGGGGGAGGGCATCCAGTTTTGCTGTATGATCTCTGATTCCTTTTTCAGGTGAGACTCTTGTTATGCAATTGGAAGAGCTGAGCTGGTGGTGCCTTTCCAAAACGATTTTGTGAGGCATGCTGAGAAAATTGTGTTTGATAAAAGGAAAGTGATCTAAATGATAAGCCACCTCCAAAACAGGCAAATAAGGCTTTACGTTCATTTCCTTAATAAGTTTTAGTAATAGTTGGTAAGGGTGGTTTATTTGCTTTTATGTGACTTTTCTTTTTGTAAACTACTCTGCCAGTTTCTGCAATTGTAGGTAATGCTGTGCACAGAATTCTTTATCAGGTGTCCTGTTGTTTTCAGTGTCATTTCTTAACAGAAGCGGGCAGGGATGATACGCTTTATATAAATCCTTGTGCCTAGAAAAATGGGAGAGGTGTAAACTTCCAGTAACGGTATGTGCTGATTTCTGAGTCAAGGGTATTTGGGTCTGAGGAAGATGGGCTCTGTCTAATGGCTCTGGCACAAATTGGTTTGAGTTCTGTAGGTGGACGGAATGGTTTATGGAACTGCCAGTGGTTCTCAAAGCACTTCCCTTCTGAAATAGTACCTTGACTGTTTTAAAAAGGAAGCTGTTAGCAGCTTTGGTTGTTATAGTGCTCTACAGATTATATTGCCCAAGACGAATTATTAGCTTTAGAATAGTTTATTAGCTTGGCTGTCTGCGTTCACTTTAATCTTAGCTCAAATGAGGGTGCAGATGGTGTCTCTGGTATGCGTACAGTGTGGTTAAAAAGACCGATTTCAGATAACTCCTATCTTGGTTCATCTGTCTGCCTGGTCACACGTGACTTTCAGCAACCGAAAAAAGCTCTTCTGCTTTGTATCCCTCTCCCAACTTTTCCTTTGAGCGTTTTCCCCTCATAGCAGGTAAACACTTGCATTTGTCCTCAGCTGTAGTTATGTCTGATTTTAGCATTTTCAATATCGAGCTATTTCCAGATGAATGGAGAGCATCTTTCCAATCTACTGGTTTAGATTAGATTGTAGCCTGTGGATCTAGCTTGGGGTGTATTTATTTAGTACTGATTTACATACAAATACAAAGAAAAAAATATGATGCCCTGTGTTGCTAATGCTAGGTACTGATGGAGTGGCAGATAGCAGCTATTGTAACTCCCTGGCAGAGGGGTGCAGTCGTGTCTTCTGCAGTATGAACATCCTTTAGGGCTGCTGTTCTTCTCTCCTGAATAGCTGCTCTGGTTTATTTCACAGTCGTTCCTGACACCGTGATTTTCATTAAGGTGATGGCGTGACCTTGTTTATCAGCCAATCTCTGAACACACCGATACATGAAATGTGTGAAAAATTGAGTTTGTTTTTCTGGTCTAAAATGTCAGCTTTTTCTAGAACAGCATATGTTAGGTGCAGCTTCCTAGGGGATGGTAAGCATTTAGGTAACTGACCAGTTCATAAACAAACGCTTGCATCCTCCCAGGATCTGCACAAGGAAACATTTACTTTCATGCACTTATGTTCCAAATACACTTTGCTTTTTCTCCGTAGCAACATTTGATTGTGTGGTGAAATAGTCATCACAAGGTTCTTCTGATCAGCCCTTTTTTTTTTTTACTGTGTTTTATATAATTTTAAAAGCCAGCCTGCTGCCACGGTGAGCTGGATTGCAGAGGTGCTTTAATGTTTCCTCTGTCATAACATTCCCCAGACAGCGAGGTGATATTTTAACAGCCCTGTGACTGTTCCTGCCCTGTGCTGGGTTTGCAGAGTAAACTGTCTTCTGATTGTTTTATCCTTTCAGCTCTCGGTATCTCCTGGTTGAAAGGCAAACCCCTTAGAGAGGTGTTAAAGAAAATGTGGCCCCTTGATATTTAAAAGGTGAGAAATCTGTTTAAACTGTATACGACGACATCAAACAGTCCCACCGCTGCGTGGTGCTTCTTTTAATGGAAGTGATAGATGCTGCAGCTGGTGGTGCTCAGCAATTAGGTGTGAACCATCCGCTATCAATGACATTTAATGGCAAATGTCAGGCCTGCTCTGAGTGCTATCTTCATTTCAATATTGCTTTTCTTTAGGATAATGCTTAAAAAAAAAAAAAAATCCTTAGTGGCATTTAATTACCACAGCATATATTCAACGATTAGTTAAATGCATTTGTAATGCCATTAGTTGTCAGGTAACTGTTTGCTTGTTATGCCTGACACAGAGAATTTGATGTACGACGTGCTGTGCAGCAATGGCAATGCTAACAGGCCGTGTGGTGAGGAGGGTTGCCATCAATCCACTGCCAGATCTGCTGCAAGCAGCACACTGCTTTGTGGAAGCAGCAAACAGATGCTGCTATCAAAACCTGTGCTTTTTTATTACGGCCTATTAATGAATTCACACCCCTGTTCGTGGCTTTGTTTGTTCGTTTGGTACGGAGTTTTCATGCTGTGTGTGGAATTAACAGCTGAGGTGTGTTCAGTGTGAGCGTGGTGTGGTGTTCTGGGGGTGAGCAGGACCAGCAGGCCTGGGAGGAGGCCCAGCAAACTGGGAGCAGACCATGGAGGCCCAACAGGTCCTACAGGTCCCCCCTGGGCTCCAGGAGCTCAGTGCCACATGGCTCTGTGATGGCTCCACCTTCATCCACACAGCCTTCACAAAGCACACACACACACTTAGCTGACCAGGACTCACTGGCATAGACAGCCACTCCTTTTCCCCCAAAAGGAGCAGTCAGCATGGTTCAAAGCACTTCTTTCCCAAAGAAGCTTTTATAAAGGGGAAAAGCCACGCGGGCACGCCGTCACCCAGCCCTGGCAGGCTGTTTGTGGGGAGCCGTGCTGTAACAGGGCGCTCACTGATGCCCTTCTCAGCTCATCTGACACCACAGATGGGATTCAGAGAACATAAAAGGGAAACGGAGCAGAAAGATACCACAAAGGGATTAAATGAGGTAGTAAGCAGTGACCCAGAACCTTCACGGAAGATCTTATGATAGTTTTATTTTAAGCATGTGAATTTCTAAGTGTAACTGCTTTTTTTTTTTCTTTCCCCCACAAGATGAAATTATCTTTCCTCAGTTAGAATTGCTCTGAGGTTTAATGGTGGTGGTGTCCATAAGTGTGTTCCACTTATATGTAAACAGGGAACTTGCTAGGTCTTGCCACAGTAAGCAGCTTTGTTTCCAGTAAAGCACAGAAGTTTGTGGATAAAATACTGCAGTTTATTTAAGATGCACAAGTGGCTTGTGGTCATTACCTGAGGTGAGTCACGTTCTTTTCTCCTTGAAAACCCAGATGAGGCAGTTTGGTTTTCTGGATTGTTCAGCTCTTGAAAGCCTATGAACAAATATATATTTAATAGTGTGTATTTAATCTCTGAGGCTTGATGTGTTGGGGGATGTAGGTGTGCTGGTTTCTGATCCTCTGTTTTGGCCACCAGCTGGAAGTAGGGATGGTGGTATTAATATTGAGAGGTGAAGGTGAGGAAGAAATGCAAGTGCAAATTAAGATTCTTGTTTGGGCCCCACTGACCATCTGGTTCCAGTTTTCAGGTACCCACAGCCTCATTTCGGCCAGTTCTGGTTTGCATGTGTTAGAATATAACTGCACAGATTGTTTTTACACATGCTAATCTATGTTGTTCTGAAAGTAATTAGCTAACATGGGCCAGTAACTTACACGGTTGATTTTTGGCATATTTTTCTTTGGTCTTGAGCCTCAGTAGGCAGCAAGGCACTTTGTTTTATTTTAATGGCCCTGTACCCTTAAGAAGTGTTATCGGAGGGGATGACTTTAGATAGTTACCTATTCTTTAACCACATTTTAAATAGTGAAGTGTAAGCACACTGCTTCTGTTTGCTGTTTCAGACTTGTTTTTTTGCTGTTTTTCTCAGATTCACACAGACAGGCATAACTTCTACTTGGCTCGTGGCACATACCTTATTAGAGCTATTGTTCTGCTTGGGCTTTGGTCCTGCCAAGGAGCAGCAATTTGCCTCATGGTATTCTCATCTGTTCCTTGTTTCCCTTTCATATGGCACCTAATCCGCAGAGGCTATCCTGTTATTGGCATTCAGCATGATCACTGTCAGCCCCAGTGTTAGGGGGAATTGCTGATACGCAGCCCTTGGCATTCATTTGTAAGCAGATGATTACAGGACATTGTTTTCAAAATGGGGAGAAAATAATTAGCAGGAGAAGAGGTGGAGGTACGTGGGAGATGATGCTCTCCAGGTCTGCTTCTGGCTCTTATTGATAGATTAGAGAGGATTATCTTAGAGAAGTGCAATGGTAGGAGTTCAGGGCTTTTCCTTTGCGGTCCTGTTTCTATCAGGGTGATTTTGGGTACCTGGGGAGCTGCCCAGCAGGTGAGTTCCTGGGGTTTGCACAGGGCCATGTGCTGACTTTGCTGCCGGGGATGTCTGAAGAAGCTGGAGCCAGGCTTTGCATGATGCTGGTTATGTTTTGGTTTAGTATTAACTCTGTATTGGCTCTTGGCTGACTGGGGTTGATTTTTGGCTTAATTGTTTTCCTGCTTTGGACATATGGAAAACAGAAATTGTGGGGGAGGGGATGATTTATGAGCAGCACTAAATAAAATTGAGAGGTTGATAACTTCAATTCTGTATTGATTTCTTTTTCGGTAAAAGTTTTGGGTGGAGGGAGGCAGGGCTGTGACCAGCAGACAGAAGGGGGAAGAGGAAATGCTTTCAGAGAGCTCAATTTGCTGAGCTTTGTCTTAAAAGCACGTCTGGCTGAAGCGCCGTGAAAAGCCATGCTGACCTACATCCTTAGGAGACAGATTTCACCGCTTAACTCACTAAGGCCAATGCCATCCTCCAGTGCTATTTGTCAGGCTGTTTCTGATGGCTCTTTCTCATCTTCTCCTGTCTGTCGTTGATGTCCTGGCATTCCTGCCTCGTGACTCCTATAGCCAACCCACCAGAACCTGTCGTGTCACAGTGAGTTGTGATGGTATGCTTCTTTTATGCTTCTTTTGAAGGCTGTAGCTTTTTTGTTTTTTCTTTAAAGACAGTCTAGCAACTGTAATGCCAAACCACCCACACTAGGAGACAACATATGGCAGCTCCCGTGAATTAGCATGCGGCTAAGTAACACATCACCTGGTGTTTTCACAAAGGCTCCAGCCCTGGTAGCTGGGTGTGGAGGTTCTGGCCACACGTCCACCTCCCCACAGGGCACTAAGCACAGCCTTGCAGGCTGTTATGAGTTACGTTTTAAGGCTGATTCGCTTTTGTAAAAAGATGTAGGTAGGATAATGGCTGGTTTGTTCTTACATGCATGCATCAGCTATACGTGCAGTCTGAGATTTACAGGTGTGCGTCTGGGCCTGTCTGCTTCCCCCTCCTTCCTTCTGCAGGAATCACCTGCCTACAAATAACCTGTCCGTGCTGCTTTACATGATTGCAAACAGTTCTGCTTCAAACTTGATAGACCAAATAGCATTCCCAGGAAAGCAGAGCGGCTCGGAGTCTCAGACCTGTGTTCCCTGCATGTGCAGAACACAGCCGAGTGGAACAGACAGGATTCAGGGAAGGAGAGCGTGAGACCTGTTCTCTGCCTCACAGTTATTTGTATACGAGACTGGATTAATTTCCAGAGTGCTGAGGTGACTTCATGAATCCTAGAAGCTGTTTTGTCTGTTCAACTTGTGAATAAAAGAGACGGGAGAGAAATTCCTGCTGTAAACAATAGCAAAATGTCAGGAGCGAGACATTGTGGGGGAAAAAAAATCCTGTATTGTTTTGTCAATAAATTATTCTTTCTCCTACATAGATCACAGAAATGGGACCTTACCCTGGAAACAGCAATATTTGATACCCCAGGCAGCTTATTCTCAGCTCACACTTCACTGAATACTGATCGATTATCCGCGGCTTAACCAAGCCTTCTCATTTCCTGCCTGCCATTACTGCGCTCAATCAAGCCGACGTGCTTTGTGGCCTGCCTTGTGCACAGAGATAAGCCATCAAGGCATGTTTCTATTAGAAAAGCTCTTGTAGATGGAATAGTCATTAGGTAACACTCAGGGGTTTAAAGGTTGCGGGGCTTTGTGTTGGTTCAGGTTAAGAGGGCAGGAACGGAGCAGGGCTGCTTTCTGGGGTCCCCGTGTTTGGGGGATGGAGGAGCGTGTTGCCATGCTTAGTGCTCCTATTCAGCATTTGTTTCTTGCAGCATGGTGGCAGCTCTCACTTTCTGACATTTCTACTGTGCTTAGAAGAAGTAATTGAGGTAGCTGTTAATGTGCACGCATCTAAATTAAATAATCAAGCTGCAAAAATAACATTCATCTGTAGTAATGACCTTTGTATTTCCAAGCTGAATTTCCTTGGCTTACAAACAGCTGTTCAGGTTTCTTATTATTTAATTAGAAAGCAGCCTAGAAGAAGATATCCTGATAACGTGGCGTTACACAGGCTGTGGCAAAGTGGGAAGGAAAGGCACCCTAGCTGTATTTCTGTAGCTCCTCACTGCCCAGCATTCTCATCTCTGTTCCCTCGCTCTCTTTGCCCAGGCGATCTGACACAACTGCTGATCCCCACCACGCAGCCTCCTCCTGAAAATTAATAAATGTCAGAATTGAGGGAGTGTTGAAATACTTGTATAGCAGGAGCAGAAATGCAGGCGGTGATTCAGCAGGGACGGCTGCATGGGTCGATAAGTGGAGGAAGTCAAATTACACTGGGATTGGAGCAGGCCAGTGCTGCGTCTTGGGGCGTAACTAGAGCTGTTTGCATGGAGGAAAATAGTTTTCTGGGAGGGCAAACACTGTCCCAAAGGGAGCGAGTTAACCTGCAGCGTTAAAAATGAATTAAATTGTTCATTTCGGCTGGTTTTGAATGGGGGTTCTATGAGAGCTTCTATGCTACAATGCATGAGACTTTTATTTTGATCAGTGAAGTTGCTGTTAAAATATTTAACATCTATTACAATAACATGAAGACCCTTGGTAGCTTAGAATTAATCCTGGTTGGTTTTTTTTTTTTCCTGTGTTAAAATATCGTTGTTGAAAACACGTTTGAAGGGAAAGATGTTCTTTTCCGTGTTTCCATTTTGCTGTTTGTTTCTTTGAAATAGCTCCTGCTCACCGGCCCCAGCGCGCCCATCTGTCAGCTCCAGCATTTGGTGCATTGCTTCCAAAGCTAGTTGTGATTGAGCGTGGTAGCTAAATAGGGCAAGTAATGAAGGATGCTGCTCAAATCCCTCCGAGAGAATCTGCAGGACATCTGCGACCGTTTGCACGCTTTGGTTACTCATAACGCCGGGGAGAGGACATGAAATCTCTTCAGATGTGAACTGCAATGTGTCAGAGCTCTGTTTTGAAGTGTTTTATAAGAAAACCGGCACCTTGGAGGTGTTGCAAATGCTGTGGAAATCAGTACGTGTGTGGTTTTAAAGGGGACCTGTAAGATTTTGTTCCACTCCACGCCCTTAAAGGAGGCCTTGATTTGTAAATGGTTGAGCAGATGTTTGTGCACAGGGATGCCTTAATCCATTTACACATTTGCCTTGATCTTGTTGGATGTCCAGAACTGCTTCATACTTAAAACAGAAAAACGGAGGTGGGAGGGAAGGGAAAAAGGCCCAAAGCAACAGCAATAGAACCCCAGGTGAGCTCTTGTGGAGAACTGCAGCAATGGACACCATTTTCACTTAGGTAGGAGTTCTGTAGCACCAGGAATCTATTTTAGGCTGAAAGAGACACCAGAAAGCTCTTGCTGTTTGTGGTTTCTGCTGTTCCGGATTTGACGTGCAGCTATCTGCAGTCTCTGTGTTACCAATGCCATTACACACCAACAGTCACACTTGGTGAGCGATGGCCTGCCTGCTCCTTTGTGTGCACATCCTTGTGAAGTAACCAGCCTGACACCTCAGGGCAGCGCCCACAGACCTCTGTGTGCTGAGGGAGGCTCAGGTTGTGGGTTTAAGAAGGCAAAACGATGCTTGTTGGCTAGGAGAGAACCCAGCAAAACTGCATTTTGTAGTCTTCCTTTGTCATGGTTGCATATGCACAGGTGTTTGGGTCTCCTTTGCAGTGCTTCCCAGTGCCTGCTGGTGAAAGGCAATGGGCTGTAGTGGGGTGAATGGAAGCTTGGGGTCCTTCTGCTCAGTGTAAGCTGTCCCTGCCTACCCTGCTCCGTTCAGCCTTGGTGTGCAGCACCATTTCTGCCTTCCAGACTTTGCCTGTTTGATTTCTTCCGTGCATTTTTGTCTTTGCCTGCAAGTGTGCTGTTAAACACCCAGAAGTAAGTTCGGGTTTCCTCGGTGCATCTGGTGTGATCCGTTTTTGTGCACAAAAGCACATGTGCTGGAGCAATGCACTTTTGTCTGGCACAATGCTGCCACTAGCAGTTCTTGTGTGGCATTACATGTGTTTTTAATGAAAGGCTTCGAGGAATGTGGATGTAGCGGAAAGATTTTCGTGTTGTTTATCGAGCGTAATTGGTGGAAATTATTGCACTAACGAGGCTGATGTGGACAGGACTGACAGTAAGAGCTTTCTGGCCCAGTAACCTATTAGCAAACCATTAAATGGAGAGGTAGGGGTGAGAACAGAGTGATGCAGAGAGCTGTGGCCCAGAGCCCAGTGGTGGTACAGCTGCCTCCTTTCCTTTGGGGATTCTCCTTTCCCTTTAGGCCTCCCTCCGACTCATTGGGTGTTTGGGATTAGCAGGAAGAAGTGACTACCAGGGGCATCAGAGATGAACTGAAGCTGTCATAACTGGATTTAAACATTCCTTTAAAGTGGTACTTAGGCTTGGTTCCTCCTAAGAACAACGAACTGATAGCTGGTTGCTCAAAAGCAGAAGGTGCTCCTGGGGAAGATATGATTTTACGTTACAGGGACTCGGAGCCTGTAATTACTGGGGTTGAAGTACAGCATCCTGTTTCCTGTTCGTTGGTGTCTGAGAGTGTAATAAGGAACTTTTACGATGGTGTCTGAAACCATCTGTCCTCAGTGTCTGTTGGTTGCAGCTGTAAAGCATGGTGTCATTGAATTGTGCTGTATGTCGGGCTGGTTGGTAGGAACAAGCAGACTGGGATTGTGCTGTGTGAGGCCACACGTTCCAGCCTTTTTTCTGCTCCCTTCCTTTTCTTGTTTAGTTTTTGTGAATGTATCCGTTGTATTTCTGGTGTGATGCAGAGATACAGCTGCGTGAGAATGGAGTAGGTTCCTGTCTTCTGAAATTCAGTCTGTCATTAGCACGTTGCCCTTGTTTCCTGGCCATAGAAATCTGCTTTCCTCCCTGTTGAGCCTCACCTCAGACTTTCTTCAGTGTGAAAAGAAATGTTGTACTTTGGAAGACTGTCTCAGATGCAGCCTGATTTCCTTTTTAGTAATGCCTTTAGACCTTCTTTTTCAGAGTAAACGGGACCATCTCCTTATGAATGTCAAATGGTACTATCGCCAGTCTGAAGTCCCAGATTCAGTCTATCAGCATTTGGTTCAGGACAGACACAACGAGAATGGTAAGTTAGGCTCTCTAGAGCAAGGCCTTTACTTGTTCTCTGAATTTTAACAGTCTGAAAAGCAGGGATGCTTTTGCATATGGATGTGAAGCAAAGACTGCTGTGAGGACAAGGCATTAGAAGATGGGTGGTGGCGTTTACTTGCCTTGTTTGTTCCAACCAATGTAAGTCCTGTAATCATAGCTATAGTGGGATGTGTTTCACATTCACTTAAATTGTATGGTCCTATGCTAAAGTCTTAGAGAATAGAAAACAAAAATAGCATTGGATCCCTTATAGCACCTTAGCTGAGTTTCCTCCTTTTCTCTCTGCAAAAACAATTGTGTTCTTTGGTTTAATAGCAGCAGGGGAGGAAACTTAAGTACATATTCCAGCGTCATTTATCTCTTGCCTCTAGGGGAGACATAACATTTCTACTGTAATTGGTGAATTTCCTTGAGGCAACAGTTAAGGTTCTGAAGATACTCTTAGGTGAATAGTGATGACAAAATTGATGCTTAAAATGTGCAACACAGCATCTTTTTGCTACGTGACAATATAAAACTGAGCATATCTTTTCCTTTTCTGGAAGCATTAAGGATATTTGGCCTGGGCTTTAAGCAAAAGCTGCAGGAACCTAACTCACTAATTTCTTTAAAACTTTATACATGGGGGTTATAAACATACTGTCAAAAAGTGAACATAACTTCCCTTCAACGGTTCAGATACAGCAGGAATTGGCTTGCAAAAATGGGTACCACGTTATTTCCCTGCCTTGCAGGCCACGTAGAGCAATTTGAGCGTTTGCCATCGTAACACTGAGAGTTCTGTCTGAGAAGCATCTTCTGACCTTGAGCTGTGAGAAACACCTGCAAGATGATAAAGGTGGATGCTTTCAGTTTGTAGCTGATGTGTTGAGGTTTCTTGTTTTTGTTTTCTGGCAGACTCTGGACGAGAGCTTGTTATTACAGACCCAGTTATCAAGAACCGAGAGCTCTTCATTTCAGACTACGTTGACACTTACCACGCTGCTGCCCTCAGGTAAGCTGCAGAGGAGTGGTGCAGCATCTCTGAGCTGGATGAGAAAAACCTTACTGAGAGAGAGGTGCCTTTCCTGGTTTGGTTGGGGATCATTAGCATACTGCTCAGCTTTCTCCTCATCTCCTGCAGTAATTAACTTGTGTTATCTGTTCTCGTTCAAGAAGGAGCTGTAATTCTACAATCTCATTTTAATCCCAGTTAATCAATGTTGCTCAGAAGATATTGTTTCCCATCATTGCAAATTTAGATTATTGCCAGCTCCTGCAGAAATACTACCCTTCCCTCCTCCGTGTTTGATTTCACCATTAACAATAGCGTCTCTTTGGAAAGTGACTGTTAGCATGCAGCCCTGATAAATTGCATTAAAGACTTTTGCTCTGAGGCGCTTGTCATTGTCGAAGCTCAGCTGAGAGCTCCATTAAAAGCTGGCTGCACAGACAGGAGGTAATGGGCTCCTGCATTGTTCCCTGCATGCTCCCCTTCCCAGGGGGTTGCTGCCCTCTTTGCCCACTGAGAGCCGAACTGAAGTTCCTGACCTTTGGCTGAGCAGAGGGATGCACCATTACTTAATGTTTCCAAATAGGAATCATGAGGCATTATTTTTAGCAGATTTTCAACGTGTCAAACGTGCATGGATATTGTCAGAATGCAAATTGAATAATCTCTCTGATAATAATGCTCAGATGGTGTTTCACCAGGACCATCTGGAGACATTTTCTTTGTTCAGAGTCACTTTGCTGAAGCTGCTAAAAGACAGACTTGCAGCAAATTCTGTTACAAGGGTGGGAAGAAATATTTGATTTGCATATTAGAAGATGTTTGATAAACTTGAAACATTCCAGTGATGTGCTGTAATCCTGTGTGATGCCACAGCACAGTCCTTGTGTTGCGGAATGCAGCCATCCTGTGTTAAATCAGTGGGCTTGGAAAGGAGTTAGCAGGAGGTGGGCTGGCCTGAAGGAACCAGCCTTGGGAATCTGGTTGTCATTTAAATATGGAGAGACTGAGCTGTGCGTGGGGAATTTCCATGGGGATATTCTAGCTTCAGTTCTATGTTCCTGCTGTTTTCTTGCTTAAAAAGAAAGGTACAAGATGGGGTGTTTGTATACCAGGAAAACTTAGAAAATAACCTTTTCTTCTTCCTTTCTGAAAACAGTGAAGGATGCTCTTGTGCATTTTCCATTCTTTTGTTATTTTTACATGGCTTGTAGGTGGCATCATGTACCTCTGCAGGATAAAGATTTACTTCTGTTGATTTTATTTAGCAATTCTAACTGATGCTTGTAAGTAAGTTTTAGTGTACAAGGCACATGAGGGTAATTGCACCCGGGGCTCTTACAGTTGGAGAGCATACAGCAGCAGAATGCATTGGGATGCCTGAAAGAGAGGTTAACTTGAAATCCAAGTTTATTTTCTATGAAATTAGATTATTTCTGTGCTCTATGCAAACAAATGGATCTGGTCGCACAGTGAGTTGATGACAAACTAGGAAATAAAACCATTGACTAACTTCCAGTCTTCTGCTCTGACTAGCAGGAAGACAGAGCTAGAGGATGCTCGTGGATCCCCTCTAGTATTGTGTAGTGCTACTTCTCTGCAGTACTGTGTCTTGCTTTCCTGAAGGTAGATAATAGAGGCTTATTTGGCCAACAGTTATTATTGACTGTCAGACAAATTATTGGGAGGAAACTTAAACTTTTCCTTTCATGTGAAATACCAAAAGAAATATCCCTTACTAGGAGCAAACTGGGGAACTAAATTCAGGCATGGAGGATAAAATAAAGGCTAGTGAGCAAGTTTGGTTTTCATTGTTGCCCTGTGGGAGATCTCCATTATGGACCCCGTTAACATTCCATTACAGCATGGCAGGACACATGCAGCATTCACTGTTGCTTTGCCCTTTGCCAGAAAGGTAATTGGCTGAGAATTATAGGCCATCACAGGGACAGTGGTGTGCAGCCCCAGCTCTCAGGATAGCCATGTGGATTCTGTCCTGCT
Source organism: Chrysolophus pictus (assembly GCA_037305975.1). Taxonomy (NCBI): domain Eukaryota; kingdom Metazoa; phylum Chordata; class Aves; order Galliformes; family Phasianidae; genus Chrysolophus; species Chrysolophus pictus. The sequence continues at coordinate 3,118,906 of CM074596.1, read as the reverse complement.
CACCTTGCTGGTCCTCCTGGTGTTTTTCTCTCCCTTTCAGTACTTGAGGTTGTGTGGGAGAGTTTGTTATGAAGCAGTTTGCTGTTCTTGCTGTTGTGTGGTTTGTTTTCTGTACTTGAAAGGATCGAATCAATTTTGAAGTTGTCTGAAAATGTTCTGAACTGGAAGCTTGTGTGGCTTTCTAAATAAAAACCCAACTTCCCAAGCCAAAGTTCCCTGCCATCATGGGCAGTAGAACTTTAGAAGCTTTCTAAAAGACTTAATTGTAAGAAGAAAAAAGCTATACGAGGACTGCATAAACCTTAAAGAGAAGGCATTTTCATGATTGTGTTGCAAGGGCAGGCACTGTTAGTTTCTCTACCAGGTGGAGGTGGGACTCTTCAGGAGCCTGTTGGCTGAATGGGAGTTAATGAGTGTTTGTGCTGTGTGGTCTGACATGCTGTGTCTTCCATTGCCACCACGGGATGGAACTGCATGGGTCTTGTTAAAACGGGCTTGTATGTGGATTTTGCATATGAGAACTGTGACTCATGCACAGATTACCATGGTGTTTAATTAAAATAACTTATTTACAACAGAGCTCTAATACCATCTTCCCTCTTTCTTTCAGGGGAAAGTGTAACATCTCCCATTTCTCTGACATTTTTGCTGCTAGAGAGTTTAAAGCGAGAGTGGATTCATTTTTCTACATACTGGGCTATAATCCAGAGACGAGGTAAGAGAAGTGACTTTTCAAGGCAACCTTTACCACAGATTTGAGCCTGCAGGAACAGGAAACCTTTCAAAGGGGAGAAAAGCTGAAATCAAGCAGGATGCTGATAGGAAAGTGGGGTAGAGGGAATGTGAAGGAGAAGCTGCCTGTTCCTGCTGGAGGGGTGTCTCTGTTTTTTTATACGTGTATAATTTAATATATATATATATATAAAAAATTTATATGTACATATGTGTGTGTATATATAAATATTGCCTGATAAATGCTTAAATACCCAATTTAGATCTGTGGATTTATTTTTAGAGGGTACAAGCAGTAGCAGGAATTGTTAGGTATCTTGTTGAGTAAGTGCACATTGTGCAAAATGCTTGTAAGATACATACGCGTCTTCTAGTAAGCAGTGCTGAAGCTTTCACTTCTAGGAAATCAGACTGAGAGTTTTTAAATGTGGAAGATGTGCATTCATATGTAATTGCCCCTGTAGGATTCCTTACCAGTAGCTACTTGATGCTTTGCTGGCCTTGAGTGTAGTTGAGATAGGGAACTTTTCTAGCAATTAAAGCCTATATGAAGGAGGTGTGTTCAGCACACTCTTCTGGTCCATGGAGTCCTTGGAATCTTGCTGGGTGTTGTCTGAGCTGCCTTTATCAGCTAGGTTCACACCTTCGTTACTCTCAAGTTCAGATGCTTAGCTCATTTTCACCTGCTTAGTTCTGTAACTCAGAGCAGCCTTACAAGCCCTATCCTAAGGAGTTTGCTATCTAGGGGCATTTTCTGTGAGTGCTTGCCTGTAAGATTGATGGAGGTTGGTGAAGGGCTGTGCTGGCTGAATGTAGTATAGTTTCAACACAGAAAACACAGTTACCTTGTGGACCTCTATTTCTAGTGATATCGTCAAGAACAACAGTTCTTTAATTAGATAGGCATGCAAGCAATAAATAACTGCATTGTTACATTGTAGATGAACAATTTTTAATGGAATGTAAATCCTCTTGCTCCAAGGCATAGCCTGCCACTAACTGCTTGCAGTTGTGAAGAAACTATGTGTGTTATTACATAATTGCTTATTTCTGAGGTTTCCTGTACCTTACTCTGAAGTGTCTTAAGCTGTCGGTATGTCTGAGGCAGGATATTGGATTAAGTACAATCCTTGAATTGATTCAGCCTATGTTGATAGGAAGTTTTGTCAGTATAGGTCCCTAGGAGGCAATCTTGCTAGTGTGTGCTGCTGAGCTCCGGGGAGAAAAAAGCACATCAAGTCCATTCATATCTTACAATGTATTCTGTTAAATTGCTTTTCTTAATGCTACTTGTGTGTTTTCTTGGAGAAGTCCAAAAAGACCAAGTTTGTTGTGGTACATCTCTGATGCTGAGCGTCACGCTTGACCCCTGTTTTAACTTCATCACTTTTCAGTGCGTTTTGATTTTGAGGTAGAGAACAGTAAATGAACTACTTGTACTGGTGTTGGAGTTTGCTGCTTAATAATTGCAAAATGCCATTTGTGCCAGAGCTGTCAGGCAGTTCTAAACTCATTTTATGTGGAAATAGCTGTTAATTCTTCTGAGTATTTCTACATAGAGAATGTCTGAGATCAATGAAGTGACAAAGCACTGCACTTCGTGCCCAGCTGATTACTCAGAGCAGCCAGCTCTCAGTGCCTTTTCTTTGATGGCAGCCATGCCTTATTAAGCTTGTTTTGTTTTGGGCTCGGGATGTTCAGAGTAAGGCCTGAGCTTGGGCTGCTTTGGCCCATGTTGAACTGTTTGCTACTGCATTACAATATGTGCTGCTTTACCTTCTTCTAGCTGTATTTGGCTCTTGGAAGTGGAAGTATCCTACCATGACAACAAAACTTTGTCTTGAACTTGATCTGACTTTCTCCTCTGGTGTTTTATGTCACGTGGTAAACATGGAAGACTTTTTTTTTGTGGCTTGGAGCGTGGATGTGTTACAGGTACAGCTCAGGATGTGGCCATGAATCCCTGCCAGCTGGACTGCAGCACTGTGGGATGGGGTACATCCTCAGCCCAAGCTGCTTTGAGTTTGGATTGCATGACAAAGTTGTATTTCCCTTTGAGTGCCTTCAGCTTGTATTCCACATAAGGTGCTGATGTTTCTGTCAGGCCTCTTGGTGTGTTGGGAATGCAGCTACTTTCAGTGCTTTGGTGTGCTAACAGCTGTCCCAAGGCCTGGATGTGAAGGAAGCCCTGTGTTCTGTGGGTAACTTTTCTTCACAGGCAATGGGGAGCTGGTTTTGTGCTATGGATTTTGGTGAAAGGTTGCACTCTTCAGTAATCCTCACGTCGGTTCAGTAGTTGGATATAAAAGTCAAAATGAGTGTTGACACCTCGAGCTGAGTGTTAATCAGCTTGCAGGCAGGTGTGAGCTGTGTTCATGGCTCTCCATTGTGGAATATCTCCTCTGAAGGGGCGGCCAGCTGGGAAAGAATGTTCTTTTTACACTCGGTGCTTTAAAATAATTTGTTTGCTAGACAAGGGGGATATTAGAGAAGGGAGCTGAGTGAGAGGACCTATAAATCTGATTACTTCCTTCCTTGTCTGCAAGGAGAATTCTATTAGAAGGCTGAATCAAGTTTTTGTTCCTTCTCAATGGGAAACACAGCAGATGGAACACAAGTTTCAGGCCTAGGAACAGATAAGAAAAGTGTGTCTTAAGAAGCCAGTATGAAGTTGTGTGCAAGTGGGGTTTACTGAACGCCCTCCTTTAGAAAATAATTGAAGTTCGAGAAGAAATTTACATCTACAACCAAAATGTGAACAGACTAAAAAGGAATAGGGAGCTCTTGTGTTTCCATTCCTTTGTCTGGTTACATTTCAGCAGTCAGAATATTCTGGTTCTGTGCATATTGTGGTGCCTAGGGCAGTGAGGGAGGGTGAGACAGTCACACCTATCCATCCTTATGTCTCAGTGCAGGGCCTTGAAATGAGTTCCAATTATGCTTGCACTTAGTAGTGCATTATGACAGTTTGTGTCATGGTTTGTTTAAATAAGACGATTTCTGCAGCATATATTAAGTGCAATTTAGAAATAGAAAAGAGCTTAGCAATGTTAAATACCATCGGGAGGGTATCTAAAATGAAGGTCTGTGTGTATGGTGTGCTCACAGGGCAGGAAGCAGGAGGTGCTGAGCTCCTGTGCCCTGTGGTCATTGTGCCTGCTGGCTCACAGCACCTACTGATGGCCTGTGCTGCATTTGGTTCCTTGTGTCTGGGAGGTTATCTCCGGGTGAAATAATGGCAGACAGCTTTTTCTCAAGTACACGTTGTCAACTCAAGCGCAATAAAGCAATCCAGAATGAGAAGAAATGAATCCAGAAGTGTCTTTCAGTTGTTGTTGAAGTGGAGGTTAGGTACTTCTGTGCTCCTAAATCTTCTGACTTAGAAGCGCTCTGCTGGTAGGGGCTGTGCAAGAATGTGTGGGGTAGTTATGTTGTTCTTGTTGGGTGGGGAAATGTGGTCAGTCTGCCTGTGAGTTTGCTGCCTTCCTCCTTTTTGGCAGAGCCTATGTTTGATCCAAGTCCATCTTTCATATACTCCAGGATTCAGATCCTTGGGCAGATGACTAAGCTCAGGGAGGGTCCCGCAGGTCCTGTAGGCGCATGGTAGCTAACACTTGGTTTGCTTGGATTGGTTCTGCATCCCCAGGATGGGGCAGGGGCATGGGGTGGGCAGCAGGAAGCCTTGGGGTGGCAGTAGGGTGGGAAGACCCACAGGTGTATCCACCTGGGAGAGGAAATCTGCGATTGTTCTTTGTGCTTGGCTTTGCTTGGTCTGAGTTGTTTTGTTTCTGAAGTTTGTAATCACCAAACTTTTTGTCCCTTTGTAGTCTGGAAGTAAACTCAAGCATCTGGTCTGAAATGGAGGCAGGGATTCTCATGAAAACATTTTATGCCATGGGGGAGAGGGGTACGATTAATTTCTTGCACGTACGTAGCTAAGAATGCTGCTCGTAATCATTCTGATGAGCAGGAATGGAAGCATGCAGGAGGAAGAGTCAGCAGACAGCCAGGCTGGGCAGCTCCTGGGGTCATGGCATGGCTGTGCTGCTGGCAGTGCTGCTCCCAGGCTGTCACAGCTGCAGGGACAGGGAGAGAGCGAAGGCAGAACGAAGGGAAACAAGGGTAGGACGAGAGAGAGCGAAGGGGAATCAGTGCGCTGCCACATTTACGCTGTGTGTCACGATGTGAAGCTTCTGTCACTCATATCTCCAAAAGCCTTTAAGCTTTTTAACCGCTGCTATTTTTCAAAAGCCAATCACGAACTCGATTTATTAAAAAAAAAATAATAAAAAAAAAAAAAGCTCTTGAGGCGCGTCTCAGGCTCAGCGCGTTGGCTGTCCCAGAGCCCCTGGCGAAGGCCCCACTTCCCTGCACACTAGCTTGGCTGGCGGAGCTGCAGCCTTCTCCTGCTGTATGCACGGCAGCAGCGGGCTGAGATTGATTGCGTGGGGAGCGGCGTGCGGCCGAGGGAGGGTCACAGCACATGCTCAGTGCCGGCAGTCCGAGGGCGAAGTTTCTGCGTTCTGCGTGCAGGCTTAGGTCATAGCACAAGCTCAGTGAAAGCTCGCTGAGGTCTCTCAGCCTGCATGTGCCTCCATTTTGAGTTGGTAGAGTGGAAAAGGCAGAGTTTGAGCTGTTAAGTAGGAGGTTCAGGAATACATCTAAACCCACCAGAGCCTGTCATAGTCATGGATGATCCATTCAGCCCCTGCAGGTAGGCTGCATCGCTCTGGCCTCCCCTAAGCAATGCTGATTTTTGCTGTTATTTGTGACTTCTGCAATGTTTATGAAATCATGTCCTTCTTATTGCATGCTCCTCAGAAGCTTGTAATCCCACCAGCTTTGCTGCACAGCTCTGCATGAGGGCACGGAGCAGGGGATCTGCTGGCGCAGGGGTGCATGTAGCGAAATGCTGGAGCTGTCTGCGCTGACGTCTTCCCCCCCCCCCCCCCCTTTTTCCATTTTCCCCCCCCTTCCCTCCGTGGTGCACTTTGCATTTTGGCTGTGCTGTCTGCATGCCAGCTTCGTGGCATCTATGCTGGGAGCTGCCCAAAAAGGGATGCCCGGGGCCTGCAGCATTCCGGGGGGTGTCGGCCCTGCAGCCATCCTGCTGCCGCTGTTCCTCGGGGGATCAGAAATCCCAGCAGCAGCGTGGTTCTGCTCACCTGTCAGCCGCATGCAAATAACACCTGTGCATCCTAAATGTGGTGATGCTGTATGCAGTGAGGTGCTTGGCGTGTGGCAGCTGGGCAAGCTGCAGCCTTAGAGGGCTAGTTGAATTTGTAGCCTTCTGATTAAAGGAGAGGACTCTGGCTCTGTATGTGCAATGATAACGTGCCTGCAGCTGGCTGTGAGGTTTGTGTGGGGCCAGACACAGCCACAGCAACTTGTTGCTGCTAAATGGGATGTGGTCTGAGAGGCTCAGGTGAGCTGGGAGCAAGCTCAGCTCTGCAGCAGGTGCAAGCAGGAGGGCTGGGGTAGGGAGAGCAGGGAGTGCTGTGATGTCGAGCTGCAGGCTGACCTGTCACTGCTCCACCTGTAGTCACTGCTGGACTGCCTGCCTTGTGTTGGAGGGCAGGCGGTGACTGATGAGCAGGACTGCGAGGTTTCACCTGCACTGGTGCTCCGTATGCTGCCTGGAATAACATTCCTTTCTCTTTTTGCACCTATGGAGTGCAGAAATCAAGAGTGCTTCACACGATGTGGATCACTGCTGATTTGTTACTGGCTGAAGCAGAGCTGTGCTAATAATTATAGAAATGATGTTCCCCTAAACTTCAGCCTGACTGAATTGCTGCAGAGTTGTGTTGCCTCCGTATGCCTGGGAAGCATTCTTATTCCTAATAAAGGAGCCGCTCAAATACATCCAGAAACACAACGCTGCTCTGCAGCTGCACAGGGATGTGGCATCTTGTGTCCTTACGTTTCATTTTTGTGTTCTCTTGTGAGCAGAAGGGAAATATGCAAGGGGTGGGGGTTACCAAGTGGTCTGCTTAGCGCTGCTCATCAGTGAGTGCATGCTCGTGCATTTAAAAAGGATTGGAAGAAAAATGCCACTTCTAACTTGAAACGAGAATTTGGTCCTGCTTATTTTTACAGGTTGGAGGTTAAGTTAGAATAGCACAGGTGGACAAAGATGAAAGCACCTCCAGGCTGTTACAAAACCAAATCTGTTTGTCAAGTTCGAATATGGCATTGGGCAAAGCGAGCGCTGCTGGAATAATCTGCCAAATAAGGCATTCTTTGCTTAATTGCAGACACATGGGAACTCGTGGGCATGACCTGGTGGTGTCAGCTCCACCAGCTCCCTGCTGAACCGTGCCTCTGGTGTCAGAGCACCTGAGGTTTGCACAGCCTGCCTGCTCTGGGCTGCCAGTGGTGCTGGCTGTGCTGCAGAGGCCCTCTGTCCTGGCTCAGAGTCCCCCTAATCCCCCCGTGCTGCCAGCAGAGCCTGATGGTGGAGGTGTGCTGGAAGCTGCAGCTCCTTAGGGCTGTCTGAGGTTGCCCATTTTTTTGGGGTTGCTGCTCGTATTGCTTTTTTTCAGGTGAAGGAATGCTGACCGAGTTCTTGATAGTCCTATTCTTTTTTTAAATTATTATTTTTAGGCTTTATTTCTGGCTCTTTCAAAACTCTTCATCAGTATGATTACCTCTTCCTCCCGCCTTCCAGCTCTCTAGGCTGTGATTTGTTTTAATTAGAGCTTTGTATTCCCAACCAGTATGGTAGAATAAGGGGTTTCCACCAACTAATTTTTTTGGCCTTTTGATCAAAGCACTGCTGTCTTTATTTGGAAGTAAAGAGGTGATCAGTGGAGGCTGCAAGCACAGCATTACCCATGCAGGTGATTCCTCTATGGAGGGAGTGCTGGTTTCCTCCCAAGGACTTGCTCTTGGCCTGGCTGTGCCATGATTGCTTCCATCCTGCCTTTTTGCATGAAGATGGTACTTCTAAGGACCGTGTAACCTTAATTCTCAAGGAGAAACCTGATACTGCAATAGCATTGTGAAAAAGCTTTCCCTGTCGGACTCAAACATCTGCAGCCACTTCCTTCCCCAGAGAGCAGCAGGAAGCACAGCCCTCTGCTTCCCCCAGGCTCTCCCTCTGCAGTCAGCAGGCAGGTCTGAGCTCGTGCAGGAGATGCAAACGTTGGTGCAGGCATATTCATTTCTGCTTCGGATTGAGCAATCACCAGAGGCGTTCCCATAAGAGTTGGTTTGGCTGAAACACAGGTCTGATTATTTTTTTTTCAGTTGGAACAGAAAATTGCTTATGCAACTTTTTATTATAACGCGCTCTGCTACAAAGCAGAGTTCTAAAGCAGAGTTCTAAAGTAAACTTGACTTCCCATGGCTGAGCACTAGCAAGAGTATTTTCTGAGCATTATGGGACTCCTAGAAAAATGTGGCTTCAAACAAACCCTGTGTTAAGACGGGCTGGACACATGAAGTTATGCAACTCGACGTGAAATTTCTGATGGTAGGAAATAACTGAATTTCTGATGGTAGGAAATACTTGTAGAAAGAAGCTAGCAAGCTGTAGTTCAGTCTCCCAGCAGATGTCTGGAGAAGGCAGCAGGGCTGTGACATGGGACAGAGCTGTGCTGGAGGCTGCCTGCTTTGCAGCACTGCTGACATCCCACGAGTGCTGGTGCTGCAGAGCAGCAGTGCCTGTGCATTCTGCACCATTAATGCACAGCAGGCAGAGACTGGTGCTGCAGTGTGAGGCCTGGCTGTGCTGCACAGGGCAGTGTGAGGCAGAACATCCTGCCAGGTGAGGCTCTGGGGGGGATGCAGCCACACTTCAAGCCCTCATAACCTCATTCATGATCGCTATGGTTGGACTGCAGTCATTTTTTCATCCCTCTAAAGAGCGTTGGGGTGGGGAGAGCTGCTGCTGAGGCTGGTGGCACCCCTGGTTTTCCATCTTAAACTTCTTTTTCATTTTCTAGGTACTTTTGCATAAGTGATATGGACCTGTTGCAATAGGGAGTGGGTTTTAGAAAGTAGGTTTTGAAAACCCTTAGAGAGAGCCGTGCAGAAGATAAGAATAATGAATGCATTTAAATCTTCATTCTGAAGCATCCTTCTAGCATAATTACGGCGCACCTCAGTGCTTGGAATCAGAATGATTACACCAAGAATGGCACGGGACGCTGCTCCATCGCAGGGCAGAGCAGTGCAATTAGTGCATAGCACGTTCCTTGCTGTACTTTAGTGCTAAAAGGGAAAGCATGAAAGCAGCAGCAGTGCCGTTTCAAAGGCTCCCCTGGGTACATGTGACCCCTGACCTGGGAGGTCTGCTCCCTGCCTGCTGGCTCTCAGAAGCCGGGCTGCCCAACACAGAGCCCATGGGGCTGCGTTGAGGCACTGCCTTGTGCTCACATCAAGGGCAGCTCAAAGCTGGGGCTGTGCAGAGAAGTGCTGCGCACAAAAACCCACAGAAGCGTTTAGCTTCTGCCTCTGAACTCCGGGATTTTGCAGCAGATTTGCAGCATTCAATTCCGTACGGCTGTGGCAGTGCGGTTGGTGCTGCAGTGCCTGATCCTGAGCCATCCTCACTGCTGGCCTGGCTGCTCCCTGGCAGCTCAGCCCCACGGCTCACCATGCAGTGCTCCTTCATTGCGTGATGAAGGCAGGTGACCAAACAGGGGATAGGCGTGTTCCTTCATTGCAGGACCTGTTGTTGGCAGCCTTCCTCCTGTTCCTTTCTCATCTTCACCTCTGAACTGCTCTCTGCAGTGCTGCTCTCGGCCCCGACCCTCCAACCTCCCCCTTCCTTAGAACCACAGGGACGAAGCCTTTGGAGCTGACCCACCTCTCTGTGCTCTGCTGGGATCAATGGGTGCTGGTGCTGCCCTGCTCTGCTAGAGAGGTTTCTGCCTCTTTGATATTCCGTTGCAGGCTTCCATCTCTCCCTGACCAGCCCCTGTTTACTTTTCAGAATACAACGTTGCCATGGCAACAGGTTACTTTTCAAAGGGAACATCTTGTCATTATATTTAATCCACTGCAGCTGAAGAGGACTGAAATATTAAGTTGTTGTTGCTATGGATACTGCTTTGTTACATCAGTTTCTTTTGTGTCAGATTTCATATACCGTGTTGGGTCCTCTTTTTTTTCCTTCCCATAGAATAAACACGGAGCGCCTCGCCATTATTATTGTAATTGTGCTCCACCAATATAATTTGGCTTACAACTCTATGGTACGTTTTAGTTTCCATAGCAAGAATTTTTCTTTCCGTTTGCAAACCCATTCCTGGGGAGATGGAAACTGTCCGAAAGTATTGGACATGTTGTGTGTCCTTGGAGCAGGCAGCTCCCATGGTCTGACCACCCCCTGCCCAGCGCTCACTGTTCTGCACAGCCCTTACCTACCTGGGGTCCCCTTGGGGTGGGAATGCCATCAGCAGATGCTGAGTTGGATGGTGGAGGCACACAGGGCCATTTCTCCCCTGCCACGGTATTGTCACAGTTACAAGAATCACCCCATCCAAGATCTTGCTTTTATCTTTGCAGTTCCTTGTAGGGTGGTAGGGCATGTGCAGTCTTGATTCTGAGATGCTGTGTTATTAATATTCAGTGTCATGCAAATGGGGAGTTGGGGGAGAATTTGGAGTGCTGTTTTTTTTTTTTTTTTTTCCCCTACCTAAACCAAAAATTGTGAACTTTGCACAATTACGTTCTGTTTTTCAGCAGCCTTTGGCTTGGGTGAAGGATCGTAGCTGGCAGGAACTGCACAGACATGTCTCAAGCCTGACTTGCAGTGACTAGCAGAGATGTGTATGGCTTTAGAACCTGTGCTTGGAAGTAAAGCAAGAGCATCAGCATTTGTTGTTGCCTTTCGTGCCTTACAGGGAAGAACTCTGACACATTACAGCTGTAACAGTGCATATTTCATTTATAACTTGGTTGTAAATACAAGCCCTGCTCTCTGAGCTCAGTCATTTCTCCGCATCACCTGAAAACGAGGGGACGGTGTCAGATCACATCTCACAGAAGTATCCATTGGAGAAGGTTCTTTTCAGGAGCCTTCTGGCACGTGCTGCTGGGGAGCAGGTGGGTGTAGCAGGAAGGCAGCATCGTGCAGACACCAGAGCATGGGGCTGAGTGTTACAAAACCAGTTTCAATTCCTGCCTGACAGCTCCTCCTGTCACGTTCTCTTCGATAAGGTCCGTTCAGATGCACTGCTGTAGTTTCCCCACTTGGGAATAAGATCTCAGAGTGATCAGTGAGGTGAAGCTTAGTGCACGCTTTCATCTCAAAATGTCAAAATATGTTGCAGATGTTCATAAAGGCATGCAGATATCCATGTCAGAAAACCCTCTGGTTTTAACGTGTAGCAATGCTTGCTGCTGTGGGTGGTTAGCCTGGTGCAGGGCTGGCACTTTCTGGTTGTGGGTTTGAATTTCTGTGGTTTAAAATAAACCATTTCTCTTCATCGCTTCACATCACCACGAACGTAGCAGGGTGAATAAGAAATGCTGGTGGTGTGCTTTCCTGCTGTCTATATGGTAATAAAGGGCAGACTTCAGTGATAAAGTTCATCCTTGGTTCCCTGGTAATTCTGTACAAAACATAGGAGAAAAATGTGTTTTATTATTCTGAATGACAGAATAACTCTTGAATGGTTTTCCAGAGCTCATCTGGAATAGAAATTATTTTTTGCAGATTCTGCTAGCACAAAACTCCGCTCTTCAAACATGAATAACCCAAATTACTCCTTAACGGATTATTTAGAAAGAAAATGGCCATAAAGGTGTTCATAAGGAAGGCACCCATCCCTGTGTGCTTGTTGATAGCTTGTGCTTTGCATGTTGTCTGCGTTCGGATTTGGCATTGCAATGGGCAGTTCATGGGTTGTAGCTGTAGCAGAGGTGAGGTGCTGGCTGGGCACTGGGGCACTGGGAGGGCTTGTAGAGGCTCTCTGATATCAGTGTTATTTCTATATTGCATGGAAACGTCAGAAAAGGAGGAGATGTGTATTGCAGCATCACTGCCCGATGCTTTCCTGCTGCTGTGGTTTCACGTCGTGCTTGGGAGTTACCTCCATCCTGTCCTAACAGTTGGACTAAAAGTTCCAGATTTGTCCCGTTGCTGTTTGCCATTTGCAGTGAGGCCTGTCATGTCCCTGAGTATATCTTTTTTTTTTCTTTCTAAAGAATGTATTATTTTTGCTTCTTTTCCATTTGCATTGGAAGTACAATGACAGAAATGCAGGCCATTATCCCAGGTTTCATTAATCATAATTCTTTCTCATTACTGGTTTTTCTTTTTATATTAGGAGGCTAAACAGTACCCAAGGTGAAATCAGAGTTGGACCCAGTCATCAGGTAAGGGATTTTGTTTGTACTTGAATAGCTGCAGGACATGCTGCTAGGCACTCACCCTGTTCAGTGCACACTCACTTAGAATTGCATACACTCAAAGACAACGAGCTTCTGAGATTAATCATGAGTTCCTCAGAACTCCTTAGCTAACGAGATTATTCAATGTCAAATGTTGCTACTTATATGTTTCTTTTACTAGTGAAAGTGTTGTTGGATCGATTCCAGAATCAGATTGAAGGAATCTAAATAGCTACTGGAAGGTAGGGAGAAAAGGCAGCAGAAAGCAGCTATCGTGGGCACATCATGGAGATAGGAGTGAATGCATTCCCAGCTAACTTTCACCAAGAAATATGTTAGTAAAATACTGAAGAATGTTTTAGTATTGGTTTCTAATTATATTCAAAGTAGTTCTTTTAATTTTCATTTGCACAGTAAAATAGTTGAGTTAGAGGAATGCTGCCTGTGACATCTGAAGTTCTCTGGAGTCAGCGGAGAACAAAATGAAGTATTAGAAGTGAATAAAGAGAGAGCAGGTTTTCGAGCAACACGTGATGAATTTACAGGCTTGGGAGACTTTAAACCTGCTGAAGATTTTCCTGAACCATGAGTGTGTTGAGATACACCTGCATGTGTCCATCTATCAACACAGGACACAGGCGTGCCTGTTGTTAGAGCTGCCCTAGTGCAGAATTCCCTGTGCATCTGTTCTCCCTTCTGTGTGTGTGGCTGTGCTCCGTGCAGGGCTGCCTGTGGCTTTGCATCTCCTCCTTGACCTGTGCTTTTGTTTGCAGCCTGTGCATGCTCCCTTCATTTGTCTGCATGTCCAGCAGAGATCGAGCAACCGTGGTGTTTCAGCACAGAAATCAGTGGGATTTTGTGTATTTAAAGAGAGCAGTGTGGCAGCTGCCAGGGATAGACCTCTTTCTAAACAAGCCCCATGTGCTAGCAGCACTGTTCTGTTGCCTCCTCCTTTCAGGCAGGAGGTTTGCTGCTGCCCACCCCTTTTCCCTCATCATTTGGATGTAGAAGAGCCTAAATTCTTTTCAGCTGGGAGGCATGGCGGTTCTGGGGGATCGCTGCCATGTGTCTCTTACATGCTCACTCAATAGAAAGCCACATTTTATATCTTACTTGTATTTCTCAGAAACTTTTTATGTAATTATAAAAAAAAAGTACTGTCCAAGTGCTGTATTTTTGCATCCACATGTTTAGTGTTTCATTTTCAATCTTGTTTAACAACTGTTGATAGGAAACGTTTGTATAACTCATGTGACATCCTCCAGGGTGCTTTGTAAGAGGAGAAGAGTTCTTGGCAATTGAATCTGTATTATTATTTTCATTAGTCATAACAAGAGTGCTGTAAACGATACCTCCAAAACGACTCTGATTTCAAATTGTCGTGTAATATTTTGGCAGGTAGCAATCAGGCGTGCTGTGAGGTGTAATTATCAGGTGCAGGTATGGATGGAAAAATATGTAGAAGGAAGGTCCACTGATACGGAATACTTCTGCTGGCTCAGTATTTTAAACTTCCATACTTCTTTTATTCCTGTTCTGAGTGTTGCTGGGTGATGTTGCCTCCAAGAGGTTCTTCAGCTGTTCCTTAGCAAGAAGTTTAATCTTCAAGATAGCAGTGGCTGGTGGTTGCATTTGGCCTTGTATGTGCAGATCCAGAAGCATCCATAACCAAACCTGAGGTCCTCGGAGTGGGTTCTGCCTTCCTTCTCCTTACGTGGTGGTGCAGAGGGTAGGGAGCTGCTCCTTTTGACACACAGCATGCAGACACCTTAAGCTCATATCATGCCAGCAGGTAGGGATGCACGTAAAGGCTTCAGAGAGCTGTGTTGATCCAGGTTTTGTGAAGGGGAGGAGAGGGGTGGTGGATCTCCACTCAGTGTTCGAAGAAAACCTCTGGCTAGCAGCTAACCAGAGGCATTCACAAGGAAGCCTCTCTTAGGAGCATCTCTATGTTCAGCTTGTTCCGAGGGCACAGAAGGATGAGCAGGTGTTGGTGGAAGCACCTTGGTGCTGGAAGGCAGTTGCCAGCATGCAGAGCTCTCAGAAATCAGCCTCGTGCTGATATAATGCTTCTTGTAATGACTCTCTTCCAGAAGAGAAGGTCAGCGACGTGCCCACTTGCCCAAGGAAGAAGTAAAATAAAGTACAGATTAAAGAGCAGAACATGAAAGACATCTGAACCTGTGACTTGTAATTACTGGTTACGTGTAAATGTTGCTTTTCAAATATGTTTAGTGCTGTAAGTATAGGAGGTAATTATAGGGCTTAAAAGCTGTTTCTGAGGAGGCTCTCAGCTATCTCATCCCATTGCAGTAGATGACTAAAGATGCTAATTGGGTCTCTGCATGCAGTGCAATGCTTAGTGGCAGAGTTCGTTTCACTGAGCTATCTCACTTTCACAGAATTTCTTTTTCACTTTGAGTTCTTGTTAATTTGCTGAGGACTTTGTTTTCAACTCCATGTCAGATGTGTGGCGTATTTTTGACTGAGGTATTAAAATAAAACACATGGGAGACACGTTCTTGCCTTATTTCATGTTGGTATCTTGGAGCCTGGCAAGCAGAGTTGCAACAGCACCTTTTGGACAAGACAAAGCTGTCCTTCCCAGTGAACTGTCAAACAGCATCTGAGTTTTGTATAGCAAGGACTACATATGTGACACACAGAGTTAACAACTGTAATGTCTGTATGAACTCTTTTTTTTTTTTCTCCCAGGCTAAGCTTCCTGATCTGCAGCCCTTTCCTTCCCCAGATGGTGACACAGTGACACAGCATGAAGAACTTGTGTGGATGCCAGGAGTCAACGACTGTGACTTACTTATGTATCTTAGGGCAGCAAGGTAATTACAGCCAAGAGATTCCATGTCTTTAGGATGTGGGGGCTGCAGCAGTTGACTGTGGCCGTTCCTTTTTGTTAGATTTTGGTTCAGTGTGGATGTTAGCTGTGCAATACAAGGATGTGCTGGTTTGGTGATCGGCCAACACAAAATCTTGCTGTTGGCTGTGACTTGTGGATTGTAAACCCACAGCCAACAGCATGTGCAGCATGATGGTGAAAACATGCTATAGCACAAAGCAAGTAACTGCTAATTGTGGATTAACTGCGACAGCATAGGTAGGATCCCTCAAAGGTTACTTTTTTTTTTTGAATGAGCCTTAATTTGTGTTTCAGTCTTATGCAGACCTCTGACATGCCTGCTAGATTTACCACATAAATAAATATTAGACTTCTAATGCTGGTGGGCCTCATAATTCAGAATGTGAGTAAATGAGTTGTTATTCATTTGCAAGAATGTAGAGATGTCAGGAATGTGCAATTGAAGTCTGCTTCATAACATAATACAACTAAATTAGCAATAGCGAGTTTGCTGTCTTTGGCAAGACCATGCCCTCATGGCTATAGCCTCTATCTCTCATAATTCTAATCAGTCCGTGGTGCTAGTGCAGGGGAGATTCTTTAATTAATAAAACCCACTTTACATTGGAGTTATTTCCTACACTGAGGTGACGTGGATCTGCATACCAAATGGCACATCGTGTGATGCCTCGTTTTACTTAATTGTTCCTGCAGTATGTCAAGGCCTTGAAATTTGTGATTTAAGGTGTAAATATGCTGCTTGTGTATTGCATGACATGTACATCAGACAGAAGCTGAAGAAAATTTCAATTTTTTTTCCCCTCAAACTATAAAGGAGCATGGCAGCTTTTGCAGGCATGTGTGATGGAGGATCCACAGAAGATGGTTGTGTTGCAGCCTCCCGTGATGACACTACACTTAATGCACTCAATACAGTAAGTATACAGAGCTCCTGTCAGGAAGAGCAGTCTCCCCATTTATTTCTTGAATACTTTAAGCAAGTAATGCATGAAATCTTTAGTGGCTAAAGTAGATTTGGGGATCACAATATGAGTATGATATTGGCTTAACACTGAACTTTTTTCAAATGCAAGCTACATTTCAAAGACCTTAACCTACAGTGACAAACTTTTAAGATGAGAGTGTGGATGTTCATTATGGGAAGCCACTGGAGCCAATTACAACAGCTGAGTGGCTGCTCACCCAGCTGACCCTTGCCCTGGCTGTTGTTCATTCAGCCCAGCTTTTAGCTGTAGGAGAACGAAGGTTATTTCACAGAATCATAGAATCCTCGGAGTTGGAAGGGGCCTCTGAAGCCATCTAGTCCAACTGCCCTGCAATGAACAGGGATAGCACAGCCCCATCAGGTTGCCCAGGGCCTTAATCAGCCTCACTTTGAAAGTCTCCAGGGAGGGGGGCATCAACCACATCTCTGGGCAACCTCTTCCAGTGCCTCCCCCCCTCACTGTAAGAGATTTTTTCCTTATCTTGGGCTTGGCCAGCTGAAATCTGTCCTGTTTTCATGGTTAAGGGCTACATCTCTCATCACATCCACTTGTGAAAACTGTGGAGAGGATGGGATGTGCCTGTTGCTTAATGAGTTTCTACCTAAATCTGGAGAGCATTTTAAAGGCAGTGGCAATGGAAATGTACAGAGCCCGTGTACAGCTGGTGGGGCTGGGAGCAGCTTCAGTTCAGCGTGTTTTTTGTGGAAGTGCCAAGGGAGGATATGATGTGTGGCTTCAGATTTGTTTTTAAAGCCATCCTTTTCTAAAAATAGTTTGAAGCATATTCTGTCTTGATGTCCAGCACTGTGACTCATATGTCACCTTGCTCACAATGTCTGTGGCTCAAATAAATTATTTTAATTAGATGAAAATAAAGCACCTAGTGATACCAACCAAACCCCATGATGCTGTCCTCCTGCATAGTGGCTGATGTTAAGTACCACACTGTTTGCTGGGGTTTAATTATTTACAGTTGCATCATTTTAGCTGTTAATTTATAAGATTCTTAAAAGCTTGCAGACAGGTGTGATGCCCATCAGGAATTGAGTGATGATCATTGCAACAAAGACCAAATAATCTGTTTGTTTAGAGAAAGGGTGTTGTAAGCATGTTGGTCTTCGCTTTTATTCAAGTGAGTGGAGCTGAATATATCAAATTAATCACTGCTGTTAAATATTCTTTACTGCTTCTTTCAGTAAAGCATCTCAGTACACGAGACTTGTATTCAGAACATTAAAACAAGGTTAGTCTGCAAGCTGTGCGCCAGCATCCAAGTGCTCAGGTCCATGATGAGGATGTCG
The DNA here is from genome assembly GCA_037305975.1 of Chrysolophus pictus. Taxonomy (NCBI): domain Eukaryota; kingdom Metazoa; phylum Chordata; class Aves; order Galliformes; family Phasianidae; genus Chrysolophus; species Chrysolophus pictus. Next base: position 3,101,663 of record CM074596.1, on the reverse strand, counting down.
GGTCTGTGATTAGGTGTTCAGAACTCAGTATCCACACTCTTGTTAAAATGCTGTATTCTTAATGTGAATATCATTGCTTGTGTAAGATCAGCTTACCAAAAACACTTGCTTTGTTTAGATTTTATTTCCGTTTGCATTTAATTGCATGCATTTCGTGGAGTGCATCAGTTTGGTTTCTTGCAACAGATGAGGGTGGAAGAGAATTAAGATCTAAAATATACTTCTGTAGTGTTCATAAAAGGCAGCAGCACTTTAATTCTTATTCTGCAGAATTATTTAAATACAGTCAATACACTCGTGTGTAACCAGCTGAAATCTAAGATGAATTTTTGTACCCCAATTAAATGCTTTTTTGTTCTCACTTCTAGATCTGCAGAGTCAAGTGTTATTTCTTCAGAGTGCACTTCAGAACTGAGACAAATACATAAATCTCAGTCCTTTGCTCCTTGAGACAACCAGCGTGTCAGAGATTGCGCTGCTGGTTGAGAGGAATTGCTGTTAAGTCTGTATTCTGCCTCCTCTTCAGTTTCTCATCTGCTTTACATTTTGTTTCCTTCCTTCCCCTTGGGATGGGTGCCATCTGGTTCTGGTGGCTTACTGCTCCCAAGCATTCTGAGTTGTTCCCTGACATCCTTCTTAGAGACTCAAATCTCTGTTAAGGCCAATAATCATCAAAGAGCTTTCGGAATTGGAATTTCTTTCCCCTTGTCATCTATAATAAAAGACTACTGCAGAAAATTCATTTAACTTCACTGCTTCACTATCGAGTTTAATTAGTCCCCTTAATCCCTTGGGAGCTGTGGAGCTGTAGTTGTACTTGTAGACTTCTTCATCTGAGTCTTCCATTCATCCTGATAGATTTTATTTCTGTTCTTCCAATCCTTTTCTCACTGTATTTCTGGTGCATGTCTATTTTAGAACATCAGTGCTGATTCATCTCAGGAGTGGGGGAGAGTTTCACATTTCTGAAGTAAAAGCATTACACAGACTCGCAGTGTAACTCATTTAAGAAGCTAGATTGTCTTTTGGCAGAATTCTTTTGACTCTATTACGACTTCCCTCACACATCACATCTTAATGTACAGCAGTAAGGCTTTAAGGCTCGCCCTGTAGTGGTTTTCTACTCATCTCATGGTAGCCTGAACAGCAAAGTCCTTAGGCTTGTGTGATGTTTGATTTAATCCTGCTTGTGGTCTGTGCACAAGTGTTGTTAATACCTCTCCTTCCTCACATTAAAGTTTTCTGGAGAAATGCTTTCCTATGGGTGAGAATGTTTATGGAAGTCAGTGATTGCTCAGGCCACTCTTTGGCCAACAGAATGGTGGGCAATTTGTTGTTCTGACAAAATGGTACCTTTTCTGTCTTTCTGTTCTCTTTAAAACAAGTATCAGATTTATCTGATAAATAACTTCTGAGAAAATTACCCTGCACTAAGTTGTGTTTTTGTTTAGAAATTATGGTGTGTAACCCAGCAGATTAATGGAAACAAATTGATACGGCATGATTTCTTATTATGGAAATCCAATAAACTTCAGAGCAGCACTTCATATAAATCAATCTTGACAAGCTACTTTGGTAGTGTTTTATTTCTGTAATAACAGCTGCAGTAGCCCCTGGAATGATTTATCATTAATTATAGCAGATAGAAATGAAGATCACGGAAGCACAGTGCAACGTATATGTGTGTATATCAGCTCGTTGAGGTGATGATTCTTAATATTCCAGGTAGGCTCCAACTCCTGCTCTCTGGTTTGGCTGATGGGATTTTGTAGCCCTTGGGGAGGAGGTTTTCCTTTGGGCTTTGTTGCCGTGCTGGTGGTCGCACCAGGTGGAGGACATGGCAGGTCCTGGAAGTCTTCGACTTGGATTTCTTGGTATCAAGAGTGGGGGCTTTTTTATTGCACAGCCATAGACCAGGCAGCTGAATACAGGCTTTATAACGTGTGTATTTATCTTTTATTTATACTCATAAATAATTTTTTTGATCTACAAACCGTAATATATTAGTCACCTGAAGTGCATATTCTGTGAACTTCTTGTTTTCCTGTTTCAGAATTGAACTAATAATGCATGAAACCATTTTTATTAGTGAAATGTTAGGTGATGGAAACTTTTTTTTTTTAATAACTTCTCAGTTCCTTTTACCTTGAGATCTGCAGAACCACATTGCTTTGAGCCTGAACCCTCCTAAATAAGTGAAATGGGAATGGTAATTTGAGTTTTTCTCAAGCCTTGCTTTGAGTCACTGTGGGCAACGTATTGTGTTCTCAGAGCCAGCAAGGTTAGCGTGAAAGTTTTATAATTAATACTCTGCAGTAATGCATTTTGTCTCCTTTAGTCCTTCTGGACACAGAGTGCAGGTAGGCATCACCCATCATAGCATCACAGCACCATCAGAAAGCTCCCAAGGACTCCATATGCATGAGATATCTGTGGGGATCACTGAAAATCATGCAGGATGGCCAGCACTTAGTGAGCCAATTGCTTTGTCAGTTCCACACTAACTGAAATGAGGAACTCCTTAGCAATCATCCTCTTTCCAAGTCAGGCCAGTTTAATTAATTGTCTTATTTTGCTCAGTGTTTGCAAGTGCATGGCCTTACCCTAATGATGTGTTTGTTGTGGGAAAGCATCTAGTGCTGCTTGGTTCTCCACTGTACGAGGAAGAAAATGTTGTGGAATTGGCTTTTTAAATGGCCAGCTGTGATGCCAGTAAGTTTTACTTGTGGATCAACGTCTCTGAACACATACGTGTAGCATGGCCCACCTGTCATGCAGGGTTACAGGTCATAATTCATTCTCAGGGTTCTGCCTTCACTGCTGCTGTGACTGGGGGCACACATCACACGCTCCATGGCTTTGGGCAGCTCAGCCTGGCTTGTCTCCTGATGCTATGGGTCCTCTGTCCCTGTGCTGTACTCCTGTGGTGGGGAAATGAGTGGCATTAGAGCAGGGAGACGTGAGGGAATCAGTTCTATGGACCCTAGAAAAACAACTGGGAATGTCATTATGCAAACTGTCCCTAGGAGTGAGTCAGAGTTTGTGTCATTTCTCAGTGCGTGTTATTTACTGGGAAAACCAAAGATCCAGCAGCTCTCTGCTCATAGGGTAGGAAGGTACCAGCACCTGGGTTTGTGTCCTGCTGCGTGGAAGGAAGATGAAGCAATCATCAGCTGTGCAGATCTCTTTGCTAATAATGTTGTTCTGACTTCTCGTAACACTGTGTTACATGGGAGCATGTCACTGTGAGTGACAAATGTGACAGTGTAATATCAGTGGTAGGAAATACAGTTCGAAGCAAGATGTCACCCAGACAAATTACTCCCTGCTTTAACTTGCCCTTGGACAAGATTTTCTTGTTCATTAACTACAGACAAGGTTGAAAGCATTAAAAATTACTTAAATACATGTTAGCATTTCTTCTTATTATTAGTTTTTCTTTTGGATGAGTCTGTGTTCCCAGCTGCTGGGGTGATGCTATGCAGTGCCTGGTGTGCTGGGATCACAGCCCCTCTGGTGTGTGAGTTATGCTCATCCTTAGCCTTGCACTTAGGGAAAAAGCCCACGTAAGATCCCAGAGCTGGGATGGCACCATGGATGGCCAAGCAGGGTCCCTGGGCTGCAGGGGGAGGTTGGGTACCTGGGGGTTCCTGGCTTCTGTTGTCCTTGGGCACCAGAGGGAGCCCCCACAGAGTAGTTCTTTGTCCGGGTCTGGCTGCTAAGCCACAAAGCAGACATTTTTTCCTCTTTCCTCGTTGCCTTTTTTTTTTCTCTCCTCTTTATTTCCTACCTTGTTAAGCTGGCTGTGGCTGCACAGAGCTGCGCATCCTGACCGCTGTCTGCTTCAGCGAGAGAAGTGAATCCCTCGTTAATAATCACAGTGTTCTGAAGCTGCATAGATGGCTGGTGCTTAAGTCAGGCTGTTATGTAAATATTTCCACGCAGTACCAGACAAATACTGTTCTCCTTTGCAATTCTGCTGCCGTATCCTGCTTGACAGCAGTGAAAAATTTCTTTCGACTCAACTGTATGACTCGAGGCTGAAAATGCTCTTGCAGCATTGGTAGCATTTACCTCATGTGTGCAGGTCAGGCTTTGTGTCTGTGCCCAACGAGTGATGATTTGTGCGTGGCTGCTGAGGATCCCTGACTTCTCACGCTGCCCTGGAAAGGGGGCACAGGTCTGCATCCCCACAGATGTGTTCTGCCTGAACAATCCCTTCTGCTTTATTGGCTGTTCTGGGGTTATTTGAAAGCAGCTCAGCAATAGAGTATTACTGTATGGTAGCAATTTTTCCTTGGAGAAGAGGCCTCTGGAATCTAACGGTATACTTAATGGACTGCAATTATTTAATATTGTAGCATGAATGCAGCCTAACTCAGATGGGCTTTTCAACGGGGATCATAATGACTGTAATTGCAATGGGATGCCTTGCCGAAGGAGAAGCTGCCAGATGCAATGCCATTCTGATCTAAAAAGGTCACAGTAAAAGGGACATTTAAATTAAGTTATAAATTACAATTGAAGAACAATATTTTGATGAGCGAGACCAGAGATGTCAGAGCTGCAAGATGTAATTCATGGGTTCATTACTGAACAGAGGTGCCTGACAGCTGAGCCATGCCAAAAGGAGAATTTATTTGCAACATCACACAGACAGAAAATGGCAGCTGAGCTGAGAGGCGGCGGTGGAAACTTGAAGCCTTGTGGTAATGTGCAGCTCTGATGCTAATAAGGCTTCCCTGTGATCCAGAGTTGTTTAATGGCTGTTGGAATATAAATGGGCTTTCAGGATATGTGCATTTTCAGAATGTCTTTAATCTAAAATCTGGTCCAGCGATGCAGAAATGGCTTTATGTTCTGTTTTAAGGTGTGTGTTTGTGCTGATCCCTTTTGTTGCAGTTGTGTACATACGTTACGGCACGGCGGTTCGAAATTCAGATGGCAGATTTTTAACACTGAAAACAGTAATTCTCTTGGTGACAGGATGGTAATCTTGTGTTTATAGCAATCCTTGACAAGTTCAACCAGAAGTTAATTAAACCATAGGCAGTCATCATTAGCTGTTATTTATATGTTCGAGTTGCTTGCCAATAAAGCGCTTATATATATGAAATGACCAAAGGCAATCAGCAGAGGAGGATCCGTCAGCGAGGCTGAAAGGAGCAGATTTAACTCTGGCTCTTGCCCAGAAATGTACGTCTCCTTTTGCTGCATTGTCCTGGTGCTTCCTAAAGCATTTTTCCCCTCTGTAAAAGTCACATTTTCAGGGAGGTGCTGCTGGCAGAGTGAAGATCCCCTCCTGGATACACAGAGGCTTTGGCATCGCTGTGTGTGTTTCGAGGGGGAGGGAACAGAAGCACTGTTATCAACACTGCTGAATTTCCAAGGTGAAAAATCTTTGAGGTGGTGGCGTGTGCTGGGAAAAAAGCATTTGCAAGGTGAGCTGGCAAAGCAAACAATCCTCCTGATGTTGGGATGGATGTGTTCCCAGTGTTGGAGTGAAGATGAGGAGAAAAATCAGTGCGTGCTTTATAGAAAAGACTTATTTTTGTGTCTTCAGGTAGGTAGTGCATACCACAGGAGGCTTAAAAAAAAAAAAAAAAGGTTATAAAAGCTGTTTAAAATAGCGTTGTTGTTTGAATATTTGTGCTGTGTGTTGGCTGCCTGCTCTTATCACTGGGGCTTAGGCAGGGGTACATCCCTGCTCCAATTGCATGGAGCCAGTGCTGGTAGGTTGTGTGTTGGGATGCTCTGTTGTACACTGGGAAATGTCACCTGTGGCAGTGGCTTTGGAGGCAGTGGGCTCCATTAAGGACTCTTAGGCAGTGGCTGGCCATGGGATGTGCTGCTGGTGGCCCTGGTGTGCCATGAAGTGACTTCTGGCAGCTGGTCCCTCCATGATGCTGCGTATGGTTGGGTCTGCTGCATGGAGTACAAGTTGTACGGGTGCCAAATCAAATGCTTGAGTAAGTAGGAAGTGATTCTGATCTAGTTTTCTTCCTTGTTCCCATTATATTACCAGGCACCAGTCTCAGTGCAGCACTGGTCTCAGCTCCAAATGTGAGCCTGACTTCAACTGGTGGTCAGGGAAGAATGTTCAGGCAACCAAATGCAGCTGTTTGTTCTAAGCCCACATTCCATATCGCTGTCAGAGGGCTTTGCCCAGCAGTGACCTTTCATTCTTAGAAGCACGTAACTTTCTTTAGAAGAAGTCCCTCAAGTATAAGCAAATTCTGAACGCCTCGGTGACCTGCTGGAGGTGAGAGCACCTTATCAGTTCAAGAGCTGTTCCTACTGTTCCTGGAAGATGTGAGCCAGTCTGTGCAGAGTACAGCCCACAGTGTACTAATTGATTCTTTGCTGCAGCTGATGAGGCGTCCATCCCACCACCAGGAGCTGTGCATGCAGGAGGATGCTTCTGCTTTTGCAGCTGACTGCTGTCCTGTGTGGCTTTGGGCCTCTTTCAGGTGTTCAGGAGGGATTGATTGAGTTGTTTTCTGGAAACTCAGCTTGCAGGTGTTACAAAGAAGCACAAAATTACTTGGAACTGAAATTTCACAGCAAATAGAATAAATTATCTGTTATTTCCAATATAACATAGAGACTTCACAAGGAAAAGTAATTCCTGGTGTGCTTTGTACTGCAGATGGATCGGCTCTGCAGAATGGCACAGTCTGTTCTGTGGCACCCATGGGCAGAACGCTGAGATGCTGATGAAGTAACAGGGACAAATTGTGTGCCCACAATGCCACTGCTTTGCAAAGTGCCCCATTGCAACAGACTGCAGTGCCTGGTGTGAGATGGGCACTGCAGCCTGGGAAATTTCCTGCCCACTTACGGCTTTTTTTTTTTTTTTTGCAATAAAATAGCGTTCAGTTTCTCAATAAAAAGGGTGTTAACAGTTGTACCAGCTAATAAAAGCCTGCAGCGGTGTGAGCGGACAGGGCAGGGTGCAGAAGTGGGCACTGCACAGATGTGCTTTGTTCCCACAGCTGCAGAGCCACGCTTAGCTGCTGAGTGTTCTGCTCTGTGCCTCAGAACTGGGGGTTCTGCTTAAGGAAGCATTTTGCATACGTCCATATTTTGCTGTGTGCGTCCTCCCAGTGAACTAAGTTGCCATTTGGCTTCATTCCTTCTGCAACTTTTGTGTAGTGGCCTTCAGAGTCAGTGCTCACACCTTTCTGAGACATTATTTCTTGTGACAACTGTTCAAAACTGGTTTTCAGTGGAAATTAGTTGTTGTTATTAGTCTGAATAAAATAAAAACCTCGTAGGGTCAGTGATTTGCTTTTCCCCCTCCTATCCATCCTGATTCACAAGTCTTTTCTTGATAGGAATCACCTAGACTTGATGGTAATTAGTTTGAATAATTTACTTATTGCAGCTTTCAGAGCCTCTGACCCACACCACTGCATTCAGTATGAAGATTTGGTATGGAAGAGTTCTTGTGCCCCATGGAAGCTGAAACAAAGGGAAATAAGAGATCATGCTGGTATTGCTTGGAGGTGGGAGGGCTCCAAGTGCTGTCAGATGTTCACAATCACTATTTCTGAATTGGCTGAGGTACAGGAAGCTGAAGTGAGCAGCAGTAAGAAAGCAATCCCATGCTATTTCTAATTGAAGCAGAATTCAGGTCTAAGATTTGAGCCTTGTTCCATCTAAGATTTGAGCCTTTCGACGTGAGAAAAATGAGATTTTTTTTTTCTGCTCCTGCAATCAGGTTTTGGTGTAGCTGCATTAATAGTGACAAAGTAGTTAATAGCTCCTCACTGTTCAGTAATTATCTCTCCATCCCTGTTCAGTTCTCCAGTCTTGAGAAAAGTTCGGGAGCTGTACTTGTTGAAATGTTTCCTGAGAGCAGGGCTGCAGGAATAGCAGCATGGATGCTTTTGAAAAGTGGGATGCAAAGGGCTGGGAATAAATTCTGGGCAAGAATAATAGCAGGAGATAATCAATGTATGGAATCATATTTTGGTTACCCATATTGTGAATACATTTTTCAGGGTCTATAGAAGTCTGTGGGTCAATAACTTTGATGTGCACCTTGGTTAGAAAAACTAGCTTGTCTTTATAGGGAAGTTTGCATGCAAATCATTCTTCCGGGTGGGGGGAGATAACTCGGTTTCTGTCATCCCAGCAATGTGTCTTTTTCTTTTAGATCACTTTCAGAAGACATAGAGCAGGCTCCTGACTTGTTTCTTAAATCCCACTGCACTTGGAGGATAGGACAGGCAATAAATCAGGGGCCTGCGATGTGTTTTCTATCACAGGTTCAGAGCTGGAGATTCTCATGGTTCATTGCTGAATGTTTTTTCCCCCAGTGTGTGGTTGTTTTTTCTACTTCACCCTGATTTAAATGCCTGCTGTCTGCTTCAGACAGCGTTTGATCAAATAGATATCTACTTTATGGTGGAAAATAAGGTACGCTGTAGGCTGTGACCATCTGAAATGGTAATGTCAACTTAGACATCCCTTGTTGCCTTTATGTACTCCTGTACTCATCTGTAGCGATCGTTTCTTTTCCATATATGTCTTTCAACCACACGTTGGTGTTTGCAATGCGATACAAATCTGTCAGAAGAGCTTTCTGGATGGTAAACTTGACTTGTAATCCCTCCTGTGTGTTGGTCCTTCCAGTTGGCTACACTGCTCTAAACAAAACGCTGCTGCATAAAAGGCAGCTTCTTTTGGGAAGCAACGTGGTGGAGCTTTTTAAGATTCCCTTGGAGTTTCTGATGTAAAAGATACATTTTTAAAAGTCAACCAAAAATCTTCAGCGGCCTCAAATATCATCTGGGAGAACTCCAGGAAGGAAGAGGAAAACATAGTTATTTTAAAGCTGTCTCTTCTACTAATAAAATGCTAATTACCTTCAGGTTGTTTAAATTTCAGTTCATATATCAACAGTAGAAATAATGAGGTGCAGAACATCTCATGTGGCCCCTTTGAGTGTTTTTCTCCTATATCAGATCCCTGCTAATTCCACTGAATGTTCTGTTTGTCTTTATTTTTTAGCTACATGAAAGTAACTACGATGCTGGAAAAGCCCTGCAGCGCTTGGTGAAGAAGCCTGTGCCCAAACTGATTGAGAAGTGTTGGACTGAAGATGAAGTGGTAGGGAAATGAATTATATTCCCTTCAGCCTCGTAGTTCGTGTTCCTTTCCTTCTTTCATTTTTTTTTTAAAGTTATTTTTATGGCAAATAAGGCAAATAATTTGTCACACAGGATGAAGTTTTGCACGAATCTGAGTTAGTGGATCCTCACTCAGTTTCCAGAGATTCATGTGGATCCTCCTTACACTAGGAGTAGGAGGGGAGAAGGATGAGTGACTTTGTGAGGACTCTGTAGGGTAGGAGAACAGCTGGAAAACCTCTGGGCTCTCAGTTTAACTTCTGCTTTCACCTCCAGGCAGACTGGCCCGGTTCATTAATTGAAGTAGGACAGGAGGTGAAAAACAATTACATATTGTCCCTGATTCGGACCTGCTGGTATTGGAGGAGGCTTACAGTGCCAGCACAGGCTGGCGAAAGGGAGGTTAGATAGCAGGGTTTCCCCTGCACAGAGGTTAAGTCCCTCCTTCCCCCTCATATGAGATATTAGAAATTGCTTACTGACGTAGTTCTTGATGAATGAGCCTTTGACAAAGGGCAGAACAAAAGAAGATGAAAGGTGGGATCACACCATCACTATTTACACTGAAGTATGTAGAAGCTGTCAGGCCCCAAAACTCTGCTGAAAACAGTGCAGCCATCTTCTCCAAAGACACATCTGAAATAATGTGTGGACGTGATGGATTTGGGGAAAATACCCAGTGCAGTGTCACGTCCTCATGGTTGGGAGCTGAAATTGCTGGGGGATTTGCACCCATCCAGTGCTGGTTCTTCTCTGTAGCACTTGCAGGTAGCTGCATACCCTCTGGGGTATTGGTTTGAGGTTGTCTTTGTCTGGAATTTGGGGGAGATGGTATCTGTGCAGGAATTAAGAAGGCAAAGGTGCTTCTCCTTGTGGTTGGTTTGTTCTGCAGTTTAATTGCTGTGGTTGTGAGTTTGCTGCTGGCTTAATTTTTATAGGTATGATACAATGCAACTGTGCTTATAGAAGTGTTTGGTAGGCTTGTAAACAACAATAAATCACGTGAAGCTGGGAGCAAGCAGTCGATTGTTAAGCTGCTGGCAGCTTGTAAGCAAACAGGTTCTTATTCCTGCGGGCTAAATAGCAATATTTGCTGCATCTCTTGCAAAAGCTGCATTTTCTGGCAGCGTTTGGAGTCCAGTTTGTCACACCTTTGGCTTAAGCTAGCACTCACGTGCCTGATTGTGAGCAGAGAAATGCTTGTGCATTTGTTGCTGCCCATCAGTAGAAAAGTGCTGAACTGAAAAGTGAAGTCCACTTGGGTCCCAGCCTAAAAATATTTTGCATGTTAATGCTGCTGTTGAATGTGTTTAACACGGTGGGTTTGTGTGAGATGTAACCCGTAAGGAGATGTGCCTCCTTAGCACATTGCACACAGTGTGCAAAACCTGTGAAAACGGAGAAATGTTATTTTGTAGGTCAGTAATTAGGCTGTGGTGTGCAGTAAAATAGAAAAGCAAGTCTCCCCTTAGACACGCTGTTCTGTAGGAGCTAGATGAGGGTGGGCAGGGCTGCGTAACCATCTTGAAGCAGACTTATTCTCAAATCCAACAAAGAGCCTTTGTGGTTAGGAGAGTGCCTGAAGTGGTGGAGTGGAAGAGGATCGTGTGCCAGCAGAGCAGCACGGCAAAGGAGAGGATGAATAAAAAAAAGCTGAGAACACAGCTTCCTAATAAGGCTGTCGGTCATCTTGTCACCACAGGGCATTTTGTTTGGGGCAGGACTGCTGGAACAAATAGCTCAAGTGCTCTGCCCTGTGTTTGGTGTGTTTGTACTCACACTGCTCTTCCCTGTGTTCTCTGCACACATTCTTTCCGTAGAGCGGTTGAATTGTGCACTGCCAACTCCTCTTTTTCTGTGCAGAGTATTTTTCACTCTCCTTGTGTTTTCCATCAGCTGCACTATGCGGAGAATGTCAGAGCTGCTGCAGCTCAGGGGTTTTGATCAACGTTAAATGATAGGAATAAAACCTTACAAATAAGAGAAAGCAAAGTTTATTGAGAAGTGAAACATGACTCTGGAAGTGCAGACCCTGTGAGTACAGAATAATGATCATTAACTCTATAAATCATTGTCAGTCGCAGCTCATTTTATCATATTTGTTCCTGTTCTGTTCCTTCCAAGTTTCCAGAAACGTTTGGCAGCCCTCCAGCCTCAGCAGAGCCAAAGATCAAACTGTGCTCTTATTTATAGACGGCTAAGCTCCACCTGCAGAACTTCATAGCTTGTTTGTCCCTGGCAGTTGGTAGAAAACTCCAGATTAAAGCAGCTGTACTGCACTCCTGAGCCTTCCTGGGGCTTGCAAGGCAAGTTTCCTCACTGCTGGCTCTGCAAACCTGAGGAAAGCTCTTCCTGTGTGACACGCAGAGTGCTACAGCTGCACGCTGACTCTACACCAGAATATTTTGCAGAACCAAAGTGGAAGACCCAGATCCAAACCGTGTCTCTGTTTGTGTTGAGCTTAATCTTTTCCTGTGGCCCAATAGGGAACTGCCTAGTTAATTTCTGTAACTTGTCTTAAGCAGGCAGAGACTGCACCAGTGCTGAGCTCTGACCGGTTAACGTCCTTAACTGAGGCTGGGAAGGGAGCTGTGTGCTGTGTGACCTCCTCTGGTTATTCTCCTTCCCTCCCCAGACTCGTTTTGTTGTGCATGTTGATAGCCTGGCTTTGTCCAGCACAGCTCTCCATAGTACTTAATAGCATTTATGATATAACACCGAACCAACGGCTCACATTTATTGTAGTCAGCTTTTAACTGTTTTTGTGGACCACGTGTTGCCTGAAGACTGAGCCTTTCTTGTTAATGAAGCCTACTTTGCTGCCTGTGACCAAAGTATTCTGTCAGAGCTGCCTCGCGGTGATCGGGACTGATTAAAATAAAGGATGGAAGTTATTTTTGCTACTGATGAAGTGGTTACAGATCTTTAAATCAAATTAAATAGAGGATAAAATTTACCAGTGATTGAATTAAATGGAAGGCTCGGTAAATATGAAGATGGAGGCTTGCTGTCTCCCTTGGGTTTCTAAACCTCTGGCTATTTTTATCCTTCCTCATTCCAGTATGTAAATTCAGGGGTGTGCTGTGAAAACCAGTCTTCCCTGCTGCCTCATCGAACCAGCTGAAGCAACTTCTGCTCTGATGCATCTATGAGCAGCCTGAGCAGCAGCTGCTTCCTGTTTGCAAAGCTGCTGCTCCACCATACAGCATCCATCCCAGCAGTGGCTGGGTGAGCAAGGCTTGGCTTCTGACATCAGTGCCCTGCAGAGCGGTGCTCAGACCTGGTGGTGCTGAGCTGCAAGCAGGAAGCAGTGCAGTACGAGGTAGGTGCAGTGCCTGGGCCTCTCATGCAGGAGGAATGAACTCTACCTGCATCTCGTTTGCACCTCTAAAAATGGCTCAGTGTGCATCTTTGATGGAATCCAGATGTTCTTGATACGAGCAGTCAGAAAATCCCTATTAGGAATGGCGTGGTGCAGGTCAATTCATCTTCTCCAGTTGGAAACGTTTCAAAAATTACATTGAAAATGTATTTTGAAACATTGAATTCAGAGCTTTTTGTCTCTGGGGAATGGCTGCAGTGAGCCTGAAACTGTGAGCACCTCTATTTAAACTCTGGAGCTTGTCTCGAGGATGTGCTGCTTTGCTTTCCCAGATGCCAGGCCTGGAACCGCAGTCATTTGGTGCTTTCAGTTTAGGTGGGATTGAAACACCCATGTTTTCTGAAGTGGTTTCAGTGGAAATATTTCACAAGAAAACATGTCCTAATGGGATTTCCACCCTCGTGAGGCTAGATGTGCTCTGAAAGCAGTTTTCATCATTTCGGTGCTGTTTGGTACAGTCCTGAGCCCACCCTTGCTCCAGGTCCGTAAGTGAGCTTTATGTGCCCAGTGCTTCTATTCCACAGATAACCTATCAAATGACTGTCCTTATAAAGAGCACAGTGTTCATCTTAAATTCTGTTAATTTAATGGTGTTCAGCTCTGCTGTGCCTTACTGGGGATGATGGCAGAAATAGCCCAGTTCTTTGTGCAGCTGTTCTGCTGATTCTTTTTGTTTATATCCAGAATGTGCTTTTTTCTGTCTTTTTATCAAAAGTAGCACCCAAATCAATATGGCTTAGGGGAGAGAGAAATACAAATCAGAACTAAAAGAACCTCTAGTTTATTAGGTTTTTAATTAAACATGATGAACGCATTTTAAATAACACAAAAGCCTCAGGCTGAGCTGCATCTAATCGAAACAGATTAAGTCACCCGTCCACACTTGGGTAGTTATTAATTCTGTTTATTTATGCATGCTTGCTGAAGGCAGAGTTCAGTGCTGCTGCGTGTTGCAGTTATTGCGCAGGGAGGCTTTTGCTGCATGGAACAGTGCTCCTCATTAGCATGGAGATGCTGATGATGAAGAACGCTGATGAGGCCTTTACAACTCAGGATGGGGTTCCAAAGTTAAGGGAGTCCAGGGGAGGCGGCAGCTCTGCGTTACTGCTTGGATTCTTCCTCCCTTTTCTCCTCCCCTCTGTCCTGTGTTAAATTCTCAAAATGCAAAGTGTTCCATGGGAAGGAGGTTTTAGCTGTGTGTCTCCGTGCAGAACTGCCAGTGACACGCTGTGACATCCTTGATAACTAGCTTTTATCATGAAATATGCTGCCCTTTAAATATTTTACATTGCTTTTGATGTAGAGTAGTTGAGGTAAACAACCCAGATTCCAACAACCCCTTACGTTTATGTGCAGGGATGGTTAATCCTTGCTGGCGATAAACCTTAATTGGCCATGTACATGGATTTACAAGTTCATAAATTTTAAAATATCCACACCTGGCTTCAGCTTAAAGCTCATTTGTCATAAAATACAAGTGGAGATCCTTCTGCCAAAAATGACGAGGTACGGCAAGCTAATTCCCAAACGTGTGTGTGAGTGTTTGTAATCCAGTGGAGCTGGTCAAGACATTACTTATGCAAAACACACACGTTTATTTGCCTGGCTTCTTTGCCTCAAATCGTCTTCAGATGTCTCTCATCTGCCCTTTTTGGAATATCTGCTCAGGAAAACCTTGTTTCCTTTGCTCGCTCTTTTGAAGCCAGGCTTTTCAGAGGCACTGGTAGAGCTGCTTACTGGGGCAAAAATACCATGAATTTTATTTACTGTTTATGTGGCAGTTATAGAAAATGTAATTCATAGCAAAATGGGAACTGAGCCTCTAAATAGCAAGAAGAAAAAACCAAAGGGATGTGTGCAAAGGAGGCTGGCATTGCAGGACATGAGTAATGGGTGGGCCCAGGAGGTTAAGATATCACCTCGCAGCTTTAATTTTTTATCCAGCGAGAGCAGAAAGCAAGGCTTCGTAGCAGCAGTTCCTAGGAATGCTTTCTGACTTCAGGACTCACGTGGTGCATTAATCAAGAATTTTCAATGGAGGATTGATATTGCAAACACCCCAAACTCCAGATAAGCCACAGGCCAGTAAGGACTCTGTTTAGGTAAGAATGAAGGAAGTTGTAGCTGAAGAAAAGGATGGGAACGTCCAGTTCTAGCAGTAAAAAGTAACTGAGGAAGGATCAGGCTTTTCTGCTTGAGAAACAGAATGGTTATTTAAAAGTTGCATAAATTACAGTTAGCGTGCAGCTGAAGGAGATGTGAAATGCTGTGCTGTAATCCAGCCTGAAGATGATGTGGTGAGAGAAGGTGAATTGAGTTTAAAACCAGCTTTTTAGACAAAAGGTATCCATCTCTTTGGTATCCATCTCTTTGGCTGTGATTAACTTGCAGCAGAATTTGATCCGAGCCATTGTTTAAAGGGATCGATCTTGCACATGCAGCACCGAGTTTATTGTCAAGTCCTTTCGGAAATGAGACAGTGAATTAAAAATCAATTATACGTGCAGAAAAGTTTGTGTAGGGCAATCAATTTTGTCCTTTTAGTTTGCAGAAAGATTCCATTGTTTAACCAGCTGTGAAGAGGAATGAATTTTAAAAGCCTCCAGCAGATGAGATAGCCCGAATGGAGTGGGGGTAGGTTAAAAAAAAATAATAATAATTTCAGCATTTCATGTTCAGCAAAGACTGCCTTCGGGGATAAATCTATAAATCCCATCGGTGACCTTGGCTGCAAAATGGGCGATTTCACTGCTTTCCTTAATCTTGATCTTTCCACAGCTGCCACATAAGTTAGCCTTTTCTTAACAATACCATGATGGTTTTTTGTTTGCTTTAGCTGCCATATGTTTCTTGATTCGTCGTCTTTCTGCCTTGGTGCGGAATATTTTTATCTATTAAGTGCTTACCATACTGCTGATCCCCCAAAATAACACAGCAAATATTTACGCTGGCCACTTGCCACAGCTTAGAAAGCTGTTTGAGTGCAGGGATGGGAAGCCACGCTCTGAGCTCTGCTGTAAGCTCAGTACCTGGTGGGTGCAGAAGTTGGTATTGTGCTTTGTTTCCTACAGGAAGGTCTGTAATAGGCAGAAGACGTGCATGCAGCTCACTGTTGCCACAGGGAAAGAATCTGCTGCTTGGAAGATTAATAAATACGACGGCGGTTGATTGTTGAAACCATGTTTTTCATCTCATTTTCAAGGGCGTCTTAAAAATGGAGATGGCTTACACCGCCCGGCGTCCTCCATCATCCTTCTGTGTTCATTTAAAAACGAGAACAAGACACTGGGGGGACTTGAGAGATTGCATTTGTTCTCCCATAGGGCAGAGTGGTTATTTTATAGATGAAGAGGGCCCCAAAAGCTATCCTGGTAGTTTCTTAGCAACAGAGCTGGAGCATCGCTCGGTGTCCGCACGCGTCAAGCAGGGTCGTGCAGAGGTGTGAGCCCTTGGCTGGGCTGGAACAAAGCGTGCTGCCCAGTGCTGTGGGGCACACAGTGCCTCTGGTGCTGCCTGCATGCTGTGCGGCTCAGCTCCTGCTTCTCCCCATCAGGGCACGCTTTGGGCTGTCTGCATGCTCCGCTTCTGCCTGCTGAGAGATCCAGGATCTGCTTCCGATAGAATGTCATCTTAGATCCCCTTCTTCTTCAGGAGGAAACCGAGGCACAGCATCGGCAGCAAGAGCATCAGGAGGACACGGGGAGCACTTCTGCAGGGCTGTAGGGTTGGTGCTTTCACCACAGCAAGCAGAACCGTGGGAGCGATTGCAGGAGTTCGTGTTGTAACCAGAGTAGAACTCCACTGCCCCTTTATCAGATGTTTTTTTAACTTAATTTCTAAAAGATACCGCACAGCAAAGCTATCTTGCTTGCATCTCGCTGACCTGTTTGTTCTCTGCTTCTTTGTACATACACTTAATTCCCAAATTCTGAAATTGATATCTTTGTAATGACGACCTGTATTTGTTAATAGCATGGTTGACTTTTAGGTTTGGTAATTCTAACAGGATACGTTTCAATTTGCTTCCCCTTCTGAATGCTGATTTAAGACGTGGCCTTGGATTGCTGTCCGACTCATCTCCTTGCTGTGCATTCACCCAGCATCTGGGATAGCGTGAGGGTTTTTGTGGCTTTGAAAAGAATTTATTAACTTAAATGGTATCGTTTAGCTCTCCGTTTTCAGAAGATTTTTTTTGTTCAGCTCTAAGGAGTGTGAATTAAATTCAGCTTCACCTTTTTAACGCTTTGGAGAGGTGAGTTATAGAGGTCTGCTGGCTCACAGGGGGTGGTGACAGTCTGCAGTCCTGCTGCTGATTTCAGGTACTTTCAGTGGCCCTGTTATGTCAGTGGTTTGGTAGAGTTAAGGTGTTAAATGTAAATCTAAGGGATCCTTACCTCCTTCATACCTAACTGCGCTTTGCATGGATACGTATTACTACATTAAGTGCTTTGAGGTTTTCCATGACAGATGTGATGGACACGTCCAGCATCTTTGCACACCTTACCTTTGGCAGAGCTGTGTGAGTGCCCGGAGCTCAGGGCTTACAGGCAGCTGCAGATCTCTGCTTTGTGCTGAGGGAGCTGTGGGAAGGCAGCAATTTGCTGCTCCAAGAATTTGCTTTGAAAATGCACCAAGAAACCCCAAAACCTAAGGAGTAACATTGTCACCAGCATAGCAAGATGACTTCTCAAGATGACTTCTTTGCTGTTTTTTTTTTTCCTCTTGAAACCTTGGCACGCTGTCATAGCCTTGACTTTCCCTGTGAAAGCTCTCTGGTGTGGTGTGTCTGATGCAGCGCCTTTTGCTGTAAAGGATGCAGAGGTTTTCATATGTCTTTGTCTTTGTTCTCCAAAGCAAAAAGCACTATAGCTTGGCAGAAGGATGGGCTGTGCCCTCGTATTTGTCTTACGTGAGTGCAGAATTGGGAAAATGTGTGGTTGCACAGAATTTAGGAGAGAGGAGGAGATGGATGCAGGCACCTGCTGTGTGCTGCCGTGGGCTCCCACCACGTTCCTAATGGATTTTAATTGTGAAAGTGGCAACTTGTTAGAGCAAATTCTGCAGTTGGTGGAAGGTGTTAGCTCAGAAAAAAATAGGAGACATAAGTGCTGGCTCAGTCACTAGCAGAGAAAGCTCCTTCAAAAATGGCACTGGAGGAGCAGCAGAAGCACTGCCCTCTGTGTTGGGGGCTCGGTGTCCCTGGGAGCTGTGATGTGCCCGAGGCTCCCACTGCACGGAAACCAAACCGTGTGGCTGTGACTTATGGAAAATGGACGTTTGAGCATTGGTAAGGTTATTTTTGAAACGCGCTGCTCTTGCTTAAGTCCTGATTTTGATGTCAGAAAAGACTGATTTTTAACAGCTATTTTCATTTTTCTAATAGCTGAGCAAAAAAAAAAACCCGACTGCAAAACTGGAGTAACTTCTCAGATGTCACTGGAATTGCTATGATCCTGCCTGGCAGCTTAGCTCAGACGTATTTAGTAGGGACCAGTGGCTGTTGCAGCAGAAAATGACAAAATTCTTCATCAAATTGCTGTAGTGACATAGTTCTTATTTAAGGAGCTGTGATTACTGTCACAACATGGATGCTCTGTGTGCTTTAGCGCTCAGGACTTATCTTTCCCACACAAGCATAAGCAGTGTGAATGCCAAGATACACCTCATTTGCAAGTTCTGTTTGCATGATAAATTTTATTTTTCTAATCTTCTCTATCAACAGCACCGATTTTCTTTTTTTTTAAATCTTTCAGATGACATAAAAACGCATTTTAATGAAGCAAATTAGATAGCTTTGTCTCCTTTTGCACATAAGCGGGGTGGCCATATTCAATTAGGCTGAAAAATGATCATTTGTTCTATTACAGGCTGTAACAGAGCGCGAGAGAAAACTGTGATCCATCACCAGTTGCTCAGCTTTCTGTTACTTAAATCACTTGCCATTCTGTCAGCAGCTCTGAACCCTCTATGGGAGCCATTATTTTATTTAAGTTTGTGGAGGTGTCACTTGTTTGATAATAGGCTGCTTCTGTAGCAGGCGCGTAGAGACTAAATATTAATCATTTTCTGCATCCATCCAAGATTCCTAATTAGTTAGAAGGGTAACAGCGCCAGTAAAGCTAATGATTATACTGCCATAAAGAGAACGTGACAGCAAATAAGGAGCTGATCCAGTGGGATGCTGAGCGCCTGCCAGTGCTGGGGGTTGGAGAGTGGAAATGCCCCCTTGGAAGGATGCTGTCTCCCGTTTCATAGCATCCAGGTACCTTTTAAACGTTTGTATCATCAGCAGAGAGGAACCTGACCAGGCAGTCCCTGGGCAGCTGGTAAATAAACTGCGCTCCTGCAGCGGTTTGGTGCGGTTGGCTCTGCTCTTCCTTCCTCTTCTCAGCGCTGCGTAAAGGCCACGTTTTGCTGGTGAGGGTGCAATCAGAAGCTGCCACTCCGTGCTCCTTTTTCAGCCTTGCTTTTGTACTTTCATGAGCTGTGGTTTTGAAGATATTGTGGTGAGGACTCAGTGTGCATCACGCCTGGGTTTGTGGTTTTGCTTCAGCTTGTACTGGCCCCTTGTTATCTCACTTGCTCCCCCGTCACTTGTCTGCAAGCCACCATCTGTTTCTTCTTCTTTTGTTCCTTTCCTTACTCTTTCCCCTCAGCCCCTATTCATGGTATCCTCTCAGATTTATATAGCTTTTAGGCCACGTGGAGAGACTGACCAGACGGGGGCTTATGTGTTTTGAAGAGCCAAAGCAGCGTTCCAGCACGCTGCCCCCACCCAGACTGCAGAAATGTCAAGCCCTGAAATCAACCCCTGCGTTTGTTACGAACAGGAGAAAGAAAAGGGGGCACCTCTGTTTTATTGGGGTGCAGACTGTTCAAAGGACTCAATCTGTTTTGGAGGATACTGTCCAGATTTACTCTGGGGAAGTAATTTCAGCATCTCAGCGCTGCTTCTCCACCCCCACCCCCCCCTTCACGGTTCCTTTGACACCTTTCCCTTTGTTATATGTGTGTTTCTGGTCCTTTGTTTCCAATTCTTTTTTTCTTTCCTCTTTTATTCCTGGATTATTTTTTCATATTTGGCACCATGTTGTCTCCCCCCTCTCCCTCCCGCTAGATGTTTTTATTCAGAGGCCCTTACACAAAAGAAAAGGGAACTTATGAATCATCTGCAGCTTTTTTAAGCTACCCTTATACGTTAGCGCCAAGATCACCGTGTGAGCCAACGTCTTCCTCAGTAATTGGATGGCTGTGTAGCAGAAGTGCATCAGTCACTCACTGTGATCTTACATACCTGGGACAAAAATGGAATGGATAATTGAACAGTGCAGGTTGTAGTGCGGGTTCTTGTGTCACAGGAGCTTGCAAGGAACTCAATTCCCAGTGCAAAGGGTTTGGAGTTCTAAAGGGAGGAAAAGAATCAGTCCTGATAATTCAGCTACCAGTGTGTAAGCTTTGACAGGAGCATCTTCATGCAGATTGTGGTGCCCAGGCTGCCTGCTGATTGCACCCACACCAGCAGGAGCTGCAAGCTGTGCTGTCTGGTCGGCTGATGGATCTGGGGGCTTGCTGACTTGCTAAATCTGCTGCCTTTCCATGGGGACAGTGCTGTGTCCCTAGGCTCCCCAGAGACTGCTCATTCTAACGCTTTGACTAGCAGAATTTTCACATAATAGAGGTTTCAGGGATGGTTGAAAAACATGAGTTCAAAAATGAGTGGTAATCTTGGACTTCGAGGCATCAAAGATGACTGAAGAGCTACATGAAATTTAGATTGTTCTGAATATGCCCATTCTGGTCTCAGGTGTTGCAGGTTTTGTGGTAGCGTACCATCCGAAGTGGGCATGGAAATTACTGAATTTTCACTTCTCGAAATATAAACTTATCAAATCCTTGAAACACCAATCCCATTTTTGTTGTGAGCAGTGCAGCGGGATGCAGGACTGCTGTTCAGGATGGAGTTTGCTTTCTGCTCGATGCAGGAAATGCTCTCACCATATCTCCTAGCTTGGAATTTGACTTTTGTCGCGGCTGGTATTTCTTACAGCCAGCTGTGCTGGCTCAGGTAGCTCTGCAGTGAGCGGCAGTTGTATCCTGGGACATCTGGGAGGTTTGCAGGGATCTGGCGTGATGCTTGGACTAAGATGTGGGCACTGTAACTGCGAACAGCCCCGCTGTTTAATTATTTACTTGGTCAAGTCATCTGCAGAAATATTTGCCTCTCTATATGGGTAATTTCCTTGGGGATTCTTGCCACCATTTTGTCTCATTATTCTTGGATCTGTTCATTGCTCTAAAGCATGGGAGCTCTTGAAATGGTTTTGTTCATTTCCTCCTGTCATTTGCAGAAAGTCGCTGTTTGACAGCAGAAATGCAGCCTCCAGAATAATTGACAGTAACGCTCGAAATCCCAGAGGAGCAATATTTCCACAATAGGGAACTTCCACTAGAAATAGTGTGATGGGATCTTGAAAAGATCATACAGCACACCGCAGGTAGTCTGAGCGCAGCTTTTTGTGCACAGTGTCACTGACTGTGCAGGAGGACAGCAATGCCACTATGAAAGAGGGAAGGAAATGGAAATAACGTGGATGTTTAAGTTACGCTTACTTTGTGTTAAGCCCCGGTTTGGCTGTTGGCTTTGTGGCCTGACGCCCACCCATGCTAGTGCATGGAGGTGGGGTTGTTAGTGTTGGAGATTTAGTGGAGATCTGCTTTGTGTGAGCAGGCAGAGGTGCTTCCTACAGTATTTCGTGTGGTTGAGATTTGGAGAAGGGGAGGAAGGGGGCTGATGCTCCAAAGCGATGCATGAGGAGCGCAGCTGGGTTTTGGCTCACGTTGCACGTGCTGTTAGACGTGGTGTTTGGATCTCTGCTGCTGGATTCTGCCTTTCAACTTGTTTTATCCTGCTCAAAACAAATTACCACTGGAACTGTTATTTTTATATTTTTATATTTGTTAAGAAAGTGCGTTTTCACCATTTCTGGGTGAGCATTAGTCTTTAAGAAACAAAAAAAACAACCCTTTTTTTTTTTTAATAGAAGTTTGCAGGTGAAGTGCTGACTTTCTGCTACTTATCTACATTGAGAGATCCTCTCAGATGTCCAATGGGAAAGGAGGCATGTCCTTGGGAAGTAGCACTGTCCCGCTCTCTTTTAACTCTCTGTTTATTTATGTGATGTACAAGAAGGCTTTGTTGTGTGACAGCTTTGTAACAGCAGCTTAAAATAATCAGAGGGGACTCAGTGTGCAGGAAACGGTAATCTGAGGTATAATCAGAAGCTTGCTGTTGTCTTTTGGCAGCAGCAAATGGTTTTGTTGGCCTGGGTCACAAAAAATATGGGACATTCTCTTTAATTCTGAAAATGCCTCTTTAGAAATGTATACATATATGTGTGTGTATGAGAACATGCTCAAATCTTTTTGGCTGTGTTCGCAATGGTGAGAAAGCATTGGTGTTTGAGGACCAGGAATGTCAGCTGCCGTGTCACAGAGAGCTGGCCTTTTCTGTGCCAGTCCCAAGTTTGGGGGTTTTTCAAGGCTTCTGCCCCCAGGAAGGACTGGGCCGTGGCTCTGGGTGAAGCAGGGCTGTGACTTCGAGATTGCTTCCTGAGGATGAGGGCAGAGCCGGCGGCTGGGGAAGCTCTACGGCCCGCAGGAGGTGGGCCCTGCTGTCTGGCACGGCTCCTTACTGACGTGGGCAAGCTGGCGTGCCCAGTTCTGTGCCGTGGGAGTGATTACAGTCAGCAGCACGAGGGAATGCCTGCACGTGTTACACGTCGCTTCTGCTCTGCAGGGCCGGGCTCGAGCTGGCGGCCCTCAGCCTGTGCTCTGGGTGCTGGCTGAGCGTGGGGGGTGCGAGGGGAGCAAGTCACGGCTGTTCGTCAGGCAGCTTTCCTGGAACTCGGGAAAGCAAAGTCGGGTTTTTCTGTTCTGCTGCTGCATTCGTACTCAGCCGATTCCTGATCTGCACGTCAGCATGACGTGCGCTGCAGGCCGCCCTCAGCTTGGCTTTCTCGGCGCGCTGCAGACTTGATCTCATTTACCAGATCACGCTGTGTGAGCGCGGCCTCCCCGCAGCTCCCCGGCAATTAGCGAGCAGGCAGGAGCCGCGTGTTCCTCGCAGCAGCCCTTTGATTCCCATTGCGTGGCAGCAGTGTGTGGGAGCTCTGGCCCTGCCATGCCACGC
This sequence comes from Chrysolophus pictus, assembly GCA_037305975.1. Lineage (NCBI taxonomy): Eukaryota > Metazoa > Chordata > Aves > Galliformes > Phasianidae > Chrysolophus > Chrysolophus pictus. Next base: position 3,078,955 of record CM074596.1, on the reverse strand, counting down.
AGCTGTGTGCCATGCAGCAGGGCGGCCGTGGCCCGGCAGCCCCTGGTGTTGGGGTGTGCAGTGAGACACTGAGATACCCAGTGCTGGCTGTCAGCGGGACCACAGGGAGAGCAAAAATGAGCCCTCGTTGTTTACGTGTAATCAATTTCTTTTTTTTCGGTTGGTTTGTTTTCTTTCTCATCTCCTCACAGAAACAGGTACGATATTCATAAGAGAATAAAAGCCTTGCCAGCGGCCTGGGGGGGGATCAGAAATCTGGCACTCTAGCAATAGCTGTCACAGCGTGGCTGGTAAAACAGCAAGGGATAACGGTGGGGTCAGCAGCACCCTGACAACACGGATCTCACAAGGAATGGTTGGATCCTGCCCAGCTTAGGGAAAGCTTCAGTCACCTCCCAGAGCGTGCTGCCTTTGTTACAGGGTTTGGCATTTGTCCTTGGTGCGAAGCAGAGAGGGGAAGGACAAGCTGGGCAAAACTGGTGGTTGGGCTGCAGTTCACACCCTGCTCGGTTTTGTTTCTCTCATCCCTTAAGACATCACTTCTGGGAAAACAAAGGGGAGCAAATCTGGGAGACCTTCAGGTGAGCAGTCAGGCCGTGCTGCCTGCGGGATGGTCTCATCTGCAAGGCCCAGCATGGGGGGGCTGGCACCTCCAGGGCAGCATTTCCACATCACTGTAAGGAGCAGAGATGGGATGATGAATCCACTCTGACCTCCAGAATGGCTGCATAAATACTTTATTGAGAATTCTAAGTAAATGTGTTTGTAACTAGTAATCCTGCTCTGCATGCGGTCTCATTTAGCCAACTGTGTATGCAAATGTGCTATTAATGTGTTTGCATCCAGTATAAATATACAAATCTAATCTGTTTATATATGTAATTTACACACAGCTGTGCTCACGCTCACTTAATACCAATATTTTCAGCAAGCGAGAGGTATCATGGGAGATCTATTGTTCAAAACAAAAGCTACCAGAGCAGCACCATGGCAGGGGGATCATTATCATTTCAGGATCTTTTGGCATTCCCTTGAGGGACTCTGCTTAATGACTTTCTGTCTGTGTATGGAGGGGATGTGTGGAACGGGCTCTGGTGGCTGCTGGGTGCCTCTGCACCTCCCTGTGCCGAGTGCCTCACATTCAGGTGAGTCCAAATGAGAGGACAGCTAATTGTTTAGCACCTTAAAGCCTTTCCACTGATGTATTTCTTGGAGGTTACTGCTTGTAAAGGACTGGGTGTTCTTGCAGGCATCTGGCCGAGGGGGTGTCTGATTTTTATGATGTCTGTATGACGAGCAGTGCACGCTGCAGAAAATCCAGTGAGAATATCAGTGCTTCTATAGATTGCTTCTAATGAGCACCATCAGTGTGTTGAGTTTTCTGTAAAATCTTGATGTAAATTGACTTAGTAAAAAAGACATTTTCAAAATACTCTAAAATTTAAACAATATCATTGTTGTAATAAATGGACAAGAAAAATAAGCAGACCGCTATGTAATAGGAGCGAATTTGGCTTTAGTGTGAACTAAAGTCACAATCTGCTCAGTGAATAAAATAATCAGGAGGCAAAGGATGATCACAGTTACAAAAAACGATACGCACACCCGTAGGCTTTTATACAGCTGTCCTCTTCTGCTGCTTTACAAAGTGATCACCTGCATGTGGCCCATGGGACGGAGCAGTGTCACCCCAACCTCAGAGCCCCTGGGTGCTGTAGGCTGAAGGCAGATCTTCCCCCAAAGATCCGAGCTGCCTCTGCTGGCGGGTGTGAGATGTGTGCACGTCCCTGAGGTGCCACAGCTGGGGGAACTGCAGAGGCACTCGGGGAAGTCTTGTGGAGTTTTTGCATTAAACAAGTTTGCCAGCTGGGCGATTTCTGCAAGCTTGCTGTGAACTGATGTAACCAACAGCAGCACAAGCATCTAATGCTAAGGGTAAAATTGCTGGCTACTTCAAAATTAAATTTAAAAAAACATTAAGCAGAGTTACGGTAGTGACAGGAAACAATAAAACAAAGGAAGTTCAGATGAGGTTGAAGCATATCCTGTTCTCCCAGCAGCGGGGCGTATTAAAGGAACACAGCAGGCCTGAATATAGGTTTTCCTTGACAGTTCTTTCCCAGTGGACTGATTTCACAGGGTTTGAGGTGAGCTTTGCGGGGTCACAGTACTCCTGTACTCTGTCATAACCCAGAATATCCCATTACCTCGGGACAAGTCCTCCCCAGTGCCAGGCAGCTTACCCACTGGTCCTGCCTGCTCCTGAGTGCACAGAACTCCTCGGAGGGAACAAGACCACAAACATTAGCATCACTTTCTGCTATAGCCAAGTTAATGTGGTGAGAAAAAAAATAAGACAGGTTATTTTGTAAGAGAGCTGGCATCTTCAGGCTGAACCGCCTTCCCTGTCTTATGGATCTTATGGAAGCTATCGGGGTACTTCTGTTCCTAGAGGACAGTACGTATCATTTAACCTTATCAGCAAATGTCTTTATTTGTGCTGTACACACATAAGTGAAATATAATGTTAAAACCCAGCCAAGCTTTTAATAAAATGTACTCTGCGTGCTGAAATGCAGCCAGCGTGCGTATGCGATGTCTGCATGCTAAAAATTGTTTGGGGCCATCTATAAACGTGCTGCACGTTTTGAGTTTTGCAGATGAGACCAAATCTCGTTTTCTGTTCAGAACTGCCATAATTTCTCATCCTGGGAAATTTAGGAAATAAAGATGCTTTTACGCATTTAGTGTTTATTTGCTGTTAACTATTAAAGCCCTGTAAATCTTCTTACTGCGTTTGCCATAAAACTTAATAAGGTGCATTAAATGTGGGAGATGGTGACAACTTCAGCTGCTGTCTGCCTTGCAAATCTTAGGCCCTTCAGAGCGTGCACTGCACCTATTGCTTCCGCGGTCATAAAACAACAGTGCTGTTTTCCATTCCAACTTCCCTTTTTATACACTCATAATTTAAGGAAAGGTCTGAGAGAAGAACTTGTTGTTCTTGGATGTGGTCTAAAGAAGGGATTTTTTAAAATTTTTATTTTTTTAGAAAAATGGAAAGAAATCTGTATTTGTTGGATTAAGGAGGAACAGCACAAGCTCTGTTTGTGTGTTTGCAAATGTGTGGCATTACAACATGTTTTTCATTAATTAACCAGGTGGGAGTCGTGGGAAGGGAATGGAATAACACATGGAGTCTCTTAAGGAGAATTTATTTGATCTAAACCCAGCTGAAGCATTACCTCAGAAGAGGCATAAGTAGCACTTACAAATTCACAGTTTTATCTCCTGTCCTTCCCATCTGAAGCCCGTGAGGTTTCTGCTTGAAGTTCTTAAATTGATTAAGTGGGTTATTTTGCACTAGGAGTTGTTCTCGTGTGCTTTTTGGAGCCAGCTGAACTTCAGATTTCTGCAGCAAACAAGAAAAAAAACAAAGTGGGAGCCCCCAGTTCCCAGCTAAACCCGGGGTGCTGCATTTCAGCACGCAGCAGCACATTTTTCCTGCCAGGCTGTAATCTCTTGATAATGGAAACCCTGACGCATAACCTTAACTGCAGCTTTGCAGTGGCATTATCATCACATTGATAAACATGCCATCTGAGCTCTGTTAGTCAGAACATAATGGCTTTGTGTATCTTGTCATGATATTTGTTTCTTGGGATAAAATATGGGACCTGCACGGAGCACATATGCAAACATTAGCATACTTGTTCCTTGTTCTTCCCCGGTTATTTATAGCTCCCTGTTTACACATTGGAGCAGGATACTGTAGAATCTAATAAATTTTACTGGGGCCACTGAAATTATAAAATGGCAGGAGGAGAGCTTGTGTTCTGGCTGGTCAATAGCCATGGTAACCACTCCATAAACATCTCTGTGGGCTGTCAGTATTGACTGGCCCAGCGAGCCATGGGATTTCCTAATGCTGCTTCACAACAATAATTATCCACAGCACTTTTGTCAGCTGTGTTACGGATGGTCTTCAGCCACAGCACGAACAGTAATGCTGACAGCGTTCTGTCATAAGTAATGTTTTCAAGTAACACGTAAGTGGTCGCATTGAGATGCTTCTCTTAATTTTCCAAAGAACAGAATTTGGATTTTCGTGCAGTTGTGCTCTAGAACCCCTTCTGTGCAGCTGTAGCTGGAAGGCTCATGGTTCTACAGGGCAGTGCTGGTGTTGCCAGGTGCCTTCTGCCAGTGCATGAGATGCAGACGTGCCATTTGTTGCACATCACTTGTGCAGAGAGGAGAAAATCTCAGCTGCCAGGCAGCCTGTTTGATGGCACACGGGAGAGCCACAGGTCACTGATGTGGTAACGATTTGTTTCTTCAATATTTAAAAGCGCTTTGGAGCACGCTCTGTTGTGCCTGACCTGGAGAAAAGCAGTTCCTGCTGCAGGCGGGGGCAGAACTGAGCACCGTGCCTGAATTAATGGTTGGGTGAATGGTTGGATTGGATGATCCTGTGGGTCTTTTCCAACCTTAGTGATTCTGTGATTAATGGAGGACTGGAACAGGAAGGGAAACTTGGACAATACAAGAAACTCCTTCTTGAAAAGGCAATAACAAAAGCCAGGCCTTGCGAAGTTGTAGATTTTCTATTGAAGTTGATGAAGCTGCTGCTTGTGCGTGGTTGTTAAGATGCAGTGAGCCCCAGACGGGGATCCCATTGCTGTTCTGGCATCTGGGAAAGGCAGGAGGGCTCCTTGGCTTTCCCTGCGGCTGCTGCCATCTTTGCTGGCCAGGAAGCACGAAGCAGAAGAGGTGCAGCCGTGGAGTGACCTCCCCCTCAGTGCCCTGGAAGCTCCAGGCCTTTCACACGCTAAATGCCCAGAGGTACGGAGCGCTGCCTGCTGCACGATGCTCATGCCTTGCTCTGCGGCTCTCTGCCTGTGCTGGGCTGCTTCCTTGCTGCCAGTCTTTGCTCCTGCAGCCTTCGTGCACATCCAGCTGGTGGGTGTGAGCAGAGGCTGGCAGGAGCTGGAAGCTCCCAGCACACACGTGCCCCAGGCGCGTTCCTGGCTCACCCTGCAGCCCTACTGGTTTGGAGGGTCAGGGTTAGGTGAGGACAGATCCCTGTGGGAGCAGATCAGCAGAACGATAGGGGTGAGGTGGCGGTGCTGGGAGCTCAGGAGGGCTCTGTTCAGTCGTGTTGCCCTCGCACACCGTGGCACCTGCCTGTGTGCGCAGAGATGTGGTCCAACGTGCACTAAACCGACCTGAGAGCTGCGTTTCTGCTTCGGGCATTACCCGTTCCCTGGCACGTTGGGGTTGGGCCGCTAACCGGCATCCCTTTGTAGGCAGAAGTTGGTACGTGCCAGTGTGTGCGCTGCTGTTAGGGCAGGGGCACGCCGAGCTCCGGTCCTTCAGGACAGGGGCACGCAGTGCTGCGTTTTAATCTCACGGTCGCGCTCCGGCGTGGCCAGATGTGGATCGTGAAGGTCCCTTCCAGCCTCGCTCCCTTCTGCCATCCCGCACACCGTCGGGGCGCGGCCAGCCGCCCCCAGCCCCGCTCGGGGCTCCTCGGGCGGAGGCGGCGCAGCCCCGCTCCGAGCGCGGCCGGCGCTTCCCAGCTCCGCGGGGCCGGGGCCGGGGGGGCCGGGCCGATCCAGGCCGCCTTTTGCGGCGCACCCGCCCAGCCCCGCCGCGATCACATGCTGGGCGCCCGCGGCCGCCTCCCGCCCGGCCCGGCCCTCCGCTCCGCCGCCGCCCGCCATCGCCGCGCTCCCCCTCCCCGCGCCGCCGGATCCCCCTCCTCCCCCTCCTCCTCTTCCTACGGCCCCGGGGCTGCGCTCGGGGGGCTCCTCGGGAGCCGCGGGTTGTGCCGGTGGGGCTGCCGGGGCTGCCGGCCGTCGCGCCGCGGGCTCGGATCACTTTTCTCCCCGGGAAATCGCCGCTGCGCATTCGCCGTTCGCCGCTTCTGCCGAGTTGGGAAGCGGCTCGGGGCCGCGCGGAGCTCCGCCGGGCTCGGCTCGGCGCTGGCTGCGGCACCGACTGCGCTCAGAGCCGCGGCCGTCGGAGATCGGACGCCGAAGGGAATCCGATGTGATTTCGGCCGTGTCTGCGCGGAGCCGTCCCTCCCCGCCCGCGTACGTGTGCGCTTCTCTCTCTCTCTCCCTCTCTCTCGCCCGGTGCCCGGGCTGCCGTGCCGCTCCGGGAGCGCTGTGCCTTCCCCTGCTGACGTGCCCTTTTTGTTATCTTTTATCGCAGAAACGGTTCATTAAGGGGCTGAGGCAGTACGGCAAGAACTTCTTCAGGATCCGAAAGGAGTTGCTTCCGAATAAGGAGACCGTGAGTACACCCAGACTTTATGTCATTCGCCTTTCTGCTGCTGTTTCGGTGCTCGCTCTTACAGAACTGTTCCCTTCCCACCCCGATTGAATTCTGCTGGCGCTGGGGGAAGAGGAGCGCACAGCTGTGGGAAGGTGGCTGTGATTTTTGGGGCTGTTTGTGGGGTTTCGGCGCGTGAAAGGCGTTACGTAAAGCAGTCGGTGCCGGACGGAGTCGTTCAGGCAGTGCAGAGTGTATTTCTGGAGAGCAAATCTAATTTTAAATTCTGACATTATGAGGGGATAATACGTTTATGTCGCCGAGTCGGGCTCAAATGGCAGCGGGTAATTAAAGCAAGCCTAAACCAAAACAGAATCTAATTGAATCTGGAAGAATGAGGTATGTGCTGCTGCTCCCCGACCTGCGCGCTCCGTGCTCGCGTTTAACTCTTCGTCTCCTGCAGCGTGCGGGCAGCAAATGTGGAACTTCAGCTGCAGAACTGCTCTGTGCCTCCAACTTCACGCAGCTCCACGGCTGCCCGGCTCTGCTGCAAACCCCGGCGTGGGCAGGGAGCAGAGCGAGACTTCTTTGGGGGCAGAGAGAAGCTTTGGGAAGCCTGGGGAACGCGGTTTGCTTCCCATAAGTGCTGCTCGCTCGGCGTCTCTAGAAGCTTCGGTTTCTGTGCTGCAGGTGTCATTTAGCTGCCAGGAGGGTTTGGGAGAGCAGTGCTCGTGTTTGTTCTGAATTCAGATAGCGGTGGGTAAAAACCAGGGCAGAGTGACTGTATTTTAGCAGTGTCAGTGCATTTACGTTAGCGATGCTGAAGGTGTTTATTTAGAGCGTGATGGAGATGAGGTTGTTCAGACTGTTCTTTGTGGGTTTTTTTTTTGTGGAACCTGGAGGTTCGGTAGGAAGGAGCATCCCCGTGAAAATATTTTTAAGCCTCTGACAGACCATAGGATGTGTCAGTTCTCTTCTTGTGACGTGGTGCTGTGATATCACAGCCGTGCGTCAGTAAATGGTTAATGAGAGCGGTGAATCAGATTGAAGGGGAGGGGGCAGTGATTCCTGGGGTGCCTCGGTCGGTCTCTGATTACATTGAGAACGATAGGAAAACCTAACTGCCAAACAAGTGTGGGTAGACTCAGCTTTGGTGTTTGGTCGGGGTTGGGGCAGGAAGGCTTGATTTGGGGAGGGGGACAGCTGAAATAGAACGCTTCTTAGCAGCACACCGCCAGCTTCAGCACTCCTTTCCTCTTTGCAGTAATACTTAACCATGTATTTAGGACAGATCAGTATGTACTTCAGAAGGTATTCTGCTGATAGTAAAGTTACTGACGGTCGTGAGTGCTCTTTTAAAGTTTGAACGAGAACTGTGAAATAGGGTTTTAAATATGACATGTCTTTTTGCGGTGGGGAAAAGGAGCCTGCAGGAAAAAAGGAAGACTAAAGCTGAGAGCTGGGGGCACGCGCCTGACCCTGCTTCTGCTGCGTGGCTTCTGCTGCTTGCACTTGGGTATCAGGCCTAAGGCTCTGCAAAAGGTTTGCAAGTGGTGTGAAATGTGATCCAGGCTGTTATTGCTCAAGTGTTAGATTTTTGTTTCGTTAAGCCTCCATTTTTAGCGCAGGGAAGACTAAATATTAACTCGGAGCAACTGGGAGCCGTGTGCTGGTGGCTTGGAGCAGGCTGCTGTAGCCCCTGGTGGTAACTGATCTACAAGTAACCTTTGACCAGCAGCAGATTGTTTAATCTCTGTTTCCTATTTTTGCCTACAGGTCCCCTTCTGCGCTCTTTTAATTCCCACTTTTTTTCTTCCCCCCCCCCCAACAAAACTTGCAGCAGCTTTTCTATCACAAGACGCCCAGAATAAAGACAGCAGTAAATAATATCTCACTACCCAGCTTTGCTTTTCCTCGTTATGTGGCATATTGCAAATTACAAGGCTGCAGAATGAATTTCTCTGCACTTTTTTTATCCCCACAATAATTGCAGATACTTTGCTTGTCGCTCTTCTGTTGCAGCATGAAGCAAGCCCTTAGCAATTCCAGAGTTCTGGAAAAAAGGCCTTCTTTTCCTGTTTAGCCACCGTATTAACATGAGGTAAATCTGTAAAGTCATTTATACGCTCACAGGAGAGCTACAGCAACTCCTCAGTCCTGCTTGAAAATGAGACAGGGACATTCTTGAAGTGACTTGCCCTAAATGGAAACCAGGTTATGGGTCAGTACAGCCTGCACGCTTCTCATCTGTTAGGCTTTACCTAACTGGTCCCTGCAGTCTGCAGGGAGGGCAGGCAGGGATTCTCCCTTTCTGGAAAACCCTCTGAAAGTAAAGTTTCCTTATTTTCACGCTTTTCCCCAGTGCTTTGCTTTTAATGCTGGAAGAACTCCTCCTAATGCCTCCTTAAGCCCGGCACTGAGAATATTGCATTAACAGAAGATGGAAATACAAAATTATATAAAATTATACAGGAGCTAGGCCTGTCATGTATTAAAACAAGTTGATGTTACCGTAAAGGAAGTCTGAGGATTAACATGACGGTGTTTCTTTCATAATACCAGGAGGTACACGGCAGCTGTGGTGAGCAATGAGAATTAGGCCACGCTGTACACGTCCTCACCAACACAGTGAGGGATGTCCTATTTGAGTTACACCTGTGCTTTTTTTCCTTCCTGCAGTCAACATGTTAAGAACCCTATGTTTCTCATGTGTGTTTTAACTAACTCAACACGTTTTTTCCAATATTTTCAAACACAGTTAATTCTAAGTGAATAGCCAGCAAGAAAAGATCTTTATGAAAAAAAATACCAACTGTGTATCAAAGCAGTATTTTTGTTGAGGTCTTCGCTAGCCCAGCTTATTTCAAAGCAGTTATGTGGAAGGGAGGTTCCCAGTGGGCATGGGGGTAAACAGCTGAGCGTTCTTTCTCTTCAAGCTTTTATGAGCAAGAGACACAGGAACTAAAGCAGCTCTTATCTGAGCGTGCCCCCTGCTGAAACAGGAGTGCTGAAGTTGATTAAGGAAAGCGGATGGCTTTGAGGCTGCATCAGTGTTAAGTGGGGATGTAGTGGAGAAAAGGTGCTTAAATACAGCATCTGAAACTTGCTGGGTTTCCACTGCACTCTGACCTTGTGTCTCCATCCTTCCCCGTGCTCCCAGATAGTTTCCTCTGGTTGTGGCCCCAGCTGTAGTTGAATGGCACTGCTGGGGAAATAGCCTGCTCTCTTAGCAGCCCTCCTGATTCTTCCACATGGTATGCCAGGAACTTGTGGAGACGTGGTTGTGACGCGACCGGTCTTCATTAATAACTTCCATCTAGATTCCTGTGTTGTGAGATGCAAGCTAAAGAGCTAGCAGCAAGGTTTCGTAATCATCTCAGTTGGCTCTGTGTATGCTTTTGCTTCCTGTTTTGGGCTAATTTGCTAAAACTCGGTGGTACAGGATTCTCAAAGTGTTAACAGTCCTTCGCTCTGAATTCTTCAGGTGATTACAGTGAGCTACTTGAATGTGAGCATTTCAGAAGGACCAGCACCGATAGGCCTTTGCTAAGTGGGCTTACATGCCTACAAGGTTGGGGCTTGACTTTTTGTGCTCTTGTAAATAGCTTAGCTCCGTGCCAGTGACGTGCACAAGGTAAGCAGAAGCCTGGGTGCAGTGGGAGGAGGAGGCTGAGTCACACTGTTGGCTCGCTCCTGGTCAGGGCTGGCTCCTGCTCTCGTCCCAGGCCTGTCCCCCAATGCAGGGCTGTAGGCTCCTAGGGTCGGTGTCACAGGTTGCCTGAGCTGTTAAAGGCCACAATCCCAGAAGAAAGGATCTGATTGTTCTCTAGTTGGAGTTCTGTAGTCCCATTTGGAGTCGATGCGTCTCTGACCAGCAGAGGTCAAACTCCTTCGCCTCTAGAAATGGAGGGGGACATATGTGTGTGTCCCCTCAAGCAGCTCTATGTAAGTTTCAGGCTAATAACCTGTGTCAGTAGGTGGCTCTCACAATTGCTGCAGTTGAATAGGGCTAAGGAAACACCAAACTTTTCATGGGAATGGGCCCAAGTACTTGTAAAGTTTTTTTTTTCTAGCCTGTTTTTAAAACCAGGGATGGCACCTCCTTGAACGCCTTGATGTTCTCTGATGGCTCCTCCTGCACTCATTGGTGAAGATTTATGGTATGGGGCTGTGCACGTGGTCTCCTTGTCTGCTTGTCTCTTCTGGCCAGGCTGAAGCTCTGGGTGAGCCTGGTGGCAGATCCGAGAGAAGAACAGGGTGCCTTTGTGTGGACACACTGACTTGGGTCTCTGTCGAGCACATTGGCATTTTTGGGGCGTGTGAGCTTTGGTCATGTCCTTAGCAGGAGGCAGCAGCAGATGAGGAAGTTGCACCTCTGGCTGGGTGTTGGGCATTTAGCCTTGAGAGTGTCAGGGAAAACAGTGACTATCAACTGCTTTCCTTAGATAAAGTACCTGCAGTGTGCTCTGTTTTGTATGTAAGGACTAAATACACATCAATTTATTCTTTAGGAAGAGCGTTCCCTGTTACAGTAGTAAAATCCCTCTGTCAAAATTAAATGCAGTTGGGATTTATTTCTGGGACTAAATAAGCTGACCACTGTTAGTGTTAGGAGGCATTGTGAGCGTGCTGTGAGCTTTCAGCATAAACTTCTGTTTAATTTTAGATCGGGGTTTAGATAAACAGTTTTATTCTTGCCTCATTAATGCTTAATCTTGTGTTACATAATCCACAATATTGGCTTCCTGAGTGGCTCTTCAGTGCAGTGGGGCTTGTGGGGTGCGTGTGCTCCTGGCAGCACAGTGCCCTGCAAAGTGCTGGGGGCCAACACGTGGCAGAGATGCCTTTCTCCTTTGATAGTAGGATAATGAGGTGAAATCCCTGAGTACGAAGTGATTAGTTAGCCCTACGTTGGCTTTTTAGTGTTTATTCTTCATGGTATAACTTACCAGTAGCTGAATTTAATGGTGTCTGTAGCATGGGCGTTATCACCGTTCTCCTTTCCCAGAGGAAATATTTTCTGTTTGATGGTACATTCCCCAAACGATGGATGTTAATACACTGCCTGGTCCAGGCGTATTATTTTCTGACTTTTCTTTGCTGCAGAAGCGTTCAGAAAAGGACGAGCTGTGTAAGCCTTTTCTGCTTGAAAGCTGAACCTTTTTCCTTAATAACTTGCTTTCGCCTCAGCACGGGCAGAGCTGAAATTTTCCATTAGAGTTTGAAGTGACTGCCAACATAAACAGCCACCGCTCCTTTTCATTCCTGCTCTGCTCGCTGCTGCTGGTGCTTCCATCGCAGGGACGATACAGGGTTTTGTTCTTGTTACAGCAGGGCCTGGGCTTGGCACGTTAAAGAGGATGGCCGATACCCTGCTGGGCCTCAGCCCCAAACACAGGCCCAAGCCCTGCTTGCTCTCTTTTCCTGTGCAAGTAAAACCACCGGGTTGTTTGCATAACCCTTCTGTAAGGAACGGGTTATCCATTTTTGGTTGTTATTTTTTCAGCCAAGCTGACTGGAGGGTGGGGGGCACTAAATGAGCCCGTTTGGCTTTAAGGTAATGCAGCATGAGGAGGGGGCAGCACAGCACGGCTCTCACTGCTCCCCGGGAGCAGAAGAAGTGAGGCAGAGCATTGCATGAGGTGCTGAGCTCAGACGGAGGTGTGCTAAAAGCACATCAGCCGTAAATGGGGTTCAGTCTGTGTGTTCACTGCGACTTGGCTTGTTTTCTCGAGTTTAACTGTTAAATCTATTGCAAATGTCACCGTTTTATTGGATAATAAACCAGAAGGCTTTGAGAGGTCTTAAAGAGACATAAGCGTTGTGGTTTCCCTCTGGTGCACACCGTGCTGTCTCCATCTGGAAAGCTGGCCCTTGTTTCTCTCATTTCTTTTTTCAACACAACGTATTCTGGAGGTAAATATTCTTCTCTCCTTCTCTCCTGCCCTGTGGGAAGGGCAGCACTGCATTGCTGGCTGTGTGGCTGACGGCTGGGCTTCCATCTTCTGAGCCCCGGTGCCCTTTCCCAACCCTTTTTCCCTCTTCATTTCAGAGCAAGGAAAACCAAAGATGGGCATTACCCCCTGTGCTTTGTTTTTATTTATGTGAAGTCTCTCGAGATTTGCACTTCATTTTCCGTCGTATGATTTGACTTTCATGTTCTGAAGGTAATTCACAGCACCACGAGGAGCCGGGCCGTGCTGTTGGTGCAGGGCGCCGTGTTGGTGAGGAGCAGCAGAACAGAGATGTGCTCACCGTGCCGCTGGGGCTCTCAGGTTGCATTCAGCACGGATAATAAATCAGCTCTGTTTGCACTGTGTTTTTGTCTCCTACTTTACAAGATTGAAACCCATTGTTTATTTTTCTCTGAAGGTTTGAAGGGAGGTGGAGGAGAAAGATTGTCGCAAGCAAAAGAAGGCCATTAGGCGATTGCATTGTGTTCTGTCAGAGAGCCAGCAAGGACAATTTCTGCTTTGTAGGGAAAAGTACGTGTTGGAAGACTTAAGCCAAGGTGATTTGGGAAATTGATACAGTATTGTCTCAGTCTTTCTCTCAACAGAGAGGGAACAATGCTGCTCTGCCTCTTCATCATCACTGTGCTGCCTTTTTCTTACCTCTGTTCATAACTCACTATCACAGGACGCTTTTATTGTTTTGTTTATTTTAATCCCACTGTAAATTTTCCTTTTTGAGCGTGAGAGTCTGGCCAAAATGTTTTTGTTCATCAACAGTTATATGCCTTCAGTTCTGCGTTTATCTTTTCCTGTGAGAAAAGGCATTAGATGTTCTGTTGTGTAGCTGTAGTCAGATTGTGTCAGATACTGGTCCTGAGGTCCTCTGAATCTCAGCTACAAAAAATAGGTGTCTGTCTGAGAGTTGGAACCCTTCATTTTCGTGGCTAAGTCTTTCACTTTGGCAAGGTTCTTTTCCATGGATGCTGTGCACCAAACAATCTCTTGTTTGTTTCCCATCCAGTTAGTGACTGAAGGTATTAAAACTTCAGAAGGCAAAAATAGAAAAGTCGTATGAAGCAACAGTGATGTTTGTGGAACACCCTGTCCTCGGTCAGTGTTAGAGTTATAAAATTTGGGTAACTTCAGGAAGAAATCTGTCCATTTTATCCTGCCTGATGCCTGCTTCCTGAGCTGGCTTAATAGAAAAAGGGAGACATTTATTCTATGGGAGACATACGTGGCTCAGTGGTTCTGTTTTATGGCACGTTAGACTATTTTTTATGCATTAATATGGCATTCTGAGATGGTGTTGTCCTTTCTGGAGGAAAAAGAAGCAAAGGAGACAGCACAATGTAGGCCTCAGGTTGGAAGAGCAGCGTGTGTTAATAGTTGCTTCGTGCCCCAGATAGCAGCGTAAGAGCTGTGTGTGTCTGCAGGGTTCTCTTGGCGTAACGTCAGCCCCCAAATACATCATTCAGGCCTAAATATCCCATACTGTGCTGCTATAAGTGTACTGCGAGAGCACGGCAATAATAACTTCTGTAGACAGATGCACTCATTTTGTCAGTTTTGTTTCAGACCAGCTGTAAAAAAGAAGCAGTGCTTGATTGCTCTTTTTTTCTTCTTATTTCCCCTTGCCAGGGAATGCTCCTTGGAATCATGCAGATCATGGAACAAACTGAGCACGAGGAGTTAAGAATAGTGGCTTTTGTAGGCAGGGGCCGTGGCATAGGGGAAGGGGAGGTGATACTGGGCCCTGTAAGCCTGGAACACCAACATCTACCATCACAAGCTGAAACCTGGTGTGTTTCCATTTCTACTTCATATTCCTGAAAGGGAAGTACTGAGAAGTATGATAGAACTCAATAAAACTCAGTACACCCTTGTCAGGGTGTAAAGGGGCAAATGATGTCTTCTTGGGGTAAGCACCCACTGCTCGCATCCCAACAGCACGTGGCTGAGATCAGCAGTGAGCGGTGCAGCTGGAGCTGAGCTATTGCTTGAATATCAGGTCACCAAAGCAGGTTCCCACCTTCACAAAACCTTCTGCTTTTGAAATCCCACATTTTTAAAGGTCGTAGGAGGTTGGGATGGAGTTCCTTTTGGTTTATGTCTTTCAAGATGAAATTTTTCAGTTCCCCATTTCTTTGCAAATATGAACTTAGGAACTTGCAGGAAAGGCAGCACGGTTCTCTTGTAATTGCTGGATTTTAGCACGTGGGAGTTGAGGTGCTGCAAGATTAATGACAAGATGAAAGGTGTGAGCAGTGCTAAAGCAGCTCCATGTTGGTTCTTGTCCCCTGGTCAATAGAAGTTGGACCAGTTTGCTGCCCCTCCTCTCTTTCCACCCCAAGCTCTTTTCTGTCCTTTTCTCTTCCTGCCAGCTTCCCTGACACAAGCTGAGTTATTTTGTGCAGTGCCTCTAGACCCTGATGTTGAAGGAGAGGCATCCCAGGTTACAGACCAGCTCCTTCCTCGTGCAGTTGGAGAAGTCCTCCCGTTTGGTTCCTGAGCCTGCGTTGTCCCTGTGCCCCGTGTTGTGTAAGCACCAGTGCATCCCATAGGAACTCCTGATTGATTTTGCTAACTCTGCCCTTCTCTGTGGTTCAGAAACCTCTAATGATCTGTGAAGCTCCAGGATTTCTGAGTTGAACAGTAGTAGTTATAAGAACCTCCTCTACTACATAACAGCCGTAACGCTTTCCACATGCTGTGTTTTTGACCTCGTGAAAAGCTGACCTCACACAAACTCAGCTCGGAGAGGAGCTAGGTGTTCTGGCCAGGCCCTGGGAGCACTGTTGTGAGATTCCAGGGGGTGGGAGGGGGAAATAAGTCATGAAAACTCACGGCTTTTGGCCAGCAAGGAAGGTGTGGGTACAGAAAACATGTTTTTGTTGCTTTTTGTTACTTTGTCTGAGTGTCTTTGTTTTTGGTAAGCTTACTTACGGCTCTTTTTTTTTCTTGTTATGGTTCAGAAGGTGATCCTTGCCAAAGCGTGACTCTTTGATAACCTGAATTGCTGTAGGAGAGAGCTGGAGAAGTAAAGCTTGCCAACTAAAAAAGAACATCCACTGAGCCATAAAGCCAACCCTTTTTATTTTCTTCTTCCTGCATCCTTACCACTGTTGCTTCCCATCTGTTCCCTTTCCTTCCTTTAAGTCTCTTAGGCATCCTCTGTACCTTAACATTAGCCTCTCTTGTTACAGATTTTGCCTGCTAACAGTTTTGATACTCGGAAATGATGCTTATCATTTCAATTTAGCAGCCCAAGATGGGGAAAAGAGAGATTCTGCCACTGTCAGTGCTTGGGTATTGTTTTTCAAAGCCCCAAATATGCTTTATCTGTTACCTGTGAAGGAGAGGGCACACCATATAAGCACCATGGCCCCATAAGTTGAGCATTGGCTGCCTGGTGCAGTAAGCTTTCTGGCCTGCACAGCATTCTTCACATCCACTCGTGTTTCAGAGTGCTCTGCAATTTGGATGTCAACAAGGACTGTGCTTTCTGCTTAGGTTTCCTTTCATTGTGTTAGAGCAATATATTTGCGACGTATAATGGCTTAGATAATGGAAGGAGGTAATTTGCAGAGATAAGTGGTTTTTTGATCTTGACCTCAGTTTTGTTCTGGGGGATTTAATAAACTTGCAGATGCAGAAGTGATTAAAAACGTGCCATAAACCTTGCACATTCTGCTTGCTTAAAGAGGATATGGAAAAATGCATTCATCCCCATTCCCACTGTTGCATTAGATCTGGCATGTAGAATAACTCAGTGGGTTGCATATCTAGACTTTCGCCTTGTTAGGATGAAGTGGCATGGACAAAGGCTTTCCACCTTCGGTGCTGTGTTAAAGTTGTATTGATTTAACAATTCCAGCTCATGTTCTTATTCTGTGCCATTTGATGTGATGGATTTTTGTTGCCTGGCTTTAGAACGTTCTTTTGTTGTGAGCGTGAGAGCTTCTAAAAAGAATTTGTCTGCTCACTGTGGGCACATAGGTCTCCTTCCTATCGCTCCATTATTTATATCCTTGTAAGGTGAGTAATGTTTTTGTTTCAGAAGAATCTCTATCTGTCTTGCACTTGTAGCCTTTCAGAAATACTGCAAATGGCTTTCAGATACAGAACGAAAAGGAGGGACCTGAAGTCTTGGCTAGATTTGAGCAGGGAGTTTTAACCTGTAGCTGTCCGAGATGCATTTGGAATCAGAGCGTTGAAACGAAACATGTCAGAAGGAAACCATGGAACCATGGCAGGATTTGCTTTTGGCAAGCTGTGTTTGGTAGGCATGTGTCTGCTGTAAAGAGGCAGAAGGAGACTGTAAGCTGCTGGTGCTGGTCATTAAGAGTGACCCCACTTGCCTCTCCATATCTTCAGAATGTTTCTCTTTACAGCATATTAATGAAAGACAAATGAATGGGGTTGTTAAGTATTTAAGTGAAAATTGCCCTAGCATTTTCCCTCCTCCTCCATTTACTCCCATAGTGCTTATCCTGTGTTTACACAATCTTGAGTCATGACTCTTCAAAAAAAAACCCACCCTGCTGACATTTAGGAATTGTGCTGTGCGAGTTTTCATTGCTTGAGCACTTAAATGATACGTAATAAATTCACATGAACTGCCACTGTGTGCTTAGTTTTATATATGTCTGCCTTTGCCAAACCAGCCTTAACTTTTTGTTCCTTTGAATTACTGAAGCATAGCTTTAACCTTTTCGAATGAACTTCCATACAAAAGATATGGGAAATTCTTAAACTCAGGCTTCACATTGTGTATGATTTCTGTAGTTGCCATCTCGTGCCGAGAATGGGGAAGGAGCCCTGCAGGCTGCAGATAAACAGCCATCCTGGCATGCTGCTCTTTGGGTCCATCCTTCCTAAAGGTCATGTTGGAGTGGAAGAAGAAAAGAGAGTGGCTGGGACTTCTTATCTGAGGAATAAGTTCTCTGGGCTACTGATTTTGGGGTGTTTTTGCTTTGTTCTCTCTCCAGGAATGCATCATCTTTTCTCCAGTGCTGAAAGAGGCCATTGCGTAGCTTAAACTTCCAAACGCTCTGCTCAGCAGCCTCCAGCGCTTGCAGCTTTCCTGGGGCGGTAACAATCCCTGAGCCAAAGGAAGGCTCTTAGGAAGAAGTAGTTCCTTTAATGGGGATAATGTCTGCAGTTGAAGTCTTTGCAGAGTGAGCAATGCAGGGGACCACGCGGCTCTCCCTGCTCGTGGATGGCTGTTGGTAGCTGTGCTTTCCATTTTGTTCCATTAGAAGAGTTCTTGAAGGGCAGTAGGAAAGTAAGTTAGATGCTGCCAGAGCTTGCTTGCCTCTGCATTATTTCCCCTTGTCACTGTAATTCATGTTGACGTTGCCTGCTTGGAGGCTGCTGGCTTCCTGGCAGCTCCAGGATCCATCAGCAGGGACGCACGCCTGCTGCAGCGCTGAGAACCTGGGCTGTGAGCACCTGTATCTGCTGAACAGAACCAGTGTGCAGCCTTCAGTTACATCCTTCAACAGGTTAAAGAGCCCTTTTGTAAGGATGCTCATACTCGGTTCTCTTGGAAGCACTTCTGAAGGTCTGCATGGGCAGGATGTGGGGCGAGCAGTGTGCTGGCATGCTGCAGGCTGTGCACCTGCTGGGGCTCATCCGGGTGCCTGGTTTGGTCCTGCTGAATAAGCAAACTGCAGAGAAAACTGGATGGCGAACCAAGGAAGGCTGTGTTTGTGTGTGTGACAGTGTGAGAATGGATGCAGTTTTGAGACTGCTTTGCTGGTAGCGTGGATGAGTTGTGGGAACATGACTAGTGGAAAACCTGTCTTATTGCTTGCAGTGTCCCAGGTGCTTTCTGCATGGAGCAGGCAGAGCTGGTGGGTTAGCAGCAGCTTTCTTCTGAAGAGGGAAATGCAAAGGAAGAAGGCCTGCAGTGCTTCTTAGAAACAAATCAAAACCCAAAGTGAATACACACAACCAGCATAAGAACTCTGTTTGAGTTTGGAATTGCATATGGTACAGCTTTGGATACTTTGGGGACTTTGAATTTAAAGTGTCCTATGGGAGTTGACGCCTCGTCGAGCTCTCCTTGTGGGTGTTACTGCATCCAGGGTAATCATCTGCTAGGAGTGACTGTAAGAGAATGATTCTGTGTTAACTGAGGCTTTGCTGGGTTTTGTTGCTTTGGGTTTGTCACTTGCAGGGTGCTGCAGGTAATGGATCAAAACGGGTGACCCATGCTGTGCCTCGTAGCGCTTTCACCTTTCCCCACATGTAATCTATTCAGTAATTCAAACGTCCTTAGAAGTCTTTATATCCATACAGTAAATAACTGCTCTTTCTGATTGTTCCTTCTTCAATGGAAAGCAATCATATGCATAGGTATCTCCTTGCAGCATTCAAATTGCAGTTAATTTTGCTTTTAAGCGCTGTGGTCTCACTTTCAGCTTTTCCACGTGGGAAGATTGGCTGGCACACTTGTTCAGAAAAAATGTCATTTTGTTACAGAAAGTTAAACTGATAGCAGCATAATGTGCCTGCTCATGGACCTGGCCATTGCACTGTGTGTGCCCCACTGTTCTCTGGTTCCTCCTCGCCTTGGGCGGTGGGGGTTGGGAGGGATTGATGGGAACATGGGGAAGTCACACTGCTGTTTCAAATTGTAAGCAAATAAATCAACTCCCCCACAAAACGAAGTTATAACAACAGTCAACACACGCACAAAACCCCATCACTCCAAATTCATTGCCTGTGTCTGCTAACATTGCAGGCTTGCATTCAGGCGGGCACCAAGGGTCTCCCAGCCGTGTGACAGCACTGCTGTTCCCAAAAATTAGTTTTCAAAGGTACGGTTAATGTCAGCCTTTGGAGATCACACACTGATGCCCTACAGGCAGCCCGGCTCCTTTATATTGGAAAGGGTTGTTTTTAATGTTTAAGGATAGTGCCAGTTAGCTCCAGGTTCCATGGTTCTTTCTCTGGCACGTGCCTGGGTCCTGTGCCACATTTCTCACGTAGGCAAACCTACCTTGGTTCTGATGCCGTTGCTTTTGAAGATAAAAATGTCTTTCAGGAGGAGTATCACCTGGTGGGCTGAGCTCTGCTGTGAAAGTTTGGCTCATAGGAGATGACCAGAGATTGAGCGCTGGGGTGCACAGACACAGGCAGAGACTTCCTCCGAGCGCAGAGCGGGGTGTTAATGTGTTTAACAGCAGTGCCGACCACGGGAGGAGTGCTGGGTGCAAAGATGTGCTGCTCTCTTTCTGAGAAGTCATTCTGCACTTAACAAGTGAGACCTGCCAGGCCATCCCCACCCTGCATGAAAGGAATGCTTGAGAAGTCGGTGGCTTTTCTTGTTTGTTTGCTTCAGTTTTTCACGGGTTGATGTTGCTTTTTTGTTTTCCTTTGTGTGAGGCTCAAAATGGTGTATTTATCCAACCCTGCATAGCGCGTGCTTCCACACCATGCCAGCTGGAGACTGTGCAGTGGGTCCTCGTGCAGCAGAAATCCTGGAGGAGAATGGAAAAAACGCTGTGTTACACCAAACAGCAACGTTGTTCTGTCACTTGCATCAGTCAGACAGCTGCCCTGCCAACGGCTGAAACTTTAATAGCAAACATCACTCCAGAGTTTATAATTCTCCCAACAAAATGGTTGAGCTGTTAGAAACTTTGGAATCTCATTTTTTTCCTGCTTTAGTTCTTCTCTTGCTCAGCATTAGTGACAGCTGCCCATCTCTCCAGGCCCAGAGCACTGCTGCGTTCTCTCCTCCATCACCCTGCAGAGCCCAATGAGGGAACCCAGGGGGAGAACCCGAAGCAGCTCAGCGTGGTCACAGCTTACTCATCTCCAGGAGAGCTGCTCATTCTTTTCCTCTCGTGGTGTTTGTGTGTCTTGCATGCCAAAGGATAAAGCGATGGGCATTGGGCTCCTGGAATCCATCCTGCTGCAGCCCATAGCTTGGTGTGCTCGGACCCGGAGCAGTTACTGATGCTTTTATGTGGTGTAAAATATCCAACGCAAAAATTCTTACGCGCCTGAGTGAAATGCCAGGTGTTCCTTGGGCCTCTGCTGCCTGTTTGTGCATGAAAGATTCATGGAATGTTTGAGAGAGATGCTAATAAGGCTGCTGTGAGACTGCCGCAGAAAAACACCAGAAAGTGATTCCATTTGTCTAATGCATCGTTTTCTGTATTTCCCCTCTTGTTTTTGTTGCTCATACCATTTGCATGGAGCTCGTGTCTCCAGTTCTTGGTTTTCTGTTTCTTTGTACTTCCCTAAGCTGGCAAGATTAGGGGTTGCAGTTGGCAGAGGTTGGGGGTTGTGGTTGGCAGAACAAGGTGCTGCAGCCCAAAAGCTGGACAAGCAGGTAGGGAAGAGTTAAACTGAACAGAAAAGCTGTGGCAAGGTAATAGTGTTGCTGTTGAATAACTTGAGGTGATGAATTGTTTGAAGCAGCAGATGCATTTAGGGGCTGAGATGGCTGTCACTGCTGTGATTTGCTCCTAATTAATGGAGAACTGCACGTAAAGCTGAGAGCATTCTTAGGTTATTGAATATTTCATATGGAAAACACAGAGATTCCACGTTCAGAGAGACTGGGAAGATGTCAGCCACCAAGGATCTCCTTCTAATACTGTTTTAGAACAGTCTTTCTTTATGCCTGCTGGGCTGGCCTACCTGGAATCACTTCTGTCCTGCTCTGTGTGCTGCACAGCCTTGCTGATCCCTAAGCTGCTGCTCTTCCATGTCACCCACCAATGGTTTGCAGCACGATGCCAGCACGGCCTTTCAGAGCCAGCCCTCGTCCTGCAAGCTGGATGTGCAGCACACAGAGAAAAAACCCATTGCTGAAGGAAACATTCGCTTGTGCAATACATGTGTTCTCCTGGTGTGTTTGGCCCCGAGCCCAAGCGCTGCCTTAATAAATGTTGCTTCACAAAGGGAAAAATCTTCCACAGCTGGAAGCAGAACGTGTCCCCCCATGTGGGTGTCCGGCAGCCCCCATCTCAGACTGGCACGTGCAGAACACCCAGCACGAGGTGCCTGTGGCACAGAGCCCCCATTGGGGCTGTGTCTTTGAGGAGTCGTGCTGGCATCGCTGTATGAGCCCACAGGTCTGCTAGAAGGCCACAAAGGAGGGCAGATGGCTCCTGAGAAGCAAAAGTGAGGGGAAAAGTGCAGTGGGGAAGCTTGGTGTCTAATAGGGATGAAAGATAGAATGTCAGTGTTTTGTCTTGTTGGAAGCTCAGGGTGCTGCTGTGAGCAGCTGTTTGTCTTTTATTGCAAACAGTGCAGCTCGCCCTCTGGCAAACTTGGAAATATTCATCTCTCAGCAATTTTAAAAATGTTGTGGCTACAGTTTATCACTTAAAGGGAGAATATCCTTTTGGGACGTGTGTTAGAATAAACATACTCCAGTAGGCTCTGGGTTTTTGTGAAGGCCGGCAAGTGTTGTTGTAACCTCTTGGTTGTTGTTGTTCTTTTGAAGTAAGTAAGTGCTTCTCCTTTGCTTTCTGACACCTTGATTGCCACATGAATACAAGTCACTAATTAAACTGATCACTCACTGCCTCCTGGGAAGCATCACCACGCTGTGCGAGCAGGGATAAGGACTGCAGTGCTCGGTGTGCATGGAATACCTGGGCTTCCAAGGCACGTTGGCACAGCCTGGATGTAACAGCAAAGAAATGTGGGGCCGTTACTGATACAGCTGCTTGTTTACAAGCTGGTAATGAGGGATGGGCAGTGCCAGAAGGCCAGGGCAGGGCATGGGGTGATGGGAGCTATTGGGCACCCACAGCAGGGACTGCTTGTGCTGGATGGAATGAGGTGCAGAGAGAGGCAGTGGCTGTCACCCAAACCCGTTCAGGAGCTGATCACAGTCCATGTCAAAGCCCACAAGGTCTGAAGCCATTTGCTCTGCCAGCGCTGCCCTCTGTGTTAGCAGCCCTTCCATCTCCAGATATGTGAAGGTGCCTTTTTTAGTGCTGTAGTAATCATTGGGTCAGAAATCTGCCCAGACTGGGACAAAGAGCCATCAGAAGGTGAGCTTTCCCGCTGGTGGGAATCTTGGGTTCTGCTCCTGCCTCTGAGTGCTGTGCTGCTGAGAATTAGCAATGCCTTTCACTTCTGAACTCGTGTGTAGGCATTACAGTAAGCTGCAATGAATTGGTCTTTCTCATAAAGCTTTCTAACTCTTACCGTTGTCTTTTAGTTGGGTTTTGCTTGCTACGGACTTCTTTTCTTGACAGAAAGAATTTGAGACAGAAGGGGCAGCAGCAACTGAGGGATAAGCTGCTTATGTGGCACCTCTTTGTGTTTGATGTCCTGCCTCGAGAGCCGTATTTCCACTATTGCTCCCATAAACAGGAAGAGCTGGGAGCACCCCGCGCCCTCTGCACTTCATCTAGAAAATCTCCTGCTTTGGAGGAATGTTCTTGGAGAGCAGTAAAAGGAAAACAGCTGTGCAGGGATCGGATCCGAGCGGACGGAGTCTGTTTAAAATCAAGGCTTAATGACGGGGGTGGCTGTCAGAGAGCTTTTGTTTGTGGGAAGTTTGTTCCTTTGTGCTTAACAGATCGAGCAGGAAAGCAGGAGCCCCTCTGTCCCAGTGCAGTGCCTGCACTGAGGTGGCTGCACCAGTTCCTTCAGTGCTTCCAGGTACAAAACAGGGTTTATTGGCCTGTTCAGGTGCTGCTTGGCTGCCCCGGAGGCTTTGGTTAGAGGTCAGGTTGAGCTGCCTCCAGCAGGGAGTCAGGGCTCGGGCAGTTTTCATCACAAAGCAACTGGTTGCAATGGTTTCAGCTGCAGTAAAAAAGGGATAGCGGGTTCTGCTCTGTTTGCATGATTTCATTTTCGCTTTCCTCATTAGCAGAGAGGGTTATTTCATGTAGTTTGTTGCCTCTGTGTGTCATTTTTTGGTATTTTCTGAGCGCTGTCTGTTTAAATACGGCTTCAATAAATGTCGAAACTCGGCAGCTCCCCTATGGGCTGTGAGCTGCAAAGGGCGGAAGCTGCATGTCAGTGCAGATAACGCTCACGTTTGACAAGCCAAGCCTTGTGTGATTCATCACAGATGTGTCTGGGAAACCTGAAACATCTGCTCCGTAGAGATGGGAGCACAGCAGTGTGCAGCACACCGGGGGCTGCGGCAGAGCTGGCGGCTCCCAGCAGCAGGCCTTGATTCTCATTGCTGTATTGAAATGAAAGCAATTCCAGAGCTTGACATTCGGTACACAAATGACTAATTCCTTATTTACCTTTCAGCTCTTCTTGCCCTGTTAAAAGGGGAAAATCTGAGAGAACTGATGGAGTTTCCATCTTTGGTTGCTTCTGTTGTTTTGCCCAGGGAAGAGCTGGGCCGGGACTGGGCAGCGTGCTGGGATCATTGCTGGGACAGCTGGGGACCTGCAGAGCCATTGGGCCCACGTATCTGCCTGCAGAGGAGCTAAGAGGGAACCCTGGTGGCTGGGAAGTGCTTTCCAGACCATCCACGTGCTGCTCAGGTGGGGGATGACAGTGAGCTGCCACTCTCCTTGTGCAGACCCTCAGCTGGGAGCATTGTACCCTATTACAGATCTGCAGTGCTTCCTGTGAGGCAGTCAGCGATGGAACAAGTGCGATGAAATCATATCTCAGGACATGCTTTGATAAGGTTCTGTTTGTCCAATCGCAGTCATGCAGTAATGAAGACACAAGCGAGAGCGTGAGCACCTCACTGAGACACAGGGGCATTAATCTCCTTGCTGAATATTACAATATGACAATTAATTTTTTAATGCTTAGTTAAAAGAGAGTGCGGGACGCTGCTGTCCCTTCACTCGAGATGTCACTTTGTGCCCGTGTGCCCATTTGCAAATTGATCTTTCATTTAAATTAATTGAAGTTGACACGCGAGCCACAACAGAACGTAGTCTGCTCTGAGCTAGAATTACCAAAGTCTGCCGGTGTTTGGGGTCGGTGTGAGCTGCTGAGCGAGCTCAGTGACGTTCAGCCCCATAAAAGCCATAAAGCAGAGGAGCTGCTGTGGTCGAGGGAACCGTTCTCATTTTCCGGCAGCCATTATGTGCTGCTGTACAAAAACATTTTTTTCTTAACAGTCTTTTCTTAAGCTCAAAAATGGATTCCCCTCCAGCCACTGTCATTCAATTATCACCTCAGGAAATGCACAGATCTAACTGATGATCCCTTTAAAGCAGCCGCAGTCCTCCACCCCTCCCACCCTTCATTTCTCTTCCCGCTCCAGTCATTAAATGTAACGCTGCCGATGTATATTTTATGGGGTGACCCTGACGGCTGTCGCTTTGAGGATGTGCAGAGATAATAAGATTGTGCATGTAATGAAGGACAGATAAATAGAAGGATGTTTACGGGATGGAGTGCGGTCGCTTTAACAGCTTTATGGCTTGCTGATGCACGCCTGCTCTCTCATGTGTGCACCCACGTGAGCCACAGCCAACACCTTCGCCTTGGATCGTGCATTGCTGGGATGGGGCAAGTGAGAGTTCCCAGAAATTCGGGTAAGAGAAGCTGCAGAGGGGCAGTGAGTGGAAAACAAGTCCTTAACAGATGAGGGTAAGGCGAGCAGGTGCTTAACTCTTGGGCTGTTTTGATAACCTCTTAATTGATCCAGCTCCAGAGAGAGCCCTGCCTGGCATACCTGGTGGCAGTGCTGGGGAACTGCTGTGGCGCTATCTAGAGAGGATCTCATAATTAGTCATGGATGCAGCCAGCAGCCTGCGAGTCCCCTGGGGATCTCAGGGCCTCTGATTAACAAAGAAGAGTCTCTGGAGGAAGAAGCCATAATTACAAAGCTTGCTTTTCCTTCTGGCATGACATACAGCTGGAGAGAGAGGGTCAACAGCTTCCAGCTGCGGCGGAGGCTCAGAACAAAGCAGTGCCTTGCTCTGTGCTGGTTGTGCAGAGCTGCTCAAACTGGTGCTTCCAGCCCTAAAAACAAGGAACGAGAGCTGCTCACCCAGAAAAGTTAGCAAAGGGTCCCTTCTGGGACGTGCTCGTTATCTCATTTCCTGCTGGGATATTGCAACCTTAATTGCAAACAGTGGAGAAAGTTAGCAAATAGGCTGCGTGGAAGTCATCAGTGAAGTGTGGCACTGAGCCCTGATACAGACGTTCTTTCAAACTGTGCACAATAACATTTGGATTCCTCTGTGGTTTGCTGAAACCCTACAGCCAAGTGGTAGGAATGAAACAGGGATACTGACCCAAGAGAAAAGCAGCTAGTATTGAGAGCAGAAGGGGAGCTGCTGGGGAACAGCCCTTGGCAGGGATGAGCCCAGCCCAGTAAGCCTGGTGGTGGTGGCTGGAGGAATTTTAGAGCCTGGCTGTCACCAGTGGGCTGTTCTGTGGCTTGAGGGGGGTCACTGTGGTTGTACTTTGCTTCTGTAAAGGTGTAATTTGGGGGAGGTGGAAGCTCTTGCTGTGTCTGTGAGGGCTGAGCAGGGCAGAAGTGCTCAGCTGACAAAAGCACTGAGAAAGCACAAAGCTGTATTGGATGGCAGGTTTTTCCATACCAAAACGAAACCCAAAAACTACAGATGGAGCCTCAGCTGGGTTCCCAGGGAGCTCTGTGAGTGCTCCTGTATTGGGGGTGCATTGACAATTTGGCATGAAATCCCAGAGGCTTAGCCTGGGTGTCTCACACACCAACCTCTTTTGCTTCTCACTCAGCCAGATGGTTTTGCCAGGAGGTACAAAATGAAACCAGGGAGCTTACCTTGCTGTTTGCAGGACAGGGAGACACGATGAGGACAGGGAGGGTTGGGAGCAGGAGAGCAGCTGTTCAGGAGATAATGAATGGTTGGAGGAACTGCTGGATAAATACTGAGCCCCTCAAAATACACTGAGACCTGCGTGGCATTCCTTAGAAAGCACTGTGCGATTTTTAATTCGGTTTTTGTAGCATTAGTAAGGTATCGCTTGGTTTTAAAAGCCTCTCTTAACATTCCGGTAATGTTTTAGGTTATGCAGTATTCCGATGCAGGCATTAATCAGTGCTCCTGAACAGGCTGCAGAGACTTACTGCTTAATTAGAACATATGCAAACCTATTTGTCACAGCTGACAGAGCCACGCAGACCGGGCTGAGCACTATGGTTGTGCAGCCCATGTGCCCGGGTGGGCAACACTGGGGCTGGTGGCGATGCTGGTGGCGATGCTGGTGGCGATGCTGGGGCTGTTCAGTCCAGGAGAGGTGCAGCATTAGCTGAAGTGGCTCAGTGACATCCCGGTGTGAATTCATTAAGACCACAGCTGGACAGCCTGTTCCCCTCTGCTCCGCTGCGGCTGGTGGTGGGGCTGTTTGGGGGAGTTGTTGTTTACCTTTTCTGTTTAATTACAGCCTCGCTGCCCCCCTGATATTTTTTCTCCTGACAGAGCTGAGCTCTGGGGAAATTAAAGAGCAATTACGATGTTTGCTCACTCTGTTAAAGCACAACAGATACTTGAAGGTAAGTTGGTGCATTTGTGCGACGGGGAGCGGTGCTGCAGCAGGGCTGAGCCTTTGTGTACCCAAGGCAAGACTAAACACAAACACGGGGCACAGCTTGTACTGTGTGCTGTGCGTTTGCAAAGCAGTGATAAGTGAGAGAGCAGGGCATGCTGCACTGCTGGCAGTTTGCTCAAGGCGGAGCAGAGGCAATAAGGGCTGCCCTGGGGTTGTGCAATGTGGCTGGGACAAGTGGGCTGAGCTGCAGGAGCTGAGGCTGGTGGGAGATGTAAGAGAAAGGCGGAGGGGTTTGTTGCTGATAGATGGCAGCGTGGTGCTGGGGAGGATGGAGGCTGTTGGGAACCTCCTGGCCAGTGGGGCCGCAGCATTCCTTTCCATTAAACTCAAAGCCTGGCACTCAGGGAGAAGGATATGAAGCGTGGCTTTTTTCTGCCTCCCTGCAGCGTGGGGAGGCACGGCATGGCCTTGGCAGGAGATGGGAAGAGGGTGAGCTGCTGGCAGCTCGTGGGATGGGTGCAAGCTGAGCTGCAGGGCCATGTGCGGCTGCAGGGCCTCATGGTGAGGTGAGCTGAGAGCACCACAACAAAATGATTGTTACAGGCCATTCATGTTTGTGCTTCTCTGTTTGCTTGCAAGCAAAAACATGGGCTAATTTGCAAGGCTGCCTTTTGTAAGCGGGCCTTTTGATCAATGCCCGCCTGTGTTAATGTTTCAGTAGGCTATTGATTTCTGCAACAGCTTTTGTTCCCTGAATTGATGTGCGCCGGGGTTCGGCAGCGCACGCTCTGCATGTTTGATTAAAGTTCATTTGACTTCTCTTGCAGCCAAGCTGGGAGCTGTTTTCCTCCCGTCGATAGAACCGAGGCTTTCCCGACGGTTCCCTTTGTGCTGAGCTGCTGCCACCCGTGCAGCCCCAGCGAGCTGCTTCTAATCCTTCCAGGCTGCTTTAATCCCCCAGGTAGACAATACAGCATTGGATAGCCAGGCAGCTAATAAGATCTGGCGTGGAATTTTTGCAGCTCAGTGTGTGTGCGTGCAGCATTGGCATCTTCTGTTTGTGCTTCCCCTGTGCCTTCTGCTGCTGTCTGTGGGGAAGTTGAGTCACTCGCTGATAAAGGGATTGCAGTGGTGGCACAGTTCATTGTTGAATAAACTTTGCTTTCAGCTTTATCTGCGCCGTTGTGAGTGCAGTTCTGAGAGGTTCTCGGGGAAAAGGAAAGTGCTGTGATCACAAAAATGGTATTTTTCATAAGTACGCACCATTTCTTCGTTCCTTAAACGAGCTTTTTTTTATGATGTAGTGCAGGCGTGAGTTGTTAAACTTCCCCTGGGACCCGATGGGTTCGCCGTGTGTAAATAGAGCTCAAATAGGTTCCCGTTTCCTCTTTTATGATGGGAGGAAAACAGATTGGATTCCACCCTGCCGTTGCCATATGTCAGAGGACACGTCAATTCGCCGACATCCACACGGACGATTTACCGACTTGTTCCTTGGTGCTGGCACCTGAGGTTTGCTCCCAGTGAATTTATAGGTATCGTTTGTAAGAGGCTTTGTGTGCAGAACAGCACTGCCCACGCTTCTCTGCAGAGCCCTGTGTGCCTCCTGGTGCCAGTGGTGCCCTTGGTGCCCCAGCCCAGCAAGCAGCACCGGGCAGAATGGAGCGTGCTGCTCAGGAGGTGGAATGGCACTGCCAAAGCAGCAGGGCTCTGTGTTCCTCCAGAAACACATCTCAGCTCAGTAACCAGAGTCGTGGTTGTGCTCTTTTCCTGGCGTTTCTATTTTCAAATGAGGCACGGATAAAACCCTTCAAGTGTCTCAGATGTCAGCGGTTAATGTCTAGAACAACATCCTCCTTTTGTCTTACAAGTGTTTCGGCGGTGCAGATGTTAGTTACGGCTGTAATTGCTTGTTTGAGGCCCTTGGGAGAGGTTGGATTAAGGGTGTGTCTTTATTAGCCTCAGATTGAGTGATGTGCCCCACTGAGAGCAGGCTGAGGTTATGGGGTCTGGTTGCACACAGTGCAGTTCAGCCCTCTCTGTGGGCAGCCCAGATGTGTTGGTACTGATGCCAGTTTCCAAGGGGCTGCTAAGAGTTCCTCCGTTTCCTCTTGCAGCTTGAAAGGAGCAGCACCTTCTCCCTTGGAGGCAGACAAGTTGCCAGGAAATGATGGGCTTTCAAAGTAAGAGAAAGGAGATTAAAGCCACGCGCTGTGCAGCTGCAGAGCAGGGGCTCCTGGGGGCTCTGCAGTTCCAATCTGGAGACCTCAGCCCTCTGTTCCAGGGGAGGTGGAGGGCAGCAGAAGGCTCTTGGCTGCTTCTGTGCCTCCTTCCCCCCCAAACAAACATCAGTCACTGAAGGTTTTTCTGTTCTATCCAAAGGATTCTTTTCTCTGGCTGAAACGCATCGTGAAGCTTCCTGTAAAAACACGTGTGCACGTATATAGAGCAAGAGGGAGGAGAAAAGCTGACAA
Source organism: Chrysolophus pictus (assembly GCA_037305975.1). Classification (NCBI taxonomy): domain Eukaryota; kingdom Metazoa; phylum Chordata; class Aves; order Galliformes; family Phasianidae; genus Chrysolophus; species Chrysolophus pictus. The sequence goes on along the minus strand of CM074596.1, from coordinate 3,049,803 downwards.
GTCAGAATTGCTTGCCCCTCTAACATATTCCTTCTGTATTTGCAGGGAGAACTAATCACCTTCTATTACTATTGGAAGAAAACCCCTGAAGCAGCAAGTTCTCGAGCCCACCGTAGGCATCGAAGGCAGGCTGTGTTTCGGAGAATTAAAACTCGAACTGCTTCCACTCCAGTCAACACTCCCTCCAGGCCCCCCTCCAGCGAATTCTGTAAGTGGAAGCTGAAAGCAATGCATTTATCTTTGTTTAGGTGCGTGGAGAGACAGTAACATAGTGGTGCTGTACCTTGGAGTGAATATGGCAAGGAAATGGAGTTCAGGCAGCTGCCCTCTGCTGTTCTTGTACCATTATGCTGGAATGTGGTAGGCATCTTTGATCAGCAGTGCTGTGTGTAGTTGTTAAAAGCATCGTGTTAGGATGGAAACATTGCCCTGGTGCTGAATTGTCTTGGTTTCGTGTGGCACTTTCTCCAGGCTTATTACAGTAATGGGAATGAGAAAATGCAAAAGGAGAGAAGTCCTTTCATCCTTACACAGTGACCATTCCATCTGCTTTATCACAACGTGGTGCTGCAGGCAGTGCTCCTGTGTCTTCATTTATCACAGAAGTGCTTTGGCCTTGATTGAAGCAGAAGGGTCTAAAGAAAGAATAATTGCCCAAACCAGCGAGATGTGCTGTGTCGTTAGAGGTTATGGTTAGTAATGTGGTTGTGCATTTATAAACGTTTCTGTCAAAGGCTGATGGCATCTGTGGACTAAACGCAGCACGTTTTGTGTGCCTTTTAAAGAAAAGGCAATGTGTGGAAGGCAGAATTTTACACAGTGTTATTAATATGGGGGTAATAGAGGAAAGGTATCATCTACCAAGTAGGGAAGGACAGAGAATTGTGGGGAGAGTAGAAGTGAGATAGCAAGGGCTGCTAGCTGCTCTGTGCTGAGATTGATAGGATTTATGGCCATTCCTGTGTGCACAAGAAGTGCAGATCTTGGCTGTACAGCTCAGTCCAAGGCAGCTCATCCGAGTTCATGTGGCTGAAAGGCTCGGTATGGATCTGACTGCAGGATGAGAGTAAAAATCAGCTTACTCAAAGAAACAAAATTGTAACCTGATGTTAGCTGTGCAGCTGAGGCTTAAACACCCATGAGAATTAAGGCAAAAATGGTGGTGGTGCCAGCAGCTACCGTTGTTAAACAGGACCCTGCTTTGACTAGAAGAGCAATGAGTTGATGGCAGGTGCCAGTGGCAAGTGCTGTAACACTCTGTAACCTGCATGTATGACAAAATAGCCTCCCAGAACCTTAGAAATTCAGTGTTCTTGCATCAAAGGCTTCTTTTCTAATTAAAGATGTGAAGAAAAGATGCCACATGTCAGAATGGTGTCCTCAACAGAGTTTTCTGCTTGTGACAGTTTACGGATCCATTACATTGTCAGTTCATAGTGGTTAGGAAAGTGCAGTGCTCTCAACAAGGAAGGATTTGGTCGAGAGTTGTTTTAGAAGACAAGGAAGGGTAAAGTTTGTGGTGTCTGCAGATTTTCTGTGGTTTAAGTGGTGCTTTTTAGCTCTCAGCATCATAGTTAGATAATGTGTTACATACTGCTTGCAGCAAAGGAAAGTGGCTGGGGCCGTGTTCTCTGCTTCTTTGAAATGGGACATTCTTAAGATGTAATGTTGCTACAGGTTGCAACTCAAGGAGCCTCACAGTAAGGACTGGAAAGCTAATAGGATCCTCTTTTAGATTTGGCCACAAAACTCCTTTCTCTCCTAAATTGTTCTGTAGGAATAGTGCCTCTCTTTCTAGCACAGTGGTGAACAACAGCTTAATTGGAAAGGTATCATCTACAAAGCCAAAAGTTCTGTGAGTTGGATAATTGGATCACTTTGTACATTCCTGGAATGCTTTTTTTTTTTTTTTTTTCCATCTGTAGATTCACCAGGTCAGGTCTTGTTTAGTTTGCAGAATCTGATACGATGGACAGCCAAGGCAGAGTGGTTGTAGGAAGTCACAGACTTTAAACAAGAACCGTCATTGCTGATGGTTATTGCAGCCAGGTAGGCAGAAACAGAAAATCCTGCTGAATTTTTGTTTTCTTCTTTCCCTCTTCTCCTCTTTTTCTTTGCTTATTCAGTGGACTTGAGCTCGGCCAGTGAAGATGACTTCGACAGTGAGGACAGTGAACAGGAGCTGAAGGGCTACGCCTGCCGTCACTGCTTCACAACCAGTACGTGTCTGATTCTTGCTGTGCTTCCCTCCCTCTGCTGCTGCCTTCTGTACACAGGTTCATCCAAGCATGTGCTTGTGTGTGTACAGCTGTTCAGAAAGCGTGGGGTTGAATCAGCTAAAACATGCAGCACTCAGAGCAGAGTTGGTAATGACTTATGGCTGCAAATTACTATTGCTGAGACAGAGTCCTGGGAGGTAACCATCTATGCAATAAAATCTACAAATCTAAACAAAGTTCTGGATGTAGTGCACTTGTGCTCAACAAATGAACATTGAGCAGCGACTGTCTCATACAGAACTTCTTCATAGGGCACCAACACAAAGGCTGTCTGCATTTGGGTGCATGCGTGGCGTGGTGGGAGCCCCATGGTAAGGGAAGGAAATGAGAAGTGCACGGTTCACTTCTCTTTTAAGAAACCACAGCTTTGGAGAATAATAGCTGCCTGTCACTTCCCAGGTAGAGCAGATGAGACTTCTTCCTTTGTTATTTTCAGAGCTCAAGTTGCTTGAGTAAACAAATATTTTTTAAATTGAACATTCAAGAAGCTGTGCACTGGAAGGCAGATTAAGCTTGGAACAGGGCAAAGTTTGTGGAGATTTCACAATTAGCTGCAAATAGAAAAGCAGATACTTCCGTAGTTATGTGGATTTCCTGGTGGGTTGGATTTTTTTTTTTTTTTTTTGCTTTGTTTTTGTAATAATGCAGTACACTTATACTGACCATCTAGCAGATTGCATATTTCTAAGCTGTTGCTTTTTCTGCCCCCAGCCTCCAAGGACTGGCACCACGGCGGTCGAGAAAACATCTTACTGTGCACAGATTGTCGTATTCACTTCAAAAAGTACGGAGAGCTGCCACCCATTGAGAAGCCCGTAGACCCTCCACCCTTTATGTTTAAGCCTGTCAAAGAGGAAGATGATGGACTTAGTGGAAAGCATAGCATGAGGACAAGGAGGAGTCGAGGCTCGGTAGGCTTCACGCTGTTGGTTCCTTCACATTTCTGCTTGTTCTGCTAAAGGGAGGCGTTGCCTTAGGTGGTCTAAAGTGAGACTCGATTCCTCCGTCCCACCTCTTTGCCTCTGTGCCACCTGTTTGCCTCTCATCCAAAAGAGTACTGTACAAAAGAGTATTGGGAGGGAAACAGCAGTAATTACTGGAACCTACTCTGCTGTGTTTCCTTACGGCATAGCAGCAGCACTATAAGTGGTTTCAGCAGTTGGACTCAATTGTTTTGCATGCCCACAGACATATATATATACATACACATATATAATTTTTTTTAATGGAACTGTAGGTCTCCACTCACCTCACCCCCTGTGTGTGTATGCACACTTAAAAACATGTATGCATGTTTTATGGAGAAAATTTAGCATGTGGACAATAGCAGCTGAGGGAGCATCATGTTCTCATTTCTAGCAGACATTACTTAAGGGACTCCACGCTCAGTGTTTTGGTGTGGGCATAGTAAGTATTTGCCTCACTTTTAAGCTGAGATGAACTTTCAAGGAAGAATTAAAAAAAAAAATAATTAAATATTCTTGTTTATTTCTTCTTTCGAGCTCTAAGCAGGAATGCTCTGTCCGTGGCCTTTTTGTAAGGCAGGAAAAAATCAGTTGAACAAATGCTGACTCGGATAAACTTTTATGTCTGTTACACAAATAGATGTCTACACTACGTAGTGGTCGTAAAAAGCAGCCAGCCAGCCCTGATGGTAGAGCCTCACCCATTAATGAAGACATCCGTTCCAGCGGCCGCAACTCTCCCAGCGCTGCCAGCACCTCCAGTAATGACAGCAAAGCAGATTCAGTGAAGAAGTCCACCAAGGTAAAATCTCCCCATCTTTCTTTTGTGTTACAACTGGGCACCTGAGGCCTTTTCCATCAGCTTGATAAGATGCAGATTTGAGGGGGCTGGGGGATCTCAGTGACACAGAAATTGCTACTTGTGTAGCTGTGCAAAACATTTAATGATGCATCTCACTGATGCATTATTCCCATGCATACAGATGTGATAAAAGCCATTAAAGTATCCCCACATAACCTTACTGCTCTTGTGATAAACTAATCCTTCATTTTCGGATGCAAATGCAAGCGTTAGGCTCATGGAAGTAATACCTATCAGAAATGCTACATCCAAGACAAGTAGACAGTTTTGGTTTCTTAAGCAGTACTTAATCTTTATTTATAAAGGAATATGAATGTGTAGTAATTGAGACTACTTCCGTTACTGTTTTGCTGTATGCAATTTGCTTGATTTTCAGAGCTAGCTGACACTTTAGTCTGTTTCACTAAGTGCTTTTCCAAGAGAGCGCTGACGAAACAAAGGCAGATGAACAAGGAAGCTTGCATTAAGCACTGTAAATTAAAAAGCAGCAAGTTAAAAATAAGTATTTATTATTTCAGGCTCTTAGCAGGAGTGCTGCATCCATGCCCTTTCTGTAAGACAGGAAAAAATAAGAAGTTGAGCAAATGCTGACTTAGCTTGGTGTTTAACACTGGAGATCTCAACTTGTGATAAGTTCTCCGGCTCCACAGGAACCCTTCTCATTTATTTGTGTTCAACATGATAGCACTGACTTGTGTTTCATTTACTTCTGTGTTTACATCACTGGTAACTGTTCTCTTCTGCTTCGTTTGTGGCAGAAAATAAAAGAAGAGGTTTCTTCTCCTCTGAAGAATTCCAAGAGGCAGCGGGAGAAGGCAGCGTCTGACACAGAGGAGCCCGAAAGGTCCAGTGCCAAAAAATCCAAAACTCAAGTGAGTCCCACAGAGAAATATTTTCATTTTTGGAAACAGTTTGAGTGTGGGAGGGAGCACAAATCCACTAACAAACCCAAAACACAAAACCAATTTAGGCCACAGCAAATTTTAACTTAATCTGTGGCTAGAAAGCAACCCATATTATAATGTGTTCCGTCTGTTGGAAAGCAGTGGAACAACATAGGGTAAGTTCAGCAGTCTGTTTGTTTGTTTTATACTTAAGCAATATAGCAGGAACATACTTAGTTTATTTCCCCACACACACGCCTCAGTTATTTTTTTTTTTAATTGAAATTTGGCTTTCCCTTTTCTTTGACAAGTTAGAACAACACTGGAGTTGTCGTAATCTAATGGTATCTGGGCTGAGCCTTCTCTTCTCCAGGCTGGGCATCCTCAGCTCTCCTTGCATCTGCTCCAGCCCTGCACTTGGCCTCAGGACCCTATATTGGGTTCTCCCCATGTGTCCATCTCTGGTTCTGGGGGGCCTGAAACTGGGTATGCTGTAGTGGCACCACCCGTGCTGCTTTGTCCCATGAGATTCTGAGGGTGGTACTGGCACTCCAGCACATGTGCATGATGATTCTCTATGGCACGCTGCATGCAGTTCCTCACACACACTGGTTGCTCTCCCCTTCTCCTGCAGGAGATCAGCAGGCCAAACTCTCCCTCGGAGGGTGAGGGTGAAGGTGAGAGCTCTGACAGCCGCAGCGTCAACGACGAAGGGAGCAGCGACCCCAAGGACATCGACCAGGATAACCGGAGCACGTCACCCAGCATCCCCAGCCCTCAAGACAATGAGAGCGACTCAGATTCATCCGCTCAGCAGCAAGTGCTGCAGGCGCAGCCCCAAGTGCTGCAGGCACCCAGCAGCTCCGGCCAGGCTCCTCCTCCCATGCCCCCCATCCCAGCTCAGCTGCCAGCACCGCTGCCGGCAGCCTCGAGTGCTTCCGCAGCTCCGCCGCAGATTTCACCACCAGCATCCCAGGCCCCCAGCCAGCCCCAGGCCCCCGCGCCGCCTCCTCCTCATTCCCACATCCAGCAAGCCCCTGCTTTGCACCCGCAGAGACTGCCTTCACCTCACCCACCCCTGCAGCCTCTGAATGCATCGCAGAGCCAGCCCGCCCCAGCCTCATCGCAGCCTCACTCGCAGCCTCCTCTGCACGCTCAGCCCCAGCCTGCCCCGCACAGCCTGCAGGCGCAGCCCCTGCTGCCTCATCCCGTACCCCCCCAGCCGTTCTCGCTCCCCACGCAGTCTCCTCAGTCTCAGGTTCCCCTTCAGACACAAGCGCCGTCTCACTCCCACTCTGCACTGCAGGTGTCCCAGCCCTCCCTGCCAGCCGCAGCCCCGCTGCAGCAGGCCCAGCCTCCGCGGGAGCAGCCGCTGCCCCCCGCGCCCATGGCCATGCCTCACATCAAACCTCCCCCCACCACCCCCATCCCGCAGCTTCCCACCCCTCCATCCCACAAGCACCCTCCTCATCTCTCCGGCCCTTCTCCGTTCTCGATGAACTCCAATCTGCCTCCGCCACCAGCTCTAAAACCCCTGAGCTCCCTCTCCACTCACCACCCTCCATCTGCGCACCCTCCACCCCTGCAGCTGATGCCCCAGAGCCAGCCGCTGCAGTCTTCACAAGCCCAGCCTCCCGTCCTGACCCAGAGTCAGAGCCTTCCCCCGTCTGCTCCTCACCCCCCATCCGGACTCCACCAGGTATCCTCGCAGCCCCCCTTTTCTCAGCATCCCTTTGTCCCCGGAGCCCCACCGTCCATCACCTCTCCTTCGTGCCCTTCCACTTCCACGCCGCCTGCCGTGCCCGGCATCCCGCTTCAGACCTCCATCTCCACGTCAGCAGCTTCTAGTGGGAGCGTGCCGGTGGTGACGTCCTGCACGCTGCCACCTGTCCAGATCAAAGAGGAGGTTCCCGATGAGGCTGAGGAACCAGAAAGCCCTCCGCCTCCACCACGGAGTCCATCGCCAGAACCAACTGTGGTGGATACACCGAGTCATGCCAGCCAGTCTGCCAGGTATGCAGGTTGGCAGCAGGTGCGCTTCTTTAGCAGGACCCAAAAGCTTGCATCTCACTTGCTTGTTACAGTGGAATTGCTTTCCTTTTTGTCAAGAAAAGATTTTGTTAAGGACTTCCCTTTGCTGATGTACAGACCCTGCATTAAGCAGTGACTCTGTTCCTTCCACCCTTCCCAAAGATAGCTAAGGGAGATAAGTGAATCTTCCTGCCTCCCATGTCTGGTTCTTGCAGGAAGGCTTGCTGGGCTGAAGTGAGAATGTTGCATGGTAGAGTTCTCCTTTCTCACACAATTGTTGTCCTTATGTTGGCAGATCAGTTTTTATTGAAGTCAGCTGAAACGCTGGCTCCTTACACTGTGGAAGAAGGCTTCTGAATGCGTGTGGGAAATCAGCTTCAGTGAGATGTGAATATGTTTTACACGTGCATCTTGTCAGCCCTTGCTTTAATCAGGGCTTTGCTGTTTTTCTCTGTAAAAGTGCTTCTTCAGACAGGGTACTAGAGATTGTAATTGTGAGAGGGTATTGTGCTTTGCTTGTCTGTGTTGTCTCATGGCACAATCAGTTCCTTTCATTCCCTTTCAGGGAAGGAGGTAGTGCTGTTGTAAGTGTACAGTGATAACTTTTTCTCCTTGACATACAGTGCTTAAACTTCAGACTTCTACCTTCCCAGAGCTGACCTCTTTCTGTTTTGTTTCCCTCAGGTTCTATAAGCACCTGGACCGTGGCTACAATTCGTGCTCAAGAGCAGATTTGTACTTCATGCCTCTAGCAGGATCCAAACTGGCCAAGAAGAGAGAAGAGGCCATTGAAAAAGCCAAAAGGGAAGCGGAGCAGAAAGCCAGAGAAGAGAGGGAGAGAGAGAAAGAAAAAGAGAAGGAAAGAGAGAGAGAACGTGAGCGTGAGAGAGAAGCAGAAAGAGCTGCGGTAGGTTTATTTGTAGCTAAAAGCTGCTTAGGAGGGTTGACATGGATAGTGACTGCAAAGCGCACGTCCCCACAGGTGCCTAAATACACGTGCAACCAGGTATCTGTGAATATGGGAGCTGTGTGTTAAGTGGATGCCAACCCGCTCTGGGCATTCCCAGCCTGTCTGTCACTTTCTTCTCTAAAGGAAGTGGAGAGTTTCTATTCCCGGCCTATAACTGTGTGTGGGAAGCCAGTGCAGCTGGGGATAACTGGGCCAAGTGTCTACATTACTTGCAATAGAAGCTCAGATATGAAAAACACTCTGTAGGTGTAAATACAATGAATTATTTTGCGTCACTTCCACTACCTTTGCAGTGCAGGCACAAAATCATTGTCTGCTGAAAAAGGGATACTTTAAATCTGAAGGCACCTTGATTAAAGACACACAACTTCTTTCTTTTTTATGACGGGAAGACCCAAAGTCCGGTCTGACTGTAGAAAATCAGCACAGTTAATTCTTTGCTTTGTTTGTTTTGGTAGCCTGTTGGAAAGGAACGATGACCTTTGTGCCCATAGAACAGGGAGGTTTTTAGTGCGTTATTTGAAGCACAAGGAGGGAAATGCATGGTAAGCCAAACGAGTCGAACTTAAACATCTCTTCCCCCATTTGTGCAGCAGAAGGTATCCAGCTCCTCCCACGAGGGCCGCCTGGGAGAGTCGCAGCTCAGTGGGCCAGCACACATGAGACCTTCGTTTGAACCCCCACCAACGACCATCGCTGCCGTCCCTCCTTACATTGGCCCAGACACACCTGCTCTACGAACGCTGAGCGAGTACGCCCGTCCTCACGTCATGTCTCCAACAAACCGTAACCATCCCTTCTTCGTCCCCCTGAACCCCACCGACCCGCTCCTGGCTTACCACATGCCCGGCCTCTACAACGTGGATCCCACCATCCGGGAACGAGAGCTGCGGGAGAGGGAGATCCGGGAGCGAGAAATCCGGGAGAGGGAGCTGAGAGAGAGGATGAAACCTGGCTTCGAGGTGAAGCCCCCGGAGCTCGATGCGCTGCACCCGGCCACCAACCCCATGGAGCATTTTGCCAGGCACGGCGCACTGACTATTCCCCCAACGGCAGGACCTCACCCGTTTGCTTCCTTCCACCCGGGTTTGAACCCGCTCGAAAGAGAGAGACTCGCGCTGGCAGGCCCACAGTTACGGCCTGAAATGAGCTACCCTGACAGACTGGCAGCTGAGAGAATACACGCGGAGCGGATGGCATCGCTGACAAACGACCCGTTGGCACGGCTCCAGATGTTCAACGTCACGCCTCACCATCACCAACATTCGCACATACATTCGCATTTACACCTACATCAGCAGGATCCCCTCCATCAAGGTGAGCACACGAGCTGGCTGAGCAGTTTGCTTGGAACCTCTGCCCGAAACAGGCACGCTGCCAGCAGTCCTTTGTTTTCCTGTATGTAACTGTGGCTTTTGGGCAGTATAAGATTGTGATATCTGAAATGCAAACCATTATTTTTTAATGAAAGGCTGCAGGACAGTAATAAATGCTAGTAACAGTACAGTGATCATAGAATCATAGAATTATAGAGTGGGCTGGGTTGAAAAAGGCCACAGTGATCATCCAGTTTCAACCACCCTGCTGTGTGCAGGTCGCCAACCAGCTGCCCAGAGCCACATCCAGCCTGGCCTTGAATGCCTGCATGGATGGGGCATCCACAACCTCCTTGGGCAACCTGTTCCAGTGATACCATTTAGACTCTGCACTGTCATGTGAGACGTATTTAAGAGCTTTTAAGACAGCAGCAAGGAGAACTTGATCTCTTTAGCCATTTGTCGTGCCAACCGCGTGGCTTTAGTTGAGCTGAAGTTCCCTGTCACAACTCTCCTAAGAAATACCTAAATTGATGGGTTGGCATCTTTCTAGTTACAGTGTATTCTTACATATGGAAAAGTTTTTCCCAAGGTATTCAGGAGTGTCAAAATGAATTGGTGCCTTGTTCATTTCTAAAGTAAGCCACACAGTTGCTCCTCTGAGGTGTCCTGAGTCTGGCACTAAGCAGAATTTTTCTGGTAGTAGACCAGAGAGAACATTGCAAGCAGGGCACCAGGTGCAGGAGCAGCCAAGAAAGGAAAATGAGAGAAGTCCAAGTACTGACAGTGCAGCTCCTGGTGCTTCTGGGAACAAATGTACTGTTTGTGCAAGCAAATATAGCATACTTTGCCTTGGAGCATATGCATTAAACATGGCTTCCTTCCCTTCTTTTTGAGTAGGGGAAGAATTTGAATGCTGTTGCAGAAGCCAATTTGTGTAGCAAGAAATCCGCAGTGTCTTGTGAGATTAAGCGGTGAGAGTGTTTCAGGTAGGAGATGATAGCACTGAGGGTCAGCATTTCTAAAGGTGTGAACATTGCTTGAGAACGCACAAATTATGGGCTGGCTCAGTTTCAGGCAGGTTTTTGATAGCCCCTTGGTAGCAGAAGAGATTTGTCATAGATGCTGTCTGTGCAAGGATGCTGTTGTCAGGTAAGTCGTTCAACCTCTGTGCAGGTAGGTCTGGGTACTGCCCTGTTATTTGTCCTGGAGCAGAGCAGTGGAAGGTGGAACAAGTGGCTGAGGAGTAGGGACTGAAGAGCAGGTTTATGGTGTTCAGAGGCAGGCAGCTTAAGGTGTTTGCTAAATAACAGTGCCCTCTGAACTGGGGGAAAGGTAATTATATAAGCAATTTAAGTATGCATCTATGTATACATACAGGGGAGAGAAATTGCAATACCAAATAAAGGTAAGAGCAGACATTTTTTTTTAAGTTCTCGGGATTGAACAGATTTCACTTTCTCAGTTCACCTGCACTGGTCTGAGCAGGGCTGGTCAGCAAGCAGGCTGTGCTGCAGTGCAGGGGGGGATGATGGAAGGAAGGCTTGGGTGGTTTTGTTACTTTATTTTTTGTCACTTGGTGGATTTCTTGTTCTTGTAGAAATTGAAAGCCTCGAGTTGTTGCTTTAACAATTAAGACTGTTTGGCAAGCAGATGTCACTTCAAACACTTCAAGATAGAAAAGTGGGTTTCAAATTGGATGGAGCTAAGCTCCCGGTAATTACACGCCAATTAGGCCAAATGCCGATCCAGCTCAAGTGGTAACAGGGCTTTTGATCTCCCAGCAGTGAGTGATGCTTCCCCAAGCAGTTGATTGCTTTCTTTCTTTCCTTCTTCTAAAGGTTCAGCAGGACCTGTTCACCCGCTGGTGGATCCGTTAGCAGCTGGACCCCATTTGGCACGTTTCCCCTACCCACCTGGGACCATCCCCAACCCATTGCTAGGACAGCCACCTCATGAGCATGAAATGCTCCGACATCCAGTCTTTGGTGAGAGCATTTTATGGTCCTTGTTGGAGGCTGCCCTTTGATCTGAGCTGTCAGCTTTTCTTCTGGCTCGGAGCGTTTCCTGGGAGGTGTGGCAGTGGGGTTGAGCTGTAACTTCAGTTACAACTGAAGTCGGTTTTTATTTGCCTTGTTTTGTTTGCTGGTCTCCGTTTTAGGGGAGGTTAAAAAAGAAAAAAAGAAAAAAGAAAAAGAAAAAGAAAGGGTTTGTGAGGCAGCTCTCTGCAGACCTCGTAGCAAAAGAGTGTACAAGTGCACAACTCTGTGTTGTAGGTACCCCTTACCCTCGGGATCTGCCTGGTGCCATTCCACCTCCGATGTCCGCAGCCCACCAGCTGCAGGCCATGCATGCACAGTCAGCAGAGCTGCAGAGACTGGCAATGGAGCAGCAGTGGTTGCACGGGCATCCTCACATGCATGGTGGTCATCTACCAAGTCAGGAAGATTATTACAGGTGAGAGGTGCTTGTGGAGACTCAAAGGTTCCTTCATCTTTCTCTGTGTTCCAACTGTTCTTTCTTGTGAACAAATGCCTTTTTTCTTGTGTGCTGAGATATTGGCCTGATGCACTTAGAGAGGTTGGTGAAGCTGCCCTTAAACCTAATTAGGGCCCTTAGACCTAATTAGGGCATTGATGATAGGGCCCGCATTGTTGGCACGAGGCTTGAGTGAATGGAGTCATGCCTTGCAGGGTTACCTCCATCTGGGCTTTTCAGTGTGATTGTTGTTACGATTGCTGCTTCTGCATTGCTTTGTCTTCCTTGAGAGCAGTGGAGGAGGAAGGTGGGTGAGAGCTTTATGAACAAGGAGCGATAAGGAGTTCCATAAATCAGTGAATCTGAAGAAATGACTAAAGGGAAAAGGAGATTGGGTGTGTGAGTAATGTCAGTCCTGAATTAACGTTTGAGAGAGCCCAGGAGAACTGTGCGAGCCCTTTCTCCCCACAGTGCTGGAGAGTGTTGGTAGTGGAGTGGTTCTCTTCTCAGCCTGCCTTGCCTCACAGCACCTTATTTCCTCTTGGGCAACGGCTACTGAATGATATGTCAGCTAAGAAGCAGCAGCCTTCAGCACCTAGCAAAGGTCATTCCACGTGTCTGCAGGTAGCAAAGCTGTGTAGGAAGCAGCATATTAAATACCTGCCTCGCACTGCTTCGCTCTGATGTTTCTGTACTTGCTCCTGCTATCCAAAATCACCCGCTGGCCTTATGCCACGAGGGCAGCCGCTCTGCCTGGAGCTGAGTGACATTTCACTTGCAACTGCAGATCAAGCTGGAGCTTGATGAGCTGGCACGAGTGATCTCACACACTTGTAAGGAGCGAAAGGTCATCGCTTCCTCCCACAGCAGACACTGTTATCGCTGCTGTTACAGCGGTCCTCATTTAGTGCTGAGAGCTCAGAAGCCCATCCTGCAGCCTCTGTTCCCTTCAGGGCGCCCAGGTGAGGTTGGCAGGAAGGCATGCTGTCACTGAAGTGTCATGACACCTCCTTGGTTTGTTAAAATGAGTTTTCTTTCTTTTTCAGTCGGCTGAAGAAAGAAGGCGACAAACAGTTGTAATAAATTATTTATTTGTAATGCTGGCTATGGAAACCCCAGTCCTTGGGAAGGAGTGGAACATTTTTACGTACAATAAGAGCTACAAAAGGAAAAGAATATCTTATAAAGATTTCTTTATATATTTAAAACAGAAACAACCACCCAACAAGTAGAGACTTATCAGCATAGCGTTCATTTGTAGAGAAGATTTCTCAAGACTGGTGTGGGTCTCCCTGCATGACAACGTATTCAGAAGCCTATTGAAAATACAGGACTGTGTGGAATATTCAGAGAACTTCCTGCAACCTTGGGTTTTTTTTTTTCCTTACTAGTTTGTTTTGAGTAGGTGCTAGGATTGGGTTCACAACACAAGTCACTGTGCGTGAAGAGACACTCAGTGCATCTATAGCTACTTCAAAAAAAAAAAAACAAGGATTGCAAGTAGGTGACATAACAAGCTCTGAATCCAAGTGCTATAATAATAAAAAAAATCTACTTTTATTTTAATACATTGTAGGAAATCTTCATAATTTTCAAGAGAGCTCAGTTCTGCAGCATGGCTTTTTAAGTCTGTAAATAACTTTTTTGGGTAGAGGGGAGAAACGAAACAAAACGAAACTCCAGAAACGTTTATGTTGATTTTCAGTAACATCACACGTTGTGAATTCCTACCTGGTATTGACAGAATACAGAGTTGATTTTTTAATAAAAAAAAATATATATAGTTATCCCTTTAATTAAAGGGAACAATGGGTATCAATAATTTCAAATGGGTAAAAGCTTGAAATTTGGCTTGTTATCAACAATAAGCATTAAAGGGAGATGCAGGGATAATGTTGCAAATGACTGTTCTTGGTTTTTTGTTTCTTCTGTTAGTGTTACATCTCTGTTTCTGCAGCTGATTTCTGTTGAGTTGGGTTTCTCAGCAGTGCAGGTGTCCCTTGGAGCTCACTTACCCTACTTCAGGGGTTTGTCTTCAGCATGGCCATCATACACCTCTTTCCTTTTACCTTTCGGAACCTAAATCTAACTACATTTGTTTTAGGCTATCCCTCATAGGATAACTAAGAGCTCAAAGAAATAACCTGGTCTAAAATCTCTATTTTAAAATGCTCCATGGCTCAAAGTAGTACAGCCAGAACTTCATACCGTGCATATTTTTGGAGGTTTGCTCTCCCTGGCCTCATGTGTTTGATGCATTTTTAAGAAAGGAGGACTGGACAACTCAGTGTTCTTAAAGCTGTTCTGCAAAGAGCAGTCTGCATTTCGTTTGGACTGTTTGAATTCTGTTTTTATAAGCAAAAACTTTTTAACTGCCACAAACGTTCTGTATCTCAGGAACTTACTGCTTTGGGCTTCAGATAATACATGGACAGTAATATTTACTGCCTCCAACACAACAGGTCCGTGCAGAACTCCTGTTGGCTGGTTCCCATGTGGGTGGGAAGAGGAGAGGGGCACGCAGGAGGCCAGGGAGCATTATTTTAGAGACAGCTCTGCTTACTGCCTGGGCAGAGAGGTTTTACGTGTTCTTACTGTTCCATATGTTTGGTTGGTTTGGTTTTTCGGTTGTTCTCTTTCTTTTTTTGCCAGGGCAGAGGGTGGTGCAGCCAATGGACATCTGAATCTGCTGGCCATCTGCTTCCCCATTTCCTCTCTCAACTCGTGAGCACTCTCTCTCTGCCGTTGTAGACTGTTATAAATGTGATGGTTGTGTCATAGGACTGTACTGAGCCACGTGTGCTGAAGCTGTGGTTAATGACACGCTGTGATGGAAGGCATGCACAGTGCTTCACCACCACTCAAACCGACGTCAGCAGCAGTGCCCAAAGGCTTCTGCAACACCCACTGACAAACTGAAACCTTGCATCAGGGCATTCTAGGCCCACTTACAGCAAGGATATAAGGGAGGGAGACGAGGGTGATTTCAGTTGCTGACCTCTTGTGTCCTCTGTTGCAGATCTCGCAATGCTAAGGAACTGCAGTAGCATTTAATCAGTTCCATGCCCTGTGCACGAGCTCTGAAGCTGTTAGCAGGAGCAGCCAGTGTTGGCATGTGGAGGCAGTGAGGTCAGTGTGGCACCCAGCATGGTGGGCTTCCTTTGGGCACTGCTGTGCTGGCATCCGAAAGTGAATTACTCCTTTCTTCTGGGTAGCATTTTTACCTTTTGCTTTTAGCTTTTTTTAGATAAGCACCAATATTTTGTGGGTTTTTTCGTTCGCATCATTCAGCAAAAAAGCACTGAAGCTTCCATTTTAGACCTGTGATTAACTACAGCTTTACTCTGCAGTGGCGTTTGAAGCCATCCTGGTGTTGGATGCCCCGTTCAAACAACCCAGACCTGGTTTTCTTTCAGAAATCTCTCTTTTGTTTTTCCTCAGTTTTGAAAGTTTTAAGTTTTCAATTTTGCTTTCGTGTTTTTGAGAAGTCTCTCTTGTTCTGTGTCGTCATGGTTGAGCTTGTTTCACTGCACCGTTACAGCAGAGTGTACATTCTGACTGCTACATTTATATATATCTTGAAGCTTAATGTATATATGAGTAGTTTGCCATGGGATAACACAGTGTAAACAGAGTAGAAACCCAGAAATCGTGACTTCTGTGTTCTCTCCATTTGAGTATTTTGTAATTTTTTTGAAATATTTGTGGACATAAATAAAACCAAGCTACACTACAGCAGCCAGGTTCTGCCTGCAAGCAGATGTGTCTGTTGATTGCTGTGGGTAGGAGAAGACTGTTTCCATGCAGAGAAACGCGGGATGGCCGTTCTTGCTGTTCCAAAGCTCATCTCACCTCTTCCTTTGCTTGACTTTTTCCTCCTCGGAGATGGTTTTGTTTCTAACACACAGCACAGACAGCAGCACCACGTCCAGCTGCGGAGCTCAGTGCCTGCCCTGGGCTGCTGTGTGCCCTGCAGCCATGAGTTGGGAAGGCAGATTGGAAGGAGTGGATGTAGGAGGGATGCTGGGCTGGTGTGAGCTCAGCGAATTTCTGTCTGCAGTGTGAATGCATTGTGAGCACGGGGGGGTAAAGGAAAGGGCGTGCAAGAAGCTCTCGCTGCACCAGGTGGTAAAGAGCAAAAAACCAGGGTGGTCCTTCGGTTCTGCTTTCATTCACAGAGTGGAGAAGGCTGCATGCTGTCATCTCCCTTTCATTTTGCATGTGAAACAAAGGTGTTGGAAGATACAGAACGGAAAGCCGGGCCTGATGAGTCACGAGGACGCGTAGCCTTCACGTTGGGTTAATGGTACGTTATATATACACAAGGAACGGAGTATTTTTGTGCCTCTTGTTTTCTAAGAGGCGTTACTTTGTGCCAGTGAAGTGAATGCTGCGGGGCGGTGCATTGGGAGGAGCGAGCCGCTCAGCAGCGCCACCTGGCGGCAGGGGCAGGAATTACTGGACGTTGTGCTCTCAGCAGCACCACCTGGCGGCAGAGATGGGAGTTACCAGACGTGGTGCTCTCAGCAGCGCCACCTGGCGTTAGGGGCGGGAATTACCAGACGTCGTGCTTTCACCAGCGCCACCTGGCGGCACAGGCGGGAACTACCAGACGTTGTG
This sequence comes from Chrysolophus pictus, assembly GCA_037305975.1. NCBI lineage: Eukaryota > Metazoa > Chordata > Aves > Galliformes > Phasianidae > Chrysolophus > Chrysolophus pictus. The sequence continues at coordinate 3,033,398 of CM074596.1, read as the reverse complement.
CTCTCACGAGCGCCACCTGGCGGCACGGATGGGAATCAGCGCGCGTGAGCGCTCGCGAGCGCCACCTGGCGGCCGCTCTGCGGAGGTTCTGGAACGTTCTAGAGTGTGCGGGCGGGCCGGAGCCGTGCCCAGCTGCCATGCGGACCGCCGGGCTGGGAGGAAACCTCGGCGTGTTGCATGCTTGTAGAGGGGAATGCGCCACCGGGCTGTGTCCCCCAGTGTCCTTCAGTGCTGCGATGGACCCCCACGGACAGCAGTGCCAACAGGTGTGCAATGGGGGGGGGGGTGAAAGCACGCCCTGCTTTGCTGCGAGCACGCACAGCTCTTCGTTAACGAAGTGGTTTTTCCGTGCACCAAAGCACAGCGCAGCTGGCTCAGCGTAAGTCTTCCCAACGGGTCTCGTTGCTGCGGATGGCTTTGCTGGGTGTTTTCTGCTCATGGGTGCTGTTCTGTGCAACGCGGCAGCGTCAGCATAAGGGCTCTGCACAGCCTTGCTCGGCTCACAGCGTGGAGCTGCAGGGCTGCATCCTGCGCTGGGAAACGTGTGCGCGGGGAGGAGTGACAGCGGGTTGGGGCATCGGCGTTGGGAAAGAGCTTTGTGTGCTAACGGTGCTGCTTTTCACGCTGCACGAGGATTTGCTGGAGCAGAGCACGAATCCAGCGTGTGAGATGCAAGTCTGCCACTGCAGATCGATTGAATGAAACTTAATGGCAGAATGCAGGCAATTAGAGGTCAGGGAGTCAAATGTTCGTGGCCTGGTGGTGCTGCTGAATGCATGCCATCAGAATGTGCAGCCACAGCTTCGTGATATTTGCCTTTTTCTGCCCTCCTCCATCCATCCATCCATCAAGCTGCTGCACTGAGATCTGCCCTGCTCTGAGTTCTATTGCAGGTGGTATTGATTACCCAGGTGAAAATAAGGTGGTTCGGTTTCCAACTGGAAACTGGGCTGAAGCTGACTGATGGCAGGATATGTGTTCCTTTCTGACAGATAAAGCAGTAAAGCATAATTGCATTGGTTATTCTTGCATCTGTTGCTTTTATTCATTTAAGCATTGCATAGTGCTGGCGTGAAGGAGCCTCTCAATGCCAGCACCGCTGCCTGCTGTTGGTCACTGGTGGGGGATGTTGGTGCTCTGCAGCAGCACTGAGTCTGCATTGCCAACCATTAGCCTGCACATCAAACCCTGCTGTACCCAATGGGGCATCGGGCAGTTGGTGCTGGTTGCTCTTGTGTCGCTGCTGGGCGTTGCTTTGCTGCAGATGCTGTGACTCCAGAGCTCGCAGTGATGCTCACAGGGCTGTTTTCCTTTGTTGTCCTTCTGTGCTGCTTACAGCAGAGCTCCTGGTTTCATTCGTTCCTTGTGGAGACAAACCTGGGGGCAGGAGCTGTTGGGAACACCTTCATCTAAATGTAAATGTTGGTTCCCTGCCTCGGGCTGCCTGTCAGAAGTGGCTACAAGTTAATGCTCCCAATCAATTCATCCCCATCAAGAAATGGTGTTTTATATGCTTATTGCAAACATGTTGTTCTGGGATAATAGGGCCACGTTTTTTTGCAAGCTGGTGCTTGTGCTGGAACGAGAAATAGAAGAAGGGGAAAATGGTGTGAGGCTGCAGTGTGGGGTGGGCACAGCTTGGCCTCTTGGATTTGGTTTTGGGTGACCTCCTTGTACAGAGCCCACTGGAGAGAGGAGCAGTCCGTGGCCCCAGGCATCCCTAGGAGCCCCCTGACGTGCACAGGGCTTGGGTCAGTGGTTTCCCCAATCCATGCAGTTCTGTTTGGTTCTGCCACGCATCCCAGCCACATTCTGCTCTCCCTGTGGATAAAACAGAGGGAAAGAGGCTGACTTGCCCTAAATCCTGGTTCCTGTTTCCCAGCCGTGGGTGCCAGGGTGATGTTCTCCACCTGATGGCAGCAGATGCTCAGGAAAGGACTGCAGCCCTCTCCACCCATGGGCTGTTTTCAGGAGGAGCTGGGGGTCTCCCAGCAGTCGGTCAGAAAGAATGGTTTAAAGTAAATTAATGAGGGTTGTAATTAGCTGTGTTTTACAATATCTCTAATTATCGGTGGCAAACTCTTGGGGGTTGGAGCAGAGGCTTGTCAGTGCTGGGAATACCAGCTGTGTTTTGTCAGTGCTGCAGAGAGCACTGTGCTGGAGCATGGAGCAGATGTGGGTGATGCCAGCAACCAGCACCTGTGGTGTCTGTGAATGCAGTATGTATGTATGTATGTGTGTGTGTGTGCTGAATTGGTGCACGGTGCCACTTGTGCATGCAAACCTGCCAGCAGAATGTGCATTGGGTCCAGTCTTGATGTTGAATCTAAGCAGTGAATCTAAGCCTTTTTGTCCCAGTTGGTTGCCCTGCGCTTATTCTTGGTGCTCATTTTGCTGGTGTTTGGTGCTGGGTTCTCTGCAGGCTGTGTCCCCAGGGCTGGGAGTGCTGCTGCAACTGCTTGGAGCCTTTCCTGGGGAGCTGAGCGCCGACCTTTGCAGTCAGTGTTGGAATGGGGGGAGGAAATTCACGTGTCCTTAGCAGGGCCTGCTTTGAGTTGCCTCTCCTGTGATGCTGCGTGGGGCTGGGCAGCCTATGCTCACCTTCTGCAGGGGATGAGAGATGGCTGCTGTTAATTCTGCTTCGAGACTGAGTTTGCTAGGTTAAATGTGATATTAATTCTGCTCGCTGATAGCTGGACTCGTGGGGTAAAACGCATCCATTCGGGTGGTGTCTTTGGGCAGTCTGTGTGGATGCTGAGTGCTTGCTGTGAATTGCAATGTCCGTGTTCTGTCTGCATCCACGTGCACGCGAGCTCTGGAAAGGCACCCATTCCAATTAGCAGCCACTGGGGAAGGAGCTCGCTTGTGAGCACTGGGATGCAATAAATAAAATATAAACTAGAGGAGCTGGGGAGCCAGGAGGGACAAACGGGGCTGCACAAAAGCTTTCTAAGAAAGAGGAGCCCACAGTAAGAGGAGAAGCTCGGAGGCACGCACTGTGCTGTGTTTGCTGACTGCCTCGTGGAACCTTGGGCTGCTGTCAGTGCCGTGCACATCACCGTGCTTCTCTTTTCCCACTGGCAAAGAAAGATGTGAGGATGTTCCAAAACGCGCGGTTTGATGAAAGTAAATTTCACGTGGAGGTGTGAGAGTCTTGCAGCTGTTTGGAGGAGATGGGAGCCCTCATACGGACTGATTCCACGGAGCACCTAAAAGGAGAGCCGCTAGGTGGGGTAAGGCAAGGTCACACCAGTCCTCCGAGGGCAAAAGAGCAGTTGAAAACTCATTTTGGTTCTTAACAGGAAGGCAGCGAAGCGACTAAAAAGTGGGTGTGATGTGTTGAGATAATCTAATATAAGAAGGTACCCTGGAGGCAGAAAGGGCCACGTTTCAAACCATCAGCAGCCATTGGAAAGCCTTATCAAGAGCAGCAGGAAGATGGAATCATCAATCCCAGAAGGAGAGCAGTTCAGTGCAGCAGCAGGCGGTGCGATGGAGCGTTTGGCAGCGTGGTGATGTGAGTTGGATTTGTCCAAAACCTGGCAGCTTGGGAAGGTGGTGGCCCTCCTTGCTGGCATGTGCTGGAGTGGGGCACGTTGGAGTTGTGCATTGCACTGTGACTGTGCACTCGTGTTCCTTAGGCAGGAATTCATTGTCAGCCGTGTGCGTGCACGTGTCCACCTGTACTTACACAGATGCAAATGCTTAATGTCTTATTGCAAATAGAAATAACACCAAAGGAGGTGTAGGGCCTGCTGGGTGGAGGAGCAAGGGGCCGGGGGGGTGGTGAGGAGCTGCTCCAGGACTGCAGCAGGAAGCAGCAAAGACACCCAGAGCAACGAACCGCCGGCACGTCTGAGCTTCCAGGCACTGCTCTGATCGTGGCATGACGGAAATGGGACAGAAGTTCAGTATTACCACTGGCTGAGCGCAGGATAATGAGGGCACAGACAACCGTGGCTGGGCTCATTAGCCATTCTGCTGCCCAATTAGGCTAGGAGCTAATTGCTCATTAACGAGCCCGGACCTGCTGAGGCAGCTGGGCTTCCCTAGAAGTCACGGCTGGAGCCGCAGCAGAGAGCGGGTAGAACAGAGGCACGGTTTGAAGCCAAGGAAATGGAGAAATTCTGCTGCTAAGGAAGGGTTGTGCTGCTCTGCTGCTGCTCCCCAGGGACAGCAGTTCGATCCCTGGCACCGCCGCTGCCTGAAAGGCACGGCAATTAGCCTGGCATCCTGCAGCCCTGCAGCTAATGACATGGACAGGGAGATGCTGAGGAGCTTAGGGTGAGAGGTTATTCTGACCTGCGTTTTCTTCTGAGCATCCTCTGGAGAGAGGCCGAGCTGCTGGCTGGGAGGTGTGATGGCTGGAAACACAGCACAGGGTCAGCAGTGGGACTGCAGGGAAAGCAGTGGTGCCCAGCAGCCCAGCAGTGCCTCCTGGAGAGGAGAAGCTGGAAGCTGTGATGTGCTTCTACCCGTGTGCATCAGCTGCCCCGTAACACGGGCTTGCATTTCGTTTGGCACTCTGTGGTGTCAGGAGGGTCCAGGTCCCACCTTGCTGGTGGCACAGCATCCCTTCCCTCCGTCTCCATACCTGTGGGTCTTTCATTTACTACGTGTGACGGGGCCGGAATGAGAGCAGCAATGGGATGAAGGCACCAGCATCCTATTTTAGCTTGCAGACTGTCTGTCTGTAAGAGAAGCAGAGCAGTGCTGGGCTGGGCTTCGCACTGCGTGTCTCCTGGAGCCGGCCCTGCGCCTGCCATGGGAAAAGGTGGGGAGGGAAGGAATGCGTTTCTCATTATGAGCTGAAGCCTGAGAAGAGAAATCCCCCTCCCCCCCCAGGCCCTCTGCCCCCCGCAGCTCGCTGATTATTTTTGGCTGAGGATGGAAAGCACAGCCGTAGCATTTTTCCCATAGGGGAGTGACCCACGCTGGAGGGGACTGAAGCCTGAACCGTTTTCTTTGTGCCCTTTCAGTCCATGGCCACGCTTTGCACACCCACAGCCCCTTTTCTCCCAGCACACTATGGGCTGTCATCCAGCCACAGGAGATGTGTTTGGGGCTGCATGGTGACCTGGGGCTGGCACTGCCTGGTGCAAGGGGAGCAGCACAGCAGCTGTCCCAGGTCCCCCTTCATCCCTCCCCCTCCAAGCAAGCCCCACGCGCTGGGGAGCATCCCAGCTTGTTTTTTCAGCTAATAGAAAGCACATGAGGAGTGCAGCAGGCACGGCGACAGCTGCTGGGAATGATTCACTTGGGACACAAACAGGAACTGATCCCTATGCAGAGCCCAGCCGCTGCTCGGGGGGGGGTCAGCCAGCTCCACAGCCCCCACCCCAGCCTGACTCACTTCCTCCAGCCTTGGCAGTGCTCGGTGTAGGAGGGCACAGAACCTCCATTTCCCCCCCCCCCAACCTCTGTGCTGAGGCTGCAGTGTGTGATCTGCAGGGGAGGCCGCCCAAAGGTCTCCAAGCTGGAATAAATCTGACGTTGTGTTGTGTTGAGCCAGCAGCAGTGCAGACTGCACTGGGAAAAGGGGAATGTTGGTGCTGTGTGGGGTGTGCAGGGCTCAGTGTGGGGATGGCTTCTGGATGCAGCCCGTTTTCTGGGGTGCACTCGTATCCCTCGTTGGCCCCTGTTAATGTTCTGCTGTTGTCCTGAGTCCTTGGGTGGTGAAGGCTGCCTGTGAGATGGCTCGCGTTGGGTTTTACCGTTTTCTTACAGCTTGTCTAACAGATTTAGTGCTTGTTCCAAAGCCTGATGTGCTGCGAAGGAGCGCAGTCTCAGAGGGCAAGGCTGGAGCATCTCAGGGCATTGCTGGCCTGCTATGAAAGTCAAACTAATTTTCCCATCTTGAGGGAAACTCCCGGGGTTGGGTTGGTGGGAGCTGCCTGGACCTGGGGCAGCCAGGCCCCTAACCCTAATTCCCTGCCAGCAGCATGGAGCACAGCTCTGGTGGCAGCAGGCAGGGAAGAATCTGAGCAGGGGCTGCAGCAGACACGTGGTTGGACCCCTTGATCCAGGCGTTGCTTTTTAAAGCAGGAAGGCCCTGTTTTGGGAAGCCTAGCAGTGCGTGCAGCAAATCCAGGCACCTGCTCCATCTCTGTGCGTCACCCAGAGGAATTCCAACACGAAGCCCAGCTGGCGCCGGCCCGGGGATGAGCTCTGAAATCAGAGCTGGCACCTCGTGCTCCAGCAGCCTGTCCTGTCCTGGCTGCCCTAGCTGGGTGGGAGCTCTGTGCCCACCAGTCTGCTCCCCAGCTCTGCCCTTTTGCACTGACGCTGCCCTTGGAGTCGGGCCTGGCAGGTGGGATGCTGTCACTGAGGCTGGAGCAATATGGCACGGTTGAAAAGCACTCGCATCATCCCTCCTTCCCTAAACCCCCCACATTCCTTCTGCGGCCGCCTGGCTGCCTGGATACCACTCTCAGCTGTCAGGGGATAATAGCCATCGAGTCCTAATTACAAATCACCCTGGCTGGGAGTTCCATCTGGGTCTGCTCTGGGGGGACTGAAAAGGGAGGGAGGGTAGGAGAAATGCTGCACAAATGTGATGCTCGGAAGCATCCAGGCCTCCAGCCCAAGACCAAAATAGTCCACGGGCTGCAGGAGGCTTTGCAGCAGAGCACTGTGAGATGTGTGCTTGCCTCGTTCAGCCCTGTGAGCTCTGAACTGGAGAGGGCAGATGGACCGCAAAGCATCTCCTGTCCATCCTGCATCCATCGGTCCCTCCTGAGTCTCCTGCTTGGCTCCCTGCAGGGAGGGGGCAAGCTGAAGAGGTTGCTGGAGCATCTCCAGTGCAGACTTTGGAGACCTGCAGGGTTCATCACAAAGTGCACTAAGGCACCCTCAGCTGCCTGCTGCCTCTGGGGCTGCGCTCTTTGCTTTCCCACTGCCTGCAGCTGCTGGGGCTGTCAGCTCAGGAACAATCCTGAAGTAAAGCGTCTCCCAGGTACGGGATCCTGAAATGCAGCTTGCAGCCCATCTCCCCACACCCCAGCTCCCCGCAGGTCTCCTTCCAGGTCTCCCCAGGAATTACCCAAGGGCAGCCCCAGGCCAACGTCTGCCATCGCTTCTGCATTTCTCCCGCCGCGTTCCACCCGAGGTCAGGCAACCTCGTGGCATTTGCAGCCTCGTGACTGCTGGGGAGATTTAATTTTCAAAGCGTTCCCAACATCCCCTGGGATAGACCTTGGCTGATGGCCAGGGCCCGTGACCGCCAGGAAGAGCTGTGCGAGGCCAGGCTGATGAACAGCTCGGTTCCAGCAAGGAAAGAAAGAAAAGAAGCGAAGGAGTGGGGGGGGGGGAGGAGGACCCGCAGCCCTTTTGGCCTTCGGCAGGCTTAGTGATGCCTGCAGCAATGCATAACCTGCTGCTGACACAGCACTGCAGTGCACTGGGGGGGGATGTGTGTGTGGGACCCATCCCCTGGCTGACAGATGCTGGGAATTTGCTGCCTGGCACCGAAATGGGTTCGTAGGTGCAAAGAGAGCCTGCAGGGTGAGAAGTAGGGGAGGAGGTGGTGGTTTCAGACAGGGGGTGTGGATGTGGGGAAGCGGGGAGGCTGCAAAGTCTGAAATCCTCCCGTGTTTCTGTAGGCATGGCTGCAGAAGCCAAACCAGCAGTGGTTTTGGTTTTAACCTCGTGGAATGCAAACACGAGGAGCTGGCACGGGTTGGCACGGCAATGTCTTGGGTCTGTGAGTGAATATGAGACGCAGTTCCTGTGTACGGCCAGCACGGCTGCTGGGTTTCCTGAAGGCTGCTGCTATTGGGAACTTAAAAAAAATCAACAAAATAATCGGGGAAGGAGGAATAGCATTCAAAATATGGAACACCTCATAAAGCTGGGGAGGTAGGAAGCAAGGCGAGCAGGCACAGCCGGGGCTTGGACTTGCAGGAGGAATGGTGTACAGTACATAAAGATCCAGGGAATCGGCTCGGGGTGCAGAATAATGAGCTTTTTAATTAGCTGCAAATGCAAGCGAGGCTGAAAACCCAAATAAATAAGTAAATTAAAGATTTTAAAGGCTGAACGCAATCAATGAGGGGGTCAGCATTTAAAATATTAAATCTCCAAGGCAGTCCAATTGGTTAGCAGTGCTGGGGCTGGGCTGCCCCTCGGGGGTAGCAGAAGGTGCTGTTCTTTGGGCCAGCAGCCCTCTGGCTGGATCATGGCATCTGCAAACCCATTCATCATCCCGTGCCTGGGATGTCTGTGGGGTGTCCCATCCCTGAGCAGTGTTTGTGGCTCTGCAGCAGTGCTGGATTAGGTGGTGTAGTGGGGATGTGGGGCAATGGGGCATGGCCAGCACAACCCTCCTCCTTTCTGCATCCTGGGCAGAAATGTGCTTGTCAGAAGCAGTTCTTAATCAACCAGCGTGTCCCCTCGTGCCTTTGCAAGGAGGCAGAGCAGGAGCAGAAGCTGCTCTTCATTATGCTGATGCCCCTGGCTGCCCTCAGGAAGGGGGAATGCTAAGCAGCTTCAGACCCCCCAGCATGGGGAGCTTGGAGAGCTCGAAGCAGCATTGGCACGCGGGCAGTCATCGTGTCTCAGTGCGTTTGGAGCAGAAGGAAAAGCATTTGTACTTTGTGTGTGTGTGATGTACTGCTGGAGTTTGCACCCAGGCTTTGGTAGGAACAAAAAGGGCCACGTGCGAAGCTCTGATAGCGACTCAGTCGTGCAAAAAATAAACTTCATTTGCAAAAGCAAGGCAGTAATACACAAATTCAGAGCTGTTGGAGTTTGTGCTGTAAGGGCCAAATGGGTTTGTTCAGATGGTGATTTACTGAGACTTGTGTAAAGGAGGGGGGAGAGGAAGGTTCCAGCCCCCGGTGGCCTTGAAAGCGATCTGCCAGCGCCTGCTGGCTCCGTGTTGATGGATTTGCTGTCACGTCTCCCTGGCATGAGGTGACAGATTTCTGTGTCGGGTTGAAGCCAGAACCAATAGCCATCCATCACCGTGAGGACGGGCAGGAGCAGAGGGGAGGCACAGCCAGGCAGCAGCAGGCCCTGGTGAGGGGCTTCCGTGCCTTCCTTCCTTGTCAGCACCATCATGGAAAGCAGTCCTGCACTGCGTACAGAGTGTGGGTGTAGTGGGGATGGAGGGCTGCTCGGGATGCTCCTCTTGGGGGTTTTATTACTGCGCTGTGTCACCTGCACTGCATTATCTAGCAATGGGGGGAAGGCTCCCAGGGCTGCTGTCAGCCTGTCCTAGCAGATGGAAGGGCAGGTTGGCTGTGCTGCAGCTGGCTGGGCTCTGCCTGGAGCCTTGTCAGCTCTGCCCACCTCTGTACATGAGCAGCAGAGCCAGAGCTGGAGCTCTCTGGGGCATCCTGCCTGCGGGAGACTGCTGCTCCTTATGTCTCCTTCTGAGATGAAGTTCCAAGACTGGAGCTGCCTGTCCCGCCGTTTTACTCCTCGAGTTCCATTTCAGAGCTAAACCTGAGGTAAAGGCAATGCTGGATCCATCCAGACTTGTGGTGCTGGGCAGAAAAATGTTTTCTCTAGCCATGCAGGTGGGCAGGAGGAGCTGCCTTGTTGCTCTTTTCCCCAACGTGATGCACGTGGTGTCTGAGCTCAGGTGGGTGCTGCAGTGCTGGGCAGGACCTGGTGCTGCCTTACTGCCTTCAGGTGGCTCTGTTCTCTCCCTGGGCTCTCTGTACAGTTTCCATTGTTGGGTTGTGGCTCTATGAGGTGTTCGTTTCTAAGTTGTTCCTACAAAGAGCCAAGAGATGGAAAAAAAAGCCTTACAAGCAAAGAACACAAGAGTGTTCCTTTAAGCTGAATTAGCATGCACAAAGCTTGGGCTTTGCTGCTCCCAGACCTCAGACTTTGCATCTGTTTTTTCATTTGCAATAGGCTAATGTGCTTTGACACTGCACCCCTCTGGGAAGCTGTCAGCAGGCAGTGTCAATATTTCCTTCCAAAAAAAAAAAAAACCCAACCATCAGCCCACCACCCTCTAACGCATTGCTTTACAATATGCTTTACAGAATTAAATTACAGAGCATGCAGGCTGGAAGCCTCCACCTGATGAAGACATTCCCAAATTCCACCTGCTCACACCCTGCATCCCCAGAGTCTGTTCTTGTGGTTGTCCATCCTTTTCCATCTCCTCTTTAGAAGGAAGGATGCACCTGGAAGCTGCGATGCTGCTCAACAAGACCTGGACAACAGGTTGGAGAGTGGGACAGGGTGGAAGCTGATGAGGTTTAACAAGAGCAAGGGTGGAGTTGTGCACCTGGGGGGGAATAACTGCATGCACCAGTACAGGTTGGGTGCTGGAGAGGAGCTCTGCAGAGAAGGACCCGGGGGTCCTTTCCTTTGGAATGAGAAGCATATGGGGCTTGGACATACAGGAGTGAAGGCTGCATGAAAAGCACTCCCAGGAGAGCCATTGTGATTGCTTGGCAAGCAGCAGAATGGTGGAGGTGTGTTCTCCCCGGGCCCTGGCATTGCTGTTGGGGAAGTGAAAGTCACACTGCTGCTTTCTTTCCAGCTGGACAGTTGTGTCCATGGAGAGAGAATGAGAAAGGGTACAAATCCATCCTGACTCGCACCAGTACCTGACACGCACTGTTAGCATCACCTCTGGGATGCTCCTCGCCATCCCTGGCCCAGCACCTGCTTGATTCCTTTTTGCTCAGCTCCAGTCGCCCCGTGCTGTCAGCTAACTGATACACAGCTCTTGCTATTCTTGCTTTTATTTTGGGTATGTACGCAAGAATCAAATTCACCACTTTGTAAAGGGCTGAGGTGAAGTTCTCAAGCTGATAGGGCTTAATGAGAACTGTAAATAGTTCATTGTTCAGCAGCAAACTGCATCCCTTAAAGATGTCTTGCTGAATTAGCAGCATTGGGTTATCGATGTTGTGCTGTTCTACCCTTAAGCAGGCCTTCAATAAGTCGCTCAGAACTTCTCCCATGGAGATTCTGGTGTCTGCTGAGGCTGTGCTCTGATTGCCTCTGGAAAGGACTTTCCGAATAGGAGCCTCTCCCTTGTCCTCCAGGCAAAGGAGGAGGGAAGGTACACAGTTAATTTTCTTACTGCTTGAAGTGGTCTAAAGGCTTATAAGCATGCATACATCCTTCTTAGTTGTGTATCCTTCTGGCTCACAAGAGTCTTTATTGCTAGATATGTTTCTTCTCATATCTTCTTACTACCGACTCTGATTTCTCGTTTGAACCGCATGGCACGGACTGTATTCCAAGTGTCCCACACCTTAAGGGGGGCAGCTGCCTTTCTCAAGGATGCTGGGAAAATGTTGTGCTTCTTTTCTGACGGTCCTGACTTTATTCTACCTTCCCTGGACCTCATACACACCAGTGTCCATTGCAGCAGCCGGGGTGACTCTCTGGTCAGCGCTGTGGCTTTGGGGTTTGCTCCTTCCCAACAGAAAACCAAAAAGCCCTACAGATTGCCACACGCCTTCTCGCTCCATTGTGCATTGCCAGGCAGAGGAGTTCCCCAGGAGAGCAGCAGGCAGAAGGCAGCCTTTCCTCTGGTGATTTAACCACAGCACTCCATCCATGTGATGTGGGGCTGTCGGATGGGCAGCTCTCAAGAAGTGTGGGTTCATTCGGAGGCTTTCAGATGAACCCTCACTGTGGCATCACGGCTCAGTTCAAACGCAGGGAGGAGATGAAAGGCGAAGGTTCAGCGCAGAGCTCATCCTCAGGCAGGGCAGAAAATAGAAGCACTGAGTTCTCTGGGCCTTTCCTCTGCCTGGAGATGCTCCGTTGGCCAGAATGTCACTTCTCATTTTCTTTGTGCTGTTCTCTCGTCTGTTCTCATTAACCCCTTCCTCTGTGCAAACAGTGCCTGCAGCCAGCACTGCTGTGGGATGCTCCTCCTGCCTCCCTAAACTGCAATCCCCAATCCATAGATCTCCTGCTCTTTTCTGGGAGCAGTCTGCCCTGCTTAGATCTCTCTGATGCCTCCGTTTTTTATGCATTGTAATATCAATACAGTCCCTCAAGTCCAGATCCCAGGGACTTCCAGCATGCTCAGCTCCTCGGGTACCTTTCAGGTGCCATCCCTGGGTCTCTCTGCACTTTTGTTCCTCTGAGCTGTGCAGCCTCTGATGTGTGTCCATTAACGCAGCAAGGCCTCGCAACTTGCTGGCTCTGCATAGATCATGGAAGTATTTGGTTCTGGTAATTGGGAACCCAAAGTGGCACATCACCATCCCGTGCTGCAGTGCTTGTGCAACTCCAGCTTGTGATTCTTTCCCAAGGTGGCCATGAGGGGCACTGCAGGGTAAGGAATGGGGACACCCACACTGCCCCAAGGAAGTTTGGCTTCAGAGGATGCCATGGGGCACAGCAGTCCCTGCAGCCATAAAATGGAGCAGCTCTCAGCTGGGTGAGATCCATGCCCATGGCTGGGCTTTGAGACAGGTTTGTGTGTGTCTGTGGGTGCAGAGCTTTGCAACAGAACCACGAAGCAGATGGAAGGATGTGTGTGTTGAGATGAAGGAAAACGTGCCCCTCAAGTTGTGGTGTGTGTCGGTGCATACTGCACATCTGTATTACTTGCAGCAGGCACAGGTGTGTGCACGTGCTCACCTCTTTGCATGGATGAGTGGGTGCCAGAGTGCACACAGGAGTGCCCATGGATGTGTGTAAAGACCCGTCCTTGCATTTTGGAGTGTGCAATCAAACAGGACTTATAAGATGCGTGGCAGCAGGGCAACCCGCTTGGAAACCACAACAATCTAAGGCACGTCCTTAAAGGAATTTAATAAAACAGAGCAGCTGAATGCATCATTATCAATGTTTGGATTTGAGCGTACCAAGGGTCTTGCTGCAGAGGCAATGTTTTCTCCTTGGAATATCATTCAGGTTGAGGGAGGCAGGCAGGTTGGCTAATTTGGTTTGAATGAGCACTCTCCAGAGACAGCACGACTACATGCTATCCTCAGCACCTGCACTGCTCACCTGCGTGGTGCAGAGAGCTGGGATACAGCATGATGCATGGCAGCTGGGTGCTGAGGGCTGTGCTCTTCAGCTCTGGGCAGTGGAGCAGCACTGAATCTCCTCCTGCAGGCTCTGCTTTCTCAGGAGGGGGAGCGGGGGGGGGGGGAAGCAGAGCCATCACCTGCTCGAGGTCTCATCTATCACCTTGAATTGTGTCGCGGGATAAAATTACTCATCCAAACCTAATGATAAATTAAATCAAACCTGGAGTAAAGAGGATTAATGGGCTGTGCGCGCACATGCACACGTTTGGCAAAGAGGCCGTGACCCAGGGAGGTTCGAAATGCCTGCTGGAGCTGATGGAACCAATCACAGGGTGGGCTGGGGACGGCTGCTGGGCTTCTGCATCCCTGCACAGAGTGCAGCTCCCACCCAGCCATGGTGGAAATGGCTCCTGGAGGAATCTGAGCTGTAAGAGTTTATGCCTGGGGAGGATAAGGGCCCGGTGTAGGTGGGGTAAGCCTTGGAGGAGGAGAGCTTCTAGTAAATGACTGCTTAAGCTGTAAACATATTTAATGAAGGCCAACAGCATCTGTGTTGTTCCTGCTGAAATAGCGGGCTGGGTAAGAGCAGAGACTTGCAGCGTGAACTGAGTGGGAATGTTTGGCTGTTGCAGCCGTCAGGACACAACAAATCCCAGTGTTTGGCTGGGAGCTGGGGGGCTCAGGTCCCCTTCCTGCTGTGCTCACAGCAGGCACGAGCTCTGTGGGCTGGCAAACAGACCCCAGGACCCCCTTCAGCCTTAAGATCCGTGTGTGTTACTAACCTACTGAGTGAGGAGCTGGGAGGCTCTGATTTTCTGTGCCTGCTGAGTAAGGCAGGGCTGAGCACACATGGCATCACCAGGACGTGGTGTGTGTGGAGCAGGCTCTGCTCAGTGCTTTCTGGGCACGAGGGCACCGAGGTGCTCCCTCCCACCCAAATCACTCCAATCACGTTGCCTTATCATCACCTGACAATGTTTTTCAACATCAACAGCTTCATAAAGCTTTTCCTAATCTACAGCAGATGCCGTCAGGAGTCCGGTTATTCGCTTCACGGGGTGGGGGGGGGAAGAAATAACAAAAACAAGAGCCAACCTTCCTCCAGCCCATCACACAGAGCTTCCATAACAAACGTGTGTGTGGGGGGGGGGTGGTACATCCCCAAAGCAAACAGGGTGTTTCGCTCCCTCTCTCGGGTTTGGCTAAAAAAAGCAAACAGACCGCAGAGGAAACGCGTCACGGTGCAAACCGTAACCAGATGGAGCGTGGGAGGGCAGGGAGGGGGGTTTCTGCGGCACAAAATGCGTGTTGGAGGGCTGGGAGTCCTCCCCGGGGTGGGCTGAGGAAGGGGAAAGCCCAGCACCGAAACCGAGATGCTGGGGGCTGCGGCTGGAAAGTGAGATGGGGTGGCACTCGCAGAGCATCTCGCCCAGCTCCTTTCTTTTTCTGTGCTGTTGCCGCGTGCTGCTTTCTTTTCACCCCCGCTTTTGTCTCTGTAAAATGTCAGTTTCCCTTTGGGAGGGGGTCAGCAACCTGGAGACCCCACGTCCCTCAGTGTGGGGCTCTGAGCAGCCAGGAATGGGGCATGTTGGCCACAGGGCCAGCAGCGCTGGCCGGAGTGCAGAGGTGTTGGGAGGGCCATGGGGTGTTACAGTGTGTGTGAGCGGGGAGGCTGGCAGCAAAAATACATTGAGATCACACAGTCAATCATTAGGGCTGGAAAAGACCTCCAGGAGCATCACGTCCCCAAGTGCCACATCCCTTGAATGCCTCCAGGGATGGTGACTGCACTGCTTCCCCGAGCAGCCTGGCTGATGTCACACATCCATCCTCCAGCCTTCAGAAGGGCTGAGGGATTCTTCCAGCGGGGCAGCGCCCAACTGTTTGGATCCCAGGAACAGTGACAACCTGGTCCTGCCAGCCAGGGCTGTGCCAAAGGCTTTGTGCAAGGCTGCAGGTGGGGAGCATGGGGAAGAGTGAGTGAGAGCCGTTAATTAGTGCGACTGAGCGAGCATAGGCAGGAAGGTTTGTAAAAAAGGCATGGCAGGGCTGATTGATAGGAACCTGGGGAAAAGAGGGGTGTCTGAACGACGCGTGGAATGAAAAGCAGCGTGTGACAGCTGCAGGGGAGAGGTTTGTGGGATGCGGTGTGTGGAAATAGAAGATGGAGAGTGGTGAGGTTGCAGAGTGGGGCTGCCAGCAGTGAGAGGTAAGGGAGTCTGGGGGTGTGCAGGGGGTCTGAGCTTGGGGATGGAGATGGATGGAGTGAGCAGTGGGGCAGGGAGGCTTCATGGAGGACCAGAGAGGGGCAAGGTGTGCTCAGGGCTTGGGTGGGTTGGTGCTCGGAGGGTTTGGCTCGTGCACTGCATTGGCAATGCTGAGAGCTCTGCATGCTGTCCTGTCAGCAAGGCTGATGTGGCTGCAGACTGTGTGCTGCAGGGTGCCCCACGGGCAGGGCGAAGTTAAGTGCTTTCCACCCATAGAGTGTTTCAGGACAGGGCTGCTGCAGCAACCGTGGCAGGAGGGAGGCTTGGGTGATCTGCATGGCCAGCCAGAATGGAAAGGGAAGGGTAGAGAGGAAACCGAACGCAGGAATGAAAAGCTGTCTGCATGTTCCCCTGAGGAGAGGCAGGCACTGGTGGTTCCCCCAGTGGCTCTCGGATGATTAGCACGCCTATGGAGCAGAGCTGCTGGCTCTAAGAGTGTGAGAATAGTTCTCAATACAATGAAATGCAGATTTTTCCCAGTGTTACTGTGCTAGCCTCCCTTCCCAATCCTACCCCAGCAGTGAGGCAGCTCCCACCCTGACTCTTCCAGACCCTGCAGATGTTGCTTTGATGGAGACAAGATCCTGCCTCACTCAGTGGCAGCTGCTGGGAGCTGAATGCCACTGCTTGCTGGGAGCTGAGCCCTGTGTCTGTTGCCTCTCTTCACCCTGCACGTGTTGCTTCATCTCTAAAATGAAGGCCAACACCACCGCAGTGCATCCAGGCATCACTCTCCAAATGCAGGGATGCTCTGGGGGGCTTTCCCTGCCCGGCTGGGGTCCCGCAGTCATTCACCTCCATGATCTTCCATGTCTTCAACAAAGAGACTGAATTTTCCATCGCTGAGATGTTTGCTTTTGGTAGGAAGCGTTCCTTGATAACCAGGTTAGATCTTCCCATCCTGAACGTCCCCACGTGTCCCTGCAGGCTGGGTGTGGGCTGTTGGGGCTGCATGGTGCAACTGTTGGCTGCTACTGGAAAGCAGCAGAGTGGGGCTGGAGTTCTCCATTCGCCCTCCCCTCCCTCCCTCTGGGCGAGAGGTGGGGCAGGGAGAGAGGGTGGGAGCTTCAGACGCGGTTCTCATGGAATCCTTTTCCATCCCTTTCCCGGCCCTCGGCATGAAAGCAGTCCCAGCAAAACAGAGATGCAGATGGTCTCACCCCTGGAGCCAACGCCTGTGTCGAGAGCCTTGGAAATGTGAGACTGTGCCACCAATGAAGTTCAAAAAGCTCTGCTGTCAATGCTGAGGAGGTTTCCCCACCCTTCTTTTCCTTTTTTTTTTTTTTTTTTTGTATTTGGAGATGCCGATGCCTTTCTTGTTTTGTTTCTTTTTGTGTTGTTTCTCTGTGTTTTGTTTTCTGCTTTCAGTCCTTGGGGGCCCCAAACAAAGGCTGATGGAAATCAGGCACCCCCTACTTGGACAGCTTTGCCCAGAACTTGAGACATCCCATTCTGAGATCCCATCTGAAAGGTTATTTTCCAGGTGTATCGCTGCACCTCCCCCCCCTCCTTCCCACAACCCCCCCCCCCAGCATTACCATGCACCAGTTTCAGTGTAAGCATTGACTGATGGGTGCCATGGGCCCCCATCCAACACCTGACCTGCACAGACAGAGCTGATGTTCAGCTTTGATTCCCTGAAACGAAGTAAAAAGCTCAGGGCAGAGGGGCTGGGATGCATCCCAGGCTGGGCAGTGTGTGGGGGCAAAGCCAGAGCACAGGTGGTCCTAAGGGCACAGTGTGTGAGGCAAGAAGATGAATGGCAGTGCGTGTAGCTGCTCAAAGCAAATGCAAAAACAGTATTGATGGCCATGATATTTCTGATGCTGGAGCAGCATGGAGCTTCATCAGTGGAGGTGGTGAAAATCTGGTGAATGGCAAAGGGCACGGAGGAATGTGAGCAAAATGCTTGGATGTAAGGGCATAGCAGGGCTCTGTCTGATGGGCCTCTTCTTAAAATGCCTGGGTGAATGTGCACCTATTACTGATTTATTTCTTCCTTTGGATTTCTAACTCTGGCTGTAGGTGTGAACCTCTCCCTCGCAATAGAAACAAAGGGCTCTTCAATATCTGCACCTCAACATGTCTCCTTATCAGAAGTCCTGGAGGGGAGGAGCTGGGCTGTGTGGCACAGTGAGGACCTGAGAACCCTTCCTCACTCATTTTGTAGGCAGCGAGGGTGCAAGCAGTGCTCTGAGCTCCTTAGCTCCTCTGGTTTTTGTGTGGAGTTGCACCCTGCTTTTCTTTCACCTGAGCTGTTGCTTCAGTCATAGAATCATAGAATGGCCTGGGTTGAAAAGGACCACAATGATCATCTCATTTCAACCCCCTGCTATGTGCAGGGTCACCAACCAGCAGACCAGGCTGCCCAGAGCCACATCCAGCCTGGCCTTGAATGCCTGCAGGGATGGGGCATCCACAGCCTCCTTGGGCAACCTGTTCCAGTGAAATGTTCCTGTTCAAGCTTAGTTCAAACTCACTGACATTTCCTGGTGCAGAAATTCTTCTCCTTCAGCTGATGATGCTGCCAGCACGCACAGCATCTCTGCTGCAATGGCCTCGTGCCCTCCTCCCCCTGCAGACAGATGTCCTTGCTGTGCCATACGTTAGTCAAGGCCCACATTGCTGTGAGTCGTTGCACGGTGCCACAGTTTGTATTTCTGCTGAAATATAAGGGCAGGAGGGCTGTGCAGCAATGAAAGACCCACAGCACCGCTGCTGAGCTGAGACCCAGTGAAGCTGCGGTGAGATGCTGCTCGTCCTTCAGGATCATTTTAGAATGTAAGTTGAAAAACACATGGCCCGTATTTCCAGCCCTCTGCCTGGCCCTTGTGTGGATGAGAAGTGGCTTTGCTGGTGCAGACCACCCCTACGTGCTCTGCAGCAGTACAGCGCTGAACTTACTGCTCCCTGGTGTGTAACGAGCACCTCCTGCAGCAGCTCTGAGAACCTGAGCAGGCTCATTGCACTCAGGCCAGATGGTTGAGTAAGGAAATCAGTCCTTGCAGTAGCAAGATGAGTCCTGTCCACGCGCGGTGAGTTATCACACTCACTGCAGGCTGGGTCAGCCAGCAGCTCCATTGTTCTTCCTGCACCCTTTTCATTTCCTTGCCATCACCTTGCTGCCTCCTCCTTCAGCCAGCAGCTGGGTCTGCTTGGCATGCAGTGTGCTGCAAGGTGGATGTGAAAGACAGCCCACCCCTTCCCACACTGCTCACCAGGCAGGCAGCCCTCGCTGATCTCCTGCGTCTCATTCACAGAAGTGCTTACTCTTGAGAAGAAATGCCTGGTGGTTAAAGTGGTTCGGGTGAAATACCAGTGTGTAGGTAGCAGATCTCCATCACACAGAGGAGCATCGAGAACACAAACCCCTTGGGCTTGGTCTGCAGCAAAAAAATGCCTCTTGCTGACAGCAGGCAGGAGGCTGTGCTTGGTGCTGGCCCGGCTTCACTGCTGGTTCTGTTCATTGCCTGCTTAAAGGTTGCTGAATGTGGCTGAAACCACGTATGCTTGAACTGATATTGAACCTGAAAGACAAAAAAAATTAAGTGTTTTTCCAGCGTGGGATGGGGACAAGTGGCCGTACAGAGAGCTGATGTCATCGCCGTGCTCTGCAGTAAGGGAGCTGCGACCTGCGTGTGCTGGTAACTTCTCTTCCTTGGAAAACACTGCTCCAGCTCAACATCTGCTTTTCTAAAGGGCTCCGTGATGCTGTTTGGGGTTTTTTCTGCTGCTGCTTGAGCTCCATTGGCTGACTTGCATCTGGAGGTCAAGTGCCTTGCCCCCACAGGTCATACAGCAAGCGAGCCCTTTGATCCCAGTCCTGACAGATGAGGGCAGGGTGAGGCACTGCTGCTGCCATTGCTGGGAGCTGAGCTCCAGGCTCTGGAGGCAGTGGGTTAGAGCTCTGTCTGCAGAGATGGGGAAAGAAGAGCTCTTTGCTTCGAACTTGACCTGGCCTAGAGTCTGAAGGCAGGAAGGTTTGTTCAATAAGTGCACTTTCATCACTGCTCTTCCAGCTCAGGAAAAGTAAAATGCAGCAGTGCATTGTAGCTTGTTCCACGGGCTGCACACCCCAAGGAGCTTGCTGCTGGCTGCGACAGCTGCTGAACGCTTGGCTCTTGCTGCACTTTGCATCCCTTCTTAATAAACGTGTTTCAGCTCAAGCAGCACTTGAGCAGAATGACAGGCAAACCCCAGGGCCTTCAAACAGCACGGAAAAGTTTTGCTAGCTGCTTGCTCCTGCAGCGTGAGCACAAGGGCAGGTGGGCTGGGAGATGCAAAGTGAGCACTGTCAGTGGAAAGGTTGGTTTTCTTCTCTTAAACTGATGACCTCCCTCTGCTCTCTTGTGGAGGTGGTACAGCAGAGCCAGACGCTGCAGGTGTCCCCTGTCCCATCGTTTTCCATCATCCTTGGGAAGCTCATCACTGTTAGGAGGGCTGAGTGAAAAGCCCAAGTGCTGCCTGACCGCCTGCCACGAACATCTTAATGTGTGAAACCTCCCTCTGTGGGCAGGCAGGTTTGGGTGAAGCCTAAGATATTCCAACTCCCAGTGTTCTTCCCTTGCAGCCCTTCCCAGCATCCAGCAAGGGGAGCTGAGAGCCCGGCCCTTCCCCATCACTGCACCCAAGCTGTCCCTGGGTGAGGATGAACACTTTGCAGGGGGACACACAAAGCAAAAGCTGTGCGTTGTTTTCTCCTGTTGCATCCCAGAAGATGATGGAGGCTCAGTTGCACTTCAGAAATTTCCATCTCGTGCAGACATCTCCATACCCCCATTCCTGCACCAGGCGCTGCTTTGTCCCCTGGGTGCAGCCCTGCTCTGGAGCAGCACGTTCAGCAGCTCACAGCTGTGCTGGGAGCACGAGACCCCCTCAGGCAGGATGCAGGTCGGGGGGGGGGGGAGGAAGCCTGACCTTCCTCTCCATGCTCTGCGGGGAGCTCCGGGTCTCCTGCTCGATGTAAGATTGCCTGTAGCAACGTTCTGCCATTCATTCCAACAGGAACGAGGCTGAGTTACGCGTCTGCGAGCTCCACGGGAAGAATTCATCCCTGCACACAGTGTTTATTCGTCCCTCGTTGTGCTCCCCTCCCCAGGTCTGTGCTGAGGACAGAGGCTGTGCCAGCATGGCACGCTGGTTTGGCTCTGTGCACGCTGTCAAAGCCATCCAGGTTGCTCCTGTGACACCAGCAAGCAAGGCAGATGCTGACAAATTCCTCTCTCAGTTATTGGCTTCGCTATGGGGAAACAGTTGTGTGCCTTCCCCCAGGAGCTGTGCTGCAGGCTGAGAGCCACAGGGGATGGGGAATGAGGGGCTGTCCTAAGCACACGTGCAGTAAGTGCTTCTAAATCCCTGTTAGAAAAGAAGGCAAAACCGAAGTTAAAAATAAACCCCATCTGATCTGCAGCACTCCTGTCCTTCCCTCGTTGAGCAGTTCCAGCTCCAGCTTGGCAAGGAGGGACTGGCAGACAGGTATTTGCCTCTGATTGGCTTTTATGTTCATTTTAATTGCTGCTCATTCCAACTGTTCCTTATGTTTATATGTGTATATATACGTATGCATGAATGTACATGTGTATGCATGCAAGCAGCCATGCAGGACCACCCTCCCATGCAGGCAGTCAGGTCAGGTCACTGAGATCTTTGCACAAATTAGGTTGTAAATGACTTAAACTCTGTGGCATGCTCTGGGTCCTTCCTGGCAGCGTGAAGACAGCAGATCTCAGATTTCCCTGATTTCTCTGGTAGGGGAGGAGCCTGCTGGCATTCTGGACCACACAGACATCCGTGTCATAGGGAGTGTGCCCAGGAGGATGACACTGCTGCTACGCAGGCAGCTGGAGCCCTGATATGCTTTAATGCAATTCTGAATGGCCTTGAATCTGCCTCTCGTGTTTCCCATTTAAGGGTTCACTCAGCATCAGACTTGCAAAGCGTGCTGCCTGCTTTTGGCCGCGCTGGGAGACCTGCATGGGGGTACAATGTCAGCTGTAAAGAATGTGAAATATTCTGAATGATCCCAGCATTGTACTTCACATCTTAGGCATCTGCTCCTTGCACTGACAGTGCTGAAGGAGACACAGCTTTTTATTTCTTCCCGTGTTTTTAAGCTGAAGCATCCAAGCCTGGTGTCTCCATTTAGCTCCAATTGGCCACAGTGTGGCCGTAGTTGTAAAGTCCCAGCTGGCAGTGACCTGGTTGAATATTTTGCAGATCTGATGAGCAGGAGGACTGATGTGAGGAACACACAGAGCTCAGGGGCAGAGGATGGAGCCCGCTCCCCCCGCCGGCAGGTGAGAGGTGTCAGGAAGGAGCACTGATTTCCCTGGGGCCTCACGCCTGGCAGATGCTGCCCATCATTGTCACTGCGGTGCAGCTCAGCCACGATGTCACCACACACAGAGAGCTCCGTGGCAGCTTGAAAGGAATGCCACTCATTCATGGGAAATCCCCTGAGTGCAATGCCCAGCGCTGGGGGGGAGAAACTTGGAGGCTTTGCACGTGTTGTTGTTCCTTCCCTACCTCCGTGCTTCAGTTTAAAACAACAACAACCCTTCCCCCGCCCAGTCCACTCAATTTAAAGCATTTCTGCCTCCCAGCAAAGCAGAGCACTGCAGGATGCAGAGGCATGGCTGTCAGTTTGCCACCCCGGGCCTTTGCTGGCCATGCTGTATGGCAGTGGGTGCTGAGCAGTGCACGTGTGCACGGGGAGGTGGGTTGAGAGGGGACATAAGCTGCTGCTACATAAGGCTTTTTTATTCCCACTTCTTGCCAACATAATCAAAATAACTCACTTACACCTAATAAAATAAAACACAGAATCCAAAAGCCTTCCTCCCCTCCAGCGGTTTGTCTGGATCCCATTCCTTGCAGCGGAGCTGAGAAAGCCACAGAGGGTTCTCATTATCATTATTTTTTTTGTTAATTTTTCCAAAATAAAAAAAAATGCTCAGCGAGGCAGAAGGTGCTGCACATGTCTGGCACGGACAGAAGGCAGCTCTTCCTATAGCTGCAGGCTTGGTGGAGACCAAGCTTGGTGGGGGGGGACTGGGTCACTGTCTGTATTTTTCTTTTTTGTGCTTAACGTGGTCCTTCCTTCCTTCCTCACAGATAGGTGGGGTTTATCACCTCCCTGCCTGCTCCGTGCACATGTGTGTGTGCTTTTCCAATCAGAGCCCATACGCCCTTCCCTTCTGTTTCCACGTAGGACTGCTTTCCATCACAGCTGTAACTCTGCACACTCGTGGAGAGCGGAGGTGGGAAGGAGTGACCAGAGGTGATGGCTGCAAAGGTGGGAGAGAAAGGTACAATAATGTAAAAAAGGACCCAATAAATTCCATGTGGGGTGGTGGCGATTAATTCACTCTTCTCTGTATGGTAATCGTAACAGCAAAGGGGAATGCTCCTGTGGTCAATTAAAATGCAAAAGGAATGACCTCAGATTGGCCATACAGAGCTGGGTGCTCTTGGTGGAGGCTCTGAGTAACAGTGATTGTGAAATGATCGACTGAGTGTGAGTTTGTCACAGACTGGGAGCTCACAGCAAGGCTGCCAGCAGCAGGGATTTGGGCACTGGGCTGCTGGAGGGGCTGGAGCTCCTTCTGCTCCTCCAGTCAACCTTTGCAGCCATTCCCTTGGTGGGAAGCAGCACGATGCATAGCATGGATGTGACTCAGCCTGGAGATGCTGTCTCAGTGCCCCCTGTTCAGCTGCAGGGCTGTCTGGCGTGGAAGAGGGATTTATATTCACGTTCAGTGTTTTCTTTTTACTGTCATGCATATTTAATACGCAGCTAATAAACAGGGAACTCCCACAGCTCACCCCACTGTGGCTATGAAAACGTGCACTAACCCAATGCCTCCTAACCTCCTTTCAGCTGGAGCTAACAACAGCAAAGGGGAAAGCTGCCCCTCAACACAGGTGAGTGGTCTCCACTGAAGTCACTGGGATGTGAGCACATGCCCATCCTTATCACTTGCTAAAGCATATGGTAGAAATCATTCTCAGCCCCATTAAATCCTTTTCCTCTCAGGCTACCAAAGCTCACGGTCCTTGTGCTCGTGGTTTCCCAGAGCTGAGTCCTTTGTGCTGCTCAGCAGATGCTGTCGCAACACGGGCACATCATCTACCTTGCAAAGCCCAACTTTCTCAAGAGGCAGATGCAAACTAAGTAAAAGCACGGAGCACTGACACAACGACCACAACAGTCTCTTTTTCTATCATTACAATATAGAACATCTGCGGGTGAAATGGAGTTAATCATCCAAACCTGTAATTTTCAGCTCATATCTGAGTGCTGTCATGCTATTGCCAGCAGTGGCCAGCACTCAGGAAGGAGGCAGCAGAGAGTTTCTGTTAAAGCACCACCACCAATACTTCCCATCCGTGGCATGTTTAAAAGCTGAAGCATCTGAATGTTTTTTTGCAGGCTGTATCAGAGAGTGAATTCCTGCCTCCGTCGGTGTCAGCAGAGGGATTGTGTGATCATATGAACCATGCAGAGGCAGATCACAGCAACGTGCAGGTTGGGATGAACAACCATGAAGGCTCAGTTTCTGTATATTGAATTATTACCTGGAAGTTGTTATTAAGAGTGTAATTGTTCAGCTCAGGTGCTGGTGGCAAGAGATTTCAGATGATAAATACGTCTCCAGCATAGCTCAGCTCTTCCCACCAGTGTTGCAATTTGGTGAAAGCAGCCTCTGTCAAAGGACCTGGAGGTTGGGAGGGTAGGGTATGGTTTCATATGGTGCAGAATAGTCTTGATCATGGTAAACTTTCTAGCTCAGGGTTCACATACACAGTGTTTCTCATTCTTTTTGCATGCCTAAGCCTCGTGTAGCATTGAACCAAGTTCTGCTTTTGGTTTTGAAAATAAGGAGTAATTGTCACTGGAGCAGATGTAGTTCTGCTGAGACACAGTTCTTCAGCCATTATCAATATTCCATATGAAACCTTTCCCCCTTTATGTCACAGCTAGATTGTTAAACGTTTCCAACCATTTTGGAGGAGTAATAAAAACAAAAAGATAGCAAGAAATCAACTTTATCTCCTTAAATATCGAGGAGGAGTGAGCTCCCCTAGCACCTTCCACTCTCTCCTATCACAAAAGAGGGACCGTGCTGGTTTGCTGAAAAGAGAAATGGGGGGGGGGAGGTGGCAAAAACTCCCCATCATTCCCCACCATCCCTGGGTCTCTTTCTAGGAAGCTGCCCCCATTCCTGTGCTGTCTGGGACTGCTGCTGGCTCCATGGCTGTGCCTTTGACTGCCAGCTGTGGTGGGTGGGCGGCCGCCCTTGGGGGTCCCAGTGCTGCTCCAGCAGCCATAGGCAGAGCTGGGGGGGGGGGGGGGCTGAGCTGGAGCTGCCCCAGCCAAGCTTTGGGCTGGGGAGGGGAGGAAGGCTTTATTCTGCTCCGGTGGTGCTTCTCAAATGCTTTTACACAGGCTTGCAGTGAGTGAGTGTTTACTGCTGAAAAATAGCACTGTTTGGTGCTCCCCCCCCAAATTCCTCTAGATTGCAAGATCTGTGTGTTTAAAACGTCCAGACCAGCCTAGGTGCAAAGACTCAAAAAGATGGAATTCTAAAGAGAAAATCCTTTGTAAGTGCACGTGTGTGGCTTGCAGCACTGCTGAGAACCTCCCCATATAAAAATCAGCTCCCAGCTCTTCCTCATCCTCCCCCTTCCCCTGGCTCTGTCCCTTGTTCTTGCCTGGCTCCAGCCCAACTTCTGTCCCTGTACCCCCCCTCTTCCCCCTCCCCGAGAGCCACCAGACCCCCAGAGCCCCCAGGAGGTGCACGCAGCTGATGTCCCTGCTCAGGAGCAAGGAAGTTGAAGCATGCCCTAGGAAATGTGTGCTGGATTAACACCTGGATGGTTTGTTCTGGTCACAGACATGCTGATTTCTCAGCCAACATCCAAACAGAGCCCTGAGTGATAGGGCTGCGTGGAGGACGCAGGTATTTCTGGTGCTGGTCCTACTCCATTAAGCTCAGCAGTAAATTTCTTTGGCAGAGGAATGAGATCTAACCAAATATTTTCTTTGGGCTTGGTTCTCTTTTCATTAGCTTTGTTTTATGCAGAAGTGATGTAAGCAAGAGAAGAAATAATTTTTTTTTGTCTAATTCTTATAGAATTATTACTGTTTTTGCTGTAGGATTATTCAACTAACATGCTGATTTCTGGTCACAGACTGAGATACCTCCAGTGGATGTCAAAAACCCTTTTTTTGGGTGTGATCTTTCTGCATTCTTTACAGCAGGGGTAGGAGATAATGGGGTTGGAATGTCGTCTTGATTGTGCTTTTTAGTTCTTTGTCAGGCAGGATAAAACTCCAGCTAATCCTGCCATAAATTTAGGTATTCCTAATCCTCCAGTATTCCCACTTTTGTTCAAGCATTAGGTATGTGGTCGGTCCTGTGCCAAAAAAATACAAGAAAAACTGGGGCCCATAAGCAGCTACATTAACAAAAATAATATTACAAGCAGCCCAGTATTGCTCAAGTTCAGATGGTTTTAATAACTCTCCCCTGTAACCTGTCTGGCTGTGCAGTCCTTGCATGGGAGAGAACTGGGAGTGCACAACGTCTCTGCTGTGCCTTCCTGGCTGATGGGGGCTTTGCAGGCTGCTGCAAGGAGACCATGGCCACGCAGCTCCCAGCTTTGCTTTTTAAAAGCATCAAAATAGACAATGGGGGGAACAAAAGAAAAAATAGAAATAAACAAGCAGGCTGTTTTCGATTAGGAGCAGCCCTACTCAGCCTGCGCCACAAGAGCTCGTGTTTGCTTAACACTACAAATAATTAATCCTCTGAGAATGGATTCCTGGTCCAGGATGAGACAGCAGGGACTCCTCCTTTCTCCCGTGGTTCCGATTCTGGTGGGCTCTGCTGGCATGTGCTGGGGGTGAAGCCTGTACAGTCAGTGGAATGGTCAGTGGGCAGTTCTGGATCCTTTTTGTACTTGGGTGTTGCTTAGTGGCTGTGTGTGAACTCATTCATCAAAATGACCAGCCTGACTTGCCTCACTGCTGTGGTTTATGGGTGCCAACTGCAAGCTGTACTGAGGGCCTATGAAGCTGGGCTTTCTTGACTGTATTCCCAGCTTCTCCAGCTGTTCCTCTGTGCACCTGAAGGACGGGGACAGCATCCCTACCTGCCCCACAGGAACGAGTGCTGAACTGACAAGTGTCTGTGCTGTGAGATGCCCACATGAAGGATGTAGCCATGAGCAATTCTTATTGCCCTCATCAGGCCCTGCTGACGGAAGGGAGAAGCATCCCTCTGCTGCCTTGCTTTAAACAGTGTGAGGACACAAATACAGACAGTTCAGCTTGCTTCTTTTCTCTTTTCCCCTGCAGAGAAGCTGGCCCTGATCCTGGTGCAGAAGAGCAATCCAGTCAGAGGAGCTGCACTGACATAAATCTGCTGTAAGCAGGAGCATCACAGAGCCTTGCATTGGACGTTTTCCACCTTCCAGAGTGGACTCGTCTCAAGCAGACAAGCCTCAGTGTGCACAGCTGTCCTTCTGAGATGGATGTCGCTATCTGCAGCAGGCAGCTTTGCTGGTAATTATCATGATTTCTGATAATTATTATTGATGATGGTAATACGTCGTCAAGGAATTTGTGCTGTGGCATTCCGGATTGTTGCAAACTTCTTGCAGAACAAACAGACCCCTCTCGTGAGGAACTTTCCAGGTAGCAAAGGAAGATGTGATAAATAATGTCTGTATATCCAACCAGATCGAGATGTGAGTACAGAAGGTCAAGCTTGCTATTCTGCTTTCACACCGTTTCTCCAGACGCTCCCGTGATAATAAATAATAATGATTAGCTAATTAACTGTAAGGCATAATAGCAGCTTTCATCCCAGATCTTAACAACTCTTTGAAAGGCGGATTTTGCAAACGTGGGGCTGCAGCACAGGGAATGAACAGCTTGATTTTCATCAGCCAGTGCTCAGCTTGCCAAAGGGGCACCCAGGGAAGCATGGAGCAGAAGGAGCTGAATTTGTGCTCATTGCAACACTGTCCAGCACCTCATTTTTGAGGCTGGCTGTGCCACACAGACTCCACACATCCATCCTTCCCACACTCTGCTTTCTTGTCTACCTTTTTTTAATGTGGTCTTCCAGTGTCTTTGAGACAGATACACCTAGAAGCTTAGATCTGGTTGTGGAGGTTTGTTCATTCTGAGCAGGTTGTTGTGTTCCCAGCTCACAGGGGCGACCTTGCACCTGGGATCTGCAAGAGCAGGAATGCTCTGAGCACGGCGTGCACCCATGCTCTGCTCACAGGCAGTCATGCAGGCAATGAATTTCAAGACAACGTGCAGAGCGTCTCGAAACATTTGCAAGATGAAAAGTAAATTTGTACTGCCGTCCTGTCTAGACCGTTCTGCTTTTGAAAAACACATGTGCAAGCAGCTTATCTAAGACAAATGTGTTTGTTTTAGGTTTTTCTTCCCCTTCGCCGTTTCTGCCAAGAGAACTGGAGGGCTGTGGTCGGTGGCACCACCGAGGGACACGTGGACTGACAGTAAGTCTGCTACAGCAAATATTGCAGTCGTTTCCAACAAAGGCAAAACAAATCTCACGTCGTCGGTGGCACTGCAGGTCAGGCACAAAGCTGTGCCAGCTCCCACAGTTCGGGTAGGCAAAGAAACCCAAGCAGTGCAGGGAGATGAAAATGATGGCTGACCGACCAGCCAGGAGCTTCTAATCACATTACTGCATTCTGCACACAGTGGGTAGTGAAGCAAAAGCTCTCAATGAGGGAGAGGAAGGGAGAGAATTGCTAGAGGAAGATGAGGATGGGAGGAGAGGGAGAAGCTTCTTTCTTTGTCCATAAAGCTGGTGACTTCCTTGCTTGGGAAATGAAGACCCTCTGACCCCCAGAGCTTTTTCCTTCCAGTTAAGACAATGTACAGATATTCTGCCAGACTTTGCTGCACCCGTTTGGTACCTATAAAGCTTTTACATTCAATTCTATTAGGTTGGCTCTTACCCAAAGACATTAAATTCACATAAGAAATAAAAGCGTTTTGCAGCACTGGAGCCATTCTTATATACCTTAGGAAGTCGTAGAGCTTCATGAGTGGATGTCAGAGAGAAGACCTTCCCAGCCAGCTGTCCTTCAGGAGACCTTTTCCTGTAGGAAAACCATTTGCCACCAGAATATCTGGGGCAAGAAAAGGGATGAGCAGGTTATGTATGGGGAGGGCTGTCTGCTGGGTGGTGAAGAACAGCATCCTATGGGAGCAGAACACACAGTAAGTGCATGTGTCTAGCAACAGTGGGAGAAGAAGAAATACTTGCAGACTGGCCTTAATTGGTAGAGTTAAGTGGAGCATCCATAGAAGGGAAGGGTGGGAAGCAGCTGTAGAATTAAATAGTACTGTGTACCTGGAACCCAGCAGTGTTGTAGGTGGAAGCAGCCCCTCCCAGAGGGGCTGTGCAAATGCTGTCAGGATGGAGGAACTCTCATGGCTCTGTCAGAGCCTGGAGGAGCTGTGTGTGTAAGGTGTGATGTTTTTGAGGTGCAGCAGGCCCAGAAATGCTTCCCTCCATGCACGGGTAAGAGACTGTGATTAAAAATGCACCCACAGAGAGGAGAATAAAAACAACAACCCAGAAACTCCTTGAAGAAAGATACTTGTGTCCTGAGTTGTAAAGCTAGCCGAGCTCCCCTAAGAAACAGCAGTAACAGAATTTAGCTGTCGGAACCCAGAGACGCATTGTTCTGATTTAATAATTAATGTGGAGTTAATTGATGCTTTTACTGAACTGAAACAGGATAAAAGAGACCTGCTGGCCTGGACTCCATGCTGCTTTGAGAACAAGTTTGTTCTGTTCCCCCGTGCCCCTCTGCCCATTGCCTTCCCCCAGAGCAAGGAAACAGAGTTTTCCTGCTTCCCTCTCCTGGGCCATTGCTTGGCAGCAGTTTGCCATCCAGGCACTGACTTGGGAAGTTCCTGAGCCACGCAGCAGCACCAAAGGATGCCTCCAAAAGGCAGCAGAGCAGACAGAAGGAGAGACAGGGAGAAGCTGGCTCCGTGTTGTCTTCAGGAAAGTAAATAACAGTCTGAGTTTATGGCTTGAAACGTAGTGCTTTAGAAATTAAGAGTCGTGCAGAGTGTATCCAGAGCAAGATGGCTTTTAACCCCCTTGGAGCCTGTGCAGTGTGAGGGAATAGTCTCAGTCTTGCTAGGAAAAATGGCATAAATTTGGTAGCAGCGTTGTTGGTAGAGAATGGGGTGGTGAGGTGGTTTCATATTAGGGCATTGCTGTGCTAGTTATCAGGTCCCATGGGAGAGAGCTGCAATGGCCTCCATCCAATTGCAGTGAGAATCACTGCTCCAATTGCACCTCTGGATGAAAGTTTATCAGCCTCTGCTGAAGGAAAAGCTGTTTTCTGTAGATTTGGGGTTTTTTTGGGGGGTGCCAGGATGGATGAATGTTGGAGCAGATCTGCCCCCAGTTCCTGCAGTCTCTGCCTTAGTTCTGTGTTCTGTGGAAAAGTACATCCCTGTTTTCAGCCTGCTGATGTACTCTGATGTGTAGGTGCAGAGTAGGGAGTTCAGCTCATCCAAAAAGGGCAAAAGAAGAGATCTGCGAAGGAATGCTCCTCTTGATTCTCCTGTCCTTCCTTTCACCTCTCACCCCATCTCCTACCATCATCTCCTACCTAGAAACTGGAGCAACAGCAGCAGCTGCATTTGCACATCTTCCCATTTAACAACTGCTCTTCAGTGGCTGCCTCTGAAGTGCAGTTTTTACTGCAGTTTTTCATTTATTCTCCAGGTGTGCCAACACAGTGAGCAGAAAGCTGCAGTCTGGGGCTCCAAAAACACGCAAAAGCAGAACTCCTATAAAACACTGACAGCACTGGGATCACCAGCACAAGGGAGGTATGTGGCACTTCTTTCTCACTTGTGGTTCGGATGCTCTCTCTGCAGATGGGAATGCTGGAATATTGGGTGCTTTGTTGTCCAAATAATTAGGGAGACAGGAGAGATTGCTAAGCTTGTAGGGAGTGCTTTTTCACCACTGTTAAGTCCACAGAACCACGTCCACAAGCCTGAAAACCACCTGGGATGTCTTCTCCAGCATATCTGCTGTCCTTTGAGTGCTTTTCCTTCCACATCCCCCTGGAGTCTTCATGCTGGAGACATTCATTAACCACACTGGGTGTTGAACCTATGTCTGAATACACATTTAAAAGATTTAAGTGTATCATCTATGTACTACAAAACAAGCACACGTGCAGCCCCCACTTCTACTACACTGAACTGGAAGGAGTTGGGGAATGGAAGTTACAGAGAAGCATGGTGGCAAAGTGCTGCCACCTGCACTGAAAGTGTTATTTTGGGATCTGGGAGCCAACACGTGTTGGTTATGGGATGGGGACTGTCTGCATAGAATTTAGCAAGTGCTGAATGTACCATCTAAAAGCTGCTTTTAGAACCCAAAGAGATGAGCGTGTGTTATTTGGGCTCCTACTTCAGAGTCTCATAGCTGGAGGCTTGCAAGGAATATAATCCCATTTCTTTAGGGTCATGTGAACACGGGGTGTATACAGGTACAGCCCTGTTTATTAAAAAGGGTTTTTTTTGGACGTGAGTTTATGCATACATGGTCGAAAGAAAAGAAAGGTGTGTGGGGTAAGGATCTGTTTGTGGTCATTTTTGCCAAGGAAACTAATTTAAGTGAAATAAATAGAGAAAGTGTGGCTGTGGAATATTGTTATTTATGTGCAATCCCACAGTAGCCAGAAGCCCATCTTTTTTAATATTGCCAGTTCCTCTGGAGATCTATCGATTCTGCCTTTGGGTGAGATTCTAACCTGCACTTGGTGCTGCTCTTGCTTTGTTGCCATTTAAGATAATAAGACGCTGTGATTCTGTCCATGGCATCCATAGGAACGGAGTTATGCCAATATTGGTGGTTTCAGAAAATGATTTGCAAGTGTGTGCCAAAGCCCTGCAGGGTTGGCCGTCCAGAAACACCGAAATTAGAAGAAAAGAATGACTCCATTGATCCAGTCTCTAAACTGTTCATTGTCTGACCTTAGGCAACTCATTTAATTCCTCCGTGCCACAGTTTATCTGTCAATAAAATAGGGATAATATCTATTTATCTCTTACAATAGGTTGGAAAATCTAATTTAAAAAAAAATGTTAGCAATAAGCTTTTGATCCCGTAAGGGCGGACAGCAAAGGATGGCATTATTTACAAATTCACATTTTCTCTTGCACGGAGTTGACACTGTTACCGTGCTATCTGGAATTAAGCTGATGCTACATAGCTCCCTGAAACAGAACCGGGCAGATTCACTGCACTGGGAGGTTCTGATGGGACTCTGCAATTGGAATTTCCCTCTCGTTTGCTCGGGCGGTTGGATGGATGCAGTTTGGGCATTGCACAATGCCTGGGGGTCCTGCTTGGTCTGGGCACAGTAGGTGCAGCCCTGGGGGCACAGGGAGGCTGTGCAGGTGGCCCTGGTTGGCTCCTGTTGTTCTGTAGGTGATGCTGTGGCTCCGGGTGGCTCAGTGTGAGGGAAGGATGCTGTGCTTTGTAGGAAAGCTGGTCTGTAAGCAGAATAAACTGGAGCTGTGAGGTGCAATCAGGGCCTTCCCAGGGCTGCGCTCCTTTATAACAGCTGGATGGAAAGAGTGGATCCCTGAGCAAGTCTCCTTCTCAAGGTCCCACAGATATGACACAGAGGGCACGCGTGCACCAAAGGGAAACAGGCAGAATCACAGCAGGCACAGAGGGAGAATTCAGTTCAGGCTTTGGAACACCCAAAAGGGGATTAATAACCGTAATTAAAAAAAAAAAAAAAAAAAGGAAAGAAAATAAATCTCCCATCCATTAGAAAATCCTTTGCCTCCCTGCAGGAGAGAGGAGACAGGGAGCTGAGCTGAATGCGGGATGCAAGAGCCAACTGCAGCCCAGTGAATTAGTCTTAACTATAGCGAAAACAGCGCTTGTGTAAATGAGGCCCCTCAGGGCCGATAACCGAGCAGTAAAATGTTACAGGAGGGAAGTAAGTCAGGGCTATAAACCTGGGAAGTCAGGACTGGGTAGCCGGGATCTGGAGCATAAAACAGGCGAGATTAAAGGATGACAGATGAGGGCTGGGAAGGATGCACGGATCCTGACTGGCCTGAGGATTGTAACTCCTTTGGAGGTGGGCTTGTTCCTCCAAGCACTGCCTGGTGCCAGGAAATGAGCAAGATGCCCACTGAGAACTTGAGAGTGGAAGAGTGAGGGATGGATGATAAATAAAAGAAGGGAATCTAATCAAATCAGCATTGAGTGTATTTGATTTAGGAGGACACCAATGAACAGAGAAGGGGAAGAAGGCGGCGGGGTGGGAGTTGCTGCTGGATGGGACCGTGGCTTTGAGTGAGATATAGCACAAGCCCTAAATTATCATCATCATTATTTTTTGGCTGGGCTGTGTTGTGACATCAATACCAATTTACACTCTGGGTGAATAGCACTTACTACCTTCTTGTCTTCATAAATTGTGCATTGTCCTTATTTATTTGCCTCCCCGTCCCCTTCCTCTCCTCCTGCATTGCTTCCCTCCTCCTCCACGTGCTGCTGGCTCTCCTTGCTGTGTCCTTGAGCTTGGCATTGAACCCCAGTTTGGAACCCCCAGCTCCAGGCATGGAAACACTCAGTTTGTATTCTTTATTGAGAGGAGGATGGCGTGCACAGGAAGAGATGCTGCTCTTGATAGACCTGTTAGCTTCTCTGCTCGTCAGGCACCTGGTATTTCTGTTTGTGATGTTTGTGGCTCTCCTGTCTAGCTGGGAGTAGACATCTTGACTGTTCTGAGTCAAAGCCTTCATCCTGACATCACATGCTGTGCGTTCAAAGGTCAGGATTTCTTATGCTCGCTTTCTGCCCAAATTTAGTAAGCCACCTGGCGTTGTGAAGTGCCACGAAAGGACTGCTGTGGCATCACGAGACATCTTTAAAGCTACCTTCAAGCATGGAAAAAGCAGGTCAGTCACATCACGGCAACCTCAGCAGTGCCTGCAAGCAGGTCAGCTATTTTTGATATGTCCATAGGACAGAGCTGCTCCATCTTCTCCCTGCGCCTACATTCTAATGGAGGAACCATGCTGCAGGCCACTTGCCTTTCCAGGGCATCCCTTCCATGCCTGTTGTAGTGTTAAAAAGGCACAGAGTCTATTGCTTTAGTTGGAATGTAGCAGCCTGTCAGAACAGTGAGCACATTACCTTTGGTAACCACCAGATACCTCTCTTGCTGTTCAAAAAGAGCAGAGCTGGAGGGATGGAGCCCCTTCAGTTGCATTTATTATCCTAGAATCATAGAATGGCCTGGGTTGAAAAGGCCCACAGTGCTCATCCAGTTCCACCCCCCTGCTTTGTGCAGGTCTCCAACCAACAGCCCAGGCTGCCCAGAGCCACATCCAGCCTGGCCTTGAATGCCTGCAGGGATGGGGCATCCACAGCCTCCTTGGACAACCTGTTCCAGTGCCTCAGCACCCTACAGACTGTCTTCTAGCTGGTGTGACTTTTGGCTTTTGATACCAGTTCCCACTGTGTGGCTTTGTAGGAGGAAGGTGGTCTGTAACCGCGAGCAGGAGTTACATAAGGAGAAGAAATGTTGATTTGGGAAGCTGAGAAGCTGTCATTCTATGTAGAGATGCAGTGGTTTTCACTGCTGGTTTACACCAAACTGCTGGATTTTACACCAGGAGAGCTGAGTTGTGCACACGTTCTGCTGCTGTGCCCTTGTGATTGGGCCGGTGATTGAATGAATGAGACAAAGGTTGTTTGGAAAGTGAACGTGTGCCAAGTTCCTTTTTCAGTTTCATTTGAAATCCTGATATAAAATTAACTGAAATAAATCTGGTTCAAAAGGGAAAACCTTCTTCAGTGAGTTGAAATCATCACACCTTTGTCTATTTTTGGGAAGTCTGCTTTGCTGAGAGGAAAAGAGATTCAGATGATGCATGAAGAAGCCTGATGCTGGTGCCTGCCCAGAGGAAGCAGACAAAGGAGGGAAAGGCTACAGGAAAAAAAGACAGAAAAATGACCTTATTTAGGGATAGCAGATTTAATCATCTCTGATAGAATTACAAGTGAGGAATCTACATGCTCATCTCTTTCCTGTAAAGACTTTTTTTTCTTTTCCTTTCCAGTCTGCTTTCTCCTGTAGGGAATCAGTATGTAGACGTTCTCCTTGGGCAGCAGCTGTGTGATGGAACCCTCACACAGGTCGTGCCCTTGCATAATGCATGATAAGACAGTGGGTTTGAATATGCTTAACCCTGTACAGGTGCACAGGGAGGAAGAGGGATGCAAAGAACCTTTTTTTTTTTTTTTTTTTTTGCTGCTTCTGTGCTTGGTTTGATTTGGGGGATGATGCAGGAGATGTCGATCTTCCTGATGCCCCGTGCAGAATAACATCCCTTCCCTTAGGTGGCACCTTAGTGAACATTCTGGGCAAATATTGGGTAAAATATGCCATGTTTGATTTTCCTAGGCTTCCATTTCCTGCTTCTTGTGCCTCTTCTAGGGAATCTCCTTAGAGATAATGACCCCAGAGCAGTGTCCTGCTATCTCCATTGATGCCACTGTCTTGGATGAATAACCTGGCTAGATATGGTGGTTTGGAGAACAGCAGATAATCCCCTCTCCTGATCTGACTGCTAAATCTCAGCCAACCCAGCAGTTCTGTGCAGGAATTTGAGGATGTGGCCCCAAACTTGGTGATCACTAGGATGCTTTGCCTTCCTTCCCTGCCTGCTGGTGGATGCTGGGCTCCTGCACCGTGACCCAGGAGCACTTTGCCATCCATGAGCAAAGCAGAGCATTGGGATAAGCACCCAACAGCCTGTGCTACTGATGGAGATGGCTGAGCTGATGTGAGGATGCCGTTCAGCTCCGTGCTGCTAATCCCTGGCTCTGACAGACAGACTTCTCCCTCCTGCCCTCCTGGTGACCTCGACCTGATCTGGAGGAGCTGGAGGTCAGGGATCATTCATGTGGTGTCGTGCTGTGTCATTCACTGTGAGTGACAGAACCGCTGTGATGAATGGGGAAGGGTCAGTGTGAGCACCAACCCGAGGAATGGATTTGTGGGGCTGCCAGCATCGCTGCGTTCAGCATCTGCCCGGCACCCCATGGGCTGCCTGCTGCAGGACCAGGAACCCAGAGCATCAGTGCTCCCCAATGGCAGGAGGAGAGGGTTGGAAGCAGCTCCTTTCTTCCCATCTCTTATTTTATGAGGCAGCTCTCCCATGTCATCTCAGATCCTTCCCCTCCACCCGTGGAACAGAAGCCGTGTAGTTCTTCTAAGCCATGCTAAGGCAAAGCACACATCGTGACATCATAGCTGCATCCTTTTAAGGTTGTACTGATAGAAGTTTTCCGATAAAATCCAATTCCTCTCTCCCATTTGGTATGCTGAGGCCATACCAGTGCCTGGAGATCCAACCTGTGGGGCTCAGTGCTGCTGACCTGAGGCAGGAGGGGTAGGGCTGCCTTGCAGAGGCCGTCTGGCAGCAGGCTGGGCGTGTAGGTGAGTTTCCTGATGAGGTGTGAAATCCAGCACCCCTCCTCAGGCAAAGTTCTCACTGAAGTCAAGGAGAGCTGTGCCAGAACTGCTGCTCCTTCCTGGCTTCTGCTTGCACAGCTGCATGACTGCAGTTCTTTCTCAATCACTGGCAGGGCCAGCAGTGCTGGGATGCACCCAGGTGCAATTACCCCAACATCCAGTTGGGAAGTTCTCCTGCCTCACATCCACAGGCATTAACACAATCCTCTTCCTCATGTTTCCATCATTCCCAAGCTTCTGGTGCTGTTAGTGGGCACAGCTCTTACTAATGGGCATCCTGTCTCTCTGTGCATGCAGAATGCTCTGCTTTCCCCAAGGCAGTATCAGCTAGAAGGTCATTTTTGTCCCATTTTAGGATGGGCATTCCGAATCCACTTTGTAGAGGTTGCTCTGTTTCATTTTCTCAGCAATGCAAAACTCAACTCCCCCTCGATATGACTCGATGAGATGGGGCAAAACATCATCATTTAGTGATGAGAGGTGATGGCATTTCACTGAGATGTCATGGCACGAGGCACAATCTGTCTTTCCCACTCCCAAAGCGATTTCCAGGAAGGCAGAATTGAACGTGGGACCATCATGATAAATGGGTGAGATTTTTAACTGTCGTGTCAGAACAGAAAAATCCCTTCATCTTACACAAGTATATTTTTTTTAGTGTTTGAAAATGAATCCAGAAGGAGGACATCCCCTTTGAGAGCTGTCAGGGGGTGATTAAAACACAGTCCCAATGCAGCTGTTGAAGCAGCTGGCTTAAGTGGGGCTGCATGGGATCTTCTGGGTGAGGGAGATGCGGGCAGAGGGTTGCATTACTGCTCACACAGCTCAGCTGGAGCATGGGGATACAGGAGGACACAGCATACTTTTCCTGAGCCCAGCACCTCAGTGTCCAAGGCACGTTTTCATCACTGGATGCAGCCCGTGCAGCGTGCTCTAATGAACACATCTGGGCTGCTGGGAGGGGAAGGCACCGTGTGTGACACTGTTTGATGTCGCCTGGGAATTTCTGTAGCTTGGTGGTAGCGTGCACGGAGGCAAAAAGTCTGGTGCAGTGCTCTGCTTTTCCTTCCCCTTTTTCCTTTCTCCTTTTCCTCTTTTCCTTTTTTCTTTCCTCTTTTTCCTTTTCCCTTTTCTCCTTTTTACTTCCCTCTTTTCTCCCCTTTCCTCTTTTCTCTCCCTCTTTTTCCTTCCTCCTTTTCCTTCTCCTTTTTCCTCCGTTCTTTCCTTCCCCCTTCCCCTTTTCCCTTCTCCCTTTTCTTTTCCTCTTTCCTTCCCCCTTTCCTTTCTCCTTTTTCCTTCTCTCTTTCCCTTCTCTCCATTTCTTCCCCCTTTTCCTTTCCCCTCTCCCTCCCCCTTTTCCCTTCCCCTTTTCCGTTTCCTTCTCCTTTTCCTTCTCTCCCTTCTGTTCCCTCTTCCTTTCTCCTCTCCTCTCCTCTCCTCTCCTCTCCTCTCCTCTCCTCTCCTCTCCTCTCCTCTCCTCTCCTCTCCTCTCCTCTCCTCTCCTCTCCTCTCCTCTCCTCTCCTTTCCCTTCCCCCCTCCTCTTCTCTCCACTTCTTCCCCCTTTTCCTTTCCTCTTTCTTTTCTCCCTCCCCCTTTTTCACTCCCCCTTCTTCCTTTTCCTTCTCCTCTCCCTCCCCTCCCCTGCCCTCCCCTTCCCTTTCCTTCCCCCCTCCCCTTCTCTCCATTTCTTCCCCCTTTTCCTTCCCTCTTTCTCTTCTCCCTTTCCCCTTTCTCTTCCCCCTCTCCCATTCCTCTTTTCCTTTCCCCTTATTCCTTCTCTCCTCCCCCTTTTCCCTCCCCCGTGGGGCTGCTCGGCACACATCTATACGCATGTATGCGTGTGTGTGTCCCTGCGCTATCGCCCTGTCAAACCTCCTCCCCGCCAGCCCGGCCCCGGCCGCCCGTGGAGCGCGTAGGCGGCGGTGACGGCGGGTGTTGCCGCTCCGCTCCGCGCCGCCCCGCAGCGCCCCGGGGGAGAGCAGGCGGGGCCGCCCCGCTAATTGCGGCGTGCCGGCGGCTCAGCGCCGCTCCGGCTCCGCTGCCGCGGCGGCTCCGACCGCAGCGCCCCGGGGTCAGGCGGGGAGGGGGCGGCGGCGCCGGCTGGGCCGGCCCCGGGCAGCGCTCCCGGAGCCCCGCCGGCCCCACGCGGCTCAGCCCCGGCTGCCTCCTTCTTCTTCTTCTTCTCCTCCTCCCCACCCCCTGCCGTGCCGCTCCCGGGGAGCGGCTCCGCGCTTCGAAGCCGCGTCGTGCGGTGATTGCGCGGTCAGGCGGCTGTTTTGATGTCGAAGCAGAGATCATCAGATTATCAGCCGGTCCGTGGGATGCAGAACAGTACATGTATGGCGTAATA
Source organism: Chrysolophus pictus (assembly GCA_037305975.1). NCBI lineage: Eukaryota > Metazoa > Chordata > Aves > Galliformes > Phasianidae > Chrysolophus > Chrysolophus pictus. The sequence continues at coordinate 2,995,208 of CM074596.1, read as the reverse complement.
AAGTTCTGGCTCTGTGCAAACGCACGCAGTACCAAACAGCATGGGAGAAAGCCTTGTATTAGGGGCTGAGGGCTCCGGGAAGGACCTGTAGGATGATTTTGTTTTTATCCTCTCTGGACCTATTGGCCAAAAACTCAGCGTTCCCATATCTGCGTGTAGCAGCACGCAGACGTAACGCATTTGTTACCCTTGCTGGCCACAGCACTGAGAGTGTTACAGTGCCAGGTGGATCCAAGGAGGAAAATGGGAACGGGTTCTGCTTGGTGAAGGGTCTGCAGGAGGTGGTTGGGTGCTGTGCTGCTCTGCTCAGCTCTGGGGCACACGTGGGAAGGTTTCATGGGCAGCAGTGCACGGCGAGCAGAGGTTGTGCTCATGGATGGAGCTTGCATCAGGCTGTAAGGGGGGAGATGGGGATTGGGATTAATGAGATGTGAAAGCAGAAGGGAAGAGAGAAGTATGAGGCTTGGGATGCACTCATAATTATTGCTCTTTTTTAATAAGAACTATGGATGCTTATCATCCCCGGCGCATACCATTGTGTGAGGTGCCCACGTCTGAGAATTGCTCCTTCCTGCCTCGCTGTCAGGGTCACAGCAAATGAGTGACAGATCCAAGAACAGCACCCGGGGGTCCTCACCCCACTGCCATCGCCTCGGGCAGGGCGGGGGGCAGCGCTGAGCTGCAGCCCCCGGGAGATGGGGGACCACGGCAGGGATGTGCAGGAGCCAGCTGAGATGCCTGGAAGGGAGAAGCACAGAGCTGGAGCTGAAAAGATGAAGGACCTCATTGAACCTGAAGTGCCTCATTAAGTGCAGCACAGCTCGTGCGTGCACAAGGGCAGATTTTTCGGGAGATAGGCGAAAAGCTCAAACTGGGAGGGGTGGGGAGAGATGGGAAAAACACTTCCAAAAAACCACTCAAATTTCGTAGTAGTATGTGTAAGGAAGAAGATTAATTATGCTGTGCTTACAGGCACCGTGCACCATCCCTTTTAGAGCCGTCTGGCTGCTGTGTAGGGAAGCAGAGCTGTCTGCTCTCCATGGCTCTGCAGTGCCAAACGCTCTGTGCCTCAGTTTTTCCACAGCTGAGCAGAACGTAATAAGTTGCTATCTCAGAATCTTTGTGCACAGAATCGTAAGGCAGCAAATATCCACTGGGCTCGGAGCAAAAACAAGGGATAGCTCTGCTCGTGCAGGAAATTGATGTGGAGATTCAACTAAAGTATTGATAGGTTCAGGAATATGGGAACAGCGGGTTGGTTTTGCCCAGTTCTTGGTACTTGGGGGTGCTTGGGTGAGCCACGGTGGTGTGGCATTGCTGCCGTGCAGTGATGTGACTCCCTGGCTCCCAGCAGTGAAATAAAGCAGTGGCACTCTGGCTGCAGGGAAAAGAGAAAGGGATGTGGGGAAAGGCATCATTTCGACGTGGTTTACTGGGCACAGCCTCGGTGATCTTAGTGGGTTTTTCCAACCTGAATGGCTTGATGGTTGAAGAGCTGCCCTCTTGGGAACAAGGATCTCCCTTTCTGGGGACTTAGGGGGTGGTTTGCAGCCTGGATTCTCAGTTTGGTCCACAGCTTTAAACCCGGAGAATCCAAGGTGGGAACAGAAAAAAAAAACTCAGAGCGGTGCTGGCAAACAGAATGGGAATCTGAGAGAATATGGGCAGAGCCCAGGAGTTGTGCCTCGTAGCCAGAAGGCACACAATGCAGAATGATTGCTTCTGCTAATGGAAAGGTCATCTTCGGTATCTGTTAGTGCCATTTTGTGCCACAGGTCGCAGGCTGCAGCTGGGAACTTGGAACCTTTGTTCTGTGATGCTGGTATTCCCAACTTGGAATGATGTGAGAGGTGAGAAAGCACGCAACTGCGTTCTATTTCTGTTAGTTTTATATGTGCTCATGGCAGCCGGGGCTGGCAGTGCTGGTGGCTAGCAGCAGCTAGCTGTGCTGGGGAGGAAGGGAATTCAGGGCCGGGCATCTGGAGCCTGGCTGGTGGACGTGTTGGATGTTACCCTGCAGACATAAGCATCACTTGGAGATGATCAGTGGCTCACCAGTGTGGTATAATCACCAGAGACGTGCCAAGCACTGGGCCATGGATCACTCTCCAAGTGACACTGCACTCTTATGCCCAAGGCCCCCGATATAAATCCTCTTGCAGTGGGGCAGCACGCCTTCCTTAAAGCATATATATGTACACAGAGGTGCCCTAAGTGTGTCACATCACTCCGTTATTGATGGGCACCATAGGGCCTCCGTAGGGCCACTTGCACTTAGCAGGAGAAAACACTCGGTGAGGCTGAATAGCGCTGTGACCCCATCCTGCAGCTCCCCAAGTGCTTGTTGGCCTTCTCACAGACAACTCCAGCATGCACAGTCCTCCTGCTGCCCACCATGGGTTGGTATTCCCAATCTGGAGCCAGGGAAGGCTCCGGGAGGCAGAGGCTGCAATCAGGGAAGGGGGAAGGATGGAGGTTAGGCAGTGTGGGTGCAGAAGTGCTGCAGAGAAGAGCACTCTCCATCAATGAGTGCAGCAAAGAGAAGGCAGAGCTGGTGCTGCAGCTCCTGACTGGCACGGTGGGGGTGGGTGGGTGGTTGGACCAGGTGGTCTTAGTGGGCTTTTCCAACCTTAACGATTCCGTGATTCTGTATTAATGGCACAGAGTGGCTGAGCATCCAGAGCTGCATGTTGAGGGATGCAGATGTGGGTATCTGTGGCATGGGATGCGATCAGTGGGCACGGTGGGGGTGAGTCAGTGGTGTGACTGGGTGATCTTGCCGGTCTTTTCCAACCTTAATGACTCTGTGATTTTATGAGTGCACTTATCTGCAGGAGCGTGGGGTTTGCACAGCCCTTGGCAAGCACGGCTGGAGATGCCAGACATGTTCTGTCGTCTGAGGCTGTCAGCACTTCTTTTGAAGTTGAGCAGATGTTGGTGCAAACGTTCCGGGGACACCGCCGAAAGAGATGCTCCGAATGCACAAAGCCATCGGGCTGACATATGGAAAGGTCCAGGGATGTTGGTGTGGTTTATGTGTGAGCTGCCATGTTTAACAAAACAATTAGCATCACTAACGAGCGTTTCAGTGTCAGAGAAACGAGAAGGATGTTTCCATAGCTTTTAAATGAGTCTCAGTGCTTCATGCATTTCCATCCCCTGACCTGGAAATCGTTGGAAAATGTGGGTGAAGCATCATCTGAGTGAGGAGCACCTGCAGCTGTGGACACCCTCGTTATGCAGCTGGAGAGGGGGCTTAGGAGGAGGCAATGCAGAAGGGGTTTGTGTAATTAAAGATGGAATAACCATCCTCTCTGCCTTCTCTTGCTGCATAAAATAAGACTGAGACAGAGGGGCTGCTGGCGATCCAACCATGGCAGCATGAAAAATGAGGAGGAGTGTGATAAGAAACTCATAATTTATGTTCCAAGCACAGACTCACACCAGCGCGGAGGGAAATTTGTGCCAATAACTCCTACTAACTCAGAAAGGCACGCAATCTTTTATTGCACAAATTATTAACGACCAGAAAATGAATGGCTCTGTAATCAGAGCGGCGCTGGCGGCGCTTTGCTGCTGCTGCTTTTATTTATATAAATGCTGCAGCCGGTCCAACCCCGAAGCATTGCCCTCCACGTGCTCTGCAGTGGTACAGGGTGTGCTGGGGTGAAGCATCACAGCCCTATAGCTGCGCCAGGGGAGCCTCTGCTTGCACGGTATGAGGTGAGAATCTGGTTTATTCAGATGAAGCCCACGTGGCTGTGAGGTTTGGAGTCTTCCTCACCAGCACGGTTGTGTCCTGTGGTCTTGAGTTAAAATCTCTAGGTGATGATAATGAAGAAAAGGGGCACGGATGGAAAATGAAGTCCCTGAAAGAGGGAAGAGGATGACGTGGGGTTTAGAATCATAGAATAGCTCAGGTTGGAAAGGACCTTAAAGATCATCAAGTCCAACCGTAACCTAACCAAACTACCTTAGAGTTTGCTGTGGCTCAGCTTGCATGACCTGGCTGGGCTCACTGAGCCCTGTGCTGGAGGTGTGTGGGGCGAGGCTTTGTCCAAGGAGCCCCATTTTCATTGTGTGAAGCATATCCTAGAATCATAGAATGGCCTGGGTTGAAAAGGACCACAATGATCATCTCATTTCAACCCCCTGCTATGTGCAGGGTCACCAACCAGCAGCCCAGGCTGCCCAGAGCCACATCCAGCCTGGCCTTGAATGCCTGCAGGGATGGGGCATCCACAGCCTCCTTGGGCAACCTGTTCCAGTGCCTCACCACCCTCTGAATGAAAAATATGATAAAGAAGTGCTCCTCAGTCCGTTATCAACGGCTCTATCTCCCAGATGGCTTCATCTGAATAGGGGGGGGGGGGGGGAGGGAAGCTGCCTCCCCCCCCTTTTGGTTGAAGGGGTGTTGGTGAGGGCTGTAATAATGAATAATGTTCTCAGGGACCACCAGGGTTTCATTAATGCTGGTTGTCTCATACTGAACTCCCAATCATCACAGAACCATGCAACTCCAATTGCCTCACAGCTCTCTGATGAACATACTTGTAATCTCATTGACCCGCCGTTCTGCTGCCAAGCATAAATCCAGATTTGGAGATCTCACATCCAGTCACAAACGGGGCTGGCAGCCTTGTGATCAACAGAATAAAGCTACCTGCTGCCAGGTGGGTGTTTTATTCTCATGGTGGAGGTAGGGCAGCTTTTTGGAGAGCTTAACCAGTAGGGGAAACCAGAAACCTGCAGGAGAGGAAACAAGTAGAAAAGGTGGTGTTTAAATGACGTTAACGTTGGACTTGAACATAGAATGTGGGAAATTGTGAATGGAGGGGTGAAATGGAAGGAAATGACTGAGAAATAGAAGAGTTTGGGCGGTGTTATTCAGACATACAGTTCTGGGTGCAATGCTGTGTGTTTTCTGGTGTTTCCATCCTTTTTGCTTTTTCTCCTTCCACTCGGACGAGCAGCCCATAGGAAAGCTGTCTCATTTCTGCCCCCTCCTTGTTTTACAGCGTTCTGTTTGGATTCTTTGCCCCGGAGGTAATTGATGACCTTTCTTCAGCTCTGTGTCAATCTGGCCATGCAGGGAGATTTCCCCACACTGATACCAGGTGAGGATGCTCATGCAGAACCATACAAACAGCTGGCAGCAGGGAATGCTGCCATGCAATGGTACACTGAGGCTACCAAGTGCTGTCACTGCACCATCCCTGTTATCCTCCTGAGTGCTGTCAGAACAGCAGAGAGCTTTGGACTCTCCTCCCCCCCACCCCCCATTGAGAGCTTTCTGTCCTCGCAGTGTATTTTTGAGGGCGTCTGTTTTCACAGCACCGGGATGGATGGACTCCTAAAATATACAGCCAATTACACAGCAGAATTTATTAGACTTTATTCTGGTGCACGTTACGTGGTGGGGGTGGGGAGGAAAGAGCAAACTCCGGTAGGAAACCCATAGCAACTGCAGCTGTAAGTGTGAGGATGAGAAGTCCCCATAAATACACCTGACTTCGCCATCACTGTTAATTAAATGCACGTCATGAAACACGGGCACAGGGAGCAGCAGTGCTCGCAGGCACAGCAAGAGCGAGGCTGCATGGCCTGGGGCTGAGCTGCAGAGCACAGCCAGGAGGGTTACAGCCATGCAGGTGATTGGGAGAGCCCTTCCCAGCAAGGCAGAGGGGACTTTCCAATCAGTTATTAACATTTCTTGCTTTATCTTCTCATCTTCACGGGTTTCACTGTAATGATCCGGCGCGCTGCACTGCTCCGCTGTGATTTCTCTTCCTGTCCCAGATGGGTGGTAGAGGAGAACTCAGCACTGATGCTAAGAAGGAAATGGGGCATAGGAAGGGCCCGTCCCACTCAGCTCTAAGGGTGAAGCTCAGGGGCCTCGTGCTGCGATTTGTTCCACTTCTATGGTGTTCTCCCCTCCAAACGATGCAGCAAAATCTGGTTTCTAGGAGCAGCGATGCACAGTGTCCTCCCAGAGGTTTGTGATCCACAAAGACTGGGATGAGGTTCTGTGTTAATGCAGCCCTACCTCATTTTCTTCCCCTTGTTATGAAGCGTTTTTCCATTCCCAGCTCTGTTTCACCTTTGGTAATCTCCCTGGCATGTACTCCATCAGCGCTCCTATGGGGCTGCAGCGTGTAGGAAGTAAAGCCCACAGTTCAGCACTATCCATCTAATATCTTCTGACTGGTTTTAATCATAGCATTTTCCATTTAATTGGGAAGGCAGGCACACTTTGCATATTAACACAGCGCAGCCTGCACCTCCTAAGCATTCAAAGCAGAGATGGCTGGGATGTGCCCTGCAGCAGCTGGGAACCTGCTGGGTGTCTGTAGCATCTCAGGGAATGGGGTTTTTGCAGCAGGGCTGGCTTTTACCCTCCTGGTGGATGCCCACTGGAGAAAAAAAGGTATTCTCCCCTCAAAAAATTACATGCATTTCCACCCATTTAAATAATTGGTCTGCAGGCAGTGCAGCTGTTGCTTTGCTGTTGAGTCCATTGTTTTCCTTAGAGCATAACACTGCTGGTCTCATTGTCTGCTCAGGGGAAGATGTCATCTTCCCTCCAAAGCTCTTGGTTGTGTCGCTCTTTCCTCTTCTGTGATCCACCCATCCTCATGAAGGACCCATTCTTTCCCTTCTTGCCTTTGTTCTGCCACCCATTGCAGGGGTCTGTCTGTGCAAAACCAACAGCTTTGTCTTAATTTCACTGTGGTTTTCAGGGCTCTCTTCTCCTCGGTCAGTACTTGCCTTGGGACAGGCGTATTCATTTGGATTTGGAGGAGGTCTTTTATGGTGAGAAGGCTTTACAAGAGCAAGCTCACGTACACACCTTGCCATGTGTGAGACACCACGGGCAGCTGTCACTGCGAGCTGCTGTCAGAATTACTTCGTTGCACGTTAGCTGTGGTCCAGAAAGCCAGCAGATGTGCAGTTCTACCAGGAAGAGGTGTGTGCTTCAAACTCAAGACAGATCCAACATACAGTGTTCCTCTCCCCTGGAAGAAGGCTGGCTCCCAGCTCCACACAAGCACGTAATGATGGCCTCGGGGCACGGTGCTCTTGGCCAGGGGTTGGTGGCACACCTTGTCCTGTGCTAGGGATGGACATTCAGAGCAGCATCCACAGTAGAAGGGAAGCAGGGAGCGAAAGGAGCAGTTCTTGCATTGCAGCATGCATTTCCCTGCCTGCTCAGCCCTGCTGCTCCAGCTTTTCTGGTCAGGTAAGGATGGCATCGCGTCGCTGTCCTGCCTTGCACTTACCCACAGACTTCATAATTATGGCCTTCTTTAAAACAGATACTGCTTGTCGTGCCAGGAATGGTCACAGAGTGAGGAAGCAGCTCAGGGATCCATTAGGGAACGAGAGGTGGCTACATTTATTTCTACCTGAAATTTCAATTAAGATTGCAGTGTAAAGCGTGCTTCAGTGTCAGCCAAACGGAGACAGAACGGCGCTGGGTGTTGAATTTTAGAGTCTGTCTGTCAAGGACCAGATGGAGATTTTGGGGTTTTAAAGGTCCAGGGCAGTGCTGGAGTCACAAATGCATGTGGTGTTAATGTGGGTGTTTGAAAGCTGTGCGTCCCAATGGCAACAGGAGACCCAGCTCCATTGCACTTGGTTATCAAGGAGCTTTCTCAACAGCTGGAAGAATAGCAGAAGTTGTAGAAACATTACATATGTTAGCCTCCGTGCATGGAAACTAAAGGAGGATGGTGGAGGTTGGGTGTTTTCCTTGTCACTAAGGCTGGGAGGCACAGAGGGGCAGGTGGGCTCTTACCCATTGGTTATCACAGCAAAACTCCATCAGGATACCCCTGAGATGAAGGTGCTAAGAACCACTGGGCTTCAGTGCATCCTGGTGCTTTGTTGAATGGGAAATCTCAAACTCCTGGCTCCTGCAGCGTGCACATCTTCCCATCTCCTTCCATTTGCACCGTCAGTGCACGACTGTGAAATGACATCTGTGCAAAGCGTGCACACACACACAGCCATGCAGGCACAGGGCTGCAGGAGGGCAGGTTGGTGCTGCCCTGCTTGGGTGTCACTGCGCTCCTGAGCACACAAACATGCACACACCTCACTGTGGCTCTCTCCAGCCCCGTATCCATTTGCTTTTATTATCCAGGCAGGAGATGAAGTTCATTAGGAGAGTGGAGGCTCTAACAAGGATGGGGAATGGCAACAGCAGAAGGATGTAGCGATATAAAGTTATGTCAGAAAAACCTTCACAAGAAAAACGTCTGACATTAGAAATGGTGCATTAAAAATTCAAGAGGGTTGGAAGAGGGGCAGGACTGGAGAGAGAGGAAAACAAATGAATACACGGGCTTTAAACTAATAAATCCTCCTATTTGGGGAATGCATCAAACCCAGCCTGCTATTAAAGTTGGTTTTATTTCTATTATTGTTAATAACAGTGATAAATACATTTTTTCTTGGATCTCAACGTTGGGCTTATCTGCATTTTCAATACACGTTCAGAGGGCTGAGCAGTCCCTCCCTTGCACTGTTTGCTTGTGGCTAATATGTTCCCTTTGAAATACAGTAACAGCTTTCTTTTCTCTGCACCTCTGTGTTGCTACTGCTGTGTTTGCAGGCATGCAGGCTCTCTCTCTCACACGATCCTCTTAATATTATTCATCCTTATTATATATCGTTATTCCTTATTATGATTTATCTGCCACGCCGTGGCTTTATTAAGATTGATACCCCTGTCCCCAGGGAGCTCCCAGCATGCAGCCCTGAAGCAGCAAAGTCTCACTTTTCTTCCAAGCCAGAACAAGCCTCATGGCTTGGCTTCAGCAGAAAGCCTTGGGCTCATTTGTACTAAGGTGATGCATCCAGCTTTTGTCCAGCACTGTGGTCCCATTCCACTGCAGCACCAACGGGAGCTGCTTGTTGCTGGCCAGGAGGGAATCACAGCCCTCCCTTCTCCTGCTTGTTCTTCTGCATCTCCATTTTCGTCTTGCCTATCAGAAGAGATTCATTGAGCTCCTTGAAAGCTGATCCTTGTGCTGGGGAGGAGGACCTTCCCTGGATTGCTTCCTGACAGCTTCACTCTGCTGCTCTTCAAACAGTGCACAATGTGGGGACATTCACACTGATAGAACATCCTACGAGGCAGTGTTATGTTGGTATGTACTGTAGGTAACAGAGATGAAGGAAGTGATGCTGGGTGCCAGTAGCATCTGGGAAGGAACCTCCTGCCTGGCTTTGGCACAGAGGTGCCCTGATCTCCAGCTGTGCTGCTCGGGGGGGAGCTGAACCCTGGACATTCTCTTGTCTGTGTGCAAAGAGAACTGCACAGCCCCCCAGGCTGGAAGGCTGGAGCAGGGAACCTGCCCTGCAGGCTGCAACTGGTGTGTTCAAAGAAATGGAATGGAGATGGAGCTGTCTGAGAAGGAGACTTTGGAAATGCCAGTCCAGACAGCAGCTGATAACAGAGAAAAAAAAACAGAGAGGGAAGATCATAAACCATGGAATCATTCGCACTGGAGAAAATTGCTGTGATCCCCAAGTTCAACCCCAACCCATCCCTTAGGACCATGACATGGAAGCAGACATTTTTGCACTGTGAATGGGTGTGGATCACCTATGTGGGGCAGTGGGATCACTGTGTGGGGTGATGGGAGCCGTGTGGGTCCCTCCCTGCATTGGTTCCTGCACTGTATTTGGGTTTTGGGATCTGGCATCCGGCCTGGATGCCACAGGTTTCTAAAGCTGGCTTGGTGTGACTCTGATCCTATTTGAAACATTGGCAAAGCTCGTGTGGAATTCAGTAATGCAAGAAAGAACGGGGCTTTGGAGTGCATGGGCTGTTTGGGACGGGGCTGACCTTTGTCCACTGATGGTGACTGGAGGCTCTGGGATGCAAGCAGCAAATTGTCACATTGTGTGAGCAGAGCAGGGCTTGGGGCACACATATCTGCAGTGTGTGTGCGTGAGCATCCACAGACACGTTCTGTTCCTCTTCCAGCCGTGTGCTTTAGGGATGAAATGCCTCCAGAGATGGCTCAGAGCTGGGGCTGCTCTGTGTCCCCAATGGTCACCAGGTGCTGAGGAATGGCTCATTTCTGGTAGGGCACAGAGTCTGTGCTGACAGCAGGCAGCAGTCTGAGCGCTCCAGCCGTGACCTGAGGGGAGCATGAATTCCTAGGGGGCTGTTGCTGCTCCCTCTAATTCGATTGCCTCTTTATAATGGCTTCAACTTTCTTTCTTTTTTTTTTTCCCCCTTTATCATTATTGACCAAGGAGCATCAGTAAGGCTAGAGAATAAATAGTTCCCTGATGGTTAACAACAGGCTCTCCACCAATTGGAATTCAAGCTGTGCTCCCTCTTACATTCCTTATAATCACACTTTATTGCATAGAGCAGAAAATCAAGCGGCCGCCCCCTCCCTGCTCGTCCCCCTGGGTGCCGTGCTGTCTCCCGGCGGAGCAGGTGAGGTTGGGGGGCGCGGGGGGGGATCCGAAGCACTGCGGGTTGGGCGCTGTTTGCCAGACCCCACCTCCGTCAAAGCGGCGGACGGGCTGGGAATTCAACTCGGGCCGATGGGGAAAGCACAGTGCGCTCGTATAGACGTGTATTTGTGGATGTATAGCGTGTGCATGTGCGCAGCCGTGCCCTCCCCGCCCTCCCCGCCCGCTCTGCACGGCGCAACCCGACGGGGCGGGCGGCGGGGCCGTCTGGCTGCTCAGCTCCGCGCTGTTTGCTCAGCCACCAACCCCCCCTCCCGCACACACACACACACGTCTGGGGCCGGTCCGGGGCTGGCTCCAGGCTCCCGGGGGCGGGAGGTGCTGATTTTCCAGTGGGTATTTGTCAGGTCAGAGTCTGCGCCGCCCGCCGGGCTCCGCGCCGCGCTCCCCGGGTTATTTATTACCTCTCTCCCCGGCGGCAGCGCTGCGGCTCCGGGGCTGCTGCCAGCAAGCCGTGGCGGCGGCGGCGGCGGCGAGGGGGGGGGGCGGGGGGGTCCTCCTGGGGGGTTCCCGAGCAGCGACGGGGCCGGCCGGCAGCCAGTCGGTCGCTGTTGCCCGGTTTGGAGGGAGATGGAGGGGAACGGCTTGTGGGGGGGCTGCGGGGTTCCGGCAGGCTGGAGCTGAGATGGAGAGCGAGGAATCTGCTGCTGAGAGCGGTTCGCTTTGGTGGAGCTAGAGGCAGCGTTGGCTCTCAGCCTGCGTGCTTGCAGTGGGGGGGCTGAGGCTCCTGGCACCGATGGGCACATCCTTACTCAGGATCTGCATAATGCACAGCCTGATATTTGCCCGCGGTCGCCCTGGGAGAGCTGCAGGCACTGTGATTGTGCAGTTTGGGGCTGGTGAGAGCCAGCCGTGCTGCTCTGGCACACACGTGCAGCCATACAGCGTGCTGCTGCTTTTGAGCGTTTTCTGCTCAAAATCCCCACGCTGTGATTTGGTGATTTGCATTGGTTGTAGTTCTGTTGAGTCACCGTATGGAAAGTTGGGAGGTCTAAGATAAAAACGACCCCTGAGCTGAGCTTATGTGCTGTTACTGGCTGAGCAACGTTCCCTGGGTGCCTATAATCTGGAGATCTCCTCCTCTCCTAGTGCTTCCCAGGTCGGCTTTATTTCTGTATGTTTCTTTGCATGCAGACTGCTCGTGCACAGGATTGGTTTGCGTGCCTGCAGCCCCCCCATGGGTCTTGCTGTGATGTGGGCCTGCCCCATGGGATGCGATGGGAGTGATTTATCAGGATGTGCCCCTGCATTTTGGAGAACTGCCACAGCACGGGGGGGGGGGGAACGGCCTTGCTTTGAGGGGCACCACCTGTACCCCCTTTGCATTATCCATCCCGAAGGAGTCACAGCATGGAGGGGGCTGGAAGGGGCTGCCCATGCAGGTGAGAAGGCCAAGGAGAGGCTAACATGAGAGGTGGTTAGAAGCAGTCAGCAGCTACTAATTATCCCACGCTCCAACTCGTTCTCAGGAGAGCTGGAAAACTCTTTGATCTGCCTGTGTTTTGCTTTCTAATTGGATTGGGGTTCCGGATGCTGCTGCTGGGGGGTTTTGGGGAGCTGATAGAAAGAGACATGCGTCAGTCCTTGGGACAGCAGGGGGGCAATGTTTTGTGTGAGCTGGAGGAGTGCTTGGGTCACCATTCTCCTCCTTGTCCCCATGCAGCTATCAGTAGGGCTCTCTTATATGGTCTCCTGAATACCCTTTTTCCTTTCCCTGCGTGTCCCTGAGGTTTCATCCCTTTCTCACTCAAGTTTTATGGTGTGCAGAACTGAGTGCTGCTTTCCTCCTGCTCAAGAATTGCATTAAGCTTGCATCCCATTGCTGTCCCACTATTCCAATCAGTGGGTTTGCTGATTTAGTGACCTTTTTCACTCCCTGCTGCAGCAATGAGTCTGAGTAGAGCTCCAGGACCATCAGCAGGGACTGAGAAAGGTCTGTCTGCTTGAGAAAGAGTTGCAGAAGCACCGGTATAGTTAAAGTGCAGTGGATATAACAGCACGATCTCTATTATTATTCCAAATAGAACGCCTTTCTCCGGTTGAGTAATAAAATAAGATCAGAAAAATACCTCTCTCAGAACAGCTTCCAAGGTGGGAATGATGCCTGTGGCAAATATCTGGCCTAAGAACCGACCCCGGGAGCCAGTTTCCAGCAAGCACCATGCCAGCTGTCAGCTTAACCATTGACAGTCCCTCAGAGATGGCAGCTGTGCATCCCGGTGTTCTTGGGGCTGGGGAGGACACTGTTGCAACAGAAGCAACTGCCAGCCAAAGCTCTTTATGTGAGTGGTAGAGAAGGATGGGAGCGTTGTGGAGGGCTGTTTGCTTCCACCAGCAAAAGGGAGACTTTTGTTGTTTCCTGAGAGCAGCAACGTGGTGGTGGTTGCAATGAAAATGCCAACTAGATTGGAACAATGAGCATTCTTGCAGTCAGACACAACAGAGTCCCTGGTGAGTTGTGCTGGGTCTGCTCTCCTGGGTGTTAGCAGGAGACAGGGAGAGCCTTGGACTCGTTAGCATATAGATGTGCATCCTAATTGGACTTTTGCTGTAGCTGTAATTAGCCCAGACCATTGGGACAGGCTCCCTTAAAGGCTGGAAGGAAGGAATGAGCTGTTGGGTGGGAATAGGCTTGAGCATCTCCTGGATATTTACAATGGATTAGGCTTTTTATTTTAGGGTCAGCGCAGCCTTAACCTGTGTGCAGTGCTTTATGGCTAATGCCAGCATTGCTTCTGGGTGCAAAGCACATGTGAGGATTGCCTGCATGCCTGATGGACTTAAAAGGGGAAAGGGGAACTTGAAAAGATCTCTTCCCTCCACTGCTCGCCCTCATTGGTCCCAGCTTCTTCCTACCTCTTTCCAGGACAGTGAGAAATGAAACGTGTGATAGAACCCATCTTTCTGCCCCTCCAGCTGTTGGCACATCTGTTAGGAGGACGTGATGCAGGTTACCATATGGCTGCAACTGAAAATCTGACTGCTCCCATAGAGCCAAGCTAATATTTCAGCATGCTGTCTCTCCCCAGCCAGCACACGGAGACCCTCAGCTTGAATATTGGAGCTCTTCTTGTCTTCTCAGGGCACAAAGCAGAGTAGATGTAACCCTCGTGCTGTACCATGCAGCAGTGCATTGGTGCTTGGTGGCCGTCCCCACCTCTGGAGGTGGCTTATGAGCAGAGAGCCCAAATCTGGAGCTGCTTCGTGGATTGCTGCAGTCACACAGCAAAGCAAAATAGGCAGAAATAGAAGCTGGAACGCCTGAGCCCACATGCAGCAGAGTTGGAGCTTGGAAGTGTGACAAACAAATAAAGCTCAGTGCTAACTAGTTGCAGCTTCCCTCGGCCACGGGCATTTGCTATGGAGCAAAGCAAGGGGAAGAGCAGAGAGCTGCACTTCTTCCAGATCACTGTGAAGAGATTGAAGGGGTCTGGCCCTGTCCATAGGTGAGGTTCAGCATGGCTGTGACAGCAGCTGTGTAGATGCAGCAGCCCAGCTGTGTTCCAGGCACGGTTGCTCAACACCCATTTCTAGGAAGGAGGAGAATTAGGATAGCACAGCACCTGGCTGCAGAGGTGCACAGAGCTTTCGAATGTATTAGCACTAATTAACGTGTTGGGAAGCTGGAAGCCAGCTTGGGCAGCACAGAACTTGAGCAGCTCCTAAATTGGTCAGGGCAGGCTCTGCCTAGTCTTTAATTTGACCTCTCCAGCACGCACTGAAGTAGTTAGATCTTGGTGACACCAGAGCCTTGTGACACTTTGCTCCTGGAGGATTAGCTAACAGTTCATCTGCTGAGCCTAAACACTTGTGCTCTCTCTGTGCACATTTGTGTACACTTGTGAGTGAGGGGACAGCCCACAGCTTATTCTTTTGTAGCCTATTTGATGCTGAGATGATGCTCCAGGCGGCGTCTTCATCTCGATGGTCACTCGTTTGTTATTGGTGTAACCCAGCAGCAGACTGCAGACCCACGGATGGTCCTCCAGAGCATCTTTTTGTTGCTGTGAGTGCAGGCAGGAAGCAAGGCAGAGGGTGATCTACAAGCATTGGGACGCAGCCAGGCTTTGGATTAATGCATCGTGAGCATCGTTTCACCATCTTTTGATAGAGTGAGTTTTTCCTAGCCGTGGAGCAGATTAAAGTAGCACAGAAAAAAAGGCTTTAAGATTAAAAAAAAAAGAGTCTGATAGAAGCTTTCTTCTGCATTACAGCTTTGATATCTCACGTCTTTCACAACAGTTACAAATTAGTGATAAATAACATCTGAGGAGAGGGGAATAGTAGAGAGGGAAAGATGTGGTTTTAATTGCAATCTGGGCCAGCAAAGAAGATAGTTAATACAGAGGGAAGCAGAGGGAAGCTGTCCAGTGGCTGAAACTGCAAACTCGTTTTGCTGGTGATTTCTCTAAGTGCTCTTTTTATACATCTAAATAACAAGTCACGTTTAGAAAGGCTCCCCCTCCTCTTCCAGGTAGAGAAATGGGGGCCTGTCCAGTGTAAGTAATTTGTGAAGCTGGTGGCAGAAGGAGGAGGGAAATCCTTATCTGTTAACTTTGTGCTTGAAGCACAATCTCTTCTTGTAATGTGCTCTGCAGGACAGCTCTCTCTTTGCTGCCTGTTGACACATTGAGAGAAACAAAAAAGTCTGGGTTTTGTTTCAGGCCTGCGTGATGTGTTCCAGAAATGAGGGACCAGAGGATAGAAAATGATTGCTCTTTATTCCCTTTACTGCCATAGTGCCTCTCTGAGCAAATGAAGGATGATGTGTTCATTTTGCTGGTGCCCTGGAAACACAGAAAGACACAGAAAGACCTGGTGATTCTGCCCCCAGACCTTACAACACGTCCCAATGGTGCGTTTGCAGAGCAGCCCTGGTTCTCTCTTAAACCACTCCTGCATGGATTTGCTTGCATCTCTCTGATGGCGAATGTGTTGATGCTCATCCTGCCAGCTCAGCTGGAGCTGAGCAGCTTCAGGATGCTGCAGATGGGTTCGGACACCCAGAGAGAGCTCTGGTGCTTTATTGCAGCAGGAGGGGCTGGGAGGACTTGGTAGTGAGTTTCAGTGCTTGTAAGGGATGGATGGGATCAGCTGGAACCTGTGCCTCTTGAATCCTTCCAAACATCACCGAGGTCTGCCAGGAAGCCTCGTGTGCATGCAGGAAGCAGCCTGGCCCACGCCATCCCCATCACAAAGCCCTTCTCTTCCAGTGCCCGACCTCCACCCATAGCATCAAGTGCTCGGGTTTGTTCAGGATCAAAGCACAGCCAGGTAGATGCTGCCTGTCAAAGACAAAGCATACTCTCTTCATTTAGGACCACGTTCAGATTTGAGCCTGATTTCTTTGGAGAGAAAAAGAAACCGAGCTGACTTGCAGTGAGAAAACCCTCTGGGCAGTCAGCTTTTCCTGTAAAGGGGGAAGGTTTCTGCTCAGAGTGTGGCCTCAATGCCTGCATCTCCCAGTGCCTCTTCCAAGCATTGTTCTTGGTTCATTAGGTGATAATAGAAAGTGATTTTTCCCCTGTCACCTTGAGCAATCGGAGGCATTAAGAATGAGAGCCTAAGCCTGAAAGCCTTAATGAGAGGGTTTGATGGGTCTGTGTATCTGCCTCCTTCATTAGAACTGGAAGCCAGAGGATTGCTCCCAGAGCTTGCATTCCTTGAGGATAAACAGGCAAGGGGAAGGAGCGTGGCCAGGCAGTGCCAGGAGGTGTGAGGTTTGGGGCTTTTTTTCCATCCCCAGACCTGCTGAGCCTCAGAGAGCTGTTTGCTCCCACCTGTATGGGTGGGAAGCAGTGGCTCATCCCACCATGGACCACCAGCAGGTGTGGTAGGAGCTGGAAGCAGAGGGGACAGGAGGAGCACCATGAGATCCTATTGATAGGAGGGATAAGAGCAAATCTTTTTCTCCCTGGCAGGCAGGCAGGGTTAACCTGGCACCTCCTCCTGCAAGGAGATGGGAAACACAAGGGACACACGGGGACAAAGCCAGGAATTGTGGTGGCTGTTCTGGATGGGGATGGGATGCAGAGCTCTCTTCCTTCTGCCACCTTGTAGGACCTTGTGGGGCATCTCTTGTGCTGTATTTAAGGGATACTTTCTTTCACTTCCAGGTAGGATTCTTCCTGCACAGTTGCTCCCATTTAGCATCCAAAGGTAGGGAACTCCGTCTCATTAATGTACCAAATCTCCACCAACCACATCACTTAATGTTGGGCTGTGTTGTCCCCCTGGGGCTGTCCTGGGTGGACCTCACAGCACACCCACCACAGCTCCGAACAGAAAACACAGGATTGAAGTTGGAAGGGACGACCTTTAAAGGCCATCTGGTCCCATTCCACCAAACAGGGACACCCACAGCTCCATCAACGCTCAGAGCACCGACCCGGTGTGCCTGCAGGGATGGGGAGGCACTCCAACCTTCGCGCCAGTGCAAAAAGCACAAAAAGCTTTTTCCTTACGCTCAGCCTCCCCCCCCTCGTGAAACCATTTCCATTCCCTTCATCCCATCACAGCAGGATGAATTAGAAAAAAAAGAAAAGGAGGCAGCTTGCCAGTGCTGTGCCAGGCGTATCGGGGCGGGCTGGCGGTGGGGATGGCCGTGCCGGAGCCGTGCTGCCTGCCCCCCCGGCGCAGCCCCGCCGCCCGTCGTTCACCCCCTCGCCCCCCCGCCGTCGGCGCGCCGTTTGCCAGCGCCTCCGCTTGTTGAAATGGGCCAAGTTCGAGGAGCGGCGGCGGCGGTGGTGGCGGAGGAGCGGCTTTGCTCTGAGCGCCCGAACTGCGTGCAGCGGGAGCCGCGTGGAGGGGAGCCCGGCTGTGCCCGGCGGGGGGGAGCGGCGGCGTTCGGGGCTGCGGGCGATCCCCGGAGCTCCGGAGGACCGCGTGTGTGCATTTCCCATCAGAGCCCAGTCAAAGCGGGAGCGGCCGTCAAACCTTCTTCTTCCCCCCCCCTTCCACCCCCCCCTCACCCGCCCCTCAACGGCGGCGGTCGGGGCAGGTGGAGCTGCGGGAAAGTTCGCCGCCGGTGCGCGGAGCCCCGCGGGCAGAGCCGGGTTGGGGGGGGGGGGGGGGGGGGGGGGGGCGGGCGGTGCGGAGGAGCGCAGCGTTTAATTTTAATTATGGCATATAAATAAATAAACCAGGTGTCAGTTGAAAGGAAAAGAGCGGAGGGGGGGGGGCGGAAGGGGGCTGGCTGGGCGGCGGGGAGCCCTGCAGCCTGGCGAGAAGGTGGGTCGATCTGGGGGAATCAATAAGCGTGGGTCTTTTTTTTTTTTCTTCTTTTTTTTTTTTTTTTTTTCCCTTTTCTGTGTGTGTGTGTGCGCGTGTGTGTGTGTGTTGTGTTTTTTTTTTCTTTTTTTTTTTTTTCTTGCAACCAAAATAATGTCTCCGGCGGCACAGACCTCTCCGAGATGTCAGGTTGCAGTCCGGAGGGGAAGCTCTGCGCACCGCACGGCAGCTCCCGGGGCTGCACCGCTCCATTAAGCGCTCCGTGGGAGCCGCGCTGGGGAGCCGGGCCGGGGGGGCTGCCCGTGGGCTGCTCCGGGGGAGCCCCGCCACCCCCGGCACCCGGGCGCCAAAGGTGCTCGTGTTGCTGCTGCTGTTGCTGCTGCTGCTGGCGCGTTCCATCCCAACTCCAGCCAGAGCCGGGGCAAGTTGAGCCGGAGACGTTTGAGCCGCCGCTGCGCTTTGGAGAGACGGGGGAGCGCGGCGGCACCATGCCTGCCATCAAGAAGGAGCGACTTGACAGGGAAGAGCTGGCCTTGGCGGCCTTCAACCAACCCATGGAGACCCTCCCCGACTACCTCGCCCCTCTGGCCGCCGCTGCCATGCCGGTGGTGGCCCCGCACCCGCCGGCGTACGAGCAGATCTTCGCCCACCGCGCGTACCTGGGCTTCCACGAGAGCCCCCACCCCCCGCACCCCCCCCACCTCCCCGAGGACCTGATGCTGGAGAGGTTCTCCTCCATCCCGGATTTCCAACCCTTCTTTGACAACGGAGAGCCTTGCATCGAGGTGGAGTGCGGGGAGAACAAGGCGCTGCTCTACATCAATAAGTTGTGCCAGGGGAGCAAAGGACCCTCCATCCGCTACCGGGGCGAGTGGCTCACCCCCAACGAGTTCCAGTTTGTCAGCGGCAGGGAGACGGCCAAGGATTGGAAGCGCAGCATCAGGCACAAAGGTGAGGAGCCGTGCGGGGCTGTGCGGGGTGGGGGGGTCCGCGGGATGCTCAGTACCCGAGCGGTGCCTCCGTGCCCCCCCGCCCGCCCCCCGGGTACCCCGAGCTGCGCGAAGTTTTTAGTTTTTTGTTTTTTTTTTTTTTCCCAGCCGGTTTGCGGGGGGAGGAAGGAGAAGAGGAGGAGGGGAGGTGTGCGCGCGTGTGTGCGTGTGTGTGTGTGTGTGTGTGCGGGGGGGGCTGGGGGGGGAGGCGTCTCCTCCTCTCTTCGGGAGAGAAGTTGGGCTCCGTGCGGGCAGAGCGCGGCGGATTGCGGGGCGCGGCGGGGGCACCGCGGGGAGCGGAGGGTGAGGACGGAGCGGCGGCGTTTGGGGGGGGCTGGGGGGGTGGTGGGAGGTGTTGCCGACGGCGGAGCGCTACGGGACCTCCCGCACACAGAGCTGCGCTTTGCTTCCCCCCAACCCCCCCCCCCCCCCAGCCTTCCTCCTTGCGGGGCCGGTGCGGGCGGCAGGTGGAGGCGGGGGGAGCCCTGCGGCCACGGAGCGGGGGAGAGGGAGGGAAGGGGGGGTGATGGAAGGGGGGGGAGAGAGCGGCGTGACATGTAATTAGCGAGAGCCGGAGGTGGCAGCCCGGGGGGCTGCGGAGCTATTAGGAGGTGGCTGACACCTCGGCGTGTTTATTGATCGCTGGAGGAAAGGGGAATAACTTGAGGGGCCGCTCATAATGATCGTTATTGCACTCCTTTAAAAAAAAAAAAAAAAAAAGAAGGAAAAAAAGCGCTGAGCTGCTGCCTGTGGGAGAGCGCAGATCCTGCGGGGTGAGGAGGGAGGATGAAGGCAGCCGGGGGGCAAACCGCGGGGGTTCGGGCTGCGGGAGCGGCCCCGCATAGGGCGGGGGGGGAGGAGGGGAAGGGAGGGAGCAGGGATGGGAGGGCTGAATGCGGAGCACTTTCCTTCTGCTGAGGTGCTGATCGTTTTTCGTTTCTTTATTTTTTTTTTCTCCTCCTCTGCACCCAGGGAAAAGTTTGAAGACTCTTATGTCCAAAGGAATCTTACAGGTACATCCTCCAATCTGTGATTGCCCTGGGTGTCGAATTTCGTCTCCAGTGGTAAGACGATTGTTCAACTATGTGCTTTAGTTAAGACATCTCCCCTCTCCTCCGCCTCCCACCCTCCCATCCCAACCTTCTCTGCCTCTGTGATCGCGGTTCTGGTCCCACGGCCGGCAGGTGGGGGAGCCGGGCTGAAGGATGCACTGCAGCTGTGCTCCATGGGCACAGCACTGAGCAGCTCCTTCCTTCTTCTGCTCTGTTTGTTAGAGGTACAGAACGGCTGAATGAAGCATTACAGCCGCACCCATGCGTTGGAGGCAGCCGGGCTTTGGGAGCTGTTAGTGATTTTTTATAGTTAAGCTGAGCGGGGGACAAACTCATCTTAAGCACCCACTGCTTCTACAGCGTTCGTTTCATAGATGGCAATCAGTGTATTTGTAGATCTTCGCCCAGGTTTGGGTTCCTTGGGTTTTCTGATTTTGTGCTGGCCACATTTTCCTCGAGAAAGATGTTGGAGCGATCAATGGACTCAAGTAGGGCATGAAAAGCATTTTGTCACATCCAGAAATAACCATAAGACCAGAATAACCATAACATCAGAACTAGACTGCAAAGCCATGCTCATGCAACTCCAACGGGTCTTGGGCTGGAGAGTGACTCAGAGCACTGCTGTCAGTGGAGACCCTTCTTTTAATCCACTGAAATTAGCTGTTGTTTCGTCTGTTGTTTCTATGAGATCTGATGGTCCTTCATTCACATGGAGCATCTTCATGGTGCTGAATGATGGAACCGCAGCTGTAAATGATTTCTGTGTAGTACTGATGTGCATCCATATTGCTATATATATATATAGGTGCACACATGGATGTGGAAAAGGGCTTAGAGCAACAACCCCCCATTCCATCAGCTCACACAGGGACCCGTCCACAGCAGCACTGCTTGCTCCCACAGCCATTCATGCAGGATTTGTGCCGTTGCTCTGAGCTTGTGGGGCAGGGCGTGATGCTGCGTGCGGACGGAGCTCACGGCAGCGTGGAGTCGGGTGTGTGACAGCTTGCTGGGCGTCTTCGGGCCGAAATGCCACCTCGTGCGTTCCCAGCGGGAGCGCTGTCGATAGCCATGCGGGGATGCCGTGCGCGCACGGGGGGGAGGCAGCTGCGCGTGGAACAAAGGCTGTATTAAAAGCGCCTCTAAAATAGAACCGAATCTGAGAAGTTCAGACAGAGGAAAAGAGGGGCCGCGTTGTTTTGGGAAAGGAGAAACGGATCCTTCTGCGCTCGCCTCCTCGCGCTCCCCGCCGGGCGCTTTGTGGGGGGGGGGCGGTGGGGAGGAACCCCCTGGAGAGCCGCCTTCCGATCCGCGTCTCCCGGTGCGCGCCGCGTCTCCCGGTGACCGACGGCCGTCCGCGCTTCGGACGTGCTGGCAGCCGAGCCGGCCCGGCCGTTCCTCCCCTCCGCATCGCGTTTCCGCCGCCGCCGCCCCGTAGCACCGCGGGGCCTTCCGCCGCCGCCCCCCTCCGTTGGGCCCCCGGCCGAGCTCTGCCCCCGCTCCCCGCCGCGGCCCCGAGCCCGGCCCCGCCGCCCGCAGCCCGGCCTGGCGCCGCGCCGCCCCCGCCCGCCGCCCCCCCGGGGCCTCGGGGCCGGCAGTGCCGGGGGCTCCCCCGCCGCGGCCGGGGAAAGCGGCGCCCGGCCCCCGCCGCGCCCGGCCCCGCCGCCCCGTCGCAGCTCGTTTGCTGCAGCTGCAGACGGCGGCCGGCGCCGGGGCTCCGCCACCGACCGCCGGTTTCCTGCGAGGCGGAGGGGGAGCAGCCGCGGCGCGTCGGCTTCGCTGGCGCCTCCGAGCCCCGGGCAGCGACCGCCCCCGCGCCGGCGTCCGTCAGTCCGTGTGTCCGTCCTTCAACCTCCCATTGCTTCAGTCTGTTCATCCGTTCCTCCCGTCCTCCATCTGTCCGTCCATTCATGCATGCGTTCTTCCATCCGTCCCCTCCACCCATCCGTCTTATCTGTCTCTCCATCTTTCCATGCATCCCTCCATCCCTCCATCCCTCCCTCCCTCCCTCCATCCATCCATGTGTCCATCCTTCGACCTGTCCATCCCTCCCGCCCTCTGTCTGTCCCTCCATGCATCCGTTCTTCCACCCATTCCTTCCTCCATCCCTCTATCCATCCCTCCCTCCATCCCTCTCTCCATCTCTCTTTCCATCCTTCCCTCCATCCCTCCCTCCATTCCTTCATCCTTCCCTCCATCCCTCCATCCATCCATCCATGTGTCCACCCCGCCATCTATCCATCCCTCCCTCCCTCTGTCTGTCCATCTGTCCATCCGACCGATTTTCCCATTCTCCTTTCTCCTCCTCCCAAGCCTTAAACCGGAGGTTTTCCAGATCTAAGTGGACAAGCCATACTCTCAGTCCCGACATTTTTTACAGACATGGGGGGGCAAGCAGTGTGAGCTGTGAGCAGGAGTCTCCTCCATGCCTGCATGTGTCAGCTGCAGGCTGGCACAGTTCACCCTGTTCACCCTCTGCCTACAGCCCTGGGTGGGTTCCAACCCAGATTTGCTGGTGATGTTCCCCATGTTGGAGCAGGACCCTCACTGTGTGCTTCATGCGAGTTGTGCTGCCTCTGGATGTGAGCTAGGACCACCATTGGCTTCTCCTCATCCTTTTCATGGGAGGTTCCTTGGGGGATGCCCATGCTGCGGTCTGGGGCTCAGCTCACAGGTGAGGAAGGAAGCTTGTAGAAAGCTGTCAGGCACGGCTGCATTCAAGCAAAACAAAGAGCACATTTTTTTTTCCCTCCATCTTCTTCATTGCATGTCAGGACACATGGTAATTGTGCAGAACTTGGCCAGGGACCGCGCTCATTTGTTTGGTTACTGGGGTGGCATTTTGCTGGTGAGTTGATTTATATGTGATCCTTGTTGTTTGTTCTGTTGGTGCTGTTTTCTACTGCTGCCCCCCCGGAGTGAAGGCGTTGGTCCACAGCTTTGCCTGGGGGGCCCAACACTGAGCTGAACGGGGCCACAAAGAGGGGCAGTGGGACCCTCATCCCGAATCCAGGACCTCAGAGCCAGCAGTCCTGCAGGACTGCCCTGTGCAGAGGGGACTTTGCCCACTGCTGCACAGCAGAGCTGGCTGCTGCAGACACAGGGTTCAGTCTGTTCAGCAGGATGGGATGTGGGAGCCTTTCCGAGCTGCTCCAGCCTCTGGGATTGGAGCTGGAGAGCTGTGGGGTCTGTGCTCACAGCTCTGCCTTCTCTGGGGGCCGCCTTATGGATGTACAGAAAGCCCTGCTGTAAAGCAGACTTGTAAAAGTTCTCATCCCTACGAGCTCTTGTTGATTTATTATTATTTTTGTTAGTTTCATGCAGATTGGGATCGTTGCTGTTAATCCAGCTGTGTTTATTGGGGGCTGGCTTTTCTTTCCAGATGGGCTCAGGTGTGTTGGGCTGCGCACCTCTGAGTTAAGTTGGACATCTTAATAAAAGCCTGTCCCAAACCTGAGTGCTGGCAGTGGGGCAGGAGGCACTGCTGGAGGCATTCTGCCCACCCAGCAAGGCATTGTTGTGCACAGGGTTCCATTTGGTGGGTTATTAAGCAGCCTCTGGAAAGGGAAATGTTAATTGGATCGCAGCGAGTGAACAGCAGAGATGCAGGAGGAGATTGGGACAATAATGCTGTCTTGCTATGGAGCTCCAGGTTCTAGGATTGCTAACCCACCTGCTGCTGCAGGGGTGTCAGTGCTGTGCTGAGCTGCTTCCCTGTGCTCCACAAGTCCATCAGCCTGGGGAGAAAGAAAGCGATGCAAGGTAGCTAAATAAATATATAAAAGCAGCAAAAGCAGCATCGTCTTGTTAGCAGTGTGTCAAGGGCAGTGTAAAGGTGAGATAGGATAAGTAATTTTGCTGTCAAAATTATTTAGAGATGTCATTAAACTGCTTAGGGCTGTCTCTGCTGCTTCAGGGCACAGACACCTGGTTTTAATTTGCAGTGGTCTGCATCCAAACCTGCTGGCCTCATTCAGAGGGATCAGTGCTAATTTGGAGCCTGGTGGCAAATGCCTTCAGTGAACACGGGATCCAAATGGCAGAGGTGAGCAGAGGAGCAGAATTAACTCCCTCATAAACTCTCTTGGTTTTCCTTTCTGGAGGTTTCCAGCTGCCAAGCAGTTCACATTGGTGAGGCTGATGAACTTCTCAGGTCGCTGGAGAGCATCAGAGAGGTCACTTCTGCCTCAGACATTGGGAAAGGGCACTTCTGGTGGAGCAGTGCTTGCTCAGGATTTCATGCTTGTAAAATCACTTTTTCCCCCTTTTCTCTCTCTCTCCCTATTCCTTCTGGGTTGCCTTGCTCTGTTTCCCTCTTGCACTGTCCCTTTATCTGGAGAGCTTCTTGCTGTGCAGCAGATGCTGTGCTGACACGTGGGGCATCTCTGCCCTCCCTGAGATCAACATACATCATCTCCACAGTGCCAACACCCTTCTCACCACCTCGGGGCCCTTTTCCATTTGGAGATGCTCACCCTCCTCACTGCTGGTAGATGGCAGTGGAAAGCTCATCATCAAGCTTCACAGCCCAACTTTGTGCTAAGGGCAATGAAAGACATCCCCCAAAGGGTTATTTGTGGTTGCAGGTCTGTAAGGAGGATGGAGAGCATCCTCCAGCTCCCCTGCTTTGCTCTCGTTCTGCTCCTGTCTGAAGGTAAATCTTCTGTATGTACAGCCTGCACTGCTGGGGTAATGCATTTCCTTTCTTTTATTTTTGGCTCTGTTATTAAAAAAAGAAACACAACAAAACAGTGAAAAGGGAGAGGAAATTGCACATTCCCCTGGGTCGTAAATACAGTCTGATGGAGGGTTTTGTTGTAGCCTGTCTGAGGAGCAGGAGGGATGGAAGAAGAGAATTCCTAAGCATGGGAGGAAAGGTTCTGCTTATTGCAGCCTTGTTCCATAGCTGTAAGGTGATGGGCAGGAGAGATTTCTTACACGGTGTCAATCAGTTGGGAAAGGAGAACGTTTCTTGAGTCATTTCCAGGTAATTCAGAAGCAGGAAAGCTTTGGAGCTGTTGCTGATAGAAGAGGGATGTAGCATCCTGGTCATCCAGCACGTGCATCTAACTCTCTGATTGTTGGCTTGCAGCCGATGCCCACTGAATGTGGGGAGATGATTTGACTTCGGGTCACTGGCAACACAGCTCAGGGGCTCTTCACTCCCACAGCTCCTCGCTATCAAACTCTCCTCTTGAAGGAAAGCAGAGAACGCTGCTGGAGCAGTTTGCCATCTCCCTATGGGCGTCCTGCCCCCCAAGAGTTTGTGGTTATCATCATATCCCCAGGGCCTCGCTAATGCAGAGCTGCATGTGCATTCCACTGGGATGGCAGCTCCCGTTGTGCCTATCTCTCCCCATCAGGCTGCAAACTCCTGCTTGTAACCCCATCCTTTCTCCTTAGCCAGAGATGGATGCGATAGGTGGTACTCACGCTTGTGCCGCGTTGCCACGGCAACCAAAGAGAACCCCCGAGATGGGAAAGGGCAAGCATCCCGTTCTGCCACAGTCTGCAGCATCAGTGATTGAATGAGATTGGATAGAATTAGATAATCCTGGAATTCGCAGTGATTTGACGCCGGGCCTTTATTAAATAAGTAAAAGTACCAGGCCTCGTAGTAAAAATGAATTCGCTGAGATCGATAACTTTTCCCACCATTTGTCACAGCTGTGACTCTTAAGATCTCTTTTTCTGTGATATGGGGTGAACCGCACAAACATCCCTTTCATTTTTTTCCTTCCCAGAGGGAGCTATGATATCAATTCCCCTTTTATTTCCCCCTTGTGATTCACCCACTTAACCGTAAAGCACACTTAGAGAGGAAAGCCTACAAGACCCTTCAGCAATGGTTCAATGAACTCGAGCTTGGAGTCGTTACTTAAAAATTGTACACCATTAGCCTGAAGTATGGCTGTGTGTGGGGTCAGCAGAAAGGAAAAATGAAAGAAAATAAGCCAGGTGTGATGGCTGCGTGGACAGCTCTGTGTTTTTGGTGTGTGCTGTGCCTAAAGCTGCTGGGACCTGCGCTGTGCCCATGGACCTGAGCTTGTTGGTATCAGCACTGTGGGTCTCTACTGAATCTCAACCTTACGTTGCTGTGATGGATTTCTCTGATATAAGTTCAATAAAAGTAATTCGGTGAGGCTGATAAGCATTTCTGTCCCCTTGTGGGTGCAGAAGGCAGAAATCATCCTTGCTTTTGGAGGATTTAGTTCCATCAGTACCTCTGCTATTGTCTTTAAGACACTATGGAATCTCAACAAGGGTCTTGAAAGGCTATTTGAAATTACAGGCTCTCAGTGTTACTGTGCTTTTCTTCCAGCAGCGTGATGCTGAAAAGCTGACTTACTGAATGTAATCTCATTGCTTTGGTGGGAGTCCTGATCCCTGCTCTCTCTGTACCGCTGCATCCCACCCAGCATTGGGTGGGAGTGACCCAAGAGCAGTCACATTGCCCTTGGGACAGTCCTGCTCTTGTGCCCTGCATCGTCCTGAACCAACTGTGCAGCATCCAGGGTATCAGCCTGGGCAGGATCTGGCTTTGTAACTCTGATAGCAGTACAGTAGAGAGCAGGCGTGAGTTCAGCGAGGTATCAGTTCCTTCAATGATTTCCCATGTTTGGAGGCCAGCCTCCACCTGGGGAGGTCCCTCTGAGCTGAGAAAGGGAAATGAATTGGAAACACCCGCGGTGCAGAAGTCTTTGTGGTGAGGATTGCACCCTGGCTTTCAGTTGCATGAATATTTTGAATTTTATCACAAACAAACTGGCCTTAGCTTGCTGGAACTGTGCTTTTCCTCCTACTTTTTGAATGCCATCTCAGTGCATAATACTTTTCCTGTAGTGCTGTGTTACATGCTGGTTTGTCCTCTGTCTGACACCCAAGGACATAATGAGGTTGGGTGGTTGGGTAGTTGGGTGGTTGGTTGATGGGGTGGTTGGATAGTTGGGTGGTTGAGTAGTTGGGTGGTTGGGTAGTTGGATAGCTGGGTGGTTGGATGATAGAGTGGTTGGGTGATGGGATGATTGGGTGATTGGGTGCTTGGTAGTTGTGTGGCTGGTTAGTTGGGTGGTTGGTTGATGGGATGTTGAATATAGTTGAGTAGTTGGATAGTTGGGCGGTTGAGTAATTGGGTGGTTGGTAGTTGGGTAGTTGGATAGCTGGGTGGTTGGATGATAGGGTGGTTGGGTGATGGGATGATCGGGTAGTTGGGTGGTTGGTAGTTGGGTGGCTGGGTAGTTGGATGGTTGATTGATGGGTTGGTTGGGTAGTTGGATAGTTGGATGATGGGGTGATTGAGTGATGGGGTGATTGGGTAGTTGGGTCATTGGTTGATCGGATGGTTGGATAGTTGGGTAGTTGGATACTTGGGTGGTTGAATAGTTGGGTGGTTGGGTAGCTGGGTAGTTGGATAGCTGGGTGGTTGGTTGATGGGGTGGATGGGTAGTTGGTGGTTGGCTGGTTGGCTGGTTGACATTGACATTGGGGATCACATGGGATGGCTGAAAGCCATGTGAGCCAGTGACAAAGCACAGGGAATTTTGGAGAGATGTTTTGCTTTGACTGGTTGCTATTTATTACCACTGACTCCCAAAATAATAGAGATCAGATTGTGAGATGTCAGTTGGCAGTGATCCTACTGCGCATTCCCATGGACAGACAGGCATCTCCAGCCAAAAGAAAACTATTCAGTCTCAGAGCTTGATTAAGAAAACCCAATCTGTAACTTCAGAACAAAAACCACAGTTTGCACTGCTTTCCTCGGTGCCCAGATACCCCTCCTTCCCTTTCCCATCAGGGAGTGGAGCTGTGTTTGGTGCCATGTGTGGCCTTTGGGAATACAGTGCTGACCTTGCAGTGATTGTGTTCCCCATATGCAGGCTGGGAGAGCAGCTCTGGTGCTGCCTCTGGAGATGGGAATGCTGAGATCCATGCACTGCAGGAGCCAGAGACCTCTGCGACCATTAGGCCTATAATATGAACTTCTCCTGGGGGTTAGAAAGCTCTTTGGACTATCCCATTTATGTTTTATATACACAGTGCCGTGCTGTGTTTTCCCATTTACTTTGGATTTCCTCATTGCTCTGAGACTCATTAAAAATCCGAGTCAAGTGTGGGAAGAACTTCTCTGGCTAACTGTGCTGAAACCGAGCGCGTCTGCTGGGTTTGAACTACATAACTGGAGAAGTCTCAGTTTGGAAACCTCCTCATTTGCTGCTGGAATGAGAAATATTTCATTTCCATACCAAGTTGGAGGTTGCTTTTTCTCCCAGAGCAGAAATGAAATATTTATTTGAACGTTCATATTTTTTCAGCTTTTCTGACAGTCCTACCGTTCCCATCTAGTAATGGGCTGAAACCATCATTGCCTCCTGTCCTTAACAAGTCAGTGCTTAAAAACCAGTTGGGAAGTTTCCAATGGATGAATGTCAGAAGGGTTGGGGGCCTTGAAGCCTTAGGGCTGTGTGTCCCCCATCTGCTCAGGCTGCTCAGGGCTCCATCCATAGCTTTGAATGCAGGGATGGGGCTGCTCTGGCAGCAGTGCCAAAGGCTTCTTGCCCTCTGTGTAAATGAAGGAATTAGTAAAACTGCAAGCACACCTCATCCAGCTCCATCCCCACATGAGCCACAACACCCCATCAGACCCAGCAAGTCCTTTGGAGCAGGGTTGGCTTGCGTGTTGATGCCACACTGTTGGCCAGGGCTGGCATGGAGCATTGCAAGCTGTGGATGTTGGCATGTGCCATGCAGAAATAAGGGAGCATCTCCTCCGTGCTTCCCCAGAAGGTTCATCTGTCAGGGCCCACAGTGTCACAGTCTGCCCATAAGAGCTGCAAATGGGCTCAGTTGGGGATGGGAGACCTGTAGATGTCAGCTGCAGGGAGCCAGCAGCCCTTGCTTGTGGCAGGTCTTCCAAAGCAGAAAATAAAGAGAGCTTTCCAATCCTCCTGTGGCTGGCTGTGTGAGCCCATCAAACATGAATATGGCTGCTTGCCTACCAACAGATTAGTTTCTTATTGCTTTTGCCACCTCTGTGATGCTGTAAGGCCCAGCTATGCTATATATAGCGTGATAAATCTGCTTTATATCAACGTGAACTTTGATATATCTTATTAATATCGCACTCATGATTTGAATATTTAAGCATGCACGGCGCATACCAAAATGTTATTTAGCTTATGCTTGCTTTATTTAATCATTTTAGACTTAGAGAACACCTGTGCTGGCTCACGAGCACCATGCAATTAATTAAATCCTCCACTCATCCCAGGTGGAAAATCATTGAGGAGCAAACCTTTGGGCCTTACTGTCTGCACAGAGGTTTGCTGGGGGCTCCCAGCAGTGCAGTTCTACTCAGCCCCAGCAGTGGGGCTCCTTTCCCATTGGAAGCATAGTGGGGCCCATGGGATGTGTGGGGTTGGCTGTGCCTGCAGCATAGCATGGGGAGAGAGTGGGATTTTTGGGTCAGGATCACTCCTTTGTTCTGTTTCTGCAGGGATGGATAGCAAACTTTGCAGTCCTGAAGGATCCACAGTCGTACTCATGTTGCTGGCTTGTTTTAGATGCATGCACCATGCCTTGTCTGTCCTTTACCCTCCCACTTCAGATGTGATTTCAGAGGGGTTTTTTCTGCAGCTCCAGCTGGTGCTCAGTGTCTGAACAGGCCGAGTTCTGCCTGTATTGCTGTCCTCTTAGCTCTGCTCTGCTTTGCTCAGGAGTGGCTCTCCTGCCTGGATGCACTGCAGGGCTGGGTCCAGCTGAGCCTTCGGAAATGTCCAGAGGGATTTGTCCATCTGATCCCTCTTTATTTTAGCAGAACAATCAGACCCAGGGCTGGTTGGACCCCATCTCGTGTCTCCAGATCCATCAGGTGAATGGTTTTGGTGCTCACCTGGTCCGCTCTTTGGCTTTCTCCCTGTATCCATCAGCATTTGGGTCTGTGCTGTTTGGTTGCCTTGTTTCTGTGCCTGTGCAAAAGCTGCATCCCGGAGTTGGAGTTGTGCAGCACCTGGGCATTTGCATTCTGCTTTTGTTTTGAGCCGGAATCCAGAGGAGTGGTTTAAATGCAGCTGGAAGAGTCAGCATTCCCCTCCCGTGTGTGTTAACCTGCTGGGCCACTGCTCTGCTTCACACAGTGGGGATTACTCACCTCCATGACTAATTCCCTCCACAGGGCCCCTACAGAGGTTTAGAAAACGAGTCCTTCGTGGCTCCGGGGCACAAAACATCATCTCTCATTTATTTATTTATTTTTCTTAAAAAATGAATTTGGCTAACGAGAGCAGAAACTCCCGTAGGTAGAACTGGAACTGCAGCCAGGGAGTCCTCAGACTGGTTTGTTGCGTGGCACCGTCCTGAGGATGCACAATGCTTGGGAGATGTCCCCGGGGGAGAGCAGAGCTGCTCCGTGTCTGCAGGACTGCTGCAGGAGGGTGGTGTGATGGCAGTGCTGCACGTTGGCTCTCAGGAATGGCTTTTTTTTTGTTCAAATGCAGAGCAAAACTGAGCTGCTTGGTGGCATGCAGGAGGATCACGAGGCTGCAGGGAGGTGTGCATCTTTTTGAGGTGGCGATGGGCAGTTAGGATCGGGGGGTGTGATTGGCACCACTTGGTCTTGGCTGGGATTGTGATTTGAACAGGGCCAGAAAATGCCCCATAAATCATGAATGGGGACCTTATTTTGCTCTGTGGTGCAGGGATTTGAGAAGGAAGAGTGCCACCTATTGAGGTGCAGAGTCCCCCTCCTTCAAAGGGCAGCGGGAGCATCCCACCGTGCTCCTCCCATACACACCCTATGGTGGGGTGGGGATGTGGTTCCTCCTTAGAGCCTCCCCCCATGCTTGGGATGCTGGCAGTAGTGATTGCCCATCGTTTCCCACCTCGAGGAGATGCTGGAATGCATGATAGAGGTGTTACCAGCCCCGAGACAGAGGGTTCCACCTTTACAACCCAAAGCATCCACCTCCCTTTTGGTTTTAATTTGGTTTCCACTCTCATGGGAGCCAAAGTTCCCCCCCTGCTCAGAAAACCCTTCCCTTTGGTATTTCTTTTTTTTTTTGGTTATTTTCCTTTTCCCTCCGAGCTTCTTGTTTTTATCCTTCTGATGAATTATTTACCTCTCTCTCGGGGTTGGGGCTTTTTATATTCTCTTTGTGTTGATCTTCAAAACACAGCACTGCCAACGCTCCCTGCCAGCACTCCCCTTCCTTGTGCTGCCTGCTCCCATTCAGCGCTGGGCTCCTGGAGGTGTGCAGCTCAGGCTGTGACATCAGTGCATGATCCTTGCCCATGGGTGTTAAGGATGCTGTCTGGATGGTGACACGTCCTCCTGCTGCGCTGTGCTGGGTGAGGGCACGCCAGCCTTTAGCAAGGCCATGGGGCAGGAAGGGATGCCAGCAGGGGAATTGGCACAGCAGGATGTGGGTGCATGCTATGCCTCGTGCCTGGTGCTCCCAGCCTCTCTCCTTTCATTAATTCCACCCCGCATTAAGGCTCTGAGGAAGCCTGTCTGGTAGTTGTTCAAAATCAGTTAATTTTTTATTGGATTTAAGTCAGACTTTGTGGGCCAGCCCCCCTCTTCCCCCCCCCCCCCCCCTTGGAGGACTGCAGGTGGTGAATGGAGGTCCAGGTTTTCTCCAGGTGAGGTAATTGCCTTTCCTTCACCCTCAGGTCCTGCACCCCGCTGGCTCTGCTCAGGGCTGGGAGGCTTTATCCCTGCAGCCCCAGCCGTGATGCATTGCATTAAGCACACACATTGCAGCCCTCAGGCTGTTAACCCCCCACGTGTGCAAATAACCCGTGGTGGTCCAAGGAGAATAACTTAACATTTGGACCCTGCTCAAGCCCCATTCATTCCCACACCGAGCAACCTGCAGAACTTGCTTGAGGCTCTGTCTCGAAAGTCGCATCCTCATTAGTAGGAATGGGATGTGTTTGGAGCTATCTCTGCTGGCTGTGCTCCCTGCCCTGCTGGCTGCCAGCCCTGCTGCCCTGCTTCTCCCCCCTGCTGGCATCCCAGCAGTGCAGGGCCGGGCTGTGCTGCTGCAGAACATAGGAGAGAAGCCTGTCTATCAACCTGGGGTCACCGTAAATGCAGGTCGTGCGCTTGGGTCTCAAAACCTGAAGGAAATCAGCCCTTTGTTCCACAGCAAATAAAGCAGCGTATGGGGAAAATAACCATAAATGTTCATTATTTGTACAGGAAAATCAATCTGTAGGCCAATTGACCAAATAAAGTAATGTGGTTTGCTGGGAAGTCCCCTCAGTGCAGGGGGGGGGGGTCTGAAGTGGGGGTGGCAGCGGTGGCTGCAGAGGTGGTGTGGGCAGCACCAGGGGGGGGAAGGGTGAAGGAAAGCAAAAAAGAGACCAGACAGGAACAAAACAACAGCACAGAGCACCTTCTGCTGGGAAGCCAGAAGGTAAAGTGCATGCACTCCCTGTGGGAAGGTTAGAACAGACCTTGCAGATCCCCAGCCCCAGCCCACCCACTGGTGGGGAGGTGCAGAGCCAGTCCTTGTTCTACAGAGCAAAGCCTGTGTCTGTCTCCTTCTGGCTGAGCACGCTTGGAAACCTCTGGGATCTCCAAGAATTGCTTTCAGCACGTCTCTCCAGAGCAGAATATAAGCACAAAGCCCAGCTCCATTCCTCTTGCTGGATTGTTTCAGCCTTGCTGGGAAAGGCTGTGTTCTCTCAGACCTGATAGCAAACACTCATCCCTGGGGGAATGGTGGACATGGTTTTGTTCTCTCGTCCTTCTCCAGCCCAGCAACAGAGCAGGGAGGTGCCAGGAGGGTCTGAATGCATCCGTGCCCTTTTGCTCCTTGTCTTCACCAGAGTGGAAGAGTGAGGAAGGAAAGAACCAAAGGGGAAAATGCACGAGTTTGCTTTTATTTAGGAGGCAGCATTGGTGTACCACGTCCTCAGTTGGTGTCAGTTGGCTGCTACTCCCTTAATACTGACTTACATTGCCTGAGGACCTGGCTTCAAATCTCCGCTTCCTTCTTTGCAACCTCAGACTGAAATGGACAGAGTTATTTGATGTGGGACAGGCACAGAAAACAAAGAGCACAGCACTTCTCAGCCCTCTTCCAAAGAGGATTTGACAGTGGGTAGCTCCAAGGGGCTGATAGATTCTCTATCCTGGACTGTTTCCTTTCAAAGGCTGTGAGTTCCAGTTGGCTTTTCCAGAAGAGTGTAGCTCTGAGTCTATTAACAAATTATCCTTGAGGCTTTATAACTCACTCAGAGGTAATAAATGGGAAACACTCCCTTCTGCTCACAGATCTTGTTCATCTGCTTCTTTAGGGCTTCGGGAAATAATGTTGTTAATATCGATGGGAAGAGCTTCTCTTCTCTGTAACTTTCTTTTGGTTTAAAGCACGTGTTTTCTGCAGCCATAATAGTACCTACAGCCCTGTTGTGTGTGTCACCAAGACATCCTTCTGTGTCCCCAGCACTTACAGTGTAAGCAATACGAGGGACAGAAGGCATTCTGGTGGCCCCTTGTAGCAGGATGCTGAGCACAATGTCACTGAGTTGCTTGGGATCACGGTGGTTGAGAGCAGTCTTCTCTGACATCCTTTCCTTCTCTCAATAAGAATAGAATAAAACTCCAAAGCATTATTCTGTAGAATACCCTGAAAGTGGAGTGCCTGGACTGGACCTGATGGCTTCGTGTAGCTTGGAGCAGTGGGATGGCTGCTGGTGGTACCTCCAGCCCCGGAGGGCAGGGAGATGTTTGTACTGCAGTGGGCTGCTGTTATGCTGGTGGAGAACTGGACTTTTGCCATCTCACTTGGGTATTTTTGCCTGAAGCATCTTGGTGCCCTGAGGAATTCTTTGGGAATTCACAGTTTTCATCATTTAGATGCTCTTTGTTGGAGGAGATGCGTTTCACAAAGCTGGACCCTGACTGGACCTGCAGTGTGCAGCTGTCTGGTTCGCTGTCCATCTCTAGGAAGGTGATGCAGTGGGTGTCTTGGGAATCTCTTATTGCTCTCAGGAGAAGGATTCCTCACGCTCTGCCATCTCAGAACCCATCCCACGCAGGTGGGGAGGACTGGGATTGGTAGGGCTGAGCCTGGTGCTGAGTGCTGGCTGGCAATGGGATCCCATCAGGTAACGAGGTAATGGCACTTCTTTAGCTCAAGGCTGTAGAGGACAATCAGAGCACAATCTCAGCAAGTACTTCAAATTGCTGGATGGAAATGGATTATTCTGACCGATCCTCTGATTATTCTGACAGACCCTGCCTCGTTTGAGACAAGCAGTGGGAGTGGGTCTTCCTGGGAGAGGAAGCAGAGCTGTGCATTGCAGAACTCACGTGGTTGGATGGACCAACACCATGCAGTGGTTGCCTAGCATTGCTTTGCCTCCCAGACATCAGAGCTGGGTCAGCTATCCTGCAATCAATGCAAGGGCCACCATGACCTACATGGATTAACAGAGGGTACCACCAGCCTCGCACGTGGAGAAAATACTCTAGGAAAAAAGTAGGAGTGTAGTTCCTCCTATTAAAAACAACCATGTAAAAAGGAGTACTCTGCCCAGATTGATAAGTGTCTGTCTGAACAACAGATCTCTCCTCTGCAAAGTTGTAGGGTGGGATTGGCTGTTGGGGAATGATGGCCTGGTGGTTGCTTGTCTTTTTGGCTGCCAAGCAGTGTAAATATTGCACTGCAAATGGTGGCTGAGCGAAAAGGAGAGGAAGAATGAGCTCTGAGGGATGCATTTGCCCTTAATACATTCCACCTGTAAATGTCAGTGCTCTTCATCACAGTGTGAAGGTGACACTCCTGTAGGAAGGGAAGCGTCTCACACAGGGATGTGGCTTACCTGTGCAACAAGCTGTGGGCAAAGTTGGAGTAGAATCAAGGTTTTCTAATGTCTTCTTCAGAAGATTGAAAACCAAGGCTGGCCTGGATTTTGGTCTTCCTCGTGTGTATGGGTTGTGAGATGGGGAACAGCAAAGGTGGGGTCCCATCAGCCCATTGGATGCCATGTGCCTGTAGGATGCCATCAACCCATGGAATGCCATCAACTCATAGGATGTTATCAGCCCATGGGAAGCCATCAGCCTATTGGGTGCCATATGCCTGTAGGATGCCATCAACCCATGGGAAGCCATTAGGCAACGGGGTGCCATGCACCTGTAGGATGCCATCAACCCGTGGGATGCCATCAACTCATAGGATGTTATCAGCCCATGGGCAGCCATTAGCCCATTGGGTGCCATATGCCTGTAGGGTGCCATCAACCCATGGATGCCATTAGGCAACGGGGTGCCATGCACCTGTAGGATGCCATCAACCCGTGGGATGCCATCAACTCATAGGATGTTATCAGCCCATGGGAAGCCATTGGCCCAATGGGTACCGTCAGCCCATGGGATGCCTGTAGGATGCCATCAATCCGTGGGATGTAGCCTTTAGGATGATGGCTCCAGGTTCCTAACGAAGGCCCAGGTGATAGGATTAGCTGGGCAGGTACCTGCCCTTTTCCTGTATGTTTTTGCTCATCTCAGCCAGAGCTAAATGTGATCGATGCCATTTCTCCAGTGAGGGGTGTGTGGGCTCTGTGGGTGTGTAATTTCCCTAATCAAAGCCATTTGGCTGGGTTGCTATTTGAAAAAGATTCCAGGCTTTCAGAGCCTCCCCCTTTCCTTTTCCATATCTTTATTATCAATTTAAAAAAAAAAGAGAGAAAATGCTGTCTGGGCTTGAGGATTTCCTTCGCATATGGAATAGATTTAGCATTCCTCAGCTCCCAGCATTGGCAGCACACCAACCTCCCTCCTATCCCCCCCCCAGCCCCTCCTGCTCCCTGTGTCTCCCAGCCCAAAGGATTGCACATGCTGTTGTTCCTGCAGTTGTGTTGTTTTGGTGGTTTGCTGTTGTATTTTGTTATTTTTAATCCACTAGAAATGATGGTCGCAGAGGGTTGAGTCATGGGCACGTGATACTGCAAACAGCCTTGCATCTGTGTGCACGCTCTGGAGGCATTTGCATTCCCATGCATTGGGGTTGGGATGCTGGTGGAGCATCCCAGTGGGGACGGTGCCTGCTCATCTCCTTGCTGTGCTCCCAGCAGGATCTGGTTGGTGGGCTAGCAGTGCCCAGGCAAGCTGGGAATGGAAATTCTGGCAGTTCTAACAGCTTGAGAAACCCCCAGCTCTTAAAGCTGCATGAATAACTGATAGTTTATGGGGGGATCATTAAAAAGGGTTGGGGTGATGAGATGCAGGGCAGGCCATGCCACGCAGAGCTCACAGAACAAATCACGCCTTATGGTGAGTGCTGTGGGTTCCTAAGGTCCTGTTTTCCTTCGTGTTTTTCCTGATTTTACATCCTTGTGCTTTTGAGATGAAGTGGCAGACAAGGATGCTCCAGCAGCACGATGCGGGCGTGCAGACCTGCTGCTGGGTGCCTCCAAAGCACAGCTGATTCACTGGAGGTGAACCTAAGAGGCAAAATGGGCTGCTTCCATCTATTGTAATTTTCTGGGAACGCAGCAAGTAAAATGAAATACCTCCCCCCTCCCCATCCTCATGGCAAGAATAAATGCAGCTTTGATAAATGCGTTTGGAGAGCTGGGGTGCACATGGCTGCAAGGACGTGGGGCTGCTGTGTTATCCATCTGCTTGTGTGTTTGTGCTCGAGGGGAGCATTTGGGTGTGGGGTGATACCTACACAGGTGTGTGTGTGTGTTTGTATATTGGATGTAGGAATGCCTATGTGATATATGCATATACATGTGTATTTCGACACTGGGGTGTGTGTGTTTGCTGCATTTAAGGGGAGGGATTTCAGAAAGGCAAAGGATGAGCATCTGGAGGAGGGTGCTGCTGCTTGGGGGGCTGCATGTCCTGCTTTCACACCTCCCCTCTTGCTGCACTCGTGCTCTCATTAGGGTTGATGAGTCCCTGGGTAGTCACTGAGGCCTGGTAACTGCTCAGAGGC
Organism: Chrysolophus pictus; assembly: GCA_037305975.1. Taxonomy (NCBI): domain Eukaryota; kingdom Metazoa; phylum Chordata; class Aves; order Galliformes; family Phasianidae; genus Chrysolophus; species Chrysolophus pictus. The sequence goes on along the minus strand of CM074596.1, from coordinate 2,958,476 downwards.
ACCATAATGGCCATAAAAGGATTTGTAGTATCCGATCAGTGCTATTCTCTTCAGCCTGTGAAGTCACAGCAGAGAGCTGATGGCAATTACTTTGATGCCGGGATTTGCACGCCTTCCCTTCCCCCCCTCTTTAATTATTAGGATAAATTGCAACTTCAGAAAAACGCATCACGCTCCATCCTGGGCTGAGGTCTGGTGGCAGCAGTGCCCCCTCCTCCTGGCATTGCCTTTTTTCCTCCTATGTGTGAGTTTTCCCATTCCTAAGCCAGCTCAGCTCCCCTCTTGCTGGGTTCCTGCAGCTTGCATGCAGCTGTGTGCTCAGCTTGGAAGCGCACCAGGATGGGACAGCTCATGTGCCTCCTTGGGGTGATGCCTTCCAGATGGATTTAGCTAATTATCACCGCAATTAGGGCTCCCCCTTAATGACTGTAAGTGGAAATTTATTGACGGAAGTAAACAAGAAGCTTGCATTTTGTCTTCATGGAAAGTTCCTCACTTGCTTAATGCAAAACACATGGCTGAGCCTTGCTCTGCTCTCCCCTGCGGAGCCTGCCTGGCTCTCCCAGCATGTTCCCATCTCACCAGGTTGGGTTGGGAGGTCGGCGTTGCATTTGCTTGACCCTTTTCACACGTCTTTCTTCATTTTGTTCCAATCCTTGCTAAAAACGTGCTGCTTCTCTAAGATCTGTCCTTGCCAACTATGTGCTGTACGGGAGACAAACCTGGCTTGCACATGCAAGCGAAAGCAGTAGGGATTATTGGGGTCATGTCTTTGCTGTGCCATTTCACCTGTTGTGCTGTGATAGTTGGCAACATTTGGTAGGAAATATTCCAGAGGGAGAGGCTGGAGCCTTACTGTGCTCCCATCTACCTTCCTTTCCTACTGGCGTGGCTGAGACCCCGCGTAGGGGTGAAGAGGTGGGGAGAGGCCGGAACTGCATGGTTGAATGCCAGAGCTGGAAGAGCAGGGTGTGATGTGTCTCTGCTGGAAAGCCTTCTGCAAACAGGCAGCACCCTCTGTGCCTGTTTGGAATCTGGAATCTAACTCATTGCCTTCCAGGGTGACCATTGGAAAGGAGCTTCTTGGCGACGGGTTGCCCTAACCAAATGCTTGCCTAACCAAATCCTTCTTTTCTTCTTTTTCTCTCCCTGTTGCAACTGTTTCTGCCCTGTGCCAGAACCGGGGTCGCCTAGCAGAGAAGAGGACGATCCCCCTGCCCCCAACCAGGATCCCCAAGAAAGAGCTGACCTCCATTTTCTCGCATAGTGACGACAGCGAAGAGAGTGACAAGGGCAATGGTCAGCACCCCGAAGTAAAGCAGGAAGAGGATCTCCATATCAATATCATGAAAAGAAGGTACTTTCCTGCATCTTGTTGGCATTGCAAGAGCAAAGGCACGGAAATGTGAGCAGTGGGTGGGCAGCTCTTTCCTGCATCTTGTTGGCACTGCAAGAGCAAAGGCACGGAAATGTGGGCAGTGGGTGGGCAGCTGTTTGGGCTGCCCAATGGAGTCACCTCCAGGCCTTGAAATTCAAATGTTGTGTCCCATTGGAGTTCAGAAGGAACAGTGGGATCTTCTCTTGTGGTTGCTCGCTCCTGTTTGGGGCTTTAGGGCTCTTGGGGGCCATGCATCGTGAGCCTCGTGTTTGCACTGAAGGCATCTGCATTTGCAGACTGTTCTTTGTTGCATGCTCTGTCCAGAGTTCTGTGTCTTTGTGCCTGGGGAGCCAATTAATTGCATGATCAAGGAGCCATATGGAAAATGCACAGCAGTGAGTGGGTTATAAGTCCTGTTTTTTGCTCTCGTTTGCCTGGAAATTCTGATGCAATAGAAACTGGGTGGTTTACTGTTGGTGAGCAAAGCTTCGGATAGTGGTAACAGCAATGATGGGTGTTACATGTTCTTGATCACAAGTGTCAGAGAGCATCTCCTGGTCCCAGGGATCCCTCTGTAGCACAAAATGGGGTGTAATGGAGGTGCAGCAGGCAGTCAGACACCTCAACACTGAGATGTTGGGGCTGCATCTTGCTCAGTACCCCATACACTGCCCTTACAGGGATGGGAGGAGGGATTGCTCTCAGTTACATTCTGGTGACTGTCACTTGGGCTCTCATATAAAGTCTTAGTGCCAATAATATTCAGCTGCAAAATTTGGGGTTCCCTCATCCCTCAGAAGAAATACGATGTTTAGAAGACCTGTAGCTGCAGGGAAATAAATAGCTGAAGGCGCAGTGTCTCAGCCTCCCATGCATATCATTGCAACTCATCTTGATTGTCATCTTTCTCTGATGCATGAAATCACTCAGATCCTAAGACAAGCCCTATAAAAACAGAGGAGTGGAAACCGAAGGCATGTAATTGCTTTTCTTATGTTTTATGTGCTTCTCACTCCCGAGATGAGCTGTTTCCCCCCTTGGCTTCCAGCAGATGCCAGTACATTCGGCTTGGAAGCAGGGAGACCAAACAGCCAGCACTTCCCATAAAGCCCACCTGTAATTAAAGTCTGGGCGATCAATGACAGCAGTGCTGGGGATTCTCACTGGGAAATAAGAGGTGTCTGGGGATGTGTCTGCCCTGTGCGTGTGCATGGGGGGAGAAGGAGCAGAGGGAGCCCTCCTCCTCAGGTTTGGGATAGCACCCCCCTTTTCATTATGCTTTTAATTTTGCCAGATGAAGGAGCTGGCTTTTCTCATTCAGTGGCTCCCAGTGCATTGGCTGGAAGGTCTCATGCTGGCCCCAGCAAGGAGCAGTGGTGCAGACAGTGTGCAGACACGCCAGCTGGGCCTGCACAGCCAGCCCCCCATCTGCTGCTGCCCCTAATTCACCTGTTGTGTGCTCCCTGGCTGCTATGGATTGGGCTGTGGCTTTATTGCCTCCCACCGAGAGGGAGAAATAGGTTAAACTGTGATAGCAGGAGGACTGGGTTGGGGCCCGAGCAGAGCTGCGTTGTTGTCCCATATCCCAATGGCTCCCATGCACTCCTTTGTGCAGTTGCTCTTACAGCAGTTGCATCATTGCTTTGGACATCACTGCCTTTTTTTTTCCCCTTTTCTCTGTTTTCTTTCTGTTGACTCTCTGATATGAGGGGATGCTGTGTGCTGCTCCAAGGGGTGAGGAGAGGGGCCAGGAGCTTAGCGTGTTGGTTCATCCCTCATTCTAGCCTTCCTCATATGGACCCTTAGACTTTTGCCTTATGCCTTCAGAGGAGGTAAAAGCACTGAGGAAGCTGCCGTGGGGTGTTCTGTTATCATAGAATCACAGAATGAGTTGAGTTGGAATGGACCATTAAAGGCCAGCTGGTCCCACTGCCCTGCAGTGAACGGGGACACCCACAGCTCCATCATGTGCTCAGGGCCCCATCCTAGGAAGGAGCAGAGAGCTGCTATCTGTGTCTGTAATTGCTGCATTTCACTGCACGCCAGCTTCTTTCCCAGCAAGTCCTTGCAAAACTGTGTCACTTTGCTGCTTTGCACATGTGTGATAAAGCCGAGGGAGCCGAATCTTGCACCGTAAGGAGCTTGGCTCATCTGCTTAGAAATCCAGGTGACCCAGGCTTAGAGGTGAGTGTTTCTCATCTTGTAGTGAGACCCTCTGAGTCCTCCTTAGCCTGCTTTGCAGGGTGTGTTAAGTAGCCGTGGTGTTATGCCGCCTGTCTGGAAAACAGAGGGCTTAAAATCTTGTCTCATATAACCAGAGGCATCTGCTGAGCCTGATACCATAGCTTGATACCCAGACTGTAAGCATTCAGGGAAGAAGCTCTGAGGATTATTGGGGCAGTGCTGCAGAGGAATAGCCTTTTTCTTTCGATGGGAGTGCTGGTTCCAGAAATGTTGCTCTCTTACAGCCTTGCCATGGCATCTTACTGCGTTGCCATTCTGGCTGTGGCTGTCCCAGTGCTCGATGAGGTTTTCTGTCTGGCTCTGAAAGTTATTGAGTAGCCAACGTGCTCCTTTGTGCTTCAGGGCTGTGAGGTCCCAATGCCTTCTCGGTTGAGACGGGATAAATGCAGAACTGCTGCTGTCCTCTCACTTGACCTCCTCCTGAGATGCTGTGTTAGGACACGTTTCTTTCACAGCCTCCACTGGCTATTTTCTGTTAATTGGCAAGTCAGGGGCAGCCCCTTCTTCCTTCCTCTGCAGCTCATCATTTGCTTTTCCTTTCCCTTTCCTTCCCCTCCCTTCTTTCTCTCTGAACCATGCACCACTTAATAACAGCCATCATATTCAATTAAGGATCCGTCTGGGAAGGGAAGACTGGGCTTGGTCCGGAGTGCCAGGAATTGTGTCATGGTCCTAATGAGGCCATATATTTGTGGAGGAAGAGAAGGAAAACGGCTCCTTATTCTCAGGGATGTCGTGGGACAAAAAGTAAGAAATGGGAAGAAATCCCTTCTTACCCGAGGAGATGGGAGACTGGAAAGGAGGTGAAGTGTGAGGTGGGGAGCAAACAAAATCCTGAGCCATGAGTGCTCCTGGTGCTGCCTGTAGCTCCTTGCAGCTGGCCTTACAGATCATTAAGGATGGAAAAGGCCTCTAAGATCATCAAGTCCAACCTCAACCCATCCCCACCATGCCTTCTGCACAGCATCGCTTCCATGGTAGAGCGTAACCAAGACATCCCAAATCCAGGTCTCAGTCTTGCTGGAATCTTGAGGTTGCTCTTCCATGCATAGAGCCCCAGGTTGTGCTGTAAAACAGAATGATGCAGATAGACTCCATCTAGCACAGAGCTGGCCCTGGAGCAAAGGGGAGGAGGAAGGGACAGCTGCAGGGGAGAGGTGGGACGTGGCTGCACAGTGCTCGCCACGTGGCCATGGGAGCAGGCTGGCCTCGGGCAGGGGCTCAGCAGCAGGATGGCTCACTCCTTTGGCCTCACCACTGCCAAAAAAGCTTGCAGGGTCCTCTGGGGTCCAAGGGAATGATGGGGAAAAAAAAAAAAAACAAAACCTTAAAAACTATCCCAGCTGCACTCCCTTATTTTGCCAGCTCTGTCGCTTTCTTTCCTGGGCTGGATTCTCAATCCGGCGAGGGCTCCCAGGGATACCTCGAGTAGCCTCAGCCCTTCCTGTTACATCATCCCTTCGGGGTTGTTTTGTGTACATGTATGAGTGACTTCACCCTCTGCACAGGCCCAGCCCTGACACCTCCTCGCTCGGATGCTGACCCACACGCAGCTGGGGATCCCATGTGCAGCTCCACGTGGGGCCCTGGGCTGCTGCGCTGAGCTTTGCAACAGATCACCCCGTGTCAGAGATCCTGGATGGGTGAGGAGGTAGAAGACAGTGTTAGCCATGCTGTGGGGCTGGTATTCATTTTTTCCCCTCTCTTTTCTCTTATTAATTCATAAGGAACTGTCTCCCGCTCACTGCTCTCCATACAACCCAAGGATGGGCTCCTGCAGCTGATAGCTTGCAAATTATTAGTAATTTGATTTCAATTGGATGAATAACCCGTTAAAGCAAAATGTGCATTAGGCTCAGAAATCTAATTGGTGCTAACGGCGTAGAGACGTGGAAGGAGTGCTTGGCTCTGCTCCCTATCCCTCCCCTCCACCCCTCCCCCCCCCAAAAAAAAAGATAATTAGGATTTAATTTCATTCTCACCTATTCATTTGTCTAAATATGGGTGTTTAATTATCCATCTCGGCTGATAGCTGCCCCTGTGTGGATCTGAGGCTTTCCCTCCCTTGCTTACAGCACTCCCAAGCAGCGTCCCTACACTTCGAAGTTGTCTAGTGCTCAGCCTCACCGAGGATGGTTGTTCCTTCATTTATTTCTTTATTCATTTTGGAAGGCCCCAAACAATGTGTAATAGACAGAAAAGGAGGGGCACGATCCCTTGGCTCCGTTTCCAGGGAGTTGTGTGCATTGTCATCCAGGGAGCAGAGCAAAATCAGCCCCACTGTTGTGTGGGCAGGGTTGGTGCTCCTGGGCCATAAGAACCACGAGAAGCATGAATTTGCTTTGAGCTTTGTTGCTGTTTGCAGATGAAAAGCTGGGGAGACAGAAAGCCAGGGTGGGGGTTTTCTGAAGCACTGTATCCGAATAGGGAATCCTATAGGTACATGTGGAAGTCATTAATACAGTTCTGAGCACAGCTTTATCGGTGGAACTTAATATCTAATAAAATCTAACAGTACCCTAAAAGAAGTACTCACCCCTGTAAGGACGGCTCAGAGATCAGCAGGACTCCTTTCTGAGCTGCTGTATGGGGTGAGCACAGAGGCAGGCTCGCGTCGAGGAGACTCACAGCCTTGGAAATGCAATTATTTCCGTGCCAAGCACCGTTCTCAGCTGATTTCTGAGCAGTGGTTAAGTCCCATTGACTTCACTGCTCATGCTGAAGTGCTTGCTGGCCCAATTCAGAGCACATTCAAATCAGGCAGGCTTGCATGAGGCTCGTTCTGCTGCCCTTGGCTCACGCTGCTGCTTTTCCTATGGGGCTGCTCATCAATCACCCTGACGGGGAGGGACAGCGGGGGTCAGGGCCCTGCTGGGGGTGGCAGGGGAGCAGTGCTCCCAGTAGCATGCCAAGACAGCAGAGCACAGGTCAGGCATCTGCCTGAGCCCCCTGGGCTGGCGTGGATGCTGCCTGGTTGGAAAAGGGGGAAAAAAAAGAGCCAGCACAACCCGTGGCTGCCCTGCCTTGATTGAGGATGTTATTCATCTAGAATCTGCTGTTCCTGCTTGTCAGCAGGCAGAGTGACAGAGTATGGGAAATTAATTTCCGAGGTGGGAAATTGCTAATAATTTATTTACAGCCAGGGCGGGCATGGAGGAGGGAGTACAGTGCAGAGATATTTGGGTTTTTCTTCTTAAAATGGCAGTGTTTAGCCCTTCCTGCATTAGTTGGGACAACACCTTGCAGCCCTTGGGCGTGTTGGGAAGCCTGCTGCAGCAGTGGGGCTCCTTTCCCCTGCAAGTCTCACTGCCAGCACAGTGGGACCCATAGGACGTGTGGGGTTGACTGTGCCTGCAGCAAAGGGGCAGAGGTGGGGAGAGGGTGGGTCATGATGGCAAAGGATGCCGTGTTCAGCATGTGCCATTGATCTCTGTTTATTTGTTTGTTGACAGGATACACACCCACTGGGATTTAAACATCTCCTTCCGAGAGACCTCTTGCAGGTACCATTTTGGGGCACCCTCTTTGTATGGTAGGCTAAGCGTTTATGGTATCTTACTGGCATATGGATGCTGTTAGATGTAAATGAATGTTTCTGATTGTTGGTCCTGTGGGGGTTTTTCTTCCTTCTTTCGCTTTCTCCCCTTCCCAAATATCCTTCCTTCTATTCTTTTGTTTTGGGAAAAAATTCTCTTCGTGGGAAAACAGTCTCTTTTGAAAGAGAGAATTGATTGGCCTTGGTTGACCAACAGTTGACCACGAGCCCTCAGTGAGCATTCCTGGCTAAGAGGGCCATTGGTATCCTGGTTGACCAGCAGTTGACCAACAGTTGACCATGAACCAGCAGGGAGCCTTGCTGGTCAAGAAGGCCAATAATGTCCTGGTTGACCAGCAGTTGACCAACAGTTGACCAGCAGTTGACCAGCAGTTGACCAGCAGTTGACCAACGGTTGACCATGAACCAGCAAGGAGCCCTGCTGGCCAAGAAGACCAATAATGTCCTGGTTGACCAACAGTTGACCAACAGTTGACCAACAGTTGACCAGCAGTTGACCAGCAGTTAACCAAGAGTTGACCAATGGTTGACCATGAACCAGCAGGGAGCCCTGCTGGCCAAGAAGGCCAATAATGTCCTGGTTGACCAACAGTTGACCAACTGTTGACCAGCAATTGACCAGCAGTTAACCAAGAGTTGACCAACGGTTGACCATGAATCAGCAGGGAGCCCTGCTGGCCAGGAAGGCCAATAATGTCCTGGTTGACCAACAGTTGACCAACTGTTGACCAGCAGTTGACCAGCAGTTAACCAAGAGTTGACCAATGGTTGACCATGAACCAGCAAGGAGCCCTGCTGGCCAAGAAGGCCAGTGGTACCCTGGGGTGCACTGCACAAAGCATGGCCATCTCTGTCCATCAAAAACAGCCCGGTGCTGTTTTTGATGTGTTTTTACTGTAGCCCCTTTTTGGAGGAACATGAAATTGAGGTGGCCCAGATGTATGTGTGACCTTACTGGCATGGGAGTCTGTATCTTGTTTGCAAAAGTGATGCTTTGCACAAAAGGCTTGAAGCAGTACAACACCAGAGGTAGTATTTTGGGGTAGTACTGCGAGGGGCAAGAAGCACCGAGGACTTTTCTGTGTGCTACAAGTAGTTTCTGATGATTTGTGTGAACTTCCTGTTCAGTTACAGATTAAAAACCAGTAGGAAAATATTAGTACAACTGCTGCTGGTGCAGCATGTATAAGCCAATGCAGTTTTTACTCTAGAAGACACTGTTTAACCGCTTCAGAAGGACGTTCCTCTCAGCATAGCGGCTGATGTAGGCATCAGAGATGGGAGGAGGGAGTATCAGTGATGACTCCCAGCTCCATCAAATGCAGTGCTGAGTTCTGCCTCCATTCTGCTCCCATCAGAGCAGAGGTGGGCAGCGAGGAGCTGAAGGACCGATGGCCTCTGCCAGTTTGGCACACTGACACGTCCCCACGTGAGCACGATGCGGGCTGTTCTGCAGGCAGCAGCATTGTGTGAAGGTCATACCTGCGTGCCTGGAGAGACAGATCCATCTCTGCTTAATGGAGTGTTGGGTGGGAATTAAGTCGTGGTTCCCCCAAGTGGCTCAGTGGAGGAAATGGGGAGGGGATGGTGGGAAACATGAACTGAATCACGCTCCGGTGGGGCAGAGGGATTCACTGGTGATTAGGTAAGCACCGACTTTGGCCCTGGAACATAAAACTCTGTAATTCCTAAAATTTACAACATATAGCATATAAAACCCCCACCCCAACCAGGAGGCGTCTCGGAGCCGGTCTAGGAGGCACATCTCACCCAGTGCTCCTGTAAAAAAACAGCTGAAGGGCTTCTTTTGTGCACCGGTCCTCAGAGTAAAATCCCTGTTTTGTGGCAGTAAGCTTTTGGGACTCTAAAATAGAAAAGAATGGATTCCTTCCAGGCGGACCCTTTCATGATAAATTTCAGCCTAGAGCAAAGTTTTATGGCTGAGTTATAAACCCCTAAAAGGCAGAGGTTTGTAATGGAAGCGCTGACACGAGCCCTAATTAATAGCCAGCTGAGCAACGATGCTGCAGTTCAACACGGCTCGGGGTGCAAACACCTCTGGAAATCAGAATCCCTGTCTTCAAAAATGAATATTTCTGATCCTCAAATGCATGGTGTAAAACAGTGCTCTGGTTTTTATGACAGCAGACACATTTCTTGTGCTCCCTCTGCCTGCTTGCTGCTTTCGTTTAGCTTTCTCCTGCCCAGACCGTGGCAGAAGGGTCTCAGTGATGTGCAGAGCTCAGCCCCCAGCAGTTGGGCTGGTCCTCCCTACCCATGGCAGGACGTGGGACCTGTAGTCTCCGTTCTACATGAAGTCAAGCAGCTGTGAGAGCTGCCATCCTAATTTACCTGTCACGGGCTTGGCTTTGATCTTCCTTTCCTAGCTGCCAGAGGATGCCTGGATTTGTTGGCTTTAGCCACCGTGGAATTGCTGTCAGTCTTGCCCTGGATAAAGACGTGTAATTGGGTACAAGGCGTTCTGCCTGCAGAAAACCCAAAGCTCGAGGTAGGGGAATTGTCCTGAGAGGGGAGATTAGGATCTGTCCTTGTGCTGCCAGGTGCTTTTCTCCCGTTCCTGTCAAGCTTTGAAGTTAACACTAGCTTTCAGCCTTTGTTTGCGGCTCCCTTCCTTTCAAATTGCCTTTTTAAGGTAGAATTTGCTTACAGGGCTATATTACTCCTCAAGTAATTAGCTGAAGCTTGTTCTAGATGAGCATGCCAGGTTGTGGGATAGTGAGCACGGGGTTGCAGCCCATTGCCTGCACTCTGCTCTCCTGCTGGTGGCAGCGAGCTGCGGTGGCTCAGCTGCAGATGGAGAGTGAGGAATAGATAGGAGGCAGTGTGTGCTACCAGCATGCAGCTCTGGATGGGCACTAACCTGTTAGAGTGTATTTTAGGCCAGGAGTGTCTCCTGTGCCATGGTATGGTGCCATCAGACCGACACGTTGGCCTTCCCTTTGAGTCCAGCCCTGGCACAGAGCCTTGCAGGCTGGGCTGAGTGTAAGCAGCGTGGCTGCGGTCAGTGCTGTGCAGCTGTGGTCTTACTGGGAAGTGGTGGGATGGGATGGGTTGGTCAGGTTTGGAGTGGGTTTGGAATGGGATGGGTTGGTCAGGAAGGAGGGGAAGGGAAACAAACCCGGGCAGGTGGAAAAAGCAGAAGGAAAAATGTTTGGGGAATGGGTTGGGAGGGAAGGCAGTGCACTGGCGTAGCTCATCAAGTGATGCAGGGAGAGAAAAAGAGCAGGAGAAATGGAAAAGCAAAAGGTTCTGAGCGTGTCAAGGCTGCTGCTGACTCAGTACAGGTGCTGCTGTGTGGTGCAGTGCTGTCATGGGGCATCCCACCATGGGCTGATGCAGGACAGCTCTGTGCTGCCTGTTTGCTTAGTTATCTCTTCCTTTGTGTCTCTTTTCTGCAAGCTTTTGCCTTCTAATCTGGAGGACCTGAAGGAGGGATGAGAGGTCAGGAGAGGCGTTTGGCAGCTGGGAGGCAGATGTGACCCACAGCACCCTGCAGCCTTCAGCCTGCTGCTAGAGGAGCTGGCTGTGAGCAGATAAAGCCTGCAGCTTACAGCAGGAGGAGCAGACAGCTCCGGGGAGCTGCAGTGCTGGCAGTGAGCCGTGCCCCACTGATTGAAGTGGGGCAGATGGCAATGGGGAGATAGAGCCCTGCAGAGCTGCAGCTGCCACTCACATTGCTGGGAAGCTGTGTGCTGCAGAATGGAAGGGATCCCGGTGCCAGCCTGCTGTCTGTGTGCTCTGTAGGTCGATACAGGGAGGGCTTCTGTGTCACGTAGGGCTGAGTTTGGGGTTATTTCTGGAATGGCTTCAGGATGTTGGCTGCCTGCAGGAATGGTTTCATCCGCGTCGTGGCAGAGCACACAAAGAGCTCTCACCTTTATGACTGCTAGAGCTCTGCACCAGGACGTGCTTCCTGAAGGCAGAGGTGCTAAGTACAAGGAAGCTCCTGGTGCTGGCAGGGATGGCTGTTCCAGGCGGGTGAGTGCAGCGTGTTCATCAAACAGTGCCTGTTTGATCTGGGACAAAAGCTGCCCGAGTAAAGGGATGTGTTCTTTTGTTTCGCTGGAAGATGAGAAGTAAAGTAAAGCCACACCAAATCCATGTAGCTGATAGATATCAACAAGGGCATTCTGTGTCAGAAAGAAGAGTTGGGAAGGTTCAGCCAGGGAGCTCAGCCTCCACTTGCATAGAAGAACACGGGCAACCTCTGCTTTGATGGGTTTGAGCCCCCACGAAGCATCTGCATGAGGACAGAGCATGCAGACATGCGATGCAATGGGAGGAGCTGTTGAGTTGTCATTCCAAGCCTCATGTTCCACCAGCTGCTTTGTGAGGGCTTTGCATGGCAGCAGGACATGCCTCAGGCTGCTTGGCTTAACCATCCTCTTTTTGTGTATCTAAGCACCCCCAAGGGATGGGCAGGAGGGAAAGAAAGTCATTCTGTGGCTGGAGGCACCGGTGGAGGTTGGCTCTGGGAGCTGCTGGTGGTCTCCCTGGGTTCCATGGGACATATGTAGGTGAGTGAGTGAGGGATCCTCAGGACTTCCCTTTGCTTCTCCCCTCCCTGTGGGTCTGGTTTTACCTTCTGGTGTCGCTTATGCAGATTCTGACACACGTGTGCGCTCAGATGGATGAGCAGGGAGGAGAAGATGTGTTTCCATTGGCCTGCTGAAAAGCAGTCTTTCATCTCGAAGAATCATTTCACCATTACTTCGTTAGCTTTTTGCTTTGATGGTCATTGACAGAATGCTTGGTGGGGCTGTTGGGGTGGGGGAACACCATTCACATACCTGCAGGGATTCAGAGAAGCAGTCATTTCTTTGCAGCAGGATGCAGTGTTGTGTGTCCAGGTGCAAGGGATCTCATGTGGAACAGCCCAACCAAGGGATTCTTGTGCTGTTGGCATGGATGCATGCTAGGTTGCTGCTTTTGGGGAGCGTGCTTGATGCATACAGTGATGTCCTTCTGCTTTTAGATGGCATGTCAAATCACAGCTCCAAGGCACATTGCTGGAATAGGTTTCTGACTGCCCTCCTCACACCCTACTGAGAAATCAGGAGGTTTCATATTTAAGTCAGTGTCACCCTTCATACGTGGGATCTGTGAGCGATTCCTGCAGCTCATCAGCTCCCACCATTCATTGTCTAAACTTGTGCCTTATCACCCATTTGAGATCGCTCATCTGAGTGTTTGAATATTTCATCCGCTCAGAGCAGGCAGCTTAATGAATTGAGAAAATGAGCAGAATTTGGGATATTTAAAGAGACCTTCCATCCGTTGCACCAGCTGCATGTCAGCAACACGTCCTTTTTATTGGCTGAGCAAAACATCTCTGTTTGTCCATGACTCAGTCGTGTTGGAACGTGGCATCCGGATGAGTCCAAGGCTTCAGGGAGCGCTGTGCGTGTCAGCAGGATAAGCCCATCGATTGTGGTGCAAATCAGAGCTGCCAAAAAAACTGTGAGGAGGAAAATTGGGACCTCTGGGCTGCCTGGTGCTGCAGGCAGAGGAGCGTTGAGCCCTTCCCTGCACTCATATGCAGGCAGCAGCTGCTTGGCTGAGGGGTGAGGCTGAGTGTGACTTGGGTCTGGCAAGGAGCTGAGCTTTTGGAAGGGCTTTGGGAGGGAGAAGGGTGGAGATCCAGAGTGGGAGGCTGATGTGGAGTGATGGGGTGTGTGTTTGTGGTAAATGAGGGGACTGAGCAAAGGGGTTGCGTGGGAGCACAGCAAGGCCCTGGGAGGTGGTGGGTGGGGAAACAAAGAGATGGTGCAGCTCTGGGAGGAGGGAGGGATGCATCACCTGGAGCAGGTGGACGCTGAGGTCTGTGTATAGAAAGGAGGGCAAAATAGAGATGGTTGCTGGAACGTGTAAATGCAGCTGGCTCAAAATAGCTGGGAAGTGCATGAGCCTCTCCCCCAGCTGCATTCTGCCTGCTCTGCTAGCAAAACTTCCTTTATTTGCGGCCAAGGTGAGCTGCAGGCTGCGGTCAGGAGGGATCGATCGGGGTGTGATGGATGTTGGGAGCAGAGATGTATGGGTGCCTGTAGTGCTTGTGGCAGGGCCCTGGAGATGGGCTGCTGGGGAAAGGACTCTGAGCCCATCCTGCCCTACTGCTGCATGCACCAAAGGTGGGAGTCGGGGGGCTTTCAGGGGATGAGGCACGGTGTATTTGGGCACACATCTCTGCTAACAAGAATTAGAAGAGAGAGACTGTAACCAACCTGCAGGCTTCTTACCAGCCTGGGGTGCTGGGTTCTGCATCACTCCTGTAATCTCTGTGCTGCACGCAGGTGTGGATGGAGAGGAGCAGGAAGGGCACTGATGGTGGGTGAGGGCACTGATGGTGGGTGAGGGCACTGATGGTGGGTGAGGTTTTCCCCATCTCATTTGTTCTCCTCATTTCTGTTATGCATTGTGTCCCTCCCTCTGAGGTCACCATGCCCTCTGTGCTGTTGCACAGTGATTTTTGGCTGGAGGTGGCCTTAAGTTGTGCCAGGAGACGTTCAGGTTGGGCAGTAGGAAATATTTCTTCCCTGAAAAAGTGGTGATGTGTTGGCACAGCCGCCCAGGGAGGAGGGATCACCATCTCTGGAGTGCTCAGTGTGGAGATGTGGCACTGTGGGACACGCTCAGTGGGCACTCTGGGATGGGTTGGGGTTGGACTTAGGGATCTTAGAGGTCTTTTCCAACCTTAGTGATTCTGTGAGATGCATTGGGTCTGCCTGATAGGTCATCAAACCCAGCAGCCCTATCTGCATCAGTGCAACAGGAGGGGAAATCTGAGGCTCACAGCGTGCCATGCAGGCATCCCAGTGCTGAGTGCTTTTGTGGCACGTGTCACAGCTGCCTGTCAGCATGAAGTGCCCTTAGCAATGGGCTGGGCTTGTGCTTCATCACAGTGCTTCATCTTTTCCCCATCTCCAGTCCAGCTTCAGTGTGGTGTAGTTCCATCTTCTTTTTATTTATGGGCTGAACGACGAAGCAGGATTACAATAAAAACATCTTTAAACTTATTTCCAGCTCATTTTGGAGTTGCCAGCTCTACTGATCATTTTTATGAACTGTCATGAACATTAATGAAATTTTATGAGCATTTTGCTCAGGACATTGCAAGATGATTTTTTTTCCCCCAAGATAAGTCTGGAGGGAGAATTAGGTCTGTGTGAGCTGGCTTGGGGTCTGCAGGTGTCTAAAACTCCCTCCCTTCCTTCTTGCCTCTGTTCCCTTGCCTTTCCCTTTCCTTCTGTCATCACAGAGCTATAGAAGGTTGGAGTTGGAAGGGGCCATTAGAGGCCATCTGGTCCAACTCCCTGCTTTGAATGGGGACACCAGTGGCCAGCAGGTCAACTGTCTGATGGGTGGCATCTCCTGGGAAGGAGGAGTTCCAGCAGGACAGATCAGGGTTGATGTCTGAGGAGGACAGAGCGAGGCTGGAATTATTTTTTAAATTGGTTTTGAAGATTGGAAGCAGTATAAATGTACCCAAGGGATCCATGGAAAAAGCCATGCTCTGAGCTTTGCTTGCTGGAAATCCTGCTTGCATCTTGTACATAGGGTGCAAGATCTCCTGGGGTACAGCACGGTCCTGTGGCTGTGGATGCAGCTGCTGCATCAGACCTCCTGTTAGCTGCAGCAGCACCGAGCTGTGTGCACAGGTAGCCCCCCCTGGTGCTGCATGGTGCTGTTGGGCACATGGCAAGCTACAGACACTGACCTCCAGGTCAGTGCCAGCTCTGGGGCTTTGCAACCTGTAGGAAAAGTTGGAGATGAACTATAGAAATGAGGACAGGGAGCCAGAAGGCATTTCCCAAGCCTCTCCAGTGCTTTGCTGGTGATGGGGATGGGAGAGGTGTGCAGGAGGTGTGCAGGAGCAGCTCCTTTACGCAGGGCTGATCTTCCCGTGTGATGGCACAGTGCCGTGGGCTGGCAGCAGGTCAGCTGCCTATTGTTTCACAGCTACAAACTTCCCCCCACCCCCACCCGCTCCTTTTCGAGTCGCCTGATCGCAGCCTCCAAATCCTTGACCCAAATCCTGCTGCGCCCAGCTTTAGGGCTGATCCTGCTCTGCCTGCCACGGCCAGCGCCTGCCAGCTGGGAAGGTGTCCATCAGCAGGATGCTGCCATTCCAGCTGATAAGCAGGGAGGGGGCAGAGCTTTCCCTGCTGACTCAGGAGCCCCAGGCTTTCCCCTGGTGCTGGCACTGACCTTGCCTGGCACTGCAAGGCCATGCCAGGGCACCGCTGGATGGGAAAGTGTCCATGCAGCGCTGCTCATCCTGCAGTAGCTCTGTTGGGAAGGTGGGGAGCAGCTCCAGCAGTAGGAAGGGCCCTTTTTCTTTGCTGAATAGGGAAGCTGGCACGCTGATAAGGAGCAGCAGAGGATCTGTTGTCTCTTAGGGATCCACTTTGCTGGATGCATGCAGGATTTGGAGGTGGAGGCTCTCTATTCTACCTGCTTGCAGGAGATACGTTTTTTTCGAGGGCTGCCGTGTGCACATTGCTTTGGAAATGGGTGATCAGTTTGAGTTTGGGGGCAGAAAAATCTGAAGTACCAATAAGAGAGAGCTCAGGGCTGTTATTCCCCCCCCAGTCCCAGCGCTGGGTAGCTGTGCTGTTACATAAGGTTGTTTCTCGCAGCTGTAATGATGCAACAGTATTTATAGACCAGTCTGGGTTTTCCTTTTAATGGCTTCCATAAAAAGCTCATTATGCTCCCCCTGCACAGCACTGATTTACATGCCCTCCCCATCCCCACGCTGCACTCTGACACCGCTCTGCTCCCATCGTGGGGGCAAAGCAAGGAGGGGAGAGCGACCAAACCACCTCCAGCTCTGCTTCCTTGGAGCCACGCTCTCCAGCATCACTGGTGCTCCCAGGAGGGACTCAGTGGTACAGGAGGATGGCACAGCACAGAGCCAGGGGATTGCTGAGACACAGCCCTGAGCCTGAAGGAGATGGGGTGGGGGAACCCTGCGTGCTGCTCAGCTCTCCCTGCCTCAACCCATGCTGCCTGCATCCCTCCTTTTGCATATTGGATTCTTTATTCTTTATTGGAGGGAGGGGCAGAGGGCTGGGACAGTTTTATGGCAGCGGTATCGATCGGTAAAATTTAATATAATCCCTGCAGTTACTGAGTGATCGTTAAGGGGATGGAGAGCCGGTGAAACATATTTAAAAAGAAATATTTTGCAGTTTTATTTCCCTCCCAGTGCTACTTCTCAGAGCCTCTGCTCCCTTCCAAACCCGGCATCGCTCCCCTGCTCCCCGTCCCTTGGAAGGCACCCATCTATTTCTAACCTGGTTCTCACCACTTGCCCTGCAGCCGATTGAAAATCAGCAGAAGGCCAATATGAGAGCGTGGCTCCCTCCATACAGCAGCTCCATCCGTAGCTCTTTGGCTGTAGCACCTCGCTGGCCGATGCCTCCCACTCTCCCCATGCCCACCTGCCGCCCCATGCAGACACTTGGTGAGGTTTCTGTTGTTGTTTGGAGGGCTGCAGTGCAGCAGGAGGCAGCCACTGTTGGAAACAATGGAAATTTTGGCCCAATTTTGCCCTTTCCCTGCCCTCCCACTCCGTGCCATCGCTCTTTGCAGTCGCTCAGAGCAGTGCATCCCATCCCCAGACCCCGCGGGCGCCTGGCTGCCTCCGCTGGCTGCGAGGACTGCGACACTGATTTATCTTTTGGTTAATTGTCTTCATCCATTAGTCTCCCCATCCTTCTCCTTGTTAAAGATGCAGCCGCCGCTAATCTCCGTAAGTGAAACACATTTAGCAGGCGTCGCTCGCAGCCCGAATGTGGCTCAGAAGCAGCTGAGCATCCCCAGGGTGCTGTGGTCACCCCCCATCCTTGCCTGCTCCCCTGCTTAACTTCACAAGCACTGCTGGGCAGAGGGTTCTGTTGCAGATGTTGCTCAAAACAAGCGACCACCCAACCCTGTTGTTCCCAGAAGTCACTCACAGAAGCTGGTGACATGTCTGGTACCCACAGCCTCCTCCTGATTCGTTGGTACCCCCACGAGGATGGCTGTGCATAGCGAATCTGATAGACTCATCCTTCCCTGTTTGCACTGGGGCTCCGTGGGGAGCACCTCCCCATGCAGGCAGCTGCTCTGACAGCCTCATGAGTGCCTGTTCCTGGAAGCACTGCAGCTATCGAGTGACTGCTGGTGCCCCATTACTGTGCCATTACAGAACCTCATCAGAGCCACCCGTGCTGGGGAGACAGAGGGCCAGGCAGTGCCATTAAGCATAGCACAGCAGCCAGAGCCTTCGCAGAGAGCATTAGCGGCGGTTTCTTTTCCTCCAGAGGTAATTTTTGCAGCCATTAGTTGGCAGCGTGTCTCAGTGCTGCGTTTCCCTGTGATGCACGGCGAGCTTCTGGGCAGGGAGAGCCTTCATCACTGCTTCCCTGCGCTCCTGGAGGGGGGATCTGTTGCTCCCATTCATTAGGATTTGGAAACTGCCCAAGCTTTTGTAATAACCCAACCCCTTCTCCTTCCTGGCAGCGAGGCAGAGCCTGGTGGCAGGCCAGGGTTCCCATGGGATGGCAGCTTGCAGCAGCCTGGGGTGTTCTTTGCAGTGGAGAATAGGCAGAGGCATGGCATACAATACAGTTGGTGGGATGGTTCCCTTCTGAGGCTCTGCAGAGCGCAGCAGTAAAGGCCACTGAGACACTGACAGTGACCTCAGGTTAGTTCAGTGTGAGCTCTGTGCAGCTGTGGTTGGCCAGAGTTGGCCTTCGAGGTGTCCCCAGCGCGGCTGCCTGTCCCTTAGCTCTTAGCAGGAGGGACATCCCGGTGAGCACAGCATCCCATTCCTTCCTCAGCCATCAGCACTCGCTTCTTTTTGCCCCTTTCCCACCCCCACCCTTCCTGAATGTCTGTGCAGCTGCTCAGTGCAGTGTCACAGAACCAGGACGATGGCTTCAGATAGGGAACAGCACGTCAGCTGTGATTGGAAGTGACAAAAGGAGTTCAGCTAGGCTGGGTTCACTGCTCAGATGCAGGGCTGGGTGAAGCTCAGCGTTGCAGACTCGAGGCTGCTCGTGCTAGGAGTGCATCGCAAAGCTCAGTACGCTAAAATAGCAGGAACACCTGCAGACAGAACCCCCATCATCCAGAAATGAGGGGTTATGAAGCTGTCAGCATCACTGAGCCACATCCCAGCGAGCCCAGAGCCTCTCCCTACAGCAGTGCTCAGGGAGCTCAAGTGCCCAGGCTGTCCTGCTCAGGGCTTGCACCTCTGCTGCTCACAAACACCTGTGTCATCACGGCCCTAAACCATTAATTACCCAAACCCCATGCAAACCCAGTATTGCCATGGCAACCTGCAGCCCCACAGAAGGGCTGTTTGTCTCCTCCTTGACCTTTCGGGAGATGTGTATCTTGCTCAAGCCCCCTTCTCTAATCCGGTTTTTAAAATATAATATTATGCTACTGGAAGGGATCAGACCTTTAATCTGATTGTGTGTGCATGTGTGTTTGTGCATGGGTGGGGGGAGCCTGCATCGGCAGCACCCGGCAGCGAGACAAAGGAGAGCAGAGCCCTGTGCCCTGCTGGGCTGCAAGTGAGCACCTGGGGGGGATTACAGCCTTGTGCACACAGATGGGGAAATCCTCCACGTGGCCCTTTGCAATCCCCTCAGTGGGGCTCCTGCCTGTGGGGCTGTGCTGGAGTGGAGCTGTAGGGGTGATGCTCTCCCACCTGTTTCATTTTTCCTTCTGGGGAGCCTCGGTGCTGGTCTTGTGCTGCCTTAATGCTTGCCAGGACAAGCAGCCAGGTTTCAGGTGCTGCTGTCCATTGGTATCCCTGCTTTTGCATCTTAGTATCCTGCAAACTGGATTGCGTTCCCTGCAAGGGAAGGGTTTTCAGTCCTGTGCTGACCGCGTGCACTGCTGCTCTGTTCTGTGCACATCAAGGTTGCTGTCATGAGTCTGCTCCCAGGGCTGTCACCATCCCTGGGGGTGCTCAGGAACTGTGGGGATGTGACACACAGGCTCACTGTGACATGGATATGGGGATCTTGGTGGCCTTTTCCAGCCTAAACGGGTCTGTGATTGTGTGATTCTGTGGTTAAGGTTGGAAGAAACTACCAAGATCACCAAGTCCAGCAAGGCAAGGATGTGAGCACAAATTACCAGCAGCCAGGGTGAGCAGGATGGAGCAATCAGGGCCCAGCTGGCCAGGGGGAGCTGCCCCAGGGCCAGCATTGGCCAACTGGGTGATAGGACCAGGTGTGGGCCAGCCCTGCCCAGGTGCTGCTCATTGAGCATCAGTGCTGGTGGTTGGGGCAGCACTGGGCAGTGTGCAGTTGGCTTTTGGCAGAGGTGAGTGCTGGGGGGAACTTTTCCAGGAGCTGCTTTTTGTTGAGAAATCCCCGTTTTTGGGGGGTTTTATGGCTAGTGGAGCTGGTGGTGTAGGGCTGGCGGTAGTGGGGATGGGTTGGTGTGGGGCAGGACTGAGCTGGGAGGATGCTCTGCCAGCTGCAGGGGGACAAAGGGGGCACCTGGAGAACTGAGATTCAGTTCCAAGTTAAACTTCCTCGAGGTTGGATTTTTTTATATTGTTACTTAATTTGTTTTTAAAAGACGTTGGGATGAAAGCAGTCAGTTGGGCTTTGCTCATTGGAGGTCTGTGAGGATTGCTGGTGAAAATGCTGCAAGTTTTCTATCTTGAGCAGGCAGGGGATGGCAGGGTGAGCTCCCAGCACACACGAGTGCTGCAGAGCTGCTCCTAGAGATGTTACAATGTGCTAAAAGCTGTCTGATCCTACGTGCTCTGCTCTGTGTCCCTGCTCTGTGTCCCTTTCCCCTCAATGTCACCTCCGTGTCAGCTTTGTCTTCTGCGGAGCCATTGGGAAAAGGTGCATTTTTTGGGATGGCCACCAGCCCTGCTTGGGCGTGGGTCAGAACTTCAGTGTATTGCCAGTGCTGGGGTGTTGATAAACGTGATGGGACACCTCCTGAAAACATAGGTGGCTTTGGGGGATAAAAACTTCAGATTTGATGCAGTTTCCTTCCCTGTAGAAGGCAGCTGTATTTCAGTGTAGGCAGTAACCCCTTCCTTCCATAGGAAGGAATAGGTTGGTGTGCTCACCTGCGAGAGGTGCTCATTGGGATGCAGGATGCTCTGCCATTGCAAAGATGTCACGATCTTATTTTTCTCTCCCCCTGCACTCCTCTCCTCCACCCCTTCCCGAGCGTTGTGCTGATGGCAGCGTTTATCTGCATTTGTCCTCTGTCCCTGACATCCAGTTATTGATTGGCGTGATTAAAAAGAACTGATAATCACTTCACATTAATCCCCTAAATGACTTAAGACGCCAAAACATTTGCATAATGCATCTTAAAGGTGGCAGCTAAAAGAGGATAAGACCCAAAAGTGCTTGGCAAAGGAGAAATGGGCTTCCCACTCACCTGTGGGCTCGCTTAAGTCATGAGCCTTCTGCTTGCATAAGGAGGAATCCGTGCGGGTTTAGCGGAGGAAGACGCACCGGGTGCTCAGCAGCTTTGGGATTTGAGCATCCCTGAGGATGCCGGGGGGAGCAGCAGGTTGGAGAACGGCTCCTGTCTGCTGCACCCTGTGAAAATCTGGAGCCAGACGCCCGCGGAAAGTACCTCTGTCTAGAAAGACTTTCTGCCCTAAACTTATCTGATTAGCTGGCAGCTAGACGACAGATTAGCCCCCGCTTGTGCACCGGGGCTGCAGATTTGGTGCTGAGAGTGGGCTGGGGGGGGGGAAAGAGGGGGATCAGAAGGGGATATTTAAGGGCAGGCGGGAGCTGGGTGAGTGCAGACCATGCACCCTGCGTGCAGTCCCGCTGCTCCCAGGTGAGGCCATCTCCTGCAGTGGGAGCAGTGGCCATGTGCTGTGTGTGGCAGCACCGGGCGGGCACGCTTGGCACGTGAGTAGGGCTGGGGGGGGCTGCACTCCCCCTTGGGCATCTTCCTGCAGGGAGATGGGCGAGGTGCAGCTCCCTGCTGGGGAGTTGGAGGGCGAGCATTGGAGAGGAAGGGGAGGCTCGCAGCTCTTCTATTTGCATTTATGGAGGAGTGTTTTGCAAGAGCTTGGCTGCAGCGAACGTCTTTCTGAGTTTGGGTCCTTCTCCATAGGGGGGGAAGCCAAAACTGGTTGGTCCCAGCCAGCTCCTCATCATGCAAGGAGAGGAGCAGATAGTGCTCCGAGGGCTCTGCAGATAGAGCTATGGCATGTGCTCTGAGTGCTGCACGCGTGCAGATCCACGGTGGGCTTCTCTCTGAACAGAAGAGCAGTTTCCAAGCAAACAGCCGTGCGTTCCAGCAGCGCCGGAATGGAAAATCTTACTTCTTGAGGATAGAAGGGATGGCAGCTGATAGAAAACTATCAGTTTTCTCCGTTCAAGTTTCCTATGAGCACTGGGGACGGAGCTCCAATTCAGTTTTTCCATCCACGCAGCCCACGCACCTTGTGTGTATCTGGCACAGCTGACAGCTGGCGGCCGCTCAGCCCTTTACGGGAAGCATTTTGCTCTCCCAAACCAGGGGGGGGGTGATCTGGGAATGGATCCCAAGGAGAAACCCCCCCCCCCCTCCCCCCCCCAGGTTGGGGTAAACCTGAGCTGCTCACGCAGGCGTCCGCACGCGAAAATCAATTACGTGGCGGCAAATAGGATTTCCTTAACTTGGTGCTTTTCTGCTCTGTTGCAGCCGTGATAACGACCTCTCCACTATCATCTCCAACCTGCATCAGAGCCGCCAGCTCGTTATGCCAGAGACCCAGAGCCGCTGTGAATTCAAGAGGAACAGCGTGGATGTTGGCTTGGGAGCTGCAGGTAAGCGGTCGGAGCCAGTCCTGCTCCTTCACTCCTGGATTTGTGCATTCCTTGCGACAGCTCTGTTGTATTTTCCCGTGGCTCTTTGTTGTTCAGAGTGAGCGGTGCGAGCTTTCGTGGTGTTCTGGGTGGCAGTGAACGTGGAAGGGAATTCTCGGGGATGTGAAGTGCTGCAGTGTTTTGAGATCTCAGCCCTGCGTTATCCTCACGTCCAGCAGTCTGTGTTAAACTGCTGCAGAGGAGCTCGTGCCAGCAAAGTGCAACATCCCCGGGGTCAGCATCGAGTGAAGCAGAAGGGCCTTGCAGAGAGCGTGGCTTGATTTGTAATTTCATTAATCAGAGGCTTCCCTGCTTCTCCTCCTGCATGAGGCTCCCTCCTGGCTGGGGCTGCATGGGGGGTTGTGCCGTCTGCAGAGCAGCCCCAGCAGCTCCCCCTCCTTGCTGGCACGGCTGAATCTCCTTTTCCCCTTCATTACACAGCTCTGAGAGGCAAACTGGCCGGGGAGATAAGTTGTTCCTTGTGACCTGCCTCGTGTCTGGGTGTCTCGGCTGACCTCGTGTGTTAAAATGGTCTTTAATGTTGTTTGCTTCGCAGGGACACGGCTGGCCCTTATCAGTGCTGCTGAAATTCTGAGATCCTTAACATGCCAGAAATGCAAAGCGTGCTTCTCGCTAAGCAGCAGCACAGATGAGAGGCAGAGGTCCTCGTTTGTACCTGCTGGAATTTGTCGTGTGAGGTTCTCCTGTTGCAGGAGAAGGAAGAAGTGCATAGCTGAGGCAGTGAGGACAGCAGTGTGAGCTGGAACTGATGCTCACACCACTTCTGGTTTGCGTGTAGGGCAGGGTGAGGAGCCTCATGTGGGTGCACGTGGCTCCTGGGCTGAGCAGAGGGCATTGCAAACGGAGGAGGTTTGTTTATTGCAGGGCCCTTGGGGCCAAGAAGAGGATCGAAGTCGGCAGGGTTGGTTGGTTTATGATGAATTCTGTGAGAGCTGCTTGATTTATGGTTGAGACCATGATCAGAGGCAGTGCTGTAGTTCTGAACAGCGTGGACTGGGAAAGCAGAATTATTGCTGGGTCTCGAACGCTCTTTGCAATGTAGAAAGGGACTGAAACTGCTGGGAACGAATGGCATCTGTTAGTTCTGGGCTCTGCAGGGTTGGGCTCGAGCATCTGCTGAAGTCTGGATGGGCAAAGCTGAGAGCTGCATGGCCTGGAAAATGCATTTATAGTCAGAAATGAGAAAGGTGTTCTTGCTGCTCTGCGGTGCTCACGGGGGACAGGTGATGGTTGTGCTGCTGGTGCACACCTTGTGCTGCTCTGTGTGTGTTGTAGAGATGCGTGAGAACAGCCAAGGCATGGAGAGGCAAATCAGCCCAAGGTAGGGCAGGCAGAGCTCTGCTTCCTGCCTCGTCTTTCCTGGCTTCTTTGCTAGACCTCTGTTTGTGCAGATTGGGGATGTAGAGCAGGGGCACTTAGCTCTCTTCTCTGCTGCTCCCCTTTGATTAAAATGACACCCAGCTCCTCTTTGGACATCAGGGTTGTGTCTGCATTGGGCTTCCATCCATCTCCTCCTGCTCTGCCCTGAAACTGACTCTTACTTTAAAACCCAATAGATGATTATCATTTAAAATTGAAGCTCTCTAGCAGAGATGCTGAAAGTAAGGCTGGTCCTGGGTGGAGAGACCTGGAGGTGAGCTGCGATGATTGGGTGATGCCCACAGCTCACCTGGGATGGGGGGGTTCCCCCCTCTCTTGTCCCCATGGGTTTTCTGCTCTGTCCTTCCCTTCTGGTGCTCACTAAATGGCAGTCATGTTGGGGATATAATATGCCAAATGGAGGAGGAAAGGAAAAGTACCTCGGAGGGGGGTCTTAATTGAGAGAAGCATCCTGGAATGGGTCCCTTCCAACTCTGGGTGTTACGTGGTTCTCTCTCTTCCCTCCCCAAGGTTATTTGTTCCTCTGTTTTAACACTCCTGTCACACCTTTCCACTCAGTGGGGTGAAGGAGGAGAAGTTGTGGGAGGAAATGGAAGCAGATTAGCATTTAAAAATGGGTCCGGGGGCTTTGAGGACTTGTGGCTGGTGTAGCTGCCTGCCTCCCCTGCCTTGGGGCTGCTGTACGTGGCACCAGCCTGGAGCTTTCATCTGCAGGGGAGGGGAGAGGAAGGGTTGGACCCAGGGATGTTGTGGCTAATGGTAAGAGACAGCATCCCAGCGAGTGGCTGCGTGTCATAATGAGCTGGGATGCAGCCGTGTTTTCATTTAACAAAGCAAAACAACAACAGCCAAGCTGCCTCTATTGAATTGTTGCCTTAAATTGAGCAGAAAATCGTCACCAAATGGACAGCTGGGAGCTGGATGCCCAGGCACCTTGGCTTGCAGGAAGGCCGGCTGCTCACCTAGGAAGAGTCTGTGCTGTGCCACTCGTTCAGGTCTGGAGGGTTGTCTGCCCTTTGTGCTTTCTTCAGGTTCCTGTTTATTTCTTCTGAAGCCCAGCAGGAGGCACCCAGCATCCTTTGGAGGTGAAGGTCCTGGGAGATGAAGCAAAAATGGCAAAACCCAGCGTGGAAATGCCTGGCGTTCCCTTTTGCTGTGCCCTGCAGGTGCAGCTGCAGCATAGCTTTGGGCAGGGGCACCTTCATGCAGGGTCACAGCAGTAGGTTTCACCACAGCAGCCCAAGCAGCTGTATATAATCAGCAACTTTTCCTCCCTTTCCTTGCAGCTCTGGGAAGAGCGAGATGATCCTGCTTCCAAAAATAACCTCCTCTGCTTCCACCTCCTCTCCCAGGTGTCTTACAGGCAGCTGAAAACAAACTGTCAGCACGGTGGCATCTCCCTGGTGCTATGTATGTGCATAGGGATGTGTCGGTTCCCGTGCATCAAATCCACTCCCATGTCCTCCTGTTGGCCCTTCCCAGCCTCCCTCCATCCCCAGGCTCCTCAGCAGAGGGCAGTTGGATGGCTTTCCCCCCTGGCAGCTGAGAGCCCCTTCCTTGGAGCCAATCAATGGAAGCCTTCCCACCCCAGTGGGGCTTGGCAAACATAGGATCAATAAGTTATTAGCACCATTCTGTCAGCTGTAATGTGGAGATTGATCGGGGCCGGGGCTCCTGCACGCTGCCTGGCACTTCCTCAGCCTGATAAAGATGACAGATTAAGGGAATAAGAAAAAGGAATTAAGGAGTCTGGCTGTCAGAGCTGTCATGGGCTGCAGCGGCGCGGGGCTTTGCAGGGGTTGGATGAGAGCAATTGGACATTTAAATGGTGCTGAGGGCACGGCGCTGCAAAGCCAGCAGGTCCCCAGCACGCCTGGACCTCCAGCCCTGCCTCCTTCCATGCATCTCTTCCAAAAAGCAAGGGGGGATTCACAAGTTTGCAACTGCTAAACAGCCTCTCTGCAGCATATAAAATGAATCCAGATCTCTCTCTTAAGTGCAGTATATCCTCTCCGTGAGTGTTTTCCATACTATGAATATTTACCACCTTTTTATGGCACGGTACACGCCGTAAAAGGGAATTTTGCAGGGAGCTGGGAGACCTGGGGACATGAGTGTGCCTTCCCTATTAACCAGCCCCATTCCAGACGGGTCAGAGGATGGCTCAGCCCTGCTTCCTTCCTTGGGAAGGGAAATACTGGAGCAGGTTTTGGGGCTGGGCATGGGGAGGTGAGAAGGAGCGGGATGCTGCCTGCGTGGTGGGAGGAGAGGCAGATGGCCAGTGAGAGCTGAGAAGGGGGATCCAGCCTAGGGATGGATGGATGGAGGATGTGCTGCACGTTGGGAATCCTGCTGCTTTCTGCTTGAGGTGGTGACACGGGTCTGTGCTGTGTGACACAAGGGTCTGAGAGTGACAGCTTGCAGCTAACTTCAAACAGCAACCAGCAAATGGATGTGGAGGGAGAACGGAGCGTGGGGAGAACACGGTGCGGTAGTGCGGAGCTGGAGCCTGCTGCTGCCGTGTCCTCAGGGCCGTCCAGCTGACCTGCTGCTGGAGGATGCTGCCTTTGTTCTGCTGCTAAGTGGCAGAAACCCTTTGCTCCCCTTTGCCTGGCCCTCCAATCGTTCCCATTTCCATTCTCCTTGCCCTCTGTTAAAGGACAGCCCGCTCTTCCCATGACCTCGAGCTGCGCTCTGCCTTTGTTCCATTGATCCCTGCTGGCAAGGGCTGGGACCGGCGTGCTGCTCCTCCTGCCTGGCCCCTCATCCCGTGGCTGCTGCTGGGGGCAGCCAAGGGCTCTGATACTGGTGGGGAAGGACATCCCTTGCGTCCCTGCAGAGCTGTCATTCACGTTGTGCTGAGGGATTGGAGAGAACTGAGCCTTCGGAGCTGCTGCCAAAGCATCGTGGTGTGGTTCTGGGAATTGTCATCTCCTGGGGTTGGGTTTGATGATGCTCTGTGGGGAAGCCCAGAGCTGAGCTTCCAGCCTGCCCAGCTGCCTTAGGCTCACAGATCCTGTTGTCAGAGCACAGTGACTGGAAAAAATGCATTTTCATTTCTCAGTCTGCATGGGGGTGGGCAACGTCGCCTACCCTGCCCTGATAGCAGCGTGGTCCTGCTGATAACATCCTTCCCAATTGGGCTGTTGTGGAAGGCAGGAGGCAAAAGTGGAAAAAAGGAAGAAAAGAAAAAACCCACATGGTTTTGCTGCTTGCTGGCCAGGCTGGGAGAAGTTATTTCAAGGGTAAACTGAGGCAGGAGGACTGATGGGATGTGGAAGGCAGCCAAGGCTGAATCGTGCCTCCGCACCTGGGATGTGAACTGTGGCCAACTCCATCCTTCCGTCTGTTCTCCCATTACTGCTGTTTTATGGCAATTGTTGGGGCTCTGCTGCCAGCTCAGTGCTGTCTGTGCTAGCAGGTGGGTGGTGCAGGGGGCAGCCTGTGCTGCTGGAAGCCAGGAGATGCCACTTGTAGCTGTGCAGAGCTGGGGATGCTCCTGGGCTGCAGCATGGTGCTCAGTGCCGGGGGAAGTGCAGCACCTGGGCCCACCCAGGGACTCTGAGCATGAAGGACACTTGGCTTGGCTCACAATGTCACCTGGAATCTGCTTGCTCATAAATAGCACCGTGGGGCTGTGTTACCTTCCCTAACGAGTGCGCGCTGCAAACTGCAGCAGCGTTGCTTGCAGGTGCTCTGTGTGCTGGCTCAGATGCTGCTTGTTTGTGAGCTCTCCTCCCGAAGATGCTGCATCTTTAACAAGCCCTTGATAGATGAGGATTTGATGCTCGCAGTGACAAACAGCCTCTTCCTTCCTGCCCATATGCAACATCATGCTTTCAGTTTCCCCGGCGTTATTATGGGAGGCTATCGATTCGGAATCCGTTTGGGGATGCTGTAATTGTGTATTGGGTATTTGGTTCGTGGGGCTGTGCTAATGCAAAGGGCTCGAGCGTTTCCGAAGGGAAAGATTGCAGAGGACCTTGAGGTTTTGAAGAGGAGAGAGAGGGAGGGAGGAGGGGGAAGAGAGAGAGAGAGAGGGAGAGAGAGAGACACGGTGGTGGGAAGACTCGCGGAGCTGTTGTGCTTTTGGCGTGTTGTTTTTTTTTTTTCCCTCCCCGGTCGCTTTGCATCGGGGCATGAAAGGAGTGGAAGCACCGGGGGGACAAAAGGCAGCAGAACAAACGATGAAACTCAGTAAGGAAACGAGGCGGGTTGGGGATTTATGGCTGGAGAGCGTGGCATTGATCAGAGCTCCAGCAGTCATTACGCGCTTTGGGGCTGCGTGATTAGGAAAGCAGAGCGCGGCTCTCGGGATGATGATTTTTCTTACTTTAGGGTTTGGGTTTTTTGTTGTTTCTTTTTGGAGGGGAGGGGGGGTGGTTTTTCTTTTCCCTTTGCCTGTAGTATGTGTGAGCGTGCATTGAGAGCAGCAAAGCCCCCCCTGGCTGCTTGTGCACGGGGCAGCTTCTGACACCCAGCTCTCATCTCTCCTAGATGACATTTTAGGCAAGAGAAGAGTATGCTCACCCAACAGCAGCAGTGAGTGCCCTTTAGAGAGCAAGAAAGCCCGAAGTGAGTCCCCAAAGGGTAAGTGCCACCTCCCTCCGCCCCTTCCTTCTCCTTTCTTAACTTAATTCAGCTGGGGGGGGCTTTATCTCATTAAGCCGGGGGGGGGGGGGAATCGCCTCTTAATTAGAAGGATGGTTTTGCGGTCTGCAGAGCAAGCTGCAGCTTTGCGGTGGGTTGGAGGGGTGTCTGCTCTTCAGGCAGAATGCCTTGATTACGTGTTTAATATAAAAGATACGGCGGGGCTTATCGTGCTGGCATCTGCTCCCTTAAAGGGAGCGGGGAGGATGGGGCTGCCTGGCTGCTCGCCTGGCAGCGTTCCTGCAGACATGTGATCTGCAGAAGGTTTCTCTTTTAGAGGGGATTTAAAAATCTGATTTGTTCCACGGCTCCTTCCTGCAAAGGCGATTTGAAAACTTTCTTGACGGCCAGCGGAGTAATGGAGCCTGCAGCTAATGAGTTTGTCTCCGGGTTGCCTAAACGAGGGCGTGCAGGGCCGCTGGCTTGCAGGCTTTGTTGTGAAGTTCTGCCTAATGAGCTGTCAGCAGTGCCCACCCCATCTGCACTCTCTTGGCTGTGGGAAGGAATGAGAGCTGTCAGGGCCGGGTCCTCTGGGGGTGTGTTCTTGGATGGGGAGGCTCCTGCAGGCTGAAACCCTGACGTGCTGGTGTTGTGCATGGATGTATTGTAGGTGATGGTGCCTGGTTTGATGGAATGCCCCTCTCTGCTGGTGGTTCCCTTTCCCCGCGTTACGGGATGCTCGTGGCACTTCTTGCAGCGTGCCACATCTTTTGTTTCACGTGCCCACCTCCTGTGTGCTCTCTGTTCCAACCAGAGGCACCTTAGCTTTTCGCTGAGAGGTGCAAAGAGGGAACCCTGTATGCTGCCCTTGGCTTCTTCTCCTTTCGTCGCCCACCTGCCCTCTTGCTGTTGCATTGGGATTCTCCTGGGAAGAGTCCGATGGACGGATGGCTCTGCCATGGGAGCAGTGGTTCCGTGCTGTCCCATCCTCTGCCTTCCCACTGCGCCTGCAGGGCTGAGCACAGCCCTGGGCTTTGCTCTCAGGATCCAAATGCTCGGGCTGATTCAGGCAGGGATTCCCCCACTCGTTCTGAGAGGGGTTCCCAGGAAAGCTGGCATACAAGCAAACTTTCCACTCCCACTTCTTTCCTCAGAAAGTCTTCCCTGCCCTTTGCAAGGCAGGGTGGAAAGTCTGAGCTGAGCTATCTGGCAGCCCCCACGTTCCCTGGTTTGTCTTGTGCTCGAGCACAGGGGGCTCCCCAGCAGTCCTCGGCACCTGGCAGGTGTTCTGGGCCTCAGAATGGGGGGGAAGGGAAGGGATGGAGTACTTCATGCTTTCTGAGTCTCGATTTGCCCACTCCCTGCCACGTAAAGGGGCTGAAGGGGGGTTAGAATTGTCTTTGCATCCTGTGCCATAGACCCCGTGGGCTGCCGACGTGGGATTTGGGATCCCAACTGTTGGAAGAGGGAAGGTGACCCCATGTCATAGCAAAGAGACAGAGCCAGCGGGCCAGCCTGGGAAAAGCCCAGGGAAAAGCACCTGTAGGGCTGGGAGTGCTCCCAACGGGGCAGCAGCCCTCCCTCCATCATCCCCCCCCCCTCCCTGGGATGCTCAGGAGGAGCCCTGGCGGTGCAGCAGTAGCTGTCAAGCAGAGCAGAATGTTCTGGCATCTCATATGGAAATGTGAGCGTGTAGGGCTGGCAGGGCATGGGGGGAGGGGGTGACAAATCCCCAAGCTGTGAAGGGAAGGCATCAGGCAGCGTTCCTGCCTGGCACTGGGGGCACAATGTGGGGCTGGGGGCACGCTGTAGGGGGTCCCGTGGTTCCCCTGCCCACCTTGCTGCTGAGAGTTCCTCCATCACAGGAAGGGTTTGCCCCTGGGGGAGATCGGAGATAAAACCACCACGGAGGGGAGAAAGGTAATCACTGTGCATTGCTTACAGTAAACACAGAGCTGCTGTGGTTTCATCTCCTCGTTGCCAACCTGGGTGTGATTATGTTGGCCTCAGGGTGGTGGGGCTGCGTGCACGGACCCGCAGCAGTGTGCTCCTGCACTGCCTGGCTGTCCTCATTGCCTGCCATGGGGATCAGGGCTGGTAAAGGGGAAAAAGGTGCAAAACCAGCAGTGTGTGGGCATGGGCTGCCCGGGGAGGGTGGAGGGGTTCCCATCATCGGGTGCTCAGTGCTGAGATGTGGCACTGGGGGCGGGGGGGTGTGTGGAGTGGGCACGGTGGGGTGGGGATCTGAATGATGCTGTGGTTCTGTGGTCGTCCAGGCTGGTGTGTGATTGCATCCTGGTGTTTGGGTGACAGGCTGCTAAAGACCACCATTTGCTCCAGCAGTCGTAGGTGTTTCTATGTGTGAGCATGGCCATTGGTGGTGGCAACTCCAGGCCCTGGCAGCTTGGCCCATTGGGTTCTGCACCACGTTAGAGCTAAGGGGAGATTGTCCCAACACCAAACGTTTCTCTCCTTCAGAAAACTCCCACACGCCTCTGCTGGAGGACTCGGTGACTCAGATGACCCCAGAGGAGCACTACAGGCGCATGATGTCGGCGCTGAACGAGCACGGCACGTTTGAGGAGCAGCAGCAGCAGCGGCTCTACCAGCTGGCCAACAGCATGGCAGTGCCCAGCCATGGAGGTAGGGCTTGGCTTTGCAGTAGGGAGCTCGGGTTTTGTTAGTTGGGATGCTCCCAGTCTGTTGTGTCTGGTTGGGGTGCCATGGGATGCCCTTTGTTGATGGGTTTTGGGATGTGGTGTCGTTAAGCATCGACGGTGTGAGGTTCAGAAGGTTTGTGCACGCAGACGCAGCAAAAATTGGTGTCGGCGACCTTTTGCCTTAATGAGAGTTAGGTGTCCTATGGCTTTACAAACAATTAAGATGTGTAGATGTAGCTGAGATGCAGCGAAGACAGCTCAGCAGGGAAATGCTGCAGTCAGTGGGACAGGTTCATGCGCGGCGTCATCTCTTGAACTTAATGGTGTTTGCATCCTCAGGGCTCACTCTGGTCCCCAGCCCATCCAGTGGGGGCTTCCCAGGTTGCACGTAGGTTGCAGCTTCCAGCACCAAGGAGCCGGGTGCAGCCTTTCCCAGGATGGTCTGCTCCTCTGAGGTGGAGTTGGGTGCTTAGGGACAGCAGGGGACCCCTGGTCCTGCTTTATTCCATGCCTGCTGTGTGCCCTGAGCTGGGGCAGTGTTGTCTGGGAGAAGAGTCCTGCAGTGCCTGTTGGGTGCTGCGTGACAGGATGGTCACTGCTGGGTTTGCCATCAGATGGGGACAAAGCTGCCCGAACGCAGCGTAGCTGCACGATGCTGTGCTGTGCCTAAAGGGGGCACCAGGCAGATGGAGGTTCCACCCTGGGGAGGACTCAGCATCCCTGGGAGGAGCTCAGCATCCCCATGCAAGCTGCAGGCTCTTGTGCTGCAGGGAGGATGGATTGGGACCCAGCTGCCTGCATCTGGCAGTGCAGGAGAGGCTGGAGGTGACAGCATCGCTCCAGCCTGGGAGCAGAGAGCAGGAGCACTGCTGACGAGTGGTGCTGTGCAGAAACCCACAGCCCCTTTGCTGTTCCCAGCCAGGGCTGTGGGGAAGGAGCACGAGCAGCACCCACAAAGCATCCATCCATCCATCCAGCAGGAGCTGGAGGAGAATCTCCAGTCTGGGAGCTCAAATCCCCAGGGCTCCTTGTTAGGTTAATGAAGAGGCTGTCTTCTTTTCCACTCTGTTTGATTTGATTGGCTTCTCTGGGGGCAAGAAGGCGATTCCTGTTGCTGGAGAGTCAGAATTCGCTCATCAGTGTTCCCACACCGTGGCAGAGGTGTGGAGCTCCATGGGGCAGAACCCCCCAGTGCCACCCCCCTCTCCCTCACCAAAGGAGCTCATTACCTTAAAAGCCCAACGTATGTATATATATATAATGGTTGTGATTGAGTTTTCTCCTTGGCGGAAGGGTCACCCTGAGCGTTGGGGAGCAGAGACAGAACTCAGTGCGTTTTGGATGGGCTCCACACCGCAGCTATCAATTATTGCTGCCCCTACAAAGCGCAGTTTATCCGCCGGCTCACACGGAGGCACCGATACCATTAATAATTTAAAAAACGTTAATAATTTAGAAATCTTTTTTTTTTTTTTTTTTTTTTAAATAGCTTACCCCCCCATCTCCCTCCACCCCTCCTCCCCCCCTTCCTCAACCTCTTTTCCCTCCAGCCCGCCTGGAACCTCAACCGGCGGCGTCCCGCTGTCCATCAATCTGATTTCCCAACTGTCAGAGTGCAGGATTGTAAATAGCAGAGCTTGTGTGTGTGTGTGTGTAGGGGGGGTGAAGGGATGGAGGGGGGGGGGGGGGGCAGCGGGGGTTGTTGTGGTCGCTGGGGATCGATGCGGCTGCTGCAGCTGGCTGCACGCCAGGCGGCTGAATTACCGCCGCGAGGGGTGACCTGGGTCCTGCAGGTAATTAATTAATGAGCGTGGAAGGAGCGCTGTGCCCGGCTCGGAGTGCTTCGGGCTTTAATGCGGTCCGGTGGGGTTTGAGCTGCGAGCAAAAAAAAGGGGAACAGGGGGGTGGGGGGGGGGGGGGGAAGGGGGGAAACGGTTGTTGTGGGGGTGCGGATGGGTTCGGTGAGGGACCTGCAGCCTTCTCCTGTCCCGCAGCAGCACTGAGCATGCAGCAACCTGCCGGACCAGCATCCTGCTGCCGGGCTGGGCGCGGGCCGTGGGGGGGCCCCCCTTTTCTCCTCCCCTCCCTCTGCCATGGAAAGCAATTAAGTCCCCCCCCCCCGCCCCCCTTCTCCTCCATCCACCCCCCTTCTCCCAGAGTTGCACAATTTCCTCTGCTGCCAAACTCCCGCGGAGGTGGAGGCGGCTCCGCTCTGCCAAGTGAGCGCCGCGTGACAGCAGAGATGGGGGGGGAAAAAGAATTGGGGGGGGGGGGTGGCTG
Organism: Chrysolophus pictus; assembly: GCA_037305975.1. NCBI lineage: Eukaryota > Metazoa > Chordata > Aves > Galliformes > Phasianidae > Chrysolophus > Chrysolophus pictus. The sequence continues at coordinate 2,925,497 of CM074596.1, read as the reverse complement.
TCGCCCGAGGGCCACGGGGATGAAGTGGGGGGGATGGGGACAGGGAGAAGGGGGAGCTGGAGGAGCGCTGTCGCCCGCAGGGAGCCGGCAGCAGCACAGGGGGAAATGGGGCAGGGAGGGGGGGGTCTGGGAGGGGGAGGTGGGGGGGTACCAGGGATCCTGGGGTTGTTGGGGCCTGGGCTCATCGCTTCCCTTCTCCCCAGATCTCCTCCGGGCTCGGCAGGAGGTGGCGGCGGCGGCGGCTGCGCGGAACCCGGGAGCGATGGAAGCTCACATCCCCACAGCTGGCAATTCGTCCTCGCAGCGCAGGAAGCAGGGCCTCCCCCAGCACAGGGACAGCCACTTCCCCGACAGGTAACCCACCGCTGAGGGGTTGGGGGGGGGGCTGCAGTTCGTGCAGGTGTAATGCGGGGTGTTGAGGAGGCGATGCGCCCGCCCTGGGGCTGCGGGGAGCCCAGACCCCCCATCTGGTTCTGCCTGGAGTGAGTGGAGACGTTGAAGTTTGTGTTCTGTGGCTTCTCCAGATGAGAGAGAGAAGGAATGTGCTGGGATGGAAGAAAAAGAGAAGAAATTTCCTTTTTTTATTATTATTATTTTTTTTTTTTGAGGAAGAAGGAGGCGAGGCTTCTCTCTCCCACTGCCAGCAGTGCTGGGAAGCCAGCCCTCCCCTCCCATGCCTTGCCCTCTGCAATCAGCAACTCCAGAGGGAAATGAACTGAATGCTGCGTGCGTCCCCACCAGATCTGGGAGGTGGGGATGCTCACAGGAGCTGCAGCCTCCATCTTCCATCTGGGGCAGAGGAATCCCACAGGGCTGGGCACAGACCTTCCCCTGCCAGGTGCCCTTTGGGTAACCTCCCCATCTTGGATACCCACGATGCCACAAAGCACCACCAGGTGTAGCACATCCATAAGGCTGTGTGTGCAGCCCTCAGGAAGTCACCCTACAGCCTCAGTTTCCCTCATTGTGATAGTTTCCATTGCTTTGAAGGCATACGGTATAGGAAGGTCCCTGAGAACTGCAGTCAGAGCAGTGCAGCACGGAGCAGGATGTTGGCACCCACACGCCAGCTTGCACGCAAGCAAAACAAGTTGTGTCAGTGGGAATGAAGCAGGGAAGCAAAGGAAGCACGGTCCAATCCAGCAGCTCCAGGCCTGAGACACCACCCTGCAGTGCATCCTGCTCCAGGTGCAGTGTCCTTGGTGCCTGAGCACCCCGGGAGCCATTGGGATGCTGCACAGTGCTAAACAGGAAAACATTGCATGGGTTAACTCCTGCCATGGGGTAACTCTTGCTGTGGGCTCTGCCTTCAGCTTGTCAGCAGTGGGCTGTGCACTTGGCTGCCATGCTCTGTATTGCAAATCAAAGCAGGGTAAATCAAAGCAGCCTTTGTGCACCTCTGCTGCGAAGGGATAAGAAATGGCAAAGGTTCAGGTGGGCACTGAGCATTGAGGAGGTGGTGATGGAGGCGGAGGGCTCACATCTGTACGCAGGTGGATGGCACCTCCATTCCCAGCAGCAGAAGCAGCTTGGTGGGCACAGGGCTGGGGTTCCAGGTGAGCTGTTCAGGGATGGAGCTCCTACAGCAGGCAGGTTGTAGGGGAGGGCGCTTGGGGTTGGAGATATAAAAAGATTTGGAAGAAGGAAGGATAGAGCTGGGAGGTGTCGTGATGATGGCTGCAGCCTGCTGCCAGCACAGCCAGCCAGCCCCGAGCTGCGTGCCGCCTGCCTCTTACCTCGGGTTTCAAGTGTCTCTTCCTATCAAACGCAGAGCAGAAGGGAGCAGAGCTCTCATGCCTTCTTATTCCCCCTTCTTCCAGCCGTTCTAAATTTATTTCCACGCCTTGCCGCTTCCAATCTGCGTTCCCGGACCCGTTCCCATCTCCCATCACAGCCTTTGGAACACGCTGGGAGGATGCGATGGGGTTAAAGCGTGAGGCTCCGATTTAACAGTATAATGTGTAACCCCATAATGACTTTAAATATTGATTATTTGAAGGCCATTAGCGCTTATTGTTAAAGAAAAGTCAATACTTTTTAAGCCTTGCGAACCATTTGTCTCCTGTTAAAGGACATATCAAATTTAGCAGCGTGCAGTGCAAATCCCCTAATACTCTGCTCGGGAGGCTCCAGCTTGCATGGCAGGGGGAGAAGAGGGCTGGGGGCAATGTGCAGGAACACTTTCACAGTAACAGAATTGCACTCTGCAAAGAAAGGATGAGGCTTATCGGATGCGATGGCCCAGGGCTGCATTGGTGGTGGTCTGGGAGTGTAGCTCGGCCCTTCCTCAGGGAGGCAGAAGAAGAGGAAGAAGGAAAGGAACGGGGCTGAAGGCTGAGATCAGCCTGAGGGAGGCTGTGAGGCTTTGGGTTTTGGTCTGAGACTGCGTTCCCCACGTTCCCCATTGGGGTCCCCGCTGGTGTTGGCCATGTGCATGGCAGCACGGTCCCTCCTTCCAAGCGGAGCATCACTTCCCAGCCCTGAGCATCCCAGCTCCTGCAGGGCTGGGGGTGGCACAGCTCCTCTTGGAGCAGAGGGGCTGAACAAGAGTGGGTGTGGATTCCATTGGGATCACAGCGTGCAACCTTACGGCGCAAAACCATCCTCTGGTTAACGCTCTGCTTGCCACTAATGAGAAAGCCTTCCATTTTCCCCATGCCCAGCCCTGGTCCCCAGCACAGATTGACTCTTCTCAGCTACAGCGTGGGTTTGTAAGCATCTCTGTGGGCAGCCCTGCTCTCCCCACACCGATTCCCCTTCGTGCCCACAGATACAGGGGTGCACCCAGCGCTCGCCTGGCCGGGGAACGGTTAAAAACGACTCTGTTCCCTAAATTGCTTCTTATAAAACGAACGGCACGTCTGCCAGCCTCGTCTCCCCATGATTACAGCTAATTACGATCGAACGGACACCTCCTAGCCCCCGTCATGCCGCTTTAATTGTCCGTTATTCATCTGCAGGCTGTCCGGGGTGGCAAAGCACTTGGCAGCCCAGCGACCGAGGCCTCGGCTAATTGTGAGGCCTCGGGGATTAGGGCAGGTGATTACACACTTCATGGTGTAATTACATAAGCATCGCTTGGCTGCTGCCCCGGCTCGGAGCCGAAGGTCACGGCGCTGCGTTACCTGAGATTAATTGGAGCTGCCACCGAAGTGCGAGGTGCTGGCGGAGCGGTTATACGATTAGCATTAACATTTCAGCAGCGACGGATCGATCCGTGGCTCTCCTCCAGACACAGCGAGCTGTGCAATTAGTTTAGAGGAGAGCTAGGGGAGGAAGGAAGGAGGGAGGGAAGGAAGGAGAGCCGGAGGCGGCCGGGAAGGGGAGCGGAGGGGAGGAATTTCAGAGGGCAGCATCCTTCTCTTGCAGCGGGCATTGGAAAGCTGCAGTGCTGCGCAGAGCCATCTGCCCATAGCAATCCATCCCCACCTGGAATTCTCCCCTTGCTCCCACACTCACGCATCCCCATTCCTCCCCACTGCCTTCCAGTCTCTCCCAAAGCAGGTTTTATGGGGAGATGCTGTAAAATGAAAATAAATGGCGCAGCACTTGGCTCTGCCTCTGGATGCCCCGGTGAAGGTAATAATGTTGTAAGTGGCCATCAAAAGGAATTAAGAGACGTGCAGCCGGAAAGCAGAGATTTGCTTGCAGGCTCCCAGGGCAGATTTGACTAATGGAAGAGACCTTGGCTCCTATTCCTTTCTTGCATATTCTTGTTTTCTCCTTTTTTTTTTATTTTTTTTTTTTGCAAGCAAGCTGTACCTGCTGTGCTTCCATGCATTGTCCCCTTCCCACCCCTCACACCTCTTGCAGCTCAGACCTCTTGCAGCTCACTGACCAGCCCACCCAGCTCCCAAAGCATTTCTTAGCATGGACTCTGCTCCCTGCTTGCTTTTCAAGTTCTACATATGGGCAGTGGACATCTTTTTATCTCAGCCTTGGTGCAGAGAGGGGATGCTCTGCCTAAGCCAGCACCTTCCCATCCCTGCTTCCAGGTGTTCAGCGTGGATTTCTTTTCTGTTTCCTGCAGGGAGATAACCCACCCACCGCCTCTGCTCTCACCCCAGAATGCTCCCCATATTGCCCTGGGGCCTCACTTGCGACCTCCTTTCCTCGGGGTGCCTTCAGCCCTGTGCCAGACGCCAGGTGAGCACAGCCCTTCCCTGCACAGCCCTCTGGAGAGCTGGTTCTGGGCGAGCCAGGATTGAACGCAGAGATGAATAACCCCGTGTTCTCCTCCCTCCGTCCCCAGGTTACGGGTTCCTGCAGCCGGCACAAGCAGAGATGTTTGCGCGGCAGCAAGAGATGCTACGAAAGCAAAACCTGGCAAGGTAAGGAGTACAGAGGGCTAGTGCAGAGGACAAGCCTCCCGTTGCCTTCCACTGCCCTCCATTGTCTTCTGTTGTTTTCCATTACCTTCTCTTGTCTTCCATTACATTTCATTGCCTTCTGTTGCCTTCCGTTGGCTTTGATTACTTTCCCTTGTCTTCCGTTCACCTCCAGTACCATCCATTACTTTCCCTTCTCTTCCATAACCTTCCATTCCTTTTCCTTTCCTTCTGTTGCCTTCCTTTGCCTTCCCTTCTGTTATTCCCCTTGCCTCCCCTTGCCTTCCATTCCTTTCCTTTCCCTTCCGTTGCCTTTCCTTCCTTTGTCTTCCATTCCTTTCCTTTGCCTTCCATTACCTTCCATTGCCTTCTGTTCCCTTCCCTTTCCTTCCACTACCTTGTTTTGCTTCCATTTGCCTTTCCCCTTCACCTGTGGAATGGTGCACGATGCCAGTCTGGAGGAGCTGTGCCTAAGCAGCACGGCCAGATGAGACAAATGGCTATGGGTGTGCAGGGGGGCTGTACTTGAGGAACCCCCAGGCTCCAGCAAGGCTGTGGTCAGCGAGCTTCCCTTGGAGCGAGCCCCCTGTCCACCTTCTCCCACCTCTCTCGCTGCAGGTTGGAGATGTCAGCTGAGATCATCCGCCAGAAGGAGCTGGAGAACCTTCACCGGCAACGACTGCTGGCTGCTGACCCTCTAAGCCTGCACCCCGGCTTGCCCCCGGATCACCCCGCCCTGCGCAACGTGCACGACATCCCCGAGGGTCACCCGCTGCGGGACGAGCTGTCCCGACGTAACGCCATGCTGGTGCTGCGGCACAACAACGCACCCCTGCTGTCCCTCAACCCCAGCATCCCCAGCAGCTCCACGCCGCCCAAGGAACAGCCGCGGCGGGGCAGCCGGAAGGCGGCACATCACCGTGCCGAGCCGCAGGGAAGCAGCGAGGCCAAGGAACCGGCGGAGCCGCGGGCGCGGGATGGAGCACAGGACTGTAATGATGAGGAGATGAAGGACTCGGAGAGCGATGCCGACGTCAGCGACGAGAAACCTGAGAGCTTGAAGGCAGAGAGCAGCGGCTCAGCCACGGAGCTGAAGGAGTGCAAAGAGACGGGCAAGGGATGCGAGGGGGGTAAGGAGCTGGGCGAAGGGACCGGCAGCCAGAATGCGCCCTGCAGCTCCTCCAGTGCTGAGTCCCCCAGCCACCTGCTTGGTGCTGGCATCAACAAGAGCGAGGTGAAATACCTGCCACCAGCTTCCATCCCGCCGCCTCAGCCGCTGCCTTTCGGTTTCCCATACACCATGAGCCCCTACTTCCATGCAGGTGGGTTTTGGGGTGCAGCAGCACGCTGAAGAGCGGGGCAGGGTGTTGGGAAAAGGGTCTCCAGGGAGGTGGTGGAGTCACCACCCATGGATGTGTTCAAAAACCATGGAGATGTGGTGGGGTGGGTCAACGATTGGCTGTGATGATCTGATGGTCTTTTCCAGCCGTAATGGTTCTATGGTTTGATGATTCTGTGAGTGAACGTGGTGGTGGTGATGGGTCAGCATCTTAGAAGTCTTTTCCAGCTTTAAGGATTCTGTGGTTGTGTGCGTGGATGTGGTGGTGATGGGGCAGGGGGTGATAATGTCTTCAGTGGTCTTTTCCAACCTTAATGATTCTATGGTTCTTCTCTGTGGTTGCGGGAAGGGAACACTTTTAATGAGCTTAAAGGTCTTCATTTGCGCTGAGGGAAGACAAGGATGGTAATAATTGCCAGCAGGGACAAAGTTGAGTCTCGGCCACACGCACAGGGTGGTTAATGTGATGGATGGAGACATCTCCCAATTGCGAGGACCTTCACTGGGGGCCATGGACAGCTTCAGGAAGAGGCAGTGGAAATTCTTAATAGGAACGGCCAGAAGTGGTGTGCAGGGAAGGGAGGCGGTCACCCAGTTTCCAAGCCCAAATGGTTGGGCTGTGTGTGTGTAATTGCCCCCTGCAGCAAGCTGCACGGATGGGACAAGGCAGGGAATCCACCGCCACCTCTCCGTCAGCCAAAAGCCCGAACCCACCTCAGCTCACAGCAATTAGCAGAGCAATTAGCAGGAGGCAGCGCGGCGCTGGGGCTCGGCGGGGAGCCGTGCTGCGGGTGGGCTCGCTGCCCCCAGCACCATCAGTTCCTGTAACAGCCATTTATTATCATCGCTTCGCATTTCCATCACCAGCCTGTCTGCAGGCTTTGGCAGCGATCAGCGTTTCTGATTTCGCTGCTGATTCGCACAGCAAGCCCTGGGTCTTTTCCTAAGGGCTTTTTTGCATCCTTGTAGCAGAGGCTGCGGAGTTTTCCCAGCTCTTCCAAAACAGCTGGAGGAAAAAAGACGGGCAGGTTGGCTCGGGTTGGGTTGCAGCAGGGACACGAGGGCTGTGCTGTGGACACCTGTCCATGGGGCGCTGCCTTGGGACGATGAACGCCGTTCGGTGCCGCACGCTGGGCCCCATCTGTGTGCTGCTCCACAATCCATTACCGCTCCCTCGGACCATCATTTATCACCGAGGCAGACAGAGGCCTGGCAGGGAACAGCGCTGCCCTTCTCGCATCCTCCAGGCCGGCAGCACCCGGTGACATGTCATTATTAGAACAGAAGGTGCATCCCTCGGAGCTGCCCGGTGCCTATTTGTTATCATTGTGCGAGCTGCCAGCACAGCAGAGCAGAGCTGAAGCAGGGAACAGTCCCCCCCCCCCCCCGCACCCAGGGCACAGAGCTTCTGCTTTTCTAGGTTCTGTGCCTTTTTCCCCTTTATTCCCCTCTCTTTGCTCCCTTCCCCCGTCTCTTCCCTGCAGCTGAAGCACATTGCACACATGCAATGCATTAGCCAGGATTTTTCCTTTCCCTGCCCCCCTTGCTAAGCTGGGGACCTCCAGGAGGAAGAAGCTATGAATTGACCCTGCCCAACGCTTTAATTGACAGGTCATTAAAGATGAATGTGTGGCTAGAGAAAAATATTCAGATTGCAGGCTGGCTGTTGCCCGTGTGGGATTTTAATGATTTATGTTCCTTTCCCCACCCCTCCCTCCCACCCCTGACCCAGGCACTATGGGAGGTCTCTTTCTGGATGGCGATGAGAGCCCAGCACTGGAGGACATCAGCAAATGGACAGTGGAGGACGTGTGCAGCTTCGTGTCCAACCTGGCGGGCTGCACTGAGTACACTCAGGTAATGCCCTGTGCTGGGGATGCCATCCGTGCCACCACCCCTGTGGGCACACAGCTCGGGTCTTGGCAGCTTTCCTCGGGCATCGTGGGCAGATGAGGCTTCAGCAACAATATGCAGCTTTGTCCCTGTGGTGGCTCAGCACCCATGGGACAGCTGGGGAGGATGCTTTGCTCGGTTTGGGTTTTAGCATTGAGGGAGGGAGGCTGTTGGCTCCTGGCCATGCTGTCTTCGGAGGAAGGAAACGGGCATATTAAGTTTCGCAGGGTCAAAGAGCAGAAACACACACTGCAGTCATAAGCAGTTTTGCTTGTGGAGCCCAGCAATAAAAAACATCGCCTGCGATCTGGCAGGGAGTGGAAAACTGCCCTTGTTGTGCTGCTCGGTGACGACAGTGCCATGCAAAGCCCCTGCAGAGGAGGCTGTGGGTTTGGGATGCTCGTGTGGGAAAAGGCCAGGGGCTGCAACAACCCAACAAACCAACACAATGGGCATGGGATTGACGTGGCCCAGAACCTGGCTTGCTTAGTTTGCAGAAGCAATGAGCCCATGTGTGCAGACCTTCACAGCACAGAACTCCTGCATCACCTTGCCAGCTGAGATACAGTAGCAAAACTATTCTTTCAGGTTTAAAAACGCATTAAAATGGCACGGTTTTGCATGGCTGGGGTGCATTGGAATGTGTTCTATGGAGTTGCTTTTTTATCAGCCAGCAGGGTGAGGGCTGCATGTGCCCACTGAAGGCTGCTGTACTTTACAAGCCAGATGGGTCCGCTTTCCCCAAACAGTAGGAGTGACCCAGGGGTTGTCAAAGTGGAGATGCTTTTCTCCTGTGTCTTGTGCATGTATAATGGCCTGCAGTGCTGCTGCTGCTCTGTGCTGAGCCCAGCTCCTGCTCCCTTCCCTGCAGGTATTCCGTGAGCAGGCCATTGATGGTGAGACCCTGCCCTTGCTGACAGAGGAGCACCTGCTGAACAACATGGGGCTGAAGCTGGGGCCAGCACTGAAGATACGCTCACAGGTAGGGCCACTTCCCCAGCTGCACTTGGTCAGTCATCTAAGTCTGGTTTCAAGAAGGCTCATTCTGGCCTCCAAAACACCCCACAAGCTCACATATCTATCTGATCAGCTTCTCATTGCCTTCCATTAACTGCCAGTGGGGAGCTGGCTGCAGAGGGCACAGCACACGGGGTGCCATCCCCAGAAGGTGCCATGCTGGTAGCTGGGTTGGCAGCATGATGCAGGCACTGCTCGCACAGGGTTTTCCTAACCCACGAGCTGTGCATTTGTTGTATGATGGTAAAACAATAATGGTGAGTTTACTACTTTCCCTACAGCCCTCACTGTTTATGAGGGGTCTAATAAAAAGGTTCTGTGGGCAATTGTTCCCCGTGGGTCAATTCAGCAGGAAATAAAACTCTTATGTTTCTTAAAAAACAGAGGATGCCAAATAGCTCACAGACATACCGAGATTGGATTTGGTAGGGGAGAATGTGAGATACGGGCTGAAGCTAGAAAAACCCTGCTTCAATTTAATCAATAGTGTTTAAAGTTCTATAATAAGGCATGGGGAGCGAGGGGGGGGAGCAGCGTCCCGATGCAGCTAACTGAATAATGCCCCAGTTGTCTGGTTGGAGCACATGCCTATGTTTTTGTTTAAGCTTAAATGTGAACCAGCTGTGTAGGTGCTGGGAAGTTGGGAGGCCTTTGGCCCTTGCTGGGAGGCAAAAGCTGCTGCGGGAAGGGAGAGGCTGCAGGCTCATGGCTTCCTGTGCACCCCATAGCCAGGCTTTTTTTTCTTTTTTTTTTTCTTTTCTCTTCCCCTTCTTCCTCTTAGAGTTGGTCCTGCTGTGCAGAAGTGGGCACTGGACCATCCTGTAGCATTACTGGTAGGTTTGGGGTGAGCTGGAGGAGAGCAGAAGGGTTCTACTGACCCAGTGCTGCCTGCCAGTGGGACAGCTAACAGGCTGCTATCCCTCACCCAACTCAAAGGGAAGCTGCAGGCAGCAGGGAGCCCAGGCAGGAGGGCAGTAGGACCTGCTCTAACCACTACTGCCACCAGCACTGCAGCCTCACCTGGCCACGTACACGGGCTCCAGTTTCCCCTCACTTGGCCAGGGATGTGGGCATCTGGTTCCCCTCATCTGGCTATGTGCATGGGTTCCATGTTCCCCTCACCTGGCCAGGTAAGCAGGCTCCAGCTTCTCCATATTTCCACAAACCCTTCATGGGACAGCAAGACCTGAGCATTGCAGCTCTGGATGTGGACTTTGGTTCAGCACCGTGCTGCCAGCTTCCCTTCAGAACAGGCACAAAACAAGCAGCAGGACAAACGCAACCCTTGCATTTACGCTCTTCCCTTTTCCAACAGGTCGCCAAGCGAGTGGGCAGGGTGCTCTACATGGCTGGATTCCCCATGGCCTTCCCCCTGCAGCCCCCAGGGCTGAGGCCACCGGAGAGGGACCTTCCCCCAGCTGAGCTGCGGCCCTCATCCACGGGCAGCGTGTCCTCCCCATTCAGCAGTGCTCTGCCCTCTGCCAGCCGTATCTCCCCGAAGCAGGAGAATGGGAACCCTTCCATTGGGGCTGGGCTCAGCGACACCACCAAACCACCATCCTAACAGCTCCCAGCTGCTCCTGGAACTGAGGATGGGTCGAACAAATGGAAGGTTTGGGGAGCAGGAGAGCCTCCCTCGGCAGCGTGAGACGGAGGAGCGAGGAAGGAGGGTTTGATTTGTTGTTATTTGGGATGCGTTTTGCTTTTTTTTTTTTGCTTAAAAAGAAAAAAAAAAAACCACAAACAGTAAAAAAAAACTGTCAAAAGGGAAGGAATAAACTATCCAAAGATGTATTGAGACAAGGCCAAGTGAAGAAGAGAAGGGAGGCGGTGCTGGAGGGCTGTGGTACCGTTCCCTTCGCCTTCTCACGCACTGGGAAAGCAGAGCTGTGATTGTTGGGAATGCTTTTTTGCCTTCGAGGAGCTCCAGGCACTGGGGGGGGACTGGCACTGCTCCTCCATCAGGACTCAGCACTGCTGAGCACAACATCCATCACAAACAGAACCCCCCCCCCTTCCCACGGATCTCCTCCTCTCCCTGGAAACTGCGCTCAGTTCCTCCATTCAGGTGTCTATGCATCTCTAGTGAACTTTTGCAAACAATACCAAAGACAAGACAACAAGTTACAAAAAAAAAAAAAGAAAGAAAGAAAAAAAAGGAAAAAAAAAAAAAAAAGAAAAAAAAAGGCAAGTTCTGGTCCATGTTTACTCTGGTGTGGATGGTACGGCACAGACAGTGTGGGGCTGCCTATGCACACACTGCTGGACTCTGCCCAGCCCTGCAGAGCTGGATTTGCTTGAGTTTTAAGAAGAAATGAGTGTGTGCTCATTGGGGGAGTTCAGGATTAACCCCCCCCCCTCCGGTCACGTGTACTGCGGACTCATTTATACACCTTTGGGGTTTTTTTGGTTGTTGGTTTGTTTGTAGGATTCCTGTTCTTTTTCAAGCCTTGTTACAGAGGTGGCTGTCGTTGCACATTCAGGCCTGCTGCAGACCATGAGACAGAGGTCCCTGTGTGCCCCCAGCAGAGGAGGGGGAGGATGCTGGGGGGTAAAAACAGCAGGCAGAGTTTTGACTACTGTGAATGCAATGGTAACTCCTGGGGGCAACCTCCTGTGACCTGTACAGTTGTGAGCAACAATCACAAACAATCACATGTGGTACTTTCTTCTCTCTCTCTCTCTCCCCTCTTTTTGTTTTGTTGAAACGTTGCACGTGCTGCCATTTTTTTTTTTCTTACCCAATAGCTTGGTGGTACATTAGCTTCTTTATATTGTAAAAAAAAAAGAGAAACAAGCAAAAAAAAAAAAACAAAAACACCCAGCCCCTCCCCCCTTGTCATTATCCATCACCTCACAATAAAAAGATGCTTTCCAGCAATCAGTTTAAATAAAAAAGGACACCACTCAGTTTACAAACAGTACCTGGCCTCCTGAGCCCCTGGCATGGCTGTATGCTTTCCTTGCTGTGTGCTGTGCTGCTGCCACTGGGAAGTGGGGGCAATAAGCACTGTGCCCAGCTACCTTACAAGAAGTAAAGGTAAGTGAACATGTTTGTTTTGCAGGCAGGGCCCCAAAGTTTCCATCCCAGGCTCCTGTATGTCCCTGCCATCAGAGGTACAGAGCCTCAGCCCTGAGCTCTGAAGCGCCAATAAAGCAGCAGGTGCTCTGCCCCCACAGGGGGAGCTGTAAATATAACAATAAATTATTAATTTTGGAGGAAACTTCCTCCCCCCCCTTCTGGGACTCTGGGGCTGATAATTATTGTCAGTGCAGTTGGAAAAAATACACCCTTTCTGTTCCTGTTTCTGCCCCTCCACAAAGACACTGTGAGCTCAGAATAAAGCAGAAGCAAACAGCCCACACTGCTGTATTACTGCAACAACTGCCTGTTTACCTGTGCAGTAATGTTTGGGAGCAGCAGTGTGTAGGAAGGCAGGGTTCAGTCACATCTGCAGGCACTGAGTTATCACTTAGCATGGGGCTATAGGACACTTGTGTATTTCCTTACACTATTAGCTTCACCTTTTCCTACTCCATCCTACTTTCACCCCTTCCCTTTGCATCCTTTCATAGCCCAACATTTGTTCTTTAAGGTGAATTTCTTTAGTATACATACGGCCAGCGTGACAGATGGATCTGATGATCCCAGTGTTGCTGATAAAAGGCTTCCACTTGCAGTGATAAAGCTCTAAATGCTCTACGCAACCCCTGAGAGCCCTTGGGGGGAGGGTCTGGAGAGAACCCCAGGGCCCACAGGTGGTTGGATGGGCAAACAGGAGGTCCTCATGCAAAGAGCTTGTCCTTCCCACTTGGTCAGCTGCTCCAGCAGGAGCTGAAACTGACCCATATATTATTTAAATCAGATTTTAATGTGGGCTTTTTATTACCTACACCAGTTTTACTGGCTTTGATGTGACCACAGAACATTACCAAAAAAAATTGGGTCAAAAAACCTGCAAAGTCCAGGCAGCTTTAGTGCTGTGCTTCACCACAACAGTCCTTGGGGGCAGCACCTGGGGCTGGGCCCACCTCCTGCCCCAAGAGCTTACCGCCTCCTGGAGAACCAGCCAGGGGGGCTGCAGGGTCGGGGAGGGCTCAGTCATCATCGGAGAAAGCCAAATCTTCCACCACATCCTCCTCACCCTGGGCCAGCTGCTCGAGGTCAGAACGTGACAACGCCTGGGGGCTGCTCCTCTGTGCCCACTGTGAGCCCCGCGGGGCTGCCTTGTCTTCCTCTGGGGGTGGAAGGAGGGAGAGGTGTAAATCCTGCTGTACTGAGGCAGGTGGAGGCAACTCATCACTAATTAATGCCAGACACTCATTAATTTATCAGTGTTGCCGCAGCTCCCAGATAGCAGTAGGAGAGTGCTGCAGGGTGATGTACAGTGCTGGCTCGGAGTACTGGGGGAGATAGGAGAGCAAAGTCACTGCTGTGCCTGTTCCTACCTCTGGTCTCACAGGCTCTGCCTGCTGGAGCTCTTTCCTGTTCCACTGCCAGACCTGTGTGCATGTGTGCTTTGTGGAAAAGCAGGGCAGGGATGCTCAGCTTGGAGCTGAAGGCCTGGAGGACCCATCTGTCTGCCCTGAGTGATGCCCTGCTGCCACCCAGGGGTGTTCAGGCAGTGAGAGCACAGCCCAGAGGGAAAGAAGCTGCCACCATGGGTGAAAAAAGGGAGGACCAAGAGTTCCTGCTCCCCAGACACTAAGTTCATCTGCACATGCCAAGAGCAGAGAGGGAAAATGCTCTCTCTCCATCCTTCAGCGTTGTCAGAACATGCACCAAATACCCATCTATTCTGGGCGCTGAGGGTGGGCTGTGCATGCCAAGCCACAGCCATCTGCCACATGAAATCAGTCAGGTTTTGCTCTCACTTGGACTCTTTCCCCCTTCCTGCTCTTGTTGCCCCCCAAACTGGTTAAGAAAGGCAGCAGCACAGGAGCTTCTGTGGCTGCTCCCCACAACCGCACATCACACCCGAAAGCATGCAGTGGAATAGAGGCTTGGTCCTCTGACACCCAGGCTCAAAGTGACGGTAAAAATAAACCAATCCAGAAAAGAGCAGAGCAGCAGAGCTCTGGCAGCCCCTACTCTCGTCTGCTCAGCTCGCAGCGAGTTGGCAGGGGCAGGCAGGAGCTGAACGTGGTTACTGTGCTGCTGGGCTCAGAGAAGGCTCTGAGCTGGCTGCGGCTCCGTGCAGGAGGCAGGGATGGCACAGAGCTGCTGGCCCAGCACCACACCAACACTACATGCTGGGAGAAGCAAGCAGGACCAAGCACGGAACAAAGCTGCTTCTTCCAGAGCCTGCTCTGCTTACCTACAGTGTACAAAAACGAGATGAATGCAGGGCTTGGCCAAGATCTCCTAGCTGTCCTATCCTGGGAGGAGCAGCTGCTAAGGGTTACCCCTGTGCAGCCCCTCGTGCCCCTGGCACTGCTCAAAGGAAAGGTGAGGTACCCCCACCACACTCCCCTGCACGAGTAACCCATGGGGAGCCTTCAAGCAAAGCCTGCTGGGGTGGGCTCTACTTCAAGCATTTGTTTGAGCCTCGCTGCATGAGGCCCCTGCATGGAGATGAAAGGGGCTGGTGGCTTGTTAGAGCAGGGGCTGCAAAGACCTTAACCCTTTAGCTCTCTTCTCAGTGTGAGCACAGAACTGACAGGTCTCCCTGTCCATGCAGTGTGTATGAGAGAAGCCCTTCTGACACCCTGCAGCTCAAAACAGCAGCAGAGCAAGAACAGAGAAGACAGCTCCTTTGTAGGAAAGACCCCAGGATACAGAGGAGCCTCCGGCCATCAATAATTCCTTTTCCCTTTGCCCAGGTGTACTACTCACCATCTGAGTCACTGTCTTCTTCTAAATCTTCCTCGTCCTCCTCGACTTCATACTCTCCCTCTTCATCCTCATCATCCTCGCCATAGTCCTCCTTGCTGCTGGCTTCTGAGCTGTCGTCTGATGCCACCTTGCCTTTGGCTTTCCCTGTAAGTATTTGTACTTTGTCAGTGGAAACACAAAGAGGAGCACAAGAGCAGGAAGCACACACAAAGGGCACATCACTAACACCCCAACGTTCACCTCCCCATGCTGGAGGGGACCTCACTGCACTGCTCTTGCTGGTGTGCTGCCCAAAGGTCTTCACACTACAGCCCAGAGAACAATGCACAGCATTTCAGAGGCCTCTGGCTGGATTTCATCCACAAATAGGTATTTGAGATGGCCAGGAAAACACCTTCCTGCTTTAGGGAGACATGAGTGCTGGGAGAGGGAGATGGACAGCAGAGCACAATGAGGAGAAATGGGGCTGCTGAACAGATGTAGCAAAAGCACAAGTCATGAAGCTGGGCCAAGAAAAGGACTGGTTCCTGGGAGCAATAATGTACAGCCTCCATCCCTCAGCTTCTATACAACTGCAGACGTGGGCTGCATGGTTCAGGGCATCTTTGTAAACCCCTTGAGCTTCATTCCCTCACACAGAAAGGTCCAGAACCAGATGTCACTGCAAATCCCCTCCTAACCAAAGGTCCAAGGCAATCAGGGAAGCAGCACCAAAAGCCTCTGGGTGCACGGCCTGGACAGAGGAGCACCTCAGAGCCCCTGGATCAGACTGCTCCCAGGCACTGAGTCACCACATGTCGAAATGGCAAAGGCATTCTGCACAGAGGGAGCACAGCCACAGCCTCTACTCACGTCCTTTCAGCCCCAAACTAAGCCCAGCTCACTGCTGCAACCTCCCTTCCCCCGCATCCAAAATTGCCATTTACCCACGCATCAGTCAGTCTCTCTGCTAAGAAACTGGTGCACATCCTTCTCATTTTGGCATCTCTTCTTTTTTTTTTTTTTTGCCTTATCCTCCCTTCCCAGCAGCCTATCCAGCCGGGCTGGCCACGGAGCCATCCATAAGCTGGCTGCCAGCTCACTGCTCCCTGCCATCCGTCAGCGCCGCAGCCCCAGGGGCAGCCACAGCCACATCTCACAGCAGGAGCCTCCCGGGCAGCCATGTAGAGAGCTGAGGAGATGGATGGCAGCGCTGCTGCCGGCGCCGAGCATATTGATGGGCACCTGAGAGCTCCGGCAGCGGTGCGCGCTCATCCATCAGGCAGGGCCGGCGGCAGCGCCGACAGCTCGGCTGGGAGCATGCAGAGAGAGCAGCTGTGGGCAGGGAGTGGAGCCGGGCTGTTCCTGCACACCCTGCAGCCCCTGAGCTCGGAGCATGCCTCCTTTTGTACCGATGCACGCAGGTCCTGGTGCATTGTGCAGGCAGAAGTTGAGCCTTAGGTAGGAGCACACCTGTCAGGCTTGAGCTCAGGTGCTCCCCTACTCCTTAGGATTGCATATCTCCTTCCTTGGACCCTCAAATGCAGCAGGAATTGTGCCGTGATTATTCTGCTAGGAAAGAAGAATAGAACTAACCTCTCTTTCCACACCCCGGCCCCCACCAGCCTGGCATTAAATTGATGTAATATGATTACGTGAGGAATAAATGAAGAAAGCCGTTTGAGTTCATTAGCAGCACACCAGCACCTAACGCAGACGGCTGGGCTGGCTCACTGCACGCTGCCTCCTCACTTTAATTGCTGCACCACCAGGCTGCCCACACCTCTTTCCCAGCCATTAATAATCTCCAGGAGCGGCCGCCTCCCCCCCTGGAGAGCTGTCAGCTGGGAAATGAGAGGAATGCAGGAGCTCCCCCACCTCCTTGGTGACACACATTGATCAAATCCACGCTTTCCTCCCCACCGCAGGGCTGCTTCCAGCCTTGCCTGCTTGGTGGTTCCTAAAACGTGCAAACTCCTTTTTCTTTACACTTTACAGAGACCCAACCAAGCGACTCTGGCCTGCCAAGTGTTTTCTCTGCTCCAAAGGGGCACCATCCCTGCCCCTCCAGGAGGGTCCATTCAGTTCCACCTGAACAGAGCATAAGGTGTAAGCAAGAGGAATCTCCCCTCAGATCCACCAGATTAAGAAATGATTGGAAATTCACTGCTCTCCTTCCTTCCACGTTGCTTGCCACTTATCCCCATGCTGCTTCCAGTCAGGTGCAGACCAAAATAAAGCAACCAGAATAAGGCAGCACTGCCTGGTTAGGAGTGCAATGCTGTGACACTGTGCAGGCAAACCCGTATGAAAGTCCCCTTCAGAGGGTTAGGAATTTGGTCTGACCTCATTGACACAACTGTCCATCGCCCTCTTCATTCACTTAGAAAGCCCCCAAATTAATCAGCAGTGCTGGTGCTGACACTGCAGAGAGCTCAAGCCACAAGGTAAGCCTGTGAGACCTCTCAATAACCCCTTTGCAGAGATCTCCAGGTCCCCAGGACTCTGAAACTGGCTCTTTCCAGTAAGAACTCCAAACACAGCTTTGTGTGCTGCTGCACAGGACCTCATCCTACAAAAACACACCAACCTCAGCTTCAGCAAGGTCAGTTTTCTGACCACTTCTTCCTCCTGAATCGCAGCACCCTGTGAGGGAGCCAACATTCATTACTTCTGTGCTAATCTCATGACTGATGCTCACACCTCATGTGTGCCACACACAAGACTTTATCTGCAGATCAAATCTCCAAACAAGAAAATCTCACGTTCCTGCAAGTCTCCCTTCTACATAAATGATAACACATCGGTTAGACTTGCAATAGCCCAAACTTTGCCCAATGACAAAGAGAAGTTTTTCTCAAGCCTCGAGGTGAACTTTTTCAGGTTCCACAATTTACTGTGGCCCCCTCGTGGTCACAGCCAGTGAGTGACACCGCTCCATTTCTGGAGCATTCAGACTTCGTTGGGGCCTCAGGAAAACCTGCAATGTCATTCACTGAGCAATAAGTGCATCGTAAGTGCAGACAAGGAGGGGATGACCATTCTCCCATCAACGATTGCTCTGGTAGCCAGCCCCTACAGCAGTTACTGTTTGCAATGACTTACAGAGTGGAGACCAAGCGTGCCATCAGGCAGAACAACACTCTTACCCTAACAAAAGATGGATTTCTGCATCTCCACCCTCTGTGCAAGAGACAGCAAACACTTCTTGTCCCAAGTCAGCTACATTGCCCCACATTACAGACAAAGCTGGACAAGCCCAGCCCTAGAGCTGTACCTTTTATGGGGAATCCAACGTTCTCCTCATCAGAGTCTGTGTCCAGCTCAAACAGGTCCTTGAATTCCTTCTTATCTTCTTCCTTCCTTTCATCTAGCTTCTTGCGTTTAATTTCTGGGAAGTTCAAGTCTTCAAGCTGGAAAAAGCAACAAAACCAGTGAGAACAACCTTAGTTTGTACTTCTGAACATAAAATGCACGACACATGAACTTGGCTCTGCCCTGTGAGAGCAGTTGGTCTGCCTGCTGCCAACCACGGAGCAGCAGATAGATCTGTGAGCCCATTGCCAAGGTGAACAGCACAAGCAAAGCACCACTGCCCCACTGAGCTTTGTGCAATACACTACATTTGCTAAAGGACAGTCCACTGCTGGCACCTTGGCTTTTCACCAGGACATCCCTGATAAGCTTGCTGTCCCAGAGCTCTGGAATGCAAGTCATGCAGGCTGTTCTGGTCATCTCTGAAATAGCAGCATTCCACCAATGCCAAAAGCTGTGGCAGCCATAGCAGCATTGTTTTTTTGGCTTCACACTCAGCACAGCTCAATGGTAAGGTGCTCAAGGGTCTGTCTGCACCACGGCTCACCCTGTTGCTGGCCCTGATGGAGATCAGTGGGCCAAGCCTCACTGCTGCAGGCACAGCCAATATCAATGCCATTAAGTACTTGCAATTGACACCACCTCACCGCTCTTTACACCTCTCCAGAGGGGGATTAGGGGGAGGATTTACTTGCCAGGGCTCAGGCCAGCAGGGCGAAGATAATCAGAATGCAAATTAAATCCCAAGTGCACTCTGAACATCAGCTGCCCGCTGCCTGTGCCTGGCTGCACACCTCCTGGGAAGCACTCATGCATTAGCACACATTAGCTTGCTTGGAAACATTCGCCCTATGAGTAATAACTCATTTGCTCTCCCACCCATCAGCCCAGCCCTCGATGCACTCCTCTCTGCCCACGGCCCCCACCAGCTCTGTCAGGAGCTTCCCCAGTGGGACAGGCACACTCCATCCACAAAGGCAGCCCTCTGGGAAGAAGGAGCTGTGCATTTGTTCCTGCAGCCAATTCCAGCAATTTCTCCCGACCTGTTTCATGGTTATGGTCCCCAGCTGAGCAATATTGATTGTGGGAGCTGAGTACTTACAGGCAATCATCTGCAGCACCAGGATGGGAAGTCAGAAGGTGGACAGAGAGAGGAGCAAAGCACCAAGCTCCTGCCCTGATGGCACCCCATAGCCAGCTGCCACTGCTCTCCTGCAGCAGTGAGACAGGAGCCTGGCACTGCCCAACCAGGACAGAGCTGGGGTTGGAAGTGTCTCAGTCCCTGCACAGGGAACAGCCAACAGAAAGGGAAATGCAGATCTGACAACTGCCCAGGTCCCTGTTGTGAGCCCTGTTTTGCACAGCCCTGGTCACAGATCTCTGCAGCAGCAGCAAGTGAAATGCAGAAATCACCCAAGGTCTCACGGTGACCCCTCATGCATTCCTACAACACATCACTAAGGTTTGTAATCAGGGCTGCAACTGTTCAGGTTGGGCACCTCAAAATAAAGGCCCCAGAAATCCCTACCAGCTGTGGGGCCATCCCAAAGCAAGGGAATGGAGACTTACCCTGAGCCCCAGCTCACAGGTACAGCCTGTGCTCAGCACCCAGGAGCAGTAATTAGGTAATTTGGGGGTCAGTCTTTTAATTCCCAGATAGAAGGTCACTATCTGCTGGGTCTCACGAAGGCGATTAGTCTGCATCCCATTAAAAACCATTGGGAAAAGCAAATGGGCAGACAGGGTCAGCACTGTTACACAAGGCAAGCTGCAGCTCATGGCAGCTGAGAGCCAGGCTGATTTTTTTTCCTGTTATTATTTTTTCCCCCCAGTGGCTGCTAATGGGACATGGATTTTCCCAGCCCTAATGGGCCTCATGGTGTTCACTCTCCTGCTGGGGCTCACAATGCTGCATCATTAAGCTAGCAGTCCCCACCGAGAGAGACAACAGCCCCATTCACCAAGCAAAGATGTCAGGCAGCCACAGGCCCATCTGAAAGCTAACTCCAAAATCTCTCTCTCTGCAGTTGATCCGTTCAGCCCACTTTCTCCAGCAGGGAACAAGTCCCCGTCACTGCCCTTGAGACTTCCCCTGGTTTTTGAAGTCATCTTCCTGAGCCTTGCTATGCCAAAGCAACAGCCCTTCAGTTACCCCAGAGAACCTCAGCCTCCTGCCCTTATCTCAGCACAGAGCACTGAGCGCTTCCAGGATCTCCCAAGTCTTCTGCTGCACTCTGAGACCTGGCTCAAAGCCAGTCATGCTCATGTCCCATCGATTATTTTAATTGTTCCCCACCATACGCTGGAGACACCAATTACATCTATTTCCTGCTCCCTGGCCAAGCAGCCTAGCTCAGCCACTTTCATTGCATTAGCATCGAGACAGCTTTCCTTCAGACTCCTAATGTAAGCAAAGCTCCCACCCCCACCTCCTGCACACAGAGCCGTGAGGAGTGGATACAGAGCCTTCCCTTTGGCAGAAGATAAAAGAAATGGCAGGCTGGGCACCTCTGTGCAGACAGCAGGTCCCACCTCACCAATGGTCATGCAGCATGAGCCTGAACAGGGACAGAGACAAGTTCACCCTGGCACTCCTTTAACCATGCTCTATTAACTTGGGTAAGCTAGCAGGGTACAGGCAGGGCATGCAGGCACTGCTGCCAGGACATGGCTCTCTCCCTGCCATATTTACAGGTGATGTGCAGTAAGGAAGGTGTTTTGCTCTTACTCTTTCTTTGCCAGTGATTTCCAGTTGTATCTCCTTCTCTCTTAGCTTCTTCCACTGAGCATAGTACTTGGTCAGAGGTGTCCCCTCCTCTTTGACCTGCTTCTCCCATTGTTCCTGTGGACAGAGAGGGTGATAATTTAGGGAAGGTTTCAAAGCAGCTCTACAATACAACCTTGGCAAATGGAGGGAGTTAAGAGTTAAAGAGCCTCTCCCAAACTGCACTCAGGGTAGGTAGCTGGCAGTCATGGCTAAGGCTGCAAGCAGGACTGAGTGTGAATTCAGGCAGTCACAACAGCAACCACTGAGTCGGGAGTGGTGTGACTGACAGCTCTCCAAAGAGAAGCAAAGGGACAGCTCACAGGATCTATCAGGACAAAATCCATCCTCTGCTCTCTCAATGGAAGCATTTGTTCGTCTGCTCAGTTCTTGGTTTTAATTCAGAAAAACCTCCTGCAAGCATTTACAAGACCTAAGTACAAAAGAAGTTTGATTGCCTCTTCCTACTGTTCTACAGCCAAGTGTTTATTTTTGAAACAAACATTTCCTTGCAGGGTCTTGGACCCATCCCAACCATGGCAGAGCAGAGAAGGAAGAAATGCTGAAGTCCAAGCTGGGAGGATGTGGAGGTGCAAACACCACAAATACTGGGAAGCAAATGAGATGGTTAAAAACTCTTTCAGGCTTTAATTGTTAGGAATGTTAGTGCTGAAAGAGGTTGGGGGCTGCATTTCAAATCAAAGTGTTCACATGCTTTTTGAGCTGACAATTTCAAATCCACATGGAGCTGTACCTGTTATGTGGATTACCACAGTGCCCAGAGGCTTTGCTCTATCCCACTGCAAAAAGTCCACCTCATGCAGCAACACAGACATGATATGCAAGCAGGAATTTAACAGGTGAAAGAAAAAGGGGATGAGCAATGGGAGAGGTTTAATACAGGTCCATAAAGAGCAGGGCTGGTGCACTGCTGGCTCCAGCAGCTCCGCTGCAGACGCCAGCAGGCAGACAGCACAGCTCCACATTGCACAGGGAGGGATTCCTGAGCAGTACAAAGTCACCCCACTTATAGATCAGGCTGCTATCAGGCTGCCAGCTGTAATCAGGCCATTTGTTGATGCTGCTCAGTATGGACAGCTTCTGAGAAAGGCTGTTCTTAAGGAAGCTAGATGTCTATTTGTTCTGTCTGAGACAGCTCTTTTGGTTTTAGAGTGTGCTGCATTCAGAGATTAAAAAAAAAAAAAAAAAAGCCACTGAAACACTACTATCTTTCTAGTCTGCACACTCCAACAGGAGTCTGGAGAGTGGATGCCACCCGACCAACCTCAACCATTTGCAATTCTCCTTCTATGTCTGCCTCTGCATCACTGTGCTGCTATGGGACATCCAGCAAGGAGCAAGCTGTGGTGCTGGGGCTGTACAAATATAACATCAACAAACACAGATGAGGCTCGCTTCTACTTTTTTCTCTGCATGTCACATTTCAGGATGTTGCTTGCAAGAATTAGCTCTGAATCTGGGCTCTGCTCCTTGGAGTGGAGCAGGCACAAATGCATGGATGGGAATACCAGAGAGCATTTGCTTTCAATTGCTCTTGCTGGCGAGGGGGACATGCAAATACTTCTGGCCTCCCTTTTTTCCCTCCTCAGGCTTCCTCCTCCCTTCCCTTTTCTGGCAGTGTTTGCTCCTGCAGAAATGCCAGTGTCTTGCATATGCTGAAGACAGCCTGGCAAACTCAGCCCAGATTACGAGGGACACTCCAAGCCGTTCTGGGAAGCCCAGTCTCTATGAGAGTTTTGGTCCTTTTTGTAAATCTACACCATGTATTTGCAAAGGAGCAGGGGGAAAGTGCGTGGCCATGAGCCACAGAGCTTGTCCCCAGGCACAGAGATAAGCCAAGATCCTCCACGCCAGAGAAGCACTGAGCAGGCTGTTTGCTTTACCCCCAAGAGCACTGAGAGCCCATTAACCCTAAGAGAAGAAAGGCTTCCTTCTCTCACAGGGCAATGACACGATGCATTCTGCACTAGAAATCCAGGTATTCTCTCTGAGCAGCACTTTGCATTGCTGCTGTACCCTTAAACTGCAGGAGAAGAGCCAGTGTCCCACCAGGCTGGGTAAACCACCGCCTGCTTTCCCTCACTAACCCTTTTCCCAGAGGCAGGTTGCTTGCAGCCCCACTGGGACCAGCCCTGCTAGACCCATGCTGCGATGCTCCTGGGCAAGCAGGTGTACCAGCATCAGCCAGGAGCTGTGCAGGCAGCAAGATATTAAAATAATCCATTCTTAAAACAGGAGCTGCAGCTAGAGCTGCTGGGAAAAGCAGACTGTGTGGTAGAGTAGTTGGAAACCCTTCTTTTTTTTTCTAAGCCACGATCTTCCCCAGCCCATCATTTCACAGAGAGCCCTGGGGGCTGAAATCTCTACCTCTGCAGTGTGGGTGGGTGGTCACAGCACTGTCTGTCTGCAAAAAAACACCAAACAAAACCCTAACCACTTTGCTCCAGACGGGAAATAATTCCTCTGGCAAAGCAGCCCCAGCCAGAAATGCGTTTACAGAACCCAAGACTATTTCATCTCTTCAAACCAGTTCTATCAGCCTCTTAATCCCAGAACAACACTGCTGTGTCCAGGCATTGATATGGCAGGATTTCAAAGGATAATTTTCCTGCAGTTACTGCCCCTGCGTGTCCGAAGATGAATTAGTCTGCAGCACAGCTCTGCTCCATTTCCACCTGTTAGCAGTGATATCCAGTGATACCACATGGCCAAAGAGCCATCACTCTGATCCCATCAACGACCTCCCAGACACAGATATTTTCACCTCTCTCCTGCTTGGCAAGGAAGAATCAGAGCCACCACTTTCTCACAGAGGCACACACACACAGTTCACCTGCTACCAGGCTTGCAGAGGGCACTGTGCTGAATAAATACAAACGCAAAGCAAATGGAGCTTCACTAACAAGGCTTAATTTATATAGGGCCCCAATTTCAGCTGAGCATGTCAGCAGGTCCCCAAAGGACTAAGGACAGCAGGTAACACCCCTAGCAATGCCAGTTTTGATTCAGGAGGACAGCATCTCTCAGCCTGTTAGTCAGATGGCCAACAGTTCATTTTCTAAGGTAAGAGGAGGTCTCCAGCATCACCCCAGCCACTCCCCTCCACCTCAGCTCTAAGGCAGAATTACTCTGAGGTTCAATTGATGGACCCCACACGTCACCCAGGGCCAGCATAGCTTTTCTAGGCATCAAATGTGATCAGCATCTTATCAGCAGGAGGGACAGCAGACAGAAGAATGCACTGGTGTCTCTCGAGAGCAGTATGCCTGACTGTAGTTCTTACAGCTCAGAACTGTACTGATTCCATCATCCTGTTTCCACGAGGAAAGGTTTGCCTTAGGAGTCTGAATTGTCACTGTTCTGTGCTGTTCTGTGTTGCTGGAGACAGCTCTCTGCAGGCTGGGAGGAAACCTACAGAGAGGCAGAATCCCACCCTTCTCCTTAGATACAAACTGCCACCTATGTATTGGGAGCAGATAATGAAAAGAAACTTCCCAGCAAAGGGTATGCCCCAGCAAAGCAAAGCTCTTCCACACACTCATGTGTATTACAAACAACACAAGGCTGTAATTTACGGTCTGTATTTTCCATGAATCTCTTGGTTACAGAGCTTTGCCAGCTCCAGCATCAGAGCCCAGCCGAGCTCAGTTGTTTGTGAGCGTCTGCCCCACCCCATGCTCCCATTCCATGATCTGCTCCTCCCCCCTTCCCCCCCTGCCACCCCCTCGGCCCCAGCAGCCGGAGCCTGACTGTCTTTCCAGGAAGCCCAAATGGAAGCAGCAGACTCACCACAGACTCCCTGCTGGCCACACCGAAGGTAGCTTTCTGACGCCTGCTGGCGATGTAGGCAGAATTTTCCTGCAGTTTCTCCAGGAGCTGCCGGATAGACTTGCAGTAGTTGGCAATCTTGCATTCCTTCAGGAAAGATTTGAGCTGGGAGGAGGGAAAGGAGAGGAAGAATGAAAGCAATGTAATCGTTTCCAGAGCCCCTCGGCAAGAAAACATCTCCCATCTCAGTGGCAGCATGGGGTGCTGCTAGATGCTGCTGTAGTGCAAGTATCAGTATCTCATGCTTAGGCAGACAGCATGGACCAAATGCACAGAGAACTAACAGTGGATGCAAGGTGGCCCAAAGCACAGAGAAGCTACAGCTAGGATGGGAGAAAGTGTCTGTTAAGGCAAGAGCTATTAGGAAGGGAATACCAAGGGCTGTGGCTTGAGACTGCAAGCTGGGATTGAAGGCAGAGATTGAGAAGATACTGCAGATGGGGGAAATTTCTGCAGAATGGCTCTTCAGCACAGCTCAGTGAGAAGTGTGGGGCTGCAGGTCATGCCAGATGGCCATCTGCAGGGTCATATGGGGTGAAGTTGGCTTGGTGTCTGAACTACTGACAGCTCTGACTGGCACCTCCTATTTTTCAAGGGCACAAACCCACACAGCCACCACACAAAACTTTACAAAATGACTCTGTGTGGACAACCCACATTGCTGTGCCTAGATACTCCTTTCTTTTCAGACCCAAGGGCTTAGGTGGGATGGCTGGGACAAGAGCCAGTCTGCCAGGAAACCACAAACCCTACTGCTGCCAGCCAGACCATCCCACTTGCAGAAAGTCAGCTCTTGCCCTTTCTCTGTGCAGGAAACACACTGCTGCTCTCACACAGGGAGACTATTTCACTGCACACTGAGCCTGTTTTTGTGCTATTGTCTATCTCGGTCCCTAAGCAAGCCCTTCTTCTCCCCACCACTACAAACCACCATGCACAGCCCTGACACCTCCAAGCTGAATGGTGAGGCTGCAGCAGATGCTCTTGATGCCAGGAGGAGAGATGAGGGTCTCCAGATTGACCCATAGCTTGAATTCCAGCTCAGCATACTGTCTGCTAGAAGTTTTTACCAGCCCCAAGACAGCTACGTGGAGGGCAGGAGCAAGCTCCTTGCTAGATCCACGCATATACCAAGCATTTGACATAGAGAAGGAGACCCAACATGGCCTTCATCTCACCAGGACCTGCAGATGCTATCAGGATTGAGATAATGGGTTTCTAAGTCAGCAAACACAGTGCTGCCTCCTCTAATCATGGCTTTCAAAAGCTCTGCCTCAAAAGAGAGAGATGGGCAAAGAAGGGGTATATATCCCTCCTGCCAAGCCTACATGCCAGGTGGGTTGGTATGAAACGTGCCCCTCTGTCAGGGCACCGTGCTCTGCTGGGTGTGATCCTGCAGGATGCTCTCCATCACTGAGCAGCAGGGCTCCTCTCGTCCCTTTATCCCCAGCACACCTCCACCTGTCAGTGCTCACCCAGCTCAGACAAATGGGAGTTAACATGAACACCTTTCTCCCTTTCCACAAAGCAAAGAGCCCATCAAGCAAGTACAAAGAAACCAGCAGCAAAATGCTTCCGCTGCTGCTGGTCAAGCCTGGCCTATCCTCACCCACCCTTTCTAAAATATTTATTTTTTAGAGGCACTGCATATTTATCTCCACCGAGAGATGCATTTGTCATTCCATTTATCTCACTTGATCCCCACAGCTGCAGCCCCAGATCCATTTCATCCGCTGCCACATACATTATCATTTTTCTTTCGCTGCAGAAGTGTCACCTGAAATCCTGCAAAATCTCAGGCTCTATCTGGGCAGGTTGGTGCTGTATATGCTCACTCTCACAGCTGTATGCTTCATTTCTCCTCTCCCTGACCCCGGCAATCCCTCACAGCCCCACTGCTATCTGCCACGGATATTAACGGGAGGTAATGAGATCTCAGCTCCGTGTGAAGAGGCAGGGAACAACCAAGAGGGTGAAAGAAGACAGAAAAAAAGGGACTCTCCGAATGCCTTTTTTTCCCCTCTCTGCCAAACACAGCGACCGCTGCTTTCCAGAATAAAAGCAATTAGAACATATGTGTGCCTGTACGTGTCTACGCCGTTAACATCTCCGGTCGGCTCCTCGTTGTGATTAGTGGGATTGATTCTGTTCAACTGCCAGCCTTAAACACTGATGCTTTAGACCAGCAGAGACCAAGGCAAAACCTCAGCTCCTCTTACAGCAAACAACACAGGGAGCTATAAGTGATCTGAAGCAGCTGGGCCTGTGTGCCAGGGAACCCAAAACCACCCCGACCCCCCACTCAGAGAAAAGGGAGCATTCACTGGGGAGCAGAGGGTGAGCATGAGGCTGGTAGGGTCACCAGGACCTCCTCCCCTTCTGCAAACTCCTGCCCAGCCCACATAGGACCCTATGGAAGGGAGCCAGCCTATGGAAGCAATGACCGCCCAGGGGTCAACACAGCTGGCTGGCTGGCTAGAAAACAGCAGCCTTTGAGCTGCCTCCCTCCTCACTGCCTCTACTCCCCTTTGATCTGCCCGCTGCTTCCTGCCTTGCAGGCTTCCCAAGTTCAGGCTGAAGGCAGCTCAGCCCCGCTTCTCCCAGAGCTGCTGCAGCCGTGGCCAGCTGGAAGCCAGCCCCTGCAGCACGACGCTGAGCAGCGTGAGCTCATTGCAAGGGGAAGGATTGGGACAGATGGATTTTTATAGTTAACTGGAACTGTTCCAGGGGAAAAGCCTTCCCCCCACACATTTTCCCGAAGGCTCTCCAAGATTTTGGGAAGCTAACCTCAGCACCCTGGCCCAGCAGACGCCACGAGGCTGTGGTTAGCGGCAGCCAAATAGGAATCCAATAGCATTAATTCTCTGCAGAAACACAGCCTGGTCTCAGGGCACATTTGGAAGCCACGGGGCTCCCTCAGTGCCAGAGGGCTGTCAGCCGCTCCTCATTCCGGCTCCGACAGCCCTGCTGCCCCCAGCAGCTGCTGAGTGAGAGGAGAGGGCTTTGTTCACTGCTGATAAGCGAGTGCAGGAGCTGCTCCTTGAGCCCAGAGAGCGCCTGTCAGCTCCCATTAACCGCAGCAGCAGGCTGCCAGCCAGGCAGTGCCCGTGCCAGGCGGCGGGGCCCAGCCAAAGGCATGTGCCTGGCAGCTGCCAGCCTGCTGCACAGAGCAGAAACAAGGGGATCTGTAGCACGGGGACCCAGCTGAGATGCTGCTCCCACGTCAGCCGGAGGCACCGCGCTGACAACGTGTGCAGACACACTGGCTCGTGGCATCGAGGAGAGGTGTGTGTCCCCACAGAGCCCTCTGCCAAGCCAGCATGACACCTGCCACTCAGGAGTTAAAAATAGAGAGGAATGAGAGGAAGGGAGGGAACAAGTTCCAAGTTCCAGCATGTTTGCACTGAGCAATCTTGCTGCTGAAAGCAGAGGTCACAGCTCATTCTAAACCAAAGCCACCCAGCTAGCAAGGTGTTAGGGGAGGATTATGCACAGTACACCCAGACACACAACCCTACGAGGCAGTTTTATTGCAGACAATGAATTATGTAAACGTAAGTGGTGAGGAAGAGCAGCTGTGGCAGAGGGAAGGGAGAGAACTTTGCAGCCGTGCTGTTATGTGCAGCGAGGAAGAGGGACAGAAATAGGAACTGTGGTGTTTTGAAGGATGAGTTTGGGATTTGGGGATTGCTGTCTTGTGGAGAGCACATAGTGGAGGTCATAAGGCAGGCAGAATGAGCTCTGAGAGCACAGGTAGTCACAGTGAGGTAACACAGCAATTTAGGCAATTCTAAACCAATTAAGAACTGCGTTGACTGGTCAGAAATCTGTCAGCACAGGGATCACATAGCACCTCATCCCTCTTTGTATTCCAGAAGAGTGGTTCATTCTAAAGCCCTTTTCACCCACCTTCAGCCTTGTTTTAGATGTGATACCTTCATTTCCCCCAGAATTCCCAAAAACTACGATGAGGAAGAGGTGAGCAGCTCTTCCCTCACACTTAGAGTTTGTAGTTAGGTTAAAAGACCTTATCCCACTCTGTTCACATTCCTGGTGTGACCAAGAGATACCTTACACCTTACCTGAATGACAGTAGGGAGGACCAGCTCTGGGAATCCAATGCTGTGGGCTTGACAATGAAGATACTCAAGAATCAGGTCATAGAGCTGGTCAATGAGTCCATCCTGGGTAGGGAATGTGGAAATAGATATCAGATAGGAACCAGCCTGGGAAATGAGCCTCTAACCTGTGGGATTGCCAGGGCAACTTTTGATCATGTTTCTGAGGGTAGGCAGCTGGGGTTCCACTTACTCGGAAAGCTTTCTCCTGCAGGTTGGCATTTGAAAGCTTCAAGATCACTGCAAAGTTTATAGGTTTAGCACTCATACGTCCTGGCCTCTTGTTGAAGTCCACTTGTTGGAAAATCTACAACAGAAGAAACGGAGACTAAAGATGATCACATCTCCAAACACACCACACTCCTGCTGAGATCATGCAGTCAACAGCAGAGCTGAGAAGACAAACAGAAATCCTGATTGCCTTTTCTGAGTACTGTCCTTCTTTATACGCCCTAGCAAGGGACAGTTTGGGAGCCTGTGTGCTGTGCTGCTTGAAGCCTGTGACACAAGAAGGAGCAAAAGGTTTCTGCAACGAGCAGTAGTTCAAATGTGCCCTTTCCCAGCCTGGCAGGGGCAAACCTCAGGAAAAAGATGCTAAGAACTACAAAAGCCAGTTGGATTAGGGCACGTTCTCAAAGACCCCCATGAGGGGATTATTAGAAGGGGCAACCGAGGGAGGCTCATTAGTAATGGATTCTCATTTCAAAAAGCCAGTCAACAACTGGCAAACATTTGCACACCAGATGACAGCCTATGAGGGAGGCTGACACAGTACACGTTCTGCCCACCCGTGTTTTTGAGTACCTATATGCAACCTCACATCCCTGCCTCCAAGGTACTCGGGCTCTAGGATCCTCAACAAACTTAAATCTCACTCTGGGGGAGGAAATAATTTCTATTCTCTCAATGCAGCAGCAAGGCATCCATCATCAGACCCCAACCAGCCAGGAACGTGACAGTACAGCACACAGACTGCTGGAGGGCAAGGTGGGAAGGAAAGGAGGGTGGTCAGGTCACACTGATGCCCCCAGGCCAGAAAAGCATGGAGGCAACTATTGATTTTTTTTTTTATATATTTTATTTGTCAATCCAGGTTATTTGGAAGGGAGGGACAAGCTTGGTGGCTTGTGAAAACAAAGAGCCCTAGCTGGAGAATCGATGCTATAAACCTCGTTATGCACGGTTATTTCTTTGGCCAAAACAATAGTATTGATCCCTAAGGTCAGATGCATTAAAGCAAAAGGCACCAAGCCTGGGAGCTGCCTACATGCCACAAGGCAAGCAGGGAAATGCAACCAGAGGTACCAGGAAGCCTCTCAGGACATGTGGGAAGAGGGGAAAAACATGGTTCCCAGCTTAAGATCACACAGAATAGCTGAGCTAGGGAGCAGAATGGAAGGATAACTGATGTCTAAGGATCCTGCGGCATGGTGGAAAGGGGATAACGATGGATGAGAGGGCCAGAAGATGACAGAAACCAATGATCTGACCCATGTGATGAGCATCAGCAGACAGAGGAACGGACAGGGCAACACAGTTAGGAAGGAGATGGATTTAGGGCAATCTCATGATCAGTTTCTAGAGAGGCAGTGTGTACAGTGTGCTCAAAAATACAGCCTGCACTGACAGAAAACCAGAGAACCAAGGTTGCACCCACAGCACATTCACTTTATCACCCCATCCTCATTTCTTTCTCTCAGGCTGTAGCAGAAGCCCCCTGGCAGGGCTTTGATCAGCCCCAGGCAGGCTGCCCCAGGCCAGCACACAGCAGGGATGCAGAGCACAGCAGGACCTGCCTGCAGCTCCCCTCCAGCTGCTCCACCACCCTCCCACCATACCCAAGGCACCCAGCTAAGCTGCTCCAGTTCAAACTAGCTGCCTTTTTTTTTTCCTGATGCACATATTAATTCTGTTTTGCATTTTGCACTTATTGCATCTCATCCTGTCACTAGATACCACTGAGAAGAACCTTCACTTCTTCAGTCACACAGATATTGAGATGAGAAATGTCTCCTGCAGGTCATCTGCTCCAAACCTCCACTCAAGTAGGGCCTCCAAGAACCAGCTCCAGGCAGCTGCTGAGCATCTCCCAATATAGAGACTGCTTTCAATACCCCTCACTCACTTATCTGGTCCACGATTCATCAGCTTGTCTGGGAGGAAGTTATGAGAGATGGTATCTAATACCTTGATTTGATAAAGTGAAGATAAACCACCCTTGCTCTCCCCACATTCACCAAGGCAAATGTCTCATTATTCGAGTCCATTAGATTGGGCAGACAGCATTTCACTCAAACAACTTCTGACACATGAGGAGTTGTGATCCACAACTTAAAAGCTGCAGTATAGTGGTGGAGGGAGGAGAATGATGCAAACGAGGAATGAGAATGTATATGCAGTGGGTGCAGTAGTTCAGCCCAGCGAGTCTAAAGATCTCATTTCTCCTCTGTGTAAAGGATGCAAAGAGCCCAGATCTTGTACAAAACCAGTGCTTAAGTGTTTAACATTGTCCAGCACTAAGCTCCAACCACAATCTTTGCATCCTCTATCCACCACCCACATGTTGGACTTCAAGCCCCTTGGGACCTTCTCCAAAGCAAGCTGCACATCCAAAACAGAACTCAAGCCATTTAAGTGTCAAAGTGAAAAACTCTCACCTTCCTAAGCTTCTCAGGGTTAACCTCTTTCCCAATCCCTCCACAGGGAAGCTAATTTTAAATTGGCATGCCAAGCCTGCCTGTGGGGAGATTTCCACCTTGTTTATCCACACCTGCCTTCCAGCAGATGAGCCACCACTTCTCCTGCTGCAGAAACTAACGCCTGTCACAAAATAATTGAAGTGCTGAAAAAAATATTAAAAGCCTGGGATCTCACAGGCCCTTCGAGGGGAGGAACAACTGAAAAATAAAAGCCTGCCTGCTTTACACTCTCCCGAGCCATCTCCTCTTGCCTAAGAGGCAATTTCAGCAATTTCTTTCACTCCATCCTGAAAAGTAGAGCCAAAGAGGACACAGCACTGGATGTCCGTGCTGGGGAGCATCAGCCCTTGTCACGATGCATCAAGCAGACAGTTCTTATTTCTATTGGCAGGGGCTTGGGGAATTCCTGTGCCTATGGGAATTGCACAAACATTCCATCTGCTGTCTCCTGAAAGCACAGCAGCGACAGGGCTGAGACAAGAGGCAGCAAGGGCTGCTTTTCCTTGATGGTGAGGGGGAAGGGAAACCATTACATGGTCCCCCTTTACAGAGAGCTTTTCAAAATCTACTTTAAGGCTATACAAAGCCTTCCCAAAAAAACAAGTGGCTCCAGATGCAGACAGAACAGGGCCACAAACTCCAGAGCCATTCCTTGACCACATTTGGATTCAGCTGCAGCAACAGACCAGGCAGTATGCTGTCTTTCACATCAAATGGAGCATGGGAAGGCTTCGATCTGCTCCCTGACCCCAGGCATGCCCCTCAAGTCTGTTTCTGCTTAAAATACCAACACTGATTAGATTCCTATGTCTCATGATGAGATCATGATGTCTCCACGATTCCTTGGCTCAACCTGGAGAGCAAGAAGAAAATGCACAGGCATTGGAAGCAGGGCCAGGTACCCTGGGAGGAGTATGGGGATGCTGCTGGGCTGAATAGAGATGGGGTCAGGAAGACCAAGGCTCAACTGAAATTAAATTTGGCAAGGTGTGCCAAGAAGAGCAAGACAGGTTTCTACTGGTACATCAACTGGAAAAGGAAAGTCTTGGAGGGCATACTCCCCCTTAGTGAGCAAAACAGGCAGCTGGGAACAACAGACAAGGAGAAGGCTGGCATATTCAATAACTTCCCACCCTTCACTAGTGACTGCTTTAACACACAGCCCCAGAGCAGAAGGTTTGGAAGGTGGGAACTGGGAGGGCTATGCCCCTCCCATTGTAAGCAAAGATCAGCTTCAACAAATCCAAGTGCAAAGTCTGCACCTGGGCCACAGCAATCCCTGCTATGAGTACCAGCTGGGGGATGGAAGGATAGAGCACAGCCCTGCTGGAAATGACTTAGGGGTACTGGCAGCTGGACATAAGCCAGCAATGTGCCCTCACTGCCCAGAATGCCAACCACATTCCGGGCTGCATCAAAAGCAGTATGGCCAGCAGGGTGAGGGAGGTGATCCTGTA
The DNA here is from genome assembly GCA_037305975.1 of Chrysolophus pictus. Classification (NCBI taxonomy): domain Eukaryota; kingdom Metazoa; phylum Chordata; class Aves; order Galliformes; family Phasianidae; genus Chrysolophus; species Chrysolophus pictus. The sequence goes on along the minus strand of CM074596.1, from coordinate 2,892,903 downwards.
CCTCTGCCATGCACTGGTGAGACATCACCTGGAGTACTGTGTCCAGATGTAGAGTTCTCAGTACAGGAGACATGGACCTGCAGGAGTGCATCCAGAGGAGGACCACGAAAATGATCCCAGGGATGGAAAATCTGCCTGTGAGGGCAGGCTGAGAGCTGGGGCTGTGCAGCCTGGAGAAGGGAAGGCTGTAGGTAGAGCTGAGAGGGGCCTCTCCGTGACTAAAAGGAGGCTATAAGAAGGGACAGACCCTTTAGCAGGGTCTACTGAGACAGGACAAGGGGAAACCGTTTCAAACTAAAAGATGAGAGATTTCAATTGGACATAAGGAAGAAGTTTCTTCTACAAAGAGGGCAAATTTGTGAGCTAGTATGAGAAGGCTCATTGTAAAGCACTAAGTTGGGCATCAGAACATGGTTTCTCCTCTCAGCAGTGCCAGACACCTTGGACTTCAGGCACTTCAATTCTCTGTGTGATAATGGTGCTCCTGCCATCTCACCTGCACAGCTGCAAAACCTCCTAAAGTAGAATTTGCAAGAGCATTCAGAGACCTCTATCAGAGGAGTTGGGAAGACACAGAAGAGCAAAGGAAACAGCTACTAGGAATTCCTCAGGGTGTTTGAGGGATCCCTTGCAGGAGATAGGCAGGAAGAAGGGAAAGGCTGAAAGCTGCTGGGAGGTTTGAGGTTAACACTCCAAGTTGGAAGTTAAAGGAATGTGAAAGTATGTGAGCAACACACCCAACATGCATACAGACATTTCCCCTGCTCCTGTGTCACCAAGGTCTGGACAAGCTGGGCTAAGCAATGCCTCATACAGCAGGGTAGGATGTGGTCAGGGGCTGGTGGAAGCAGGGAGGAAGCTCAGCACTCAGTGTGGTAACATCTGGCTGGAGCCTGACACAGATTACAGCCAAGGTGTTGGGGCCAGAACACAACGAGGGGGGAGGCAACCTCAAGGGGAAAATGGCATCTCTCAGAGCTTTAGAAAAAATAAGCAGCAGAGGAATCATCCTCCCCCCCCCAGGCTCCACCATCACAGAGCAGAGATGCCTCTATCACTAAATCTGGCTGGCAGAATTTCAAATGTGTGTGAACAAGAGGAAGGAAGCAGGCGAATGGCAAAGCCACACAGGCCAGGGCCAGGGCAGAGTGGAGGGGGGATAGGAGGAGATTTATAAACACCACCAGCTCCCACAGGCTCAGAGGATGTGGTTTGTGAAGGACGTTTACAACAACACAAAACCACAAGAGCTTTTGCTTCAACAGAACTTGATTAGGAATGAGCCTGGCTGACTCAGGTCATTTATTATAGAAGCCTCCCTCACTCTTGTTGAACACCCTGCCTTATGCTGACCTGCTGGTGCTTTGTGTTCCTCACCTTGCCCTGTTCCCTCACACAAAGGTCCTTCTTCAAAGAAACATGGCTGCATTACTTCTGTGCCCTCACAGCAGCACAGCAAGATCTACGTGGAGAGATGTCAGCAGTCTGATACGTGGGGCATTATCCTAAGAGAAACAGAGCCCCAAGAATTCAACTGAACATACTGTTGTTTTGCCAGGCTGCCCTTATGGGATACTTTTCCTAAACAAATTCTTCATTCTTAGGAGGAGTTTTTCCTTTGTAAGTGGTTATAAAAAACTCTTCCTAAGATACATCAACAGGATAAAGTAACAACACAGCTCAGGGTGTTACTGCAGCCGAACTTCTGAATTTCTTCTTTGGCACACCCTTTGCCCATTCCAACGGCATTAGCTTAACCACCTAGGAACGTATTTTGCACCCAGCTGATCTCAGATACTCTCCCCTCACAGTAGAATAAAAGTTTAATCCTCTTTGCTAACCATACAATACATTCTGCCTGACAGTGTTTGCCAGGGAATTTAGGATGTAAGCAGATCAGGCAACTGTGGGAGCTGTTGGTGGGTATGGTAAATGAATACTCATTGGGGAACAGGCATCAGCCTCTGCTAGATCAGCAGGAATCAACTAACCTCCAGGATGAATGGCAACACTGGGATGAAGGTCCTGGTGTTCTCTGACAGCAGTGTGAGGGCACGGATGCAGTGGATGCGCAGAGGGTAGAAACGAGCTGTGGGCACCAGCCTAGAGAGCAGAAAGAGGAAAGGATATCAGGTCATGTTAATGCAGGAGCTGCATGTGCAGCCTTCAGCAACATTCTGGAGCATTTTCTATGCTAGAAAAGGAGGACAGCTCCAGTATCACACAGCAAATCAAGCTGTGGAAACTATGCCACAATGGGAAATAAAATTCACACATGCTGAAGCGATAATACTAACAAGTTTCTGCAACCCAAGCACCAGGTTGCCAGGTTCTGATGGGAAAGGAGCTGCCCCATGCCATGTAAGCCAGCAGAGAACAATGCAGAACCCATCAGTCACAAACCTACCACTCCAGAAACCTCTCACTATGCACCACCTCAGCCTGGAAGCCATGGATACCCTAACATTAACAAGTCTGGGAATTATATTAAAGAAAACAAACAACAGCCTTACACCTGATAGATGAGTACATCACCCCCCACCCAAGAAGAGCTTGCTGAGCAACCCAGGAGCAGGAAAAAAAAAACACCATTTGACCAGAAACCATAAATCACCTCCATCCTCTCCCCCTAACCCCACAGAATAGTGAAATAATTATCATTGGATCCATTATAGAAATAAATCTACTTTGCACCCCTGATCTGGCACCAGTGGAGATGACGAAAGCCATTCTCAGGAATTAATTGATCAAGGGATAAACCTGTTAAATGTATAGATTTACTGTAAACCAAGACCATTAATTTTAGAGTGCTCTGCGATGCACCAATCTGCTTAGCTTCCTGCTGGCTGGATGCACAGGGAATACAAAGCACAGCTGGGCCTTGGCTCTGCAAAGAAGAGCTGACCAGAGGTCACCCCAGGGGTTCCAAGCCTTCTCCTCTGAATGCACCAGAAGGATGGAAACCAAAACTTCAGTGCACCACAGATATTTATTTAGTTGTAAGCCATGGAGGAGCATCATGTTTATGGTTTGGCTTTCTACCTTGTCTGCTAGGGCTAGGAACAAGGTAGAAAAAGCCCTTTCTAGGATGTGGGGAAAAGAAAAAAAAAACAGGAACTTGTGCAGCAAAGCAACACTGTTCAGCATCACTAAGGCAAAAGCCATCGAACTCCAGCATTTCCCCATTCAGCACTCCACCTCCCTGCATCAGCATCTTGATCACATGCCTCTTCGACACATTTCTGAAATGTATTGTTAAAAATAGTTTGAAAGCATTTTATATGCTGGAGCACAAGAAAATTAAGAAGCTCATTTTCATTTTAACAGCAACTCCCTGCTCCTAATTATCTTGTTTCCATCATGTTTCTAATTCTGCCTTGGCCCCTGCCTAGAGCAGAAAGCCTGTGAGGAGTGGTGCTTTCCCCACCTGAGCCCCTAGGGCAGCAAGAGGAGCCAGTGCAGTCCTGCAGACAGACAGACATCCCCACTTGCTGCTTTTCAGTGGAGCCAGGCGCCACCTCCCGGCCTAAAGGCACTTGGGGAAGGAACATCTTCACCTCCAAATGCTATCCATCACCCTCCTGGTGCTCCCAAGAGGGCTACACCAGCAGTGCAACTGAAGGGTTGTGCAGGAGAGGCTCCATGCCCAGCTTCCCTCCCTCCCACCCATCGCACAGCTGAGCAGCAGGGTGACAGAGAGGGGCAGCTCACACTGTCTCTGCAAAACAGCCTGCTCACCATGCAGCCCCATACTCCTATGTGAGCCTTCCAGAAATGCCTGAAATTAAGAACTAAGAACAGGCAGTCTGCTCCTGGGCACAGACTCAGGCAGCAGGAGGCTCACACTGCCATACCATTCCCATCCATACTTACTTATTTGTACATCCTACATAAGTTCACGTATCTACTCTGTACATCCCAGACACTGGCTTTGTTAATCTGGGATCCATCTCTATTTTCCCCATTCCAAAATTCATCCAAACCTTTCAAGCATTGTCAGATGGTAACTGTATTCCATGCCGACCAGCCCTGTACATCAGACAGCAGCATTATTTATTATTTGCTGCTCTTGCTGAGACTCACCCCATTCACCTTTCCTTGGCCCCAGCTAGCTGATTTATCCACCCAGACAGGCAAAAAAACTGCCTTGAATTGTCTGCAGGACAGCTAAAGCTCTGCAACAGCAGTGAGAAGCAGCCTGTGCATATGGGGGATGGGGTAAGGATGTATGCATGCTCTAACGATCGTTTAAATCTGCTTATCTTCATCACCACTTGGGAGTTTTTCAAGACCAGGCGGGTGGTGCTTTAAAGCTGAGAATCTGGTTACAGAGCTAACAGGATTTCAGAGATCACCAGAGATTCAGAAATTCCCTCCATGCCCATTAACAGCAGTTTCTATATAAGCACACAGACCACTAGGAAAAAAAAAACTCAGCAGAGACATACTAAAAACAGTAAGCACGCCCCTAGAACATCAAATAGCAACAAATGCACACAAAAACCCAGTTCTTCACAGAGCTGAAGACTTGATTCTGTGTTTAGCACTCTCTGCTATTCGCTTCTGCTGCAAGACAGTTAAGTACATTTCCTCCCAGTACAACTGGGAGTTGTGCCCACTCCTTTGTGCACAGTATCTGGTTTTACATATGCCTGAGCCCATGATCTTAGCTAGGGAAAACAGAGGTGCTGAATTCCTCTTCAGAAGTCTTTTAATTCCTCTGTGGCACGTGCTCACAATTGCTTCCATTAAAAGCAGCTCACAGTTCCTTACAATGCAATGTTAAATCTAAATCACACAGCAGTAACACCCCTTAGTGCTCTGCTGTAGCAGATGAGAGCAGCACTGCAAGTAGAGAGAAAAAACGACTTACTTGATACAGCCTATGATGACTTGTGTCAGAGGATAGATCAATGGCTCCATGACCTCGCTGGGATAGATCGTGCTGAGAACTCGACACCAGAAATACAGGCAGTGCACATATTGCCAGTTATAGACAGACTGGAAGTTCTCCTGGAGAAAAGGAATCAACATCAAGACTTGAAAATGGGGCACCTGAGAGATCACTCTGGCTTCTCTGCAAGACTCAGCATTCTCCAGGAGGACAGAGAATTTGCCCAAAGAGACCTAACACTCTAGCTGTGGCTCATGCATCACCCAGCAAATTCAGTGTTGTGTCTGACACACAACCAGCAGCTTCAAGCTGGCTCAGCAACACAAATCCAAGAGTTTTTAAAGAACATTTGGGCAAGTCCCTATCCACACCTGCCATGTGCTTAAGCAACTTCTCTAGTGTCAGACTAAACACAAGTCCCTTAAGGACACTCTTTCCAATGAGTTATGCATGCCCATACACTTCCCACAATCCAAAGCATTACAGCAAAGTTTCTTAAGAGATTATGCTTTTGAAGGAGCCTCAGCTCCAACCTATCTTTCACACAGACTTCCCAAGTCCACGTCATCCTTTCACATGATGGAAACAAGGCGTGCAAGAACTGGAGAAAGAGCAGAAATACTTAATGGCAACTACTGGCCCAAACCTTGTAGGTAGGAACTTGGGCTGCAGCTGCAAATGACAGAGCTCTCCCAGCTCACCACGATGTACCAAGGCCTGTTCTCAGATTCTCTTGTACAGCACAACCTGCTCTTGTAATCACCTTCTATAACCACCCACTACTCAATTTAAATTAATTGGCTTACTGCTGAGATTTGTACATTTTGGTTGTGCTGATGTCACGTAAAGTTCCCACAACCCACCCCAGCTGTGAAAACAAGTGGATTTAAGTCTTGTCTGGGCCAAGACTGAGTGTGTAAGAAGCCAACACAATCCAATTAGAGAATATATATCCCAGACTTCATTTATCCCCATGTCTGAACAGCCAGGAGATTTAACTGGTTACCAGTCCTGCAATGTTTGGGAGCAGCTCAGCCATTAATCTATAGGGATCTGTTTTGCTAAACAAGAATAAAGCCAGGATTAGCAATCTGACTCAGATTTGCTAGGTCAGACTGGAGGTGGCCCAAATCAGGGCTGTTCCCAAGAGGTCTGAGCTGCTTTGTTCAGTGAAGCCCTATAAATAGTAGAGATTGGCAATACCAGCTGCTGATAAACGGGGCAGATGCACCTGTGGGCACAGCAGTGGAAAGATGTACACATCAGGGTCATTCCTGGTCCCTTCTACTTTGTGAACTATAGTTTCACAAAGGAAAACAGCACTCCAACACACAAAAGAGAAAGCTTGTCAAACTCCTGGCAAGCTGCAGAGAGGGAAGTGACTTCCACTCTGCAGCAGTCTGTTCTCTCCTTCGTTACTGAATCTCTAAACTAACACAGAAAAGAATTCATAGACAGCTGTGAAGCACCCAGCCTCTGGCAAAACTATTTCTTGGCACATTATGAAATGGATCAGATAAGTACTGAGAATTAAGAGACACCAAAAGCCTCAAGCAGCTACAGTAATTTTCCTCTCTCCACACACTCCCCACGGAGGGGTACTCCTTCCACACTGGCAGGCACCCACCTTCTTCTTTATGGTCATTGCACTGCGTAGATGAATGGCAAGCTGGCGGATATAGATGAAGGCATGCTGGTAGGAGGTGTGTGTGTCCAAGGCATACATCTCTGTCAGCGTTCGCTGCATGAAGTTGATCATGGGCAACACATTGGGAGAGGTAAACCTTGAATTCTTCACAAATGCAATGTACATTTGCTGTTGGGGAAAGAGAATGAGATACAACCATATTGAAGTCAGAACAAAGCATTCCCCACACCCTGGTGTTTCCTAACAGCAGTGAGGAATTCCTTCTGTAAGAACAGCCACTTCAAAAGAATAAGCAAAGGTAGTTTTAGCTCCTTCCTCAACAGAGCCAGGGAAGAGACTCTTTCCACCTCTACATTGTTTAGCACAGAGCTTGAAAACTGCCATTGCTCCTCCAAACAAAGAGAGGACAGAACTGGCCTCTGAGCCATGCATGCCTGCAGCTGGTCACAGTGGTTAGCATGGCTTTCTTTGCAATAACAGTAACAAAGCAAACTACACTTGGGAACCTTAGCTATTAGCTGAAAGATAAGAGCAGTTCAGCAGCACCAAACAGCATCAGCACTTGAAGAAAGCCCTCAAGATTCTGGAGTAGTATTTATCCTGTAGGCAGACAAATACCAGAGACATTGCCTGCTAAAACTCTTCCTACATGCCTTCAGCAAGAATGGCAGTAGTAACAAACAGGAGACCACACTTCAACTAACATTTTCACCCAGTTAATCTTCTGAGGGTGTCAATACCTGTTGTACCTCACACAATGCAGCTTTTGCCTTAAGGTTTTTGCATCTGACTTCAGGAAAACTGCAGAGTAAAAGAAATGCCAGGCTTACCTTGAGCAAGTGACTTAGGTACACCTCTTTCCTGTGGCGGCAGATCTTGTTCAGCACAAGGAAGGACAGCACTCTTACTGTTTCTTCACCCGTGCTCCACAAATGGATTGCTTGCTAGAATGGGAAATATTCACATAAGTGAAGGGACAAAGAGCCCCTCCTGCTAACAGAAAGGTCTGAGCCCCTGCCTTCATATCAAGCAAAGCAAGGGAAGAAAAGGATTACAAAGATGGCAGGGCATATAGTTACAGAATCTGTCACAACAGCTATTCTGCCCTCATGCTCTAGCTACAACAGCATGCAAAATGTTCCATTAATACACCCACGATCAATACAACTTCACAAATCAACACCTCTGAAAAATGGATGTAGCCTTATTGACACACACTGTGGCACAAACACGATGAGCACCCAGTGGATCGCAGCTCTAACTAGACCAGCTTCAGCAAGGAGGACAGCCTCTGCAGAGCTCTGGGCTAACAGACATCCCACCATTGACATATGACTTCAAACACTGCTCTGACTGATGTTTGGTTGCCTTATGCATGTATCACTCCTTAACATCTTGAAGTGAACAGATTCAGGTTTTCCCAGACCTGCCTGCCCTCACCTGCTCAGTCTGCAGATTCAGTTGGACATGTATGGCTCTTTCAGAAAGCATCTGGTGCAGCAGCACCGTAATCATAGTGCAAGCTTGCAACAAGTTACCTCTACGAATAAATTCTTCAGGAAATCAGAAATGGTCCAGCTGCAGGGCTGAAAAGCCTTTCTACAAAATCCTCTCTACAGCAGTGATCAAACAATGCTAGGTGTACCAGCCCCTCACCACTGTGTGCCATACAACTTTACCAGAGCATTCCGAGCCTCATTTAAATGATGTGTTGCAGCTTTTCATGTCAACACATCACCCTGTTGCCCTCTTTCTGTTCTTCCACACCTCCTCTGTTGATCTTAAGCACTTAGCAGTTGTGACTAAGTTTCTGCAAAAATATTCCACCCCCAGATCTTGAGAGTGTAATACCATCACAGACTAAACACAGCCTCAGCACCCAGGCAGCAAGTATTCCATCTGCAGCAAGGAAACAGACAGCTTCCCCAGAACACCCCCGCCACTTTGTGCAGGGACTAGCAGTAGTAACACACAGCATTGTGCCCACTCATCTCACCATGAAAGAGTTTCACAGCACCCAGAAAGCCCAGAAGAGAAGCACAAGTCTGAGTCTTGACCAGACTACCATGAAACCACAGCATGCTACCTTACCTTGAGAAGTATCCGGCACTGCTTTGGGAAGGACAGATAATAAGGCAGTATGGAATTGACATGCTGGAGAACTGCTGCTCCAACAGAGGCTTCTGTTAAACAAGACAGGAGCTACAGGGAAAAACAAAGCAAACTTAGTGAGCTTGCAGTCTTCCTTTAACTATTAAGCATCTCATTTGGCTGTTCTCAAGTAACTGTGTTACCAAAGCCTGGAACAAAAGCCTCCTCCAGAAGGAAGCCCAAAAAACCCAAGCTATATCAGGAATAGAGCAAGTCTGTGCCAGGTCAAATCACTGCCCTGAATGTACATCATCTTGGCAAACAGAAGCACAGGGTGCTGGCATGTGAGTTCATCACTTAAAGCCTCACTTGGAGTGTAACAACTCAGGGTGCCTATAGTTTAAGACACCTTATAGACAACATCAGTATTGTTGTCACCTCACTACAAATGGCCAAATCTTTTTTATTCTCCTTGCACTGCAAGGACTCTCTGAGTCTCTTACAAGTTCTGCCATGGTAAGAAGCACCATAACTTGAGGAAAAGGCTCTGCAGATCAAAATGCTCTTCCTGCTAGGTCATTCTGCCACCACTGCCTTGCAGCACACCTGCCTTGTTAATTAATTTGTTGACTGTTTGGCTCTTCTTTTAGCAATGGTGAGCAAAAGCTCACCTGCCTCATTCCAAAACACCCAAATCAAAAGCCCACAGATACACAGCCCAATGGTGGCAACACGAACATGAGGTTTCTTACCTGGATGGTACAAGACAGGTACATTCTTATATCCAGTCGCAATTTGCTCCAAAGTGGACTGCTGGAAGGGAGGGCCATTCTGCAAGTGAACAAGAGTTGGGCTTAGATTTAAAAAGCAGCAACAAAGCATGAAGAACAGTGGATTCGTTTCCTCAATACTGCCAGGCAGTAAAAACATCTGCTTGAAGTACTTGGCCTCATTGTATGTAGAAGGCTTGGGCCTCCTTTCTCTGAAATCTGACTCACAATGCCTTAACACTGCTCTTGAACACAAGCACACACAGTTTCAGATGCCCTTCTGTTAAACCCAATGCACTGTGCAAGCAGCTAGAGTCTAACATCAGAGAGGATGCACTCTCAGAGGGGAAAAAGAAAACATGGCTAGGCAGCTCCAAAACAACTTCATAATTGTTTGGGAAGAGTTGCTACCTTTTTCCAGCCTCACTGCCAAAATGCAGTTCTGAAATAATCTCACACAGCTCTCACCTGCAGTTCTCAAATCTCCCCAGACTTACTTTTGTTTGTTCTTAGGGGCTTTCACAAGCAGCAGCTTTTGCAGGCAGCTGAAGAGGTCCCGGACACAGAAGGACACAAGGGCATTGAACACTGGTTAAAAAAAGTTAAAGCATTTACAAATGATTGTTTTTTATATATATATACACACACACACACGTTTCTCAGCTAACCTGAAAAGAGCTCCTCAAAGAGCTGAAGCTAGTAATTCCTACAGAACTACAATTTCCACAAGCTTCCAGCCTGCTGATTTCTGGTCAGAAATATACCACTCTCCCCCAGAATACCTGGAGCTCATATAAAAGGGAGGCAAGTTCTATTTCATCTGTGGTACAGCATGATAATTCTGTAGAAATCTAGATCTGCAGTATTTTCAGATGTCCTGGCTAGGGATATATGAACTTGACAGCAGAACTGAGTTCCAAACTACATTAAGGTTATAGAATGTCATAAGGTGAGAAGACAAATTTGTCTTGTAAGATCAGTCCTAGAGACAACAGCAAGGAGGAAAGGGTAAGTTTGCTCCATCATTACTTATCCTCACTCTCTTCAAACAGAGAAGCTTTCCCTCCAAAATGAATTCCCTTTTCACACAAAGCATGGCAATCAACTCACCTGCAGCATCAAGGACTTGAAACTTGCTGGGATCAGCACCACCATTATCTCCTTTGGTAGTTGCTACAGCTGCTTTGAATGCTTGAGTGATTTCATGGAAAAGTCTTGGTGTTAGCCCCCTCTGAGGAAAGAATAAAAACCAAACAGTAAACTTCTGAAACACTTTACAAGGACAGGAGTGCTGGAATTTATTTTAAGTTCACTGTAAAAATTAGAACTTTTAATGTAAGAAAAAGTGTCAAGGCAGCTAGCAACTGCTAATGGCTTTCACCTGCTTTAAAATAAATTTAAGGCTTTTAATTGGTTGAGGGGCAAGAGAATGGAGAAGCAGAAACAGCTGCAAGCAATTATCCAGCTTAACCTTTCCCTCCCACACTCAGATACAACAAGATATTTCATCAGAATACACTGCTCAAAATGGGACTTCAAATAAGTTCTTGAAACTGTCACAAACATAACAGACACAAAGCAAAGCAATGAAGTGAACAAGAATTAATCATTCTGCCTGCTTCTGAACTACAGTTTCTTCATCTTTCCCTTCAGAGCAAAAGTAATATTGCAGCCCAAGTAAAAACTGCAAAGATAAGTCACACTGAACTAATACAAACTCTATGGGCAGGACCAGCACACCATCTCCTCTGTACTTCTACGAAAGATGAACAAATTAAAAGATAGCCCTTAGAGGTGGCAACATGCGGACCAACATTTAAAAGAATATGCTCCAGTGCTTTGTATTCTAACTCCCTGCTCACCTCTGCAGCTTTCTTCCATTCCTCAACCATCTTCAGGCTCACGGGGATGGATTCAACTTTCTTCTGTTTGACTTTCTCCTGTTCTTCTTCATCATCTTCACCTTCATCACTTGCTTCCTAAAAAAGTTGATATCAAGACTAAGAAAACGCTCATATACGTATTTTCTGGTCCTATCTGTTTTAGTGAATAACTTCTGAAGAGGAAAGCAGGCAGTAGCAACTTGTGTTATCAGCACTTTGTATAAAACTATAACAAAAATTAAGGTTACTACAAATTCCAATAAAGCTACTTCAGCCCTGCAGCTTCACTACATAAGCATGATGTGCAGTAATTGAAATAAACGAGGACAAAGCTTGTAATAAAATAAACTTTCACTGAGAAAATAAATACAAATCCAAAGCCACAGAGAAAAGGTAGTGCAAGGCTCTGCCTTCACAATCTTTAACTCACGCTCAATTCAAAGCCACAGCTGATTTCTGAGTTACAAGCACATACACCTGCAGTTCTTTGGAGAACCCTTTCACCAGTGCAACTATCAGCCCAAATATAATTAACACCTGCACTGAAACTCAAAACATTTCACATGTAATTGAAACAACTGATTTCAGCATTCTGGTACCTCTAATGTGTCAGGAGGGATGTGCAAGCCTCCATCCTCCTCTTCCTCAGAACTGTCTGAAGCATCAAAGTTCAGCAGCGTGCGGTCATTTTCTTCCAAGAACTTGTAAAATTCGGGATCTTTTTCCTTCAGTCGGGCGAGCTGGTCTTTATGCTCAGATGCCTTTCCTTTTTTTCTGATAGAGAAGAGTTAAAAGATGTTTACTCATTGCTCAAGCTTCTGCTGGTGCTCTATGAAAAGCAAGCAACCACTGGGTGCTAGGCACACCTGCAGGTGATTAAAGTGGTGATTGGATAATCAGTGGCTTCAACACCTGCTTTGGAAGGCCTCATCAAAGGTTATTTTAACTCAGAATTAAAAAAAAAACAATTATAGAATAGCTTTGGTTGGAAGGGACCTTAAAGCTCACACAAACCCCAACTCCTGCTGTGGGCTGTGTGCTCCCCCACCACATTACACTGGCCAGGGTTCAGCCTGGGCTTGGGATGGAGCACTCACACTGCTCTGTGCAGCAGCACCAGAGCCTCACTGCCCCCTATAAGCCCCCTGGATAGCAGCACTACGGTCTCCCCAGAGCCTCCTCTTCCCCAGAAAAAACAAAGGCAGCTCACACCACCTCTCCCGAGAGCCCGGGCTGCTCCCACTCCTCGCAGAGCTGGCTGAAGCCCAGCCCCGACCCCCAAACCCTCACCGAACGGTCGCCTTGGGCCGGGGCCGCCTCCCCCCCGCCTTGGGCCGGGCCTCCTCCTCCTCCGAACCGCCGTCGGGATCCGACTCGAAGCCATTAGCGAGGAACTCGTCGACGCTCAGCTCCTCCAGCTTCCTGCGGGGCCAAAGGAGAGACGTGAAGAAGGAAAGGCGAACGGAACGCACCGCGCTCCCGGCCGGGCCTTCCCCGCCCCCACAGCCCTCACCTCCTCCCGGCAGCCGCCATGCCGCCCGCGCGCTCCTCGCGGCAGCCGCACTTCCGCTCCCAGCATGCCGCGCGGTGTGGGGGCGTGGCCAAGCAGTGCATGGGCGTGGATAACTTTTATATAGGCGTGGCTTAGCGATGTTCAACCACTGTCGTTGGTTTGGCCCCGCCCTTAGCCCCGCCCTTAGCCCCGCCCCTTTCTCCTCCAGGCCCCGCCCCCGCCGCGGGGCTGGCGGCAGCGGCGCGGGCAGAGCGGAGCCCGCAGCATCCCGCGGGCCGGGCCGTGCGGAGCCGTGAGTAGAGCGGGCACGGCCCTGCCGGCAACGGTGCGGGCGATCGGGGCAGGTGGGAGGTGGGAAGGGCCGGGCCAGAGCGGATGGAGCGGCTCGGGGTCGGTGGGGCTGCGGGCGGGGGCTCGCAATGAGGCGTCCCGGGAGATCGATGGGTGCAGCCCCGGAGCAAGTTGACACCGCCGGGATGCGGAAGGGCAGCGCTGCGCTCCGCACCTCTCCCGTTAAGGCTGTCCGCTTCCCGGCCCGCTGTGTGCCCGGTCACGGAGTCATCCCGCGGTGCAGAACGGGGTTGTCGCGCTGCCGGGCCCGACGGTGGCTCTGCGGTCTCGTTTTGTGTCATCACTCCGTGGACGCACAGCGGCTGTTGGATGCTGTTTGATGCGGGGGAGCTGAAGGGCAAAGGGAGAAATGTCAGCGCGGGTTGGTGGTACCCGGGGAATGCGGGATGCAGTGCGGGATGGGGGTTTTAGGGCCTCTGCAGTGACCGTCAGGGCACGGAGCTCTCTTCTTGCTGGGAGCCAGCAGGGCAGCAGGGGGCTGGAGTCATCACCAGCACATCCAGCTGCTGGGCTGGGTCAGCAGAGTGCACGGATGGTGTCCTGGAATGGTGGGGTCCCTGCAGAATAAACCCTTGCTGTGTGTGGCAGTGCTGGGTGCTCCCCAGCAGGAGGGAGAGCGGCTCCGGGGTGATTCAGCAACACGGGGATCTGATGGTGGCCGGGTGAATGGAGGTAACTTATTGGCTCCCAGGGCTGAGAGGAGCCTCAGAGGTCTCTCGACCATCCATCCACTGTATAGGGATCCTGCAACAGGTCTGTGATGCCTGCGTGCCAGCGCTCTGTGAGATGCTCCATTGTTTGGTCCCAGTGAGGAAGTCACCCAGACTCCCTAAGTGCAAAATAGCTGTGGCTGTAAGGAAAAAGAAAACAATGCAGCTAATCTTATGTTCCCTCAGCTGCTGGGTGCTCCATTTGCAGCACCAAGCTGGCTCCAAGTGGGACACAGAGTGCTGTGCAGATCCCAGATGCGGAAAGGTCACCTGACATTGTGGACTTTTGGGCTCACATAGTGGGCACAGTGGTGATGGGTTGGAGTTGGACTAGATGATCTTAGAGGTCTTTATCAACCTTAATGATTCTGTGGTTCTGTGATTCAGTACAGCTTTCTGGTTAGGATCACTGCAGCCAAGCAATCGCCTCTGGAATCTCTCCCCTCTGCAGCCCAAATTTCCCTCCTGACCCTGGCATTCAGCATGGCAGTGAGTGAGGCTGAAGGATTTGGGATGTAAAGGTCAGAATTTCCTTCCTGAGAGTTGATTGATGCACAAATGAAGCAAACATTCAGAGCAGGAGATGGCAGGAATTGTAATTCCCTCTCTTTTGGCTTGATGGTCTAGGATTGAATGGAACCACTGCTTAGCACCTTGGCTGACAAGGAAGGTCCCTTGTCCTTCTCTCAGCCTTTTCCTTGTCTCTTCTACCCTCCTCCACCATGTCACCTTGCTTCATGTCATAGCACTCCCTTCAGAAGCCAGTTAGTAACCCATGAGTGTCACCACATCCATAGCTCCTGCCTGATGTCGAGGCAACACTGCGAAGCAATCAGAGAATCATGGAATCATTCAGGTAGGAGAAGACCACTAATGCCCCCAAATCCTATCCCAGCCCATCCCCACGGTGCCCACTGACCACAGCCTGTTCCAAGCTGGCCCAGTGCCACCCTCTGCAGTCACCATCGCTGTGCAGAGCAGGCAGGTGGAGGGCACAGTGCTATTTGAAGGGTGATGGCAAAAGGTGTTCCATGGCAAGACTGGGAGCCAGGAGTGCAGTGTTCCTCCCCCAGGGGCTGCCTGCACCTGGCCCAGGCTCTGCTTGTGACTCTGTTTGCCTTTCTGGAGAGCAAGTTGGGGTCAGAGGTGTCTGTTAGAGGGGCTGGAGGATCTCATGAGTGCCACTGTGATGGGTAGTGCAGTTGGAGCTGTTAGTTGTTGCCTGAAGGGACCTTCTCCATGCCTCTGTGTGGAGGTTTGACACTGCTTGTGCCATAAAGCAGTGCTAGATGTGACAGCTGCTCTCCATTGTACGCTGTGTGATGCTGGGAAGGGGGATTTGGGACATGGCCCACATTTCCAGCCCTTGGCAGAGGCAGGAGGTTTTGCTTTTGCTTAGATTTCAGTGTGCTTTGTGCCGGACTGTTGGAGCTGCTGTGTGATCCCAGTGCAGCTGGAGACCTGCACCTTTTGCTGAGCATCTCAAAGGCATCTTTATGAATTAGTTTCCATTGCTTGTTTCTTCCCATTGCCGGAATTGAAACCATTCGGGTCCTGACCCATTACTTGATGTTACCCAAATGTCAGCAACAGCTGCCTCTGAGTCAATCAGCTGTGCATGGAGCTGCTCCCATCCCCTGTGTGCAAGGAACGTGAGAGCTGCATTGAGGATATCTGCAGGAAGAGTGGCTGCCTGGATGAGGTGTGCATGGGGCAGGGAGCAGAGTGTGCACCCAGGGAGGCACAAGGCAAGCCAGGCTGAAATCCTTTCTCTTTTTTCACGTATGGGAACAAAGGCATTTCTGAATACGGGTTGGGGCAACTGGGATCCAAACAAAACGCTCCAGGAGAAATGGGGAGAAAAGCTTCCATTAGGAGACCTCCAGCCTTCCGTATGCACCAGAACCTATTGATTACAACCCGCTGAGCTGCTGAAAGGCACTGACGAGGTCAATGTGCTGAATGCCCTTCTTGCCCGAAGCCAGCGCTGTGTCTGTGCTGTAGAGCTGGCAATTGTGTGCAGTGTTCCCCTGCCCTCCCCACCCCTTTGCCAAGGCTCCACATCCTCTCTGGCAGCTTGTCACTTCTCTGCAGATGTCTAGACAGGAGGATTCAGTGCGTGTCACTTATGCCTAATTCATTAAAAAAACACACACACAACACAACCCTACTGAGAGCTGGGGATTCTCAGTCCTGCAGACTCAGCGCTGTCTGTGGCTCTCAGATTAATTCCACTGCTTCCAGGAGCAGCAAAGACCTTGCTTGCCATCCACAGCACGAGGATTTGGGGAACAGAATGGGGATGGGAGGACACAACCAGCTCTGTATGGGGGCTCTGCCACCCCATGGGGTCATTGCAGCAGCAGTGCTGGATCTGCGGCTCAGAGCAGTGCACTTGCTGGTCCTGAGCTGTTAGTGCCCTCTGCTTCCTCACATTTGGTGACTTCATCTCTTCCAGGCTGAACACTTGATTAACCTCATGTTAAAGAGGAGCTGCTGCGTGCTGTCCGTTCAGATTCCCTGGATGAATGCAGAGCGAGGAGGGGCTGAATTTCTCAGCACTGTAGTGCGGGCACAGAGCGTCCTGTCTGTGCCAGTGATGCCAGCACAAGCCCTGCTGAGGGCAACTACTCAGATTTAGTGCCCTGGGTGTATACAGCTGGATGATTTCCAACCTGCTTCAATCATGTTTGCTGTCGGGAAGGGAGCGGGAGTGGTAGCAGAGCAATATATTCTACCACAAGCCGTGTCAGGCCCTCTGAAATCAGCAAAAATTTGGGCTATCTCAGTATGAGGTATAAGGGCAGGTAGTGTGCATCAGCTGCAGCTTGTGCAAACGGCGCTGCTGTCTCAGAGCTGCCTACTGCAAGAGGATTACTGATGCTAGCTTAAAGCTTCTCTTCAAACGCAGCCCTCAGAGCCCAGAGATGCACCAGAAGGGATGGCTCAGCAAGAGCACACAGCTTAACGGGACCCCTGTGATGCCAGATGGAAGGGGAGATGTGTGAGCAGCCTGCATTGTGCCCAGCCAGGTCCCTGGGTGTCGGTACTGCTGTGTTCGTGGCCTCATGCTGCAGCAGCACAACAGCAGCTATTGTTCCTGCCAGCTCAGCTGCTTGTGTCTCATGATTGCTGAAGGGAAGGAGCAGTCCCTGGAATGCAGGAGAACATCTTCTCCCCAGCCTGGCTCCAAGAGGGAGGAAGATGCTTCCCCACCTGAGCTGGGCAGCAGTTGCCTGTGCCCCCTGTTCTGCCCAATCTGGCTTTTCTCTGAGTTTTAACATTAAGTGGGTATCTCTGTTCATTATGGGAATGCTGGATGCAGGAGGATGCTTGCTGGGAAAGGATTCAGGACCCATCGCAGTGGGGTTAGAATGGGATTCTGAGTGCTGGTGCAGGGCTGTTTTCACCCTCTCCCCACACTTGGCCAGCTGTGCAGGATATCTGCTGGCAGACAGAAACCTCCACCCAGGGCAGCCAACAAAGGGCCATTCTGCTGGGCCTTCCTGGGGAAGGGGCCATCAGCGAGCTTCTCCCCAGAGGATGCTCTGCTCCCTGCTTATTGCTCAGCACGCTTCTCTTCACTCTCAGCAAAATATGTTTTATTTTTTTTGTGCGGAGAGAACAGACCTCCCTTTGGGCAGGGATCATTTGCATTCATTAACAGAGCTGTTATGCATGGCCACGCTCTGTCGCAGAGGAGCCAAACAAACGCCTGCTTTTTTTTTGTCATAACCCAGGAGTGGTTACAAGTCAGCACTGCATCCGCTCCAGCTGATGCTTCACACGTGCACTTGGGCTGCTGCACACCCCACAAAAGTGGGTTTGTATGGTCTTCCCCACCCCCGGAGCCCTGCACACTGCCTTACTGTCTCCTGTGGTCCAAGCACTGTTCCCCATTAATTATATCCTAGCAGGGCTCATAGACCTTCATTTCCTGGGAATGAAGTTTGCTTTTCCATGTGCTGATGCATGGGGTCGGGAGAGAGGAGGGCTTTGTAGGAGCCGTTTCCTTGTGTAGATCCTAAGGGAGGGCCCGTCCATGGGGTGGGGATGCTGCTGGGGGCCTGGAGTCAGTGGGGGGGGGGGTTGGGGTGGTGTCTCCCTTGGGTGCTGCTTGGTTGCTTTGGAGCCCAATGGCACGTCTGGCAGCACAGAGCACTGGGACATAGGAGGTGCTGGTGGGGCTCTGACCGAGCTCAGAGGTTCACTGCAGGGAATAATGTCACCCTTGTCACTTCTGCATTTGTGCTTGCCTGGAGTTGTGCAATGACTCAGTGGCAGGGCTGGGAAGAGAGCCCAGCACTTCCGACCCTCTTTGGAAATGCATTTGATTGCTGGAGCTGAGGATGCGCTGGCTGCAATGTACCCTTCAGCTGTGCCCTCTGTCTGTCCCCACCTCTGCAACCACATCCTGTGCCACCCCCTGGAGGCACGCTGTCCTTCTCACCCTACAAGCACCCTGTCCTGCCTTGTCCCCTCCGTGCCCTCCCGGTGATGGAGAAAAGGATGCTTGGTGGTGCATTAAAGAGAGGAACCAGCTGAAGCAGGTTGGGAGGACCCTCAGGCTTGCAGCCAGAGAGGGGAATAAAGGAGTGAGAGCAACATCTGCTCCTCTGCTAAATCAGATCTGGTCCCAGGTGCTGACATTGCAGTGCCTTCATGCAGCAAGGTCTACAAGTGTTCCTTTATAGGCATGTCCTGGGGATGCTGCAGCTTTCTGCAGAGCTCAGCTCAGTGCTTAACTCTTGGCATGAAGGGCACGGAGCACCCTGCTCTCACTGCTGGAAAGCACTGCCTTCACCATGCGCCCGCCCTGGCAGCGAAGAGGGAATCTCACATCACACTGATGATGCACGGAGAAGAGGGCATCGCAGGCCTCTCTCCCACTCAGAAAAGATGTTTATTCATCTCTTCCCTCCCCCAGACTCTTGTACATGACACAACTGCTATTTAAACATGAATAGAGCTTCAGCAGCTCAGCCGGTGCAGCGTGGGGGGCTCTATTTTTAGGCTGGAGATGTGGAGGTGTGGCGAGGCAACGGGGAGCAGAGGGGATTCTCTATCCGCAGGGATGCGTGGGCTGGTGGATGGATGCTGCACGATGACTTCCTTCCTTCCTCCACGCTCCCCTCCTCCCTCCTGGGCTGCTGGGCTGTGCCTGGTTAGGGGATGCAGGAGGGCAGCATGCCCTGCTTGTTGCTCGTTCAGGCTTTGTAGAGTCAGAGAATATTCTGAGTTGTAAGGGAACCCGTAAGGATCATTGGGTCGTGTTTGTTGTCACGCACATTTAGGCTGTGTTTAATCACAGAATGGCCCAGGTTGGAAGGGACCCCAAGGATCATGAATCTCTAACCCCCCTGCCACATGCAGGGCCACCAACCTCCACATTTCATAGCAGCCCAGGCTGCCCAGGGCTCGATCCAACCTGGCCTTGAACACCTCCAGGGATGGACGGGGCATCCACAGCCTCTCTGGGCAGCTGTTCCAGCACCTCACCGCTCTCATAGCAAAGAACTTGAATCAATGCAAGACAGATGTGCCCCAGTGGAACGTCTGAGGTTGGTGATGTGATGGACATGTTGTAGAGCAGTGCCCTTTTGATGGCTGGTGAGGAGAATGCTGACCCACAGATGGGCTGGGCACAGAGCAGTGCAGACCCTCAGCCCATATACTTGAAAGCCATAGAAGTTGTGTGGATCTCAAGCCATTCCTTCAGGATAACGCATTGTTTTTCTCACTCCAGTGAGGCCGGGAAGGGTGAGCTCCCAGCAGAGCCATGGAGGGCGGCGTGCAGCTCCTCAACCGCGATGGCCACAGCATCTCCCACAACTCCAAGCGCCATTACCACGACGCCTTCGTGTGCATGAACCGCATGCGGCAGCGCGGGCTGCTCTGCGACATCGTGCTGCATGTGGGCACCAAGGAGATCAAAGCCCACAAGGTGGTGCTGGCGTCCTGCAGCCCCTACTTCCACGCCATGTTCACAAGCAAGTAGCCTCCTCCTTTCTTCCTCTCCATCCCTATCTTTGCTGCGCACCTCTACCCTTTCCGTCCATCTCCTACCTTAAGGAAGTGTGACATCAGCGTATCATCTATATGAACAAGCAGACTTCCTCCTTTGGCTCCCTCCTGTGAAGCTACCCTGGTAGCTTGGGTGAGCCCCATTGCCTGTAATGCAGTGCTGCTTCTCCCTGCTGAGAAGAGAGCAGACCTCCCTTGGCCTTGATGTCAGGCTGTGGAGGTGGAGGGTTCTGTCTCCAGAAGAGGAAGGAGCCAAGGGCACAGCCTCACATCCCCTTTCTGTAGCCTCTGGGCTTTTCCAGGAGCCATGGTTTATTACCAGGCAGAGCTGAGCTCATGGTTTATTGCCAGCTTGCATCCCCTCTCCCTGACAACCTTCTGCACCGCTGTGTTGTCTGCCTACAATTCAACCAGGCCACGAACATCGCATAGACATGGAACAGGCAGGAGCTAGGTGACAAGAGAGGAACATGCTGAGGGCTATATCTGGTGTCTGTGTTGCCCCAGATGAGATGAGTGAGAGCCGCCAGACCCATGTGACACTGCACGACATCGACCCCCAGGCCCTGGAGCAGTTGGTGCAATATGCTTACACAGCAGAGATCGTGGTGGGCGAGGGCAATGTGCAGGTAGGAGCCCCCCCAGACCTGTCTGTCCCACAAAGCCTTACCTCTGGAGCTCTTCTCTCCCTCTGCTCAGGGCTTTCCACTTTGCATCTGTGATGGTGACTGCATCTAACAGTGGTCGTCTGCTCTCCTGAGCTCCTGCAGCTGCTGTGGATGGGAGTGCTCCTTAAAGCACTACTGCAATGGCCATTTCCTAGCCCTGGGGAGGTTATGGGTGTCCTTCTTGGCTCTTAAACTCCATCCTGTTGGAAACAAGGAGTGCTTTGTCCTCTATGTGCTTGTGTGCGTGAAGTTGCTCGGTAAACCTGTTCTGCTGTTGAAACTGGTGATGGAAATGGTGTTTCCTTGCCCTGGAAGCTTCTTTTTTTCTCCTGTTCTTTTCCACTGCCCAGACACTTCTTCCTGCTGCCAGCCTGCTTCAGCTCAATGGGGTGCGGGATGCTTGCTGCAAGTTCCTGCTCAGCCAACTCGACCCATCCAACTGCCTGGGGATCCGGGGCTTTGCCGACACGCACTCCTGCAGTGACCTTCTCAAGTCTGCACACAAATACGTCCTCCAACACTTCGTGGAGGTGTCCAAGACAGAGGAGTTCATGTTGCTGCCTCTTAAACAGGTGAGATCCTGATGGAAGCATGGAGGTGTGGCACTGGCAAGGCTTTTCTTGCTCCGTTCTGAATGGCACAGTCAGAACAAGACAGGGTTTAGCAGGCGAATGCAGCCAGATTCTGTGCTTTGGTCCTTTCTGTTTGATGGGGAAACAATACATGTGGAGAATGCTGTCAGAGAGTGAGCTTAATCCCCTGTGAAATAGGGATGGGAAGGCAGCGGGGAGGATAATTGCTGTCACTGGTGCCTGCCACCCGAGCTCTGAATGCTCTGCCTTCTCCCTGGGAGCACAAACCTGGGAGCCACTTCGCTCCATCCATCCCTGGGGCTGTGGGGTGCATGGCAGCAAGGGGGGTATGAGTCTCCACCTGCTCCAGTTCTATCCTTGGCAGGCAAAGCGAGCACACTGCGAGCAGCCAGAGCACCTGGCTCCATCCCATGAAATATTGAAGGGACCTGTGCAAGCACAGTCGTCTGCCTGATCTCACTGATGTTTATTGGAAGTGTCAGGCATTGCAGCAGCTTCAGACGCAGAAAGGGGGGAATGAGCCAAGGAGGGGACCGAGGGCAGAGCTGTATCTGGGAGGAGGGGGAGGCACAGCTGCAGCTGCCTGCTGGGGGACCAGCTGCCCTTAGATGTGTTCCCCTCGACCACCAGCATCTACAGGATGCTGCTTTGTACCTCTCTGTGCTGCTCTGCTGGGCCAATTCCCTGCTGTGGGAATGTATCCCTTCCTCCTGTGCTGCACCAGCTGGGAGTTGCCTTTTCCATCCTTCTCCACAGGTGCTGGACCTCATTTCTAGTGACAGCCTCAATGTGCCATCAGAGGAGGAGGTTTACCGGGCTGTGCTCAGCTGGGTCAAACATGATGTGGACAGCAGGAGACAGCATGTCCCCAGGGTGAGTCTGCTGGGGAAGTGACCTGGTTCAACCCAGCAGCGCCTGCGTATGGCGTGGGTGGGTGAATGGGATGGGAGGGAATGGCCTCACGTTGCACCAGGTGAGGTTCAGGTTGGATATTGGGAAAAACTTCTTTTAAAGAGCAGTCAGGCACTGGCACAGACTGCCCAGAAGGTGGGGGTGTCACCATCCCTGGAGGTGTTCAAGGATTGTAGAGATGTGGCACTGAGGGATGTGGTCAGTGGGCAATATTGGTGGCAGGCGGGCTGTTGGGCTAGGTGATTTTAGATCCAGCTTGTCTTCTCCAACCTTAATGATTCTGTGATTCTCAGGAAGCTGTAGGATGGCCAGAGGACGGGCTGTGGGCAGAAATAAGAAAGGGAGGAATGGAGGCTGCACTGCCAAACCGTTCCCATCCCACTGATGGGATGCAACCCCTCTCCTTTCAGCTCATGAAATGCGTGCGGCTGCCCCTGCTGAGCCGGGACTTCCTGATGAGCAACGTGGACACGGAGCTGCTGGTGCGGCACCACTCGGAGTGCAAGGACCTGCTGATCGAAGCCCTCAAGTACCACCTCATGCCTGAGCAGAGGGGGGTCCTCAGCAACAGCAGGACCAGACCACGGCGCTGCGAGGGGGCCAGCACCGTGCTTTTTGCTGTGGGTAAGGCTCTCCCAACGAGGGGATTACACACAGATCTGCACAAAGCTCCAGCTTTCCAAGCTTTCCCTAGGTTTACCCTTGGCCTCGGGGATGATGAGTGTGCTCCGTTCGCAGGTGGGGGCAGCCTGTTTGCCATCCATGGGGACTGTGAGGCTTACGACACGCGGACGGACCGCTGGCACATGGTGGCATCCATGTCGACCCGCAGGGCCAGGGTGGGCGTCGCGGCCATTGGGAACAAGCTGTACGCTGTGGGCGGGTAAGGGGACACAGGGACAGGGGTGGGAGCAGGGATCTGAGCCAGGACCAAGCCCTGGGTCCGCTCTGGAGCTCTGTGCCCAGCTCACAGGCCATAAAGTCTGAACTTCCCAGCTCTCACGCGCTCTATTTTTTCTCCCTGCAGTTATGATGGGACCTCGGATTTGGCCACGGTGGAGTCCTATGATCCTGTCACCAACTCCTGGCAACCGGAGGTGTCCATGGGCACGAGGAGGAGCTGCCTGGGTGTAGCAGCACTTCATGGGCTCCTCTATGCTGCTGGGGGATACGATGGGGCCTCATGCCTGAACAGGTAGGGAATGGCTCGCTGTGGGCTCCTCCATTTCTCTTGCATGCTCTGTCCTTGATGCTGGGTGCTGGGAAGCCCACCAGGTCTGCTCCTAACTGAGTAGATTTCTTGCAATCCAGCTCTGTCTTCCAGTGTCTTTGGCCCAGGCAGTTTCTTCAGGGAAAAACAAACAAACAAACAAACAGACAACACCGTTTTGCAGCCCTCTGCCCCAACCAAACACGGCCCCTTTGTTAGTTCTTCCCTCCATTTTTCCCTCCCTTTTCCCAAGCTTCCTTGGGAGCTGCCCAGGAGGGCTTGTGTCAAAGGGCTTTGAGCTGGGACTTGCCAGTGTCACACCTGAATTCCTGTGTCCCTGCCTGCTGCAGCGCAGAGCGGTACGACCCTCTGACAGGCACCTGGACATCCATCGCTGCCATGAGCACCAGGAGACGCTACGTCCGGGTGGCAACGCTAGGTGGGTGCTGGCATGAGGACACAACCTGCTTCTGTGCAGACTGCCTCTTGCATTTCTGGTGGTTCCTTCCGATGTCCTGTTCAAATTCCTGCCCCACCTTCCTCACATTCCCCCAGCTGTGGGTCTGGGTAGCTCTGCCATCCCTCTGCTATGTCCTGACATGCTCCCTGCCTTTGCCCTGCTCCTTGGTTTCTGTAGTAGTTGGGTTTCATCACATTCTGAAGTCAGCTCCCCATAACTTGCTCCTCAGCCCCTTTGTGCTCCCTTCTAGCTCGGAGCAAGGGGGCTGGATGCAGGAGGAAACCACCTTATCTCTCCTCCCCTATGAAAGGCAGTTCCTTTCCTAATTATCCAAGTAGTAGCGTGGTGTCAATCTACCAGAGGTGCCACAGCATTAGGTGCGATGTCTCACGACTCCATTGAGTTCTGTCCCTAAGGAGGATGCAGGGTGAGAAGTGGCCACTTCACTGTTTAGTGCAGCTCTGGGGTCAATGCAAGTGGGGTTAATGCAAGTGGAGTCAATGCAAGTGCCACCCCCCCCCCAGCTGATGTAGCACACGGCTCCTCACCATCCCACCATCAGCTGCGAGGTATCCCCTGCTGCCTCTTCCCCGTGGTCTGCTTTCAGCTCTCAGTGCTGACTCAGAGGTTCCCTCCCCTCCATCACAGCTCATACACCGCCTGCCACAGCCCTTATTGGCTTTCCCCATGCTCCTGCCTCTAAAAATAACCCGCTGCTCCAGCAGGGAGCACTCGCAGCTCCCGTAATGAGGAGGTCAGGAAGCAGCAGGAGGGCGAGTTCTTTGGGAAGTGCTGAGAAATTGCCTGGTGAACCTTTCACAGCGCTGCAAGGCAGGGGGGAGTGGGGAGCCGTGCTGTGAGCTGCTTGGCTGCTGGGGAGCGGGGGAACTGCGGGGGGCACGCAGCCCACAGCCCCCATTTATGGGCACCCCATAAATCCTGTGCTGGGACTGCAGCTGTGCTTCGTAGCTAATCTGTGTGTGTGTGTATGACTGTCTTTGCAGAAGGCAACCTCTATGCTGTTGGGGGATATGACAGCTCATCCCACTTAGCCACAGTAGAAAAGTATGAGCCCCAGGTAATCACAGAAGAAAGCATGCCTGGTAACCCTCCTCCTCCTTCTCCTCCTCTCCTGGTGGGTGCCTGATGGAGCCCTGCAGCCAACCAGCAGGCACATGAGGATGTTGCAGACTGTGAGCAAGCAGCTGTACATGGTTCTGTAGCACACAGCTGCTGTAGCTTGGGATGTGTCCACTTCCCAGCACCGTGCAGCACAGAGCTGCCTGCCTCCTTGGTGGTGCATGAAATGGAGGAGGTCTCGACCCCTTGTCCAGCTCTTTTGCAGGGACTGGGTGCAGCCCAGAGCAAAAACTCATCCATGCAAGCTCTGAGATCTCTCTCTCAGACTTTCAGCCCCCAGAGCCCTCTCTATCCTCATTGCCTGAGGTCCTTGCTGCATTCCCTTCCCAGCAGTTAGCTGGGATTGCAGTGGGCGATTGGGTCTGGGGTCCTGTAGCTCTGTTAGAGCAGGTTGCATCGCTGCAGAAAGATCAAAGCATCAGTTCCAGAGGCTTTCGGTGAGCCGTAAAGCCCCAGTCGTGCCTTGTGCAAATTTACAGCTCGATTCCCATGGCTGGGGTTCAGCTGTGACGTGCTGGTGGCCTGGCACAGAGCAGTGCTCAGGGAAGGGCTTTGCCAGCTGCACTGTGCTTTCCTGAGCTGTCGGCAGAGGTCTCTCCTGGGGCACTGCAGTTCTTCCTGCAGGAGAAATTCTCCTTTGCAAATTTTGCTGTTATCTGACTGCAGCTGAGCTGGAAAGGCAGCTTGGCCCTGTGTTTGTGGCAGCAAGCAGTGCTGTAGTCCAGCTCGCTGCTGGGCAAGCAGCTCATTGCTTCTGCCCCAGATAGCAATGGAATGAGGGTTGCTCCTCACTGGCCTTTTGGATAAAGGGGAAAGAGCTGGGGTCCTGCCAGAAGTCTTTTGGTTAGGGTTAGGATTAGGGTTAGGGTAATGCCCTAATTGTCCTATCAGGGCTAACATCAGAGGGACACATGGAAAATGAGCCATACCTGTGGCTTACCAATCCCTATTTCCCCTTCCCAGATCAACACTTGGACGCCCATTGCCAACATGCTGAGCCGCCGGAGCAGCGCAGGGGTGGCTGTGCTGGAAGGGATGCTCTACGTGGCTGGTGGTAATGATGGGACCAGCTGCCTTAACTCCGTTGAGCGTTACAACCCCAAAACCAACACGTGGGAGAGCGTTGCACCCATGAACATCCGCAGGTAAGGAACTGCTGGGCTGCAGCTGCTGCAGGGAGGGTTGGCAGCTTGTCTCTGAGAGCCTTGCTTCACTTGGCACTGCGAAATGCAGACCTTGCCCAGGGGGGGCCGGCTAGCCCTGCTGGCTCCATGCTCCCTGCACAAAGGCAGCAGCATATCAGAGCAAAGGGAAAGACTGGAGGCAGCGTTTGAGCTCTGCACTGTCTCTGCGTGCTCCTTCTAGGAGCACCCACGACCTGGTGGCCATGGACGGCTGGCTGTACGCGGTGGGTGGCAACGACGGCAGCTCCAGCCTGAACTCCATCGAGAAGTACAACCCACGCACCAACAAGTGGGTGGCAGCCTCCTGCATGTTCACCCGTCGCAGCAGCGTTGGGGTGGCCGTGCTGGAACTGCTCAACTTCCCACCTCCCTCCTCACCCACGCTCTCTGTGTCCTCGACGAGCCTTTGACAAAGGATCGGGACCTGCCTTACCTCCAGGGGGTCGGGGGTCCGTCCTGCGGGGCAGCCGCTCGCTGTAGGAGCAGAGCGAAGGCGTTGGCTGCCATCCCCAGCCCCTCTGCTCCCATGGAGCCCGGAGCCATCCCTGGCGCACGCCTCGGATCAGCGAGCCCCAAACTGTGCTTCCTGGGGGACCACCCTCCTTCCTGCAGCACGGGGTGTTTCCACTCCATCCCTGGACTCATCTCACCGCTCTCCCAAAGGGTTCCGTGTTTTCTTTGGGGAAGGGGACCTCAAAACCATCGCTGCTTATTGGATTCAGGCAATCCAGCCGGTGCCACGTGGGCAGCACAGCCAACCCAGGGGCTTCGCCGTGGTGGGCAGTGCTCCTCCCAGGGACGTGGTTGGATGTGCAACATCCCTCCGAATGTCACTGTAGCCAAACTCTTGACCAAGCCTAATGTGCACTGTTAAAGACTCTGAGGCCGCCGCGTGGTTCTCAATGGTGTCTAATTGATGCCTTAAAAATACACAAATGAAGCCCAGCGAAGGGACGGGGCCTGGAGGAGGTGAAGTTTGGAGACAAAGCCTCATTCACAGGGACCCAACCGGCCATGGGGAGCCATGCAAGTGGATGGGATGGACCTGCCTGCACCCATCCCTGCTCCCTCCACGCATCCCACTGCACCGTCTGGCTGGGAACAGAGCAGCTTGTTGCTGTTTCCCTCTTTGCAGAGCAGATTCCAGGTTGATGGCAAGGTCCAGCCTTCCAGACAAGGAGGATTGCCTGGCGTTACTTTTGTTGGCGTTAACTTTTCACCTTCTTTTTTTTTTTTTTTTTTTAATTTTAATGACTTCATATCATTTTATTTTTACACTCTGCCGGTATTCCCCATCCCATCTGCTTTGGAGGCAGCAGAAGGGATGCAATTACTTTTCTTAATTGTTGATGAGATGATGACTGTGTCCTGGAAGACGTTCTCTATAGATGTGTGGGTGTGTGTGCATGTGTGAGATACCATATGTACAGTGAAAACAGCACGGAAGGGACTGTGCGCAATTAACAACTCCTTGGCAATTAGGCAGCCACTTTAAATGAAGGTTGAATCAATTAGCACCGTAAATCACAAGCCTGTCCTTCCAGACCTGTGCCATGGAACCTCTGGGGTTGCTTAGATTTCAGTGTGTGCTGTAGGGTGTGAGCCTTGGATTGGGAGAGTGTTCCCCACATTGTAGGGGAATGACTCAGCCACCCGTACCTCAACAGCACCCAGTTGTGGCCTTGGGAACATGGTGACACTGTTTGTTTGTTTGTTTCAGGCTGATGCCTTTCTCCTTGTTCCCACACTCCTTATTTCCCATTTACAGTGTTCATATTTTACCTATAGGATCGTAATCATAGAGTCACTAAGGTTGGAAAGATCATCAAGTCCAACCCCAACCCATCCGCACAGTGATGGCATTTGGCCTAAAATTTCAATAGGGATTCCCTGCTTTCTCCACTCCTTGGGGTGAAAGTTGAATTTGGGATGAGCCAAGGACTCCCCAGCTTTGTTCAAATTAACATTGACGTGGGTGAAATAGGCACAGGGTTGTGTGTGTGTGCATGGGTGTGTGTGTGCATGGGTGTGTGTGTGTGCATGAGAGAGGTCTCAGTTCTTTTCTTACCATCCCTGTAAGCAACATGAGGACTATAGTGCTGCTGGACTCCTGCAGCCAGCAGCTCCAGGATGCTCTGTGAAGGAGGTGCTGCTGCTGAGGCCAGCGAGAGGAATGGAAGAAGGCTGGTGGGAACCTTCAGCAATGGCGATGCTGCCCTTCCTCTGGGGATCAGCAGCACGGGCAGCATCACCTCTGTCACCCACCGGTTGGGTCCTGAGCAATACCAGCCCCGAGGCTGTTCTGCAAAACAGAAACCTGGGGAGCCTCCCGCGCCCCATGTCCTAACTATGCAGGTGCTCAAAGCTTTCCTATGTGGGAAACGAAGGAAGGAAAGGGAGAAATTGTCCCCGGAGCACCCCGACCCGCACTGTGTGGACACGAGGTGTCGGCACCTGCCCCCGGGTTGACACCGGGGTCGGGATTGCTTCTGGTGCTGCACGACCTCAGCGGGGCCGTGCGTCCGTCTGTGTCCGTCCCTGCGTGGGGAGGAGAACCGCCAGCTCTCCGCGGCTCCTCTGCCGTCCTCACTTAGTGCTGTCTCGCCCCAAATTGTCCCCAAATGTGCTGTTTCCCATGTGAGCTCCGTCCCCCTGGGCGGGGGGCTCCTGCTGTGTCCCCCAGGGGTCCCGCTGTGGCTGGCAGTGCTGACCCCATTATGGGCACAGCTCGCCCCTCGCCGCTAGCAGACCCGCCGTGTCCACGTCCAACCGTCGTCACTTTGGTTTCTCTGTAAGTTACCCCACTTATTTATGTGGAACTCCGTTTCAAGGAATTTTTTGCACTACATGGGACCGGGGAGGGGATACAAGCAATACAAAGCCAACGTGTACAATAAAGACGTTTTCTTGAATACAGGATCCTGCCTTTTGCATCCTTCTTTTGCACTTCCCTGGCGGACTCAGACAGCACTGCTGGGAAGACAAAGCAAGGGGAGGGGGTTCTGCTGGAGCTCATTGGGACAAACCCAGCTCGAGGCATGGGGGCTTTGGGGGCAGAGTGATTTACACCTCTCTCAGCCTTTAAATCCCAGCCTGGGCTCCCCAGGAGCCTCCAGCACTGCTGACAGCTTTCCCTGCCGTGGAAATGAAAACCAGACGGGAAACATCCTCCTTCCCTCCAGCTGTCACCGGGGTGGGAGGAGAGGAGAGGGCTCGGATCTGCCTTCATGAGCTGCTGCCACTCACTGCTGGCTGGGGGGGAGTGCCAGACCCCTTTCATGGGAGCAGGGGGTGAAAAGGGCAGCGTGGAGCTGCATGGCAAGGGGTAACCGCATCCGTGGGGCCCGAGGGGGGACTTTCCCATGCACACACACTCCCAGCCCTGCAGCAGAGCCCCGTGCTGTCACACTGGCTTGACTGCTGCCCGGCCGTGTCCTCTTTCTGTCTGCTCCCCAGGCTCCTGCTTCTCTCTCGGGCTTCTATAAATAACTGTAAAAGTCTTTCCGAGGTCTGGAGCCCAGCAAACACGCCGGAGGAACAGCACGTTTCTGGTCACGGTGCTGAGCGTGTTAGCCACGGCTCTTAGCAGAAATCGGACCTTTCCTGACCAAATCCCAGTTGTTGCCATTGGCTGTGAGCTTCGGTGGCTGCCAAGAGTTGCCAGGACTTGGCTGTGCAGGGAGTGCAGAAATGCCCGGCCATAAGATATATGGGGCTCCTGCAGGGGGCGTCCCATGGCTTTACCTGGCCACAAAGGGTTAATGAGTTACACAAGGAGTGGGAGAAGGGGCTGATTTAAAAATGGAAGGTGCAGGAGCCTTTGGCAGATGTTCTGTTCTTAGCAGCCCCCTCCCCAGCTGTGGGATTGGCGCTGTGGGATGCGCTGCT
Source organism: Chrysolophus pictus (assembly GCA_037305975.1). Taxonomy (NCBI): domain Eukaryota; kingdom Metazoa; phylum Chordata; class Aves; order Galliformes; family Phasianidae; genus Chrysolophus; species Chrysolophus pictus. The sequence goes on along the minus strand of CM074596.1, from coordinate 2,862,964 downwards.
CTTGTTCAGCTCCAGCACAAGGTGGGTGCAAACGGAGTCCAACAACCCCTGCGTGTCCCTACGGCTTCACAGAGCCAATCCCAGCATGGTTCAAACATCCCTGCAAGCAAAACATCCTCTCCCGGTCTTAAAACCCCATGTCAGAGAATCCATCATAATCTGGGAGCTGTTCCAGCATGGAACGAACTTTCCCATTAAAAACACACACACTGCTTTGGGCTTAAATTGCCTTTCTCAGCATCAGCCTTTGCTGCTGCTCTGCCAGGTTGCTGCAGGTCTGTGACTCTGCAGGGATGAAACCTGCACCCTGCAGACCCCTCACTGCCAGAGGGGTCCTCTTCACCCACCAAGATAGCACTATCCCCATTAACCCTTTCCGTGCCAAACACTGCTCCTGCAAGTAAACAGCCCCAACCCAAGAATCTCCTTGCAGAACTCTCAGATGCGAGCTCTCTGCATGCTTTGGGTTTGATTCATAACACTATGGAGTTTCCCCGTTTGCTGTCACCACCCAGCCCAGCTTTTTTTTTTTCAATCAGCAGGACAGGAATATTCATTCTGCATCCACCTTTCATATCGTCATTAGCGACTCCGTGTCGCTACCATCTCTTTCCTCATCCCTTTCACTTTTGCTGACCATTGACTCCCAGTAAGAAAAATGCTCCCAGGGCATTTCTTCAGCCCTATCCTATGCAGTGAGCTGGGCTCAGCCCTGGGACGCAGCCCCTCCCCAAACGTCCCGGCCCTACACGGGGCGGAGGAGAAGCAGCCGGTGAGAGCCCTGGGCCAAAAGTCTGTTTGCTGCCGGCTCACACCCACAAGTCAGTGCCGACAGACGGAAGCGGGGCATGGCTGCGTGACACACGCTCTGCTTCTGCTCCCAGTGCTCCCAGTTCTCCTGGGCTGTTGGAATGGGGAACATTGCGTGCGTCCCGCAGGCGCCTGGGGGGTTCCGGCACTCCTTCAGGAGGAAACCTTCGCTGAAAAAAGAGTGAGTACGAGTGCTTTCATTGGGAACGGGGTCGGTGCTGAGTTCTTCTTGAGAATCCCAAAGAGTGTTCCACCAGCAATGGGAGTTTTGTGGGGTTTTGAGTGGTGCCACGGCAGCTGCAGGCGCCTGGGGAGAGATCGTAGTGCTGTGCCGGAATGCTGCAGCCACACTGCCCTGAGGAACAGCATGATTTATTTCACTGGAGTTGGGAAATATCACCTCCCCACCGTGGGGCACAGAGCTGAGCGCTCAGCATTCCTTTGTTTTGCATTTTATTTGTGCTGCCCTAACCGTAACCCTAACCATAACCCTAACCATAGCCCTAACCATAACCCTAACCCTAACCCTAACCTTAACCCTAACCCTAACCCTAACCATAACCCTAACCATAGGGTTACTGGCCATAATCCTAACGGTAACCTTATCCAAACCTAATCCCTAACTCTCACCCTCACCCTAACCCAGTGTACCCATCCCACCCATCCCTATCCCTTGTAGAAGAAAAACCCCAAACCCTGGCACTCAGCCTGACCCCTGCTGTGCCCCCATGGGAAGCAAACACCTCTGCGGGGTGGTACTGCAGCCCCAAATGGGGCTCCTTGTGTGCTGTATCAGGGGAGCTCTGCTGGGGGTGGAAGGGAAGAGGAAAACCACAGAAACCCCATAACACCCAGTGGTGTGCGTGCATGCATGTGTGTGTGTGTGTGCACACATGCAGCTCTGCCCTGAGGGTCTCGCAGTGGGGCTGGAGGTGGCACATTGCAATAGGACATCGCTGCTCCCAGGCTCAGCTGAGAACATTTGGTGAGGTGAAGAAATGGAAAATAAAACAAAGAAACACCAACAGGTGCAGCACGAAACCCGCTGTAATCATCCCAGGCAGTTATCAGCCCAGTGCTGGGCTGGGATGATTAGAAAACCCACAGCAAACTGCTCACAGTGCTTTCCAAGTTCCCTTTTTTTCTGAGCAGAACTCGCTCTGCATCAGCTCAGATCTGTGCCATTTCTCCCCCTGCCCCATAGGCAAAATGGCAAGAAAAAGCTGCCCAGCTTCTTCGGCATAGACGGCGATGGGGAGAGGGATACAACGACAGACAAAATCCTGCAGTACATCCCTGGGAAGGCAAGTACCAGCACATCCTGCCCCACAGGCTGCATTCCCACCCATCCCAGGGCCAAAGGTGCACCAGGATCCACAGCAGGGCAGCTCAGGGGTGAGCCCTGAGCTTGGGATCCCCACGGAGGGGATAAGGACATGCTGCATCTGTGTGTGTGTGTGATTTGGGGGGAGTGCAGTGTGGTGGGAACATCATCACTGTTCTCAGCTCTTTGTTTCTGGGTAGGAAGGGAAAATGCGAGCGAACACTCAAAGGTAGGATGATTCATTCCCACGCTGGAATGAGACGGAGCAGGCAGCGTATTAGCAATGAGAGCTGGGAAGATAATCAGGAAGGGCAGGTCTGCCCCGGGCACGTAGCAGCCCCGTGGCCATATGGCTGCATCCCAGCAATGCTCAGGGAACTCAGCACTGTGTGTTTGCCCAGGACCTTGGGGTGGTCCAGGGCTGCGGATGGGGCAGTGCTGAGTGCATGCTGTTGTAGGGCAATTGAGCCACGTGAATGTGGGGGAAGGGAGAAACTGAGGCATGGTTGTGTTAGCTACGAGGGACATCCTGCATGGAACTCAGCACCACCTGTGATGGGACATCCCCATCTGGGAGGTGATGGAGTCAGTTCAGCTGTGTGCACAGTGCTGGGGGCATCCCGCAGTCCCTGCTCCCACCCCACCACGGATAGCATCCTCGTGCAGCTCCCACACCCCGCCCTTCCCTTTGCTTCCCACCCTTCCCAGCCACAACAAATCCGCAGGGGAAGGATATGCCCGGAGCACAGCTCTGGCTTTGGGTACTGTGTGAGGGGCTGAGCCCTTTTTGCAGGGTGATTCAGCGGGGAGTCAGCGGGGGCTGCAGGGTACGGGCAGGTTAATCAGCAACCGGCTCTACCTGCGGGGTGAGCAGCGGGGATGTGGGGAAGGCAAGGAGGTGTTGGGGTTGGCACTGCTTGCCAAGCCCTGGGAGAAAGCTGCTTGCCTTGGATCTGTGCTGCCTGCAGCCCGTGTGGAGCAGAAATGGGATAGAAAAACACAGAGAGCCCCGCTGGTAAAAAATTGACCTGAGCTGTTCCACTTCTTCCTGCCTGACCACAAGACCTGATCGGTGCTGATAAGACCGCTGGCGCTTGGAAACCCTTCTCAATTACATCTTTCTCAAGAGAGAAAAATCCCAATCCCTCCCTTTGCCCACCGGCCATGCAGGGTCAGAGCTGCTCCCCTGCCCCCTCCAGCCCTGACCCCGGGCTGTAGCTGGAAACACAGAGCTGGCTCCAGGCTTCTCAAGGGCAGATGGTGATGGTGTAGAGGGAAAAAAAAAAAAAACTGAGTCACCGGGCCCTGTGGGTGATGAGGTTTGAGCCTGGGAAGCACAGGAGCAGTCATTAATTGCCTCTGGTGAGAGCATCACCAGGCAGCCTGCAGCTCCCCACGGCTCGGATGTATGTGCATGGCACTGCATGGAGCTGGGAGGGAGACTGCAGCAGCAAAGGGCTCAGCTGCACCTGGAGGAGATTTCAGAGCTTTGTGGGTGCAGAAGGAGCTCAGCTCTGCAGGTATGAGGGTCCTATGAGCTTCGGAGCACCAGGGATGGCCGGGGTTGGTGCCATTCCATCGGGGTGAGTCACTGGGGCCCACAGGGGTGAGCTGTGTGCTGCTGGCTCTGCATTCATCACGGGGCACAGCTGCTGTCTCTGTGCTGTCCCCCGGCTCCCTGCTGCGTGCCTGGAAATGCTGCTTCAACATGTCACCACCGCAGCCCTCCCACCTCGACATGGGAGGAAATATCCCATGTAAATGGGTAAAAAAGGTCCCTCTCAGGCTGGCAGGGTGAGCTCGTGGCTCTTCTCCTCTTTCTTCTGCTTGGCAGTGGGTATCTCTGACCCTGTGCGCAATACCCCATGGGCTGTAGGCAGAGGAGTGCAATAGGGGTGTGGGTTTGTGCCGTTGCACAAGGAAGGAATTTCCATCGAACCAGAGCTCAGGAAACATGGGAAACCCCAGGCCTGGAAGGCAAACTGCATTGTCTTAGCCTTGCTTGGTCCCTGTCCCAGTCAATTGGGTCAGGACGGCAGGAGGTCAGAGTTGGGAAACCCTAAAGATGCTTCTGCACACTCCCTTTCCCACCCCAGAAAACGTCCCTCCAGCTCCTGTCTCCCATGTGCACACATCCCCATCTCTGCCAGCTGGCCCAAAGCTGACTTCAGCACAGAGACCCCAAATCCAGAGCAGATGCAGAGTGCTGTGCAGGAGACACCTCTTCCATCCATCCCACGTCCCACCTCTGACTTGTTTATCTTTGGTGCAGAGCATTCAGAACCAAGAAAACCAGAAGGAAAACCTGGACCAGAGGTTCCCCAGCCTGTTCAAGAAGGGACGGAGGAAAACGGTCGTCAGGAACCTGGGGAAAATCATCTATTACTCCAAGGTCAAATTCAAGTTTCAGCACTGCCAGGTAATTCACAGCCTGACCCAGCAGGGCTGGGATGTGGGGAGAAATGCTGGGCAATGGGACCTACAGCTGTGGTGGATGTTTGTCAGAAAGCCTAAACGTGTTTTCTGCAGGAGGTCAATGACTGCTACCTGGAGCTCTTCCAGTCTCACCTCTACTTCCAGTCCATGGGTTCCAATGGGCTCACCTACCAGGTAGGGCACCTCCAAGGGGCAGCATGGCCAAACTGGGGGCACTGGGTGGGATGGACAAGATGGGATGGGCCTCTACTAGCAACCTTTGGTGCTGTGGGTTCATTATATACAGGCTATTATGCACATACAGCCAAAAAATCACAGCCAAAACCGACCCTGAATGCATTCTCCCTCTGCAGGAGTGAGTAACAACAACAGAGCGTGGCTGCTTGGTGGATGCTGGGGAAACTCATCCCTTTTAGAAATGATTTATTGTCTTCTAGGTCACTTGAGGTTAATGCAATATGACAATATGTGCTCTCTTGACTCACGCAGCAAGCCAGCCATCAGACACACAGCAGAATGCAAACACCATCACCAATCCCCCACCTGCTTTATAAGCAGTCCCTTGGATTATTAATCCTAAAGGAATTAAGAAGGAATTAATGTGCCAGCAGCGGCCCCAAGACATTACAGCAATTAGCATCTTTCACGGCCCCTGTTCTGAGAGCCCGAGATGGGAGCACGTGCTTGTCATCATTCCTGTGCCTTGTGTGTGAAGGGCTGGGGTATGGGAAGAGAGCAGCTCAGTTCTGCTTTGTGCTATTCCCATATTCTTGTGTTTGGTTTTGTTGAGTTTTCTCCAAGATCTCCAAGCAGCGCTGGATGGAAGGCTCAGATGTTTCCAGCTGTTGGCAGCCCAACCTATGGGAAAGGGGCATTATTTGTGAGCTGCCCCAATAATAACAGCATCTCCTTCCCACACAGGGCCTGCTGCCTTTGAAAGAGCTGAATGTCTGTGAGATGGAGAGCAGGAGGAGCGCGGGGCAGGAGGAGCAGCACGCCTTCCGCATCACAGGTCTGTGCCCCATGGTTTGAGAGGGTGTGTGAACCACAGCTGCCCCATGGTGACAAAGTGGAAAACCACACTGTGGGGAGAGGAAGCAGGGAACTGATGCTCTGCATCCTTAGCTGGTAGGGATGCCCAAGGCTGCAGGCAGGGAAGGGGCTGAGTGGGGACTTCCCTATCAGCGCTGCTGCCTTCAAGAGTTTTTAGGCTTTCCAAGTGCTCGCCTTGCTTATACAAGGGATAATGAGCTGTCTGCAGCGTGGCCAGAGGCTTCTTTGCTGAGTTACAGCAGCCCCAAGGCCCCAGGGGTGGTAGTTAGAGCCTGGAGTGCGCAGAAATAGGGAAGGAATGCTGGAAAGATGCGGAGCCAAGGAAGAGAAAGCCATGCCATGGCCACCCAGAGATACTAAAAAGGAGATGCTGGTAGTGTTGCTATGCCTTGGGTTTGTGGTCCAGCTGATGGTGCTGGTGGGACTGTGAGCACCCCAGCCTGGCTCACAGAAGTGGCTCTGTTGCTTGGAGATGTCCCAGAGCCTTCCTGCAGAAAGAGGAAGGTCGGGGCTGTGGGACAGAGCACGAGGCTGGCACAGGTTGCTCAGCACGGCTGCGTCATTGCTGCAGCTCTGCAGGGCCTGGGAAACAGCCACAGCCACCCAAGTTCCTGGGAAATGCTATTAGCACCTAGACTCCCTACTGTGCAGGGGATCTCTTTATCCCCGTTGCAAAGATAAGGAAACCAAGGCAGAGAAGAGGGGTGAGCCCTGGACCTGCAGGAGGTGCCCCATAACTCCTCATACCCAACCAGTGAGATGGAGCTGAGAGCGGAGTGATGCAGGGACAGCCGCTCTGCCTCAGCTTCCCCCCACCCTGCTGTGTTTGTATCAGTGCATTTCTGACAAGCCAGAGGTGTTTCAAAGTCTTAATTACCTGATCTTCATAACTAACACAGGTCTCATGAGATGAAAGGCTCCCCAAAGGGCAAAGTACCATGTTTATCCCGTGCGCTCGCTTATCTGACTCCTTCCGAGCCCCACAAACCCCCATCTCACCGAGCATGCACCGAGTTTGTTATAACCTGAGATCACTGGTCAATTATTAATCCCAACATCCATCCTGCAGCCTGCCAGAAGTGATGATTAACGTCATTAGAGTGTCTCTGCAGTGAGTAGCAGGGGGTGTGAGGCTTCACTTGCACTGCAGCTTGTCTGGCACAGGTGCAGCAATAAATACATACATTGGAAAGCGGTTGGTCTAAACATTTACAGCCGAGCTAAGAAGCACTGTGGTGCCCTTCGATGCTGCACAGCACAGCACATCTCATCTCTCCACCACCCAGGTCCATTGCTGAACCCTCTGATTGTGTTCTGCCCCACGGAGCCGGAGCTGAAGCAGTGGCTCTATCACCTGGAGAAGCAGATCCACCTGAACGGAGGGAGCCTGGGCTTGCCCTTCATTGCTCAGGTTGGTGCTTGGGGCTGGGATGCACGGGCTCAGTGCTGGGTGGATCTGTGCTCTGCAGCACGCTGCTTCCCCATCACCTCTTGCAGCACCTTGGGTTGGGTCTGGGGAAATTCTCACCCAGTATTCAGAACTCGCTGAGCATTTCAAAGGGGAAGGCACATCTCTGCTTTGGTCCATCCCTAGGATGACTGGAAGCAGAGCTCGGTGGGGAAGGAGGAGCTGCGGTGGTCGGTGCAGAACATGCCTGTCCAGGAGTGGAGGGGGACCCAGCGGGAATCTCTCGGTGACGTCCTCTGCGTTTCCAAAGTGAAGCTCCAGCACCTGCCTTTCCAGGTAGGACCACCGTGGGGTCCCTGAAGAGCCCTTCAGCGCACATCATGGGCAGTGCTCATCCCCACTCTGCTGGCCCAGCTGCAGTGCCTGGGCATGGAGTAGGAGAGCACTGTCCCAGGGTTCAGCACTGCTTTTTCCTTCCCTAGGAGCAGCACGAGCGCCTGCTGGTGCTGTACCCCTCCACGCTGGTGATTGTGTCTGAAGAGCACAACGGCCTCTACTTTAAGGTACATTCATCCTCCAGCATCTCTCTTTTCTCTCCCCAACCCACAGCACAGCTTCGGCTCTTTGTTCCCTCCACCTGGCTCTCCTCCTCCTCTTGGCAAGGGCTCTGCCTCCCTCGCCAGCTGGCAGGTGAGCAGCAGCGGGGTGTTGCAAGCCCTCTTCCCATGAGAAACACCTTGCCCTCCTACAAAGCCCTGCGGGGAAGGAGCTGGCTGCCGAGCACCGCGATGCAGGGAGGAGGAGGTGAAAGCCAGCAGCACCCAGGCAGCATGCATGGTATGGGGGCTGCACCTGTATCACCTGCAGTGCGAATGGCCCTCCAAGCCAACGTCTCAGGCATCAATCCAATGGCTGTCAAGAAGCCATGTGCACTCCAAGGCTGTTTTTTCAGGTTTGAGCAGAGAAAAAAGCAGTGCAGCGCCCAACCGACAGGTGCGCACCGCCAGGATGCTATGTCACCACATCCATGCCATGCCCTGCGGCGTGCAGGCTGCTTTTAATTGGAGTGGGAAGAGCTGTGTGGAGCATCCATGGGCTGGAGCAGGGCCATGCACCATGAGAGCTCTCCCTGAACACCCACCTGGGTGTTTCCCTGTTCCACACCTCGGGCTGAGCTTGTTTTCGGGAGCGCGTTGTCGGCAGCTCCTGGGAAGAGGACTCTGTACGAGAGGGCCCTGGGTTGGGCTCCTGGATTAACTCATCTCTTTTGAAACCTTAAACTGGATTTGTCTTCCCCATCCTTCACTGTGCTCCCTTCCCACGGTGCGGGGCTGCAGGGGATTCCCCATGAACCGGCTCTTCCATGGGCATGCTGGGGCACAGCAGCCTTCTCCCAGTGCTTCTGCAAGCCTGCTGAGCCCTCCCATCGATGTGAAAAGAGTCTGGCCCTTCTCCTTGCTCATTTTGGGGGTTGCCATGCCCAGGAGGGCTGTTTGCAAGGGATGCTCTGTGTCTGCCCCACGCCAGCCTCCGCCCATGCGTGGCAGCACCAAAGTCCATTTCTTACGGCAGCAACAGGGGAAACTGAGTCACAGAGCGCTGCGTTAGTTTTTCCTCCTAAGGTCTGCAGTGCTCGGACCATAAATCACTTTCCTACGCAGGAGAAATACTGCGGGAGTTTGTCATCACTCCCTCAGCACTAACCCACCTTCATGGCTGTGCAATGCCATTGTGGACGTGCGTGCAATGATTGCATTGTGCTCAACACTGAGGACGAGTTGGGGACAGAGTGCTTCAGCCTCTGCCATGTGTGCCACCGGAGTGGCAGCCACAAGTGTGCCCTACAGCTCAGGGTTCACGTTTCAGCTGCTGGCACCCGTGGGGCTCAGCCCTGTCTTTGTGAGGCTTTGCAGGATATGGAGGGGAGATTCCTGGCTGTCAGGCTGGAAATCCCAGCCAGCAGGTCAGCTTTTGTGGGGACAACGCTTGTGCAGTGTTCTGGAGACATCAGCTGCTAAAAGGTGGGAAAATGTTGCCGAGAGGGCTAGAAAAGAGACAGTGATTTTCTTCTTTCCCCAACAGGGCGAGCTGCCACTCAATGCCATCCAGGTGTTGTTTGAAGAGAATGAGAAAACCTCATTTTTAATAGAAGGTGCATATTCAGGGCTGTGCTGGATGCAATCTGGTTTTGGGCTGGGATCCTCTTGTCCCATGGTGGTGTAGGGACCTGGTGCCTGGGGATGAGGTATGGGGATGTGGTATGGGGTATGGAGATGAGGTATGGGAATGGTGTATGGTGTGTGGGGATGGGGTATGGGGATGGGAATGGGAGTGGGGATGGGAATGGGGTATGGGGATGGCGGATGGGGATGGGGATGGAGATGAGGTATGGGGATGGGTAAAGGGGTATGGGAAATGGGGTATGGAGATGTGGTGTGGGGATGGGGATGAGGGATGGGAATGGGTATGGGAGTGCCCATGGGTTCCTGGGGGAGGCACCGTGGGCTGCAGCCCAGCCCCAGCAGCAGCCCCGCGTGATGCTGTCTCGCAGGCCGGCTGATCAACTCCATCCGCGTCATCTGCCGCAGCTATGAGGATTACCAGGAGTGGCTCTACTGCCTCAAAACTGCCCAGTTTCGAAATGCTGACTCCTCCTTGTCCGGATCAGAGAGTTTCTCAGGATCAAAGCTGCCACACCTCAGCCAGGTAACAGCTGTTGCGGATTTGCGTGGAAACCAGTATAAATCCAGTGGGAATGGGGATGGATGTCCCTGATGCAAGAGCCCAGGCTGAGCTGGACCATGAAGCTTTAGCCCCATCCATAGAAATCTCAGCCCTAGGGATCCCCATCTTGTAGGATGCTCAGCTCTGGGGTTCTCCATCTATCGAATATTCAGCCCTAGGGATCCCCATCCATAGGATGCTCAGCCCTAGGGTTCTCCATCCACGGGATGCTCAGCCCTAGGGAGCTCCATCTGTAGGATGCTCGGCCCTATGGAGCAGCACATGTCAATGCAGGGTGTTGGGATGCTCAGGTTGCTCTGATGCAATCCTCTTCTCTTCCCCTGCAGTTTGCTGGCAGTGGGAGAGGCTCACTGGCCTCCGATGGCCGCACCAACTCTTGGGCATCTGGAGGGAAAGGGACCAACACCCTGACACACCTGTCCCAGCACAGTGGCTCGCTGCATGACGCTCAATCCTTCATGCTGCTGGAGGAGCCACACAGCCCTGGCTATTCCCAACCTCTCCACGTGAGTGAAACCCATGCCCAAATCCTGGGAAATTAATGGGGAGGGAGCAGGTGGAGCACCCAAGCGAGGCGGTGACCATGCATTGCTTCCATGTGGGTCCAGGCTGATGCAAAAGAGCCAGCTTTGCCTTTTTGCAGTGCCTGCCCCACACCAACTGGCCGAGCACCGTGCTGCCTGTGCAGGAGCTGCGGAGGGGCAGCAGCACCAAGAAGCCCAAAGGCAGATGTGGTCCAGGCACACAGGATGTGGAACAGGCACCATGCAGCCTCATCTCCCAGCACCCTGTCCTGCCTGCTCTGTACAGTGAGCCATACTGCACCTACAGCACACCGCATCGCTCCACGGACCCCCCAGCACAGCTGGAACTGAGCAATGTAAGGCTTCCTCCTCTCCAATTCCTTCTGTTTTCCTCACTGTGATGCTTGTGGGAATAGCAGCCCTGAAGCAGTCTGGTGGGGGGCCTCAGCTCTGCCATTTGCTCTGTTTAGGTCCTGCAGTGTCAGAAGATTGCCCAGCCCCTGCCCGGCAGGCACTGGATGGAGGTGCTCGGGGCACAGAGACACCCCCAGCTTCCTGCTGATGCTCCATACCTTGCCAACGTGAGTCTGTCAGTGCAGCCCTGGGGCAGGGAGCAGCCCTGCAGTGCTGTTCTGTAAGCACTTGGGAGGGGCTGGGGGCTTGATTTGTCTCTCTCAGGGTTGGAGCCCGTTGTGTGGGTGCAATCTGGGGACTGGGGAGGGCATGGGGTGCCCCAGGACTGCAGCACTGTGCTGTCCCCATCAGTGCATCTCCTCCTTTCCAGGTGTCATCTCTGCCAGAGGAACATCTGGGTCCCTTGCTGCAGCCACCAGGTGAGGCCCGTGGGTGCTGCTGGGTTCTGCATCCCCATCTCCACCCCCATCCACGTCCCCATCGGTATCTTTGGAGCAGGGCTGAAGGAGGAGTGCAGGGATCCATGTGTGCCCTTCCCTCCTCCTTGCTGACCGCAGGCAGCTAGCTGAATCAGGCTGCTTTGGAGGAGCTCTCAGGGCTGTGCTGTCTCCCTGCAGATGATGGCATGGGTGCCTACGATGTGCCAGAAGGCGGCTGCCTGCACCGTGACTCTGCAGTGTACCACGACTACGCTGAGCTGCAGAGCTTCCAGAGCGAGCTCAGCTATGACAACCTGTGGGACGCCGAGGGCAGGGAGCCGGACAGCCCAGCACCCTGCTATGAAGTGTGAGCAGAGGTCTCACCGGGCACAGGATGACCCCTGGGCTCTGTTCTCCTACCCCAGTGGGTACAGGAAGCAAAGGGATCCGCAGCGATCCTTGGGAGCAGTGTTAAGGACATCCCAGAATGGTTCCCATTGCGGGGAGGGGGTAAGGGGGGGCACATCCTCCTCCCATCCCTCAGTGTCTGGGGGAACCTGGGGAGATCAGGGCACAAACAACAGGGGACAGAGTCTGGGTGCTATCGCTCTGCAGCCTCTTGGCCAGATCCCTCAGCACATACGAGGTCAGCAGCAAACCCAAATGTTTTCTTTTTTTACCTGAGGCTCCAAATTCTTAACCTTTGTCCCCTCCAGAGGCTGCAAACCAAACATAGCGATGAAATCTGTTTCGGTGCACACAAAGCAACCCAGCAGAGTTTTGTACTTGAATGTCTACGTATTGCATTGTACTTACCTGTATTTTCCAGAAGGTATCCAGCAAAGTTTACATGTGAGGTTCGAGTGAATTTGATGTATTTAATGTGTAGATGTGGCTGAGTAGGAGATGTATTTAATGTTGAAGCTGTGGATGAGGCTCAGTGCTGCAGTGTGTGTGTTGGGTTGGGTCTTCTGCTGTCGTCGTGTCGTTCCAGGTTTACCTTCTTGTTGGGAAGCTGTGTACTAATAACCAAAAGGATCTATTTATTCAGAATGGAATGGTACTGTGAGCCCTCCAATTACAGCACACCTTCCTCTGGCAGGCGTTGTTCTCTCTTTGCCATCCCCGTGCCTTCACTCTCCCTCCTGGGGGTCTCAGGAAGGGGCTTTCCAATTCACCCATGCACCTGCAGCAAGGTGCACGGCCTTGCTGGCAGCAATGCAACCACAGCAGCAGCTTTCCCCCCCCTCAGCTGCACTGGGCTAAATTGCATTATTGGTGCACGGCTGCAGCGTTGGCTCCTGGGCTCCATCTGGGTGAGACTCAAATATCCCCTGCTGGCATTGCTCTCATACAGCAGGAGGTGGCAATAGCAGCACGGTCCCGCCGCGCTGTCCCAGCTCCCAGCACTCCCTCTGAAACCCTCTTGCTGGCAGTGACACAGCCCTGACCTAGCAGAAATGTCCGCAGGAAGCTTTGCTCTCATCTCATGACAGGGGAGGTGACTGAAATATAAAAGGAGCTGCTGCATCCAAGCAGATTGCAGCACAGAGCCGTTGCCACCTCGGCGCACATGGTGCAAGCAGGCCAGCACCTGCCTGACTTTTTCAAGGAGGTGACAGCCATGGGAGCTGCATGCAGGGCAGGGTGGCACTGCGCCCACCTCGGTGACACGCACGCAGCCTCCAGGATGCACCCAAAAGGTCGTTTCTATTGTGGTGGTGGGGCTGGGATGCTGAGCTGCTGGCTGCTCCCTCTGTGGGTGCAGCTTGGGTTAACCTGGCTGCTAAGAGAGGTGAGTGCTGGAAAGCCCAGGCTCTGAAGGACCTCAGCATGCAGACACGGGAATGCACGCATAGTATTAAAGGAGATAGATCTTTATTGGAAGCTTCCAGCATATTTAGTCCGTTCTCTTCCTCCATGCAGCTCCTCGTACCCAACATACAGCTCCTACACAGTCCACACAGAGCCAGTATCTCTCTTTCATCACGTGCTGCTGTGTATCCCACTGCATAACTGCACTGTGTGCTCTCTGTTCTGCACTTACGGTCTTCAGTGCAACCCATGCACAGCACTCTGTATTGCAAACAAGAGCTGAACCTCTTCTTCTTGCCCCTTATTGCCTCGGACTGCTCCTATAAAGCTCCTAGGCAGACCCACATGGGATTTTGGGGCAGATTTCCCCAGTATCTTCGTGGATCTGGTCCCTAAGTGCCTACCCAACCCCTCATTTCTGCTGTTTGCAGACTTGCAAGTGCAGAAAACCCTCATGGGGGTTCTGGCTCTTGGGGACCAGACACAGAACCGCTTTGTTTTTGCCTCTCACCCCCTTGTCCCCCACAAGGTCACACACTCACCCTCCTCCTCTTCCCACTCCATGTCTCCAGGACAGGAGCAGCATGGAACAAACAGACCCCAGGGCTGGCACCCATCGAAGCCAAATGTGCACTCCCTGTGCCCTCTCTGACACGCTCTTGCCCTTGCCAGGGCTCTTCCCAGTGCACAGCTCCAATCCCCATGAAGCTCTTTTTCTGTTTGTCCTTTTTGCTCTCCAATTCGGTGTTTTGCCAGTGGGTGACCCCCACAGGGAGGTCAGATGCCAATCCTGCTCCTAGCAGGCAGCATAAATATGCAAGAAGTGTGCAAAGAAAGAGCAGAGCTGGCCCACGCCAGGCTCCTTTCCTGTCAAGCACGTGTACAATCCGCCTACCGTGTTGTCACTGGAAGGATCCTGCTCCCCGTGACATCTTGTCCCCTTTGGGGATGGCTCCTGAGAAGTCTCAGTGCTGGGCTCTGGGCTTGTCATGCTGCCCAAGAACAAGGTGCCCATCCTCAGCTGTCCTTGGGAACGTGCTCTCCTGGGGCTAGGTGCGGGGCCGTCCTTCCCTGACCTGCCGTCGGAAGTAGCGGATGGCAGACAGCGTGCCAAAGCTTGCCAGGAACACTGGAAAAGAGCCCGTCACATTCCTATGGTGAGGATGGGAGCTTCTTGCAACCTAGAGAGCATTCTCCCAACTTGGACGCTATGGGACCTCCTGCTATGTATCCCCATCTCATGGGGTTGTTCCCAGCGCATTCCATCCTGTGCTGCCCACACCTTGGAGACCACATCCGGATCTCTAGTTTGAGCACATGGGTCATAGTTCCACCAGATGACTGTTTCAAAGGAAAGGATGCACAGACTTCATTTGTGTGCTGAGAAGTGAAAGGACTGAGCACCGTGGTGGCATTGGATTGAGCACGTTGGTGATATCGGAGTTACTGAGCACCATGTTGGTGTTGGATTGAACACTGTGACGATGTTGGATTGAGCACCATGATGGTGTTGCATTGAGCACCATAATGGTGTTGGATTGAGCACCATGATGGTGTTGGATTAAGCTCCATGTTGGTGTTGGATTGAACACCATGTTGGTGTTGGATTGAGCACCACGATGGTGTTGGATTGAGCACCATGTTGGTATTGGATTGAGCACTATGTTGGTGTTGGATTGAACACCACAATGGTGTTGGATTGAGCACCATGTTGGTGTTGGATTGAACACCATAATGGTGTTGGATTGAGCACCATGATGGTGTTGGATTGAGCACCATGTTGGTGTTGGATTGAGCACCATGTTGGTGTTGGATTGAGCACTATGTTGGTGTTGGATTGAGCACTATGTTGGTGTTGGATTGAGCACCACGATGGTGTTGGATTGAGCACCATGATGGTGTTGGATTGAACACCACAATGGTGTTGGATTGAGCACCATGATGGTGTTGGATTGAACACCACAATGGTGTTGGATTGAGCACCATGTTGGTGTTGGATTGAGCACTATGTTGGTGTTGGATTGAGCACCACGATGGTGTTGGATTGAGCACCATGATGGTGTTGGATTGAACACCACAATGGTGTTGGATTGAGCACCATGATGGTGTTGGATTGAACACCACAATGGTGTTGGATTGAGCACCATAATGGTGTTGGATTGAGCACCATGATGGTGTTGGATTGAGCACTGTGACTGTGTTGCACTGATCACAGTAGATCTGCACAAGATGTGGTTGACAGGATGGTGATGATGGTTCCATCTGGCATGGCTTGTGACATCTTATATATGAGATAGAGGGGAAAAATCCCACTAGAGGAAGCTGTATCTCTTAAGTTATCTCTCCTGATATCTCAAAGACAGTGGCCTTAACTTGGTGCCAACACAGTGCTGGGAGTTTTTGTAACCCTAGGCCCCCATCCCACCATATCATTCTGTGGGCTATCTGCAGACATCCTGATCCCAGCCAAAAGCAGAAAATACCCAAAACTCAGAATGAGAAAATAGAGATGTACAAATGGATGGAGCTCCTCTCTGAACACGCAGCAAAAGCTTTCAGTTTGGCTCACAGCAGAGACCAGATCATCTCATGTGTGCCCAAGAAAAGCTCCTTGCACGCTGCTTTATGCAATCCCATGGCACGAGGCTCACTGTGCCCACGTCTGCCCCTGGTACTAAGAAGGCAAGGAAGAGCTGGCCAAGAGCTCCTTGTGATCGTGGTGTGGAGCTGCTTTAGCTAGTATGCTATTCTCAGCCTGGGTGTCAGCTTCCTGATGACCTTCGTGGGGAACATTTCTCCCAGTGGCCTGGGGCCACCTTGATGCCATCTTGGTTCCGCCTCAATGGCACCTTGGTGCAAACCAGCAAAGGCTGTTCTGGGATAAAACTGGGATCTCTTGCAGGCTACATGCAAGGCAGCAGACCCTATGCACAGGGAAAACCCTAAGCAAGGTGTCAGGACCCACATTCCTATACGAAATGTTAGAAAGCACCTTTGGAACAGCAGAAAACACCTGCATTTTCCCACTGGCATATTTCAGTGATGGGATCCCTGCCTTCCTCCCTGCACACCCCATCCTCCCCCAACCCCACACACCGGTTTTCCAGGCATCCGGAGCCTGCAGGTCGGAGGTCTTCACTGCCCAGGAGGCAAAGGCACAGAAGACGAGGCACATGTCCTTGTGGGTCAGCGCCAGCGGGGCCTCAGGTCTGCCTGCAGGAAGGGGAGCAAGCTCAGAATGCAGCCCCAAAGTTGGTGCTTTTTGCTCCCACCTCATCAGACTGCAGCTCAGCAGTCACTGACATATCTCAGGGTCCTTTGGTGCAGAAGGATTTGGCTATTTTCCCTCCCATCCCCTCACCAGGAACTCATGTATGTTGTTCCGCGGGATGGCACAACCACAGGGACAACTAACCCAGCTAGGAGAAGCACACGGCCTGCTGCATGCATGCAAACTGCACACCCTGCTAAATGCATGCACAGCGCACACCCCACTGCATGCATGCACAGTGCACACCTTGCTGCATGCATGCACAGTGCAAAGCCAGCAATGCAAAGACCTCAGCAATCTCCATGCAGAGCCAGCCGTGGGCTCAAGCTGCTTTACCTCTCAGTGCAAGGGCCATGTCCAAAGCTGGTGGATACTCAGGACCCCCTCCCAGTGGCACCAGGGCAAGGTGGGACCCTCTCCGTGCCAGTGATGGGGAGGCGGGCGCTTGGGTTGTGCTGTGTGGCTTTGGCCTCTGCAGGATGGACATCAGAGCCCCCACGGCTTTCCTCACCTCAGAGGCTGGTGAGGAGAAGAGAAATCCCCTCCAGCCCCTCCTGTGCTGGGGTCTGTCGGGGAAGAAGTGTTCATACAGCTCAGGCACTGTGGCAACCTGGGGCTCTTTGGCTGTAGCCGCATCAGGATCCTCCTTTTGCAGCTCAGCGTGGTGCAAGCCAAAAAACTCCTTCCTCTTCCTCTCTTTACGCTTGGCTTTTTTCCTACTTCCATCAGGTTCATTGAAAAAATACTCATACAGTTCAGGCAAGGATATTTCCCTCTCCAAGGGTGTTTTCTCACCCTCCACCGCGTTCTCTGCTGCTTCTTCTTCCCCCTGGGACTCGCAGAACAAATAGTCATACATCTCAGGCCACGTCACATCCAGGGTGTCTGCCCCAGGAGAGCCCCCAACTGCGAATACTGGGGAGCCCATCTCTTGGGGGGGGCTGGCTGTGAACTCCCCACAGCCCCCAGCAGCAGCAGCCACACTCTGGGGACCGAGAGCCTTCCCCTCTGGGCACAGCTCTCCCAGCCCAGTGACAACCACTGGTGTGGTGACAACCACTGGAGTGACATCTGGTGTAGTGACAACAACCGATGGGGTGACAACCACTGACATGGTGTCCGGTGCAGTGACAACCACTGGCACAGTGTCACACGCCCCTGTGCCCGCCACCTGCCTGTCCAGCTTGGTGGCCCTTGCCTTCCCTGGTGACTGTGCTCCTGACTCCTTCGCCTTCAGCTTTGGGGACACACTGGGGGGCACACCCACCAGCTCCACACCAGGGCTGCCCGTCGGCCGTTTGCTCTCCGCAGCCTCCTCGCTGCTCAGCCTCATGGGTGCCACTTTGGCAGCCTTCTCCTTCCCTTTGCCCTTCCTTGAGGTCAGTGGGGAGGACGAGGGGGCCCTGCTGGGTGCTGTGCTGCCCCGCGCTGGACTCCCTGCTGGCTCCTTGTCCCCAGGGGTCACCTCGGTGCCACCAACTCCACGCTGCCTGCGGCTCTTCCTCGCCGACGCTGGCACTTTGGGTCTCACCACCTCCTGGACGCTGGGCTGGCTGCTTGCTTTCTCCCCAAGCTCTGCAGCAGGCTCTGCAGCAGGGTGCTCATGCGTAGGTCCCGGCACCCCAGCATGGCTTTTCCATGCAGTAGCCTCCTGGGCACCTCCCTGTGCCACTGCTGGGCTCCCACAGGGCTGCTCCATACCGGTGTCTTCTCCTTGGGCACAGGACGCAGCAGGGTGCCCAGCAAGCTCCATGGCCCCGCTGCCAGCAGCTCTTTCCCCCAACGCTGCATCCTGCCCTGCGGTGCCCTCAGCTGCAGGAGGATGGGGCGGCTGCCTGCCCTGCACGCTGGGCATAGCAGCAAACAGAGGGCAGACGGGCTGCTTGCCTTCACGTAGAATGGATGAGCACAGATCTGCTTCGTCCTCTCCGCACAGCCCACGTGGGGAACAGCTCGCCTTGCCAAGCCCTGGCTCGGTGCCTGCCCTGGTGCTGCACGGAGCGGGCACACCGTCCCCTTGCTCAATGTCACTGAGGCAATGCTCCTCTGCTGTGGCCAGGGCAGCCGGCTCTTGGTTGCATTCCTCCACCGCCCGCAAGAACTCAGCCCAGTCGCGGTCGTTCAGCTGGATGCTGTACTCGAAGTTATCCATGCCTGCAGCAGCACAGCAAGGGGAGGGGGCCGGAGAGAGCAGGGAGTGAGGAGGGGGCATGGCATCATTAGAGAACATGCCCCCTAGCCATCGGCCCTGCTCATTTTGGGGCTGGAATCAGTGGGATCTCATCCCATGAGGATAGCTTGTGGCAGACCCCATGGGTGGTGCTGAGCTGGGTATGACCGTGACCACTGCATTCAGGGCTGCTCCGGGTATTCCCTCTGCACAGCACCAGGATATTGCATCTCTCCTTCCCTTTTCCCACTTGCTTTGCCCCAACCTCTGTGAAAAATAGAGAGCTGAGGCTCTTTCCTGCTGCCCAGTGCCATGCAGGAGGGAGCATGCAGTGCAGCTCAAGCAGAGAAGTTTGCAGCCTTTTGGGGTGGGAGATGCAGCAGAGCCCAGAGCCAGCAGAAGGGGACCCAGCAGCAGGAGGAGAAGCAGAAAGGCCATAACAGAGCATCCTACCTGTGCCACAGCCCCAGGTGGTGACGGAGCCATTCAGAGAGCCATGCAGGAAAATCCCCCCAGCACAACATGATGCCGTACCCTTGACGGGGGCAGAGAGCTTGAGTTCTGCTCCATTCACTGCTAAAAATAGTCCCCATGTCACCTGAGCTGCGGGGAGGGCAGCTCCTTATTTAGAAGCTGCTGGGGCAGAGGCGAGGTGGCGGGCGGCACATTGGTGCCCTGTGCTCTATGGGGTCCGTGGGATTGTAGCCCCATGGGTTGGGCATCACAGCCCTATGGGTATCACAGCCCCATGGGATGGGCATCGCAGCCCCACGGGATGGCCCATAGAGGGGTCATGGAGAGCATCAGTGGGATCATAGAGTGCGCAAAGGAGAACTGAGCAGCCACGGGACGGCAACCAGAACCAGAAATAACCCCAGCAGCCAGAAATAGCTGGGAACTGCTGCCCTGCCCCTGCTGTGGCCCCGTCCTGCAGGGAGGAAGCTCCCCTGCGCGGCTGCCGTCACGCACTGCACGGCCACGCGGCAGCACGCGGCCCTATGCATCCTGCAGGCTGACGCACACAGGGAGAGGACCAGTGGGAACACGGGGAAGGAAAGAGGGCTGCTGCCTGCCAGCCCTATCTGCTGTCTGATCTGGCTGCACCCTGCTCCCCCTGCTCCCCGCACGTGCTCACAGACGCAGAAGGGAAACCAGCCGGCTTCCTCCCCTTGGCTGCGCCCGCTTCCTTCCCTTTGAGCCCTCCACCCCGCCTCGCAGACCGCAGCGGGGAACATGAAAGCTGCAGGCGCAGCAGGATGGAACCAGAGCCAGCAGCGGGCTGTTAGCGGTGTCACATTGACAACTGGCACCAAACCCAACAGGAACTGCACACACCCCGGCCCGCGGGACACGAGCACGGCTCAGAGCGAGAGGCATCCAAGTGTTTTATTTTGTTGGCCGGGGTGAAGCCCACGCACCATCCTCGGGGGAGCTGCACATCTGCAGGCGCTTCCCTGCCTTCCTCTGGGCTGACCCTGAAGGCACAGCGTGCTGCAGGGTGATGCACCCCATGCTGCTCAGGGGATGCTCCTGTACCTCCGGCTCCCAGCCCCACACATTGCTGCTTGGGCACTCAGGATGTGGTATAAATAACGGATGTCACCCTGTAATTAGAGATGGGACTGAAATAACGCAGCAGATGAGGCCCCTCTCTGCCCGATGGCACAGGATGGAGCGTGGGAGAAGGAGCCAGCAGCAGGGAATGGAGCTCAGGGAAACTGAGGATCCTCTTTTGTGCAAAGGGTTTCTTTGGGCTGAAGCCACTCCAGGGACAGTGCAATGTGGGTTTGGTCACAGAGAAGCTCTCCCTGCCTTGATCCAGATCCATCACAGTGTGTCTGCACAGAGGGAGGGATGGGTTTGCAAGAAGCAAGATAGACAATTATAACAAGCATAATGGAAAGAGAAAGACATCTCCAGATTCAGGAAGGGGTTAACCTTGCACCGAAACTCCGAGCTCTGTGCTGCAACCACCAGGCTGGTTCTGCTGGTTTGGGGCAGGTGAGGCTGGGAATCATCACCCCCAAACCATAGAGGTCGGCATTGTTTTTCCCTAGCCCCCCCCCCCTTTTTTTTTTGGTGTATGTGTGTGCATGGAAATCTGTCCCCAGGCTCTGTTAACATCCCAGCCCATGCTTCCCAGTGGGCTCACTCAAAGGTCAACGCCTTGGCTGCTGCAAAACCCAGCCTGCGCCTGGCTGACACCCCGCCAAGCTCTCCCAAAGCCTCGCATCCTGGCCTGAGTTTCGGGTTGCTCATCCAAGTCTCGCTGGGTTTCAGGTTTCCTTGCAAGCGTTGGCTGCTCTCGGCATGCAGCAGCCTTGGGACACAGCTCCGTGCTGGCAGGATGGGTCCCTGTGCCAACGGGACGTCAGCTGCGCCCACGTGGAGCTGCAGAAGGAGTCAGGGCCACCACGGGGTGACGGTGTAAAGCTGCATTGCTGCGGTGTGATGCAGTCGCACACAGTGTGGTTTGTGGTGGAGGTGACTGGGGACCAGCATCCACCACCAGGTGACAGCTGTCACCCCACAGCCACCTCTCCACAGCGCGCTCTGCGATGCCTCCAAGTCCTTCCCTAGCAGCTCTGTCCTCTTTGTCCTTTTTTTTTCTTGTCCCCATGAGTTTGCTGGGCTGAAGTTCCAGCTCACAGACATCCAAATCTTACTGCCAGCAGGATCAGTGCTTCACCTGCAGAAACCATTTCCCTGCCATTTCCACTAGGTGTCACTTCCACCCAGAAAGTCAGCGCTTTCCCCGGATTTTTCACCACCTGGTGCACAAGGATATGCAAACCCTAAAAAGAGGCTGCAATGACCAGGAGTTTGGGTTGGGGAGTTCCTGGGTTGGGACGTTGTTGGATTAGGATGTTGCTGGGTTGAGATGAGGTTGGGTTGCAATACTGTTGGGTTGTGATGGGGTTGGGTTGGTATGGGATTGTGTTGGAACGAGATTGGTTTGGGATGGTGTTGGGTTAGGATGGGATGGGAATGGGATGGGGTTGGGCTGTAATACTGTTGGGTTGTGATAGAATTGGGTTCTAGGATTGGGTTGGGTTGGGATAGAATTGTGTTGGAATGGGGCTGGTTTGGGATACAGTTGTTTTGGGATGGGGTTGGATGGGGATAGAGTTGCGTTGGGATGAGGTTGGATTGGGATGGAGTTGAGCAGGCTAGGGACAGGTGTCAGTGCTTGGAGAGAATTGGAGAATTGCAAGTAGGATGGTTAGGGTTAGGGTTAGGGTTAGGGACTGCACTGATACCCAAAGCCTGGAGAATTCAAATGCCACTAACACAGAGTGGGTGGTCATCCCAGTGCCACCAGTAACACCAGTGTCCCTACTACCACCAGTGCTACCAGTAACCCCAGTGCCACCAGTGCCATGAGCTGCCATGCTTCAGGCTGAGCACCCCTGGGCCGTGCAGAGGGCAGGAAGCAGCAGGAGCTGTGATGCTCCAGCACTGCTCACATCCTGATTCTGGTGGCACCATCAGAAAGGGGAACCCATCTGCCTCCCAGCAGGGCAAATAAACCCACCTCCCTCTATTAGGCCATTGTCTTTTGAGGAAATGTTATTGTTTCCAGCAAAGCCCTTCCACCGCAGTGAGCTCTCCCATCTTCCTGTCTCCCTGCTCACATCTGGGAATCCTATTTCAAGCGCACATTTTTTTCCTCCGATTCTTCACAAAAGTAAAATATTTCTTCTTCCCCCTTTCCCTTGCAAGGAGGGTGGATATGCAGCTTGCGCTTGGATTTGCATACCAGTTGGGCTTGGGCTGGGTGTTCTAAATGAGGTCCTTTGCATGCTGCAAAAGGTCTCGTGGTTCCTCGAGCAGAACTTAAGGCACTCCTGGATGCAATGGCTCTGCATGTTGGGATGTGAACAGCACAGTGCCATGCAGGGCTGGAGCCGCTGCAACAACCCCACTAATAGCAATGCCAGCACAGACACACGGCGCTAATGGAAATCTGTGCTACCTGTCTGACTCATCTCTGCCCATTGATTTAGCAGCTGAGACCGAACCGAAGAGACAATAACAACTGCAAAGCAGGAGCAGACAGCAGAATTACAGCTGGAAGGAGATGAAAGCGTTGGGAGGAGCACGCTCCATCCCTGATAGGACTCAATGCTCTGATCACCGGCTGCAGGAGCGTGGCATTGCAACCCGGCTCTGCCCTATGGGATGTGGGGGGGGGGGGTCTGAAGCTGTGACTGCACCCAGGGGGCTGCCCACAGCTCGCCCACCTCTGCACGAGGCTGTGACTTAAAGAACCCAGCGTGGGAGCAGGTCTGCCCCGCTCCGGCATCTTAACAAGAAGCAGCTGCTGGAGGCGGAGGGAGGGATTGCACAAGGAAAAGGCCCCACTGCATTAATTAAAGGTCACGGGGCCATTCCAGAGGCTTCCCAATTACCTTTGGAAGAGTGTCGCTAATGTGAGATAATGATGTCATACGGCCACTAATGAGGCAGGTTAACCAGACCCGCCGCCCCCTCCCCACGCCAGCACAGCCCCTCCCCCACCCCCCCCCAATTAAGGTGCCTCACCCCACTCATAACGGGGAAGAAGGAAGAGGCCGTGCCCCAGTTTGGGGTTTTGCACCCAGGAGAAGTTCCAGCAAGGCCCATTTTGGTGAAGTGCTCCTTGGGAGTGATGTCAACAGGATATTGTTCCGCCCTGACCTTACTGCCCACGTGGCTCCAACCAAATCCAACCCCATTAGCGCTCCTTAATGGAGCATAATTGCAAGCTACAAATCCTCCTCCCGATGTGTTGGGCTCCCGGAGGGCTTTGGGGCACAAACCCACCTTGGGGACAACCCCACCCCCTCGGACCTGCCCTGAGCCATGCACTGGGATAAGGGTTTGGGGGAGCAGGGAAAGCTTTGCCATTCCACCCTGCATCGACCCACGTGCAGGAGCTGCTCCTGCAAATGGGGGCTGGCTGATAAGCCGTAATAGCAGCCACCTCCGGAGAGCTGATAAGCATCCCCTGTCCCCAGCTCAAACCCACAAGCACACACAAAATAAGCCGAGGAGCTGCCAGCTGCAATTTATCAGCGACGGGAAGAGACAGCGCACGGCTGGGAGCGAGGGAGAGCTTGCAGAGGTGGAGGGAGCGCTCCTGGGAAGGCAGAGCAGAGCAGCGCTGGGTTATTAATTATCCACAGCGTTCATCCCTCCCACGTTCTGCAAAGAGGAGGAAAAAAAAAAAAAAAAGAAGAAATAAAATAAAAAGTTGTCAGGGCAAAATGGAAATGGGCGGGTGGGAGACGGGAGATGAAAAGGGGAACGGCGGGGAGAGGAGGAGCAGGGCTGTGCTGGGAGCTGCCACGCTGTGCCAGGGCCGGGAGAACACGGCGCTGCTGATAAGGAGCTGTTTGCCCATAGGGATCCCACGAATCAATCCCCCAACTCGCTGAGGAGGCTGAAGGGTGGGGTGTTTTCCCTTTGCCAGAGCGCTGACATCTGCTGAAGGAATCCTGCTCCCATGGCTCCCCAAACGCTGGGTGGGATTTTTCCATGCGCTCACGGCTCAGCCTAAACCAACAAAATCCTCCCCAACCTGCAGGGGAGGAAGGGCTGGGAAGGGCTGGAGCAGTAATCCCTGACCTTTGCTAATCCGCAGGCAATCGCTGCACACGAGCTGCGTGCTGCAGGAGACCGCAGGCAATGCTCTCCCAATGGGCAGCAGTTGGAACCTCAGCAGCTCGGAGCTGCCCTGTGGGGGAAGGAGGGGGCTATAGGGCCATGGGATGGGCCCTGCAGGCTGTGGGACCTTTGGAAAGCCGTGATGTGCTGCGCTGGGAGCTGAGCCGAAGGGCAGCATCTCCCCCTCGCTCGTTTCTTCCATGCTGAAATGAGGATAATGAGCCCGAGAGAGCTGGGAGATGCTGCTCCAAAAACCAGCTCTGTGTAGCAACTGAGGTTGTTAGCACCGGTGGGAAAGTGCTCTCAGCTCCAAGCAAAAATATGGATGCTGTGAGCAAATTCCTCTCACCAGGATTCTCACCACAGACCCAGAGCCTCATTTCGGGTCGAAGTTTTCTGGTCCCCAGTGTCTCCCTTCAGCCACGGTGCAAATCCAGCCTGTCACCCAGCCCCAGCTCTATGCAAAAACACCCCTGTTGCAGCACACCAAGTATTTCCCAGCTAAAAAAGCACCGAGAGAGCTGCAGAGACGAGCAACACCTGCATTCAAACCCATCCTCAGCTCCCCACCTCCCTGCTCAGCTGCACTGTGGGTTACCCCTGGCTTGAGGTGCACAGCCTCAGGGCTGCTCTGAGCCATGCACTGGCACTGCTGCCTTGCAATGGATGCTGCTGCCTTATGGCGTGCTCAGTTCAGCCCCATCCTATGTGGTGGAAGCACCCAGCTCAACACAACCCTTTGCACTGGTTTGGCCAACCTATCCTACATCAGCTTCTCTCTGAAGTGCTGCAGCTTTGCATGGAGCAAAGCATGACTTTGCACAGAGCACAGCACCAACACGAGGCCTCTCCAGTCCATAACCTCAAAGCACCAAGGGGGAGGCAGGAGGGTGGGTGAGCTGTGCATCCTTCCCACCAGGCTGCCAATGTCACCTGGCAAAGCAGAGCCATCGGAAGACATTGTCCTGCATGCTCCCCTCCTCCCAGTCTGGCACCGCCGGGCACTTGTGAATGTTGATCCCCGATCAGGCTGAGTGTGAGTTGCTAATTGCTGCTGACACCTGCCTGGCTGGGGTATGTGTGCCCCCTCCCCAACATCCCAAGGCGCTGGGAGTTGCAATGTGGGACCCTGAATGCATTGCATCTCCTGGGCATGAGCTTGGCATCGTATCTGTGCCATGCTGCAGCAGCTGTGGCCGTGTTTTTCTCTGTGCAGCTTCAATCTGAACCTTCTCCAGGGAAGCCCCCCTCCCCCCTCTGCCGCCTCTAAAAGCCCTCCCCAGCTCTGTATGGAGCTGCCAAGGGCAGTGCTTGGTGTCTGCAGGCAACACACACAGTGTGAGGGTGGCCAGGCTGCCCCATTGTCTCCTTCACAGACATTGTCCCCTTCATGGTCCCAGGAGGTGACATGGGAGCAGCACGGGGGGGGGAGGCTCTGGTGCAATCCCATAAATGCTGGGATGAGATCCCAAAGCTCTGCCTCTGTACCCCGAGATTCCAAGAGGCAGCCTCCAGGATGGCGCTGATGGGGGGCAGTTATTCATCGTTATTTAATGAGGATATTAAACCGTGGTGTTCAACCCCGGTCTGTGCATGGGATGAGTCTTTGGGGAGTAATTGCGCTGAGAAATGCTCACTCCCAGGGACAGACATGTGATGAATTAACTTTGGCAATACTTGCAAACCGTGTCACGCCAATCAGGCGGTGGAGATTGAAAAAGAGCTGAAGTGGAAAGGTGGGCAGAGCCGAGAGGCCTGGAGACAATTGGCAGAGACAGGGCAGGGGCGAAGGCAGGGCGAGCCCTCACTGCAGCCCCACAACACCTTTAGGGCTTAAGGCAAAGTGACAGCCAGGAGCAATCTCAACCACTGCCCCAAGAAACCCCCAGGAGAGCCCCCAGCACACAGCAGGGTTGGTGGGGCTGGGCAGCAGGACCCCCAGCAGAACACCAGTTAGAGTTGGGTAACCCCATCTGGATCCCCTTGGAGAGCAGCAGCCCGTCCTTGCTGTTGATCTTGGCCACCACGGGGGCTCTCAGTATTTTTCCAGCTGCAGAGTTTGGGCTTTGCTTTCTTTTTCTCTCTTTTTTTTTTTTTTTCCCCCAAGCCAGATCCATATCAAACTGTGTTATTCTGCACTGCAAAGTGTAAACACCATCCAACAGTGCAGAGGGAAGTGGGGCAGAGCCAGCATGGGGCAGGGCTGTGCTGTGCACTCCATGCTGCACCCGTGAACTCCCCGACACGGAAAGCATGGCGTGGGGCTGTCTGCTGCCACTCTGCTCTGCTCCCATCACTTCCCCATTGCAAAGCTGCTCCCAGCTCAGCAGTGCACTGGGGTTGTTCACTCTGAAGCCTAAGGAGGAACGCTACGGGGCAGCTGTAATTAACCATTGCATTCCTGTGTGGGTTTTTTTTCCGGGACGTGAGCCTGCACGGTCACTGAGTTAATCTGAGTTTCAGCAAGAGTGAACTGAGAGCTTTGCTCTGTGCTCCTGTTTCCCTCTTATTAAACGCTGCAGAAAGGACCTCAACACTTCGCATCCCTCTTGCACGCAGCAGCAGAGCGAAGCAATGCGAAGGATGCAAAGCAAATAAGCAGAGCAAAGCAAAGCAGAGCGGCACCCACGGCTGCCCCATTGCCTGCTCCACAGCCCCATGCCCCACTGCCTTCCTCCTACGCTCCAGCCTGCTTGCTGGCACGCCCGCTGCAATGAATGAGCACCTCCCTATGTCGCTGTGCGCAGGGTGGAGCAGCCAGCCCTTGGGTGGATGCCTCCCAGTCATCTCACCTCTATGACTCCATCCTCCTGCCTTGCACTCAGAGGCAGGTCCTGATGAGCCACACGCATTATTCAAGCACGTTTCCGAGCTGCCCGGAGCCTGAACTTTGCCCAAAACCCATTGAAGTGTCCCCATTGGCAGCAGCCCTAGGAGTGCCCCATGGGGCACAAAGCAGCAGCTGTGTCTTGTCCATCAGATTGCTGCTGACTCAACCCCAAGAGGCTGAGAGCTCTGCAGACGGGGCGATCCTGTTCTTTTACAGCTGATTCACACTGAGGCTACCAATGAGGTTGAATGGAAACGCTGCACCTGAACAGCTCAAAGTGCAAGGATGAGTCGAGGGTTTTCATTGCCAGACATCTCCTGGCATGGCGTGGGTGTCCTCCCATCTAGAGAAGGTACAAGAGGGGAAGGGAAGACACAGAGAGAAGTGTGATGGTGGGACTGGCTTTCAGCTCACCGGTGCTCACGATAGAATCAGAATCATTAAGGTTGTAAAAGACCATGGAGATCAAACAGTCCAACTATCAGCCCATCACCACCGTGCCCACTGACCGTGTCATGAGAATCAGTGGTGTTGGAGCAGTGGTGCTGGGGGATTTCCCTCCCTCCTCTCCTGCATTGCCAAGCACAGGGTTAGGCAATGCTGGCTGATAAGAGCCAACCCATAAAAGGCGTGTGAGGGCTTCCCATGCTCACCTCAGCAGCCCTGTCCCTTCCTTTCCCTCCCTGCCCCATGCATCACTCATTAACCCAGCACCCAGCTCACCCTGGGGCTGCACGGATGCCTGGCACTGGGTGAGGCTGAGGCTTCCCATAGGCAGGGGATGGGCTGGGGCAGAGACCCACATCCAGCCCTGCATCTGCCCCCACGCTCATCCCCTCATCCATCCCCACATCTCTGCATCCATTCTCACATCCATCATGCATCCATCCCCGCATCCACTCCCACTTCCATCCCTACATCCCTGCAACCACTTCCTCACCTCTCCAACGTCACCACCCATGCCACTTGGGCCAGAGAAGAATCCCACCATGTCAGACAGCCCTGCAGGACGACGTTTTGTTCAGCACACCCTATAGCAAACCCACCAGAAACCCAAGCTCAGTCCTCCTCCATGCAGCACCGCCGGGGGGTCCTGCACGAGCAGGCTCCAGCAGATGAGCCACGCTCCTGCATCCCTGCTCAGCAGCACGTATTGCAGAGCTTGCCTCCTGCAGGAGTTAATTACTGTCACGACTAATAGCACCCCGGTTGCTGTTTGCAGCTTTTACCCCGCGGACCTGCTCAGCAGGGTAAGGATAGGATGCAGGGCAGCAGCTGAGGTCCCTCCTAGCCCAGAGCCACCGTGACAGCACAGGGCAAGCTGCAGCAAGTTTCCAACCCATTAGCAATATCTCTAATTACTCAGTGACCCGCTCTGCCGGGACCTAGGGTATCAGCAGGCTGCAAGCAGGGAGCAGCACGTGGGCAGCCGGGCGCTGTCATCTCCCATCAAAAGCACGGGGCCTCCCGGCACAGGGATGTTCACAGTAATTATCAGCTTTATTCTGCAAGAGGGCACTTTGTCTGGATGCCTTTATTTGTTGCAAGAGGCAGATAGGCATCAACATGTGAATGCATGCAAAAGCACGGGTGTATGTGTGCATGGTTTGTGTGCTGCCTGGGCTGTGCACAGCGTGCTCGCACATTGCATGTTGCGTGGATGCTTATCGGTGAGGCAGGGATGTATGACGGCCCCAGTTCAAGAAAGCACTTAAACAGGTGTGCAGCTTAAAACGTGGTCTTAAGTGCTTTGTTGAATCTAAAGGCACTTAGGAAAATACTTAAATGCCATCTGAAAGAAGGCTGCTTTCCAGCACCGCAGACAAATGGCAGAGCCAGCGGAGAGGAAGCCGGTGTGTTAATGTAGAA
Source organism: Chrysolophus pictus (assembly GCA_037305975.1). NCBI lineage: Eukaryota > Metazoa > Chordata > Aves > Galliformes > Phasianidae > Chrysolophus > Chrysolophus pictus. The sequence continues at coordinate 2,834,227 of CM074596.1, read as the reverse complement.
ACTGAATTATTTATTTTGTCTGACTTCAAATGCCTTCCTCCGCTCTAACATCTGAGTACTAAGAGCAAAGATACTCCCATTTCCTGAGGATGCCAAAGCCCTTTTCTATTTCTATATGAAAATAAAAAACAAGCTCCCATCCTTACCCCGGTCAATGGCATCTCCAGAAGACTCACTGACTTGGTGCTGCACCTAAGCAATGGGGGAAAATGAAGACTGGCACTTTCTCCTCATTTCAGATCTCTGTGCATCCTGTGCTCCATCAGGGAAGCACAGCTTTATGTTGCCCAAGTGCTGCAATGGCTTGCCCATTAGTTTTGCTGCCTTGATTTATGTTGTCTCTAATTTGAGACACTCTGGTTGGGTTTGGTTGGGTTTGGTTGGGTTTGGACCAGTTGTTTTTACTTTGTTTGGGTTGAGTTGGGTTGAACTGGGTTGGATTTGGTTTGGTTGGGTTTGGTTGGGTTGGGTTTGGTTTGGTCCAGTTGTTTTTGGTTTAGTTAGGTTGGGCTGGGTTGGATTTGGTTGGGTTGGGTTCAGTTTGGTTTGATCTGGTTTAGTTTGATTCTGTTTGGTTTGGTTTGTTCAGCCCTCAGCATACCAGTGCTCATTTTCCTCCACCTTTAAAATAAAATAAATAAAATAAAATAAAAATTTTAAAAAGTGTGCAAAGAGCTGCAGTGAGAACAGCTAGAGAAGGACTGGGTGCAATTATGGGGACTGTCAGAAGGGTCTTGTGAAGTCGGTAGCAGAACAAACCTTGATTCCTTGAAAATCTACAGCTTTGCAGGAGTCTTTTGTCCTGGTACCACACTGGAGGCAATGCTGCTGGAGCTGTGTGGGGAGGCACTTTATAAGGGGATGAGAGCTCAGAAAATGAGCTGTCTGCCAACACCCAGGGTTCTCCTCTGGGGTGTCACACCCCTGGGTGGAGTGATGCCCAATGGACCCATGCAAGGCCCAGGCAGTGATTTGATGAGGATTTTCCTACTCTGCACTGAGCCAGGCAGAGGTGTTGGAAAGCTCTCCAGTCCCCCTGGGGTGCTCAGCAAGGGGTTAAATGGCACAGAAACGATCAGCAAACAAGCAGATAATGGTGGGCTCGGTGGGTGCGTCTCCCCTCCTTCCTCTCCACTGCAAAATATTCCACCTGCTTGCTCCAGCCATAAAGCCATTCCCGGGGCTGTGAGGAGCACTTGTAAAATCAACAGGGCTTATCGGACCTAAACCTTGGTAAATACTTGGACAATCGTTCCCCTTGTGCTTTCATGCTGGGAGTGTGTTAGGAGCCGGTAATGCACCTGCAAAATGAAGTGCCAGCAGTAGGATCTGCATTCTGGAGGTCTCAGCTCAATGCCAATGGGGCTACGTAGATCAGACCCATGGGGAACGGAGTGAGGTGGGATGGGGGAGAGGTGCTGCTGGGTGCCCCCTGGGATGGGGAAGGCTGATTTTAGTGCACGGCTCCAAAAGCACTCCCTGCCCAGTGCTCTGCACGCCCTAGGCCAGAGCTGGATGCAGAACGCCGACATCTGCGCTCGCTCTGTGCGTTCCTCATGCCACGGGGGGATGGAAACATCTGGGGGAAGGATGGAGCGAGCCCTGCAGAAGGAGGAAGGTGATGTGGAACAGATGCTGGGAGCCAGCAGAGCCTTTGGAAGGGCTGCGTGCGTGCGCGCATGTGTGCAAGAGCTTTGTGGCTTCTGCTGGGAGCAGGGAGCTGCCCTGCTGCCTGCCACCCAAGGAGCGAGCCGCCCCACTGCGACGGGAGCTGGGCTGCCGTGCCAGGAGGTCACACGTTTCTCAAAGCTGCCGGAAGGCGGACAGCTTTGCAGCCAAGCAGATGCTGTGCGCACGGTGCTCACCCGCCTCGGGGAGCTGCAGGAGGGCCCCTCGCAGCCACGCAACCGGCGCAGCGCGTGCTCTGGGACACCAAAAAGCAAAGCCACAGAGCCTCAGCATGATGGGGTTGTGTGTTCAGAGGGAACCTGCACCCTCTGGACTCACCAAACAGTGGCCAAACCCGTGAGCCGAGTGCAACTGGAGCACGGCAGCCCGCCAGCCCCTTGGATTTGCTCTGTTACAAATTACACACACCCCGGGCAGGCAGGGCCTCTGCTCTTTGAAAACCTATCCCCCGGTGTTTATTATAGAAACCAGTTGCCCTATCTGTTGACAGCCAAATTGCAAAAGGCCCCGCTGGAACCGCCGCCCCCGTGCTCCACTTCTGCCTGGGATGCCTTCATCCCAATGGGCTTTGAGGTGTTGTGCTTGGGGACAGGGCTGCACAGCCACCCCCTGGTGCCACTGAATGCTCTCAACGTGGAGAAAGCTCACTTAAGTGATTGCAATGCCACAAAGAGGACAGAAGGTAATAATTAAATCAGAGAGGCGATGCGAGGTCCTTTCACACCCCAACACATTTTTCTGTGCCTCCAGGAGCACCCATAGGAGGTAGAGGGCTCTGCACTGAGAGTTATCTCAGGAAAGGTTTCCTTAAAGCACAGCACTGGGCTGCATCGCTCAGGGTTTGCAGGAGGGAATGCTATGTGCCATGCACTGCTGTGTGCCATACACTGCTGTGTGCCATGCATTGCTGTGTGCCATGCTTTGCTGTGTGCCACACATTGCCATGAGCCATGCATTGCTCTGTGCCATGCATTCTCTGTGCCATGCATTGCCCTGTGCCATGCATTCTCTGTGCCATGCATTGCCCTGTGCTATGCATTGCTGTGTGCCAAAGTGAGCCATGAACCCCGCTTATCGCTGTGCTGGGCAAGCGGGTCTGTTCCCAGCTCCTGCAGGTGAGTCACTTCCCCTCTATCTCCTGCATTTCCCATGGGTAAAAACGGGCTCGATAAGCACAGGTGTGTTTAAGGGATTTAACCCCGGCGTGGCTGCACGGTGCCCTGGGGGGCCGGGCTGGGTTCCTCTTCTCTTTTTTCTTCCAGGGTTTCCCTAAGGGGCACAGCACCAAAATGGCACTGCTGGCAGCACGGGGCTGCAGTTTGCTTCCTTGCAGCACAACGCACAAAGAGCAGAGCACCGAGCCCCCCCAGCATCCCCAGAACTGCACCCCATGGGATACCAGCACTCTGCATCCCCCCACACCCCCTGCACTGCACTGTCCACCCTGTGCCCCCCACAGGGACCCCAAGCAGGGGGCTGCAGCCTGGGCCGGGCGCCAGCATTTCTTTCCCATTTTTTATTTCACTTTATTTTATTATTTTATTTTTTTGGAGGCTTCGCCGGTGTCTGCCTGCTGACTGAAGCTGTCATTATCAGCTCAATAAATCTCTGGCGCGGGTTTTATTGAATCGCTGCCTGAGGGGGAACAAGCCTGTAAAGGTTGAGGAGAGCAGAGCTTTCCCACGCCTGAGACACGCTGCCGGAGCTCTTGCACACATTCCGGGCCTGCCAGCACTCTGCAAATGTTTGGACAGCCTTGAACAAATAACACACCTTTAAAGAGGCCAGCATGAAATTTTTCCTCACCCCTCGGCCGCCCTCCCGCTGCCTCGTGCCCCCCCAGCACCCCGCAGTGCTCCGTGTGTGTGCGCATGGGGTTTATTTTAGGCTCGTGGCCGCGTTCCAGTTTCGGGGAGGAGGATGGAGGATGGGGATGGGAGGAGGTCTGGCTTTTCCTCCCGCAGGTAGGAACCGGCTCCAGCTGTGATTTTGGGGATGCCAATGTGCTTTTTTATTTGTATTCTTTTTGTTGCACGGTTCCAGGGATGTTCTGTCCGTGCCCCGTGGCACAGAGCAGGGGATGAAGCCAGGATTTGCCCCAGCACGGCGGTGGGGCCGTGGGGAGCCTCAGCAAGGATTAATGGAGCAGCCAGCTGCCTGCCTGCTGAGTTCTGGGAATGTCAAACACTGCAGCCATCTCAACAGCTCCTAAAATTCCCCCTGACTCGTTTCCTGTTGCTGCTTTCCCGATGCTGAAAGGCTCAGGCTCCCGTGGATAAAAAAAAAAAAAAAAAAAATTGGAGGGATTCCAGAATTTAGGTTTCTGCCTCCTCCATCTTCCCTGTCAACGCGTCGTTAAATAAGAAGCAGGAACGCTGCATTCGCCGTGCGCTCGTCACCAAAGAGCTGAGCGAAAATCCTGCTTGGATGGAGCAGGTGACAATTGGGTTCTTTGCTCCCAGGGTCCGTCCCCACGTGCCATACCCGAGCAGAGGGCGGAAGGAGCTGCACAGACCATGACTTGGCTCCCTTTGGGGAAACAGAGGCACACCTGAGGCAGGGATGCTGCAAGGGGCAGGCAGCAAGCTGCTGCACGCACCCGCTGACAACCAACCGCACCTTGGGCAAGGTCAACAGCAAACGCAGAATGGGAAGAGCAAAGGTTGAGCAGCACGGCGCAGGGCTGGGTGCAAGGTCCATTGCCAGCATGCTCATAAAACGTGGATAAGGGAGTGGTTTCTAGCTGAGAAAACCTCTCACGTTGGTTTAGAGGCCACCCAGGTGCCCCCAGGTTGAAGGGAGCCGTGTGTCACAGCAAGGAGGAGGCTCTGCCGTGCTTTGGTTCTGCGTTGGAAAGGCTTTGCACATGCATTGCTGGGATGGGGTGGGTGGTCAATGCTTCCTTCCTTGTGACCACACCCGCACGGATTTGAGTCACTGTGGGATGATACCAGGCAGAGGTTGGGCTGTGCTCTTCTCTCCCAAAAACCTTTGGGAGGTTGGGCGCATTCCAGGAACTACAGCAGGGTTTGGAGCATCCCAGCACTTGCTGTGGCTTGGCTGGTTTGGACAAAGTCTCAGCCTGGCTCTCTGGTGCAGCTGTCCCCCCTCCCAAAAAAAAAAAAAAAAAAGGCACAGGAACCACCAGTTTGCAGCAGGAGGTGGATCAAACCTCCTGTTTGCTTTCAAGCCTTCAATTGTCCGTTAGCAAAGTGCAGACCACAGAATGGGTGGCCCCTTTCCTGCAGAAGCTGTGAAAACCTGCTCGGTTCCTGTGCTAGGAAAGCAAACAAACAAACACGACCCGGCGCTGGGTTTCAGCACATCAGAGCATCTGGAAGCAAACCCTGAGCCCCTGCCTTGCTGATAAGAGCCAGCTCCATTGCCCACCGATGGGAGAACCCGGAGATGTAATTAGAAATGCGAAACGCTCGAAACAAAGGGCAAAAAAGCAATCAGCAAAAGGTAATTAAAACGGATTCAACGAAGCAAAAATGATCCAAACTTAACACTGGGAGCGGATCCAGCTGAGCAGGCTGGGGCACGGAGGACCCACAGCTCTGGGTCTGTGCTTTAATACTGCTTTGCACTCCTGCAGCCCTCGGAGGAGCGCTTTGCAGAGGTCACAGCGCATGCATCAGGGTGGCTCAGCAGAGGGGCAGAGGGATTTATGGCAGACCTTGGGAGCAGGAGGCCGTGCTGTCAGAGTCAGTGCCATCCGAAGGCAGTGCACGTGGGGAGCTCGTTCCTCCTCACTTATTTTTAGCACTGAGGTTTATATCAGGAATGACAAATTTGGCATCGGCGCTCGGATGTGGCTGGGATGGGAGCAGCGTGCAACAATACGGTCCCAAACACAGCAGGGCTGCCTCTTCCTCTGCTGTCAGGGCTGGGGGCGGTGGGGAGCCCAGCAAAGCCAGCCAGCTCCAGCACTCAGCAGCAGGGAGCAGATGGAAGTGAAGAGAAGCACGTTACACTTGTCCCTGGGCAAAAAAGCAATGTGTTTTGTATCCCTATTAAAGAGAAAGCTCATGTCACTGGAAAATGGATCAGGTTTTTGGGAGACTGGGGAATGCAATCACTTTTTTTCTTGCCCCATGTTTGGGCTGTGTTCAGTGCTGAAAATCCCATATCTGAATGGAGGGCACCGTGTGCTGCGTCCTACAGGTTCCTGGGTTCTCATATGGTCTCAGCTCCCTGCAGTGAGTGAGCCTTTGGGAAGACACCATCCAAAATGCTGCCTTGGCGCAGGATGCGTTCCCCTTGCTCCTAGCTGGTCCTCCTGCGTGGGATGCTCCATGCTCAAGGCAGCACGTTGGGATTAGGATGGGGTGCCCATGGGATGAGGCATTGCCCAAACAACAACAAAATCCCACTGCAGCCAAGCGCCGTGCTGGGAGCGCGGAGTAACCCACGTGTGTGTGTGGGAAGCTCTGTGCCCGAGGTTATCCAGTGCTGTGGGGGGGGGGGGAGGGTGGACATGGGGGAATGTTGTCCTCAGCGCTGCCTTGTGCAGCTTGCTGCTGGAGATAGAGGCTGCACGCAGCCTTATCCCTCCCACCAGCTCCCATGTTTTGGCTGGGGCCGACGGGAATTAGCGGCTGTGCAGTGTTTGTTCTCACCAAGCAGGGGGGAGGCTGAGAGGGAGAGACACCAAGAAAATAACAGGGGAGAGAAGGAAGGAAGGGGAGGGGAATGTGTGCAGAGCCACGAATTCACGGCATCCTTCCAGGATGCATTGGGAGGGCACAGTGGGGTGGTTTGAAGGGCTGGGACAGCTCTGGGAGTGAGCCCGTTCAGACATCGATTTGCTGATATAGGTCAGCTCCAGTCATTATGCAGAGCTCTAAAAACAGGGCATCAATCACCGCAGCCAGACTTTAACCGCTGGGACAGAACCAGCAGTGAGAGGGGGTCTGGAGGTTGGCTTTGCCCTAGATTTATTTTTCCCCCATTTGCAGCCGGAATGGGTCGGGTGGAAGGCAGCACGTTGCCTTCCATGGGGCTTATCGCTCCCATGGCCCTCTGCCCCTCCCTGTCTGGCTGGCAGCTACCTGGCCGCGAGCAGCGATGCTATCACACAGCACACTGATAAGGGCCACGGGGATGTGGCAAGCGCTGGCCCTGTAGGACTGCAAACACAGGGACGCACCCCGCCCTGCTTAATACCCCAAAATGTGGTGTTTGGGACATTTCCTTCGGAAAGTTCCAAGCTTGTGACTCACCCCATGTACCTTGACTCCTTTTTCTGCACTTTATTATTTTTTTTTATGGCTGGAATTTGTCCCCTTCGCTCCGACCCTGACACTGCCAAGGAGCAGCCCCATGCTTGCAGCTTGCTGGTGGTTCTATGGGTGCCCAGCCCCTCGGTGTGGGTGGAGGGCAGCCCCCTATGCAATGCCATGAGCAGTGCCACAGCCCATAGGAAGCTGCTGGGCTCTTCACCAAGGGATCCTAAAAGACAGAGGGGCAAAGTGCAGCTGGATGGAGCCGGTTCTGTGTATGGAATAATTGCTTGAGCATCGCTCAATTTCAGCAGCCAGTTGGTGATGGCCGTGGTTGTCATGGACCGCTGCAATGGAGATTGGTCGGATTTATGGCCCCTCTTGCATGAGCTAGTTAAAAAAAAATAGTACAAACATTTAAACACCAGTGGCAGTAAAGATAAAAATGCAAGCCCGATTAGATAAAGATACATATTTCATATTTACACCTGGACCATAACCTTTGTTTGCTCCAGCTTGAGGCTACTCAAATGCATGAGTGCTTCGCAGAGATTTCCTGGAGGCCCCAACACCTCCTGGTGCAATGGGATTTGGGGAGTGGGCACACAGAGTGCGCAGGAGAGCTCCTTGGGGACAGGGACAGCAGCAGGGACACATCCTGCAGGTGCTGTGGGGCAGGGATGGGGCGGCAGGTGCAGCCTGGAAAATTCTCCCTTGCAAAGCATGGATCCTACAGGCGCTGCTGCGTGTTGACACCGAGGTTAAATCAGTGCAGCCCCGCGGACTCGGTGGCACTGCCCGCTTCTGAGACACGTGTCAAGGGCTTGGGGACACGATGCCACATGCCTTTCTCTTCTTTTTTCTTTTTTTTTTCTTCTGCTTTTTGCACACGTCAACCGAGCAGATTCCATGTTAATGTCACGTCCGTGCGGCGGCGGTGCATTCCTCCCAGCGTTGCCATGTGAGGCCAGGACGGCGTTTGGCTGCGGTTAAAATGCTTTATCAGTTGCTAAAGTCACTTTGTAAATAGCGGCAGCCAAGAGCCGGGAGTTGGGGAGGATGGGGAGGATGGGGAGGGAGGGGAGGAGGGGGGGAGGAGGAAGGGAGAAAAAAATAAAAGCAGGAAGAAAAAGAGCTTTGTTACTTTTAATAGGGTGTGTTATGTTCTTCCTTCATCTCCCAGATATGCCACACTCGGCGATGACAACGCTGCTTTATGGGGTGTCCCCCTCTCCCCCCCCGCTGAGCTCAAACCCCCCCCCACCGCATAGCAGAGCGCAGCCGCCCCGCGCTGCTGGCTGGCGAGCCGACAACGCCGCTCTGTTTTCATCACGGAAAAGCCTCCGGGCGCATATTTTTGTAATTAGGGCTTTTCTGCTCAGCAGTTTTTGCAGCTGTGATGACACTTGGGTGTCGCCCCCTGGTTTCTCACGCTCTTTCTTGCCAAGGCGCCGGGCTGCAGCCAGACCCGGCCGTGTGCTGTGCAAACCCTGCGGCTCGTGGGCGATGGCCGCGGTCCCACGTTGAGGTTATGGTCTCTTTCTGGTGGTGGCGTGGCTCTCTCCGTCCCTTTGCGTTGGTGGAGAGACCCGGTCCATAACAGGGAAGGTGTCCTGGGGGATGCTGCACGGATGGGTGCTGTGCTGTGGGGTTGTGGTGCTGTGCCCCACAGTTGGCGGCCCCAGAAGTTTGTTCCAGCTGTGCCTTGTTAGAGCCAGAAATGCCTCTGCGGGATGGGGAGAGCCACAGGGGTCATTAATAACAGCTAACGATGCTGCCTCGCGTGCCAGGCATGGAGCAGCTGCTCCCACGCAAGAGGCAAGAAGTGTCCCTGCTTTCAGTGCATGGCATTGCAGCCCCATTAATGTGCTCCTTCATGTCCCAGAGGGACGTGTCAACCTTTTCTGGGCCCCCCCATTGCATCCATGCAGCTCCAGCAGAGGGGATCTGGCAGCACCTTTCTCCCCTCCACTCCCTCCATAGGGGCAGGAGCCACTATCCCCAAATGTAGCCCTAAGGGCTGGGCTCTGCTCTCAGATGTTCACCTACCAAAGGACAACAAGCCAAGGAATTCATTTCTGGCCTCAGTTTCTCCTTCACTTTGTTTACTTAGCAACGCATCACTTGGAGCAGAGGTGACATCTCTCTGTGCACAGAGGTGCTCCTCCTGTTCTTGGCCTCTACCAGGATTAACACTGAGCAGCTGTGACAGAGCATTCAGTGAGCTTGGGCTTCTGTTCCTCCCCGTGAGTTGGCAGCAGCTCCTTGGTGCTGAGAGTGCAGGTTTTGGACCTGGGCCAGTCCTTATGGAAGTGGGTGGGTGGGTGGATGGACAGACAGACAGACAGATGGATAGGTGGGTGGGTGGGTGGGTGGATGAGGGGATGGACAACAGGTGGATGGATGGATGGATGGATGGATGGATGGGAAGATGGATGGATATGTGGATGGATGGACAGATGAATGAACGGATGGGCAGATGGACAGATGGATGGATGGATGGACAAGGAGGATGGACATCCCATGCTGTACAGTTGCCCTCACACCACTCATTGCTGATGGCAGTAACAAAGACTCTGACCAGAATGGGTTTGGGGGACTTTTTTGGTATGGCCTCCTCCTCCCTGAGAATTCTCCTAGGGTCCATCTGCTGCATTAAAATGTATCTATCTTGTAGGAAAATACAGGTTTTCATTTTACACGGGGCTCTCGTTCTTCTTGCAGAATGGCAGCTTGAGCAGATGAATCCACCGCAAAAGCACCTTATGAACACAGGATTTAAAACAGATCATCTTCTGATCCTGGGCTATTTGTCATAGCAATGCAGGCTGTGGGCATGCTTTCTTTTTTTTTTTTATTTCAACAGAAAGCTAATTTTTCTGCTGAGATCACTTGATCCCAGGAGCTACAACCCGGTGCAAACCCCCACTCTGTGCTGCAAAATGCACTGCTGAACCAACAGGGCAGCAGCCGCTTCCCCTGGAAACCCAGGAAGAGGAAAGAAGGAAGCCAGCAGCTTTGAAAGAGCTTACTAAAGTGCTCTCATTTATTCTTACTCCCAAGCCTTTGCATGCCAGCTTCCTTGCAAAACACTTCTATAAAAAAAAATCAAGAAGGAAATCAGATTTAAAATAGAAAAAAAAAAGAAAAGAAAAGAAAAAAAGAACCCCAACCCTTTCATACCACTGCATAAATCATCTGGTTCTGAACCAAAGCAAAAAGATGCAGCTCTGGCCTTGGTTTCATTAAGTGACAGGGTGGCTTTATTCAAGGTGGAACAAAACAGCAGTTTCTGCTCAGGAGCCCATGGAATCTGCCCCCGGGGTGGAATTTGCACTTGAGAGGCTGATGGTGTCTGGGGCTGTGCTGCCCTCTGGTTTGAGGGCTTTCACCCCAGGCTGTGTCCTCGTGTCCCCACGTGCCTTGGCACATTGCTCAATCGCGCTCCTGCCTCTCCCATTGCAGCAGAACTGGTGAGCTCCAGCCCTGGGGCTGTTCCCACACCCCAGAGATGGGGATTTGGGACATTCCGGGTTTTCCATTCCTATTTCAGCCCTCTGGCTGCAGCTGCTTTCCCTCAATAAGGACATGGCTTTGTAGGGCAGCCACTGGAACCGGACCCACGCCGAGCATCCCCAGCTCTCCCATGAAGCCCTAACACCCACCGGGCCCCAGCTGAAGGTTGCTGATGTTGGTTCACGAATACCCATGGGCATCAAACCCCAGCACTGCCCACACCCCACCAACACACCCCCCAGCTCCCGGCACTGGGACAGTCACATAGAATTAAGTTCCAAATAAAACGACGGTGGGAGAGGAGGGAGGATCAAGAAAGAAGAGATTTGGGGAAAGCCAGTATAATTGGCCTAGGCCTTTTGACCCCGTCTATTATGGAGGATCTGAGGCTCCTTCATTACCCGGCTCCACGTGCATTGTGAGTGTCAGATCTCTCCGCCAGCACGCATTTAGAATCAGACAAGTGTAGAAAATCCCCCGGGCTCCCCCAGCTGAAGCAATGGAGGATTCGGGGCTCTGTGCTGCTCCCACTCCTCCCGTTGGACCTCTTGCTCCGGGCACAGCGACCCACCGCCGGGTGCTGACCCCACCATAGAGCCCCGTCAGAGTTCACTGGAGGCAAAGGACGTGGCATGGCCAGGGAGGAGGGGATGCGTTGGGAATTGTACCCAGACAAAAGGAACAGCTCACCAGCGCCGTTTCTGTGAAATTCCTTTTGTGTTTTTGGGGGGCAGAGCGCGGCTTTGTGGGGGAGGGCGGAGCAGGGACCGAGGTGGTTGCACATCCTGAAGCCATCAGGCAGCATCCTGCCCTTCCAGGTGCTTCTTGAAAGCACCCCCAGCCTCTGCTGGTGACTGTCCATCGGAGAGCAGCGCATCCACAGCACATCTCTCACCGGGGAATCATAGAACCAATAAGGATGGAAAAGATCAGTAAGATCCCCAAGTCCAACCTCAGCCCATCCCCACTGTGCCCACTCACACAATCATAGAAGCTTAAAAAGACCTCCAAGGTCTCCAAGTCCATTCGTAGACCCATCACCCCCATGCCCACCAAACCTCAACCCTTCTCCTACTTCGCGCCATACCGTGTATTAATGAAAATGATGTTCAGATTTATTTCTTTTTGCCATGACATCCTAAAATATGCTCAGGTTGGTTTAGTTTTCCCTCCACAGGAGGACAGCTCGGAGCTGGGCATCTTTTGGTAGGATGACAGAATGGGTTGAGTTGGAAGCAACCCTTAAAGGCCATGCGGTCCCTCTCCCTGCACTGAACATCCCTGCATGGCACAGGGGACACCCATGCGTCCTCCAGGCTGGTGGTTGGGAGCATCCTTCACTTTCCTCTGTGCTTCTTCCTCTCTCTGGTGACTGCTAAACATTTCCAAGTGATTTTTACAGCTAACCAGCTGATGCCATTTGTTAAAAATAACTTTTTCGTGCATCTAACGCTGCCTGCTTTGGAGGCAATGTGTGACACAGACCTGTCTGTTCCCAGATCCCAGTGTTTCTCCAAATTTCTAATAAATCAGCAATCCTGCTGTAGCTGACACGATTTTAGCTCATTGCCAAACGGGGATGAATTATGATAGATCCACATTTAGAAAGAACTTTGAGATCTTCCAGTTACAAATAGCTTCCAGAGAAGGAGAAAGAATCAGTGAACCTGGCGGGGACTATTTATGAAGGTTACAGAAGAGTGCTGCCAACTCATCCACACCATTTTTATCATGGCTTATACTTCCAGGGTCCTTCTGCTTTGCTTTGCCAGCAGCTGTTTTGAGCGTTCCTTCCTTTGGTTTCTTTGGTTTTCTTTGCACTGTTTCTCCTGGTCTCCACTACCTGTTGCATTTTGTTACTCGTGGTTGAGTTCTGCCTCAGACGTGAAGATGCCCATCTCAAGCATAATCAGAAACACAAAGAGCCATAGAATGGCTTAGGCTGGAAGGGACCTTAACGACCATCCAGTTCCAGCCCCTGCTGCAGGCTGGGTCGCCACATAGTGAATCAGACAACATGAAAACAGCAAAGGAGATGTAATAGGAGCCAACCTGCCATGCTCTGCAGCCACGGCTCCAGAGATCTCATCACGAGTCAGTCCAAGACATGCACAGAGAAAATGAAAATTAGAATCCTTGACACTTAGAAGATGGAGAGATGTTGGGTTCTGCCGGCTGTGCCATTTTTCAGCCTCTGGCGTTTCCTCCGATGACATTTCTGAGCTTTCCTCCTGGCCACATTTTGATCACTTTGAACAAAACCTGAGACTTTTGGAACTTCAGCTTTACTCCCAAAGTCGGTTCTGAGGGCAGAGCTTTGGAAGAACTCTCTGCAGTCGCACCTCTGCGATGCCACTGCATGCTGAGCCTGGCGCAAAGCACGCAGACAAGGCATGCCAGCTGCAGGACAAGCAAAAGCTGCCATTGCTGAGCCCAGTGGGGAAACCCCTTTCATTCCATGGCTCAGCAATCCCAGGGAGTTATCCCAACAAGTTATTCTATGATCCCTTGGCTCTGTGATATCCTGGCCATCCCAGGACGGAGCGGCAGTGTGGAGCACGGGGTGCCCTCCTCGCCCCATCTGCTCACCGCAGGGATGCTCGGGGTCCCCGGGAGAAGGGAAAGAGCTGAATGTGTTTCTTCTGCAGCTCAGTTTCAAGGAAAATTTGCCCTTTCACAGTTGCTTAAGCAAAATGTCAGCGAATGCCAAATGCCCGGAGCCACATATGCTCTACACAAGAGAGGCTCCATAAATCAGGGAGCAGTTAGTGGGAAAAAATCAGGTTCCAAGGAGGAAAGCAGTGGGATACGCTTTTTTTTCCCCCCTCCTTCAAGCCAGGGCAGCGGTGTTTGGGTTTATTATGCGGCGCAGCAGTGAAGGAATCCATCACATTGTCACCCCCTTCTTTTTTTTTTTTTTACCCGGGTCCGTGTGCGCGCGGACGTGCGCGGGGTTGGGGAGGAAAAACTTTGTATGAAATCGGTGCTCACAATACGGGACAAAGGCTGGGGGGCTGGTGGCTCAGCTGGGAGCCCGGGCAGCACAGCTGTGACCAATGCCAACACAGTTCCCGTCAATATGGAGTGACCCTGGCTCTTTTCGCAACCTGCTTCCAGGCTCATCTCCAATAATTCTCACAAAGGACGGGAACAAACAAAACCTTTGTCAGCACTTCCAAGACTTTCCCTGGAAAATCTTAAATATTTCATTAGGCTCTTCTCGCCTCTTTCTTTCTCTTTCACCTGAGCTGGGCTTGAAAAAGCAAATGTGGACACTAAAACTCTGGGTCAACAAATGATGAAAGGACAGGCTTGAAAGGCGGAGGGCTGGGGTGGGGGGAAGCTGCTCGTACTGCTGTCCAATGTGAAACAGCACAAAGGCAAGAAAGGAAAGAATGAAGCTCTCTGGCTTGTTGGTTAACACTCCAGGCAAGGACAGTATTATGATTTTTTTTTTTTCCAATCTGTTTGCTTAGAGAGGCCCAGATTTGAGTACTGTAGCCAGGGGCTGGGGGGAGGCTTGGCTTCAGCGCTGTGCATTGTGCCTGACCTTGCAGTCCCTCCAATGTGCTGTCAGGAGCTGGATGTATGGGTCAGCACTGGTGTCCTGGCACAGCTAGCATCCTTCTTCCTGAACAGCTCTCCGACCCTAGTGAGCTTGGATGGGGTTGGGTCAGGAAGAAATAAGTCAATGTGAGCAAAGGTTGCACCAGTGGATATCAGATTGGATATCAGATTGGATATCAGATCGGTTATCAGATTGGTTATCAGGAAGAATTTTGTCTTGGAAAGTGTGGTTGAGTGTTAGGATGCACTACCCTAGAATCACTGAGGTTGGAAAGGACCACGAAGATCATCAAGTCCAACCGTTGACCCATCACCACCCACGTGTAAATGTGGCACTAAGGGACATGGTTCACTGGTGGGACTCGGTAGGTCAAGCTGGGGGACGGAGTGGTGACTCTGAAGATCTTTTCCAACCTAAAGGATTGATGGTTTGCCTTAACCACGCGTCCTCCTAGACCTGCTTGCTCAGGCACCGACCCAGAACAGAAGCTGTGAAGTTGTGCACTTGAAAATGACCCTGCAAGTAAGAAGGTGGACCCATACTCTGGAAGGTGTAATGCGTGCTCCCTCCTCCATACTGAAGTTATATGGCAGGAGAGCACAGCATGCAGCAGTCAGGCCATCCCGGTACCCAAGTGATGCTCCGCTGGCTCCATCCTGCCCCACTTCCCTCCTCCTGCCCTCTACCAGCAGTGGTAGTGGCAGCACAAAGGCATCACTCCACCTTTGTCTCAGCCTTGATTTAGGCACCCTTTTAAGGACCCTGCTGAATAATTCAGTGTTATCATTCAGGATGACGCCGGATTATTACAAGGGTTTCTCCCCCCCCCTTACCCCACCCGCCTCTTTTCCCCCCCATAACCTTTAAATTCTTTTCACACGTGAATGGGTTCAAAGGAAGTCGTGTAAGGAAAACACACAACGAGGAGGTTGCCGCTCTCCCCCTCTGCTGTCAGTTTGATAAATATAATGTGTCACCAATTAAAAACTCATTGCCATTCTCCCGCCGCAGCCATTGCCTCGTTAAGGTCCTCCTCCCGGGGTGGCTCCCAGGATCCACTGCTATCATTGTCGATAACAGAGGGGCTGTTTTTTTCCCATCCTGGGCCATTTCAGCGCTACACATTGGCATGTAAATAAGTTATTCACTCGACATCACTTTCTGATAGAAAAATGACCATGAAACTCTTTGATTTTGGGTTTGCTCTTGTCACAAGCGCACAATGAAATCAAGAGTTTCAGTTTTGCGTCTGTGTGTCTTGTGGAGGGCTTTTTTTTTCCTTTTTTTTTTTTTTTTTTTGTGGGCCTTTTCTCTTTTACCAGTGCCTCTTTTCAGCATTTGTATGGAAATCATCCCACGGCACAATTTAATGCAGGCATAGTTTGACCTGGTAGGTGTCCCGACTCCAATATAGCAGATTGTTGTTTATTTTTGCCCTCCCCAGGAACATTAAAAAACAATCTGGGTCATCAATAAAGAGTCACTTTGTAATTCTTTTTTTCTTTCCTCTTTGCACCATTGATGCCTTTGAAGGAGAGGAGGGAGGCTGGCACCAGGGACCCCCGCCTTCCCCATGTGGATCCATGGAGGCAGGATCCATGGAGGAAGGGCTGTCCCTATAGAAGGGGCAGGGAGCTCCAGGGTAGGCAGGTGGTCGTTGAGATCAACCATATATTGAAATATTAAATAACATTATGCTTTTCCCTTAGATATCCAAAACTGCAGCTCTGTCCTCCCTTCTGGATCCCAACGCGCTCACCAAACCCTGTGGTGTTCAGCAGCTCAGCAAAAACGATGGAGACAATTCCTCAGGAGGCATTAAATACCACTCCAGTGCTGCCACTGCCATGGTTGCCTCCGTGCTGCTGTTTCAAGACGACCTCAAGATCTTTGCTTCTTTCTCAAGGAAAAGCTCTAGCACGCGTGCTGCTCATCGCTGAGCACCTTGTCATTGGCTTGCTTATTTCTTGGCAAAAAGCTCTTGTGTTATAATTGGAAAACTGTCCAATGGAGTGGTAGGGTCTGGGCCGTGGTACGTGCTTGGCTTTCGTGCTGAACACGGAGAGTTTGGGGAGTTTGGTCTTTGAAACACAAACACTGACGTGGCTCTTGATTTCATCCTCTCGAGTGTTCCAGTGCTTTGCTCTCCCAGAGAATAGAGCACTTCTAGGCAGGGAACACCATGACCAAGCTCTGGAGCTTCCTTTTTGCCTTTTCTTTTTCTTTCTATCTCTCTTATGTTTTTTAAGGTTTCAACGGAGATTTTGGAGCTCTCAGAAGCTTTCGTGCTGGGGAGCTGGGACACCAATTTTAGCAATAAGGATAATTCTGTGCAGCGTTTGAAGTGGAAATGCATGCAGATTTGAAGCATGTATGCTCCCAGCAATGTTCTGGAAAGCCTTGATTGTTAGAACAACTTAATAAAGCAAAAAGAAAGCCGTGACTCTCCCCCACACCCCTCCTGCTCTCTCTCCTGGCTCAGCCCTCAATCTGCTGCAAATTTCCCCATCATCTGCCAGCACCACCTTCAAGACAGGGAGTTCCCTGGAGCCTAAAGACAAAAGGGTTTGCAATCAAAGTCTTGGAATAGGAAGAAAAAAGAAAAAAAAAAACATATATAAAGGAAAGGAAGAAAAGGCCGTAAAAAGTTTTTTTTTATTATTATACTTTTTTTTCCATGCGCATCCATGCTCTGTGGGTATGCTGGAAGAGGAGGGGGAGAGCTGTGAAGCAAGCAGAGCAACAGCCATGCCCAACAGAGCCGTGAAGACACACGAGTGCTGGCTGCCCATCTCTCTGAGCTCATTTCATGGTCCTGTGGTGGGAAGAAGACAAGAGGGTTCCATTATGGGACACGACTTCGCCTTCCAACCATGGGGTGATGCCAACGTCTCCTTGGAGGTCAGTTGGGATGAGGTGCCAGTAGCACAGACACACGTTTGAAATCTCATTCCACACACCCACCCCTCCTCCCCCCTCGTTATCCTTTAACTTCCCAAGGCAATCGTCCCCCTGTTTGCTTGTGGCTGTCACCAGGCTGCATCGCTTGGCCCCGAGGTCACCGCGGATTGACACCTTCACCCAGAGCCCCGGATTCCACCCTGCCTTCCTTAGAGATGCACCAGGCTGTCAGTAACGAGGCCACAGGTTTATTCAGTGGAGATCTCCAGATCTCAAAAGATAATCTGGGAATAATTGGGACTTAAGGAACTTGTGTGAATCTGATTTTTCTGCGGCGCTGCCATTCACGAAACAGATGGACATCTTATTTCTCCCTAATTTGATGGGCTTTCTTGACAAAATGGCAGAGGTTGCACTTTGCTACAATAATAACCTGCCACTCAGACTTTGTAAGGGGTTTGTGTAGATTTCTTCTTAATTAGACCGTGTCTCGCTATCGGCGAGCTGCGTGCGTGTGTGCAGAGCAGGGAGATGGGGAGCAGCTCCTCTGCATGACAGAGCCTGCAAGAGAGTGGGGAGAAATCAGGGGGCTTTCATGTTTGTGTCACTGCTTCGTTGTTTTTTTTTTTTTTGTGTGTGTGTGTGTGTGCTTTTTCTTTTTAAGTCTCATTTGAAAAATAAAGATTGGGATGTGAGCTCATTGTCTGGATGATAATGTATTCATGGATTTGCTCCTTCTCGCCCTGCAAGCTTCCAGGTTGGGGAGCAAAGCCTGAAGGCACTGCAAACCCTTGGGATTACTCTCAGGTTTGCAAAACCCACTTTTCACTTGCAAAAAGCTTCCCCAGTGCTGCCGTTTAACCCCTGACCTTCTCTTCTGCCTTCCTTTCCCTCCCGACCCGCAGCAAAGTCAAGGCATGGAGCTGGAGCTCCTCCAGCACACCAGTGTCAGCCAGCAGCACGCTTTCCTTGCTATCCACTGTGCAAGGAAAAAGCAATTGGGAACTTTTTAATTACTCAGATCCTTAATCAAGCCTTGATGTCTGGTTAGGGTACCAAACAAAACTCATCCACAAGCAGAAATTGTTGGGTTGGCTGTTATTTTTGCTCATCTCACTTTTGAGCCTTTAGAGATAGGGCTGTTAGCTCATCTCTTGATGACATTAGCCAGGTTAGAGACAAAATGCTTCTTCTCCCTCAACGGGACAAAATCCTTCTTCTCCCTGTTGGTGGATCACATCTTTCTTCTTCTCAGGGATCAGCCTGGTCTGGTGGTTGGTGACCCTGCACATAGCAGGAGGGTTGAAACTAGGTGATCATTATGGTCCTTTTCAACCCAGGCCATTCTATGATATGATTATATGATTCTTCCTATTGGGATCACATCCTTCTTCTTCCTATTGGGATCACATCTTTCCTCTCCCCATTGAAATCACATCCTTCCTCTCCCCATTGGGATGACATCCTTCTTCTTCCTATTGGGATGACGTCCTTCTTCTCTCCCTTGGTGCATCTACGAGACAGATCACACACACCAGACTGGGAGCTCTGGTCATCACTTGTGGCTTTTATAGCTGCGTGGCTCACGTGCTCCTTTCCCACAGGAGCTCCTTGCCTCAGCAGCAGGCGATGGAATAAATCCCATAAAGCCAAGCTGAGTCACCACGTCTTCAGCTTTCCCTTCACGATCCTACCCAGCAGCTCTCAGCTATGCAGTGCCATCATTAAGATGCTTTTCTTGGTGATGAAGCTGCCTGGGGCAGGCAGGCTCCCCTGGGCAGTGCCCTGCTAGAGTTTAAGAAGCAATGCATTCAGATCTTTGGGTGGTGCTGTGTGGGGCTGATGTTGGACTCAATGATCTGTGTGGGTCCCTTCCAACTTGGGATGCTCTATGAGATGGAGCATTGAGCAGTCCCTCTGCCTGCAGCCTCTAGACCACTCGATTCACCCCATTTGGTGCCCACTTCCCCTAAAAACCAAACCCAACATCCCTCCCTCCATGCAGATCACTGCTCTAACTTCTCTCACTCCCGCCCCAACTGGGCTCGAGGCATTTCCTCCCCTTTCTCCCAACCCTTTGCAAACCTCCCAGACCTCGGTGCTCAAACAAACCCCAACATTCCTCCGTGCAAAAGTTTAACGGGAGGTCAGAGCTGCGTGCCACCCTCTGCAAACACTGCAGAGATGGGAGCATCCCCATCCTTGGGCACCAACGCGGAGCATCTCCCCGTGATTTATCCCTTCTGGGCGATGAGGTGGCATGAAGGATTTAAAGAAGCCTATCTAATGGAGTGCTGGAAATTATAAATCAGCCGGGCTTTGTCGGGGTTATTACTTTAAACAAAGAGGGGGTTGAATGGAGCCAATTAAACGGCACCTGAATTGATAAACAAACTGGTTATTGTCGGGGGTTGCTCTGCAGCCCCGGGTCCCCCCCTCGATCTGAGATGAATACGGAGCAAGGCCTGGGGAGAAATTTACATCTGATTGGAGTTTAATGGGCCGCAACAGGCCTCCCATCCCATCGCCATGGAAACCGGCCCTTTCTCAAGATTTTAAACAGTCTGAAATGTCCTTTTATTGTCTGCTTAAAATGTGTCATGTGAGCCCGACGGGGTGGGCGCTTGTATGTATCAATTTGTTTCTGTCGACGGAGGGGCCATGAATATATGAGGGGGGGACATAGGGACAAAGGGCCCGGCCCATGGGGCTCCATGGAGACCCCGCAATGGAATGGTGACATATGGTCCCTCCTGACCCTGGGCAGCCCTACAATGGGCAACCACGCTCATCCCTCTCCGTGCCGCCCATTCATTGCATGGCCAAGGCAGCTCACCCAGCCCTCAGCCCTGGTTGCTTTTTTTTTTTTTTCTTTTACTTGTTTTTTTTGTTTTTTTTTTAATAAATCTCGGCCGTTGATCACCGGAGTCTGGCGAAAGAAAGAGGGAGAGGGAGAAAAGGAATAAAGAGGGGAAGAAAAGGCTCTCCATGTCCCGGAGATGTTTGCTTTCCACTTGATTGGAAGCTGAATGGCGGTGAATGTTGGAGCAGAATGGTGTCCGACGTCGGAGCAGCTCGGCTGTGTCCTGCTGATGGGATCCTGCCCTGGGCCATATCCATTGTGGGAGTGTCAAAGCATCCACCAAGGACTGGGAATGTTAAGGAGTCTTCACCCTTATACTCAAACTGGAATAACTCCAGGCTGCCAGGGCATCGTGCATCACAGGAACACACAGTCATAGAAACATTAAGGTTGAAAAGGAGGACTGAGAACATCCAGCCCAACCACCTGCCCACTGAACTACGTCCCTCAGTGCCACATCTCCATGGTTTGGGGACACCTCTACGGATGTCTCCACCTCCTATCATTTGGGAACACTTCTATGGATGCCTCCACCTCCTATCATTTGGGAACACCTCTATGGATGCCTCTACCTCCTGTCATTTGGGAACACTTCTATGGATGCCTCCACCTCCTATCATTTGGGAACACCTCTATGGATGCCTCCACCTCCTATCATTTGGGAACACTTCTATGGATGCCTCCACCTCCTATCATTTGGGAACACTTCTATGGATGCCTCCACCTCCTATCATTTCAGCTCCCTATAAAAATAAACTGAGAACAGCAACTCTGAACCCATCTCCTCCTCCGGGTGTGATTCCGTGACATGGATAATTTCCAGAAGAACCCCAAAGCCAAACCTGCAGAGCTCACTGCAGACACACGGACCCCTCCATGCCATCCATGCAGGGAGAGACCAGGCAACGCTGTGCCATGGGAGCACACGAGAACGAGCAAACAGGAGATGGCAACACGGGAGGAGGAATGCTTTCAAAACAATGAATCTACAGAAGAAAATCTTCCCCGGGCAGGGAAAAGGGAAAAATCTGTTCAGCCACTCGCTGCGACGCGGTTGCCAAGCTGTGCATAATGCTCTTGCTATAACGTGCTCACTGTTTGCTCCTGGGGAAGGGAATTTTTTCCAAAGGCGACAACGAGACAGGATGCTGTCTGTGATATTAAAAGAGCCTCGCTGCTTTCTGTCCCTTGCTTTTTACTGCTGTCAGAGCCATCCAGAGGTGCAGCGGGACGCATCCATCCCAAAGTGTGCTGTCCCAGAGCCCACTTTGCTGGGCTGTAGGAAGAATCTAGCTCTTATCCTTAGCAGATCCTGCCAAAAATACCTCTTCATTCACGATATCTATGAGCCCATTCTGGTTTGGCTTCATTTTTTCGACTCCTTTTTTAAAGGACTTTGCTCTCAACCTGGGATCCACGGAGGCCGGGCTGCCAGCAATACATCTGCAATGAGAGCACTTCTCTTTGCATGCCACGGGCTGGCCATTTGCTTGGGAATGATTTCCCTGCCAAGTTTATTGCCGTTCCTTGCATTTGAAAGAAAATTGCTGTCATTTAGCTGGGAGAGCGAGGGAAAGCACAGAGGGAAGGTTGGAGTCTTGCGTAAGGCATTCACCTGCAGGACCAGCTGCTGTGCAGGGGCTTTGTGCTCACCAGCCCGAGGAGCTTCATCTCTTGAACTCTGCAGAATGATTTAATTGTGGGCTGAGGAGCAAAGGAAGGCTGTAAGGTGAGACTGAAAGAGAGGAAGTGACGCCAATCCCACCTCACATCCTGACCTTTAGCACGCTGCTCCGCTTCAAAGTTCAGGAATGAATCCTTCTCTCTTGCTAGCTAATTACCCCGGCTATTTCCAACATCCCTTCTGCTCATCAAGAAGAGCACGGCTATAAATGCAGAGGGAGGAAATGGCTCGCATGCAACGCGTGGGAATGGCACGGTTTGGTTCTTTCTTTAGCCCCAGGAATTGTTGCCTGAGAGCAGATGCAGCGCTGGGCACGTGTGCTAGGGGAGGGCTGGAGGGGGGGGGGTTGTTCCAATGGTAAAAGGATGGGAATTTGCGCAGTGGGGAAACCGCCATAGGAAACTCCTTCCTGATTTGCAAAGCCTGTGCTGAAGGCTGGGCCAGTTCCTGGCTAAACGCTCAGCAGCGTGGAGTTACAATCAAAGGCACTGGAACAAACCAAAAAATCCCACTTTATGGCTCCATTTGGTCCTTAATGGATTAATGTTCTCCGTGTTTCTTGCAGCCTTTAACATCTGTGCCCGTTGTAAACTGATTTTTTCTCTCCCCGCTCTTCCTCGCCCTCCAAATGGCTGCTCTCAGCCTCCCAGCCCATCCACAGCCCCAAGTCCCCAAACAATACAGCAGTACAGGGGAGATCCATGAAGCTGGTGGATCTGGAAGCATCTTAGAGCCACAGAACCATAGAACCATAAGGTCATAGAATCACTGAATCGGAGGAACAGAGAACAGAATCATAGAGTCATTAAGGTTGGAAAAGACCACTTAAGTTCATCTAGTCCAACCACTGGCCCATCAAATCAACCCAACCAATCAATCCATTGGATCATAGAACCACAGCAGCATGGAACCAGAGAATCATTGAACCGTAGAATCATAGAACCATCGAGCCATCAACTCACAGAACCACAGAATCATAGAACTACAGAACAACAGAACCACAGAGTCATCGAACTGTAGGATTGTAGAACCACAGAATAACACAGAATGGCTTCAAATGGAAAAGACCTTAAAGATCATCCAAATCCAACCCCATGGTTGCAGCTTGGTGGTGGCCAGCTTGCATTGCTGCACCTGGGGATGCTGCAGTGCCTCAGCATGGATCTGCCTTGCATTGTTCCTTCCTCTTTTAAGAGTGCAAAAGGAATGGGGCCAGGCTCTGCCCAGCAATTCCCAGGGCACTGGGCACAAAGTGGAGCACAATGGAGGCTCCAACTGTGCACAGGGAAACCGTGCAGGTGACCAAGCACTAACAGAGGTCTGGAGAGCATTTCCAGCCCCCAGCTGGGGTGACAGGGTTCATTGCTAAGGAGTGGGCTATAAAAGTGGATTCAAGCTTTTTACGGCCATCAGGGCTGGTGACTGTGCTGGCAAAGAGCTTAGAATACGTCAGGAAGTGGCCTCAGCCCCAGTGGATGGACACACAGGAGGAGAAGAAAGGGCTATTCAGCAAGAGGACGGATTCCTCCAAACCAAACAGCATGCACCTCCCCTCGCCAGGTCTGTTTTATGGCTTGGTGCTGCTGGGGAAGCCTTGCAAGTGAGAAAACAGCTGGGCTGGAGGCAGGGGAGCTCCAAGGGTTGGGGATGGTTCCTTGTCCTGCTCCCAGCTCACTGCAGGTGGAGGGTTCTGCTTGCTGGGAGCACAAGCTGCAAAGCGGAGGTGGAAATAAACCCATTGAAAATAGCATCTTGCTTTTTCTGGGGCTTGAATGCTCCACGCAGAGTGCCTGCAAATGAATCTCTGCAAACTCTGGGACTCGTCCTCCTCCAGTGTCTGCCTGCAATACAACACAGCTGACATCAGAGGCAGTGAGGAGGGCTGTGCGTCTTCCACTGGGCAGTCTGCAGGCTGTAAGCACCTCCAGGGCTTGCTGCGAGTTGGGAATTAGGAAGGGTTTCTTCATGTTCATGCATTGCAATGGGCTGTCCAGGGCACTGCTGGAGTCCCAAGCCCTGCAAGTATGTAAGTGACACAAGGACATGGCTCTAAGGGACACAGCTTGGGGATGAGACTTAGAAGTCCAGGCTGCTGGGTGGACTTGGTGGTCTTGAAGGATGTTACCAGCCTTGATGTTCTTATAGTTCGATGATTCTCCGAGCTTGCAGAGCTCATTTTGCCAATCCTGTGGCCACACCTGAGCACCAGCTGGGCGAGACGAGCCAGTCCCTGCTGCCCTGCACCAACACCTCTGAGTCAGCAGCTGGGAGGGAACCAGCACGATGCAATGGGCTCCAGGAGCTGCTGCACCAGCACTGCCCAGAGCAGCTCAGGGATATTGCTGAGCCCACCCCACCTTGAGGTCCCCTCTCCCCTGTATTTCTGGTGTATTTTCAGACCTCTTGTGCTTTCCCCACTCAGTCCCTGCAATGCCATTCAGCAGTACCCCAGAGGACAGAGGGTGGGGAGCTGGATGCAGGTGGGCGTGAGGTCCTCCCCACCAATGGGACATGCCCTTCTGGTGCGAGGAGAACAGCTCAGCATCTCTCCAATAGGATAAACTCATCCTTTCCGTTCTGTCACCATTCAAACAAGCCCCAGAGCTGCTCTGGACGTTCTGTCTCAATGGCTAACAGCGAGCGGAGAGGAAAACAAACGTGGCAACAGAGTGACAAGAGGGAAATGAAGCTGGGAGGGGAACGGAGACAACTCAAGGGCAGGCAGCAATGGGCAGGAGGACTGCTGCCACTTCCAGGCATGTCACAGCAGAGCAAAGCCGTGCAGACGCAGCGTTAGCGTCCTTAAAGCACGCGGGATAGGGAGGGGCTCCCTGCAAATGGTTGTGATTTTTTTAGGAGAGAGGGAAAGAATAAAGAGCACTGCACATTGGGAGGGGCATGAGCAAGGGTTGAACCCCAGCTGGTCGCTCCTAGGCTGCCCTAGAGAAGGGATGGGGCTGCAGAGCAGAGGTTCGGAGCAATGGGGCTGCCTGGGAGATGCCTCTGCTATCACATGCAAACCATTTCGCTCCAGTTTTACTGCTTGCTGAGTGCTTTTCCAAATGGGACCCGCAGCTTTCATACGCACTCCTCTGCCTCTCCTGCATTCTCTTATTCCTCGGAGGCATGAGGATTTCTATCTTCATCCAGCATTAAAAAAAATCCATAAAACCAGCTGCCTTAAAAAATAAAGCCCCTTTCCTACCCTATGCTAATAATTTACTATTATCCCAGGTTTTATTGCGAGCTCTTTCAAGGGCTGCCCAGATCCCCATCCGTAAATAGCACATAACTCAGGCCATGAGGATTTCCTCCCCGGTGGGACCCTTAATGTCTAAACCAGAGGTGTCAAACCAGCAGCTCAAAGCCCAGTTGTGGCCCTGGGGATCTCCACATCTGGACTATATCTCAGCGCTTAACACATTAGCTTTTGCCCCGAGCAGCTCCGGATTTCCCTCGTCAGTTTGCACTGAGCCTGAGTTAGGTTTGATTTAAGAGGTTCAAAAGGAAAGGAAAGGTACCTGCAAAAGTGCTGTGGGGTTTGGGATGCGGTGTGGGTCGGGGATGGAAAGCAAGCAGATGAGGGTGGGAAGCAGCAGCTTTGTGCCACGGCGTGAGCCCTCCCTGCTATGGGACGGAGCCTCGTGACCCAGAGGGGGATTTGGGAGCTGCCTCCTCCATCACCTCCGTGGGTGGCACGAAGCCATTTCCTCCTCTGCTCTGGGGTAAAGCAGTGTGACCCGGTGCCTCTCACACGCAGAGAGGTGGAGGCTGTGCCACATCCCTCCCCCTCCTGCAGGGACGTCTGTCTGCAATAAAGCAGAGGTTTCAACATCTCAGGGCTAATTCCTTCTGGCTCAGTCGGAGCAGCCGTGCTGGGTGCAGCCCTAACCTGCGAGCCCAGCCTGGGTGCAGAGCTTGGTGCTGTGCAGCTCACCGAGCAGGGAAAGGGCTGGGGGCTGCGCGCATGGCACCCGGTGAGGCCGTGGGACCATCGGATGATGGAATCACAGGATCACAGCAGTCTGAGGGTGGAGGCGGGCTGCCAGCTCCCCTCTCCCTGCAGCAGGTTGATAGGTGAAACCAGCAGCTCCTGGAAGCGCCGCCGTGCCACGAAGCAGCCGCCAGCGGCAAGTTTCCAGCGCCTCCGCCTCCAGCGCGCAATCTTGGCAGGCTGACACGTTCCCATGCCTTCTGCCCTCTGTCAGAGGGGAGGTGGGCCACTCCCAGCCCGACAGCTCCGGCAGGATACCTCCGTGCTGAGTGCAATCCCCGACCTAGCGATGGGAAAACCAGGCCAAGAAAACCCAAGGGTGAATGACGAGATGAATAACTTCCCCAAAGCCGCGGCCCCGAGCATGCCTTGGCCTGCCGCTGGTTCACCAGCTGACTTCCCCTCCTTCCCTACGCCTGGAGACAGACCTGTCTGGATTCTTTCAGCCTAAAATAGCTGAAAGGGTTCAGGGAGGGAGCGGGGAGGACAGGCAGGGCAGAGCTGCGAGAGATAGAGATGCCCTCCCAGCGTGGAGGAGCATTTGCTGCAGCACGTGCCAGGCTTGCAGCACGTTGCCATGCACACCCCGCAGCAGCAGCAGGTCGGTTGCCTTTGGAGCGCTGCTCCCCATTGGGATGCTCGGTGCTTAGAGCTCCCAGCAGGCAATCAAAGCACGGCATCGAGGTGCTTCCCAACTCTTTTTGCTTTCTGCCCAGGGTTTTAAAATGCACCACGGCTCCGTCCAGTTGGAGGCGAGTCCCGTTCCCATTCGCATTCCATATTCTGCAATTCGTAGAGGCGTCAATCAAACCTGTTGTTAGCCATAGCTGTCACGTCAAGTCCACGTCTAACAGCGCGGGTGATTGACAGCTAAGTTTGTTATCTGTGAATGTGTCATCCCATCCAGCACCCAGCGCTGCAGCGCTGCCTGACAGGTCATCAGTGGGAGCCTTCCATCATCCATATATTATGAGATGGGTCGAACAAATCATTCCCCAGCTCGGCACAGCACGCGCGCTCGCCTGCATCGCTGTTAAGTGGAGCTATAGGGTTTGACAAGGGAAGGGGTCGGGTGAAACCTGAAGGGTCAGCAGATAAGGAGGGGCCGTGTGCTTTTCTGTCCCTGCTCTGCTCCAGGAATTGGAGGCAGCAAAGGGAAAGCAGAGGATGGGGAGAGAGGCGCAGCAGAGAAGCAGAGCGCTGATGGGTTTTTGTTAGGAAGCCTCAAGCTTTAGCTAATTTTATGCTGCAAGCCTCCTCGTTTGCCTCCTTGCTCTCTGCTTTTCCCTTTGCAAAGAGCTGTAACAACGAGCGATGCACACATCCGGGCTTCATTGTGGCCCCAGGAATGGGATGGATGCACAGAGCCCCATGTGTGTTATCATGCTGTATCAAAGAGATATGAAAAGCAAATCATAGGAATCCCTCCATCCCACGCAACCCTGATGCTTTGATTTCCCAGTGAGGAGACCCATAGGTTTGTTTGGACTGCAACCAGCAGGCTTTGCACTTGCAGTTCCATCCTAACAACTCCATTTGCTCAGGAGAAGCTTAAAAGCAGCGAATGCAGAATTAAATCCATCACCATCACCTTCAGGATTCTGCTCTCCTGCACTTAAATACAACACTTGCAAACACTTTGCTCTGTCACACGTTAAAAGCCACCAGATTTGAGTGTGCATCAGTATACACACCGGGTAGATAAATGCTGGGGGTGGATTTGGGGCTGCTCTCTGCATCGCATCCCATGCTGAAAGCGCTCAGTGCTGCACAAACTGATGCAAAATCCCTCTGCTCTGCTCGTGCCACGCGTGCAGGCTCAGCCTGCGGGGGGCTGTGCTTTTAAGTTGCCAAAGGCTCTGCAGGAGCACAGAGGCAGGCGCCTGCGAATCCACAGCCACCCAGCCTGGCAGACGTCCCTTGTCACCTCTCTCAGAAGCCATTTGCATGCACTCTCAGACACCTCTGGCGATGCACGCGTCATCCCGGGCTCAGCATGTTGCTTCCAGCCCCCCACCTGCAAGCCTTCAGTTTTCTCTATGGGAATGACGGAAGCAAACATTTCCACTCGTGCCCGTGGCTTGCAAGACGTGAGCAAAGCCCAGAGCTGTGGCACAGAGCTCCGTTCCCAGCAGGCTGCATCACCTCTCCTTGCATTAACGCCTGCTGTCAGCTGCTTGAGTGCAATGCAATGGGCAAGATGAGAAAGCTGAGGGTCGTCCTTCCCATCTCCCCCAGTTTCTTTGGGTGCTGCTGTCCCATTCTTTGGCTGGAGGCTGAGTTTGATGAACACATTATGATGGCTCAGGGTCAGACAAGGTGGAAATGGGGTCTCTGAGCTTCGAAATGCACTTCTGCCCACTCCAAGAGCAAATGGAAGTTGTTCAGCCTAGTATCCGACCCATCCCAAGGGGCTGGTTGGGGTGCTGAGCACTGATCCCTCACCAAGGGCTGCTGTTTTCTGCACTGCTGCTCCAAGAGAAAGCATCACCCTGCTTGCACGGGCTGGGGGAAGGGAGGAGGGAGCTGATGGGACACGCCGAGCACTGGCTCCTGCCCTCAGAGCTTCTGCTGTGTGTGGGATCCATCTCTTGCATAAGAGACATTTGGGGCTGTGATTTATCTCTGCCTAATATGACGGGCTCTTGAATTGCAAAGGAAAAAAAACAAAACAAAAGAAAAAAAAAAAAAAACCTTTATTTAACAATAGTTCGGCCTAACCTTGTAATAACCTCCCCGCCTTCCCCAGAGAGATGCTTTGCTCAGATACAGGAATTTGTTATCCGCACACAAACATTGGCCCCCTCTCTCCAAAAGGGCCGATTGGAGGGACAGGACAGTCACCCTTTCCTCACCATTGCTTTTTGAAGTGACAGCAGCACCGGTTGAGTGATTTTCCTATTTTCACCTCCCAGCTCCCAAGCAGGACCTGCAGGTTCAGTGCTTATATTGTGATGATGGATGTGTGGGGTGGAAGACAGGGGGTAGCAGGGTGGGATTCGGAGCTGAGCGCTTGGCTTTGGGAAGGAGAGCTGCATTCCATCGGGGCTGAGCAAGGATGTGACCAAGCAGCTCGGTGCTGTGACCCCGACCCCAGCGAGAGGAGCAGAACTTCATTTCAATTCATCAAGCCAACAGCCCGAGTCAATCCTCCCGCAGCCGCCGGGGATGGGGGAGGGGAGGAGGTGCGGGGCGAGCTGGGTCGGGATGCGGAGCAGGTGCGGGGTGGGAGCGTGTGGGTAGGGTTGAACCCATTGTCGGGGCCATTACCGGTCCTATTGCCGGTCCTATTGCCAGGCTCACTGCCGGTCCTATTGCCGGTCCTACTGCCGGTCCTATTGCCGGTCCTATTGGCGGGCTCACTGCCGGTCCTATTGCCGGTCCTATTGCCGTGCTGCTGGCGGAGCGCCCAGGGGAACGCGCCCTTCCCACGCCCCGACGGCACCGCGCCTGCTGCCGGCCGCGCCTGGCCTCGGGGCGGGGTGCGCCGTTCTGTTGCATGGCTTTTTTTTTTCTTTTCTTTTCTCTTCTTTTTTTTTTTTTTTTTCTTTCTTTTTGCTTTTCTTCCCGTCGTTTTCTTCTTTTCCCCTCTCGGTTTATTTTCTTCTTTCATTTCATTTCACTTCTTCCTCTTTGCAAAAGTGGAAAGGCGAGGTTGGGGATGGTGGTAGGGATGGGGCAGCTCCCAGCTCCCCCCTCGTTCCCCCCCGAGCTTCGCACAACCCTAGATTGTGTTATTCTTTTATTATATTATTCTATCCCGTTTACCATTTTTTATTTATTATTCTACTGATTATTACTTCTACTGACTTCCCGATTTATTTATTCATTTATTTCTGCAAGCTCCCCCCTCCCCCCCGCAGGAAGACAAGTCAGGCTGTGGGGGGGTGGGCAGATCTCAGCCTTTGGGCTCTGTCTGTCCTCCCCTCACCCCCCCCCCCCATCAGCCCTGCTCCTCACAGCCTGGCGGGGTGCGGGAAGGAGCTGCGGGGCGGGGAGGAAACAGCTGCGGGAGGACCGGAGGGGTTATAGGGAGGAGGCGGGGGGGGGGGGGGGAGAACGGCAGCGAATTTCCTCCCTGGGAAGCACGAGGCAGGAGGTGGGAAGAGCGGAAGGCTTCAGGCAGCGCTCGGGTGCTTTTCCCAGCCTGAGCTTTGCTGCTTGCCTGGGGCTTGGCTGCAGACTTTCCTTGCTCTGAGCAGCGCTTCCTACATGAAGTTCCTATGGGGCCGCAGTGCTGCAGGCAGCTGAACCAGCACGGTGCATCATGCAGCTGGAGCCCAACTCCCCGCTGCAACATTCAGCTTTCTGCAAGCTGCAGGCATGCCTACAGCTCTCCCTCTTCTCCTTCCCTTCGCAACAGGAATTGCAGTTTGCAAGTGTTGCGGTGGAGTTTTGTCCCGCTGCAAGCAGAAATGCAATTGCAGGCATTGCAGTGGAGTTGTTTTGTCCCTTTGCAACCAGAAGTGCAATTGCAGGCATTGCAGTGGTGTTCAGCTGGTGGATACAGAGCATTTTGCTGCTGCTTTGCTGCTCTGCGCCCAGCCCACGCTCTCCTGCTGCCCCGGCATTATCACCACGTCCACCCCTGTGGACTTTCACCTTCCAGCAGCAGCAGCACACTTTGCTCTTTTATTGCACCTTGACAAGGATAAGGACAGATTGAGCACTCAGCTCACAATGTGAAAAAAATCAAGGCTTGCATAGACAGCACAGCAGCCCCTTGGTTTTGAAGGGGGAGAGGAGGGCAGGCGGGCAGGTTGGTGCAAAACCAAGCCATGCAAACCTGCATTCTCTGGAGCCAAGGGCACCCATACGGTTGGCTGCAGCTCTTGAGCTCCTGCCATCCACGTTGCTCGGTGTCATTCACCTCCCAGAGCTGGGCAGCAGCTCTGTGACTCTCCCAAGGCCAAAAGCAAAGCGTGTGGCTGTGCTGGCCCTAACAGCAGGGCTGTGACCGCAGGGTCCCTGCACTGAGCGCTGTGCTAGCTGTCCCCTGCTGGGTTTGCTTTTCAGGGCATATCTTTGGCAAAGACACATGCAAAAATCAGTTTTCTTCCAGTGAGTGCAACTCAGGGTGCCCGTCGGCTGTAAGAGAAAGGCGCTGTGTGTGGGGTGGCTGCGGGGGATGCAGGCAGGGTGCAGCCCTGGGGATGGATTGGGTTGCAGGCAGGAGACAGGCGGCTCTGATCCGCGTTGCCCGGGTGGCTGCAGACAGCAGAGGAGGGGTTGGCAGCGACTGCGGGGGATGGAGAATGGCTGTAACGTGATTTTCTGCCTGCGATTGCATAACAAAACCTCCTGGGAACCTCTGGATTTAAATGGATCCCTCCTTGTGCCTGGGGCACCCCGTGCTGATCGATGATGTTTTGGGGTTGGGTTCCTGGGGCTGACCTTGGCCATAGGTGCAAAAAGGCCTCCAGAAGTGGTACCCTGCTCTGTACCCATGCACTGCTATGTTCTGCTTGCTGAGAGCTCAAAACATGACGTTGCATTGCCAGTATATTAAAAAAAAAGGCAAAACAAAGCACGGGTATGATGTGGAATTATTGGATGTTGTCCATCATCGGGGCGTTGCAGCCAGGAGATCCCTGGGGGTTGGGGGGGGGGGTGAGGAGCATCGCATGTG
Source organism: Chrysolophus pictus (assembly GCA_037305975.1). NCBI lineage: Eukaryota > Metazoa > Chordata > Aves > Galliformes > Phasianidae > Chrysolophus > Chrysolophus pictus. The sequence goes on along the minus strand of CM074596.1, from coordinate 2,803,158 downwards.
GGGTCCCAGGGACTCAAGGATGGATGAGAAACGTGGTTACAATGCGTTGTGGCTCCTGGTATGGCAATGGTAATGGACAGGGCATCATTGGACAGGGCATCCATTGGACGCGGCATCCATTGGACATGAGGATGGCATACAGATGGCATCCATTGGATGTGGCAGTGGCACACACATGGCATCCCCACGCACGGACTCCAATAGCCTGACCTCACAAACACAGAGCAAAGCACACAATAAGCCTTCCCTCCCTCCCATACCACTCAATGGTCTTTCTCCACACCGTGGCCTTATTAATTGGTGACAATTGGAAGCGGTTAATTCCGTGTGGGTGAGGCTGCCATTGCTTCCACTTGGCCAGGATTCAAGTGCTGGGGGTGAGGCAGAATGGGTGGCAAAACTGTCTTTTCCTCAGCTCCGATACTTACTGGAAGAAAATAAAAATAAAAGCCACAACCCCGAGTGATTCTCTTTTATGAGGTCGGCATTGTGCGGCCGGGCAATTGAATTTACAACAGCATTGAGTATCAGAGTCTATCTGGCCATGTCAATGAGAGCAGGGAGAGAGAAGAGGGGGGAAAAAAAAAAAAAACCCACAAAAAAAGACACACATTAACCCTCAGCTCCGAGTTCCCAGGCGTTTCAATAGGGCTCCCAACTTCCCAAAGAGCCCGCTGCATACTCGATGAGACCCTTTATACCTTCTAATTACCCTCCTCACAATGGGGACAGACTCTCTTGCCTCTTTTGTGGCCGAGATAGTAACTTTTGCACGCACCACCCCCACGGAAAGGTAATGCAGAGCCATAATACGGAGCAAAAGCTTCGAGTTGGATTATCTCACGCAGCAAGCATGCATTTCCCAGCTTCCAGGAGCACGGATTTAGGAAGCAGCGCTCACACAGCCCCTCATAACCTTCCCTATCTGCCGCACAGAGCCCTCCTACAGCCACACTCAAGGCCATAAAGTTGGCCCCTATCGCCTTCCTGCAGCGTCGGCTTTGTCTCTGCCCGTTCAAATGAGAGGAGAAAGTAAAAGTTCTATTTCAAAGAGTTTATTTCAACACCTGCATTATTATTATTTTGTTCTTTTTTGTGTGGTTTTGTTTTTTTTTTTTTGGAGGTCTCCAACACAGGCACACGCAATGCACGCACGGACCGACGGGATACAAACAACTTTGGCATCATACTTTTGAGTTCTTTGTTACAAAACTATTTCTCATTTATTTCTCCTTAATTAAAAAAAAAAAAAGTATCTCAAATAAAGGCATTTCAAAGGAGTAAAAATACAAATCGAGATCCCAACCTCTGAGAATAATAAATAGCGAGTTCCTAGCGAGGTCCTTTTGTTTTGTTTTCCTCCCCTTTTTTTCCTCATGTTGAAATCTGCTTAGGAAAATACAACAACCACAACAGGGCTCCATAGAACGGAGCCAAGGCAGAGTTTTTGGGATGAGGGATGGGGTTGGTCACCACGGCCTCCAGACGGACTCCCTGCGCTCAGCAATAGGGCTGCCTGCCTGGGATGCGGGCACCACGCTGTGCCCAAATGATGTCAAACCCTGCACAGGGGATGCTGATGGGGTGCTGGATGCGTTCCCAGAGCCTCCACTTGCTGACACTGGGACGTTGGTGTTGGCGTAGAGTGGGATAACCGGTCCAGAGCCAGGTGGGAACGTCGGGTTGGGGATGAGGAAAGCAAATTGACCATCGGTGGCTGGAACGAGCTGAAAACCCCCATAGACTTTAGGGGAAAGAGCTTCGGATGGTTCCAGCTTGCACGGCACCGGTACAGCTCCGGTGGTGGTAGGAGGCAGTTGGACGTGTAGAGGTTGAGCCAGATGTGCAGGTTGGCCAGCAGGAGGGGGTGGCAGGTAGTTCATGGCTACGATCTGCCCCAGGCAAGCAGAGAGGTGGCCCAGCAGGCGGGCTCGCACATCAGCATTCACCCCCTCACACGTGGACAGGAACCTCGTCACCTCGTTCATGCACTCATTGAAACCAGCACGGTATTTGCCCAGCACGCTGGGGTCAGCGCTGAGAGCGGCTGTAGGAAAAAGGAAGAGCACATTCTTGGCAGGGAGGTCTCAAGAAGCTTCCTTAGAGGGTTTTTGGGAGTCCTTGGGGTTTGCATGGGTGTTGGGAGGTTGCTTTCTTTTTTTTTTTTTTTTGGACCTAAGTGCTTTTTTGGGGGGTTGCATCATTTCACTGGGGTCCGTCCTAAAGAGTTTAGGAAGTTCGCATGGGTTTGGGGATGTTCCTAAATGTTTTTCCCCTAAGTGATTTCGGAGGGATTTCCATGGACTTCCTCGGGTCTAAGACTCTTTGAGGCTTGAATTTGGGGGCTGCAGGAGTTTCTAGGGCTCCCTACAAGTTCTGGAAGGTTTGCATGGGTTTATTAGGGATCCCCATGAGCTTTTGAGGTTTGCATGGGTTTTAGGGCTCCCTAGTGATTCCCATGCAGGTTTGGGGTCCCTAAGAGTTTCCAAGCCTCGCATGAGCTTCAGGGGTTCCCCAAGGGTTGGGGGACCACCGGGGGCTCCAGCCCCCGGGGTCGGGGGAAAGGGGGGGGTGTGGGGTTACTCACCGGCCATCTGTGCCCTCTGGAGGTTCCTCAGGTGCTTCACCGTCATCTCCAGGATGTCAGCCTTCTCCAGCTTGGAGTGCCGTGAGCTCTGCGGGAACAACACCGGCACTCAGTGCCCCCTCCCCGCATCACAACCCATCGTCAACCCCCCCCCCCCAACAGACCCCAGCGTTGCTATACTCACGTCTTTTTTCAGCGCGTCCAGGATGAGCATCTTCAGCTGTCCCAGGCTCTCGTTGATGCGCGCCCGCCGTCGCTTCTCCATGATGGGTTTGGAGGACTGCGGGCACAGCGCACACCGTCACCGCCCGCTGCTCGCCCCCGGCCCCGGCCCCCTGACCCCGCACACCGACCTCGGCCCGGCCGCGGGCTCGCCGCCATCCGCTGCCATTTACCTTCCGGTGTTCGCTGGCGCTCCGCGGTTTATCCGGCGTGTGGCTGGCGTTGGCCGGTGCCCCCGCGATAGGGGAAGCGGTGGGCTTTTCCATGCCCGTGTCGGCGGGCATGGCGAGGTAAAAAGGGAAATTAAAATAACCGAAGGAAATTAAGTTAAAAACGAAGAAATTGGGGGGAAAAAAAAAATAAAGAGGTCAAAAAAAAAAAAAAAAAAGAAGCGCGGGAAGGAAGGCGCTCCGAGCGGGCAACGAACGCGTGCGACGCTGGCGGCGGCGGAGCCAGCAATGCCCGCGAGCGGCGCCCCCCCGCCTTTTATACCCGCCGCCGGCTCCCCATTCGTGTGAACCCGCCGCCGCGGCCGTTCCCACACTCCCCTCGACCAATAGCAGCGCGGGACGGACGGACGCGGAGTTCCGATTGGTCGACCGCCCCGCGCCCGTCCGTCACGCGCACCGCCCCCTCCCTTCTCCCGACCTCGCGAGCCAATAGGCGACAGGCGAACGGCGGCGCTCCTTTCTATTGGCTGGCGGCGGGCCCGCTGTCAGTCAACGAGCGGCGGGCGGCGGCGCTCGTGCCCCCCCCCTCCTCCCCCCCCAACCCCGCACGCTCCCCCCGCCCGGAGCACGTGCCGCCGCGCGGCCGGCAGCCCGCATGGGAAAACCCCGCCCCGCGCCGCCGCGCGCCGCCTCGCGCCGCCGCACCCGGGCATGGCGCGCGCGCGAGGGCAGCCCCGGGGGTGGGAGGGGCGGGAAAAGGGGGGGGGGGGGGAGCGCGCGGCGGTGCGCAGAGCGCGTGCGTGTGGGGCGGGGAGCGGCGGCGGGAGGGGGGCGGGCGGAGATCCGTTCTGTGCTTTTTGTAATTTTTTTTTTTTTTAATTTGATTTCTTTTTTTTTTTTTTTTTTTTCTCCCGGTTTTCTTTTTCTTTCTTTTTTCGGTTTTTTTTTCTTTTTTCCTTTTTTTTTCCCCCTCTCTTTTTTTTTTTTTCCTTCTCTCTTAGCCTTTCTTCTTTCTGTTTTCCTTTTTTCTTTTTGCTTTTTTTTTTCCTTCTTCTTCGTCCTTTTTTTCTTTTTTTTCTTCTTCTTTTTATCCTTTTTCCTTTTTCCTTCTTTTTTTATTTCTCTTTTTTTCTTTTTCTTCTTTCCTCTTCTTTATTCTTCTTTCTTTTCTTTTTCTCCCCTTTTCTCCTTTTTTCTCCATTTTCTCCCTTTTCTCCCTTTTCTCCTTTTTCTCCTTTTCTCTCCCCCTATTCTTCCCCTTTTCTCTTTTTCCTCCTTTTTTCTCCTCTTTTTCTCTTTTTTTCTCCCTTTTTTCTTTTTTTTCTTCTCCTTTTTTCCCCCTCATTTCCCCCTCCTTTTTCTCTCCTTTTTTCTCCTTTTTTTTCTCCTCCTATTCTCAGTTTTTTCTCCTTTTCCCCTCCTTTTCCCCTCCTTTTTTCCTTCCGTTTCCTTCTTCCATTCTCTTTTCTTTTTTCCCTTTCCTTCCTTTTTCCTCTTTTTTTTCCCTTCTTTTCTTCTTCTCACTTTCTTTTTCTTCTTTTTTTCCTCCTTTTCTTTTCCCTTATTCTTTTTTCTCCTTTCCCCCTTTCCCCCCCATCCTTTCTCACTCCCTTCACCAACCCCACAGCAATTCCTGCTCTCCTCTCACACCCCCTTTACTCCCCACAACCTGCACTGCTTCACAGACCCCCTTTTCCCCAAACGTAACCACACACAGCACAGAACACAACTGTCACCCCATGCTTTGCTTTCCTGCTTTGCTTTTCTGCTTTGCTTTCACCTTTCTGCAACAAACCCCCCCCCCCGTTTGCTCCCCCCATCACTGCACGCTCACACCCTCCTGCACCAGATTGCACTGCTGCTGTTGCAATGGCCTTTGCACACTTAGACCCCCCCCCCTGCACACGCATAACCCCCACACCAAACTACCTTAAGGGCTCTTTGCACCCCGAGTGCTGCATCGCGGATTTAATCCCCGCGTTTCTGTTTGGTCAGAGGACAGAGGAGCACAAACAGCTCCCTCAGATGCGTTGCACTTTGATCCCTAAACCCAACTTGATTGCAGCCGAGCTCTGAAAACGTTGGAGCCCCTTTCAAAAGCTTTGCAGCTGAGAAACGGGTGGTAGGGGCTGCGTGGGGTTTTGCTGGGGTTTTGTGGGGCTGGCAGCTGGGCCCTTTTGCTGCTGTTTGCGTGTGGACAGGCTGTCACCCCCCAAAGATTTCTCCCACCTTATCCCCTGTGCTCATCCCTTGCCATGCAATGTGGGAGTGTGTTCCATGAGGGGATGGTGGAAGGGAATGAAGACATCAGGGCTGGCAGGTTGCATGGGAGGCAGCATGGGACAAGTCTTCCCTCCGGAGCTCAGTGCTCTGATCAGCCACAGTTAATTAGCAGGGTCAGATAGGCCAGTGCTCCCAAAAGAGGAGAGGGAAAACCTCTGCACCATTGCATTCCATATGCACCATTGGGATGCATTCCTTGCACCATTGCACCACTGCATCCAATGTGCACCACTGAGATGCATCCCTTGCATCATTGCACCACTGCACCTCGTGCACAATTGGGATGCATCCTTTGCACCATTGCATCCCATGTACACCACTGAGATGCATCCCTTGCACCATTGCACCACTGCATCCCATGTGCACCATTGAGATGCATCCCTTGCACCATTGCACCACTGCATCACATGTGCAACACTGGTATGCATCCTTTGTACCATTGCATCCCATGTGCACCACTGAGATGCATCCCTTGCACCATTGCACCACTGCACCCCATGTGCACTACTGAGATGCAGCCCTTGCATCATTGCAACATTGCATCTCATGTGCACCATTGGGATGCACCCTTTGCACCATTGCACCACTGCACCTCATGTGCACCATTGGGTTGCATCCTTTGCACCATTGCATCCCATGTGCATCACTGGGATGCATCCCTTGCATCATTGCACCACTGCACCTCATGTGCACTACTGGGATGCATCCCTTGCATCATTGCAACATTGCATCTCATGTGCACCATTGGGATGCACCCTTTGCACCATTGCACCACTGCACCTCATGTGCACAATTGGGATGCATCCTTTGCACCATTGCATCCCATGTACACCACTGGGATGCATCCCTTGCATCATTGCAACATTGCATCCCATGTGCACCACTAAGATGCATCCCTTGCACCATTGCACCACTGCATCCCATGTGCACCACTGAGATGCATCCCTTGCACCATTGCACCAGTGCACCCCATGTGCACTACTGGGATGCATCCCTTGCATCATTGCAACATTGCATCTCATGTGCACCATTGGGATGCACCCTTTGCACCATTGCACCACTGCACCTCATGTGCACCATTGGGATGCATCCTTTGCACCATTGCATCCCATGTGCATCACTGAGATGCATCCCTTGCATCATTGCACCACTGCATCTCATGTGCACCATTGGGATGCATCCCTTGCACCATTGCAGCACTGCATCCAATGTGCACCATTGGGATGCGTGCTTTGCATCGTGGCACCACCACATCCCACGTGCACCATTGGGATGCTCAGAGCATCTCTTGCTCCAAGGAAGCGTTGGGGCCCCTTCAGCTGTATGCAAGGGTATTGCTAAGCAAATTGCTATCTGCACTAATAAACTATTATTCCTTGTGCCTCTGCTGCTGAGGACATCCTTTCGGGGGACGGCTGTGGGAACGCGGCGGGGATTTTGCAGCGTTAGAAATGGAGATTTTTTTTCAGGGCCTCTTTCACCACAAAGCCAATGGGGTTTAATTTCTTTTCTCACCTCCCTTCCTCCTTCCCCGCCCTTGGAAATCGCAGCGAAAGGAAATTGCAGCCGTGCTCACAAAGCCCCTCTCGAAGGCATCGCCCGGTTTTGTCGGGCGGCGCAGAATAGCACAGCTGATTGGGACAGATGTTCCCTTCTTTCCCCGAGTGCCAACGCTTTGCCCAAACCCAAATCTTGCTGACTTATCCCTCATGGAAAACATCTTGAAAAGGCGGCGGAGATGAAAAGGGAGGGAAGGAGAGCGTTGTGTCCGGATTTAACACAGCCCAGTGCTCCATTCTCTGCGCCTGGCCCTGGCTGGAGAGGTCCTTTCAGCGGATCCTGTTCATTTGTTGGCGGATAATAGGGGCTGAGTTGCGGCAATCCATGTGCAGAAAGCAGAAAATAGAGTCAATTACATCTGTATTAGGTGGCCTCGGGGAGAAAATCTCCTTACATGCCTTCCACTGATACTGTTCTTAATTATATTGGCTAAGGAGCTGCCTATGGTAAATCCAAGCACGGCCCTGGCTCCTCTAATACAGAGCAGTGGTGGGGATGTCAGTTCCCGACGGGATGTTTAATTAGGGGTTTTCTTTTGCCCACAGTGAGTGCTGCCTGGCCCTGCACAGCCTCTTTGAGAAGCAGTAGGGGCTGAAGTCTTGTTCAGGTGTTTGGTCAAATGCTGCAGTGCTTTCCAAGGTCAAAACTGCAGATTGATGTGCTGAAACCTGGGGGAAAAGGGGAGGAGAGAAGACCTGGTAGGCTGCGTTTCCTTGGCTGCAATGTGCAAGTGCATCAAAGAAATGCATTGTGGAAGTGCATCATACAACTGCATCGTGGAGGTGCATCATATAAGTGCATCATGCAGATGCACCCTACAAGTGCATGGTGTAATTGCTTCTTGCTAGTGCATCATACAAGGGCGTCATGCAAGCGCATCGTCCAAGTGCATTGACTTGCAGTGCAGTGCTGCTGCTTAGGGATGAAGGCGCTATGGCCACGAGCAGATGCAGTGGTTGGGTTTGCAAGGAGGCTGCTGTAGAGCCTTGGTGGTGCATTGCCTGGTCATCCACTGAGGGATGGCCCAAAGCGGGTGACGATGGAGCATGGAATCATGGAGTTGTCAAATCATTAAGGTTAGAAATGGCCACTAGGATCACCAAGTCCAACCGCCAACCCACCACCACCATGGCCTTGGTGGACACTGGGTCTGCACTGCTTCACACACAGATATCCATGCAATTCCTGAGGGACAGGGGAGAAGCAGTGCTAGGTGTGAGGGCTTCCTATCCCTCCACATTTTATGCAGAGAAGGTGAACTTCATCAACCTGAGCAGCCAGGACACGTATCCACAGCGCTTCACAGCCCCATTCACTTTGATATCTGCTAATCTCATTAAGTGTCTGTTCCCATACCTGAGGAGAAGAAGAAAAAAAAAAAAAGAAAGAAAAAAAAAAAGAAAAACCATCAAGGATATTTACTTTGCCTTTGCAAAGATGTGTCATTTTGCCATCTGTAGGCAAGCACGCTCTGCCACAATGGGTTTTGTTTGACTTCCATGCTAAAAAGGTCCCTGGTTTCTCTCTGGGGCCGCCCCAGCCCGAGTTCCCCCCTCACTCCTTTCAGCAGGGCTGTTGATGAGCTTGGCCTAATCAGATTAACTCAGCCCAGACACAGCAGTGGCAGTTTATTCTCTTTTAAAAGGACTCCACGGTTTCCTACAAACTTTTTGTAAACTCTTCATCTCCGGCTCAACTCCTTTGTAAGCTGCGTCCAATGGACTCTTTGAGAGACCCACAGTGGCGGTCAATGAGGACCCGTTAGAATGGGTCACTAATCCAAAAGAGTGGAGCAATGCCTTTAAAGCTGTGTGCTGAGGCACCGGGATCCCTGCCTGGAAAGAGCGAATCGAATTCCCAAAGAGCTGGAACATTCAATTTGATACCTAAAATAAATATTTTGAAGGAGTCCGCCTTGTTTACAAGGGTTACGGGATGACGTGGCATTCAGTGGAGGTTTCCACTTCTTCAGACCTGCGTGGAGGAGAAGATTAATGTTGGGACTCCATCCCCCATCACTGTCACTCAGACTCGGAGTCATTTTGCTCCTTCGGTAGGACCTGCCCCAGTTAAAAATAAGCAAATGAGTCACCGCAGTGCATCACCACGGTGATGAGAAAAGTGCCCTGTTGTCTGCCTTTGAAAAGATCACGATCTTTCGTGGTGTTGATTTTCTACTTAAAAAATTGCCTGGAATGACAAAAAAAAAAGAGTGATCTTAGTTGGGTGGAAGGGACAGGACACCCAGCTCGGCACACTGCTCCCTGTGAAGTTGTGGCAGTCGTGGTGCTTAGAATCACAGAATCATTGAGGTTGGAAACACCTCTAGGATCACCACGTCCAACCCCAACCCACCCCACCATGCACACTGACCTGTGCTACATCCCCATGGTCCTGGAACACCTCTAGTGTTGGGACTCTGTGTCTCATGGGATCATGGTTCCTAGGTTGGAAAGACCTTCATCGAGCCCAAAGCTTGCTGCCCTAAGCCTTGCAAATGGAATTTCACATCTGTTTCTGTAGCTTTTTCTCTCTATGCCTTGCACCAAGCAGCTCTTCTAGCTTCCTCCAGTTGTTCTTACTGAAGGCCTGGATGAAACAGTGGCTTTCAGGCCTGTTAGCCCCACTTAGCCTTCATTACCCTGCATTAATGATTTGTGGCAGCTACAGGCAAGTAATGAAAGGCAAACTGCTCAGGGCCTTCCAATGGCCCAACGCTGTGGGATCAGGGTAGGGATGGACCCCCATTGTGGGCTTGGAGCTTAGTCATCTTTAATGGTCCCTCCAACCCAACCTTTTGATGGTTCAATGGTTCTTTGAGTCTATGATGGTTCTTTGAGTCTATGACTATTATTGAATGATCCTACGATTCCATGATTCTACAGTTCTACAGTTCTATGGCTCTATGACTCTATCACTCTATGATTCTGTGGCTCTATGACTCTATCACTCTATGATTCTATGGCTCTATGACTCTATCACTCTATGATTCTATGGCTCTATGATTCTGTGGCTCTATGACTCTATCACTCTATGATTCTATGGCTCTATGACTCTATCACTCTATGATTCTATGGCTCTATGACTCTATCACTCTATGATTCTATGGCTCTATGACTCTATCACTCTATGATTCTGTGGTTCTATGACTCTATCACTCTGTGATTCTACAACATTATCATTCTACAACTCTAAGATTCTATGATACTACATCTCCACAACTCTACGATTCTACAGTGCTATGATTCTATGCATGGCTTCCCTCCAGCAAGCCTTCACCCTTCTGCTCCATCCCTCCTCCACTCACCCGAGCTGCCTCTTGCCCTCAAGTTTTGGCGAGAAATATTTATTTTAGAAAGGGAAAGGACAAAAAAAGAAAAAAGAATAGGAGGGCGGGCGCCAATCTGGCTTGGGAGAATGTGGTTTCGTGCTGCCCTTATTATCTGCTAATTGGGATTTTAACAAAGATTGTCCTGTCACATGCAGGTGGCCGGTGACAACGTGCCTGTGACTGAAGAGCAATTCTTGACATAAGGAGAGCTGAGGAGCTCGCTGGGAGCCAGCAATCCCCGTCTGATCTTCCGCGCGCCCGTCTGGCGCGGTGTGAATAATTAATAGATTAATGATACACCTCTCTGCTGCACACAGAGCACAAGGCAGCTCGGGCTGGAAGCTGCTGCCTTGCACAAACCTCCCCGTGTGCCTGGGTGCACCCTGCATGTAGCTGTGCTCTGCAGGAGAAGTTCCCTGTGTTGATGGGAAGGGGTGATCTAGCAGCAAGCAGAGCCCGTGCCATGCATCCGGCAGGGAGAGAAGGCAGCAGATCTCCTGCAGGCTGCTTCATCCCCTCGGAGCTCCTCCAGGCATTGCCTTCCCTGCAAAAGTCACAGAGAATTTCAGCTTGAAGGCTGACAGAGCTGCAAGCAGCCAACCCTGCTGGCAGCGTGCTTCCAGCAAGCCCTGCAGCAGGCAGCACCGCAAGAGCCCACCCAGAGCTAAGGGAGCCCGGGGCAAAGCTCCTGCTCCAGCACAAGGATGTGCATTGGGGCATCTTTACCCAAGCAACACCCTCCTCCTTTCCTGACGTGCTAAGCATGCAAACACGCCGTTCCCCCGGTCCCCGCAGAAGCTTGCTGCATCACAGGGGGAAAAGGTTTAATGAAAAATTTAAAGGCCGGCGTCTTAAAATAAATTCCAATCTTGGCTGAGATTTCACGGCGGCTGCTAAATGTCGCTCGCTTTAGGACTTGCGTGCGGGAAGCAAAACCATCACTCTCTTCCATAGGGAAGCATTGGGCCCTGTTCCTTTGCAAGGCTGTGAGGAGGCACCATCCCCAGACTGAGAGGTGATGGATGTAATTAAAAGCCCAGGGGGTGGGAGGGAGAGAGGGAGGAGGGAGAAAAGGAAGAACAATAAATGGAGGCAGCTTATCTTGCGGCTGAAAGCTGATCTTCATGGACATGTAACATATGGTATTTTCAATAGTGGATAAACAGTTTAAAGGGGACCTGCAAATGTTGTCTTTTAATGAGCTAGCAGCGGGGTTGGGCGCTGAATACCCCATGCTCACCTTTTATCTGGGTGCCCCCATGTCGCCCCGCAGCCCCGGCACTCACTGTGCCATGTCACAGCTGCCACCGAGCCGCCCGCGGGGCTGCAGGGCTGAATGCAATTACCCGAGCTGGAGCCCAGCCAGCACAGCCCTGCCCATTGCAAAAAACCACAGTTGGGGTCTTTAATTACCAGCACGGGTCAGGACCCTTGGCTTTCCCAGCACCTCTCCTCCCAGGATGGTCTCGTTGGCCATCGCGCCATCCCCAGTGCTGGCTTTGGGACCCACCGTTGGTTGTGCTCATCATCCAGGTTCTGCCTCCAGCAAATGTATGGAAGCAGCAAACCTGTTCTCTCCCGGGTAAGAAATCCGTGCTATCCCATAGCTTTGAGGCTGGGGGCTGCGGGCTGGAGGTGGGTGTCCATGCTTGGTGTAAGGCAGCGTGGGAAAAAGGTGCTCGTGGAGATTAAAGCCCAAAGGGTTAAAGTTGTGTGTGTGGATTAGCCATCCGCTGGCACAAATCTGTGTAGATCCTCCAAGCTTTGGTGCTTTGCATCAGCTCAAGCTCTGCATCCCTGCGCCCTTTTCATGCCATAATCTCTGCACGTTGGAATTATCTTCCTCATCCTTCGGCAACCCCCAGTGCCCATCAGCAGCCCTAAGCCTCACAGTTGTGTTGGCTTCTGGCTGAGCTGAGATGTGCTGAAGCCTTTAACGGCCCTCAACCCTATTTCCCACGCACAGAAGTCCCAAATCCCCATTTTATTGGCACGCTCCAGGTTCAGACCCTTTCCCAATCTCCCAACCAAAGCCACGGGAGTTTGGGGCATTTTGAGTTAACCGAAAATATACATGTGTTTTGGGAGCCATCTCCTTTTGTACCAGCTCATTAGGGGAAATCAATGGTCCCTGACCATCTGTCATCTTTGTGCAGGTACCTGGCAGAGAGGGGTGGGAAAAGGCACGGAGGATCCTTAATCCGCTCAGGGTTCGGCGAAGTGAGCTCTGCTTCCCACAGCATAATTACAGCGGCCCCGCTGCAAAGTGACAGACCTAGTGAGTGGAAATAGATGAATGTAATTAAAATCCCAGGGAGAGGGCGATGGAGACGGGGACGCGGTGGAGGGAACGAGCATGGCAGAGGGAGAGGAACCACGAGCAGGAGGCGGCTGGTCTTCGGGATGGGGACCATATGCTGGTTTCATTAACGAAGAGAAAGGGTAAAAGTTGATTACTGATTAATTCCCGTCTTTTCCTCTCTGCTAATTGCATTTTTTTGTTAATTTCGTGGGTTTAAGGCTCGAAGGATGAGTAAAATCCTATGCTCTGACCTGCTGCGCGTGCCCAACCCAGTGGGCTCTGCATCCATCCACCCCACTCCCCATGGCTCCACATCCCATTGGTACCCCACATCCCCACGCTGCTCCCTTGCAGAAAGAGTTGGCCATTGTCAACATCAAGAAGCCAAAATCACCTTCATCATCACAGGGATGCTAAGGGAGGGGACTCTGCTGGGGTCCTGCTCCTGGGGATGGGTCCCTGGGGTGTCCCATGGGTGAGTTGCTCTGTGCTTTCAAGCACCGCAATTGTATCGATCAGCAATGGCTGTTTCCCCTCTTCTTCCCTCTTGAAAATGCCTTTTTTCTTCCTGCCCTCTCTTTGATGTCTTTTAATTACCTTTCCCCTCCTCCACACCCCTCTGTTAAAGAACCCCGAAGAGGTGGGAGAGGTTTATTTATTTATTGGCTTTGCTATGGATGAGGCTGGGACTTGAGTGGGCTCTTGGGTTGTCTCTGCGGGAATGTTGGGGGCTGAGCAGCCCCGCATGGCTCTGAGCAACCCTTGTGCCAGCTGTGCCCCCAGCACCCACATCCCTGCATACCCCACAAAAGGATGCTTCACTGGATAAACCCACCGGGCACAACCCCCACCATGGGAGCAACCACACCGTTAATCACCCCAGCTCCATTTCATCCCATTGGGATGGGGAAGGAGGAGGAGGAAGAGGGAGGTGGATGTTTTGGTGGAGGACTTCTCCTCCAGGCTGGCACAGCTCAGGTCCATGTGGGGTTGGCATCTCCCTGCTCCCAGCGCTTTGTCACTTCACCAAGAGCCACTGTGTCCCCATCCCCCTTTCCCCACCCTCCCCTCACCCTGGGATGGATGGGAAATTTGAGGAATGTTCGGATTTTACTCATTAGCCCAACCTCCTGCTGGCCCTGGTTTAAAACAACCTGCAGGGGCTTCCCTTGATCGGTGATGTATGAGTGGCAGCGATGGGGTAAGCCAGACATCGAGCCTGGCTGGAGTCGGACTGCCTCGCATTTCACTGTTAACTTGTCTTCTGTGACTGGACATAATTTAGTCTAATTGTCTTCATGTGGGTTTCTTTCATCATGGCCACAATCCGGTTTAGCCAGCGGCTAACGAGGACATTTCAGTGGCTTTCCTTCTCACAGGGAAAACCATCCCCGCTTCTCTCTGCTTTCATTTCCCAGGCAGGGCTGGCAGGGGGGTGTGGGGCTGTGTGTCGATCCCATCACTGCTCCCACTCTGTTTTGGGATGGAAAACTGACCTCATGCCTGGCCAAGAGTGAATCAACCCAAAGGATGAGAAAGTGCCGTTGGTGCCAACGGGCAAAGACCTCCTATGGCACAGCTGGTGCAGACAGGGAAGGCACGGAGCTGGGGATGGAGCTGGGTGAGCGCAGCGATGCTCTGAGCATCCCTGTGTGCCTGCATCACAACATGCCCACATCCCAATATGGGAAAACGTGCTTGGGGTGCCCACCTCCCTCCCCACGGCCCTCTGGGCTCTCACATCCATCCTGATCTCTCCCTTTTGTGCGCAGTGTTTGGGTTTAGGGATTGTTGTTGTGAAGGACGCTCGCGTTGGGTTTCTTGGAAGCAAGTGCCCCGGATTTTTTTGACGGGAAGAAGCTGGCGTTTCATGAAAGCCTCTCCCTCGTTATTTAATGCTAAAGCTCTTCAATTAGTTTCATTTGATTTACTTTGATGCTTTTGTTCCCAGAGGTTTCCAGTGTGCGGGGCTGCCCCACCTCACCGGGTCTGCCCCCCTTTGATCTCAGCAGCGCTGCCATGGGCCCCCAAGGCATCCCTCGGCCCCGCGCCCGCAGCCCCCATCTCACCCCCATCTGCTCCAAAACCAATATTGACTCGGGAGTGGGGCAGCCCCCCGCCAGGCAGCTTTAATCAAAGCTTTCCCCAGCAAATGAAGTTTTTACAAGGAGGTCTCCAGGTGCTCCGTCCAGGGGAGGGGGACACAATGGCCATCCTGGCGGGGGCTCGCTGCTATGGCAAAGAGGGGACCGGAGGGGCCGGAGCCCCGGCGCTCCCCTAGGGTTAGGCTGTATCTGCAGGAGCCAGACAGGGGTCTGGATGCTGAGCCAAAACATTTAACATTTGCAAAGCAATTAAGCAGGGGGAAGAGGAGGGGAGGTGGAGGTGGCTGGGCACAGGAATTTGTTCTCATGGGAATGCTGCGACATGGGCAGGGGCAGGGACCCTGGGCTGAGCCCATGGCATCACCACAACCCCTTCCCAATGGGGAATAACCACAAACCCTCCCCTTCCCAACTGGGAACAGCCACGAAGCCTTCCCAATGGGGAATAAACCTGAGCCCTTCCCTTCCCAACTGAGAACAGCCACAAACCCTTCCCTTCCCAATTGGAAACAGTCACGAACCCTTCCCAATGGGGAATAACCGCAGACCATTCCCTTTCCAACAGGAAACAGCCACAAACCCTTCCCTTTCCAACTGGAAACAGCCAGCAAAGCTGCTACTTGTTTGGCTTCTTTTTGCCAGCATCCCCTACAGGGTATCCCATATAGGTCTGAGGTCTTTAGGGACTTCCATAGCGCACTGCAGAAGGAAAGTGAAGGCGCCTTTGGGACTTGCTCACAGTGCTTTGCATCCCATTGCCACCTCCGCCAGAGCACCAGGGACATCCATCCTCCCTCCTGCAGCCCCTGGGGCTGTCACATCCCACACACCATCAGCCCCATACCTACGGGGGATGCCACACACAGCAAACCCACAGCATCCGCACTGCGCCCTGCAAGCCAGGGTGCAGCACAGAGGTGAGGTTGGACAAGGCTCACCCCACAACAGCGAAGCTCAGTGCCTTTTGGGGGCTCTTCTACAAAAAGAAAAACCGAACTCCCCCAGAAATGCTAGCAATCAGTTGGAAATGCAGCTCTTCAAAACAAATAAACCCAGCGGAACAATGGGAGCGGGGCTGGCTGGGGAGCAACAGGCTGAGAGCGGGATGAAGGATGATGTGCTGAAAGGCAGCGGTTAAGGATGAAGCCAAATCCTTACTGCCACATTTCAACTGCTCCCAGTGCTTTTGCTGCCACGGAGGTCGTTGCCTGAAGGCGGCGTTGGGTCGGGACTGCGGTGGGTGGCAACAATAAAACGTGCCCAGGCTGCCCAGTAAACCCAGCGCATTTATTTCCCTGCTTTAAAGGGAAGGCAATTAACTGCTGAGCCACGGGTACCTGGCTGGGGAGACCCACAGCTGGAGCACAGCTGTCCCCCATTACGTAGTTCCCATTGCTTTGGTATTCCTGCACCACTCACTTCTTGGGGATGCAAAGATGCAAAGTGGGTTCCCAGCCCTTCTGCCCTCCCCGCATCCCTCAGGGCAGCACTGAGCCTGCAGGGAACCCAGAGGAATACAGCCAAGCTTTGCAGCTCTCCCTGCATTCCTCCCCCACGCGTGGCTGGCAAGAAACCCCAAAGCTCTCCATCTGTAAAGCCTTCGTGCCATGGGTACAACCGAGCTGCGGTGCTGGGGGGGAGGAACTCCCTGGTGTGCAGTGGGATTATTTCCCCGTGGATAGGGTTCAGTGGGGCTGAAAGAGCCGCACGCCCTCTGGTAATTTGCAGCTTGTGGATGCTGGGTTGACATTGAACTGAACCCGGGGCAGCAGCAGGCAGTGCAGAGCAGGGCAGCTCGGCCCTATTGTGGTGGCAGGGCCACTCGGGGCTCAGCTAATAGGGGACATTCCTTCCTCCCAGGGCTCCCTCCGCCACTTTAATGCATTCAGGGCCAGCCTTGGCTATTTAGCCTCGTTAATGGCAGCGTTTGGGTGACCGTCTTCCCCATTTCCCTCGCGTGAATATTATCCCTGTGCTGCTCTGCATTGTTCATAACCAGGGGGGGACAATTAATCAGAGCAGAAAGGATTTTATTCAGGCTGGATTCCTTCCGTGGCTGCACCACTGGGAGCAAATTAGCAACTCACACTTTGCCATTGGCCTTTTCCTTCAGTGCTTTGGGCTGCAGTCACCCCTTTACCCTGGGCACAGAAATGCAAACCTGCTCCCGGTTTAGCGCTGCTGTCCTCACCACCTTTTCCTAATTGCTTTTGTTATTTTGCATGTCTGGGCAGCGAGGTGGTAAATAGGCTCTAATCCCCATCCTGACACCTGCTTATCTGCAGGGCTGCTGCTGCAGGAGCAGGTCTGGGCATGGGAGAGCAGGGAGAAACTCCTGCAGCCCAGCAATTACAGCTGGGACACGATGCTCCCAGCAACACCGACACTGCTGTGAATGGCCCAGCACGTGTTCCTCACCTTGCAATAAGGCTGCTTTCATGTAGTCAGCACTGACAATGGTGTGAGGGCAACCAGCCCATCCCATCAGCCCCCCCCTTTCCCCTCCCCCTGTTCTTTCCAAAGCATTTTGCTCACCAGAAGTGCTCTGCAGACAGACAGTCCCCAGCTGTTGTCCCAACATCTGTCTCACACTCTTTGCTAATGATGCCTGCCCTGCAATGCCAGATGCACAAATAACCCTTTCCCAAATCTGGTTTGCATTTCCCACGTTTTACCCATCACGGATGCTGTGGGGTAGCTCTGAGCTCCCGTCCCCACGCAGCCATGGCTATCTGAACCCCTGGCAGGTGGGCTGTCCCCATGGGAGGCTGCTTTGCTCCATCCCTGCCTCAGCAGAGCCCAGTCTGCTGCTGCAGCACCTCTTCAATCGACAGAGCTGCCTGTTGGCTCCAGGAGGACCTGCCTGCAGCAGGGCTCAGCCCCACGCCCGGCCCCACGTCCTGTCTGTGGCTTTTACAGCTTTGGATGAGGCTGCTGAGATGTCTCAATAGGGCACTAGCTAAATGAGCTGCTTGTGTTGGTGAGTCAGAGTGGGAGCTGAGCTCTGCCCTTCGCCTCTGTCTGAACCCGGCTATCACAGCGACGTCTGGCTGTCAGCAGCTCCACAAGGACAGCCACCACGTGGCGACGTGGCCGAGGGATGGTCAGCAGCAGGTTGCATCCAAGAGGACAATGACACAGGGTGCTCAGATGTGATGGGCTCAGACCCAAGGATGAGCCTGGAGCGTGCAGGATGTGGGGCAGCAGGGCTGGGAGCCAAAGGCAGAGCCAAGGGAACCCTGCTGGGATGCTGTTAGGACGTTTGTACCCACCAGAAATGCATTAAGAAGGAACTGAGTCTGGCTCACAGCCGTGCCTCAGATCGATGCAATGAAATTTGATAAGGAAATGGCAGGAGCGTGCTCAGCACATGTGAAAAAAACAACCAAGCCACGTCTTCAGATCTTGCCCTGTGGGAGGGAGGGGGCTGTGAGCAGCAGCCTTCCTGGAAAGCTCTCCTTGCTGACGCCTGCACGCAGCATCCCAGGGGATGCACAACGGGAGCCAGAGAGGCAGGCTGATGGGCAGCAAAAGCTGCAAGGAAGGGATAGGTCTGGAGGGAGGCATTGCCCTTTGCCAGCAGGTGCAGAAAAACCCATTCGCCATCAAACCCGGCGCTGCAATGAGTCAGCCCGGTGCTATCCCAGCTG
The DNA here is from genome assembly GCA_037305975.1 of Chrysolophus pictus. Taxonomy (NCBI): domain Eukaryota; kingdom Metazoa; phylum Chordata; class Aves; order Galliformes; family Phasianidae; genus Chrysolophus; species Chrysolophus pictus. Next base: position 2,784,948 of record CM074596.1, on the reverse strand, counting down.
CAGCACTTCCAGCCTGCTCGGCTCACCCCAGCAGGCTCCCAGCAGCCGCTCGGTGACAAATGTCACACGGGGACGCACGCAGCATCCCCGCCTCCGCAGCACCACCGGCAGCAGGGATGTGGCTGCTGGGTCCCCCGGCTCCCGCACTGCGGTTTGAAAGATGGGATCGTGTCAGCAGCAATTGCAAAACGGCTCCGTCAGACCGCCACGCTCCTTTGGCAGAAATCTGATTTCCTCATTTGCCGAAACGGGGGCGGCTCGCTCCGAATCGCTCCCGTGGAAGCGTGCCCTCCTCCCGACACGCCCCGTGAGTCACCGCGGCTCCGCAGGGATCGAGATCTGGAAAGCACCCAAGGCAACCATCAACCCCATGGCGGCTGATAACGCGGCGTTATCAGGCTCCATCCAGCTGCTGAGTCAGCCCAGCACGCCCTCCCTGCCTGGAAGGAGACCAGGGATGGGGCTGTTGCTAGTGAGATATGGGGACAGAGCAGCTTCCCAAATATCACAGCATCCCAAACATCACAGCTTCCCAAACATCACAACTTCCCAAACATCACAGCTTCCCAAACATCACAGCATCCCTATCGTTGCAGCATCCCTATCGGTGCAGCATCCCCATCATTGCAACATCCCAAACATCACAGCATCCTTATCATTGCAGCATCCCCATCCTTGTAGCATCCTCAACACCACAGCATCCTTATCATTGCAGCATCCCCATCCTTGTAGCATCCTCAACAACACAGCATCCCAAACATCACAGCATCCCAAACATCGCAGCATCCTCATCATTGTAGCATTCTCAACACTACAGCATCCCCAGTATTGCAGCATCCCAAACATCACAGCATCCCAGACAGCAGAGCATCCCTAGCATCACAGCATCCCTAGCATTGCAGCATCCCAAACATCGGAACATTCCCAGCATCACACCATCCCCATCCATGCTGATTACCCTCGTGGAGGGCAACATCCAAAGCCACTGGGTTAAGCTAAACCCTGCAGAGATGCAGATAAGTTGTGAAAGTCCAATCAAGTGAGGGCACAGGGACACCGTGCTGCTGCTCCAGCTCAGAGCAGGACCTGCTTCTTTCTGCAAGGCAGAGCAAGTCCTTGGGGCTGGGGGTGCAGCCAGGTGGCTGTAACACTGCCAAGCTCACCCTCAGATGGCTCTGGGGCTGCTCCTACAGGTATCAATCCATACTGTAATTTAGGGACCACAACCAGCAGTGGTTTGGAAGTTGAGGCAGTTCATGGGGGGGAAGGGAGGCTTTTATAGAGGCCAACCTCAGCTTTACAGCTCTGTTTGCTTCCCACTGAGCTTTCAATCCCCCTCCCCCCCCCAGGCTTCCCCCCCTAGCTTTGCTCTTAAATCTGTCGCATTTTGCTTGGTTTAACCTCAAAATATGAGACAGACCTGAGCGAGCAAACCCTGGGCCAGAAGGCACAGCAGCTTTGCAGCTGGATCCATTACCTGGAGAGCAGAAATTCCCAACATGTTCGGTGCACGTGAACCACACAGATCAGGAGGAAAAAAAGAAAATCACCCTGCAATGGGAACCGGTGGGAAAAGCATGTGGGATGGTGAGAGATCTGAGTGCTGCTCGTTCCAGGGGATCCCCGCCAGCACCTGCATGTCATTTGTCTTCTTTTATTGCCCTTCCTCAGCTTCTGGCTGCGTTGTACCGCAAAGCCTGATACCCCCTTTGGGAAGAGACATTCTCCTGTGCTTGGGAATGTGATGCTGCAGCCAGATAGATAGAGGGTCTGCAACCAGAGATGGGATGGGAGCACTTCTCACCGCGGCGGGATGCATTCGCCCCACGCTAATCCCTCAGCCCTATTTTCCTCCCAGCATGGAGAAACAAATCACTGTGCTTAATCTCCTTTTCCAGCCTCCAGACCACACTGGGGCCTGGGTCCAGGTGAGAGCTCTCCTAATACGGTGCCATTTGCCCATGGTGGAGCAATAGAGAGCTGCGCAGTCACTGCAAACAGAGGGCCGTGGCACAGAGATGAGCACAGGGGATGTGCACAAAGTGTGTGTGCATGAGCACACTGCTCACATCTGCGACCTGGGATTTTTTCCACTGGCACAATTGCTGTGCACCGACCCCAAATCCACCCCTGCACCTCTCCCTTCCCCTCCCAGACCCTGATCTCCACACCAGGAGGAGGAGAACAGGAGGGAGGTGAGGCTCAGAATAGCTTCACCCCATTCTCCTCCAACCTGGCAGCCTCTGGAGCCCCTGGGTTGGGATGGGATGGAATGAGGTGAGATGGGATGGGATGGGATGGGATGGGATGGGATGGGATGGGATGGGATGGGATGGGATGAGGTGGGATGGGATGGGATGGGATGGGATGGGATGGGATGGGATGGGATGGGATGGGATGGGATGAGGTGGGATGGGATGGGATGGGGTGAAATGGGATGGATCCCTGGGGAAGCTGTGCCCCTGAGCGCATCACACTTGGGGGGCTGCGGATGAGCAATGGGGGTTAATGAACAGCCAGGCTTAATGAGCAGCGGGGTTTTCTCCATCCAGCAGAGCCGTGCGGGGAGGCTGAGGCTGGCGCTGTGTTGCTGCAGGTGGGCGGGATGAGAGTTTCACGACCCGGTGAAACCAGCAGCGGCGTGGGCAGCATCGCTAAGCGTGATTAATGCCGGGGGAGGCGGGCAGGCTGAGCAGTGCTTATCAAAGCGAGGGCTGGAGGAGATGAGAACAGAAAGGAACCACTGTCAGTCAGCGCCAGAAATCCCCCCTCCAAACAAAACAAAAAAAAACCAAACCAACAACGACGTGATAAATCGTGAGCACCACCCGCTGCCACCTCCGCTGGCTCCGAGCGTGGGATACCTGGGAGGAGGCCGGCGCTGCGTGAGATTTCCAGCCTTATTTATTGGAGCTCGTAATTCAGATGAGAAAATGGAAAAAAAAAAATAATAATAATAATCGTGCGTCTCTCATCCCAGCTGCCTCCCAGGCTGCGTGCTGCTCCCTCCCTCCCTCCCGGCTCCTGGCAGCTGAGAGCTGCAGGAATCCAGATGATCCAGGAAGTTTTGCTTGGAAGGATCCGTAGGGCTGGGGGGGGGGAAGTCGGGGTGAGGAGAGATGCTGAAAGAGGAAGGATCTGGGTGGAGAGGTGAGCAGTGGTTCCGCTGCTCGGGTTGGAGGTGCGCTGGGGAATGATCCGGCTGCAGAATGGAGAGGAGTGTAGGCAAGAAGCGGCTCAGCTGCCAGCAGCAACGTCCCCACATCCCAGCCGTGCCAGCAGCAGCGTCCCAAAATCCCAGCCGTGCCAACAGCGGTGTCCCAACGTCCCAGCCGTGCCAGCTCCGCGGGCCCGACGGGTGCGCGCTGCCCTCTGGTGGCACCGAGGGCTGCGTCAACTCTGGGTTTGCTGAACAGTTTTTGCACAGATGTAAAATAAAATAAAATAAAATGGGTGTTTTTTCTCTTGTTCTGATTCAGCACACTGCAGGTTGACGGTGGGATGGGAGAGAGGAAGGAAAGCCCCGTGGCAGAGCTGTGGCTTTTAGCAGCCCTGTGAAAATCTGGGCTAGTTTAGGTGATGTTAAAGCTGTTTGATGGGATGGGATGGGATGGGATGGGATGGGATGGGATGGGATGGGATGGGATGGGATGGGATGGGATGGGATGGGATGGGATGGAGTGAAATGGGATGGAGTGAAATGGGATGGGATGGGATGGGATGGGATGAGATGGTGTGGAGTGAAATGGGATGGGATGGATTGGGATGAGATGGTGTGGAGTGAAATGGGATGGGATGGATTGGGATGGAATGGAGTGGAGTTGGATGGGATGGGATGGGATGGGGTGGGCTGGGATGGCGTGGAGTGAAGTGGAGTGAAGTAGGATGGGATGGGGTGAAAAGGGATGGAATGAGATGGAATGAGATGGGATGGGGTAATGAGTGGAGTGGAGTGGAATGGGATGGGGTGAAATGAGATGGAATGAAATGGGATGGGGTGGAATGGGATGGGATGGGATGGGGTGAAAAGGGATGGAATGAGATGAGATAGAGTGGAATGGGATGGAGCAAGATGGAGTGGAATGGGTTGAAATGGAGCGGAGTGGGATGAAATACAAAAAATAGAATAGAATAGAGTAGAAGAGAACAGCTGGAATTTCCTACAAAGATCAAGTCCAGCTTCTTGGTTATCTATAACCTCATTCCACATCACTCCCATTGACACGGTGCAGGATGTCCCTACTTCAGCAACCTGCAAACCAAAGCAGTGCTGTGCACGTTGCACCCCGAGCCAGAGAGGACTTTCTTAACCATGTGGGGTGGTGTCTGCAGGGCAGAGCTCACAGCAAAGGGATGGGTGTGCAGAGGGTGAGCTGGGGAGGAGAAGGGCAGGACTGCAGGCAGGCCCTTGCAGAGAGGTTTGCTACTAAATAAAGAGGTAAATGGAAACGGTGGGAGCTTCCTCGTGGGCCTGGGGCTGCAGCAGCTCCCACTGCCCCTCGCTGGCTAAAGGGCTCTCGCACTGCGGCTCTGGTGGTGGTACAGCCCGGGAGGGTAATGGGTATTGGATTGCTCCCTTAGGTCTGTTCTTGAACCTAATCCTCATTAGACTGAAACCCATTTCAATTAAGATAGGCCGGGCTCCTCTTTTGTCTTTCTTTTAATTGGACCGTTCCCGCTGCTAAATGGGCAGCTTAAGCATCCCAAAGACCCTGAGAAAAGCCCGGCGTGTCCCCTAATGGGGTTTGAAAGTGGAGAAATAAAAGCATAATCAGTCTCTTCCTCTTTGTGACAGTCCCCCAACCTCCCCCCCCCCCCTTCACACCCATTCACCGGGCGGCCTCTGACAGATGGGAACGGGACCGCCGCTTCAATGGGGTTTGTCGGGGGGCTTTCATGGGCCCTGTGCTATTCTATGGCATTCTCCTCCTCCTCTGCCTTTGTGCGGGGAGGGGAACAAGCTGGGAAAGCTGTAGATACCTGCTTCATCCCATGCATCCATCCCCTTGTGCATCCCCCCTGTAGGTCTGTGCATCCTCTCCTCTCTGCCACCGCTGCCCTGCAGGGCTGAGGTTCCTGCAGGCATTGGGACGTTGCATGCATCTGACAGCTGCCATCTGCAAAAGGCAGCTCCTGCTTCCCTGCAACTCTACATCCAATGCACGGTGTCGTGCATGCAAGAGCTGTTTGCTCGTGCAATGACCAGCGGGGTGCTCACTGGGGATGTGATGCTGCCAGGTGCTGATGCGTGAGCAAATCGGGTGCCTGGCTGTGCTGCAAAGGTTCACTCGTGCATGTAGTGCTTGGGAGCTGGGGCAGAGCTGGCAGCTCTGATGTGAACCCATTGGCTGCTCGAGTGCGACGTAATCGAGCAATCAAACGTGAATTAATTGGGTGTTCATGCAAGAACGAATCAGGTGCGTATGTGGGTGCTTCATTGGGCCCTTGTGCATGAATTTAGGTGGGTGGGCTGATTGGGACACAAAAGGGGACCAAGAGAAAAGTCAGTGCTTTGCTCCATGGGGGAAACCCAACAGCACATTGCACTGCAGCTCTCCTCACTCCATAGGGGACCAGGACGGGATGGAGCAGGGGCAGAGCTGCAGCCACACTCGATGTGGGATGGGAAGGATGGAGGGATGCAATGCTGGAGCTGTCTCCCTGGAAACCACCATCCCGGCCCTCCTGCTGCTCTTTAATTCCTTCTTCTCCTTCTCTTTTCTTTTTTTTTTCCCCATCAGGGAATGTGGGGTGTCTGTTCCTTCAGCCCAGCCCACAGCACATCGCTGCATTGAGTGCTGTTATAGGGCAGATGCTGCTGTGCTTCAGTACAGGTTTTTGGAGGGTCGGGGAGAGGATGACAATCAAAAATGTCAGATGGGGACAAGGTGGGTGTTCCCACCTCGTTCTCATTCTTTTCCCCCTGTACGACACCTAAACGGTGTGTTAAAGTGGAACATCCCAATGCACTCTGAGGGAAGAGCTGTAGGATGCTCTCGTAGATGTTGTCCTGAGGGGTTTCGTGGGGAAATAGTGGTGATGGGAGTATGGTTGGATTGGATGATCTTGGAGGTCCTTTCCAACCTTGTGATTCTGCGCTGCAGTGAAGGTGATGCTTGGGAGCTGTCCAGCCCCATCCCACCTCCATTTTTATTCTCCCTCCTTGAGAAATGATTTTTTTATTAAAGAAAGATAAAGCTAAGAACCCGTTTTCCCTTTTAGGGGGATTAAAGCCTTCAGCATTCAGGCTCAGGGCGCAGGAAACAGCAGCTTTTCTTCTGGCGCGAGTTGGAAAGGCCCCTCTGTTCTGCTGAAAGCCCCTGGAGCTGAATGACCCCCGGGCCCTGAATGAAGTGCCTCTCAATTAAAAGTTTCCCATTGACGCCGCCTGAATGAGACCTCGCCGCGGAATTCACCCCGCCTGAATGGCATCAAATATGATGGGGCCAATAGATTTCCCACAATATTTGTACACCTTCCTTTGTGGGGATTTTTCCCTCCGCTGAACCAGAAACCGTTAACACATCCGCTCCCCTCCCCCCCATCCCCCCCCAAACCCTCCTTCCTTTCCCCCCCCCCCCCCAGCCCATCGTTAGGGGCCTTGCTGGGGGCTGTGGTGGCACTGGGGATGGCCACCTGTTTGGGTCCATCCTTTGGGAGCAGCTCGAAATCCCATGGATGAATCAATGGGGAGAGAAAGAGGAGCATCGTCACCTGTCCAGATTGAGGGGCTGTGGGGGCATCACCTCTCCTGGTGGTCCCAGCGATAACTCAGGGTGGGAAAGGAGACTCCCACTCCCCCCCCTCACCCCCAACCCCACACAAAAGGAAAGTGGCCTTAAGCCCCGGGCTCCCTTCTGCCCAAGAACAAAGCCCTGGGATGCTTGAACAGCGCTGACAGCTCTGATTGTGGCAGCGGGGCTGCCCCCCACCCCTATTAATGATGCTAATTAGAAAGCACGCAGGGAAACCTCCTGGGAGTGTGGGGGGGGCTTGGAGGGGGATGGTGAGGAGAGAGGGGTGGGCTCTGCGTAATTTATTCTTGGTTAATCTTATTAAGGGATGGGGTGGGAGGGGGAGAAGGGAGCATAAAACCAGAGTGTGGGAACGCGGTGCACGGCAGGGGGAGATGGCGCGGAGCTGGAAGATGCATCCTGCTGCTGCCCACTCGGGATGGGGTTTGTGGGTGGGAAAAAGTGCCCCCAGCCCCAGAGAGAGGAGCATCACGGGTGGGTGTACAACCTGGCATCGGCTGCAGCGACTTCAGGCATGGTCATTGCAGAGAGAGCCCAACCAAGATGCTGCTCTCACCAGCAGGTGAAACGGTGGAGGTGCAAAATGGGTGGAGGAGCCCCTCTTGTCAGCCCCACTGGGATCCGTGCACGTGGCTGGGTGCTCAGCACCCTAAAACTGGGCCTTATTGCTGCTTCAGAGCCTAGAATAATCATAATTCAGATTTTCTGGCTTGGGTTGGGGTGGGAATAAAGGGAAATGAGGAAAGGGTGTAACGCTTATTTTTGCCTTTGCTTTTTTAACTTTTGTAATGAAACTCAGCCCCCCAGCCCTGGTGCCCAGAGCTTCTCCCAGGCTGTGCCCTGGCTCACCATGGCACAACCAGGTACGTGCCATTGTGGTGGCCATATGGTGATGCTGCATCCAGGTGCCACTGCTGTTACATCCCCATGGCATCAGGGAATATGGGACGGTGGGTTTGGGTGGTGGGATGTTCTGCTGTGTGTTTTGTTTGCTCTGACCCACACAGCAGGGGCTGGGGGGTGGGAATGGGGGTGGGGGTGGGGAAGGGCAGGCAGTGCGTGGCATGGAGCTGCCCCCACTCAGGGGTCTGAGCACAAGGATGTGTCTGCTCCATGAATCTGCTTCCCACAAATGGAACAAGGATTTGGAGATGGAACCAGGCTGTGCCTCGCTCTCATGGTCATTTCTCCATCCCTGCATTGGGCAGAGGGCGCCCAAAAACATCTTTTGGGGATGCTTTTTTGGGGATCCCTGGCACGTTCCCAACATGAGATACAACATTTGGGTCTAAGAGGATCGTCTCCTGACTTGGGGTACGGAGGAGATGTGGATGTGGCACTGAGGGACAAGGTCAGTGGGGATGGGATGGGGATCTTAGAGCTCATTTCCAACCTGAACGGCCCCGTGCTTCTGAGATCGTTGTGCACCTGGGAAGAGCCACCAGGACTCAGAACAGCAGCGCAGGACAACATCTGTGCACAGAGCTGCCTCAGTAAGCCTGAAAGAGCCCCGCAGCTCCATCTGCCCTGGGGACAATCCCAGTGTTTATGGGAAACACATGGCCGACATCTGGGGGAACAGGAAACGGCAGCGAGCGTCGTCCCAGCAACGGTGCATCCCGCAGCGTGACGGCCATGGGATCGGCTGCTCTGGGAATGCAAAGCACAAGGCCACGGTGACTGATTGATGGGCCGGGCTCACCGGGGAGGGATATGATTAATAAGTGTTATGGCCCCTTTGTTCCCGCTGCGCGGCTGTCAGTGCCGCTTAGCTCTGACGGACGCTTTGATGACTCTATGGCCGTGGAGCGAAGCACCGCCGTGATGGATCTTTGCCAGCAGAATGAAATCTGCTCCAGGCCTGCTCCTCTCTCCCCAGCACAATAGCGGGGCCAGGCTGCATTGTGTGGGCTCTTCCCATCGCGTCGACCCCCTTATAGGATGGATAGCAGTCGTTCCTCCGTGTGTTAGGGAAGGGAGAAGCAAAGTGCTTCTCGGTGCCAACCAAGTGTTAATGTTTTGCAGCATTGGTGTGTTTTCTTTGTGCATGGTGCACCCTGGTGAGGGGTGGGCAGTGCTGTGATGGTGTCTTGTGAGCGGTGCTCATTAACGAGCTCTGCTGCTGGTTCCTGGGGGTGTGAGGTGAGCTGCACGCCTGCCCTGGGCTCAGAGGTGCAGGGCACAATTTGGGACCGGAGAATGGAAACAGATGGAAGAATGCTTCTGGGCTGTGTTGGCTCCCCTGCTGCAACCTGCAGCATCGTGGCTGGAGGTGCCCTGTGGCAGCAGCAGCTCCTTCCCAGAGCCCTGTTCTGCTGGACAGAACTAAACCATCACTTAGCAGAGCGCTCAGATTTTCTTTCCCTCTGAGCTGAGCTGGATGGAGCTCCGTCCCGCACAAAGCACTGCAGGGGGGGGATGCTCAGATGCTCAGCAGGAGCCGTCCTGGCAGCACGGCTCATTGACCCCACCGGGGGTCTGCTGCTGTCTGCTGTCCTTGCTGATGTTTTAATAAAGCAGCAGCCACCGGGGGCGAGCTGGATCCTGCATACACCAAGCCTCGCAGTTTGGGGACGCCGAATTTGTGCTGAATGCCGCTGATGCTGGGGGCTGCCCGTGTCCCCCTATGTCCCCCCCCGCCGTGTCCCCGCCGTGTTCCGCGGCCCACGCGTGCCCTCTGCCGGGCAGCAGTGCGACCTGAGCTGCACGGCTGTTCGAGGCCACCAGAGGCCACCAGAGGCCACCTGCAGCCGTACCGAGCCGCTCCCTTCGTGCCTTTCTGCTTTATCCCCATTTAGAAGCTGTGTCCCCCCAGCAGGCGCGCTGCTGGACCGCTCGCACGGTGTCCTGCGGGGATGAACCCACGGAGGGATGCTCAGACGCCGCTTCCAGCCCGTAAAGAAGTTGGGTTTGTCTTCAGAAGGGCTTCTTGCACGGCACCAAAAGTTTGAGCTGGGATGCAACAAAGCAGAGTGGTGGATTGGAAGGGCAAATGGTCCCAACCAGAGCTGGCTTCAGCCCCCTCCTGGGACCAGCAGTGCAGCATTGGTGTGGGATCCAGCAATGCAACCCACCCCAGTGTGGCATCCAGCAATGCAACCCCAACATGGGACCCAGCAATGCAACCCTAGTATGGCATCCAGCAATGCAACCCCAACTTGAGTCCCAGCAATGCAACCCACCCCAGTGTGACATCCAGCAATGCAACCCTGTTGTGGAACCCAGCAATGCAACTCCAGCATCACTCTGACTGTCCCACCAGCCCTACAGCTTTTCTTATTCACCCCTGAGCAGCTGCCCTGCAATGCTTGGCAAGATCAGGGCCTGTTGCTGCTATGTGCAGCTCCATGGGCGCCTGGGGGTGAGGTTTGCTCTGTTACAGAGCGCAGTGCCCCACACCTCCTGGCTCCTCCTCTTACCTGTGACACCACAGAGCCATGTTAATTACTCAGGGCCTGATTTCCTCATTCCTGCAGCAGCCAGTCGATAACCCAATTGGTGTGAGTAATATCCAAGCTCTGCATCTTGGCACCGCCACGGTTTCCCACTTGGTAAAGCTTTATGGCATTTCATTTCAGAGCTTTCCAGCTGCCAGAGCTCTCCATCCTTTCCTTTTACTTTAACTGCGTTCATCCTCCTGGGTCAGCCCTGCTCTTAGCGTGGTTTTAATTGAACATTCTTTTCTTGTCTCACTTTTTTTTTTTGCAAATTCAGCCTTGATTTTCTTCCAGGAAGGAAAAGATCGAACACAGAGCTGGCTGAGCCCATGGCAGCCCCCACAAAGAGGGGGGGAAGATGAATCCTCCATCACTGTGGCTCTCAGGAGCAGAAATTGCTTTTTTTCTCTGGAGCAGTGCTGTGATTTGGGAGCAGTGTGGCTCAAGAGCACCAGACCCACCGTGTGCACCAAGGGCTGCCCCTCCAGTGTGTCTGCACACCTCCAGGTGGTGTTGAGTATGAGGGCATCACACTGCCCTCACCCCCATCCACTCCCATTGCCCAGAGCATTGCACTACCCACCCCTCTCCACCCCTGCTGCCACAGGGGCTGCAGGATATGGTTCATCACCATGTGGTCATTCCTTTCCCTTTGCCCAAACTTCATCCTTCCTTCTCCTTTCCTGCTTTTTTGAGAAGAAACTAATTTCCCAAATGAAGAGCAGCAGAAAGCAGACAGTCTGCGAGCGCCTGACTCAGATGAGCCTAATGGATGAGGCAGCAATTCACCCGGGCACTTTCTTTAATTGAAAGACTCTGCTGATGGCTGCCAAGGGGAGCTGGAATGTGCTTCTTTGACGGGCCGAGTAGATGACACAATGCATGGCAGCTCTGTCCCCAGCCCTGCTGTGCTCGCACCTTGGCTCGCCTCCCGATCCCTGCAGCAAGCTGAGTGGCCCTGCAGAAGGCTGTGCCTCACATCCAGTCTTTTGCTGCAGTGGTTCCAGGGCTGTGGGTTTTCCTGTGGATCCTCCTGTGCATCCCCTGGTGCTTGTGCCCATGCATCTTCCTTGTGCATCCTCCAGCTGTGCTTTTGCCTTGCTGGTGGAAGGCAGCTGCCTGCTGACAGCTGGATGCAGCACCGAGCTGTGTGGCACAGATTGCAGGCTCTTCCTTCTGCAATGCCCAGCAATGTTTCCTGATAAGAGCACGATCCCCTGTGCAGAAGCTGCTTGCTGAGTGGAGCAGTTGTTCAGAGAGCAGTGCTGCAGGCAGCTCAGCTCCCAAGCAATGCAATACTGCAGGAATGGGGGGGTTGCTTTGGGCAGGCTGGAGTGCAGGGTGTGCAAATCATCGTGTGCTGGGGATGCAGGATTGCTGCTGCATCCATCCATCACTGACATTACCTCCATTTTCCCCAGTGCACGTGAAAAGGAAGGGAGGTGACATCCTATGGCCCAAGGCATGGGTGGCCAGGGGATCCTGCACGCTGCAGTGGGGTATTCTACTCTGTCACAGCACCATTTCTTTGCTTTGCAGGGAGGACTGGGAAGGAAGAGGTTAACCCAGCCCGGATCCCTGCTCCATGTGTGTGTGCACAGAATAATGAATGCAGAGGGGAGCGCCGGCGAGATGCAGCATTGCTCTGAGCATCGGTGCTGGGAGGATGGAATAATTCCCAGTTACCCCATGGATCTGCACTGGGGAACTGGTTTTCAGATAGAAACAGAAATCTCTGGAGCTGATAAAATGGGACTGGGGAGGTGTGGGGCTGGGATGCTCTGTCCCTCCGCAGCCCTGCTCCATGCAGATGCTTTGTGCATGTCCCTGCACAGGAGGGAGCAGCTCTGCAGGCGTTGCCAAGTGCCCTCCTCCGGAGCACTAAAACCTTGAGAAATGGGGGAAAAAAAGGAAAAAGCCCCATTCCCACATGGCCTGAATGTTAATGCCTTCCTTTTTGAAGGAGGTTGTTGCAGGAGGAAAATGGGATGTATCTCTCGGACCCAAATGGGAGCAGCTGCCCCGCTACCTGCAGCGCCGGAGAGGGGAAATTTGTGCTTATAGGGACAAAAAATTGCTTGGGTTGCACTTTCTCTGCAGCTAATCCAATTTGTCTCCTTACTGCTTTCAAATGCCTCTTAAAGATTCCTCGCGATGTATTACAGAAACCCATTTGCTGAGATGCAGAGAAGAGGGGGCACTTTTATTTTACAGTTATTAGCGGGTGACAAGGTAAGTAACTCGGAGGAGATTGATCGCCCAACCAAGCATTTTTACTTTCTCAATTAATCCCAGCATGATCGTCATAAATCCAGGAGGGGGAGTAATGGGATGTGAGCGGACCTCAATCCCTTCTCACTGCGTGTTGGGGGTAATGGATAGAGACATCTTCCCTGGGGAGGGGTCGAGGGAAGCGGCCAGCAAGATGGGTTTCTGGAGAGAAAGATGGATGTTGGGGCCAGCGTTGGCTTTTTCCTCAATGGAGAACAGATTTATGCCATCAATCCACATTAAGAAGCCTTCATGGCCGCATAGAAACCCAGTGAGGGTAATTCAATTAGCCTCGCGCTCTTCTTTTAAGATGGGATTTGATAATGGAGGACTGCTTGGCCTGAAGTTCACACTGAATCTTCTCTCTGTTTCCTTTAAAATCTCTTTTAATTAAGACTCGCTGTGGTTCATAGGATGCCTTCTCCCCATGCCAAGGGCTTGTCCCAAACCACGCCAGAGGTTCCCAGCCAACAAATCGCAGCGAGGTGACACCTCCACGTGCTCAGCCCATCACCAGGAGATGCTGTGGATGCTCCGTTCCTGGAGGTGTTAAGACCAGGCTGGATGGGACCCTGGGCAATCTGGTCTACTACTACCAGACCTGGAGGTTGGTGGCCCTGCTGTGGTAGAGGGGTTGGATTTTGATGATCCTTGTGGTCCCTTCCATCCAACCCAAGCCATGCTGTGATTCTATGAGAGTAAAGCAGCTGCTTTGGGAGGACACGATGGGGTGGGCACTGTGCACATTGATGTTGGCTTCTGCCCAACCCGCAGCCGTACTGCAATGCTTGTGATGGGCAATGGGTTGGGTTTTACCTCCTGTCTCCCAAAGTCAGGTGTGCAGGCAATGTGTGAAGCCATGCATGAAGTCAGCACATCTCAGCACGTTTTTCCTCTCCCAAGGTGGATGTTTTGAGGTCGTGTTGTTGAGGAAAGCTTGGATCTCAGATCATGGAACCATGGTATCATGAAGGCTGGAAAGACCACTAAGACCCCCAAGCAAAACACCAGCCCATCCCACCATGTCCCTCAGTGCCACATCCACCCAGCTGCTCCTAAACCTCGGGTGCTACAAAGCTGACAAACCCAAAGGACAGTTGTAGAACAGCCAACATCTTGACACGGGGAGAAGGAATAATTTTTAGTTCCCCTCTTGAATTTCACCTAGATCCCAGATTTCTCCCTCCCTTTCCCCCATAAGGAAGGGGAAGGACTGTCCAGTTTGCTGCCGTAGCACCATGTTCGTGTCCCCTTCTGCCACATGGGGACATCAACCCCAATGATAGTCAGCACCCAACACTCCCCTGGCCATAGGGACCCCCACCCCTCTCCCATCGAGACCTCATTAATAGATTTCCTTATTTGAAAATCATTATCCAGGCAGACAGCCTCATAGATAGAGGATCCCAGGGGCGACTTGTTAGCAGCTGCTCCGTAGCTACATCAAGAGGTTTTCTGACAGAACACAAAAGCCATTTGACAATGTCAGAAACCACCGAGAGGGATTAACTTGAAAGAGAAAAGTGGTGGTGGAGGGGGGATAAAAACACATTAAAACACGTCTTAAAGCTTATCAGAGATGGGGAGCTTCGGAGCACAGAGGCAAACGAATGGCAGAGAAAGCAGGGGACAACAAATGGGATGGGGAGAGTGGCTGGCTGTGATTGAGGTCGGGGTTCTGCTTGGCTGGGTGCTCACGCAGCCCTTTTATTTGCTTTGAGGGCTTGGCTTTGAGGGTTTCCTGGTAGGGTTTCCTGTGCTACACTATGGGAGCACAAAGGGGCAGGGAGAAGTGAGCAGCTCTGTGATTTTGGGTTACTGCCCCAGAGGTGCTGCTCCCATGGCAGCACCAAAGCAAGCAGCTGGGAAATGAAAGTCTGACAGTGGGGCAATAAGAGGGAAGTGCTTCAGGGTCAAACAGCAGCAAGATGCTGGTGTGGAAGTGCTGAGCACAGCGGGAGTGGCTGCACAGTCATCACACAGAGGCAATAACTCGCAATAAATGAGAGACCTTGGCTGGGTTACTCAGCCCGGCCAGAAAGGAGCAAGTTTGCCAATGTTAAAATGGGAAAGAGAGAGAAAAAAAAAAGTCTTCAAAGGATCTGCAAAATGACAGCCTTATTTCAAAGGTAGCAGCTGGAGCTGAGGAGGTGAGGAGGCAGAGATGTGTTGGGCACTGAGATGGGTGAGACAATGCGGGCATCACCAAAGCGTGCCCAGGGCTGGAAGCTGAGCAGGTGATGGGCTGCTGTCATCCAGCCCAGCAATGGGCTCCTAGCAGTGAGGATCTGTGCATTGCTGGCCTGTCACCACTGCTCTGTAAGCATCACAGTGCATTGCTTTGCTTCGCTTCTTTCTCCTCTCCCTGCAAATTCAGGCCCCTCCTGCAAGAAAATCTTGGAGACGCAAAGCAAACACCCGGAGGTGTCGGGCAGCACACACAGCATCCATCCCTTCCTGTTCTCCCACCCATTCAGAAGCTGAATGCCACACTTTGCTTGATTCACTGAAGGTTTTGCAAGCCCCAGGTTTACAATAGCTGTCTTGTAAAGTGTCTGAACCAAGCTGGTGATTTACACACTTTTGTCAGCGACGCAGTTTATTTATTTTGTGCGTTGATTTGGCAAATATTTTGTTTCGGTTTTCCCACAGTCGCTCAGCCAATGGCTCCAGCAGAGCAAGGAGCAGAAAAGCTCAGTGCTCTCCTTTGGAAAGCCAACTCCTTTCTACTCATGGCCTGCACTAAATCTCCATCGGTCCCTCTACCCAAAGCCTACAAGTTTGAAGTGTTTCGCTTGAAGGAGACGGGCAAACCCACCCCAAAAGCTTGCACATCCATTTTTCTCTTTGGAAGCAGATGGTGGGGTGGGGCTGGGAGGGAGGGAGCAAACAGAAAAGAATCCAAACACAGCATCCGTAATGCTTCCCCTCTCCCCTTTGTGAGGTTAGGGAGAACATCACCGCTGCTTTCTCCCACCTCAAGCTGAGGTCGTTGCTTTGCGATTTAGAGGAACGCAATGCAAATCGTTAATTGGAATAACGAAAACAATCTGCTGGGTGCTGAAATGTATTTAGCAGGGGGGTAATAGGAGCAGAATGTCACGGAGTCCTTTATGCTGTGCAGAGGTTGGGATCCCAGGGCCACATGGGGGGTGCAGGTTGAGTTCTTCTGAGCATCCTTCCCCAGAACCAGCTCTGTTATGGGCCGCTTCCTTCAGACAATGGCATCCCCAAAGTCATTATAAGGTGCTATCAAGGGGAGGCTTGTCTTGGGTGTTGAGGTGTTGGTTTATGGGACGGAAGCCGAGGTTTGGGAGCAGAAGAAGAGCTGGAGGGGTTTAGCAGAAGCTAAGAAGTTGGGGCTGAAGGCAGGGATGAAGTGCACGGTTTGAGACATACCCATCAGACCCTGTAAAACCACAGCGGTTGTGCCGCACTCAGACAGATTTATGGGACCTCTGGTATTTTGGTAGGCTCGGATGGCGCTCTGAATGCTCAATGTGATTCATTTGTTCCTATCTTCAGCGAATTTGTGCTCATGGTCCAGAGGAGATAAAGGATTGGCACACACACAGACTGCAGGGATGAGGGAGCAGCACGAGGAGCACTCAGGGGATGCAGAGCAGGGATGTTCGCTTGCACAGCCCTATGGTGCGGGATGCAAACCCTGCACCGTGGTTAAACTTCACCTGCAGGGCTCATGGATACCGCTTGTTTAGGTCCAGCAGGGAAAACAGGCGTGTAAAATGCCCCAGGGGACGGCTAATTTATGGAGGGGGGAAACAATATCCCTCCCTCGGTGCCACTTAACTTTTCATTTTATATTTGCGGTAATTGCAGGCGACATCTGGGAAGGTTGCCCCGCCGTCCCCGGGGGAGGGCAGGGCAGAGGGTCACAGTGCTGCTGGGGGCAAAGCACGGCGCGGTGCCCCCCCCCCCCAGCCGGACAGCGCTGCCTGCTATTGTGGGGGCTGGGTGGGAATGGGGAGGAGGGGGGGGAGAGAAGGGGGTTGGCTCTGCCAGCCTCAGTTTCCTCGGATGGGAAAAAAAGGAAATGTCACCAGAATGGGATCGCAGGGCCGCCGCACCCGCTGGGGGGGTCGGTCCCGTGGGGAGAGCCTGGCGGAGTGGGCAGCTTCTATGGGCTGCTCCCAGCACCCTTCCAGGACAGATCGGGTTCCGTGCACCTTTCCCAGCCCCCCCCCCCCCACCGCTCCGTGCCGGGCCGGTTAGCCATTAACCTGCCGTGAGCCCCCGGGCCGGGGGAGGGCGTACGCGCAGCTCCCGGCCCCGCAGCGGCAGCTCCCCCCGCTCCGCTCCCCTACCCCCCTCTGCCTCCCTTATCAGCAATTCAGATTGCATGCAAATCTCCGGGCTTTCTTACAGGGGCAAGGCAGGGGACACAGCATTTCTCCCCGATCGCTGCTTCGGAGGGGGGGGGGAGAGAGAGAGAGAGGGAGAGATATCTCCTCCTTCTTCTCCACCTCCTCCTCCTCCTCCTCTCGGGATTTTCCTCCCCGCCTCCCTCTCTCTCTCTCTCTCTCTTTCTTTCCTCCTTTTCACCTCCTGGAACAAAAGTAGCCCTTCTCTCCGCGCTCGGCCCGACCCGCTTTGTGCAGCGGGGACTCGGGGGGCTGCGGACGATGGGGGGGTCGGGGGCGGCCGCGATCCTGGCTTTGGGTTTGGCGCTGGGATTGGCGCTGGGAGGGTGGGCGAATTGCCCCGAACGGGAGCTGCAACGCCGGGAGGAGGAGGCCAACGTGGTGCTTACCGGAACGGTGGAGGAAATCATGAACGTGGACCCCGTGCACCACACCTACTCGTGCAAGGTGAGGGGTTTGGAGGGCGGGGGGTTGTGTGGTGCAGGGGGTTTGTCTGTCGTCCTCCCCCTCCCCCCCCAAACCCCTCCGATGAGCTCGGGGGAAACTTTGGGCTCGTTCGCGTGCGGGAGCATGTGGTTTTTATTGTCTAAATGAGAGCTTTGGGGTGTAATTAGGTATTTTTAGACTGCGGGAGGCTCGCCCCGGCGCGGCCCCGCCAGCTGTTTCGAGGGGAATCACTCAGGGTTGCTTTTTATGGGCATTTCCCTCTGTTCAGCGATGCGGAGCCCATTCCCAGCTTCGTGCTGCGGGAAGGTGCCGGCGTTGGGAACTCGGCTCCCCAGCTGCTGCAGCAGCATCCCGAGTTCCTCCGGCTCCAGCTATTGTTTAACCACGGCTCTGGCCTCTGGCTATGGTTTTTCCACCCCCCCCCTCCAAGCTGAGAGTCGGTGAAGTACTGAACAACCTGAAATACCATCCGCCTGCCTGTCAGAAAACGTGCTGCGTGGTTTAACCCTTCCCGGGGCAGGACTTGCCGCTGTGCTGCGTGGTTTTGCTCTCACCTCCCGGTTCCTTTTTGCCATCCTAAAATGTGCTGCTGTTCCACCCCGCAACCAACCCTATGGGGAGCTTTGGGGCGATGCCCAGCTGCCGGGAGAGCTCTGGGGTGGGTTAACTTCAAAACACGGAATTAGCCTTTATTCTGGAGGACCTCTCGGCTTTAGAAACTAGTTGAAAAGCTTCTCTCTGTCCAGCTGGTGCCTGCTGCTGCTCGCTGCTTTGCTTGCACGGCTCTGCCCCTTGCCACGCTGCTGCAGGGGACAATCTGTATTCCTGTAAATTAGCTCACAACCTTCCCCCCCCCCCCCCCCAAGACCGTATGTTTGCAAAGTGTCTGGCACATCCTGGGTGCTACGTGGAAAATGAATAAGCTGCTGCGAGCAGCTTGGGGCGCATATGGCCGGGTGGCTGCAGCCACCTGATGCTGGGCTGCCATGCATGGAGGCAGGAGGTGCTCAGCTGAGAGGTCGTTTTCCTCCTTCTGCTCTGGATCCATGGCAAGGTGTCTGTCTGGCGTGAAATCCGGGCTTGGTCTAGGTGTAGGGAAACTGTTCTGTCTGTGCTCTTGCTCTGCTTTATGGGAGAAAAGCAGAGGGCAGGTGGGGGCTGCATGGGGAAACCCAGCGCTCAGCATGGGGAGAGGTTGTGCCCATCTTCCTGCAGGATGCTGCTGAGCTCTGTGCTATTAATCCAAGGTTAAGCATAGGGTTTTGTTGGGGTCACAGCAGCGCCCGAAGGCTGGAGCTCAGCCCAAGATGCCTTTCCTGAAAAAGAAACTGAAAGGAGAAAAGCCTTCTGCCATCTGTGAGGGTGCCCATCCCATCGCGGTGGCAGCGCTCTCCCGGTCGCGCTGTGACGTTGGTGATTTCCTTAAAGCAGTGGTTCCTCACTTAGCGACAGCGTTGCTCATCCCTGGGTCGTGTTTTAATGGTATGCTCACAAAGCTTTTCCCTACAAATGCTCTGAAATGGGATTTGGGGTGGCACGAGGACCTGGCAAATGGATAAATGGCCATCTCTCCAAGCGGTGTGACTGGGTGTCACGCTGCTAGCTGCTCTTCAGACCCTGAGATTGCCTCCAAATACCGCAGCTATCTGCTGTCAGGTTCTCCTTTATCTGCACGGGAAACACAAGGGCCAGGCGTGCACTGGGATCCCAGTGGGGCTGGGTGGTCCGTGAGCAGCAGGCACAGCCCTGTGAGGCTGCATTAGTGCCTTGTTCTTCCTAGTTAAACTCTAAACCCTCCCAGCTGAAGCCTTTGATATACAAAGATAAGCACATTACAACTCAGAGGAGAAATGTGAGGCTAATGTTAGATAAACACCCCAAAATAGCTACCAGCCATTCAGTTGCTAGCAGAGGAGATTAATAATTAGGAGTTCTGTTAGTCTCCTCTTCCTCCAGCTGAAGCTCGCTAATGTGCCCCTTCACCCAGGGATGGGCTTGGCATGGCAGCAGAGCTTTGCTCCTAGCTGCAGCCACTCGCTTCCAGCCCTTGATATGATGTCTGTGAAGTTTGCTCCCATTTATGGGGTGAGCACGGGTCCTCCACCTGCTATAACTGGAAGTGCTGGGGAGGATGTGGATCCTGTTTGGAACAATGGAGCTTGTATTTTGGGGGAGGATGGGGGGATGTGGATGGGGGTTGGCAGCCTCAGAGCTCCGTTACCTCCTGCAGAAAGCTGCTCCAGTCCCATAGTGGACCCTTCTGCTTTCGACCCAGGAGTGAAAGCTCTCTTCTAAGGGTACTTCTCACCTTCCCAGCTTCCCTAGGAGCCCTTAGCTGGCATTTCTCACATTGCACTCGCCTGTGCAGGCTGTCCCATGCCCTGCTGGGGGATGGACCCCATGGCAAATTGGAAAATCCTTTGACTCCCTGGTTCTGTACCACGCTCAAAACACACTTGTGCAGAAATCTGCCTGAATAAAGTCTTCGCTGTTCTCCCTCCACCTCCCTGCAGCTGCCAGGAGTCTCGTAAAACAGCCTTAATCCACTGTTTTATGTGCTCTTTGGTGAAAGAGTGAGCAGCCTGCCACGGGGAAGGGACCTTCTGGAACCCAGCTCCAGCCTCCTCTCTTCTCTCTCCCTTTTCTTCCCCCATCCTTGATGTAGCCAGTGAGTCACCGGTATAACAAGGTCTTAATTGCGTGTGATGATGAATGGGATGCCCTACAGGTAATCACTCGGGCTTTGGTGCCTTCACATCCATTCATTACAGAGGATGAGGGCGCGGAGAGAGCTGGTGGACTCTGATTTTGCTTGCGAATGCTGCAGCCTGGCTCTGCGAGCTCTGACTACAACAACCTCGCTAATTAACTCCAATTACCATCTGCTTCACAAGAGGGGCTCGGCTTCAGCCCTTCTTCCCCATAGACCTAGCTGTGAAAGCTCCCGGCTGCACGCAGGAGCCTCGGGGCGCGCGCTCTCCGCCTGCCTCTCTTTTCTTTTCCTCCTTTCTTTCCCTTTTTGTTTCCTTCGTGTTCCTGGGTTTTCACCCCGGCTGCTTCTTTCTGCACCTCACCTTGTTGCAGCCTGAGCGTGCCCTGCGGCTGCTGCGGAGGAAGAGGAGGTGGGGCTGGGAGGAAGGTGTCTTGACTTGACTGTGGGGCGAAGAGCAACCACGGGGAGCTGAGCTGCTGCGGGCAGGCAGGAGGGGAGAAGGTGGCTTGCAAGCCTGCAGGAAAGCTGTGCTCCCAGCTGCATCACCCGGGGTGCCATCGTTGCAATTGTCCCTGCATGGGCTCCTTGGAGGTGTGCAAAGCAGCCCATTCTGCTCCTCGCCTTCTTTCTACGGTTGCTCTCTTCAAGTGCATACCTGCGTCTCCTCTGAAGAGAGGCTGGAGAGTCTCTTTAGCACTCAGCACCTCCCCTGCCCCGTGTCTGGCATGCCGTGCTGGGCTGAAGTGCTCTCTGGGCAGCTGGGGAATGTGGGGCCCGGAGATGCGTGGAGGGGAGGTGGTGGCTGTTAGAGCACCTGAGGCTTTCCTATCCATTGGGAATGAATGGGGACACATCTCTTGCTTGTTAGATCAACCTCTTCCTGCTCAAAACTGCAGGTTTCTGCTCCTGCAAGGGAAACACTCAAGCATCCCTTATGCTGGTCCCTGAGGGTGAAGGCTTTGGCCTCAAGATGCACCAGGGGAGGTTCAAGTTGGATATTAAGAAGTCTTTCTTCTCAGAAAGAGTGGTCAGGCATTGGCACAGGCTGTTTGGGGGTGGGGGGAGTTACTGTCCCTGGAGGTGTTCAAGAGATGTGGAGATGTGGCACTGGAGGGACGTGGTCAGTGGGCACAGTGGGGTGGGTTGGATTGTTTGATCTTAGTGGTCTTTTCCAATCTTAATGATTGTTTGTGATGACCCTCAAGGGTTTGCTGGGAAACAGCAGCTTATCTGGAGCCCTGATAAGGGAGGGGTATTGATACAGCCAGCCCGAAGGGAAGGGAAGGGAAGGGGCCAGCCCTTGGTATCCTTTGTGCTGAGGTCCTCAGGTGTGTTTGCACTGAGGGTGGGGAAGGTGGAAGGGAGCTGGAGAACCCATGAGGGAGCCCTTGGTTGGTGGAAAAGGTGATGCATTGGGGAGCTGGGTGTGATTTGGGCAGAAATAAGATGTGCTTTAGCCTTATCCACGCGTTGATGACATTGGCTCTGCTGGAAGATTCAGCCAGCTTGAGTTGCCCCTGAGCATCCCATGGTGGCGTGATAAAAACCAACCCAGAAGGTGCCAGGGCAAGATGTCAAATGCTTTTTCTCCTTCTTCAAGGTGAGAGTGTGGCGTTACCTGAAAGGCAAAGACATCGTCACCCACGAGATCCTCCTGGATGGTGGGAACAAAGTGGTCATCGGTGGCTTCGGGGACCCCTTAATCTGTGACAACCAAGTGTCAACCGGGGACACACGGATTTTCTTTGTCAACCCTGCTCCCCAGTACATGTGGCCTGCCCACCGCAACGAGCTGATGCTCAACTCCAGCCTGATGCGGATCACGCTGCGCAACCTGGAGGAGGTGGAGCACTGCGTGGAAGGTGAGGCTCTGCTGCAACCCTCAAACGATGGGTCACGGTGCTGCTGGTGGCCACGTGGATTGGCTGTGCTTGTTCTTGTTGAATCGTGGAATCGTTGGGTTGGAAGGGACCTTTAAAGGTGATTGGGTCCAACTCGTTGCCTTTGGGGTGGTGGGTGGTGTTGCCAGAAGTGTGGCCAAACAAGGTTGATTCACGTTGCTTTTGCTCCAGATTGAATGTAGGTTCTTGGTGCCCTTTGCAAAGGGATGTGAGGAGCCAGCTGAGTTCTCCTGGGGCTGAAGCAAGGTCTCCTTGCTGCTCCATGATGAAGCCAAGTCATGGCCAAGCTGAGCAATGTGGGGCATGAGTTGTGCGTTGGTATTGTTGTGGTGTGGAGTAAGGCTTCCACGGAGAGGGCATGCCCAACAACATGAAAGCACTTCTGCAACATCCCATCCACTGGCTTCTCGTTTCCTCCCCTTGTGCTCATCCTGTTCCAGCAATGAGCTCTGGGCTTGGGGGGAACACAGTGCCCCAAAAGCCCTTTGGGGTCCGAGCACATCCTGCGAGCAGATGAGTAAACAAGGGAAGGAATGCAGGAATTCTGCACGGACAACAAATAAACACAGGCGGTCTCCCTCCTCCTCTCGGGATGTGCAGAGCAGAGGCCATAACCCCTTCCTCCAGCTGTGAATGCACACAGAGGTGAACGACCGAGCTGGGGCTGGGAAAGAGCTGTTTCAGCAGAGGGGCTCCAAGACATACTGTCTCAAGTGGCTTTTGCAAGAAGTTGATATGCTGGAGGCTTTCTAGCTAGAGATGTGTTTAGTATTGCACTTGAAAGGCATCAGCTCTAGTGGAGGGGGTGGGAGGAGAAAGAAGAGCGTGTGTGTGGTGTGTTGTGTTTTGTTGGTTTTTTTCTGTTAAACCTGAGCAAACTTTTGGAAGAATTTTGCCCTCACCTAGCAGTCTGTGTTCTTTGGCACGCTCTCTTTGCACACACTGCATGCACGCCGTGCTGAGCTGGCTGAGCTCGGTGCTTCCCATTTCTGCTGAAGGATGCTGTCCCTTCAGGCCCCTGGGAGATGAATGATCTGATTTCTCTTCTTAATATTCGACGCCAAATTTATCTGGGACCCGTGCCTGCTTCCTCCTTCCGTGGGGGAAGGCTCTGAGTTGCTCCGCATTGACGTGGTGCTGGTTGCATCCCCATCATGGAGACGCATCCCTCAGCCCTTCTTATAGGATGTGGGGCTGCCCATTCCCTGCAGCCATGCAGGTGTCCCCGATTGATGTGTCTGTCTATAGCACGTCCTCTGATGCAACACCCCAGGAAGAATTTGCTCCATGACCTGTTGTGCAAGCGGGCTGAAGGTGCCAGAGCTGGGCTTGTTTGAACTTTCTCCTTGCTGTGTGCTGAAATGACCGGTCCATGGCGTGAGAGGTGGGTTTGTCCTTCCTCTCTGTGATGCTGACAAACTGTCCTGATGAGAGGCCAAAATTCCTCCTGGGAATCCCCTTCTCTCTGAAGATGGCCCGACGTTTCGCTTCCTTTAATTAAGGATGATGGCTCAGTGGGATGCTGTGGTGAGGGAATGGGTGAGGGCTGAACCACAGCCTGTGGGCATCTCACCATGCATGTCGAGCCCAGCGTGGTGAAGATCTGCTCGAAATGCTGGTGGGAAGGGGCAATCCCAAGGCAGCCTGGAGCTATTGATGGCTCAGGTTGGTCAAGGTGGGTCGCATGAGAGGAGATGCAGCAACTTTTGTGTTTCAGTGCTTCAGTGAAGCCACTGTTCTGGTCATACCCATTCTCCAAGTCTTGGTCATTGCATGGGTACCAGCAGCTTGGCTGTAGACAGCCTAGGACAGATCAACCCTTGCAAAAAAATTGGTTTTCTGCAAGCTGTACCCAAACCTATGACATCTCTTGGTCTGTGAAAGTTCTTGACTAGATAGGTGCAAAACCAGCCATGAGAACCTGTTCCCATCACCCTGGGGACCATCTCAGAGCTCTCAAGCTGAGGATTTAGCTCCAGGACTTGTTTCCCATCAGCTCCCCACAGGAGGGTTCAAAGCAACGCTGCTCTGAGTCAAAAAAACAAACCTTGGAGTGCTTTCGCAGAAAGAATTGGAGGAATGGCGGCAGCTGAACGGAAAAACACGAATGTTTTGAGAATCTTCATCTCCTGTTGCTTCAGCCTGGAAAAATCCTTGAGATCAAAATCTTTCTTAAAGCCTAAAAAAGGGGAGTTCAAACCGGGGCACCTCTGGGTTGCAGCTCAGGTTGGAGTTAAGGCAGTGCCGTATCGTGCGTTGCTTTGATCGCAGCTCAGCGTTGAGAAAATGAAGATTTGTGTGCACGGTGAGGGAGGGGTGGTGGTGACTCCACGCTGAGCTGTCTGGGTGGAAGGAAGTGTAGATTAAAGCCGTGTTAGGGCCCTGGTTAATGAGAACCCAGGGCTGCTTTTAAATAGCGCCTTGCTCGCGGCACGGTTTGCATGAACCCGGGTGCAATTGCCCCAGTGAGGATTGTTTTGTTTGGAGCGCTGGGTGGACCTTGAACCTCCTGGGAAAAGCCATGTGTGACGCAGTGTGGGGTGGAAGCTGATAGCCTTGGGTACGGGGAGCCCATGTGGCTGCAGGACGACGTCCCATCCGTGGCACGGAGCCCTTGTTCCAGGCAGCACATGGGTGAGAAACTCCTTGCATTGTGCCTCAGATGTGAGAAAGGGGGCACAAAGTGGAGTTCTGTTGAGCGTTGTGGTTGGGGTGGATCCATCCCGCGTGGTGAGGCAGCCCATTGGTGATGCTGGGCCTCCCAATGGGGGATATCCCAACAGTGGATGATGCTGGGCCTCCCAATGGGGGATATCCCAACAATGGATGATGCTGGGCCTCCCAATGGGGGATATCCCAACAGTGGATGATGCTGGGCCTCCCAATGGGAGATATCCCAACAGTGGATGATGCTGGGCCTCCCAATAGGGGATATCCCAACAATGGATGATGCTGGGCCTCCCAATGGGGGATATCCCAACAGTGGATGATGCTGGGCCTCCCAATGGGCAATATCCCAACAATGGATGATGCTGGGCCTCCCAATGGGGGATATCCCAACAGTGGATGATGCTGGGCCTCCCAATAGGGGATATCCCAACAGTGGATGATGCTGGGCCTCCCAATAGGGGATATCCCAACAATGGATGATGCTGGGCCTCCCAATGGGGGATATCCCAACAGTGGATGATGCTGGGCCTCCCGATGGGAGATATCCCAGCACTGATGTCTCAGCATATCTCACATCACACCTTGGTGTCCCAGTGCTGCTGCGTGGTATCTATGGGTGCATCCCTTTGTTTCCCCCCATGCAGATGCTTGTAATCACACTAGCTGTTCTGGCACGTGTTCAAGATGCAGTGTGCTGCGGATGCTCCATATGTTTAAAAATGTCACTTAGCTCTTATTAAAATTCTTATTATAGCCAGTCCAGAACTCTCCCGACTTTTCATCTCTGTGGCAACTCCATTAATTACTCCCATTGAAGAATTGCATCCAGCCTCAGCTCTCCCATCTTTTCACCCTGGGATAACTTGTTTTTGCTTTCCTTCCCCTCTTTGTTTCTATGTACATTTTCCCCCATGTGCTTTATGGGGTGGAATCCCACCATGGTCTGGAGGGACCCTCAGCCTGCATGGAATTCTTCTTCTCTCTTCCAGCCTTCTTCTCTCCACAGCAAATCCCACAGTTGCTACACTTCTCCTCCACTTTATTCTGTGCTCAGAAGCTTCTGCTGGGCTTGGAAGCGGGGCTGCTTTGAAAACCCCTCTCAAAGTGACATTGCCCACTCCGTTTCGTCATCCTCCTGCTCACTCCTATTCTGCCCTCCCTTTCTTTTTTAGCTCTGTGCAGAACTGAGACGTTTTGTTCTTGTAAAGCAGCCCATGCAAAATTCCCTTTTCAGGATCCTTCCAGGGGCTGTAAGCAGCGCACAGTGGGGAACTGCTGGCACAGCTCTGCGTTAGGTGATGCGGGCTGTGGTCGCTTCCCATGCTCTGGTCTCATTGCAGCCTTTCCCCACCCTGTGCCTATTTCTTTTCAATCCATCCCTGGCACTGTTTGTGCAAGGAGGGAGCTGGGAAGCTCGGTGTGTGGGTTTGTGCTCTTTTCTTTTCCTTTTTTTTTTTTTTTTTTCCTCCTCTCTTCTTGGCTCTGTTTTGAATTCAAGATAACGAGAACAGCATCAACACCTCCATCTCGGGGCAAGGAAGTTCTCCAGCAGCTGTAAGAGTGCAGGAAACAGAGACGGGAGAACACGGTGCTGCAAAACAGTGGGGCCCCTCCTGTCCCCTCTCAAAGGGTCAGCAGGATGGGCTGAGTCCTGGTGATGGGAACATACGGAGCACGATGCTGTCCCCATGCCTAAGAACAGGGCACTGCGTGGTAGTAAGGCAAAACATCCCTTGGTTTTATGGCAGTAGATGAGGGAGTCGATTTGTTTAGCAAATTCCTATGGAATTTTAATCTGGTGTGGGAGGCTACTGCTCTGGGAAGGCTCTGGCCCTTCTCTGAGCACGTCCTGCTGCATTGCTCTGCGGGTGTCTGGGCAGCAGCATCTTCCTTCTGCACTTTGGGTCCTGGCTGTGTGCTCCTGGTGCTGTGCCATGTTTCGGAGTGGTTTGCTGCTCCCTACAGCTGGGAGCAATCCCCTTGGGTCCATGCAAACCACCCCTTCCTGCACTTCCAGCCCCCTGGAATCGCTTTCTTTGATTGGCAAAAGAAACGGGGCCAGAGTGCTTCGATAATTTATACCTAATTCAGCTAATTTCAGTCTGGCTGCAGCACAGCCTATAAAAGCAACTCTTTTAATTTGCTCCTAATTCTTACTCCTTCTGTATTCTGCAGCTGCCCATCTCCTGCTCACCCACCTTGCAGACCATGGCAAGCCTTACCAACACAGTGGGGTGGGCACAGCCTGGACCCATTTCCTCTTCCCACCTCTTCTATGCTTCTATTCTACTTTTTTCTCCCCATTTTTCTCCCTGGATGTGAAGGTTGGGAATGAGCTCCACTCCCCAGAGGATGCAATGCTGTCCTGATGGGCTCTGAGTGTGCTTTCTCTCTGATGTTGGAGTGCTGCTCTCTGGTTTGCAGGGATGTCAATTAGCTGAAGTGAGCGGAGGGCTGTCTGTGCCACAGCCTCGTTGATTTGTGGGTGATAACCAATTAAAGCAAGGGGAACAGAGATGCTGAGGAGCTGATCTCTCTCAGTCAGAGCGTGGCTAGAGCGACTTCACACCTCCTAGCATCAATCCTGCAGTGCAGCTCATCCCTTCTGGTGCTCAGGTGTAGTACCAGTGGGCCAAGCTGTCCTGCAGGACCCTGGTACCCCCAGCACTCTGCATCCCCAGCCTGCAGAGCAGCATCCCTAGGGGTGTGGGTTTAGGCACAGCGCTGCCTGCCTGCCAGCTCCATCCTCCTGCCAAGCTGTGATTGCCTTGGCTTTGGCACTGCACTCTGCAGCCAAGAAGCGCCCTATCTCCCTCTGTTTCTGGGATAAAATCCATGCTCTGGGGCCTTGAGTACAGGTACCTCTGTAAAATCAAGGGATGGCTGCTCTACTGGGGAAGCACTGGTGTGTGGGGCAGGATACAAGAGATCTGGATGGGCACCCTGAATGCCTTCCTGCTTGCAGCTCCTCGCCCTGCTGTGGGCTGCTTGCAATCCATTGAGCTGATCCTGCAGGCCGCAGCACAGCCACTTGATCACAGGCTGCAGGGAGCGTTTCTACCAACCACTGTTATCAAAACACTTCCAGAGCTGCACTTTGCAGAAGGTGTCCCAGGGTTACCTTTCGGAGTTGGTTAATGTGCTTCCCCAGGTAGAGCAATCTCCCCCCCCATCCCTATTTAACAAACAGCCCCTATTTGCATGGGTCAGGGAGCAGCTGGCAGGGATGGGTACGGACAGTGAAATTGAATCAGTGCTCTGGAGCTGCCAGCTTTGTGCTGCCCCAGGATGGCAAAGCCTGGGAGCTGCCCCAGGGCACTGCGGCATGTGGGGAATGGGTCTTTCTGTGCCCCTTCATGTGGCATCTCTGTCCCAAAGCTGTCCCCTGGGTGCCTCCCCCCCCCCCCCCCTTACACCTTTCTGCTCAATAAACCTTAATCCTCTCCCAGCCCCGGGCGGGCGGCCAGGGCCGGCATTCCGCTCATAGCTCAGCCAGGTACGCCCGGATAAGCTGCTGGGTGCGGGGGGAGCAGCATAGGGATGGGGGCTTGGGAACGTGTGGGGTCACTGCCATGGGCCCGTGGCGCTGGGGGGCAGTGGCAGCGTGGGGTAGTGACTGTGGGTCCTCTGCTGGGTCCCTCCAGAGCTCAGTCTTTATGGTGGGGGTCTTGGGGCAAAGCCACAACCCTGACCCTTGGTTGCTGGGGGTAAGAGGGTGGCTTGACCCTATAGTGGCTTCTGACACTATAGGGTCAGAACTAGATTCTTGGTTGTTGCCCCTGCAGAAGGTGTCAGTTGGGCTGTAGGAGCAATTTGGGTTTGGCGATAGGCTGCATTTAGGGCAGCCATGCTCTCGGGGAGTTATTTCTTTGCTTAACGTATCCATCTCCTGCTTCTCGCAGCCTCCCTTGTAGCGCTGGGCTGCCTGTTTATGCAGCAATAAAATCCCTGAGCAAATTGTTTGAACTGATGCTGTTTATCTAAGAGATAAAGTGGGATCAGCGGCAGCGCCTGGCAGCAGTGCAGGGAGGCTCGGCCCTGGGGAGCAGCTCCAGCCCCATGAAGGTGAGCATCCCGTCCCCGCTATTCCCAGCACCGTTGCATTCCTGGGCAGTGAGGTTGCCTGAAAGCAATGGCACGGGGACACTTTGTCACCCAGTGACGTAACCCTGGCCAGGGAGAGACCTCTCCCCATAGGTTGCATCAGTCTCCGGGGCGTGTTCCTGTGCCCTTTGGGTAAGTCCCCATCCTGGGTGCCAAATTCCTGCATGGGGGATGCTTGGAATGGGGGAGGGAAATGTCTGCTTGCTGTATTGGAGACACTGAAGTTTGGAGAGCTGGTGTCCAGACCTGTGGGAGGTGTGCTTGTGTTGGAGGCGAGCTCAGCCCTTGTTCAGCTCTGACACTCCTTAAACATCTGCTGTGAGCAGCAGGATGCGACCCAGGCGGACCTTGGTCTTCCAGCCTCATTCCCTAAGGCTTGCAGGGGAAAATTAAGCAGCAGCACCCGCATTTGCGTGCTCCACGCGTGGTGGGAGGTGGGCACAAAGCTGGGTTCTTGCACCAGAGCTGCAAATATCCCCGTTCTCATCCTTTTGGGATATCCTGGTGTGCTGTGGGGAGTGCGATGGATGCACGCCCGCCTGTGCCTGCACGCTTCCTTCATTGCAGGGCGGGTGCATGGCTTCCCCAGCACGGGGCTGGGCAGGCTGCTGTGCTGTACTAACTTGCCTGAGAAGCTGCTTTTATTATTATTTTTATTCTTTTTCCTTTTTTTTTTTTTCCTTTTTTCCTTCTCCCCCTTTCAGTTGTGCCTGTGCTGCCTGGTGTCGCTGGCTGTAGGCGCAGTGGTTGGGAAGGATGAGGCTGGCTGCAAGACCCTTTGTCAAAGCAGATGGAGAGGTGTTGGGAAGCTTCATTCCTGCGGAGGAAATGGGGAGGGAAGGGCTAAATAGCAAATATGCATCTATGCCTGGTCTCCTGCTTAGCACTGCCAGCCCTGCTCTGCCTCTGCCAATCTGTCCCCCCCAGAAGCATGGGCTGCACCTTGAGCTATTGCTTGGTTGCAACACTTTTTTGGCCAAGATAGGAGCTACCAACACGTGGTGCGGAGCCATGGATCAGAACCAAACCCCTCGCTGCCAGCTGTTGGTTTGCATTCTGCTTGATAGGTACAGAGTGCCCCAGGGCTGTTGGGTGCTTGGGTAGGGGCAGGGCCGTCCTGCCAAGAGGACAAAGCGAAATACAGCAGGAGGATGGATTGCTTGGACCCCAACCCAGGGTGGGGAAGGGAGAGGGGAGGGCATGAGGAATGCACCCAGGGCAAGTGCAGCTCCTCCTCCTCCGTGTGCTGTATGCTCTCCATTTTGCAACCTGCCATGGCACGCGCCGTGGTCAGGTGTCTGCCGTGCGGCGGAGCGCTGCCAGGCTGGAATGCCAGCAATGCATCCCCACGTGCAGCAGGAGCGCTCGGACACCGCCGGAGCACGTCTGGGAGGGTGGGGAAGGGCAGCACCTCTCCGTGAGGGTGTGGGGAAGGCTGCTGGGGAGCAGCTGCCCGCCCCGCTGTGCTGCTTGTGGGAACTTGCGCTGGGGTTGCGAAGCGCTCGGGCTTTGCAGTGGGGAAGGATAGGGGTTCTCGAGCAGGATTGCAGCAGTGCCATGGAAAATTCAGCTCTGCCATCCTGATTCTGCTGATTTAGAGTTCCTGTTCCCTCTCCTTGCAGCTTGTTGTTCACGTGAAAGGGGTTTAATCTCTTTCTAGTGTTATTTTCCACTGGCAACCAGGTGGGATAGCACCAGGCACAGTACTTCTCTGCTCCCCAGCTTCCTGCCTAGATAAAACTCCTCGTCCCATCCAAAAAAGTGTTTTTCCACTTGAGGCAGTGCTGGGCTGCCCTGTAAATCTGTGCTCACTCCGTGCCTGCAGGTTGCTGGCTCTTGTGCAGCATAGGAGCTAATTCCTGTGATGCGCTCCGGGGCAGCAAAGTTATTCTTAGAGGACAGATGTTGGGATACCATCTGGCTTCTTGCAGCCCTTTTGCTGGGGTTCCCCAGCACCCCCTGGCACCTAGACCCTCAAACAAGCCCTATGTTGCTCAGGGGATGCAAGCAGTATGGCTGGGATGTTTTCCCTTGGAGGATGCCAAGGGTTGCTGCTTGTCCCCAGGAGCATTTCTATGCAAGCAGCGTTCTGCAGCATGAGGCCAGCTCTGCTCACAGCTCATCCTCTGGGGATGCACTGCTGGGACTGAATCTTGGAGGTTTGGCAGCTCAGGTGCTTGCCCTGGGATGGATGCAGTGCTGGTGGCTTCCCTGCTTGCTCCCTGAGTGTTGTGGTTGCTGCTGGGAGATTGAGCCCAGCTTTTTCAGCTTCTGTGCTGGTTTGTTGTTGCTTCTGCTTTTTGGAAACCACATGAGCAGTGGTGCTGGTTTCCAGATGGCATTTTCAAACTGGGGCAGCCTGTCCCACCCCATCTGTAATGTGCTGGTGTGGTGCCATAAAGGGCAGTAGTGGAAAACATCATCTGCGTGGTGATTCCATGGACCACATGCGATCCCTTCCATGGAAATGAAATTCTTTCCCTCTTTATCTCCCGGATGTACCCTGTTGTGAAGTCTGCTGGTTTTCTTTTATCTCTCATAGCCCATCTTTGCTGTAGAGCTGCCCAGTGGAACATCAAAGCTTCTCCCACCCATTTAGATGGGAAAGTACACATGAGAGCTGAGCCCAGGGGCTGCACCCATGCATATCATGGCAAGGGCACCCTGCGCTTGGATGCTGCACCAGGATGTGCTGCCTGTGCAGTGCTGCTTTGCTGTCAGTGCCATTGGTGCGAGCCTGGGGTGTTCTGTTTAAATAACACCACTGGGACCTCTCGTTGTGGAAGTGTGTTTGCAGGCTGCCTATGTGCAGCACAGCTGAGCAGCTGGCGGGTAATAACTGCGGTGCTGGAGGTCTGGTGATGCTCAGAGTGATGCGCAGAGCTCTGGGGCTGCATTGGGTGCTCACAGCCTCTCTGCCCTGCTCCAAACACTGCCTGCATCCCTCACTGCTGGTTGATGTGCCTCGTGCTCATGAGAAACCTTGCTAGCCGCGCTCAGGGCTGTTGGCTGGAACCCAGTTCCCAGGCACTGAAACAGGAGGGAATCTAAAGAAACCCGGGCTGGGATTGTTTTTCTAGACTGATAATTCCTCCCAGACAGTTCTGTTAGACTCTTAGCCAGCTGGACTTGCACTTTCTTTGCTCAAGGGAATCTCTTTTAAACTGCACAGCGCTGCTGCAAGCGGTGCTTCTGCAGACGCCCTGCAGATCTGCACGTTGGTAGCGGGGATGCAGCTGGGTGCTCTGCTTGCAACATCTGCATTGAGATACAGAAGGAACAGGGCAGGATGGTGGGAGAAGCTGTACCATGCCCAGCCCAGGCGTGGGAACCCTTGGAACAGTCCCCGGAAATCCCATATTCTCCTGCAGGCGGATGACGGGAAGCAGCAGCGTGGGCTGCAGCTCTGCCCTGTGAACCCAAGCAGTGAGTGCAGCCCCTGGGGAGCCCTCAGCCACTTTCACAGTAAGGGAAAGTATTGCTCCGGCCTCCTGCTGCTCTAGCAGGGTCCGGCTACTTCACGCCTATGCACTCAGATACTCCCTACCCCATCCTGCATGCTCGGTGACCCCGTCGCAGCTGATGTTTACAGGAGGACAGGGTTGAAAGGAGCTGGCACTTGCTTGAAGCCTGCCTCAGATTAAAGGCTTTCCCTTCACGCTGAATCTGGCGTGTTTTATGTGTTAGCATGGTGCATTTTTGCTCTGAAGCAGGGCTGGAAATGGCCATTGGAATGCTGTCCTGTGAGAGGAGCTGTGCCCGTGGGCATCACAGAATCGTTGGATCTATGATTAGTGCCATAGAAGCTATGAGTGTGATGGGATGGGAGATGTGGGCATCTCTTGGTTCCACAGCGTGGGAGTTTGGGAGCTGCCTGCTGAATACGTGGGCTCAGCACGGTGCTTAATGACCATATAGATGGATAATTGGCTCTGTGAGCCTGTTTTGACCGCGTCTTCAACCCCGTGGGTGCCTCGTAGGGGGTGGTGGCAGCTTCACACCCATCCTGGTGCCAACTCTGCTGCTGAGCTCATGGCAGCCCCCAGTTGGGACAGATGGTCGGCAACGCGCCGGGGGTGTCAGCACACAGCACTCATTGTTTGCAGGCAGCAAGCTGCCTACGTGCGAATCGACACCCAAAATTCGCCGGAGTTTGTACAGATGGAGTGCGGGGCATCCGTCAGCAACGCAAGGATGTGCACAGAGGGGAGGCTCAAATTGAGGATCTGGTGGTGCCGAGCCATGCGGTCCTGCAGCTCTTGGCTCGGCGGGATGCTCCGTGCCTGCAGTTCACCCAGCACGGCGGTGGCCGTGTGCCCTGCCTTGGCCGAACGGATAGGGATGCATTCCTCTGCCCTGACTTCAAAGCTTGTTGCTACATATACAGAGCCCAGCCGCCTTGGCAACCCCGGGCGGGTGGCAGCAGCTGCCTGCTGAGGCTCCATTGGGCACTCGCTGCCCTTTTGGCCGTGCCCGTTTCGTCCCCAGCGTGGCACACACCCCTCTTCCTGCAGCCTGCTGCCCCAAATCCCTTTGTTTCTACCCACTTGGATGTCTCTCAGCATCCTCAGGCTCTCAGTGCCCTGCTGTGATTTCTCCCCTGGTTTAAGCAGAGTGATCTCAGGGCTGTGTGCTGGAGACCCTGGTGGAGGTGTTGGGATTTTCCAGCCCTGGCCGCTCGCCCAGCCCTTTCTGAGCCATCCAGGTGACTTAACCCCATGCTGGGAGTGGTGCTGCAGCCCAATTAGGAGATTAAAGCGTGCCATTAGGAAATGAGAGTGCTGCAGCATGGGCTGCTTGCTGGCTGCCAGCCCCTCTAGCTGGCTGCAGGGCTGACCCTCCCTTGGATCTCCTGAGCTCTCTCACCTGATCTCAGCCCTCAGCGTGGGATTCTTGCCACAGTCATGCATCTCTCCATGGGGAATTCTGGGTGCATCCCTTCTGGCAGAGGAGAGAAGGGAACCGAGCAGAACTGATGCTGTGGGGTTTGCAGAGGAAGAGGAGGGTAGAAGGCATTGTCCTGGCAGGGCTTCTGCTAAATGCTTCTGAAGGTTTCTTGGGCAGATGAACCCTTCCTTTCCCCTTGCAGCTTCGTGCTACATCCTGATTGCCTCTCTGCCACCAGATGTGTTGTTTGCATGGGTTGTGGTGGGCATCTCCCTGGGAAATGGGTACAGAAGTGCTCCAGCCTCCCACCAGCAGCAGGGTTTTGCTTTGCTCTCACCAACTGCTTTTGCTCTGTTTTCTTTTGCATGTGCTGCCCTCTCTCCCGTGGCTTCTGGATTATTCATTACTAGGTAAGAACAGCATTTATCTCTGTTCTTGGACTGAAAGTGGGGCAAGGGAGGCTGGGGCACAAGGGGATGCTTTGTGTGATGGTGTGCTTGCAAAAGACAGGTCCCCATGCTTTGCTCCTCCTGGTTTGGGAGGTGGTGGCAGTGGGAGATATCCTCTGGTGTAATGCAGGATGCTATTTCAGCATCTCCATTCAAGTGAGTTTTCTTTAGCCAGAGAGAAGGGAGTTAAATGCTGCGACCGGAGGCAGCTGTGTGTGCTGTCTGCTCGACGTGGGACTCCGGCAATGACAATTCTCCAAGGGGAGAGGGAATGAATTTTAATGACATCTTGAAAGACTTTAAATTTTCATGTTAACTTCAATTATTCAGGACAGTTGGAAAGTGACTTTAAAGCTTCATAAAAAGGAAAGGGGAGGAAAAAAAAAAAAGTGGCCAGTTTGATGCATAAATATATATATTTTTTAGATTAATTGATTGGCACTTTGTAGTAGAACACGGGCATCTTAAAGGCTGTGCTGTTGGCTATTGCACCTGACAGCATTGCTGAGGAGGAGGGGTACCAGAATGAATGATGTACTGCCTAGAGCTATAATAACAGCCCAGTGGGGTGCAGTGCTGTGTTTGCAGCCTGTGGGGTATTGCACCTGCTGGGCTGCATGGGGTGCTGCAAGCTGGTTGCTGCAGCAGCAAAATGGGGAGATTGCACCAACTGGGGGCCATGCCTCTGCTGGCAGCAGGAGGACAGGTGGCACCCAGCAGGCATTCCTCTGCTTGGGGACATTGGTGCAGATGTCCCCAGCTCTGGCTGCTGGCACAGGGTGCTGAGCCACAGCCTTAAATCCTGCGCTGGGTGCCCAGAGCATCCCCAGCTCCCGATGCTCTCTTGGCAGGGGATGCTGAGCATCTCTGAGCAAGCAGCTTGGAACAAGCTCTCTGCCCTGCTGCCTTTCTCCCTCTCGCTGAGCCCAGGGCATCTGTCTGTCTTTCTGTGCCTGCTCCCCAGCAGGCTGATGCCTTGCCTCCCTCCCTTTGAGGGTGCCCCACTGGTGCAGAGGGGCTGCGCGGCACAAATGCGCCTTTTATTCCCCGCTGCTGAGAGCTGCCAGCCCTGGCTGCCGGCCCAGAAAGCTGCGCTGCTTCAGAACATAAGCAGCTATTGTCTCAGCCCTGGAGACGGCGATCCGAGCTCTGCTGGGGCCGGGAGGGAGCCAGGCTGCAGGAAAGAACCCAAGGAGGGAGGGAGAGAGGTTTGTAGGGTCTGGTGTGCTCATCTCCCCCTAAATAAGGCACGGCTCCTTTGAATCCCTGTCACTGGGATGCCGGGGTTAGTTTCACTCCTGCATAAAGCAGATCCTTTGTGTTGCAGAGGATGGAAAGCAGCTGGAAGAGTGGTCCTGCAGTGAGGGTCTCCTCCAGGTGTGCCCATTGGGATTGCAGGGACAGAGCAGTGGCAGCCAGCTGGGGGCTGTGCGCCTGCAGCAGCCCCTGTGCACAGCTCTGTATCCTCGCTGGGATGGGAGAACAAACAGAAGAAATGCGAGAGCATACAGGGATGCTGCCCTTGGCTTTGTGTCACTGTGTGTTCAGAGCTGTGGCAAAAGCACTCCCTGGGTAATGGTAGGGGTGAGGAAGGAGAGATGGCCACACTCCTCCCGGGTGCTGCTTCCCAAACCATTTGGCCACAAAGGGGTTGTAGATGCTGAGTTTTTTCAGCCTAATCCGCTGCAGCAGCGATCCTCTACAGCCAGCCTGGACTGAGTAAACTTCTCCTGGCTTCAATGAAAATGTTAGTGTAGCGAGGCTCTGCCCTCACTGTTTTTTCCTCTCTCCTCTCCCTCCGGTGCCCGACACACGGCTGCTTCTGAAAAATAAGCTCGGTGGTGGCACGAAGGGGAAACCTCAAATCCTTGCAAAGCAATTACTGCTAATGAGACACTTCCTACACATCTGGTTTCAATTCTGGCTGTGTGTCGGGGACTGTTCTTCCCAGCTCGGCAGCGGGGAAGGTGAGAAAGCTCCTGCTGCCCTAATGCCCAGGTGCCATTCTTACCTCCAATGCCAAGCAGAGACAATTAACAATTCTGGGTGTTGTCCAGCCTAGGTGGTACCTGTCCTGCCAATCCCCTGCCCCACTGCTGGGTTTGGGCTTGATACCAGCCCTGGAGCTCATCCAGAGACCCCACGCTGGCCTTACATCAATGGGGGGAAGCCAAGAGAAAAGGCTTCATCTCCACTGGCTGACCATTCAAATCGGGTCTTTGTTTGCATGCAGATTTGTGTGGATCATGGGCCCCTCTGGCTGCTGTTTTTGGCAGCGGAGCGCCTTGTTATCTCACTGCAGAGTGTGGCCTTGGAGCAGGATGCAGAGGAACAGTAGGGAGGGTCAGGGAGAGAGGGATTTCAGGAAGTCTGTGTCGCTTTTATGCACTGAGCAGCAGGAAGGTGGCGTGGGAACCCTTGGCTGGTTTCCTTGGGAATGAGGCAGCACGACGTGGGCTCACCAGAGCCAGCGCCACGTTGGTGGCTTCCTGGGATCCACCAGTGGCATGGCGATGCTCTGGGATGGGCGTTGGTTGAGCATCAGGAGATGAGTTGTTGGAGTGCTCTTAGAAATGGGCTCTGCTTTGTTCCAGGTCTGGCTGCACGCTGATCTGTGCTCCTTGGGTGCAGCATCAGCACTCGGTGTTGCCCCTTTGCAGAACTTGGGTACATTCCCCTGCTCATTTTGCATGGGGAAATTTTCCAGAGCCAAGTGCCTGACCTTGGAACACATCCTCTGGCCCTCCCTTCCTTTCTGGTTTATTTAATATCTAGTGAAACAAACTTGTTTTCCCCTTTTGATGCTAACAGCTGCTTCGCTTTGCTGCGAAATGATGAAGGGGGAATCAAAGCACGGTGGATTTTGTTGAGTTGGAAGGCAGGCTGGGCTCTGGGGCTCCTTGTCTCCATCACACTTTGGTTCTAACTGAGGGAAAGATGCGTGCCTTGGGGTGGGATTTTGTGCCCCTGCACTTCTGGTCCCAGTGCCCCTATGGTGCCCAATGGACCTCTTCCACATTTTCTCTCCCAATCATCTCAGGCAAATCCCTGCTTATCAGAAGCATCCCAGAATGTGCAACAACCAACAGCCATCTGTGCTGTCAACTCTTCTTTCCCTTGGCAATGACAGCGGCCAGCTTGGATCCTCTAAAATACTACAGCAGGTAGACAGCTCTGTGGCAACCCCAGCCCAGCTCATCCCGAGGCTCCTAGACCCAAATGCTCCAGGGTCTGTTTGCTCCACCAACTCCAGGCCACGCTGTCCAGGAGCACAGAAGAGCTGCCAAGTGCTGAGGATGGCACAGCCCATGTCATTTGAATTGGAAGCCAGGGAAGGAGCACAGCAACTGATGTTTCATCTCCACCAGAGCCAGCCATAGTACTTTGGCTTTCATTTCTGCCTTTTTTTTTTTTTTTTTCTTTAATAAATCAAAATCCCAAAATAACCGTGCTGCTCTGGGATATTTTTAAGCTGTTTTTCCCCCTCTTCCTTTCTTCCCTGCATCTCCCAGCAGCTCTGAGCCGAGCGGGCTCCCGGTTGCCAATAGAGAAGGCTACACGTCACTTCCTTGGCATGGGGCCTTCTCCAGCCCTCAATGCTCACTTTGTTTTTTCCCCCTCATAGTCTGGGTGAGCTGTCAGGGCTCTTCGCAGGGTCACATTACTCATGTCCCACAGCCCATTGTGGGAGCTGATGCTGACGCTGCATTGGGGAGCCCTCTGTGCCCCACAGGTCGGAGTGGAGGAGCAGAGCCTTGGAGTTGTGTTGGAGTTGCATCCCCTCATCCTGGTGGGATGCAGAGCTGGCAGGAGACCTCTTGTGCTCTGCACAGTCACAGGTCACTCCCAGGTGATGCATTTGGGTAGGAGGAATCAGTGCAGGATGTGCTCCTTCAAAGTGAATGGGAAGCAGCTGGTCCTTGGGAGATGCATGGGGAAGTTGGGGCGGCCTCCAGGCTGAGCTCCTGAATGCTTCCAAAGCATGAGCTTGGTTTCGGAAAATATTTTGGATTATTGACAAGGCAATCCTACTGCTGCTTGCTGCCTTCTGGCTCTTTGGCTGCACTTGTTGCCCTCTGCAGGACCTTTGTTAGCCATTGTGTGCTGCAGTGCCAATGGTTATCGGTCAGAGCTGACATCTTCCCGTGCTGCAGGACAAGGTGGGACTTGTGCAACCCATGGGAAAATGCCACTGCTGCACGGCATCTCCTCTGTCTGCTTCCTCTGTGCAACGTGGGGCTGCAGGGCCAGGGGTGCCCCTGCTAGGGGGGCAGGAGGAGGGATCTGGGGGCAGGAGAGTGCTGGGTGAGCTGCCTGTTCTCTTGTTCTAACTGTTGTTCTCTCCTTTTTCTCTTCCCCTCGCTTTCTAAAGAACATAGGAAGCTTCTTGCTGGTAAGTGGTGGTGTGTCATGCAAAAAAATACCATTTATTCTTTTTCCCATCCGCTGTCAAACTCACTGGTTAGTCTCCCTCATGTTTCCATCCATCCAGGACACGCTGGAGCAATAGGGCCCTTCCAGAGGTGGGGACAGCACGCCCATCCCCATGGCCTGCTGGCTGCACTCACCTCAAGGGCATCTATTGCCTTTAGATCACAGTTTGAAGAGCTGCCTGTTCTTTCTGTCAATATCCTCTCAGCCTGACGTCGGTGGGCTCAGCTGGATTGCTGCTGTCCTCGCAAAATGGACAGTCAAACTGTGATCTAAGGCCACCTCTCACCTAGTGCCTGTCTCATGTCCCTCTCCATCCTCAGCCCTTCATTGCCTTCCTGGGGAAGGGTGGGGGGGGAGAACAGCATCGCTCCAGGTGGTGTTGGGGTGGGATGTGGGATGGAGCATGGAGCGCAGGCTGGCTTGGCCACGTGCTTTCACTGTAAAACATGCTGAATGGGGAATGGAGGGATATAAAAGTTTTATTGAGAGCTGCTTGCTCCTGGTTTGGACCGTGGGCCTCTCTGGGAGCAGCATAGCTGGGAGCTGTGCTAGCTGAGCCGACAGCATCCCCTGCTGGCATCCTGCTCCTTAGCTTTAAGATGCTGCTGGTGGTGAGGGGATAAAGGGCTTCCTTAGGTGCTCCCTTCAAGCTCCTGAGCAGGGCTTAGAACATCCCAAGTTGGAAAGAACCCACGAAGGATCATCGAGTCCAGCTCTGATGGCTTTGCTCGCATGGCTGCTTCTTGCTAGCAGGATGGATTTCCCCACCAGTTGATCTGTGAGGTTATTGAGCTGATTGTTTGCCTCACTGTAGGATCATCCTGGCAGCCCATGGCTTGGGCAGATGTATTCTTTGCTGGGTAAAAAAATGTCTGGACCAGAGAGTGGTGGTGAATGGAGTTGCATCCAGCTGGAGTCTGGTCACTGGTGGTGTTCCCCAGGATTGGTAGCGGGCTCAGCTGTGATTAATAGAGTTTATGACAGTCTGGTTGAGGGGATTGACTGCACCCTCAGTAAGTTTGCTGATGACACCAAGTTGGGAGGGTGTGTTGATCTGCCTGAGGGTAGGAAGGCTCTGCAGAGGGACCTGGACAGGCTGCATTGCTGGGCTGAGAGACACAGTTAGTGGGCATGGTGGGGATGGGTAATCTTAAAGGTCTTTTCCAACCTGACAGGTTCTGTGATCCCCTCCATGCTGCACTCGTGCCATAATGCAGTGAGTGGCCCCAGTGCAATGTTCCCAGCCTGGCTGGAGCTCCTCACATCCGAATGTTTGCAGTGAGAGCAGCAGATGGCAGTGTGAGACCACAGGAGGAGCAGGCTGTGCTGTGCTGTGCTGTGCTGTGTTGTGTCAGGGCTGTTGGCTGGCTGTGAACGGTGCTGGTTTTGGGGTGAGCTTCCAGACCTTTGTCCTGCATTAGGATTAGGGCAGGAGTGCTGCATACCTGGAGTAACAGGGATGCCAAGAGAGGGATGAGCTTTGAGGGGCTTTGTCTCATCAGCTGGCTTCAGCCCTGCTCTGCAGCCCTTGTCCTACAACAGGGAATTGTCCTGGCAGCCCAACGAGCCAAAGGACAGCAGTGTGACCAGGGGCTGCCACGGGTCCCTGGGCACAGCAGTGGGCATCAGCATGGATTTAGCATCAAACTGCACCACTTCCCTCCCTGGGTTGATTTTGGTTTGCTGTGTGACCACTTCGGGGCAGCAGCCTCATCCTTATGGCAGCACACGGATTGCTGTGTGCAACTCTTGTTTTAAAGCACTGCCTTTATATGTATTATTTTTAATTAAGAGGGGTGGCAGAGACATAAAAGCCATTCACTGCTGCATAGTGGGACAAGGAGATGAGGTGTGGGCTCCATGCTGTGACTTTGGGATAGCAGAGGAGCAGGCTCCTGCCTGCATGCAGGTTGTGCATGGATGGGACTTGCACACAGAGAGTGGCTGTGACCCTCTCTCCCCCATCTCCCATTGGCAGGGTTTTAAAGCTCTTTATTTCTAGGCAGTGCTCAGCAGGAGTCGAGCTGGGTCCTGCCAAGTGTTAAATGAAATAATTAAAATCCCCACTTTCTCCCCCTCCCTCTCCTCTCACTGTAATGCTGGTAATTAGCCTGTAAAACTGCAGGAGGGGATGGGGAAGGGAGAACGTGCAAGCACCTTCTGCGGGCTCCCTCCTCCTCCTCCTCCCCAGGAGGGAGTGCGAAATGGCTCTCCAGGCACTGGGTGCTGTCACATAAATCCCAATTAGCTCCCTGCCAAACAGGATTAGCGAGAAGGGAGCCAGGTGGGGAATCAGCCTGGCAGCAGCAGGAGCTGGGGGGGGTTCTGCAGGGGCTCTGCAAGGAGGGACAGATTGACAGCTGTCAGTCCCACCCCCGAGCATCACTGCGTTTTGGGCTCAGGTTGGTACGTGGCATTTGGTAAGGAGAAATGAAGAGGCAAAGGGAATGAAATGGGCGTCTGCTGGTGGTGTTTCTTCCCACTTTGAGGTTGGTGTCCTGCAAAATGCACGTGAGCGTTCCCCTATCTGCGGGATGTGCATGGACCATGATGCACTGACCCGAGATGGAGCCCACATCTGCAGCTATGGGCTTGGGGACCCCACCCCACCCAGCCCCTTCTGCCCATCGGCTGCATGCTGGCAGCAGCTGTGACCTCATGGCTGTAAAATCCCAGGAATAAACCCATTAACAGCACCAGCCTTTCCAGTGACTGGTGACCACACGGAGGCCTTAATGCGTCGAAAGCTTTCATTTGGAGAAATGGGCGGGGGAGGATGGATGTGCACAAAGATAATGTTTTCTTCCCCGTAATAGAGGAGTAGCAGCTGTGCCTGAGGCTGGGCAGCTCTTGTGAGCCAGGTTTGGGGAGCCTGAGGTGGTTTGTCACCACGGTGGCTCTGTTATATTCTTCTGTCTGGTCCTTCACGGTGCCCAAAGCGTGAAGAGTGTGTGCTGGGGATAACAAACAAAACTGATGGCCCACGTGGACCTGGCAAATGTGATATATCCCCATTGCAGGTGGCTCCTCTGACCACAAAACCTAATCTGAAATACACAGAGGGCAAAGGTATGGATGTTGTGCTCTTTGAGGATGCAGTGAGTTGGAACCTGCCTCCCCCAGGACATGCATAGGGAGCTCCTGCAGAGCTGCCCCTACAAGTGGCCCCCAATGGATGGGGTTGGGGGGGAGGGGGGGTCCAAGTCCTGCAGCCCCGAGAAGAAAGGGAAGACTGTG
Organism: Chrysolophus pictus; assembly: GCA_037305975.1. Lineage (NCBI taxonomy): Eukaryota > Metazoa > Chordata > Aves > Galliformes > Phasianidae > Chrysolophus > Chrysolophus pictus. Next base: position 2,743,261 of record CM074596.1, on the reverse strand, counting down.
CCAGGCTGATTTGCATGTGTAAACATGCACCAGGGGGATGCAAATGGCCTCGCTTTGCTTTGGGGATTTTTTTTTTCTTCTTTATGGAAAGCCAAGCCTTGTTGGGGGGGGGGGAGGAAGGGGATATGGGGGGGAACTGAGTTTCCAGTGAGACCCTGACCCGAGGGGAGCAGTGAGGGCATGGGCTGGGCATCGCCGTGCTGCATGCTCCAGGTACCTGTGTGTGTGGGAGATGCAGGATGCCAAGACTGGGTGAAGGATTTTGTCACCTGCGTGGTGGTGACCAAGAGGAGGAGAGGGCCGGAGCACTCCGCATCTTTTTATGATGCTCTAGAAATTCCCAGGGAGAATTTTCTGCTCCCGTAGGGCAGCATTTTGCCTAGGCATGGGTTTCTTCCTTACCTCCCCAGCTCTGAGCGTACCAGAAGGTGTAATTACACCTCGCTCTCTTTCTAATACGTATCTTAAAAACGGTTGGTATTTTTTTTATTGCTGATTTTCATGCTCCGCTCTGTTTGGCTCCTGGGGGTCCTGGCCCGGGCGGGCGGAGCGGGGAGGGGGCTCGGGCAGAGGCGCTGCCGGGGGAGGCATAATGAGTTTTGACAGTACAGTCCCCGCCTCTCCCAACATCTTTAGTTCACGAATGAAAAGGCGAAGGGGGTGGGGGGAAGAGGCGGAGGAGAGGGATTTTTTTTTTCCCCTTCCCGTGCTCTCCCGGGGGAGCAGGGCGAGGAGGACCCCGCGCTCCGTCTCGCCGGGAGCAGCGGGATGCTGGCGGGGATGCTCGCAGGTGGCTGCGGCGTGGGGACGAGGGGCGAGGAGCCGAGCTGAGCTCCCGCTGCCTTTGTGCTCCTCGAGCGTTGGGGCAGAGCGCTGCCCGCTGCCTTTGTTCACAGCCGTTCCTGCTCCCATCACGGGCACGAGCGAAGCGGACGAGCCGGCGTCCTTCCTCATCCTCCTTTCTCATCCCTATTGTCGGCAGCCGTTCCTCTCCGGAGGGACCGGGACACCGGAGCTGAGCGAGGCGGAGAAACTTCGGGGCGTGGGGCAGGCGGGGACACGCGGTTGCTTGGCTTTTTTCTTCCTTTTCCCTTGTCATTTTATTGTCTGGTGCCGCTCAGCCCTCTGACCGCACGCGGCTGGATGAGGGCTGAGCGCTGTCACATCGCACGCATCGCTCTCACCGTCGCTCTCTTGATGCCCGGCTCGGCGAGGGACGGGGACCGCTTTGGGACGGACTGGCATGTCACAGCAGTGTGAGAAGGGGAGCTGGCCCATCCCAGCCACCGCGCAGGTGACAGCTGGCAGCGTGCTCCCTGCCGGCAAGGTGACAGCTCGAGGAGGGGGACGAGTGAGGCGGTGGCTCCTTGCTGCTGGCCCGAGGGCTGGGAGGGTGCCGGAGAGCTGGCGAGGCGGCGGGGGAGAAGAGCTGCGCACCAGCAGAGCGGGAATGGATTTGGATTTGCGGTCGCTGTGAGAAGGGCTGCGGTTTGTGGGGGTCCTCCCCAGCCCTGTCTGCAGGGTACGGGATTGGGAAAACTCATCCCAAGGAGCTGCAGCTGCAGGAGGTGCGAGGAGCGTGGAGGGAGCAGCGGCATCCCCGGAGCCTTTGGGAGGACGTGGAGGCTGAGAGAGGGGTCCTATGCTGGTCCCCTTCCTGCTGCCCCTCTGCCAGCTCTGCTTGCAGGCACCGGGGTGTGGGGGTGCTGCGGTGGCCCCCCAACATACTTGTCACCGTTCCGGTGGGCTTGGAGGCAGGAGTTGAGCTCTCAGCACTTTTGCTTGTGGTTTCTTTGCCCGCTCTCTGCTGGCACACATGGATTGACGTCTCCCTGGCTGGAAGGGGCATTGCTGAGCACGGGGCTGTGGGGGTCTCTACGGAACACGCTCGGACCCGTGATGGCAGATGTGAGGATAAACTCTTGGTCCTGAAGGCGCCACCAACCTGCCCTGCCCTCCTGTTCCCTTGAGGATGGGAACCTCTGGGAAAACTGGGGTCTTGCTGCTGCTGAAAAAAGGGGAACAGAGGGCATCTGTGTGAGCCTCGTGGCTGCTCTGCCTTGGATGGATCACCAGCAGGTTGAACTTTAAGCACAGCATGACGGCTTGCCAGTACCCCATGGCACCGGGGGCCTTGGAACGGGACCGGCTGTACCAGCACAAGGTCTCCTTGGTGGTGCGCTACTTCATGATCCCGTGCAACATTTGCCTCATCCTCCTGGCCACCTCCACGCTGGGATTTGCTGTGCTGCTCTTCCTCAATAACTGTAGGTGCCCCCCAGGGGCATGGGAGGAGCAGGGGAGGGAAGGGGAAGGAGAAGCAGGAGAAGGCTGTGGAGAGGTGGAAGTCCTTTTTCAGTGCTCAGGCTGCCAGTCTGCTTCTGGCGTGGCTGAGCATATTGCACACAGCCACGTGTTGCTGGCTGCTCTGTGGCCTCATCCTTGCACCAGCCTTTCTCCAGGCACACTCCTTGCAATGGTGTCATTGACCTCCTTGATGCTGAAATGCACCTGCAGGGAGGAAAGCCTTGAGAGGATGGGTGGATCCTCCAGCTTTGGGGTGCATGGCTTCCCTGCTGTGTGTGCTTGGACAACTGGTAAAAGGTGTGAATACATTGCAAAAGTACTGCCCAGAGCAGGGCAGATGCAATGGGAGGGGGAATGCTTGAGTGTTAAGGAAGCAGTGTGTCCACTCTGCTGCCATGGGTGCATTGCTTACTAGATGGCAGCTTGACACCGGCTACGGGCTCTCCTGAGTGAAACTCTTCTGCTTTTCCAAATGCAAAGGACTGGCTGATGGCAGGGCTGTGCCTCACAGTCCTATCCTTGGGATATTCTGTCTGCCTGTGTTCCTTTGTCCCCTCTTCTTTTCTGGGCTCCCCTGGTGCTGTCCCTGTCCCAAGCAATGGGCCACACAATGGGATTTGCACTGCAGCCGTGGCCAAATGGCACAGAGGAGAGCTGCAGCCAGAGATGCTGAGTGATGCCAGCAGGAGAAACAGGCTCCTGGGGCTGTTCCTAATGTTCCCTGCTCACTGCAGGTGCTCCATGGCCCCAGATCCACCAGGGAGAGAAGCTGTGGGAAAGGAGGAGTGTGTGCAATAAGACTGCTGATAGCTCCTTGTTTTTTTTTCTTTGCAGATAAGCCCAATAGTTATTTTACCCAGACTCCACCGACCCCTCGAGATGGTAAGTACACCCCTGCTTCCTGCAGCTTGGTTCCCATGAAGGCAAATTGCTGGAGCCTCCCTGACCCAGTGATCTATTTTGTGATCTATCTGTGCTCAGAGCAGAGCAGCTCGCTGCTTGCCCTCCCTGGGGATGCATTTATCTCCGGGTAAGGAGGGAGGGCAGAGCCTCTGCCCTTCTGCTGCTTGTGCGATGCATTCTGGAAGTGGGGAAGGGCTGGAGGAGCAGATGGGGCCTTTGCTGTGCTCTGGCAGCATTGCTGATTCGTCTGCTGAGGTTGTGGGGGCTGGAGAAAGGGACCTTAGAAAGCAGCAGTGCTGAGTTCAGTGGTTGTGCTGTGTGGATTTTGGGAAAAGGAACTGGGAAGATGGAGATGCAGAAGTTCTGCAAGCAGGGAGCAAAAAGCAAAGCAAGTGGCACATGTACCTGTGGCATGTGGCCATGCCAGATCCGCACATTCGTAGAACTTCGCTTTCTGGCAGCCAATGGGCTTAAAAGCTGCTGGCAGGCAAGCATGTGCTCAGATAATGTCATCATATGAGCTGTGTTTTCTTTGAAAATCAGGCTTCAACTGCCCTGCTTTCTGCTGGCAGGCTCCTTCCCCAGCCACCTTCCCCATCCTCCCTCATCTCATGTGCACAGAGAAGAACCCAGCAGAAAAACTGCAGCCAATTAATAACACGTTTGTTTCTTTCTTTCCTTCTCTGATGGGGGTGGGGAAGGAGGCGGGGGAGAAACGGATGCTAGATAAAATGTGATTAATCTATAATTGGACCAGAGAAGATATCTAAAGCAAAAATAAAAACGAACGTAGGTGTAACTCCTAGCTTAGGGCTCCAAAATATGAGCAGCCCTGCCCATCCAGATGACATACTCCCAAAGATCTCTGGTCCTCATGGGAGATGGAAAAGTACCACGGTTGGTGCCGTGCCAGGCAAAGTGCCTCCTCCTGGTGATGCAAACACCTCCCGTGCCCCCCCAGGGCAGCACTGCTTGAGCAGGTGAAGTGCAGGGTGGGCTGCACCTTTCTGCACCCCATGGAGCGAGATGAACCGAGAGGGAGGATTCAGTGGGTGTTCTTCCAGCATCTGTGATGAGTGGTTGGAGCTCTGTTTGTTTGCAGCATCCCTTGGTGGAGTTGCACGCAGGAGATGTGGAGGTTTGTGTTGTTTGCTCTGCTCTCACCATGCCCATGCACGCTCCGCTCCTGTTCCAGTGAGGAATAAGATGGAGCTGTTCTACTGAGCAGCCCTTGTAGATGGGAAAGCTGTGATGGCTTGCTTGGGGTGCCATCTCTTGCTGGTAGTTATGCTTGTGGTACCGACCAGCTGTGGGAAAGGTTCAGGTCCCATCCCTGTTGGGCTTGGATACATCCCAGAAGGCAGAGAGGGTTGAAAACCCATTTTGTTTTGGCGACTGAGGATGGAGTGATGTTGGCCCAACATGCCAGGGCTGGGAGCAGCTCTTGATGCTTATTTATGGATGCATAAAAGCAGCAGTGACGCATGAGATGGGGGCATAAATACAGGGTTTGCAGAGCAGAGCTTGACTGGTCCCAGACATGGAGCTAGGCAGGGAAATGCAGGTGCAGGTGGCTTTCTGTACTGGCTTAGGAAATCAGCTGGTTAGTGCTCTAGTGCTCTCAATCCTGGATATTGTCTTCTTCTGGCTCTGGAGAACAGATGTTGGGAAATAATTGCTTTGGGCTTGGAAGTCATATCAGGTGCTCACCTCCCCTTGGTTGCTCTGCAGTTCCTCCGTGGACAGGGTCTTCATCACTGCCCCAAGCACTGGAACCCTTTCCAATGCTCAGCCATTGTCTCTATGAAGTCCTTCCTTATGTTTGGTTGGTCTAAACTCTCCTGGTGCAGCTTGAGACTGCTTCCTCATGTCCTATCACTTGTCTCCTAGCATCACCTCCACTTGCAGTGGAACACCCTCATGCAGGTGCAGGTCCCTTGGCTGGTGGGAGGCTGTAAAAGGTGGGGAGAGCCTTGGCTGTGGGCTGGTTTTGCCTTGCTCTAAGGCAGGGTCAGGCATGGGGATAAAGCCTTGAGCTCCTCTTTTCTCAGAGCCAGGTGGCTCTCCAGGCAGCTCTGCACCTGCTCAAGGGGACAGGGAAGGAGATGCTCAGCTAGCCTGGGAGACAAGCCATACAAATATAACTTAAAATAAAACAGTCTCTTCAATCCTATTCCCTTTGTGCCTGGCAGCACTGGAACACCCTGCTGGTTTTGGCTGCTAATCCTAGCCTAGTCCTCTTTTGACAGGAGCCAATGTGAGACTTGGATCCTGCAAAATGAATTGGCAGCGGGGCTGATCCCAGCTGGGAGCAGGGGAAGGTCTTCCATCCTTGGTGTGATGGGGAGCAGGGGGAGGTTCGTGCCCCGTGTTGGAGCACTGGTGCTCTCTACCTGCTCAGTGTGGAGGAGAGGGAGGGGATGGGAAGAGAAGAGCTGAACCATCCCTTTGGAACAGCAGGGCTCTGCTGGTGGCTGAGCCAGTTTGGAGTGGCTCTGGAGAGAGGAGAGAAGCTAAACATAGCTCTTCAAAAAAAGCTGAGCAGTAGATAAGGTAGCAGCAGTTATTAGACACCACTTTTGATCTCTTGAGAGCATTTTCCTCTCCATTTACAGTGAGGTTTGAGCTTTCTCTTGGGGATCAATTTATGTTCTTTCATGTTATGTGGCTTAAGTGTTAGAGGAGAAGGAGATGGGGGACCTGCAAAGGTGTTCCCACTTTTCCTTGCATCAGGTCCTTGATAGGATTGCAGTCCTTGAGCCTTACCTTGTTGCCCCCACATCTGTGCCCCATGTCTCTCAAGACACAGCATTTAACACTGGAGCCTTGTGACAAAGCAGCAGCATCACAAAGGGCTTTATCTTTTCTTCCCCTTGGCCATGCTGTGCTGAAGTTGTTGCATGAAGCTTGCATCACTGCAAGCTCCCAAGTTAGGAAACACTGCCAGGCTCTGTGCTTTGCAAGAGGTTGTGCTGACCAGTGAATGCTGCTTTTGTAGGAGTGTGTCCCAGTGTCACAGTGGCACAGTGCGAGCCTCTCTGTTTTGGTGATGGAGAGGTGTTTGCCAAGAGCAGGAGCTGCAGGTGTGCAGGGGGATGCTTGTGTGCAGCCAACTGGATGCCACACATGAGGTATGTGTGAGCTCCTCGCAGCCAGCGTGAGCAAACCTCAAAGCAGAAAGGTTTTGCCAAAGCTTGCAGCCTTGGGAAAGGGCAGCAAAGGGCAGCACGCTGCGTTGGCCTGTCAGCACAGATGGAGATGGGCTGTGGACCCGCTGCAGCTGGGGAGGAGCTGTGTTCCCTGCGGGCACCCAGCCGGCTGCTCCTCATCTTCCTGCTTTGTAAACACCCCCCTCTGCAGTACACAGCCAGTGGGAGAAGCTTGGAACGATGCATGGGTGTTTTCCCCTCGCATCCTCATGCAGGCTCGGTGCAGGCTGCTTCCCAGCTGGGCGCGTGCTGGCTGCCATCAAGCTTTGAGTTTTGCTGCTGTGCTGGAGCAGAGCCTGCTCCCCAGGGGAGCCTATGTGCTTTCAGTGCACTAGGTCAGGCAGAACCCCTCTGCTGGGGCTCCTTCCCATCACGCTCCCCTCCCCGATGAATCCTCCCTGTGATTTGGAGCCACGACATCTTGCTCCGAGCCGCTCTCGCAGCGGGGCTCTGACAGATTAATGAGAGAGCCTTTTAAGATGGTGTTTGATTCGCAAGAGCAGCTTTGATGTCTCACAGCCCAAGGAGGTGATGCTTTCACCTCCCTCTGCCCTGTCCGCCCCCGGCACCACCTTCACCTTGCTCACCACCGCCTCCAGCACAAGATTTTGCTTTCAGATCTTCCAAATGATCAGCTTTTCCTCCTCTTAATTACAGAAACACGAGGGCAGCCCCGCTCTGCTGCAGGGGCCGGGCTGTGTGCTCCAGGTGGGAGCTGGGGCTGAGATGCTTTGCTCAGATTCGGGTCCTGGTGGTTTTTGGAAGGGGAAAAATGCTTCAAGGGGCTCTCCGTGGCTGTGGCAGGGGAAGGCTGGAGCTGCTGGGGTTGTGCCCCTGAGCATCACAGGCATTCCAGGCAGGGTGATGCTGCCTTTCAGCCCCATCTCAGAGGCCAGACCCGCCGGGTTAAGCGTGGCTCTGCCAATTCTGGGCGGTGTGAATGTTGTCATGCCGTGGTGATGGGGCAGGCGGCTCCGCTGTCTCGCCAAGCAAGTAATTAATATTGATGGCAAGGAGGGTGGGCCCGGAGCAGGCGATGCGCTCAGACAGGCCTCGGCGGGAGCGCAGGCCTCGCACGTCTCCATGGCAACGCGCATCAGGCTCATGCAGAATTCATGTCAGCCGCGATGTCCTGATGCACCGCTGCTCCTCGGCCTGATGGTTTAGGTTGAGAAAAGCCTCCAGGATCACCAAGTCCTACTGCCAGCCTGGCTTGCTGAATGTCATCACTGAGCCGCATCCATTTGTGCCACATCCATGTGTCTGAAATGCCTCAGGCCTGGGGTACCACTGCCTTGGGTAGACATTGCAAGGCTCAGCCATCGTCTTCGTGAAGAAATTTGCTCATCCTTACTCTTTCCATGAAGAAATGTGCTTATCCGTACTATTTCGTGAAAAAATTTGCATGCCTGCTCCCTTCCCAAGAAGAAATTCACTCCTTACCCTTGGCATGAAGAGATTTGCCCATCTTTATTCTTTTCATGAAGAAATTTGCTCATCTTCATTCTCTTCATGAAGAAATTTGCTCATCTTTATCCTTTCCATGATGAAATTTGTTCATCCTTACCCCTTCCATGAAAAAAATAACTTATCCTTACCGCTTTCAAGAAGAAATTCACTCGTCCATACCCTTTCCATGAAGAAATTTTGCTCCTTACCTTTTGCATGAAGAAATTCTCCTATCTTTGCCTTTTCCATGAAGAAATTCACTCACCTTTGCCTTTTTGCTCATCCATACCCTCTCCATGAAGAAATTTGCCCATCCTCCAGGAGAGCTGCCTACCACAACCAGCTTCCTGACTGCCCCGTGATGGTGGCTTCACCACTTTCATGAAGGCATCCAGCTGTATTTGGGATGTGACAAGCCACCACTATAGCCCACCAGTGACCTCCCCATCCATGGGGACGAGGTGGGAATGGTGGTAGGTGAGACACAGCCCCCCGTGGCCCTGAGGTGAAGAGGCAATCTGCTTCAGTGTTGTTTTTTATTTATTTATTTTGGGATTTTGATATTGGGACGTTTCTTCATTGCAATAGCAACGAAACGATAACTATAACGTGAGTGCTTTGGGCTTATTAGGTAGAGCTTTTTACCCCAAGATCTCAAAGCATTTGACAAAGCCAGCTTGTTATTTATCCGTACTGCTTATGTTGAGCTGTTTACCTGTTGACACCAGGGACCTGGTGATTGTTATCATTTAGATATTTTTGCATATCAACGAGCCAAGGTATTTTTTTTAGTGAGCTGGGGAGCAGGCATGGGGTGCTTGATTTCCCACTCTTACTCCTCTCACATCAGTTATGGTCACGCTTCTTGCATCCTCCCAGATAAAATTAGAGAGGTGCTTGGGAAGGAGGAGGCTGCCTCTGAATCTCAGTCTGTTCCACCTCCCGCGTCTGGCAGGGGAATTAAGGCAGTTGGTTTTATTCTGATGGGTTCTGAGCTTATATCATCCAAACGCACCGCAGCGTGGGGTGGGTGAGGTTTAAATCCATCTGCTGGAAACAAATAGGCTTCCTCACTGGTAGCAATGGTGGTGATTAGAAGTGAAAGGAACTTAAACAGCCAATTTGCCTGTCACAATTTGTTTCTGGTTTGAAGTGTTTGTGCGTCTTGCTTTGCTTCTTGGCCTGATCAGTGATGCAGGGTCCTTATTCCCTGTGTGCCTGGCTGCCCATGCTGTGCACTGATGGAGCTTGCTGGGATATTTATCTTCCTCTTTGGGCCTGGAGATAAATGGATGTTCTTTACTATCTCTTTTGTTTGTGTGGTGGCCTCTGATATTCCTGGTGTGTTTACAGAGTAGAGTTCTAGACAGAAGAATAGACAGACTTCAATTCTGATAAAATATCAGTGTTCATTATGTAGCCTGACTCGTTTAACTTTGAAATACTTTGTTGCCTTTTTGTCGTTTGCCATTTCTTTTACCACTTCAAAATGAGACATTCTTAAATACAGTGGGCAACATGAGTACAAAGCAGATTGCTTTAAAAGTGGTACAACCAAGCGTGGCACCAGATCTGAATCAACCATGTTAAAAATTCCCTTGAGGAAGGATCAAGACCAGTAGTGTAGAGTTTTGGTTTAATTGGCGTTGTTGTCCAGTTGGCTGCTGGCATGGAGGGCAGAGTGAGAGGGATGCATGAGCTGTATGGTGCTGGTGTGTCCCCCAGTTGCTTTCCCCCCAGGTGGCAGCAGGATGGACATGGTGGTGGACATGGACATGGTGGTGGATGCCCTGGAGACATTCAAGGTCAGGGAGGGTGGGGTCAGAGCACCTGATCTGGCTATGGATGTCCGTGTTGAGTGCAGGGGAGCTGGACTTGATGACCTTTAAAGGCCCCTTCCAACTCGAATAATTCTACAGTTCTATGACTTGCTGTGCACAACTCATGACCTGGGTCTAGGGGAAGGAGCCTCTTTGCCCTGTGGTGTTTTCTTGCTCTGCACACCCAGCACCATGGGAATGGGACAGAGGAGTCACCACTTGTCCTGCTGTTCCCATTCCTTCCTTACCATCCTCCCCTGCATCCTCTAATCTCAAAGCTCAACAGGCTTATCAGCAGTTGTAAGAACGGAAGAGGGAGAGAAAGAGCAGCAATGAAAGAGCAGGAGAGACTATCCAGAGCGCTTCGTAAAAATGATAAATTGCTTTTAGATATTGGGCAGGAGAGAAAGAGAGTTCTTTTTTATTTGATGATATTAGTCTCTTAGTGGCACATTGTTGCTGTGCATATGAGCTCGAAATCTCAAGGCAGTCCAAGGCAAACGCCCGGGAATTGAAGTGTAAATGAGCCACTGTCGAGCTCATTTTATTTTGCCTTTTATGATTTCTTGTTCTGCCATTATGTAGGTCAATCTCTATCTCTAATGTACGCCGTGTACGCGGTGGTGAGACACACAGGCTGCCCGGTACTGGCAGAAAGCTCCAGCATCTCTTGCTCCCTCTGTCTCACCTGCGTCAGCTGAGTTTGGGGACATCCATCCTGTCCATTCCTCTCCTGAATGTAAAATTTGCATTCCTTCCTGCATTAGCAATTCAGATGCTGAACTGGTCTGTGCTGGCTGCTCTGATTAGTGGATGTGATAAAGAGATTCGCGCATCTCCTCCTGGAGGGCCTCCAGCCACGTGATTCTGCTGCTTTGCATAAATGACAACGAATAAAGCAGCGTGTGCGGGACGACCTGTCCCACGCGGGGACCGTTCCTTGATTCTCCTTTCTCCTACCAGTTGACAAGGTGACATCTGAAGATGGCACCCTCCTCCTCCCTGTGTCATCACCCTCTACCACTGCCACCCTGTGAGCTGCAGCCCCCTTAGCCAGGCTCTGCCTTCTATCTTGGGTGTCCCATGGCTCAGGTGTCCCCTATCTCTGTCCCCAGCCTGCCGAGGGATGCTGTGTGGGTTTGGAGCAGTGTGCGAGCGCAGCCCCACCGACCCCTCCCAAGCCTCCTGTGTCTGCAAGAAGACAGCTTGCCCTGTGGTGGTGGCTCCTGTCTGTGGCTCCGACTATTCCACCTACAGCAATGAGTGTGAGCTGGAGAAAGCCCAGTGCAACCAGCAGAGGCGGATCAAGGTCATCAGCAAGGGACCATGCGGTGAGCACAAACCAGGGCTGCATCCCCTCTTGCAGAAGGCGAGGGGTCTGCACGGATGTGCGAGGATGGGGGTGCTCCTCCAGATCCCACAGCATCGTCTGGGCTGGCGATGCTCTGAGGACAGAGCTGACGGGAAGGGACAAGGAGAGAGCCACCAGCAGTGCTTAATAATAAGCAGGCAGGCTGATGGCCTGAGGGCGTTGCGGAGATGCAGGGCAGACCCGGGGGAGCAGCCCCCTCTCATCCATCTCCACTTCCCCACCGTGACTCAGCCCTGCGGCTGCAAGCACAGGCAGGATGGGCTGATGAAAGCCCTTCCCCAGCCTGGCATTCACCAGCTGGGAGCAAGGAGCTGTGTAAATGAGACCCAGTCTCCTCATCTCAGAGTAAATTAACTTGACCTTTCTCGCATGCAGTGCGCTGGCTTGCAATAAATCTGCACCCGGCTTCCCTGCTGGGGCTCTCAGCAGAGAGGGGAGAGCGCCGAGTGACTTATTTAAAATAATCATCATAAAAAAGTGACAAATTAAGAAGGAAAAAAAAAAAAAAAAAAAAGCTGGCAAATACACCATAGCCCTCCCCTGTCAGAGAGGAAATTGCTCCTTAAGCTCTTCCTCTAATTACAGTGTGCAGGAGGTGCCTTAAGGACCCTCGTTCTGCTTAAAGAGATGCTGGCAGTGAGGAGCTGGGGGTGCAGCCAGGGTGGGGGGAGCTCCCCTTCCCCGTGCACTGTGGTTAAGGCTGAGTTTTGCACACTTTAGGGTGGATGCAACTGGCTGCTTCAGCATCAGCAGTGGACGGCAGCACCCACTGAAGCCAAGGGCAGGATGGTGCTACGTTACCGCTGCTGATGGAAGCAATGTTTTCACTGTGCACCCTCTCCTCAGGCTCCAAGGACCCCTGTGCAGAGGTGACGTGCAGCTTTGGCAGCACATGCGTCCGTTCTGCAGACGGCCAGACGGCCAGGTGTGTGTGCCCTGCATCCTGCAGCGGCGTGGCTGAGAGCATCGTCTGCGGCAGCGACGGCAAGGACTACCGCAGCGAGTGTGACCTCAACAAGCATGCCTGTGACAAGCAGGAGAACGTCTTCAAGAAGTTTGATGGAGCCTGTGGTGAGTGCCCTGGTCCTCAGTGGGTGTTGCATGGCAAGTGTTTCTTGCATCGGGGCAAGTGGAAATGGGAAGGGCTGGGGGGAAAAGTTCAGCCACTCCAAGGATGTCTTGTGATGACTGTGGATGCTTGTAATTAAAAGCAACTGTATTCATTAGGAAAGCCATGAGATCAGCCAGGACACGTGGCAGGCCCCTGTTTGTCCCCAGGGGAAAGAGTGGGGGAGTGTGCTTGGGAAGGCTGCAGAGCTAGAAGAGCATGAGTTGTGCGTTTACCACTCAGTCCCAAGTAGGGTGAGATGGGCACAGGTCAGGAGCGTCATGTTGGGTGCTCCTTTTGTCTAATGCAGAGGGGAGGCTTTGGACAGCACTCAGAAATATCTGAAATGCTATCATTGTGCAGTCCCCAGGATGATGTCTGTGCAGCTCCCTACCCCACCGTGTTGTCTCATCTCCTCAGCCAGACCACATCCCTCACTTACCTACAGCATTTTGGATCTACACAAAGCATTCTGCTGTTTTTGTTGGGTTTGTAGAGGTCTCAGCAGGGGTTACACATCCCTGCTGCGATTCAGAGCAGCAGTGAGCCCTGGCAGCATTTGCCAGAAGGGAAACAGGAGATGGATAGGGCAGGTCCTGTGGGAGCTCCTTCATTTCCATGATTGCTGCACGTGCTGAGATAGGCAAAGCTTTTGGCTTCATCTGCAACCCTGTCCACTGCAGCCTCCTCCCTCTTCCAGGAAGGGATGGCATCGTTGCTTCCCTTTGTCAGCCCGGGACTCTGGTAAATGCAGGGATTTCAGATAGCAGGATTAAAGAGTGGAAACGCTTGGAAAAATAAAATGCTCCTCTTATCTGATGGTTGCCTTGGAAAGGCAACTCTGCAATATGAGTCGGTCCTAAAGGGGGGACCGGTACCCCCTGAGCCCTGATGGGGACAGGAGAGTAGGACAGGGTGATTTGGAAGCACTGCCTAGGCAGGATGTGAGCTGACTCCTCTCTCCTCCTCCCTTTGCTCTATTAGACCCTTGTAAGGGCATCCTCAACGACATGAACCGCGTGTGCCGGGTGAATCCCCGCACCCGCCGGGTGGAGCTGCTCTCCCGTCCCGAGAACTGTCCCTCAAAACGGGAGCCGGTGTGCGGTGACGACGGGGTGACGTACGCCAGCGAGTGTGTGATGGGGCGCACGGGGGCCATCCGGGGGCTGGAGATCCAGAAGGTTCGCTCTGGGCAGTGCCAGCACCAGGGTGAGTACCTCTTGCTTTTCTCTAAGCTCGCAGAAAGGAGAGCATCCCTTTTCTGAGGGATGCATCCCTGGGGATGCAACGCATCTCTCTATTCCTTTCCCAGACAAATGTAAAGATGAATGCAAGTTCAATGCTGTCTGCCTGAACCGCCGTGGCACGGCGCGTTGCTCCTGCGACCGCATCACTTGTGATGGCACCTACCGGCCTGTCTGCGCCCGCGACAGCCGCACCTACAGCAACGACTGCGAGCGGCAGAAAGCCGAGTGCCACCAGAAAACTGCCATCCCAGTGAAGCACAGCGGACCCTGTGGTAAGCCTGCACCTCTCCTCCTCTTGCACCCAGCCTGTGTCCGTCCCACGCAGGCTCAGCTGGGAAGCCCGCAGGTAAGTGGTGGTTGGGTTCCCACCTCGCAGCAAGCCCCAGGATCTCCTCAATTTTACAGCCAACTGAGTGTCTGCTCCTCGTGCTCTTTTTCCTTCCAGCAGTCAACAGTCTTATGTATGTCTGTGTCTTGTCTCTGTCTGATGTTCTCGCTAAAGTGGGGAGCAACCATCTGTGTTGAGCACATGACATAGCTGTGATGTCCATCAGCTCCTCTCCATCACCACTCATTCCCGTCCCAGGGTAGTGCCAGCCCCTGCTCCTGCCATGCTTCCCTTCCATGCCCACCCCTCTCAGCTCCAGGTTCTCCAGCAGGAACGCTCTCCAGAGGACTCGCCGTGGCTTTGTCTCGTCTCTGGGAGAAGCTTTTGTATGTGCTAGAAGGGGTCCTTAGGATGTTGGGAACATTCCATCTTAAAATGATTGCATGGCACATGGAGAAAGTTGAACGCAGTCATTGAATTGAGTTTGAAGGACCGGTTGTTTCAGCTTGGATTTGTTTTTACTGGAGGCATGGAACTGTGTCCTGTTTTAAGCTGATGTTTTATAAGGTGTTGGGTGCTTCAAACCTTCTGAAATGCTTGAAAATTCAGCCTGGCGCGTTGGGTTTGTTGGGTTGGTTTTGTGCTCCTGCGGTAGGTTTTAATCCTGCCAGGCTCAGCTGCTGGAAAATCATTTGTCAGGCTCCCAAAATCACACTTAATATAATGACAACTGTTATTTTTAATCACCCACTTCAGTGTGCTTCTGGCTGCTGGATGATAACGAGTCAGATCCCCAAGTCCTTTCTGGGCAGGAAAAGCACTTCTCAGTCCTTCACCTCCTGTGTCCCTGGAAGCTGCTGGGGATGCCAGCTGCCCTGGATGTGGGAGGAAGAGGAGGATGGGGACAATCAAGGAGCAAATTTCCCATGGCATCCCAAATTTCCAGGGCAAGCGGAGAGCTATTGCTGGGAGCTGCCCTGCTGCCAGGCTGCCATCCTTCCCACTGCACCCATGAAGTGAGGAGAGTGGGATACGCTCCCTGTGCACCTGTCCATCCCCTCTGCATCGTATTCTGTTATTTCATCCCCCCTCCCATCTTTTCTCCCTCTGTGTGAGTGTTTTCCAGAGGGCAGACTGTGAACACAGCAGCAACATTTTAATCTCACACACACCTCTTTTCCAGCAGCAGGGCAAAGGAGGCAAAGCCAAACAAAACAGCTCAGAGCCTGTTTTTAATCTTTCTCTGCTTTCATACCACGGTGGGACAGCTGAGAAAGGAGGGCTGGGATGACATGCCAGGAGGTGGAGGGAAGGTGGCTGGAGTTGCATCTGTCTTTTCCTCCCTGCCTCTTTTTGCTCTCTTTCTCTCCCCCTCTGCTCTCTCTCTCTTTCCTTTTTCGTCTGTCTTGTGTTTTACAGTGTTGCCTGTTTGGAGGAAGGAGTTGTGTCCTCGCAGCACCCTTCTACTCCCTACCTGGACATCTCTGCTAGGAGGTCGGCTTTCTCCCCTTCTCCATAGCCAGTGCCAGTCCTGGCCTCTCCCCACTGCTCCCTTCCTCTCCAGTTTTCCTTAAGACTCCTGGAGCAGAGAGGTTCCCCCTGTTCTGCTCCCATCCCCTTGACCCGCACGCTTCCTGCCGGAATGGAGGATGCTGACTGTGCCTTGATCCTTAGAGGCAGATGAGAGTGGGAGCAGAGGTGGGTGGTACGAGACCCCACTCCTCTGCGAGCCGATACCTCTGGACTGCTCCCAGTTGCTCTCACCTCTCCTTTCACCCCTGACTAACCCCCTCCCTTCCCTGCCTCCTGCTTCCCCAGCCCTTGCATCAGCCAGGAAGCATAACAAGCACTGTGCTTCTTCCATGCCTCAGTTTCCCTGCCTGCAGGTTGGAGAAGGGATGACAGCAGGGCTTGATTATAGCATAGCCAAAGGTCCTTGCTTGCTCTCTCCTCATTATATCCACCCACATCAAAATTGGTGCCAAAACCTCCCACTGACTTCTGCAGGTGCCCAGGGCTGCATTTTGGGTTTCTCTCTCCATACAAGCATGCTGCCTCTGTGTGTTTGGGGATATGGTTATGGTACGTGTGTTGTGTTTTGTACTGAACACAAGCAGGAGATGTAAGCAGCACCACAGGGCGAAGCACCGTGAGGAGCAGTCCCTGCTCCTTGGGAGCTGCTTGTAAACCCTTCAGCCACAGGGAAATTGAGGACAGAGAGGGAAGGGCTGGGTGAGAGCAGTAACCACGTGCCTCAATTGCTCTCCTGTTCCTTTGCAGCCCCTTGGCTCTGAGCTTTGGCTTGGCAGGGACTTCCCAAAGGGCCAGACCCCAAATTCAGACCTGTTTATGCCCAAGTTTTGGACTGTTCTCTCGCTGGTTCATAGCGTGCAGCCAAGCTCCTGAGGCTCAAGCTTTGATCCTACTCTGCAGCTGCATCACATCGGTCCTTGCAGAGGAGGAAGGCAGGGCATTGCCCCTTCCCACCCCTGTGCTGCCCACTGGGGCTGTGCTGCATCCTCTGCTGCATCCATCTCACCTCTGCCACCCTGTCTGTTCCCACATCCTTCTCGTTGATGTGTCCTTGTCCATGTCCAGCATGTGTTACACTGATGTCCTTTCCTTGCTCTGGGTCCTCGGGACTTTTGTGATGAATCACAGCAATGGGTCTCAGGGCAGTGCTGGGGCACTGCTAGCTTTCAGCTGCCCACGGTGGATGAAGGGTAGTGGGACATGGGGGATTTCCCCCAGAGCCTTGCAGAACTCTGCCAGGAGGCTCAGCATTGCCTTTTTGCTGCCAACCACCAGAAGGGCTGGCCGATCACCTTCTCACTACTGGGCATCTTGTGGGGAAGGATGCCAGCTGCTCGGCTGACTTTGATGGAGTAGCTCCATTATGAGAGCAGAGGGCATGGCTGCCTCTCAGCCTGCAGCCCGTGCTGTGGGGCATCCTCAGGGCTCTGCTCCCCGAGCCAGGTGCTGGAGGACTGGAATGAAGTAAGGACAGTGGCTCTCTTCATCCTGCCCCACCAGGAAGGGAAGGCATGGGGTGTGGTGAAGCCGGGCATCATTTCCAGTTGTCCCAGGCTGGTGGCATCGCTGCTGCATGGGATGAGAGGTGTGGCTTCTGGCAAAGGAAAGTTGTCCTCCATCAGTACGATGCCTTGTGGTGTTGGCTGGGAACCCAAACGGGGCTTTTTGCAGAAATCTGTACAAAAACTATGGGTTGATCAGAGTCCCATGAGCTGCATGGGACAGAAGAACAGGCGTTCAGGGAGGAGTTCTCGTGCCTGCTTCCCAACCCTAACCTCCGCTGAGCATGGGGGAGATGCTATGCTGGGGGGTAGAGGCTGGTGCAAGGCCAGGAGCTCTGTGCGTTGCCACGGCTTGTGGGAGGCAGGCTGCAGCCGCCGGCATGCCTTGCTGTGCACCGTGCCTGGGGATGCTCAGCAGGCAGCGAGCTCACCCTGCCACCCATTTCCTATGCCCCTTCTGCAGACCTGGGTACTCCCAGCCCCTGCCTGAACGTGGAGTGTACTTTTGGGGCCACCTGCGTGGTGAAGAACCGGGAGCCCGTGTGCGAGTGCCAGCAGGTGTGCCAGGGCCGCTATGACCCCGTCTGCGGCACCGACAACCGCACCTATGGCAACCCCTGCGAGCTCAACGCCATGGCCTGCGTCCTCAAGAGGGAGATCAGGGTGAAGCACAAGGGGCCCTGTGGTAAGGAGACAGCTGTACTGTGCTCGTGGTGGGGCTGCTGACGTGCATTGTGCTGTGCAAAGGGAAGGAGGGGAGCGCGGCACCATTGTGCATCCTTACGCTGCGGGGATGCTGCCTGGCACGGATGCGGTGATCTTTCCTGTGGAGGTCTTCTTTCTTAACGTGAGCCCTCAGTGCAAACGCAAATCAGAGCCATGTGCAGCTCTCCCATCTGCAGGCTCACTGCTTGTGCCAGCACAGCTTTGCCAGGCGGGAAGTGTTTGCATACAGGCAGAGCCCAAGCTGGTTGCTCGTGCTCCTTTGTGCAATCTGCTGGGCTCTTGCAGTTTTGTCCAAATACTGCTGTTCTGCCCTTAAATCTCCAGGCTGGGCAGCAGGTGCTCTGTACCCAGTGCTGCGCTCGTCCTCCCGTGGCCAGCGCTGATTTATTGCTCCCCATAACGACGCTCAGCCTCATACTCTCTGCATCCCATTTAGCTGTAACAGCTCACAGCTCCAGTGACATTTCATCGCAATTACTCCTGGCCCTGATGGCTTTTACAAGCAGTTATTGCCATGCAGTCTCTCTCTTCCCTCCTGCAGCCTCACCTCTGCTGGAGCTCCGGTCCTGCAGGGCTTTGCACAAGGGGTGAGGTTGCAGCAGGGTTTGATTTCAGCTCTGACACTTCCATACAAAGCAGTGCTCGCCCTGCTGATTTAACCCACTGCTTTTTTGTTCCTCGCCCCTGCAGACCGCTGTGGCAAGTGTCAGTTTGGGGCCATCTGTGAAGCAGAGACGGGGCGGTGCGTGTGCCCCACGGAGTGTGTGCCCTCCTCCCAGCCCGTCTGTGGCACAGATGGCAACACCTACAGCAGCGAGTGTGAGCTCCACGTCCGAGCGTGCACGCAGCAGAAGAACATTTTGGTGGCTGCCCAAGGCGACTGCAGTGAGTCTGGCAAGGTCCCCTTCTTCCCTCTTCTTGCTCCTTTCAGTGGCGTTTCGAGGAGCGGATGCTCAGCATCCCCCTGCTCACCCAGGGCCCTTCAAGGTCCTGTGGGTGTTTGTGTGCTGGGGGAGGCACCGGAGTAACCTGAGGGTGGGGATGTGTGGGGCCAAGCAAAGGAAGTGGGCTGCCATCAAAATGGGAGGGGTTCCATCCCCAGGGGGTGATTCTTCCCTGCTTGTGTGTGTTCCCAGCACAGGAAACCGTCTGTGCTGATTTCTCAATGAATTAAAAGCCTTGCCTCGGTTTTTTTTTGTCATTAGAACAAATGACACTTGAGCAAAAGCAGCGCATTGAGCCCCATAAAACCATTCCAGCTGGTCTGGTGTTCCAGGGCTGAGCAATGCATGGGTATCCTCTCTAAAACTGGGAGAAAAGAGTAATGGGGAGCGACTCCCAGGAGCCGGAATGAGAGTCAATGGAATTTCTTGCTGGTGTCCTTGCAGAGTCCTGCGGCAGCACGGTGTGCTCCTTCGGCAGCACGTGTGTGGGTGGGCAGTGCGTGTGTCCCCGCTGTGAGCAGCAGCCCCTGGCCCAGGTTTGTGGCAGCGATGGCCTCACCTATGACAACCGCTGCGAGCTCCGAGCAGCCTCCTGCCAGCAGCAGAAGAGCATCGAGGTGGCCAAGATGGGGCCGTGTGAGGACGGTGGGTTGTTGCTCTTCCCTTGGCTGATGCCACCTGGGCAGGGAGTTGTATTGTTGCGTTAATTGCATGCCTTATGTTTTACTTATTCTGGAGGAAGGGGAGTGGTTGAGGTGCCCAAGGGTTGCTCTGGGTGGAGATGCTCCAGGAGGATGCCCAGGGTTGTTCCATGGTGCTGCTCCCTGATGGTTCCCACTTGGCTCTGTTGGCAGGAACAGTGTGGATGGGTCTGGGCAGCACCAGGCTGCTCTTCCTGACCCCTTTCCAGAATATGAAAGTGTAGGGGAGGGGGGAGCTCACCTGTAGGATGCAGCATCCCCCATTGCTAGCCATGATCCCACTCTCCTCAATAGTATCTTTTAATTATCTCTGGGTACTTGGGTAAAGCAGCTCAGCATCCCTCTGGAAGCAGGCTGGGACCTCTCAGCCTTGCCTTGCTGGTGGTCAGACACCAAGAGCCTCCTGAGCTCCCCTCTCTGTGGGGTGAAGCCATGGGTTAATGCAGGCTGAGAGCACAGACCTCCCCCAAACCTCACTGCTGTGATGCTGCCATTCCCCATTTCATTGCACTGGGAAGGATGTCAGTATGTGGCAGAGCTCAGGGATAGGGCAAGGCAGAACATGGTGTTTGATCACAGCCCTCCTTTGGGAATTTCAGGTTGATATCCCCCTGGGAAAAGATCTTAAATAATTCTCTGTGTAATGCCAACTCCCAGCCTTTGATCACTCAATAAAAAGGGGCAGGTTTTCCTTTTTTGCTTTTCTTTTTTCCCCCCTCCTTTTTTTTTTTTTCCTTTTAATTAAAGAAGCCTTTGAAATCAGCGACATCTCTATTCTTGCTGCTGGAGCTCTGGGCACCTTATGGAGAGGCAGCCAGGCAGAGCACAGCATTTATAGGTTGGGCTAGAAGGCCTCTGGTCAGCTCCTAAGGCATCCCTATGCTATTTGTGTTGCTTAACTTATTATTGTAATGATAGGAGAACTTGCTTTCTGCAGGGGAGGGGATCTTCTCTGCGGTACAGGCAGGAGCATCCTAACATATGGGCAACCTGATCTGGTGGTTGACAACTCTGCCCACAGCAGGGGGATGGAACTGGATGATCTTTAAGGTCTCTTCCAACCCACACCATTCTATGATTCTATGGCATGTTGGCCCAGGAGATATTCATGGTGGAGATATTCAGAAGCTGTCTGGACACATGGTTCTGGGCAAGGTGGCCCTGCTTGAGCCCTCTGCTTTCCCCTGGGTCTGCCAGGACTGCCTCTCACCATGCTTCTCTTCCATCCAGAATGTGGCTCAGGAGGCTCAGGCTCTGGTGATGGCAGTGAGTGTGAGCAGGACCGGTGCCGGCACTACGGGGGCTGGTGGGATGAGGATGCAGAGGACGACCGCTGTGTGTGTGACTTCACCTGCCTGGCAGTGCCGCGCAGTCCGGTAAGCACACGAAGCATTCCTGGGCTGCTGTCCTTGCTCTCTTCAGCCTGGTGACCTTGCCACATGCATCCTGGAGCATCCCATGGGCAGGAAACCTGCTCTGAGATCTCCCCTCACCGTCTTGACAGGTCTGTGGCTCTGATGATGTGACCTACGCCAATGAATGTGAGCTGAAGAAGACGCGGTGTGAAAAACGCCAGGACCTCTTTGTCACCAGCCAAGGAGCCTGCCGTGGTGAGCGAGTCCCTGCAGCATCTGCCATCCCCATCCTGGTGCCCTGACATTCCTGTTTCATGCCTGGCCAAAGCTAGGGCCTCACTCCATCACCTACTCCAGCATCTCTGCAAGGACCGCGTGGTTTTGAGAAATGCTGCTCAGTCTCTGCGTTGGCCATAACGCCCCTGTGCCTCTCTGCCTTGCTCCACAGCCCTCACCACGACCCCACCGCCTCTCCCAGTTGTGCACTGCAGTCAGACCATCTATGGGTGCTGCCCGGACAACATGACCCTGGCACTTGGAGTGGGTGCAGCCGGGTGCCCAAGTGAGTGATGGTCCCCATCTGGAGGGATGCTTGGGGTTCCACTCTGGGGAGAGAAAGGACGGTCGGTCCCAATTCCTCAGTTAGCTAGCTAGTTTCATTAATATTTACTAAATCATCGTCAGAGTCAGCACTTCAGCAGAAGGTACATTTTGAAAGGCATTAGCACGCTGTTAACAGCTGAGGCTGTGACTGCCTGTTAGGGAAACCCATCACCCCATGGAGACATGGCTCACACCATGCTTGGGCCTGGCTAATGCCTGTGTGATGAGGATGTAGTGCTGCTTAATGTACCATATAATTTAAAAAGCAGAAGTATTCAGCCAGTGTCTCTTCCTGGAGCTGGCTGAGATGGCAGGAGTAGGTCAGGGGGACGCTAGGGAGGAGGTGGAGCATCTTGCTTTAGCATCACCCCGATGGTGATGGTCAAAGTGATGTTCCACAGATCATCCAGCCATGGGAAGAGCTTCTTCCTCACTATGGAATCCTGTATCCCACTGGTTTCTGTCCTGTATGTGCTGGCAACAAGCATACACTAGGAGATAATCCTGTAATCAAGTGGGGATTATCTCCACTTGAACCCCTAGTGCAGATTTCTTCTCTTGCTTCCTGGCCTGCACACACCATCTCCCTGCCTCTATCTGCTCCCAAGGTCTCCTTTGCTCTCCAGCTCTAACCCACATCCCCTTCCCACTGCTCCCCAGGGGCTAAGGGAGCATTTCACCATCTATCTTTGGATCACTTCCCTCCATCAACTTCCTAATTAATGAATTAATAATAAACTCCTAATAGCTTCCTCTCTCTTTGATGTCAATGAGCAAAAAGCTGTAGATGAGAGCAGAGCAAGTGGGTTAATCCCTGGAGATCAGCCCTGCCTTGTAGCTGGAGGAGGCGGTGGGCACAGTGGTGATGGGTTGATGGTTGGATTAGATGATCTTAGAGGTCATTTCCAACCTTTATGATTCATTCTACTTGGCCAGGACTCACCCTGTGCTCTCTGTTGGCTCGCAGGCACCTGCCAGTGCAACCCCTATGGCTCCTATGGAGGAGCCTGCGACCCTGCCACGGGGCAGTGCTCCTGCAAGCCAGGCGTTGGGGGGCTCAAGTGTGACCGCTGTGAGCCTGGCTTCTGGAACTTCCGTGGCATCGTCACCGACAGCAAGAGTGGCTGCACACGTGAGTGCTGACTACTGTGCCATTTCCAGCTAGGAACCCCAATGCTGTTCCTGTTGTGAGCCAAATTCGGTGGCTGTTTCTGCAAAATTTGCACGACTGCATCAATTTAATGGTTTCTTTTTCCCCCTCCTTGCTCAGCCTGTAACTGCGACCCGGTGGGCTCAGTGCGTGATGACTGTGAGCAGATGACTGGGCTCTGCTCCTGCAAGACTGGTATCACTGGCATGAAGTGCAACCAGTGTCCCAACGGCAGCAAGATGGGCATGGCTGGCTGTGAAAAAGGTGAGGGGGAGGTGTGTGGCACACAGAAATGCTGCTCTAAGGAGTCCCTGGGAGAGCTGAGACCTGAGGAGGAGGGTTTGGATTTGACATTGGCTGTTGGGTTTTATTATTTTTTTATGCTTGGTATGTGTTTTGTTCATCTCTTCCCCCTTCTCTCCCTACCCTAGATCCATCAGCTCCAAAATCCTGTGAGGAAATGAGCTGTGAGTTCGGGGCCTCATGCGTGGAAGTCAACGGCTTTGCCCACTGCGAGTGCCCGTCCCCACTCTGCTCAGAGGCCAACATGACCAAGGTCTGGGGGATCACTAGGGGCTGAGCTGGGCTGTGGGCACAGGTACATGTGGCTGGTTTGGTCCTGCCAGGCTTGGAGTTCAGCTCCTGCCCACCAGGTCACTGTCCTCGGCGCATGGGGCAGGAATGTGCCAGCCATGAGTGTCCCCAGCACAGAGCGTTGTGCATCACTGATGCCTCTGAGCTGCTCTGCTCAGTTTGAGGACTGAGGTTTATTTTGCCTGAGGCTTGTTGGAGGACAGATACAACTCATACCTTGTATCATTTCTTCTCCCAGGTGTGTGGCTCTGATGGTGTCACCTATGGGGACCAGTGCCAGCTGAAGACCATTGCGTGCCGGCAGGGACAGCTCATCACAGTGAAGCATGTGGGGCAATGCCACGGTGAGTGCCTCCTGCACTGCCTATGGCTTGCACTGTGCTTCCCAGCACCCTTTCCCAGACCAAACCCTTCTTAACTTCCCTCCCTTGCTGCTCCTTTTAGAGTCCATCACTCACACGAGCCACACGATGCCACCCACCCCTCTGCCCACCTTGCCCTTGGACAAGCTCATCATACCCCCACCACTGCAGCTGACCACCCGGGCTACAGAAATCACTGAGCTGGCTACTAGCTCCCTGCTGATGGAAGCCAGCCCCACTGCAAGAAGTCACCCTACAACGAGGCGTGTCACGACAACCCGACCTGCCACCACACCATGGATGACCCATGGAGTACTGAAGACCACCGTCCGCCCGCTCTCCACCTCTCCAGTGGTCCTGGCCACCACTCAGCCTGCCTTCGCTGAATCAGGCAGTGCAGAAGGCAGTGGGGACCAGGAGATGAGCATCAGTGGGGACCAGGAATCCAGTGGGGCAGGCTCTGCTGGTGAGCATTGCTTGGGAGGTCACCTGGGGTCTTAATGAAAGAGATGAGGCTGTGTCCCAGCCTCATGGTCTAACAGGAGTGAGGTCCTACCCTTGTTAATACTTCCTTGCAGGGGAAGAAGAGGTGGAGGAAAGCCAGGTAACCCCAACTCCAGCCGTTGAGAGGGCAACGTGCTACAACACCCCACTCGGGTGCTGCTCTGATGGCAAGACTGCAGCTGCTGATGCAGAAGGGAGCAACTGTCCAGGTGAGTCTGTCTGTTTTGCTGGCCAGGAGATGGACAGAGCCTTTGCAGGGCACAGAGCAGGGCAAGTGTTGGCAGTGAGCCCTGCCTTGACCCCAGTCTGGGCCTGGGCTCTCAGTGTGTCATCCCCTCTTTGCTCTGGGCACCGCATTTCCCTTTTTAACACACAAAAGAATATAAGTTATGGACTCTCCACATGGTTACCCACAGCAGGGATCTCCATAGCTCCCAAAGCTTTCCTGGAAGGGAACCACACTTTGGGTTCCCACTGCAGTTTTGCCAGGCTGACCCCAGCATCTTTACTCAGTTCTCTCAGCACAGGTCTTCTCCTTGCCCACAGCCACATGTGGTTCTGCTGTGCCCCTGTTGCATGCCCATGTCTGATTCGACCGTGTTGACTGTGTGCTGCTCTGGCTAATGTCTTTCTCTTGTTACTTAGCCGGTGCAGGGGGGCTGCTCTCCGGGCCGGAGCTCAGAGGAAACAGTATGGTAAAAGCTGCCATCTTCAGCCTGGTCTTTGCCATCTGCTCCAGCACCCTCTGATACTAATCCTCCATGGCGCTCCCCCAGACCCATCCACACTAACCCCAACACTGGCACTACCCACACACTGCCATCACCCTTTCCCCCCCAGGGACTCGAACGCTCCTCATGGGTCAGCCAGATGCCTGCCCCCCATCCCTGTGAGCCAACTAAAGGAGTTTGTCTTGTCTGCCCTCCCTCCCGCAGCTACCAAAGTCTTCCAAGGAGTCCTCATCTTGGAGGAGGTGGAAGGCCAGGAGCTGTTTTACACACCTGAGATGGCTGACCCCAAGTCAGAGCTCTTCGGGGAGACGGCCAGGAGCATCGAGAGCGCAGTGAGTCCTTTGCACTTGACTGCAAGTCCAGCTAGTGCATTTCTTGCTTTGGAAGAAAAAAAGACCCCATGCAGCCACCCCACTAGGACAAGGGCCAGGTGCTTTCCTAGAATCACAGAATCATGCAGATTGGAAAAGATCATTTTGGTGATGGGGCTATTCAGATGAGAGAGCCTTCCTTAATTTCTTGGATTTCCCAAAGCACCTGCATCTTCTTGAAAAGCCCATAGGCAAAAACGTGTCCCAGATCCCTTTGCTCCTCCAGTTCAGCTATGCAGCTTTTGGAAATCCACTCTCCCACACTTAAGGAGAAGCCCCCTGTGTTGCCAGCTCTTGGAGCAGGTGGGCTTTCGTAGTAATGTGTACATCAAGGCATGCCAAGGAAATATTGGTGGGGTAAAAGCACTGTAACACAGCCTGCAGTGTGGCACAGCAAATACAAAGCATCTTTGCAAGGAGATTAGCATATTTAGAGCTGCTTCCAAGCTGCACTTAGAAGCTGGCAAGCCCTTGGTACAGTCATATAAGCAGATGTGTGCCTGGCATATGGACCGTATGGTTCATTCAGTTCTGCATCACAAAAGCAATATTTCCCAATACAATAGTGGCTTTTAGCTGAGGATCCAA
Organism: Chrysolophus pictus; assembly: GCA_037305975.1. Classification (NCBI taxonomy): domain Eukaryota; kingdom Metazoa; phylum Chordata; class Aves; order Galliformes; family Phasianidae; genus Chrysolophus; species Chrysolophus pictus. The sequence goes on along the minus strand of CM074596.1, from coordinate 2,717,854 downwards.
ACCCACACACATAAGGCTTCATTCTCTGGTTCTTCTGTTCTCTCCTCTGAGGATACAGAAGACTTGACTGGGTTCTGTTCTCCCAGGGATGGAGGAAATGACAACACAGCATTGGCCCATAGGGCATCACATACCTGATGTGCACCCCTTTGCCCCTCTAAGACCACTGTGTCCAAATTTATGGGGGTGACTATGGCACGGGTCCAGTTTTAAGTTATTTCTTGTGTCTTTGCCTTGCAGCCAAGGAAGGAAGTGGTGCCCTCCAGCTGTAGTGGTGCTGGTCCCACAGGAGGCTGGGCAGGCTGCTAGCAGGGTGATAAAGCCCTGACTGTGTTTAAGTGGTTGGACTATCGCTGTCTTCTTTCGTGTGACTTCAGACAAATCCTGCAGCGTCTGAGAGGCAGGTTTTAAAAGGCATTCATGTGCTTAGAGATGCAGAATGGTGCCTTATGGGATTTTCCAAAGCGCATAAGCAGGTTTATCCAGATTTAGAAGAGATCAGTAAGACTTAGGTGCCACACAATAGCAAATCCTTATATGAACTGCAAGGTGTCTCTAGTCTGCACACATCTCCTCCATGGAGATCTCCTCTGCACTTTCCCCATGTTGCCTTGGTCCTGTTCTAACCTTTGAATTCAGGCCATAACAAATAGGGACCTTCCCAAATTATCCCTACCCAAAGGAGCATTGTTCTTTGCATGCATCAGTGGGATTTCTTGCAGAGGTTTTGAAGCAAACCTAACTGGGTTGAAACCAACGAGACTCGCTGGGACCTGAGATGTTTTGCTGAAGGAGCCTAACCCCATGCCCCTCATTTCCCCATTAACCAATTGTTTGCCTTTCCTCCTCCACCTCCAATCCATTAGCTGGATGAGCTTTTCCGAAATTCTGACGTTAAGAAAGATTTCAAGAGCATCCGTGTCCGAGACCTGGGGCAGAGCAGTGCTGTCCGTGTCATTGTGGAGTCCCACTTTGACCCAGGTAAGACCTGTTCCAGTGCTGAGAAACCAGCAAACCTTGTAATTTGTCAAGGATGTGCCCTTTGTCCAACAAAATCAGGGAGTGCTGGGAGGAGCTGCAACCTGAGCTGGTGCATGGAAGGCTGGAAGCGTTCTTGTGGGGCAGGGAGTGATTCAGATGCATCAAAGGGAGGTTGTGAAGGGAAAACTGCTTGGTGGGGTTGCGTTTCACACTTGTCTTTCTCCTGGCTGTGATCAGCCACTTCCTACACGGCAGCTGACGTCCAGGCGGCTCTGCTGAAGCAGATCAGAGCCTCCAAGAAGAGGACCATCCAGGTGAAGAAGCCCCAAGAGGAGCACGTCAAATTCGTGGACTTTGGTGAGCGCTCTGTCTGTCTATGGCCAATCCCCCATCCCTTGGGTTGGGCACTTGGGTTAGGGGAGAGGGCTCTCATGCTTTGGTGCACACAGCAGTCTCGCTGAGCCTCCCTCCAAAACCCAAGCTCCTTTCCTCTTTGCAAAGCGACCTGCAAAGCACCAGCCTCACCCCACGCATTGCTGCCTTCCAGACTGGATCCCCAGGCTCTTCACCACCACTGTCACCACCACCACAGCCACCACCATGGCACCTGCCACCACACGGAGGCACACCACAGCCTCTGCTGCCACCACAGCCCACGTCCTGCACCAGGACATCACGGGCCACCCCAGCGCCAAGCTGGCAGCACCCGTGAGCACCAGGAGGCCTACATCCACCCTGCCTACCACTGCCCGGCGCAAGCCCACTCGCCAACCCCCCAGCACCACCAAGAAGCCCTCGCGACCCTGCGACTCACACCCCTGCCTGCACGGTGGCACCTGTGAGGACGATGGGAAAGAGTTCACCTGCAGCTGCCCAGCGGGCAAAGGAGGAGCTGTGTGTGAGAAACGTAGGTGGCCTCTGGTTTGCCTAGGGGCGATGGAGCTCGTGGCCATTGGATGGCAAGGGGCAAGGGAGTTAGAACCTTTAAAGGTCCCTTCCAATTCAAATGGTTCTGTGATTCTTTGAAAACTGGGGACAGCAAAGTCGTGGGAAGGGCATCTCTTGGGGCTTTTGGTTCCAAACTCATGTTCCAACCAAGGATGCTGAGGGGATACAAGTGGGAAAGTGATCTCCAGTCATTCATTCTGTTGCATGCTCTCCCCAAGCACCGTGATGTGCACTGGTTGAATGGGGATAAGGAGCAAACCCAGCCCTGTACTGAATGCTAGTGCTGCAAGGGTCAGTGTAACCTTTGTACCCCAGCCAGGAGCAGGCTGTGCAAGCACTGTAAGTAGAAAGAGGCAAAGCTGCAGGAGAAGAAGGTGGCAGCAGCAATTTCTTGCTGGCTGTGCTACATCAGTGCCCTGGAGCATGAGGATTGTGAGCTTCTGCTTTTGTATCTCATGGCATTGCCTGCGGCTCCTGAAGTTACTGAGCGCAGAGAGACCGGTGCTGTCTTTTACTGATGATTCAGGTGCTATTCCCCCGTGCTCAGAGCTGCTTAGCAAACAGCCTCCTGCACATCATGCCATCATGCTCACCCAGAGCTGCTGTTACGCACTGTGAGCTCCCACTGTCACAGCAGAGCTCTGGGTGGCTCCGAGTGCTGATTCCTGGAAAGCTGCGTCCCTGAAGCTCTAAGCTGAAGCTCTTGAAGCTGCTTCTGGATGTGGATGCTGAATCCTGTTCCTTTTAACGGGGCTTGCTCTTCCCCCTCCCTGCCTCTTGCAGCCATCAGGTACTTCATCCCCAGCTTCGGTGGCAAGTCCTACCTGGCCTTCAAGATGATGAAGGCGTACCACACCGTGCGCATCGCCATGGAATTCAGGGCCACGGAGCTCAGCGGGCTGCTGCTCTACAACGGGCAGAATCATGGCAAGGACTTCATCTCCCTGGCACTGGTGGGCGGCTTCGTGGAGCTCAGGTGGGTGCCCTAGGTGCAGGCTCCCAGATTAGGGAGGGGTAGGAGCAAATGGAGAAGAGGGGGAGCAGTTTTTGCAGTGTATTTCCCTGTGGCACTTTGATTAATTCGTGTCGCTCGGTTTGAATTTTAAAAAGCTAGAAGGTGTAGGAGGTTGATTTTTTTTCTGAGCTCTTTTTTTGGCGCTGTTCTTACACTGTAAAAAGAAACGTAGGGGGAGTAGAGGGAGAGAAAAGCCCCAGAAACCCGAGGTAAAATTATTTTTCCCTTTCCAAAAAGGCACAGATTCAAGTTCCCAGCTTCAGCCTGGGGCGCAGCTGCCCTTACGGTGCATGCAACCTCGCTGCGAGGTGGCACGGCTGTCAGCCCTCCCCATCCTCTGCTCCAGGTTTAACACGGGCTCTGGCACGGGCGTCATCACCAGCAAGGTGCGCGTGGAGCCTGGCAAATGGCACCAGCTGGTGGTGAACCGCAACCGCCGCAGCGGCATGCTGGCTGTGGATGGGGAGCCCCACGTCAGCGGGGAGAGCCCCACGGGCACCGATGGCCTCAACCTCGACACCGACCTCTTTGTTGGAGGAGCTCCCGAGGACCAAATGGCTGTGTGAGTAAAGGCGTTGCACCGTGCCGTGGCACCCCGATGGAGCGCCCATTAAACCAAGTGCATGGAAAGTGCTGGTGTTTTTCTCCCCTGCCCACCGTGTCCTTTGTCCCTTCAGAGTGGCAGAGCGTACTGCAGCTACGGTTGGCCTGAAGGGCTGCATCCGCCTCCTGGATGTGAACAACCAGATGTACGACCTGCGGGAGAAAGGCAGCGATGTGCTGTACGGCAGTGGGGTGGGCGAGTGCGGCAACGACCCCTGCCACCCCAACCCCTGCCACCATGGGGGCATCTGCCACGTCAAGGAGGCAGAGATGTTCCACTGCGAGTGTCTCCACTCCTACACCGGTACGGGGCAGGGCATTGCTGGGGCTCCTGGTCCTGCTGGGTGGTCCTGAGGGGTCCAAAAGCCTTTGGGGTGGCAGAGGGGAAGATGCAGTGGGGAGCTTTGGCAGTGCCTCCAAGAAGTGTAGGATGAAGCCATGCCCGTTGGAGACAGAGTCAATTTCAGATCTCTCCATACATACATGAGACAGGGGACAGGATCTGTGTATTTGAGGGCAGAGCCATGTGTGGGCATCACCTGTCCTTTTGTGGGGTCCATTGCAGAGGGTCCTTGGGCCATGTGAGCCCAACCTGAGGTAGGACAGGAAGGCTGGCAGAGCCATCAGGGGACATGCCATCCTCTGCCCACCCCAGAGCAGGGTTGTCTTCGGCCAGATCGTGCCTGCTGGCTGTTAGGGATGCCCATGTGACCATCTTGCTCTTCTGCTGCAGGTCCAACGTGTGCTGATGAGAGGAACCCATGCGACCCGACACCGTGCCACATCTCTGCCACCTGCCTGGTGCTGCCAGAGGGAGGTGCCATGTGTGCCTGTCCCATGGGGCGGGAAGGAGAGTTCTGTGAGCGAGGTGTGTTGGGGCTGGGGAGGGCTGGAGCTGCAGATGTCCTCAGCTTGCATGACTAGGAGCCCCTCTTTGATGCTGAAGCTGCTCTGCCTCCTCTTCCTCACCATTCCCTCGTTTGTGCCCAGTGACGGAGCAAGACCACACCATGCCCTTCCTCCCAGAGTTCAATGGCTTTTCCTACCTGGAGCTGAACGGGCTGCAGACCTTCGTTCCTGACCTGCAGTAAGTGCTCGAGAGAGTGTTGCCAATGGCAAAACCTTGGAGATTTTATCTAGAGGGTCTGGGATTGCTGGAATTGCTGTTGCCAGGCTGCGGCAGTGATGTGCCAAGGTGCCTTGTGCTGCAGTGGGCTGGGTGAGCACTGCAGGCTGGCATCCTGAAGGTGTCTCTCCTACATGGCAGTTCTGCCTGTCGGGTCAATGGGTGGCATCCCTAAGAGATCTGTGGGACCAGGAAGGCAGATGTCTGCAGGGCCCTTTGTACCAGGGTGGTGGAAGAGTCTGTGGGCAGCTGGTTTGAAGGGTATTTGTCATCCTTCTCTTCTCAGGGACAAAATGTCCATGGAAGTGGTGTTCCTGGCCAAGAGTCCCAGCGGCATGATCTTCTACAATGGGCAGAAGACAGATGGCAAAGGAGACTTTGTGTCTCTGGCTTTGCACGATGGCTATCTGGAGTATCGATACGACCTGGGCAAAGGGGCAGCTGTGCTCAGGTAGGGCTGGAAGCAGGATGGTGGTGACAACAGGGATGGTGGCTGCTTTCACTGCCCAGTGCTGACTGGAGCTCCATCCCCAGGATGGATGCAGGGGAGGTTCCATGCTGGCAGCAGTGACTCCTGTTGGCTGTGACTGGGGCCTATCCCATGGGCTGTGCCTGTACAGGTGCAGTGAGTATTCACAGGGGCTCATTGCAGAGCTTTCACTGTATGTCTTCTCCTCCCTTCCCACCACCAGGAGCAAAGAGCCAGTTCCCCTCAACACCTGGATAAGCGTTTTGTTGGAGAGGAGTGGGCGCAAAGGGGTAATGAGGATCAACAATGGCGAGAGGGTGATGGGAGAGTCACCGGTACGTTGACAGGCCAAAACAAGCTGCCCAGAGCTCTCTGGGCTTCCAACCCTGCTCCCCTCCTGTGTGAAACCAGCTCAGATACCAGACTTGTGGGCTTTTAATCCTGGAGGTGCATGGAGGGTGGAGGAGGAGTGGGCGAGACCTGGGAGCTGAGGATGCTGTGGGACAGCCGCTGCACGCTCCTTGCTCTTGCAACCCTGCATGTTGTGATGTTACCCACTGATCTTCCATTTCTCTTTCTCTTTCTCTCTCTCTCCCTTTGATTTGCATTTGTATTTTTCCTTCCCCTGCTGTCTGGATCCCAGAAATCCCGTAAGGTACAGATAAGTATGACCCACTGCACCTCCATCTCATCTGCCATTGGCACGTTGTTCTTCTGTTTTCCATCCAGATCTCAGTGTCTCACCTGCTCCCCTTCCCATCTGACCAAGCAGCTTTAGGATCTCTGTAGATTAGAGACACTCGTTTCGTCTTCATTAATTTCCAGCCAGTTGTTGCATTTTTGTTTCGGAAGCATTACAATTAATCTGGTCATGTTTCTTGTGTTAACTCCACAAAGCATTAGCTAGTGACTCATATAACTGCATCCTGGTCCTGCTGCCATGGCCCAGGCTCCCAAATCATTTGAGTTAGAGGAGAACCTCCTTTTTATCATTGAAATGGCCGACAGAGTCATGGAATGGCTTGGGTTGGCAGGGCAAGGATGCCACTCGCTAGATCAGGTTTGCTGCAGCATCTGAATGAATCTCTTTTCATCTCCCCTCCTTGCCAGGTGCCTCATGCCTTCCTGAACCTGAAGGAACCATTCTATGTGGGGGGAGCCCCCGATTTCAGCAAGCTGGCTCGAGCTGCAGCCATCTCCACCGGCTTCTATGGAGCTGTGCAGAGGGTAAGCCTGGCTCCAGACGTGCCAATCTCCACGAGGACATCCCCAGCACACGAGTTCCTATGCACAAGGATGTGTCACAAGGACGTGTGGGGCTCAGGGCTCATAGTTATGGGGTACAAAGGCTGACTCTTGTCCTTCCCCACCTTCCAGATCTCCATCAAAGGGGTTCCCTTGCTGAAGGAGCAGCACATCCGCAGTGCCGTTGAAATCTCCCCCTTCCGCGCCCACCCCTGCACCCAAAAGCCCAACCCATGCCAGAATGGAGGCACCTGCAACCCCCGGATGGAGAGCTACGAGTGTGTCTGCCAGAGAGGCTTCTCTGGGGCTCACTGCGAGAAAGGTGAGGCTGTCATGGCAGGAACCCCCACCAGTTCCATCTTCTCGTTGTGCTGGGGAAGCACAGGGTGTTGGCCGGTTGGCAGTCTCCTGCAGATGGGTGGTGAGGACCATCACCAAGCCCGGGTTCCTCCCTGACTTTAGCCAAGAAACCACAAAAGCTGCAGATTTCATGTCAGTTGGCTGCAAAACTGGAAGCTGGCCCATGCTCTGCCTGTAAAGTCAGAGTTCAGGGTTGCTGTGCTGCCATGTCTGTGCCTGCCTCCCTCCTTTGTGGATAAAGGAGGATCTTCCTGATCCCCAAGGACAGACAGGCTGTGCTGTGTTGCCTGACAGCTCTTCTTTTTCCCACCTTCAGTGATCATTGAGAAGGCAGCTGGAGATGCAGAGGCCATTGCATTTGATGGTAGGACGTACATGGAGTACCACAACGCCGTGACAAAGAGGTAACCTGGCTGTGGAGCTGAGCCGTGACCAAAACGAGGAGTTGGAGAGATAGGGGCAAAGAAGCCTAAAATCAGTGTCCAAAGAGAGGCTGTGAACCTTCACTTCCAGCCCATGCCTCAAAAACTGCTTTGTTGATGGAGGGGTTCCCCACAACGCCAGCGTCGGGTCTGGGTGCTGGGGTGGGGTGACACTGATGTTATGCTCCATCCATTTCCTCTTTGCACTCTCTGACCCATCTTGCACTAAATTCCTGCCTGAGGAGAGTGTCTGCGTTCTGTTTGTTGTCTGTCTCTCTGTCTGTCCGTCTCTTCTCAGTGTCGTTGTTTCTTTGTTTTCAAGCCACCTGAGCAATGAGATCCCTGCGTAAGTACAGCCCTCCCTGCAGCCCGCCCGTGGGACAGGATGGGGACAGGCATGGGGACATTTGCCTGGGGCTGCCACGGGTGGGCACTCCCAGCCCATGGCAAGGATGGCACAGCTCTGGTGACTCGCCGGGGCTGCTGTTTGGCTTTGCTGCAGGCAGATGTTGCTTGCTGCAACTTAGCTTTAGTTCAAAGGGATGAGCGCAGAGCAGGAAAGGTCCCGGTACGAGCCTCTTCCATCAGCAGCAAAGTATTAAATATGGAAATAAAATAAGTGGACAAGCAGCACTGATGAACCACATCCCTGCAGAGGAGCAGAAAGTTGCTGCCTTCATGTCTTGCCTCTCCCAGCACCCCCAAGGGGAAGGTCACCCTCCCCAGCCACCTCCCCACCTGAGCCAGCCCGTGCCCGTTTGGGCTGTGCATGCCCCATCCTGCAAAGGGAGCTTAGCACTTCTTCCCAAACCCCTCAGCTGGGATTTGGCAGCGGCTCTCACCAGGCCTCAAGGGCTCGTTGGGTTGCCCATAAAAAGTCACTTCTCCTTCTTGCAGACAGATATCGGGTGTGCCTCGGGCAGGACCGGCGCTCCAGTTGCTTCTCTGGGCTCTGCTGGCCGTGACATGCCCGTACATTTTGTTTTGAACATACCTTGTGATACGTACATATCTCTGGAGCTGGAGCCCCTAACGCACCCAGCAGTGCCAGCAAGACAGCTGTACTCCTGGGTTTCCCCTTCTCCGTGCACGCCCAAGTGCCCTGAGGCTGACTCAGAGCAGCCTTACGTGACCGTGCAGCTCCCATTCCCCATCCCAAAGGCTGGCAGGTGGCTGGCCATGAAGTGCTCCTTGCATGGGGCCTTCCCCAGAAGGTCCCTTCCCCAAAATGTCCCTTCCCCAGCAGTGCCCCACTATCCCATCCTAGCCGCCTGGCTGCACACCCCAACATTTTAGCATGAGGGATCAGCAGGAACACGAGCAATCCCAACCCAGGAGAGCATCGCCGTGCTGGGACAGGGCTCTGGGACAGCAGCAACATGCACACTTGTCTTGTTGGTTTGAGGAAGCTCAGCCCAAGAACTGCTGAGGCTGGGCAGGGTGGGAGGGCAGGGTCTCCTCTGCTGCCTCGTGCTTATTGCATGCTCCCCTTTCTTCCTGCATCTAAGTCCTGACGCATTGGACTACCCCGCCGAGCCCAGGTGAGTCGTGCCAGGCTTCTCGTGCCCCATGCTCTGCTCTCCCTGCCTCTGCGTGTCCATGTCTCCATGCTCCTTCTGTATGCTGTACTCTGGGCTTTTTGTTTGCAAAGGATGCAGCTCTGCAGGTGGTGAGGGCAAACGCACAAAGGAAGCCCCAGCAGATGAGCAGCAGCTCTGTCCCTTGCTCCTTGGGACCTTTTTTTGGCAGTGGGTGAAAGGGAAACAGAGCTACAGGTTGGATATTAGGAAAAACTTCTCCCAGAGAGTGGTGAGGCACGGGCACAAGCTGCCCAGGGAGGTGGGAGAGTCTCTGTCCCTGTTGAGAACCATGGAGATGTGGTACTGAGGGTCAGTAGGTATGGTGAGGGAGGGTTGGGGCTGGAGTTGGGGATCTTAGAGGTCTTTCCCATCTTCAGAGAATCTGTGGTTCTACCCTGGGAGCACAGTGGGCGTTTTGCTCCTGTCCAGCCCTCCGAGTGTGGTGTCCCTTGGAAACAAAAAGCTGTCTGTGTTGTCCTGTCTGTGTGCACGTGTCTTGGAGCATCCCAGGAGGGTGGATGTTGACTCTGTGTGAGAAAGATGGAAACAGCAATGTGGGGAAAATGCTGTCCTTTCAGCATTCCTCCCCTGGAAAAAGGCTGTGTCTGGGATGGAGAGGGTTTTGCTGCCTCTGTGGGCAAGCTCAGGTGCCAGAGCCCAGATCTCTGGCTATCCATCTCTGGTGATGGCCTTGCTGGGAGCAGGAGCTGGGTTGGGGACCTGTTACTTTCACAGCCATGTTTTAACACTGCTCTGTGCTCTCCTGACGTAGCGAGAAGGCTTTGCAATCCAACCACTTTGAGCTGAGCATCAAAACAGAAGCCACCCAGGGCCTGATCCTGTGGAGTGGGAAGGGGCTGGAGCGATCCGACTACATCGCCCTCGCCATCGTGGATGGCTTCGTCCAGATGATGTATGACCTGGGCTCCAAGCCAGTCGTCCTGCGGTCCACAGTCCCCATCAACACCAACCACTGGACCCACATCAAAGCATACAGGTGGGAAGGGGGCAAGAGTGGGGTTGGGGTGGACTACTTTGGGATGGGCAAGCGGTGACACGGGGTCAAGAGCGAGGCCCCCAAGGGTCACTCCCGTCCTTGGATAAGAATAGAGGAGAGGCATGTGGGCAATGGGGTGCGTTCTGCGACACGCCTGTCCTCCATTCTGGGAAATGCCAAAGGGAAAGGCTAAAGGAAAGGTTCGTGCCTTTTAGTTTGGCCAGCAGAAGGTTTGACATTCTGTTTGGGCGGTCAGGGAGTGGCGAGCGCGGCGTGGTTGGCGTGCCATGGATTGCCGTGGGGGCAGCCCTGGGTGCCTCCTCCAAGGGTTTTAATTCTATCCCTTCCTCCTTCCCTGACGGAGCAGAGTACAGAGAGAAGGCTCCCTCCAGGTCGGCAATGAAGCTCCCATCACTGGCTCCTCGCCGCTGGGTGCCACACAGCTGGACACGGACGGGGCACTGTGGCTGGGTAAGGGCTTGGGCAGAGTGAAAACCCCGTGCACCCGTGGTTGGGGATCTGCAATGCCTTTGCATCCAAGCGCTTCGGACAAGTTTGGCCTTCCAGAAGCATCTCTTCCTGCTCTAGCTTCAGGTCTAACCCATCTTACAAAGACTTCACATACAAATAACATCAGTTTGCTTCTGAGAAGACATAGAATCACAGTGTGGCTTAGGTTGGAAGGGATCTTAAAGACCATCAAGTTCCAACCCTATGCCATGGACTGGGTTGCCACCCACCAGGTCAGGCTGCCTAGTGCCCCATCCAACCACGACTTCTTCAGGCAACCCATTCTGTTGCCTCTGTAGCCTTTGAGTAAATTTATTCCAAACATCTAACCTAACACAAAGTAAATTCTGGTCAGGAAAGAGGTTTCTGAGTAAAGCACGTGTGTGTGATGCTGGTGGGCAGGGTGCTGGAGCGCAGCGATGTGTCTTTTGACATCCCTGTTCTCTCTTGCAGGAGGAATGGAGCGGCTCAGCGTGGCTCACAAGCTGCCCAAGGCCTACAGCACTGGCTTTATTGGCTGTATAAGGGACGTGATTGTCGACCGCCAAGAACTGCATCTGGTGGAGGACGCTTTAAACAACCCCACGATATTACACTGCTCAGCCAAATAGACCCCCAGGGACCCTTCCTTCTCCTTCCCTTCCTCCTGCCTATTGCTGTAATTATTTTCTATTTTTGTAAACTTATTGCTTTTTATATTTTGGGGGGAGGGGGGAAAGGGAGGGGAGGAACCACCATTTCTGTTGGGTTATTTTGTTCGGTTGCAGTATATCCAGGTCAGTCAGACTCTAATCGAGCAGCAGCAACAAAGAACAAACCTTGAACCAAGTCTCCAAGAAGTGACAGAAGAACTTCCCCATTGCACCCGTGTTGTAAATCTCACTCATACTTGAAGCTTCTTTTGGGGTTTGTTTATTTTCCCCTCCTTGCTTGTGTTCTTGGGTTGCCATTCACACCATGGGGGGATAAAGGATGCTGGTGCTGGCAAGCCCTGTGGCCTTTGTGGGTTCACCACTCGCCTATCTCAGGCCCCTGTGTTCACCCCATCTCCCTCCTCCCCCCTCCCTCTCACTATAATTTATGTGTGTAAGGATCTCAAGTGCTTTTCTCCTTTGTGCTCTGTTAAATCAGGGATGCCATGCACTGGAAGAGAGACCAAGGTCTGCTCTGAGCAGGCAGAAAAGCATTGCTCTTTGGTTGTCTTATGCCTGTTTGCTGGACTGAGAGGGGCTGGGGGGAGGGGGGAGGAAGTGTCGGTTTCTCTGTTGGCTCTCCTCCTCCTCCTCCTCTTGGACACATGCAGAAGCAGCTGTGAAACCTCATTTCCATGCTTTGTGTTGACCCAGACTTGTCCTCACCACCTGCTTGCCCTGGCTGCTCTTCCGAGAGCTTCTGTGCCCCAAACTGTGCACCACTGACAACTTGCAACACATCCTCAGGAGCTGGGGGTCCCTTCCTTCCAGCACTGGCTACGAGGGCATGGGATTGGGTCCTCTTCTGCTTTAAAGAAACCTCTTGGACCTGTCCTGCCTTGACCCACATCCATTTTCCAACCTCCTGGCACGACTTGCCCTCTGCCTACCGTGAGGATGGTTGCAGCGCATCTCTGTAAGCTGCTGTTAGAACCCATGCCATGGCAAATGCTCACCGTTTTACCTTTGTCTTCAAGCTTTTGCAACACTCGGTGCAACGCAGGGGCTTCCATGCCATGATCAAAGCTCCTCCGGTGCCATCAGCAATGGCTCCAGCAGGATGGGATGGGATGGCAGCCAAGTTGGCCGGATGGGAGAGCTGGGGAAGGGGTTTTTTTTTTGAAGTGTCATCTTTACTGTCTTTGAAGTGTTGTCTTCCTCCGTTCGAGTCCTGAAAGCAAAGTGCCAGCTGCACAGCCACTGTGTGCATGTGTGTGTGTGTGTGTGTGTGTGTGAGGATGTGTGCAAACACTGGGTCTCCCCGAAGCAAAAATAAAGGGATTGCAGCTCTGAGCACCGTGACTCAGGTTCCTTCTCCATGGGAAGAGCTCCCTGCTGCCACGTGGCATCTGTCACCACTGGGCCACCACGGTGTCCCCATCCCACCCTGTGAAGGCAGCTGGCAGTGCTTTGTGGCCAACTGCCTTACGGAGCATGCAGAATGGGTTGGAAGGGTCCAGCTGGCTGTCAGGTGCTCCCTGATATCCCAGGGGCTGTCGCTTTGTGGTTTTGCACCGATTCCTATCTCACCTTCTGGTGTGCCCTTCCCTTCCAAAATGCTTTCAGCCATGAGAAGTCAAAGGGCTTTTCTGAGGACGAGCCCTGAATGCAGACCTAATGAATGGGGAGAGCACCGTGGCAAACCATTCGGGCTTTTTTTTGCTTTTTGCTTCTTGCCCAAGCCAAGAAGAACCCCATTGCCTACCCCCACCCATGCAAGTCAATGCTTGATCTATTGTCATGCCCCTAAAAACCCAGTGGTTACATATTTCAGGGAAGACTGTGAGAAGTGGAGGCTCCAGTGTTTGTGTGCGTGGCAATAGCACGTGTTGAGTGGCTGCTGTATACAATGTGTGGGTCCTGGGGGTGATGACTGCGTCGGGGCTTCCAGCTGGATGATATGGCCACCCCACTGAGACCAACAGGGAACGTGCCAGCTCCAGTGGGTGAGGGCACCATGGAGGAAGCTGCTCAATTTCCAGAATGCCACTGAAATGAAGCCAGGGTCACTGCAAAAAAAAAAAAAAAAAGAGAGAAAAAAAAAAAAAAGAGAAAAAAAAATGCAACAAGAACTCTGTCTGCTTTTGCTGGGGCTTGGAAATGCCTTAAAACAGGACGCCGTGTCCTCATTGTCGAGCCTGGGTCAGATTCTGCAGTGCTCCCTAGGGGCCGTGCACTCAACCTCGGCTTTATTTTTAATAGCATTTATAACATGTATGTACAACAACAAAAAATAATGACATTGAGGTTTGGGTTTTCTTTTTTTTTTTTTTTTTTTTTTTTTTTTTTAAATAATGTCCATGTGGCTTCATTGATAGGGTAAATTAATGACCGTTGTGAACTGCTGTATGAATTCTGAAGGGCAATGCACAGTAGAGGAGCAGCATGATATAACCATTACTAACTTGTGTCTTTCGTCAATCACCATGAAATAAAGTTTGAAAACGATTAAGTATGTTTTTAAGGGGCCTGTTTTGCTTTCTTATTCTTTCTGCTCCTGTGTGCCCACTGGTTTCCATTTGTCTCCTGGGTGGAATCCAACCAAGCTCTGCCATAGTGGCTCATGTGGGTATGTATATCTTCCTATGGATGCCAACCTCATACTTGGAAGACTTGGTGTCTTTGCTTCCCCTCTTCTGAGGACAATCCATTTCTTTTCCTTCCTTGCCATCGCTTCCTCTTGGCTTTCAGCAGCAGCTTTGCATCCCATTGGCACCATATCAGCACAACCTACATGATGCCCCATGCCCTGCATCTTACCTGGGGCAGCAGCAGTTCCTGTTCTCCAGCATGGGAGCCATGAATGTGGTTGGAGATGTTCCATAGCCTGATTTCCTCCTCCAAATGGGTTTTCCTCCCAAAGCCTTTCCACGCTGAGCTGTTCTGCAAGATAAGGCGACTGGTTGGGAAGAATTCTATCCAGCCAAGAGCTCATCCGAGCGCTGTGAAGTGAGAACATCGTGTCGTGCCATTCAGGAGGCAGCTAACTCAGCACACCCCATCCTTCTGACACTCAGCAGTGATGCACGATGGAGCAGTGCCTGCAGCAGCCCAGCGTGAGCCGGCTCTGCGCTGGATAACGAGACGCCCTGGCCTCACAATGGGAAACAATGGGGCCACTGTTGGAGCAGCCACAGGGGTTGCACAACGCACCACTGGGGCCATGTTTTGCTCAAGATCAGCCTCCCTGTGCCGCGTCTTCTTGACAATGACCTTATTATGCTACAACAGGCACGGGCTTGCAAAGTCAGTACCTCTTTCACGGGCTCTCCGCCAGCTCGCTGCAAAGCAATAGGAGAAAAAGCTGTCATTGTCTTGGCCAGAATGAAAAGCTGAGCTCTGACAGCTGGATGTGTTGGTTTTCTGTTCTGTTTTTTTTTTTTTTTTTTTTTTTTAACTACATGCTGGAAAAACTCTTTGTGAGTGGAAAGAGGAAGGAAAGAAGGGGAAGAGCCGAGTTGGGGGCACGCTTGGGCAGGCAGCAGGCGTGATTCAGGGAAGGGCTTGGCTGTGCTTCTGGCAGCCCCCCAGCCAACACCCAGCCTGTACTGGGACTGAGGGGACTTGGGTGCCACTGTGCCCGGCCGATCCTGCTGTCAGGAGGGAAGCTCAGATGGCTTTGAGCAGCACTGGGTGCTCCTCCAGTTGACTGTCATGGCTGGAAAGGGATTTTAGTTCCCAGGACAAACCCAGAGATGCTTGCTGCAGAATCAGTGCCCTAACCCAGAAGGCAACCTGGGCACTGGGTGATCTTTAAGGTCCCTTCCATAGAATCTCAGGATGGCTGGGGTTGGAAGGGACCTTGCAGCCCACCCAGTCCCAACCACTGCTGTGGGCTGAGCAGCATAGCACGCTGCTCAGGGCCCCATCCAGCCTGGGCTTGGGCACCTCCAGGGGTGGAGCATCCATGCTGCTCTGGATAGCCTGAGCCACACTCTGTTTCTATGACACAGGGCATGAAATCTTCCAGCTGAGACAAGAGCATGGGATGGAGCAGGGGGGTCACAGCCATCTCACACACACAGAAGCCGCAATGTGGTCCCTCACAGTGCAGTCTCAGTGCTGTGGCAGCCACTACATCCTGGGCAAAGGGAGGGGAGGGGGGGAATGAGGAAGGAAAGCGCAGGGCGCATTGTTACTGGGATTGCTGCTTGGCCCCCATTGCCCCGCAGCGCATCTGTGTGACCCCACTGAGCCATGAGCTGCTGCTCCGCCAGCTGCCGGGTATTCCCCGAATAGACACGGAATTCGCTGAGTCTTATTATAGTTATAAAAGTGCTATTTTTGCCACCGCGAGCGGGCTGGGTTTGGGAGGGGGGAGGGGGGGGGAAGCGGGAGGGGACAGCTGGCTTTGTTTCCTCACCCTGCATTCATGGGAGGTGCCAGATTCAGAGCATTCGTTCGGGTTGGTCGCTGCCTTTTGTGAGAAGCGATGCCAATTATTTGACACGAGCTCCTCAAAGACCCCAAACTGACGCATCGGATGGCAAAAAGGGCACAAACCCCACAGCACACCTGGGTCAGCCCAGCCGAAAATTCGGATGTTGTGGTTTGTGCATCACCACGGACGCGGGGTGGGAGGGGGGGAAAAGATCCCTGGGTTGGGGGGGGGGGGGAGAGGGGGATGGGGAGCAGCGCAGTGCTGGCACTTGGCGGTGTGAAGTTTGGGCAGCAGCTCTTCATCTTGATGGCTTCAGCCCCAAATCACCGCGGAGTTGAGATCGCTGCCCATAGAGGGAAGCTCGTGGGACGTGGTCAGAATAGGGGGCGTGGTCAAGGGGGCGTGGTCAACGCGGGGGGCGTGGTTAATGGGGGCGTGGCTTGAAGGGGGCGGGGTCAGCGCGATGTCACTGGGAGGGGTTTCCCCCCTTGCGGGGCTCCCCGCCCGCCGGGTGCGGTGGCAGCGCGGCAGTCGGTGCGGAGCCGTGCGGAGCCATGACCTCCCGCAGGTAAGGGCTGACGGCTGCCCCCGCCTCTCCTTTTCCCCTTCCTCCCCCCTCGTTGCCGGGCGGTTTGGGGGTCGGTGTTGGGAGTGAGGCTTTGCTGCCCCGATGTCCCCATATGAAGTGTTTTCTCCCTTTTTCCTGCCCCTGTTCCGCGTGCTATTGGTTGCCTTGTAGCGCGTGGTGCTGTGGGATGGTGGGAGCAAACTTACTAACTTGCTTTTTGGGGAGGTGGGAGTTTGCAATGAGGCACTTGGAGCATCCGGCACGGTGCCGGCGCTTCTGTTTCATAGCTTTGCTCTCTTTTCTGCGGTGGCAGCAGAGCCCATACAGCACGAGGGCATCAGTCCCCGGTTCCTCCTTCCCTGATCTGCCTTCGGGAAGGGCACCCGCCCACCCGAAGCATCGTCTCCTCTACTGCTCCTTTGCCATAGGAGCTGAGAGCAGCAGGACGTGGTTCCCTATAGCTGCCATGGGGCCGGTCCTTCTCCTTAGCTCTCGTGGCACAGGGTGACCTGCAGGGGCCGATTTTGCTGTCAGAAGTCAGTCGTGGTTTGGAAAATCCCGGGATGGGAGTAGAGCTGATGGGTATCTCACAGTGAGAGTTGGTTACAGGCAGGGTGTGCTTGTTCGGGGATGGGATGTAGGCAGGAGTCTCTGGAGCATCTGTTAACCACAGGTCCTCCTCGGACACATTTATACAGTGCTGTGATTCAGGGTCTTGGGTGATTTATAGGATTTTTGGGTCTCTCTGCCATCCAGCTCTGGATGCAACAGGTGCTGAGTGGTGTTTTGTGAGCATCCCTGCTCTGTCGAGGGCTTGGAGCTGTGTGGAGCAGCTCTTGTACCGTTGCCATCATCTGTTGCCCCTGTTCCTCCCACCCACATGCTGAATGTGTTGCCCCTGGGCCTGCAGCACTGCTCGGGTTCTTTCTCCCAGCAGCATCACATAGTGTACCAGCCCTAGTGGGATGGAATCGTTCTCATTTTGCATTTGGACAATGCCCTTCTCCCTCTAGTTGAACCCAGGTGCACCCCCTGAGCTCCTACCTATACTGCTGGGCAGTTGGGAGCGGTTCCTGGAAAGGAATGCTCACTACAAGGCCCAGCCAAAGTGCTGGCATCAATCCTTTGTGCATTGTCAGCATTGCACCTCCATCCTTTCCTCCAGGCTCACACGGGATCCCTTGGAATTAAGGGCGTTTTGGCATTAGTAGGCTGATGGATGGTGTGGAGCTGCTGTGAGCCTGTGTGCCCCATTTGCTGTGACTGTCCCATCCTTACAGCCCTCTTAGGGCCTTGCATCAGTGTTGGTGAGTGAGTGAGGGAGAACCAAGCCCTGCTACAGCAGTGCCATCACCAGCGCAGCATCTGGAACATGGGCTGGATGGCAGCTGGTGCGTGCCTTGCCCTTGTCTGCAGGGCCAGGTTTCCTGAGATGCTGGAAGGAAGGAAAAGTCTGGAGGAAATGAGGAAATGTCACTTTCTGGCGTCTTCTTCCAAAGTAGGCTTTGCCCTGGGTCTGCAGTGGTACCCATGCTGTGAGCTGTGGAGGTCCCTGCTCCTCAGTCCTGATGCTGTGGTTCCAGCGTTGTGCATCAGCCGCATCCCGAAACCTTTCGTGCTGCCCAGCCTCCCTCATCTGCTGCCATTATTACAGTGAGAAAACACATGCTTCCTGCCCCGGCTGCAAATGTCAATATTAAGCTGAAGTATTTGCGAGAGCTGCTTACTTTGGCCTTTGAGTGCAGGAGGGAGGTGGTGATTCCTGGAGCAGGAAGCACAAACATTCTGATTCCCATCCCTTTTCCAGCAAGGGAATAAGAACGGTTAATAGCCCAGCTCAGAGAAGCAGAGCTGCCATTGCCAAGGAGAGGGCTTTGGATCAGGCCCTGGGTGATTTTCCAGCATCCCATGGCTTCCCCAGGGCAGCAAGCTGTTCTTGTTACGGTCCCAAGACAAATGTGGTGCTCTCAGCCCTGAAACACGTTCCTGGGATGCAGCTGTATCTCCTGTGGGCTGCCAAGCAGAATTCCTCGCCGTCTGCAATGGGGAAGCCAGTGTTCCAGCTCCTGCAGGCTCAGGGTGAGCTTCCTCTGCGGTTCTGGAGCTGCTCACAGCTCCTTCCAATGAGGTTCGAATTACTGGGCTCTTAGGAGGTGTTTCTTCCCAGGGATGGGATGAATGGCAGCTTTGTGCTCCAGGAGCTGCTGGGCGTTCCAGGTGTGCACAAGAGTGGCTCTGCAAGCACTGCTTCAGTCCTTTCCCTGCAGTCACTATGGAGTTGTCCCATTGCTTTGGCAGCGCCCTGGGCAGAAGCAGAGCTTGGGCACCTCTGCCCCATGGGATGCACTGGGAGGGATGAGCACAGCTCCCATAGCCCTGTGCTGTGCTTCAGGAAGCACGCGTAGGACGGGGCCTAATCAGATGATGGGGCTGCTGTGCTTGCAGGCTTCCTGCACAGGGTTGAGGGGAAGGAGGAAATTCTTCACATTAACCCAAGCTGGAAAGCAGGAACTGTGCCTTTCCTGTATATGTGTTCTGTTCGTGCAAATAGCTCCTGCTGCTGTTGTATCCATAGAGCTTTCCAAAGGTCTCCGTTGCTCGCAGTGGGTGTAGCTGGGGGAGGTGTGTGCTTCAGCATCTCCTCCTCAGCTGGTGCTGCACACGTGTCCCCATGTGCAGGTGCTGCTCCAGCTGCAGCAGGTGGTCTGCCAGGCTGTGACTGTGAGTTTGGGATCTGGTGGAGGAGGTTTTCTGCATCCACTTGCAGATGTTCCCATGCACCTGCTGCATCTTTGAGGTACTGCTGGGATGGGATGGGTTTGGTGCCTCCATCCTGGAGCAGAACGTCCCCTGGTGCAGCAGTGTGCACGCACAGGGCAAACTGCAGCAGTGATCCCTGCTGTCCCTCTGCAGGAGCTGGGGCAGCTCAGCAAGGAGCGATTCTGCTTATCTCAGTGGTGGAAGCAGCAGTGGGGGAGGAAGAGGTGAGCTGAGCTTTGTGCTGGGCTGGAGCTCGCTGTGGCTGCCCTGATTGCATTATCAGGCAAAGAGCCCATGTCATGGCAAGTGTCTGCCCGAGGCTTCCTGCACACCAGCTGGCTGCGTGCTGCTTGGCCTCTGCTCTTCATCTTCCCCAGTGAAATGCAAGCTGATCCGCAGGCTGCTGGCTGGCCTGGGAGAGAAAAAAGGCACCAAGCGATGGGGAGAGAATGCACACAGCCTGGTGCACACCTCCTGCACAGCCTGAGCAGGACCAGAGCTGCTGCCATCACCGTGCCCATGCTGCCCATGGGGTTTCCTTTCAATGCTGCAAGCTGCAGCTCTCGCCTGCAGTGCCACAGCGTTGGGGTTTTCTGTTTGTTTTTTTTTTTTTTCCTTCCTCTCTGCAAAACAATGGGTTTGAAAGTTCCCTTTTTGGTCAGCTGGAGCTTCCAGTTGGCTATCGAGAGAACTGCTGCTCCCTCCATCTCTGGGCTGAGGGCTGGTGGAGGTGGTTGGTTCCCTTTCTGTGCAGGGTGACATGGCTTTGGTCCCTGCTCATATCCCCCTGCTTCTCCTCCTGGCCCTGAGCTGATGGGGACCGAGCAGACCGAGCCCCTTCATACCTCTGAGCCACATCCTTTGTATGTAAGGGAGATTCCAAGGCTGGTTTTGGCCTTGGTTTGTTTATCAATTTATTTACTTCTGTGGTTTTTTGTTTGGTTTTCTTGGAAGTGGGGGTGTTTTTTGTTGTTGTTGTTGTTGTTCTCCCCCATCCTTCCTCCCACCCTCCTGAACTATTTCCATCGGTCTCCTCTCTAAGAAGTGTAACGAGCCCCGCCACTGATTAAATTCTAAATATAGCCCTGGTATTTTTTCTCCCTCCAATTCTTCATGATGTATCAAGGTAAAAAATAGCCTTGGCGACTCTTCAAAGGGGATGTGGGCCTGTTATGGGCTATATTTTCATCTTGACACCCTGCCCGGGTCCAAAATAGACCTCCTCGTTTTTAATTAGCTCGCCAGGTTATATAATCCTGAAAGCTGAGGATTTCTGGGCTCAGCAGAAGCACGCGTGATGTCGTGGTGGGGATGGAGCAGCCTTGTGCCAAGTGGGGAAGCCAAGATGAGGCCATCACCTGGTTCTTCTTCCCTAGGCTCTGCTCTTGCCTTTCTTCCTCACTGCCTTGACTTTTTTTTTGGTACCTGGGGAGGAACCTGTTGAGTGAGAACTCCTTGGCCATCTGGGTTGCCTTGGAGGTTGAACAGAGCCGTGTAGATGTGGCACTGAGGGATGTGGTCAGTGGGCATAGTTGGGTGTGTTGGTCTTGGGGGGGATCTGAGAGGTCTTTTTCAATTACAATGATCCAAACAAGGAGCCTTTTCTCACTCCTGGCTGAATGGAGCACATTGGTTTTCCCACAGTTTGGATCTGGATGCTTAAGCTTAGGAAAGCATCGCCTTCCTCCCGTCATGCAGTGGGTGCTGGACCCCAAACACGCAGCACAAAGAGGCAGCACATCACAAAGCTTCTGAAAACCTTCTAACCACCAGATGGAGCAAAGGACCTTAGAACAACTTGGCCAACACTTTGGCCAGGGTGTGCTATTGGGCCACCACTTCTGTGCAGTCCCCGTGCCTCACATTGTCTTGCTTCCTTCCCCCAACCTCCTCCTGCAGGGCAGAGCGTGGGGTTTGTCCTGGTGTGGCTTGGTGAGAGGGGGCTGCAAGCATGCATTCACCATGAGCCCACTCCTCACCCATTGGCCATTGGGCGCCCAACAGGTTGCAGTTTTCCTACTCTGTGGTGTGTTTTCAGTTGGAGCTTTCTCCAACTTGTGCTGCACCAGCAATGGGGTTTGAGCTGCACCTGTAGCTCAGCCAGGAGTTTCAGTCGTGCTCCCATGGGGGTTGGGGCCAGAGCTTGTTGCTCTTGCAGCAGTGGAAACTTTCGGTGTTGTCGCCTCGATATTCAAAGCTAATAGAAACTGACACGCGTTGAGAATCACAATTAGTGAGGAAGTCATGACTTTGAAGCGTTCAGGTTGGAAATCAGCAGGTTTCAGTGTCCCTCCTGAAGAAAGGAAGAAGAGGGATGTGGTACATCTACGATTCGAAGAGGCTTCTCCAAATCTTAGACCTCCAGTTCGGTTGATGTTCCTAACCACCTTCAGGGATGGTCCTGGGGGAAGGGAAGGCACAGCTCTAAGGAGGGCTGATACAACCTGCTGTCGCCCCCTTTTTTGCTGTATCATCACAGCTTTTATCTCCAGCATCTCTGGTTCTCACCCATGCTGCTGTCCGCCCACCCGCAGCACTGAGCACGGTGCATGAGTGCAAGTAGGGAGGTGGTGGTTATTATAAAGCACAGAAGTGCTGATAGCAACCAAAGGAAAGCCCTGTACTGGAGATGGAGGTGCCCTGGGTTGTTAGCCAACAGTTCAGCCCTTCCCTGGCAGCGTGGCTGGATTTCCAACATTGCCTTCAGCCATGGAGCGATGCCTCCATGATTCCCTGGTCTGGGTGCCTCGTGTTGGCCGTCACAACAGATGGGGCCAGGACTGAGCTGGTTTAAAGGGCAGGCAGTTCTCCACACTGAGCCTGCTGCTGATCTTTAATCTCCTCTGTGCCTCAGCTGCTCTGCTGGCACATTAAGGGCTAGCCACAGAGCAACCATAATTGTGTTGAGTGTCTGCGGGATAATGGACTAAATACTCCGGATTGCAGCAGCAGCCGCATTCCCAGCCATTTAATGCCTTGATTGATGTGTGTGCAGCTTTGTGCCAGCCCACAGCCTTCTGAGGTTTCGTTCCTCCTGCTGTAGGAAGCTGCTGGTGCAGGGATGCCATGGCCAGCTGTCCAGCTGCAGGGCTGTTGTGGTCCTGGGTTTGCTGGGATTGGCTTTGTGCTCTTCTTCCTGCAGCCGGTGGGGAGAATTAGGCTCTGCTCTGCACCACCCTCAGGAAGTACCTGTTTCTCTCTATGGATAAGGATGCAGGACTCCAGCTGGTGTGCAGGGATGGGGTTTCCGTGTCCTTCCAGCTGTCCAAGAGTTGGGTTGGGTTGTGCTCCTCGTGGAGGCTCAGCCACCTTTGGTTCCAAGCAGGATGTGTTGCTTGGTGAGGGAGCAGGGCAGAAATGGGGCTCACCAGCACTGTGAATCCCACTTTCGATTGCAGAGCCAACTTGGGGATGACTGCTTAAGCATACCTTAGAAAACCCCAAAAGCAAAAGATGCTTTGGAGCACTTGAAAACCTCGCCCTTCCCAAAAGCACCGCTGCTTCAGCCCTCACTCAGCTCTGGAGCAGAAGTCTGCAGGAGGAAGACTTAATGGGGAGCATGGTTTGGATGCAGGAGCCCCACGGCACGTAACGTTGCCATGAGCTAGATGGCTTCTCTGTCCCTGGCAGCACACACTGCGCCGTGCTTACCCTGCTGGTCCCCTTCTTTACACCCAGCTCACAGCTGCTGGGGCTGTGCCGATAAGAGGATGAGATGACTTCCTTTTCTTCTCTCCACCCCCTCTCCCGTCCACAATAACTGTGCTTTTTGGTACAGAACCAGCTGTTCACCTCCCCGCTCGGAGTGTCCCATGCTCCAGCACTTTGGGTAGGGATGTTCCTGCTGGGCACCACGCTGCCTGCCACGTCCTAGAGCAAGCTCCCACCTCCTGTATCCTACAGACCTTGCTGCCTTCGAGCTCTCCTGTGGTTTCCGTGGACTAACGAACCTCTCTGCACACCCAGGAGCAGTGATGGTGAGGTAGGATGTCTGCTCTGCCTTTGACAAAGGGGAGAAGGCACGGAGACCAAGAAAGGTTCTGATGCTGCGACGGGATGTGAGCTACAAAGGTGTGGGTGCTGTTGGAGTGGGAATAGTGATTAACAGTGCTTATTAGCAGTATTTCTGCAGAAGTGTAACATTCTCCAGTGGAAATTACCCCTCACCTGCCTCTGCAGTGACGACGGTGGCTTTCTCCTTGCACCAGGAAACACTGTGTTGGCAGTTTCATTAATGTGATTATTAAAGTGGCTACGGTGAGGCTGGCGGTGCTGAGCACAGCCCAGGAGGGGTTATCCCTGCTGGGAACAGAATGTTATTTATGGCTTGTTATTAGATCTGTATCTTGCATTACTTTGTTAGCAATACTGCATTAATGGCTGCTTATCTCTCCGTTTGCTGGAGCAGAGCATGCTTTGCTTTGCTGATAACGAGCATCCCAAGGCCTTTCTGCTCACTCTCCTTCCAACGTTGCTCCATCCCATCTTATAGGAGTGATGCTTTCTCCTTCCCTTGCCTCTGCCCTCAATGTGTTGTGCTTTGTGGGATGGTAGCATAGACCAAACCAACAGCTCTGCTGCTCCAGGAGGAAGCCCATTGCTCAGACAGCAGCTGGGCTGCTTTCATTCCTCCCTGCTGCGACGTATTTACTTGTAATGCCCCAGCAGTCTGGCAGGTGGGCTGCAGTGTAATTTTAGCTTGTTTAATGAGAACAAAAACATCTGCAATAGACAGCAGAAAACTCTCACGAACTCTTGGAGGACAATAGGCAGTGCCTGGCCGTGGTTAAACCGTGCAGTTTCTGGTGGTCTCAACAGCAGGATGCACACTGAGGCTGATTCAACCATAAGTTCAGTTTGGAGAGTTAATTCAGAAAGCGTGGAAATTACAGCTGAGAATAATACCTTCCCACACCTTTAGGACTGATGGATTCAAAGGAGCTCCAGGCACTCACTACACCTTTTTTAATTAAGGGAACATGGGTGTAAGTCCTCTGGGCAAGTTGGAAGAGCCCCAGCTTCCTGCAGGGAGCAGAGCTGGGTGTGGGAATGCGTGCTGGCCAGATGGAGCCAGGTCTGCCTCTCCCACAATGGAAATGGGGAAGAGGCACAATTTGTACCATTTTTTCCCAGCAGTTTCGGTCCCGTGTTGTGATTCCTGTCTTCCTGTGTGGATCCTGTAAGGGGTTTTTCTGCTTTCTTTAAAGGCAAACCCAAACTATCTCAGTGTCCTCAGGACATTGGGCTCTCATCCCAATCAGTGGGATGCTGGGAAGGGGATGGCAAGATGGGAAGATGCTTGATGCACACTAATTATCCCCCACATCCCCCTGCTTTGACCTGATGCTCGCTGTGCAGTAAATATCCCTGAGCTCAAGCAGTGCGTGCACTCAGGTCTGTGCAAGCTGCTGTGCTCAGGGTCAGAGCTGCTCGCTGCAATGAGGCGAGGAGAAGGCAGCAGGTGCTGGTGTCTCTCACATCCCCTATGCAGCCATGCAGTGCCGAGGCAACCCCGCTTCTGGCTGTAGGGGAAGGCCCTGTCACGGGCTCATGCACTCTCACCCTGCAGAGCAAAGCCTCATCTTCATCTGCAGAGGATGTATTGTTGTGCCAAGGGTCTTAATTTTGTCCGTGGTTTCCTCTCCTGGTCGCTGTCAGCCTTTATCTGCAGGGTGCCAGGCTGGATGCTGAAGGATGTTTTCCATGTGTGGGAGAGGCTGTGCTGCTCCATGTCCCATCCTCTGCTTGGGTCAAAGGGAAGAGCGTGAGCGTGGCTCTTCCTTTTCATTCTCAGCCCCCATAGCAATGCTGTCACACTTTGCTTCTAGGAGCAGAGCGAGGCCTTTGGTCCATAAGGGTCACCCAGTGATGAAAATTGCATCCGTCACAAAAGGAGGGTCTGCATTTGCAGGCTTTTCTGCTTCTTTTCTAATTTCTCTTCTGGCTTTTCTTCTGGAAACTGCTATTTCTGAGCTTCTGAGCTGAGCAACAGCCTTGGATTTCCCCCAGGGAGTGAACAGGTGACCACGTAATTGCATTTGGACCCTTCTCATCTTTGAAGATAGCATTTAAAAGGAGCACAGAGCGCTGGATGGACGTCAGCAGCCCACACTGCCCTGGGTCCTCTCCCACATTCTCCTTTCCAGACATCACATCATGAGCTCTTGATGCAAGGCTCACCCTCTGGGACCTTCCTGTGACATCTGTGATGTCTCTGTGTCCTGGTGTTGGGCAGATTCAAGGAGCTGCTGGGTTGCTTCAGGCACCTTAACCAACCTAACCAACTTGAAACTCTTTGTTGAGAGGCTGTTGCAGCTGGTGAGCGTGTTGCTGCTTTTAGGAGGTGGGATGGATGGATCAGGAGGAGAAAGAATGGGATGGTGTGCATGGGGTTTGGGGGGAGGGGGGGAAGGAGGATATGCCAACAGCAAGCATGGACTGGAATAATGGAGACTGAATAATGCAGATAAAGGGATTGAATCAGACGGAGTAGATGAGCACAGACTCCTGCATGTGTCAGAGAGATAGGACAGATGTGGATTTATATTAATTAACACTTAATGAGGCTCCAGCGCCAGTCAATGTCTTTGCCTGAAACCACTCTGCCCCGTGCTCTGTCTTGCGATGACGTCTATGGAAACCATTGCCAGGCTTTTGTTGCAGTGCCCAGCACAGTGCTGTGAGTTCATTGCTGGGCTGCTGCATAGGGGCAGGATGAGACCTCCTGTGAGCAGAAGGTGGTCAGAGCAATCAGCACCCCGTCCTTATGGTGGCAAAGCCGTTTGTGCCCATTGCTGAGCCCCTGCTGGGTTGCTTTGCCTCTTCTCTCCTCTTCTGGCACGGCGTCTGCGTTGTTCTGCTGGGGTTTTCTCTGGGGAAGTCCCTGTGTGTGCACACTCTCACTGACTGTATGCCTTGAAATTGAATGGAAAAAAGAAAAAGCAACAAAATGCTGAACAAAAGCCAAGCCATTGGTGGAAAGCTGGCCTTTCTCAAAGAGGTTTTAGCTGGAGATGTGCATCTTCAGCCTGGCTGCCTGCTACGTGCTGGGGTTGCTGGTGGTTGGTGATCTGCTCCTTCTGAAATACTGCTTGACTTCTGCTTTGCAGCAGAAGGGTGTTTGTCTTCTTCCAAAGCAGCACGTCTTATCCTCTTGCCTGCTTTGTGGTTTGCTTTTTTGGTCATTCAGCCATTCTCCAGCTATGGTGCAAGGAGCTGGTATCCATGCCAAAGCCATGGCAGGGTTTATCTTGCTTATCCAATTAACCAAAGGTCCTGCTGTTGTTGCTGAAGGGTTCATTAGGAACCTCAGTAATATCCCATGAAGAAGTGTGCTTGCTTCTGTGCTCCTCCATCCCAAGTCTACTGGAGGCTTTCTTTGGGATGGCATTCAATCCTGTTGGCAAAGGGGCATGGAAGAGCTCAAGAGTGCCCTGTCCTGCCCACGTGAGTGGTGGAATTTGGCAAAGTTTGTGTCTGTACTCACTCAGAGAGAGTAAGAAACCATTAGGCGTTGGGAATGGGTGAACCCAACCATTCTATGATTCTCACCTGAGCTTGACAGCAAGCAGGTTTCTATAGAAGTGACTGTTGCACCCAAAGAAGGCAAGGCAGGTTGTGTACCTTCCGTGGGAATGGTTATGCTGATTTTTAGAACGTAATAAGTTTTTGGGAGCTGTTTCTCAGTTGTTAACAGAAGTCCCGGGGGATATTAGATGTTGGGCACGGTCACGGCGAGCTGTCATGGTGCTAATTGCTTTAGGAAAATGAAAATATTTACCTGTATGCAGAGCTGAGGAGGTTTGCAGGCTATGTTTGTTTAGAACATTCCCCTGGGGCTCTGCCTGCTATAATGACTCTTCTGATGGGATTTGCATCGAACCAGGCTAGAGACAACAAAGGATGCTGCTGTGGGTTTGAGATGCTGTACGTGCAGGCGTGCCTGTGTAGAACAGCTTTCAATGAAGATGTAAACACTAATGATTTTAGCATGGAAGCATCATGGAAACAAAAGCAGTTGGGCTGTAGAGTTAACGCACAGCTCGCTTATTTCTCTTCTGTAAGAAACCTCTGTTTATTTGCTTGGCTGCTGAGAGCAGAGTGAACCCTGCCCTGGATGTGGGCTGGGAGGTGGGTGGCTTTGGCAGGTGCCCAGGGTTGGTGGCCTTTGTCCCTTTGTCCCCCTTTTCCATCTCCTTGAAGCGAGCAGTGCTCACCGCACACCGTGTGTGCAGGCGTTGTCTCTTGAGCCAGATTAGCTCTGATCCTTTCCAAGCCTGACCAAGGCAAGTTACCATCAAAACACTCCACTTTCTCCTACTCGCAGTGGCATAACTGCCCTTCGGACCCAATGGACACTGCAGACAGGAGGGGCTTTTCCTGGGCATGCCCCAAAATGAGTGCAGTGGAACAGCACATCCCAGCTCTACAGCAGTGGCTTTAACGTGGTGAGCAGAGCTGTGTCCCTCGGGTCCCTCAGGCGTTTCCAGTGGCCCATCTGCTGATGGAGCAGGATGCTGGCACCCAGCATCCCTACTGCCACATTTCATTTTTATCCCAAGGCACGAGGATGCATTTCCAGCAGAAAAAGCATAGCAGTATATGGGAGTGAGCATGAAACAATAGCATGATTTTAATAATGATGATTATTTTTTTTTCCTCTCTCCTAGGCTAGAGATCTAGTCTGGATTCTCTTTATTTGCTTTCCTCCTACAAATACTGCAGACCTCCCTATAAACAGCTGTGAGCACACAGCGCTGCTCCTCCAGGCGTGGTTTGTGGGAGGCAGTTTGCAGGCTGTGATGCCCTCGTGCAGTGAGGGATGTGTGGGTGGGTGCTTTCTTCTCCCCTGCTGTGTTGTGGGCTGGTTCTGCTTACCAACAAACGTACTTCAGTAAAAGCCTAGCGTGAAAAACAGCTCTGAAGATGCTTTGTGCAAGCACAACTTGTTCCAGGTCGGGCTGAAGTCAGTTGTGTTGATGAAGATCCTCCAGCTGTGATGGCTGTGACCTCCCTTGTAGTCCAAGCCCAACGTGGTGAGGTTTGTTTTGGTGTAGGAATCCATGGGAGAGGTGCAAACTTCTGTTTGCAAAGGGCTTTTTCTCCTTCCCCACCCCCCTCTTCCCCCCCCCCTTCTTATTTCACTATTTCACTTCTGAGTTTGGCAGTTGCCTGCCTGCTTTCTCCTGCTTGTGAGGGCTGTGGAGGTTTCCTCCCCAGCTCGTTGTTTGTGCTTTTTGCAAGCAAAATAACAAGCAGCCTGTGTGTGCTTGTGTGAATTGGTTCGTGTCCAAGCAGTGGGAGTGATGAGGGAAAAGGCACTTAGAGTTTGGGTTTCTGTTGGGTGGCACAAACAGAGCAGCAGAGTTGATGGGCCCTGTAGGGTTGATGTGATCCTGTAGGCTTTTTCCCTGCCTCTCATCGGGCTGTGCTGTCCCACTCCTTGTTGTCTGCGGGGGAAATCCTGCTTATTCCCATGCAGTGTTTTGCAGAGAAAAAGATGCTGGGTGGGGTTGGTGCAAGTTGTTTTAGCAGCTCTGCTCAAAGCAGCTGCGAGGGAGAAGGAAAAGTGCTGTAGGTCGCTTCTCTTTCTTTCCCATCCACCCAACCATCTATTTGGAGAGACACGGGACGCACAGCCCGCTGCTCCTGGTCCCCAAGATGTTGTCTTTGTTTTCTCCTGCTGCGTTCTGAGCTGTTTTCATTGCCATTAGGCATTCGGAACAAACCACGATGCGTGGCCCTTGGCAGCATCGCCTTGTCCCTGAGCTCCATTAAGCTCCATTAGAGGCTCGGTCCTCGTGCCAGGAGGAGTTCTGCAGGATGCTAAGTGCTGGCCCTGCACAGGGTGGGTTTATAAAAGGGTGTCGCTGGTGATGTCAGGAATACGAGGCTTGGAAACGTTGGGATTCCTGTTTACCATCTGTTTGCGTGGCCCTTTCCTAATAGAGCCGCCTTCCTGCAGAACTTTAAACAAAACTGTTTGGGTTGTGGTGTGAGGGAGGAAATCTCAAATTGTGGAGGAGACTGTGACATTTCTTGACCTTTTCAGTGTGTATCTCTGAGACAAACACGCTCCAATGTTTGTAGATTCGGTCTCTGGTTGTGTTTCCCAAGGCAGGCTCTCAGCGAGATGCTGGCTTGCGCAGTTTCGTGCCGTGATGTCTGCTGGTGCATGAGCTAAAATGGGAGAGCATTTTCCGTGGTTCTCACTTGGGGTGCTCTTTGTGTGATGCGTGAGATTACTCAAAACAGCCTGGCATTTAGAGAGTGGGTTTTCGGTGGCTGCTGAAATGTTGAGCCATAGAAGTGGTGTCACAAGGGAAATCGTTAGCCTGGTATGCATATTTAGCGCATGTTAAAGCCTGGAGAAACACCAGTTCTTGTGATTTCATCAAAAGCTCTTGATCAAAAGTGATACCGTCAGAAATGAGGTCAATGGGTAGTTTGATGTCACTTAAAACACAAAGGTTGCATTGAAGCAGTGTGTTGTACGATGAAACATCTTTCCCCGTGGGTCAGCTGCCTCTTTTTCCCTGTCCTTATACGTCCCATTACGTAAGTACACTAATTGCCACATGTTGCAAACCAGAGCGTGGCTTTCCCTCCTGATGGGGTTTGAAAGGGACATCTTTCTGCCATCCAGCAGGGCAGGACCTCCTTTGGGAGAGGAGTTAAATGGAGAGAGTGAAGGGCTGAGGCTTGTATTCTTGCTTGAGAGAATGAGAGGCTCAGTGCTTTGGTAGTGGAGCCATAACATATGGGTGGGGGCTTCTGAGTGAAAGCTGCCCCTGCAGCATGCTGGGTGGGGGTCAGGGCTGGCACCCAGTTGCCCTTTCACATGTGATATTTGCACTTTGCAGGTGGTTTCATCCCAACATCAGTGGCATCGAGGCAGAGAAGCTGCTCCTGACCAGGGGGGTCCATGGCAGCTTTCTGGCTCGGCCCAGCAAGAGCAACCCTGGAGACTTCACTCTCTCTGTCAGGTAAGGAACCAGAAGGTGTGAGGAAGGGTCCATTCTGCTCCCATTGGCAGGGAGATGGCTCTGCATGGAGCTGACCCCTCTGGGTACCACTCGTAGCACATCCTGCTGGAGCCATTGGTACAGAGCAGGAAGATGACGTGCTCGACTGAGTTTCTAGGGAGAGCATCTTCCATCCCAGCCTGAATGAGTCATCTCATCTCTACTTCAATGGAACATCACAAAACTGCCTCTGGGAGGGATTCAGTTTGTGTCCATAGGGGAAGAAGAGGCAAAGAGTGACACTGGCCCAGCAAGTCCCCATTATAAGAGGATAAGGGGAGGAGGATGTGCTGTGACCCCCTCCCATGAGAACCACCCAGCTGGTGCCTTGCGGGGGGAGAACTCAGCAGAGCTTCCTGCAGGCACTTGTGGTGTAGAAATAGTG
Organism: Chrysolophus pictus; assembly: GCA_037305975.1. NCBI lineage: Eukaryota > Metazoa > Chordata > Aves > Galliformes > Phasianidae > Chrysolophus > Chrysolophus pictus. Next base: position 2,687,788 of record CM074596.1, on the reverse strand, counting down.
ATTTCTGGTCAGTTTAAACAACTCTCATTTTGTTTAGGAAACTCCAGTGACTTTATACATCCTTGCACCAGCACTGTGTTTAGAGAAACTTTGTGCAAACGACAGAAGGAATGAGAATTTCTTTATTTCTTCCCCCCTTGCAGTCCTGCCTGTGCTTGAACCTGCATTCCTCCTCCTGCAGGAGTTTGCAGCTGCCTTGCTTTGTACACGCTGCCTTTTGTGGCAGGGAATGCTGCCTGTTTCTCCCAGCTCTGGCCATTGGAGCATAGAGCTTTGCAGCTTTTATGGTGTTCTGGCAGGGCAGGGATCCAACTCCACTAGCTCATCCATCCTCTTGCAATAAGAAGTGGCTGAGAGTTAATGAGGGAGGTGGAAGTGCTGCCTAATTAGAACGGGAAATAAAGCCAGAGAGCTGCCTGGAGCAAGCAATGACAACGAGGGGATGCATGTGAGACAGGGTTGGGCTTCACGTGAGCTCTGTGTCTCTTCTCACGTAGTGCTGTGAGTCAGGGTGTTGCCTGACTGTACAGCAAAGTGCTGGCAGCACCTGCTGAGCCAGGCTCTGTGCAAGCAGACGCAGGTCGTGTCTGTGCAGCAGTGTCGTGATGTGGAAAGATGCCCAACCCTTGGTGTCATCGCCCTGAATTAGCAGGGAATTGCTTTGCTGTGAGAGTCGTGCCCACACCTGCATTACTGCACTTGGGCTGCGGAGTCACGCTGTGATTTGGTGTCGTTTCCCTCCCCTGGCTCTGCCCTGTGCTTTGCTGCTCTTTGCAGTTTGGTTCCCTGCCTCCCCTGTGTGGTCCCAATGCAGTTTTGTCATTGCTGTTACCTCTGTGGCAGGTTATTGGAGAGGGCTGGACCGCTGCCTCCAGCATCAAGTGCTGTCATTAAACATTATTTTGCTCGTGAGATCTGGGAGTGCCCTTCAATCATGAGCAGTGCTCTGTGTGTTGAGAGCAGAGCAGCATGGCGTGCCTTGGTGTGATGGTGCTGAGCAGCACCGCACAGCCCACTCAGTGGAAAGTCTGACCAAAAGGAAACCAAGGCTGTGACATGTACCATGTTTCCAGGAAAGCACATCTACCATGACACACCAGCATAGAGGCATCTTGAACTGAAGATAAGGGAAGAATCCTCTGCATGGACTGCTTTTACCTACCAGTCCTCATCTCTGCCTGGTTCCTCTCTCTGTCTCTATAGGCTTGTTCCAAAGTCCTGAGCATGAAAGATCAGCTTGGATGTGGTCCCTGGTTGGGTTCTGCTTCTACTTTATCTGAACAACGTGCTCTTGTCCCCTCAAAACGTGGCCATAAATGGTTTTGGGAATTAGAAAACACAATGAATAGGTTCCTTTAGAACAAGCGGTCCCTTATTTCTCTTCTCTTGCCCCCCTTCCAGCTTCTTCTAGGGTTTCTGAGAGACAGTGAAAGGAAAGGCAGCTCTGTTTGATTACAGAGAGGATGTGGGCTGCAAGGAAAGCAGGCGATGGAGTTCTGGCTGACCAGACCACACACCAGGTGATCTACGTGCTGGTGTGCATCCAGATCCAGATCCCTGAAGAGGAGCTAGGAAATAAGATTGCAGAAGTTACAAGTTTTCCATGAAGTTCTATGTCTGCTCCCCGTTCTTTTCTTTACCTCTGCATATCCTTGCAGCCCCTTTTTCAAAACCTTGGGTCTCATTGTAGTAACACCTCCCAGCCTTTGTAAGGCCCTGAATACAAGTTGGTAGTGAAGGATAGGTCTAGTCCTGCCTTTTCCAAGCTTGATGTCTGGATGTGCTGGAGCTTCAGGGAATGCAGGGCTGATGCAGGTGTGCAGAATCCCAAAGCCGTTCCTAATCCCTGAAATCTACTTGGCTGCATCTCTGAGATAGCGTGGAAATGTCGCTTGTTGGCGGGTAGTGAGTTTCATCTGAGAGCCCAAGCTGTCATCTGATTGAAACCAAACATTCATCGAAGTTTCTAAGCCGTGTGGGAAAACCTTCCAGCTTTGCATAGAGAGCTTTTGGGGGTTTTTGGGGTTGCTTTTTGCAGCTTGTCAGAGGGGTCATACATGCATGCTATGAAACTCTTAATTTTTTCCTGTCTGATGCAAGCAGGAGAAGCACATAACTTAAGAAGACTCTATGGGATGCAAGAGACAACTGTAATTCTGATGTTTAAAGCAGATCTTTGCTTTCAACGACAAAAAAAGAAAGGGTCTGTCTTGTTTTCTGGAGTTGAGTTGGCTTTTATTGGCTTTGATTATTTTGGTGTGTGTGTGTTGGGTTTTTTTTTGCATGTTCTTCTCAACTCCGTTGCAAAGAAGAGCAGGTTGTATCTGCACTGGCTGTCAATGCGGTGTGGACTGAAAACGTTGGGCTGAGATTCACAAGTTGGGTTATTTTGGATCAGGAGACCCTGCTGTATATCCAGCCAGGCAGCCGTGCTGTTTGTGGGAATAAGAACAGTTTTTCACAGCGCCAGGAATAACTGCTCCGATGCTCACCGTAAACGAAAGGCAACAATTCAACAAATATCCTCATTTTGTATTTAAATTGTGCTCTGGATGGGTTTGGGGATCAGTATTCATTGCAGAAATCGTGATGTTGGCTGACAGCAAATTGCTTTTTCCGAATCATCCCGAATGCAATGCAAACTCGCTGCTGAACACTCAAATTTCCTGGGTCTTTCCAGGTTCCATTTTTTTCTTGCTGCTCACTCGCACGAGCCCTCCTGTCTCTCTCGGGGTCAGAGATTGCCTTTTGCATGAAGAGTGAAGCTGTTGGAGCAGCTGAGCCCTCGGGCACGGGGCTACAGAGCCTCTTTGAGTGTCTCTTTGTGCTTTATGTCAGCAGCCAGCATGCTGAGGGCACAGTTCCATGGATGGGCTCGCATGGAGCCCAGCTCTGCCCCAGCAATGTGCTGCCGAGGTGACGCAAACTCTGTGAGAAGAAAAGAAGGGAGAAAGGAATGGATCAATGCCCTTTGTGTTCAGCCTGACCTTGGGGGCCGAGGGGATGAATGATCCCCATTATTTCAGTGCTTTTCATCCCCGGAGAGCTCGATGGGATGGCGGTGGCTCTGTGAACGGAGCCTTTTGTAGGCTGAGATGTGTGGGGAGAAGGGAACTCCAGAGCCTCGAGCCAAATGGCCAAAGCACAGCTTCATCCTCTGCCTTCCCTGTGGTGGGAGGGCTCCTCATGTCCCGCTGCTGGCCTGGAAGGCTGGAGCCAAGCACCGGCTTGGAGGGGCACAGCCATCGGGGCCCAGCTTTCCTCACAGCCCAATCTCATTTCCATCTCGCAAGCTCTGCTCGTGCCCCCAAAATGGACGCTGCCCATGGGGTGGCTGGAATGGCAGCAGCAGGTTTTCACGGCTCAGGCTTGGCAGCCAGCCTCGTGCTCCCCTGTTGGTGCAGGGAGGTGGCAATGGATGCCATGGTCGTTTCCTCTGGGTTGTCTCTAATTGGAAATCACCTCGGTGCCCGGCCCAAGCCAGACGGAGCATCTGAGAAGAGCTGTGTGAGCACAACCTGCAATTATGGATTCTGCCTTGACGAGCTCCCTGCCAGCAGCTGGGATGGAGCGTGCAGGGTTGCAGCCATCTGTCAGGGCAGCGTTTTGGTCAGGGCATGCAGGGACTGAGGCAGACTCTCTGCTAAAGGAGGCCTAGAAGAGGGTGCACAAGGCTGTTAGCACACTGCTGCCCAGCTTCTGGGGGCTCTTGGAGGTGTGGCACACACAGACCTCATTGCCCAGCTCTGCTCTGCCCTCCTCTCGTCTCATCCACCACAGACTGATGGCTTTACTCTAGCACAGCCAGCTGCTTGTCCTCACGTCCCCCCCAAACCTCTCAAAAGCCCAAAGTGGTTGCTGTTAAAATCCCCGAGACAGGTATCTACAACTGCAGCTTTTAGCTAGAGGTTACCACGGCTCTGGGTGATGTGAGTGCATCCCAGGGGTGGTTTGGCCATCCCATCACTGCCAGGGGGCTGCTGTGTCCCTCCCCGTTCATCCCACAGTCCTGGTATCTATCAGGAGGTGGTTTTTGTGGAGCTGGGACTAGCCTGATGCTATCAGAAATGTTTTTCTATGGCATTGCCCGTCCTGCTTAGGGCCCTACCTTGCTGCAGGAATGGAGCAGCACCGCAGCTGAGAGTTCTTCCTCCCGTTTAACCTCATGCACAGAGCGATGTAGCATTTCTAATTTCACGCTCCGTGAAATGGCTTTTTTGTCTGACCTGATATGCAGCTTTACAGCACCTTGGGTCTCCTGCATCTCGCTGTCGTGGTTGCTTTAGCAACAAATTGAGAGAGGCTGGGAGCAGCTCAGTAAAAAAACAACAACAACAACAACAAAAACCAGGAAGGGAAAAAAAAAAAAAGAGAAATTTGCCCAGATTTACAAATCTCTCTGACCCAGCTTATCTATCAAGCCTTGGACTTCTAGCCACATCTGCTAGGCTTGGTGGAGCTGCTGCTGAGTGCATTTAAAATGCAATTACCCTGCGTCTTGGAAAGGCGTCCTGGATAGGGAGGCTAGCTGAGTGCCCATTCTGCCCCGCTGACAGACCCACCTGCCTTTCTTCCCCAGGAGGAACGATGAGGTGACGCACATTAAGATCCAGAATACAGGAGATTACTATGACTTGTACGGAGGGGAGAAGTTTGCCACCCTGGCAGAGCTGGTGCAGTACTACACTGAGCAGCAGGGGCTGCTGAGGGAGAAGAACAGCAATGTCATCGAGCTGAAGTACCCCCTGAACTGCCAGGACCCGACCTCGGAGAGGTAAGCTGAGCCCAATGGGAGCTGCTGTGCCAGCTGCAGCCCTGGGAAGCCCCTCCAGTGAGGTTTTGCCACACGTACCACATTGCAGCACGGGATGAGCGGCCGCTCCTGTTAGCAGGTCTGGAGAAGTGGAAAGCCCCTCCGGCTGGGTTTCCCCCTGCTCTGCCGCCAAGAACAGTCTGGCTTGGCAGAGGAGTTCTGTAAGAGCCTGTGTTCCAGACCACACATCTAGCTGTACCAGGGAGAGGAGAGGGAAAAGGGCCCAGGTCCTCTAAATATAAGAAATGACGGTGGTGTCAGAATATAGCAGGGTGCGTCAGGATCGCAGCATTTCCGGGACCTGGCCTTGATCAGCAGCAATGCTGGAAGCAGTTCTGAGCTTCTCCATGCTGCCCTGTCCTGCTTTCTACTGCAGCTCACACAGACCTGTGATGCTGGTTTCTTCTCCATCCTGGAGGAAGGGATTTTGCTCTTTAGAGGTCTTCTCAGTATGGCTGGGAGGGGGATTTAAAATCCTCGGCTTGGTTCTCTGGACCAAAGTGTCTGAGATGTGGTGTCACAATGTTGACCCTGGAAAAGTATTTTGAGCTCCTGGCTGGCAGACCAGCATCTTCAAAGGCAGCCTACGTTTCTCTAGGCCTATGCAGTGTAAGTGTAAGGGGATGGATTAGGAGAGATGAGATGGAGGACATGAGTGTGTGAGTGCAAGCCGTATGCTACCATGAAAGGTGGAGCTTGTTCCTGTTCACAAAAGGGCTTGGAAGAGCTGAGCACAGCCTCCTGCTCTCTCCAGGTGACCCGGGATGGGGGCAACAGTGACCACAGCAAGGTCCAAAATCAAAGTCCTTTCCAAAAATGGTTCCCAAAGCATGCCAAAGCCCCTCGCTTTGGGATCCCAAAGATGAGTGCCCTGTGAGCATCATCCCAAGCAGGAAGTGTAGCTCTTGTCTAAAAGTGATGCTCTGTGCCTTCTTCTGCAGATGGTACCATGGCCACCTCACTGGCAAGGAGGCAGAGAAGCTCCTGACGGAGAAGGGGAAGCCAGGCAGCTTTTTGGTGCGGGAGAGCCAGAGCAAACCAGGAGATTTCGTGTTGTCAGTGCTGACAAACGAGGATAAGATGGAGACGGGGGACCGCAAACCACACGTGACCCATGTGATGATCCACTACCAGGTGGGCAACCTGCTGCCCTCGCTCGCCTGCCGTGCCGCCCCAGCTGGGAGCTGTGCATTGAGCCTCACCGTGCCTCTGTCGCTCTCCTGCAGCCAGATGGGAAGTACGACGTGGGGGGAGGAGAGAGGTTTGACACACTCACAGACCTGGTGGAGCACTACAAGAAAAACCCCATGGTGGAGAAATCTGGAGCTGTGGTCCACCTGAAGCAGGTAGGATCTGCTGTTGTGCACAGCTGTCGGTTCAGCCCTCCAAAGCGGATCCAGCTTCTGCCAGTACCCTCCCAAGAACCCATTTTTCAAGGGAAAAGGAAGCCTTTCTGCTGTTGAAAGTGATTTCTGCTCTGTCTCCATCTGTCCTTCAGCCATTCAACGCCACGCGCATCAACGCGGCCAACATTGAGAACAGAGTGAGGGAGCTGAACAAAATGGCAGATCACAGCGAGAAGGCCAAGCAAGGGTTCTGGGAAGAGTTTGAGGTATGGGAGGCTGCCCTGCTCTGTCCCGCTTGTGTCTGAAAGTGAGCGATATCATCCCTGCATGAGAGTGCCGTGGCTTTCCATCTTTTTGCAATGCTGTCGTTCCCTTCCCTGCTTTCTGTGTTGGTCGTCTTTCATTGTCTTTTCTTGTATTTCTCCTTCATCCTCCAGCCTGTTGTGTGCCTGTTGTTCCCTGCAGGGCTCTTTGCCTTCTCCCCCAATTAGGGACCAATTAGGTCCCTCACCAAACTGTATCTCAGCCCCCTTCCCCTCCTGCCAGCACTCCCTCAGCCTTGGGAAGCCAAGCAGTTTTTTATAAGAGCCTCCACGTCCTCTTGTGTGCCCAGAACAGTTTGTTCTTGTGTGCTTTGCCCACAGATGCTGCAGCAGCAGGAGTGCAAGCTCCTGTACCCCAGGAAGGAGGGGCAGCGACCTGAGAACAAGGCGAAGAATCGCTACAAGAACATCCTTCCCTGTAAGGAGATGCTGAATATTGTGGGCTTTTTTTTCTCACTATGACTTCTACAGCCTTGTGTGAGGCTGGGTAACCTTGAAGAGCTCTCTGATCACAGCTTTTTGGAAGCTGAGCTGGAGGGAGGAGTGCTCTGTCCTGTTGTAGTGATCCAGTTCATTCATGCCCTCCTCCGCTCCCTTTTTAACCTGGTCCTTCCCCTTTGCTTAGCAAATGGGTACCTTGCTATCCTCTCCTTGTGCTGAAAGTCCACATGTGCTCAAGTGTAGTTTAGAAGTAACACGGAGCCACAGCTAGAAGCTCCAAAGGAAATATTGGTGAGCTTGAGCTCAGCTCAGTCTGTAGCACTGCCTATCACCAATATCCACCCAAGTGACCGGAGTGGCAACGTGGCTGTGAGCCAGGCAGAATGCGCTGCTAAGTGTCATTAGGAGAGCATCGTGCTCCCTTTTCTGCAATACCTCCCCGTGTCTCTTCCCTCTAAGAGCCTCGTGGGAGCCCACGGGTGGCCCTGTGCATGGCACTGCCCTTCTGCGCTCACTTTGTGATCCTCTCCCTCAGTTGACACCACGCGGGTGGCACTCCGAGATGTGGATGAGAGCGTGCCCGGCTCTGACTACATCAATGCCAACTACATCAAGGTATTGGGAAGGGAAGGCAGCACGTGGGGCTGTGTTTGTGGTGGGGGTGTGCAGTAATGGGACCAACCTTGAGGGAACAGCAGTGCAGGAGCCATTCTGTTTCTTCGGTTCCAGACCAAGCACTGGGTTTTTCTGCTGTATCCTCAGGGATCTCATCATTCTGACACGTTCTGTTTGCCCTGATCTAAGAGTTTATCTCAATCTCCTGCTTTCCTCGCCTGTTCAGGGAGTCCCAGGGGACTGACCTGGTCTCTCTGTCATTGCCCATTATCACAGGGGTCAAATTATAATTGCCATCTGTAAGCTGAGAGCTGCTCGAAGCTGCATTTCTATCAGTGCTACTCTGGCATTTACACACCAACCTCTAGAAAACCTTCAAGGTTGCTTTCTAACAGGCAACTTCTGCAGGTACTTCATGGCTTGAGCCTGTGCTCAGTACTGGGTGCTACAAAGGTCCCTGGAGGCAAGCAGATTTTGCTGGTGATGTTGGCTTCTGTTGAAGCTGGTGATGGGAGCAGTTCGTGTCCATGGGTGATGAGCAGGGGAAAATTGGCTGGCTCGCAAACACTGCACAGCAAGACTTTGCTGCTGAAGGGTGCACTAAAGCAATTCTCAATCCCTTCCTCTCCTCAGAGCATCCCTGAGGATGGAAGGAACTCGGAGCACTGCAAGATCTACATAGCCACCCAGGGCTGCCTGCAGACAACAGTGAATGACTTCTGGACCATGGTGTACCAAGAGAACAGTCACGTCATTGTCATGACAACCAAGGAAGTGGAGCGGGGCAGGGTGAGAGCTGCTGCCAAGCCCCAGTGTCACCTGCATCCTGTGCCAACCTGGGAGGCTGGATGCAAACTGGTTTTAAAGCCTTCAGAAGTGAAAGGCTGGGTAGTTAGTAGGGGCTTGTGTTAAAATGTGAAGTGGAATCAGCGATTAATTAATCTGGGCAACCAACCTAACTGTGATATCCTGCTTGGACAACTGCAGGTTCTTGCCCAATGATGGCAGGGGCTTCTTGCAGCAAGCTGGGAAGCAGAGCAGGAGGTTGCAGCAGGTTTCCTGCTCTGCTGGGAGGCAGGAAAGTAATTGCAGAACCTATCCAAGCCCCAGCTCAAGGGAATGCTCTGCATGTGTGGTTCTCCTGAAATCTTTTGCACTATTGCTGCTCATCCTTTGACCACAGAGCATCCCTGGGTGATACATCTGGGGTCCGTCCCCCAGCTCCCCTCTCTTGGCTCACCAGCAGCTCCTCTGTGTTGCTACAGAACAAGTGTTTCCGCTACTGGCCAGACAAGGGCTGTGCCAAGGAGTATGGCTGCATCTGTGTGCGAAACATCAGCGAGCGCGAGGCGCAGGGCTACTACCTCCGGGAGCTGGAGATCCTGCATGTGGACAGGGTGAGCTCACGGTGGTTCTGCAGCCCTGGGGATGGGATCTGGAGCATCTCATGGTTTTTACCTAATGGTCCCATTGCTGAAGTTCTGGGCTGTTTTGCTCCAGTTTTGTTGATGGGAAAGGGATGGAGATGTGGTAGCACTGAGGGATGTGGTGATGGGTTGGCAGTTGGACTTGGTCTTAGTGATCTTTTCCAACCTTAATGGTTTAATATATGAAGGGGAAGCCTGGTGCTCCTTCTGATGGTTGCTGGGTCTCTGCTCCACACAGGATGAGCGTCCCAGGGTGGTGAAGCACTACCAGTATTTCAGCTGGCCAGACCACGGGGTGCCCAATGAACCAGGAGGGGTTCTCAGCTTTCTGGACCAAGTGAACCGGACACAGCGAAGCATTCCAGACACGGGGCCGATCATAGTGCACTGCAGGTAGGAACCAGCTCTGTCATGGGGGTGGGGAACAAAAAGGGAGTCTCTTCCCTTTGTTACCTATAACCAGCCCATCACACGGTCTGGTGGTGGGCAATTGGGAAACAGAGGTGATACAGGTATGCACATAGGGAAATATAGCCTTCCTTCTCTTTCTCCAGTGCTGGAATAGGACGCACAGGCACCATCATAGTGATAGACATTCTGGTGGATATTATTCACAGGCAAGGTATGTCTCCATGTCAGTCTTGTGACTCTCACTGTTTGCCTTGTTATGGAATAAGCCTGCTCAGGTGCAAGCAGTGGTCCATGATCTCCCAGCAGTGGGTTTGTCTCATTTTGGGTTCAGGCTTGATCCTAAAGCTGGGGTGAGAGTGACTTTTGTAGCATGTCTGGACCCTCAGTTCTCTTAGTGGGAGCATTTAGGCAGGCTTTTTCAGCAGTGGCTGTGTTTATTTCTTAAGCTGCAGGAGGAGTGATAAGCAAGAATAATTTCTCAACCTCATTGCCACTTCCCACTTTCTGGCTCTTGAGCAGGTTTGGACTGCGACATTGACATCCCCAAAACGATCCAGATGGTACGCAGGCAGCGCTCTGGCATGGTGCAGACGGAGGCCCAGTACAAATTCGTTTACATGGCTGTCCAGCAGTTCATTGAAGCGGAGCAGAAGAGGCTGGAGGAAGAGCAGGTGAGTCCTGTTCAGCTTGGTTGGAGGAGCAAGGGCACATTTTGCCCCACACCAGGCACCGCAACCACTTCCTTTATTCTGGAACCCCGATGCTGCCCTGAACATATGGGAATAAACCCACAGCCACTCCTCCCTGCTGGCATATGGGATCCTGCAAGGCTTCCTTCTGCATCAGCCCTGAGTAGGATTTTAATGTATTTGCTTCCTATTTCAGAGAAGTAAAAGGAAAGAGCGAGACTACTTGAATATTGGATACCCTCCTGTGGAAAAAGGCAGAGCCAAAGGGCAGCCCCCTTCACCACGAGCCCAGCCTGTGTAAGTCTGTCTGCTGGGAAGAGGACTTTCTGTAGCAGCAGGAGAATGGCTGGAGCCTGGTCCCCAGCACTTATCCTCCCTCTCCCATTCCTAAAACCTCACCAGTTCCTGGCTGTCGGATGGCGATGGCTCAAAATAAGCAGGTGATCCCACCACGCTGCCAGCACTGTGATGGCAGCCCACCTTCCTCTTGTGGGAAGGGCAAATGGATCCTGGCCTGTGGTATCTTGAGCCCCACAGGCTATGGGGAGGAGTAAAGGGAACTTGGCCAGGCCACTGCCTGCTTCCAACCGGCCACCTGCCTCTGGGAGCACATCCAGAGCAGCGAGGCTGTTCACAACAAGGCTTTGTTTCTTGACAGGGCTGATGATGAGTCAGCTTCCGTCTATGAGAACCTCAACATCAAAAGCCCAAAGGTTTCAGGGATGAGTAACACGGGGCGATAGAGGAGCTGAAGGTGAGGCTGCGCAGGTAGGAATGCTTCCTTCGGTTAGGCTGCGTGTCACCACTGTGTTTATGTTGCATTTATCCCGTGTGCTTCAGTGCATGCAGATCTCCGTGGCTCTGCTTGCATCAGGGAAGCCAAATAGGCTTTAATGAAATGGGACAGAGCTTAAAGACGTGGCTGTGTGGCAGAACGGGGAGAAATGTGGTAATGGGATCGTGCTTGTTTTAAATTGTACCTGATGCTGGAGGGGAGAAACTACATAAACAAGGAGAGATGTAGAATGCTGGGAGTACCTCTGTGTCACATCAATGCACTTTTCTCCCAGTTGTAAGCCGTGCCCTTTCTTCCTTCTTGCTTAGGACTGCAGGACTTACAGTGTTTACGTCCACCCTTTTCACATGCTGCATCTGCGGACAGTGCTTTTTTGCCCATTTTGCCTTCCCCGAGCACCTTGGATTCAGCGAGGAGCTAAGAAGCAAGCAGAGCCTTAAGAACATGCCTTGAGCTAACTTATTCTTGAGAAGGACCTTCTCCTGGTCTCCCCTGTATCAGTAGGTTGATATTTATGTGGAAGTGCCTCTGGACATTCGTTGGGCATCGAAGCTGTTTTAATTGTTGTTGGTGGTTTTTTTTTTTTTTTTTTTAATTTAAGATTGTTATTTTTTACATGTAAATTGTTAAGAATGGAAATGCCTATTTGCTTAGGAGCTTTCCCAGGGTTGCCCACTTAGGGCATCAATCAAGTATTAGTGCACTTCAATATATTCATTAGGTCAATCATTTCCGAGCTAGAAGTGTTTGCTTCTAGGCTAATTTCCAGGCTAACTTTGCTGCCTTGAAGGTGGGAAGTAGCACTGCCTGGAACACAGGTATCTGTGCCTCTGTTGATTCTTCTCCTCACACTTCTGGCTGTTGCAGCTATGGCTTTCTATGCAACCCTGCTGTACAGCAGGTGAGTGTGTGTGTGTGCTTGGAGCTGCGTGAGCATCATGGCAGGGCTGCAGGGGTGAGCACCCTCACTTTGGTGTGAGCGCTGAGCCCTGAAAGCCCATCTAGCTGGAGTGTGCTGACGAGCAGGAAAGCAGCTTTGACTGTGCACTGTGCTTTTAGCCCTCCTGGGTGAATAACACACCCAAGGATGCTGGGCTGAGCTGAACTTGTAGAGCTGGGTACCTCTAAGCTTGATGCAGCTCTGCTGTTTCCTTGCTGTATGACCCCTCCTTCCCCCCACAACTATATGACAAGTGCTGTGTGTGCTGGGTTGGGTGCTGTAGGAGCACTTGTTTTGACCAGTGCCACGAAGATGAGTGCGTTACTGAGTGGAGTGTTCCAGCTCTGTTGATGAATCTTGACTTGTGACTGCTGGGGCTTCCCGCTGTTCCAGCCCTTCGGTCTGCAAATAGAACCCCCCCCTTTTTGCAGGATTCATTGGGGTCAGAGTGCCAGTGTTGACTTCTGGAGCGTGCAGGGTGCTGATGTGCTCCTGGGTCACTGCCCCTCTGCCTGGTCAGGGACCTTGGTGCCCAAGAGCCAGCAGTGAGCAGGAGGGGCTGAATGAAAGCACGATGGCATCCCTTGGCTGTATTTCCTGACTGGTCTTCCTGGTCCCTTCTCACAGGGCAGGAAAACTGTTTTATTTTTATTGCACTTTTAATAAATGTTGAATATTCTCAAAGCTTTTCTTATTCTTTTACCCCCTCTCTTTTTAACTGGTTTGGGAAATTGACTGACAATCATTGTGGACAAGGGGCTGTGAGCTGTGAGATCTCTGTGCTCACTGTTTACCACCCATAACAATGGGTGTGATGAGGCTGAGGATGCTGTTTCCCTCCCCCCTGTCCTTAGATCTCATCAGTGGGATTGAGCAGTAGTTGCACGTGACAGAACACTTCATCACTGCTAATGCCAGTTTACTGGGCTTAATCTTAAATGCTCCTCTTACAGTGAAAGTGCCTTCTCTGCCCTAAGTCTCAGTGAGCCACTTTTTCCAAGAACGCACTTAAGCTGGTGCTGTGAAGATATCCTTCCAGCAGCAAGCGGGTGGGATGATGCAAGGGAGAATCCCTGTCGAGCCCAGGGCCTTTGGCAGAAGTTGTTGCAGTGCCTGGACCAATTTCTGCAGCCATGTGGCTGGCACAGATAATAGCAGCCCGCAGCTAAACAACAAAGGTGGTGCAGATACAGAAAGCACTCAGCAGCTTTACAGAAGTTTTGCATAGCAACGGACTTGGGGTATTTCTGCTGCTGCTTCAGCCTTTTGTATTTCAGATCAGATTTGCTGCAAAGAGAGACTGGAAACATCTTTGATCCAGCTGGGAGGAAGCAAAAGATGAGCAGTCTTTGCAGCTTCTCCTTTTTCAAGGGTGGTTTTGCCTGGGACAGCATCACCGGGATGGCAGTAAGTATGAAGGTAGAGGATAAAGAGTACAGCTGTGCTGCTGCTGCATCCGGTAAGGGGGGGAAACAGGGAGTAAATGTTACACACCGACACCTTGCATTGTATAAAACATAATTTAATACATCCATGGTACTTGTGTACAATCCTGTCTCACATCCACGTGCTTGAATAAACAAGATTTAATTGTAAGCCGCCTTCTTCATGAAGACCGTTGTTAACCGCTGTCAGAAGATCACTGGGTTAAATAAAAAGAGAGTGTAAGCAACTGGCCTGTGTCTTAATACTGACACCTTGGAAGATGAGGAGGGTAGAGCTGTCAGAAGGTGGAACTTCTGCCATTCAGCAGCAGTTGGCCGGGGAACAGTGGGAAGGAAGCTCACGGAGGACAGTGTGATGCTGTGCTCAGGGCGAGTTTGCTCTCCTTTCCAGGTTAAGGATGAGTGATTACTCTTTTTTAAGCACCTTCTTAGAGAGAAAAACAAAACGGCAATAGGATGGCTTTTATTTTCTGTTGGAAATTCAGCAGTGCTCAGCTCAGGTGAGGAGCAGGGATGGATCGATGTGTTGGCAGCAGGAGGCAGCATTTCACACCTCCTGTGCTGAATCCACAACGGAAATGTTTTGAGCATGTGGAATAAGGTTAATTTTCATCTGCTTCTGCAGCTTCGACATGTCCTTACCCTTCCAAGCCCAGCTCCTCTTAGAAATAACCATGAAGATAGCCCTTTATTCCCCAAAGGAGCTGGAAGGAGCTACACCCACTGTCACCTGGTATCAGCCTGTGGGCAAGCAGTCCTAGAAGCTCATCTGTCACCCATCACACCTTTGCAGCAGCTTTGAAGGCTCAGGTTTCCGTGGAGTCTGGCAGCAGGAAACTGAGGCAGCTCCTCATGAGGGAGCAATTCCTGGGCTGCTGGAGGTGAGTGCGTGCATCCAAGTGTGGGCACAGAACGGGAGTGGGGAGCGTGGGGTCTGCAAGCACACCGAGGGATGCTCCTGGGGGGTGTGCCATCTTATGCCTCGTGCTACAGGAATGGGAGCTGTGTCACAGGCGTGGCTGCTGTGGTGTGTTTCGAGGGGAGATATTCTGGCCTGCTCATTGCAACAGTCCTCGTGAAGCAGCGGAGGTTCCCCGTCTTCAGCGCGCATTGCACCGGCCATAGGATGATGCAGAAGAGGATGATGATGAGAGCAGAGAGCAGGACGATGCGCTTCCAGTCGTCACACATGTCACAGCGGGACAGCCTCCCTGCCAGCCCCGTCGGGGGGACCTCTGGGCTTTCGGGTTTGCTCATGGCAACGTCGATGGAGATGCACGAGTCTGGGTTCTCGGGGTCATCAGAGGCCTGCCGGCAGCACAGCTTGGTGCCTTCCATCCAGAGCACTTTCTCCTGCTGGAGCTCGGGGGGCAGAGTGGCCAGCAGCTCCTTGCTGGTCTCCAGGGCTGGGGCACCTTCCAGCGGGATGCTGGTCAACTGCCTGCAGAAGGGGCAGGGGAGCTGGTCCTCGGGGTGGTTGGGGGGCAGCCCTTTGCTCAGGCGGGCCACGCACTCCAGGCAGAAAACATGCGAGCATTGGAGCAGTTTGGGGGTCTTAAAGGTGTTGTCGTATGTGTTGAAGCAGATGGAGCATTCAACGGGGGAGGCTGGCTTTGGGGATGTTGGGTTTGGAGAGCCTGGTTTGTCGGTTGGGGACCTTGCTTTCCTCTTGCTGTCCACTGGAGAGGTGATAACAATAGGGCTGATGGGAATGGGGATTTCATGTGGAGATGCAGGGACCGGGCTGGTGGGAGAGTCCGGTGTGCTGGAGTGCCATAGCTGGGTGAAGCACGACATGACGGAGCTCGAGGAGATGAATAGAGCCCTGGGAGACTCTG
Organism: Chrysolophus pictus; assembly: GCA_037305975.1. Taxonomy (NCBI): domain Eukaryota; kingdom Metazoa; phylum Chordata; class Aves; order Galliformes; family Phasianidae; genus Chrysolophus; species Chrysolophus pictus. Next base: position 2,672,704 of record CM074596.1, on the reverse strand, counting down.
CAAGAGAAGGACATCCACAGCTTTAGCTTTTAACAGTGCGAAGATACCCATCACCAGACCTATCTTTAACCCCACAGGAGGACTGAAGAGCAAGCTCGTGGCTTGCGATGCCTCCAGAGGCTGGAAAACCACTGCTAGAGCTGCCTGTTCGAAGCTGCACGATGAAGATGAAGATAAAGATAACCAACCTGCAAAGCAAGCAGCCACCAGAGATCCACCATCCAGAGATCCGCCATCCAGCCAAAGCCTTTCCACCGCAGTCACCCTGGCACTAAAGATGGCTGCAGCCTTTCCCCAAACCTCGCTCTGGGCAGAGAAAACATAAAGGACCTACCCTGGGTGGTGCTGCCCAATACCTGAGCAGGGAGCAGAGCAGAGGATTCCATGGGGTCAAGCAGGGACCTCCCTATAGCAGCCTATTGGGCTGGGAGGTACTCAGATACTATGGTGAGGCCTAAGAGACAGATAACACTGTTCAGTGATGGAGCAGCAGCAGGGCGAAGCTCTTCGGGGTGCTCTGTGCACTGGGGCTGCCAGGTGGCACCAATGGGGCTGTGGGTGCACAATGGGATCTGAATGCTTCCATGCAGCAGCGGGACCGAGGGAGTGAGGAAACACTGTTATCTCACTACGTTTGTTCTATCTTGTCACCGTGACACAGCAAGAAACGAATCGTTGGAGGAAATGGCTTTTGTGCCAGAACAAGGGGGAATTCGCCAGTGTTTCCTTATTGCTCTGCTTTCCCCAGGAAAGTGCAGCTCTTCCCTATTCTCAGTGCTGGAGGAGCGCCAGCGCAGCCCAAGCCTTGCTGTGTGCTGCCATCTGCTTTCTGCTTTCTCTCCGTGTGCAAGCAGAGCCCTGAGCTGAGCGGCTGATACGGCAGCTCCAGCAAATTGATTTACAACCGAGTTCCTCCAGCCTTCCAGCAATCTGGGTATTACCTTGAATTCCAGTTATCTGGGGCTGGAAACGCAGCTCTGAGCACACTCTGATAGCAGGTGAATGGCTTTCTAGATACAGAGTGCTTATCCCTGAAAGCAAGTGTTTGGCTGGAGGAAGTTCTCAGCATCGGCCACACTGCTGTGTGCCTGGGGAACATTTTTTGAGGGCGTATCACTGAACTGGCTGGGCTTGATTCTTTGTGCTGGGAGATTTACCAGTGACAAGTCAGAAATGGTAATTATAGGCCTGCAGTCTGTCCTGCAGTGGCTCAGCAACGCGGGCTGCAGACTTTGTGTCTTAGCAAGAAGGCTGATGTAAGGGATGGGAAAGATCTGCCTATTCCTAACGTTGCACAGAAATATCTCCATGATGCATGAACATAATCTCCCATCATGGTTAGCTTTTGATTGCCATAACCAAAAGCAATCTTAAGCTCCCGGGCTGCACCTATGGGAGGAAACTTTGCCGTCGATGCAAAGTGTTGGCTTAAATACTTCCTTTATTGCTTCTCTCACGCTCACCGGAGCCTCTCCTCGAGTTAATCTTTAGTCGGCACTTTTTTATCTGAGCTTTTCAGCAAGTTGTAATATTTGTTGTCTGTCTCTTTCCCTGGCTGCAGCTCAGCCTGCATATTTTAGCACTATCTGGCAGATGCTGATGAATTACAGAACTACAAATCCAAACCCGGCTGGCACAAAGACACAGGAAAGCCCTCACTCTGTTGTTTTCTTTTTGGTGTTTTTTGGTGGTTTTTTTTTTTTCTCTTTTTGCTTTTACCAAATCCTCTGTTTGGCAGATCCCCTCCCCTACACTTCCACAAATGTCTGTTCCATAACCTACCTAAAAAAGATCACAGAATGACAGACTGACTGAGGCTGGCAGATGCTCCCTTGGGACTTCTTTCTAAGACAGCCATAGCAGAGCAGCAGGGTCTTGAGAATAAAACTTGAGGAAGTTTGTTTGCAATGGGTACTTTTAGATGACCATACAAGCTTTTGTGCCCCCATCTTCCCTTTTGCTCAAGGTGATAGTGATGCTTTTTGGGTTTGCTTCGTGGGGAAGCCAGCATCAAATTTCTCCTGGATGCTACCGCTGCACTGCCCAACCTTGCTTTTGTTTTGGTAGCAAATTTCTCTCACTACATGTGGTTATTTTAACATAAACAATTCAGACCTCTGTGGTCACAGCGCTCTTCCTCAGCCCGTGCAGCTGTTTCCACCACTGCCAACCAGAACTTTGGAGCACCACAACTAAACCGTTCCATAACTGAGCTCAGCCATCCCACTGGCAGGCGTCCACCCAGCCTCAAATCTACTAAGATAAGTATTTTTTGCTTCCCTCAAATCCACCAAGTAAAGTACTTTTTGCTTCCCGACGACTTCTAGAAAGCTTCTTCCCACCCCATAAAACCAGACCTGAGAGTTCCTGCAGCTCAGTGCCAGCTCTACAGCACCGTTCCCAAAGTAGCTGTGCCTTGGAGCAGACATCAAGGAGGCGAACAGCAGGTCAAATGCTATAAATACCTGTTCAGAGAGCAGCGTAGAAGGAGAAAAGCATGTTCTGGGCTCTTGCTTGCTATCCCAAAGAGTCTTCTCTCCAGCTAGGCTCTGTATCTCCCAGCCTTCTCCTGTAGCATAGGCTCCCTTTGGGTTTGTTTGAGCAGCTCCGCACCAGTGGCCGCGCGGCCGCACGCTGCAGCCTCTTATACCTTCCTGGCTGCAGGTGAGTTCCCTGCTCCGCCCGTCCTGCCCACAGCCATGCGTCACCCATTGCCTCCCAGCACTCTTCCACTGCAGCCAGCTCTTGGGAAGCCCTGATAAGAGGTGAGGGCACCGGGTAGGAGGTGTTGCTTTGGTCATCTCCTCTGTATGGGGGAACACCTTCCTCTTCCCAGTGAGTCCTGATAGTCCTTTTCCCAGATTGGACCTTTTAAAATAATTCTTTGTGATGCTATCTTGTTTTCAGTGCACTGTATAACTGTGCTTCCAGCTCCTATAGACTTTTTTTGAAATAATACTGCATGGGATGCAAAAGGAGGAATTTCATTCTTTGCAGCTTTTGGCAGTAATTATCACGGAGAAATGCTGTTCAGAGTGCAAAGCCTTTGTGGTTCAAAGGGCACTGGTTTGTGGCTCGGAGAAACAAGCCAACAACTTTAAATTCGCATGCAGATAAGGAAACAGATGGGGAAAGGAGGGATGGGAAAACCTTCCCAGTTTGGTTTAGTTCTCATTTGTTGCAAATAATTATTTTCTTGGCTCAGTTCCTTAAAAAAAAAAAAAAAAAAAAAAAAAAGTGAGACTGGATTTTTTCAGGGAAGTATTTAGGGAGTCCCTTAAAAAATGGTTGAGAAATGGCAAGCAGGTTAAGATGGGGCTCTCCCAGATCTGCAAGGGGGTCTGCACAGCAGGTGGGTCGCAGCCCCTCGTGGTGCCCCTCTGTTTGTATGTGGCTGCCTGGCAGGATGCAGCAGGAGGGCTGTGTGTTAGGCTCATGGAGGGTTTGCTCACTGAGTCACCTGCATAGGCACTTTGGTAAACTGGGCTCGAGGTTAGTGATGTTCAGTACTGCTGCACATAGCTGCTTTGCATTCAGCACTCTGGGTTGGATATAGCTAAGATCTCTCCTTATGCACTCAGTGCAGCTACAGCAATTCCCTCTTTGATCATCAGGAGGATGATCAGTGCTCTTTCATGCTCTAAAGGCAGCCCCAACCCTGCTTTAAGCCCTTTATCCTTCTGCCTGTGTCAGCCTCATTTTCTCTGCCTTTGCTTTCCCATCACCCTCTGTGTGCATGACATGCAGCAATCCAGCCCCACAGCCCCTCCCTGGGCTGGGACACACCGTGTGCCCTGTCACATAGCATCACTGTGGCCACAGCCAGAGGCCTACCCATGCAGCACCCCAATCGTACTGATTGAAACACTGCAGCTTTCTGTTACTGGCTCTCCTCCATTTACCAGCCCTTCTCATCCCAGGTGAAGTGCTGAGGGTGTACTATTTCCAGGGGGTGTAGGAAGCCAGCTGGTTGTGGATGTGGCCTTTGAGAGATTTGCAAGCTCCTTGCTGCAAAAAGAAGCAATCATAGCATAGGTTCGTAAAAAGAGGCTGCTTAGTGTGGCTTCAGCTGGTTTCCATGGCTTGTTGTTATCGATGCTTTAGATAAATCAAAGCCACTCAATAATGATGGCTGAGAAATCATTGGGCTCAGCCTTGCAGGACACAGCTCCAAGGTGTGCAGCATTATTCCTGCCTGAAAACCCATCCCTGTGAGGTTTGCTCTATGATCCTACAGTATTCCTACAGTTATTGCTGCAGAGTGGTAAACAGCTTGAAGAAGCACTGGTTCCCTGGCTCCACATGTAGCCAGCTGCCTGGCCAGGCATTTGATGGAGCCTCATCAGCAGCAGGTTGTACCTGTGGCTATTGGAATTCCAAAGCATGTCATCCATCCCGTCGGGAACAAGCTTGGTGAATCATCAGATAAGTGAGACAGGACCTCACCGTGGGATAGTTCTAATGTAATTATATTTTGTCCTTCTGTAACCGCTTCTATCAAGCTGTCTCAAGGTGCTTTAGGGATGTAACTAAGCCTTCCAGTAACTATGGTTATCGGGGACGTTATCTATAGGGGAAGCTTCTGGTGCACAGGAGCCCAGAAGGCATTGAGTAATGCGTTGGGGAGCATCTCTGGGGGGAAGCCGTGCACCTTAGCATGGCAGAGCACAGGGAGAAGCCTTTAAATAGGAGCTGGAATAGGAAAACACCATCAGAGTTCTATAAGCAGTGCCCTTCTTGAGTTGCCCAGCTCTGGAACCAGCTGCCCCGTAGTTTATCTCACTCAAACACTCAAACACTGGATCCACCTGGCACCTACCTTAGCACCGTCCTTCACTTCCTGTAGTCACCAGGAAAGCGCCACGATTAGATAATCATTACAAGGCACACAGGCAACGTGGTAATTTTCCTGATAGCCCACACCTCATGTGACCATTACTGCTCAGCAGCTCGGGGCTGTGTGATTCAGGCACTCATGGCCACTCTCGAATAGCAGGAATAGCAACCATTCCCTGCACGTAACGTCAGGTCCTCTGTTCCACCCCTCAATTCTAAAGGGGTAAGTGACTGGGATCAATGGATAAACTGTGGTTTAAGGATCCCTAGTGATCCGTGATACCGTGCTGTGAAGTCTGTGGCTGTCCCAAATGTCTGCGTCCTTCTACAGAAGTTTGCATGGAAAGTGGCTGAACTGCTCCAGGTTTCAGCATGCTGTTGGTGAAGGTGAAAGGGATCAATCCAGGATCGTGGCTGCTGTCGCAAGCCTAGAGGCAGCCACAGTCCCTGTGTAGCAGAGGAGAGGGACCACTGCAGGACGAGAGAGGTGCCAGGGGGAACAAGGTGAGGGGAAGCTGCAGTGTGCTGCACAATGAGTCACTCCCATGTTGTCCCACACAGGTCATGGTGCTGCGGTTACTCACTTCCCACCCTGCACAGGGACGTGCTGAATGTGGGAAACGGGGTGTGATGTCAGAGTGTTTGCGGGGATATCTCGATTCCCTGATGACTTTTGCTTATGTAATAAACCTCCTGCCCTCTGCTGCCTGGATCCTTCCCTTCCGCACTGCTGCTGCGCTCAGACTTGCACGCACACAGCAGAAGAGATGGTTCACCCTGCATTGGGCTGCAGGTGCACATCAGAGCAGGAGAAGCTGTCAGATGGCTGATGCATTGATCAGGGACATCCCACCATGCCAGAGCTGAGTTTCAGCATATTGGACCCCACCAGGCCACTGAAGAAAGGGGCTGATGGTGGTGAAGGACAGGCTCCTCTGTGGTAAATGCTGATGCCCTCAGTGATCTCTGCTGATATCCCCACTGTAGATGAAATCCTACAGTCCCTATGTATAACCTCAGAAGTCAATAGAACTTCTCCATAGGGCTCAGAAAGGTAAACAGAACGACAGACATGGCAATCTGTCACTCCCACTGGGGTTGGGCACTAGTGCTCTTTGGCCTCAATGATACTCTATTCTTCTACACTGAACAGGTGTAGGACTCCACCTACTGTCGCCTTTCCCATCCCAGAAACTTAATTACACCCCTCTGAGTCTTATCATGATCCTATATATAATCCATAATCATAATGCAACAGCAGAAGTGAGATGTCTGTAAAACCCTAGAAAGAAATAGCTATCTTCCACCCACCCACCCAATGTAGAATGATGGGTGCAATAGTATCACAGCTGTCCTTTTTAAAGAGTGATCATTTTGTACCTGTATTTTAGAGATGGGGTCTGTATTTCCTTTGCACTCCTTTAGCATCTCAAGTATTGATGGAGATTTGATAGCTGCACATGGTGGCTGAATGCTTTTTTGCACATCGGCAACAGCCAGTATGTAACTCAGAAGGATCCATAGGTGTAGTTCTCACAATTATATTTCCAGTTGGGTGTTTATTTGTCTTACTACTGTATGCAGTTAATCATTCAACTGCTTAAGGAAGTATAGGAGGAGTGTAGCACCGTCTCCCAGGTGTGTGGCTGATTGGTAGTACTGTAAACAAAATAACTGCGTTTGCCCGGGCTGAAGAGAGCGATCTGTACTTTGATCCCAAAAAATGTGGTGGGGCAAGAATGCAAAACGTGCCCTCAATGAATTTGTAAATGCATTAGTAGAGGTGGATATGTGTGCCGAGTCCCACTGAGATAAGGCAAAGTTGGCACAAGGGCAAAACGCCGTTCTGATGCATCAGGTACGTTATCACCATTACCTGCATATGGAGATATAAAAAGAGCATCAGGGTGCTTAAATTAAAATTCGTAGAATTTTAATTTACAGTTTCATCTGTAGGCCTGACTGCCCCCAAATCCTTTCTGACATACGCATTCGAGCTGCAGAGACACTCCTATGTTTTGCACTCCGATGAGAGACAGCAGTTTAGTTCGTGATCCGAAGGGAAGGGGCCATCACGAGCGACGTCCTTTAATACACTGCCACCATTTTCCACATACATATTCATTATCCTATTTTAGCAAAGTAGGACATCTGAGCACTTTGCAGCTCTCTCCTCGGGCCCAGAGTCTGTTGATGTTCCCTCTGGGGACGGGTGGAACACAAGGGCTGCCGGTTCATAATAGTGCGTCTAGAAAGACCAAACCTGGGCAGAATCTCCCCAGATGTGCAGTGGACAAAAGTTGGCTTCACCACTCTATCAATGAGGATCCAAAATTCCGAGGGGATAGCAGCTCTCCTGCCTTCAGTATGTGATGTCCCTGTGCTTTAGCTGGACAGGAGCTTTGTCCCAGCACAGTGTGAGTAGGAACTCTGACAAGCATTGTAGGATTTGTCCCTCTCCACAGAATGGAATTGCAGAATCCTTTATGCATGCAAAAACACAGAGTGCATTACAGTATTTGTATTCTCAGTGCAAACCGCTTTCCATCTGTCAATACAGATACTGCCTCTAGTTTACATAGAAAATGCAAATTGTTTTTTTTTACACTCGCTTCCTTCAAGCCTAATCCTGTGCTACACAGCACTACTTACACTGACTTCAGAAGAAACCGAGGATGCTCTGTGGCTTCCAGGAGCAGACCTTTGTCTCCATGAAAAATTCAACATCTCATGCCCTGCCTCTCGTTCGAAGCAAACTACACTCCAACAGAAGAATGAAATCTTTTAAAGTTAGGAAGTAAAGGAATATAATTGCTGTGTATTCTCCATAGAAAACCTCCAGCTAGTTAGCGAGATGAAAGATTGAGTTCTAGATTGAGGTAGCAGCCCCCAGAGACCTGATTCTGAATTCATGGGCAGCACTCAGTTTGCAGGGATGTCGTGTGGACACTCGTTGCTGATTATACCAGTGGAGCTGCGTGCCCCAGAGATTCCTCCCATCGCTGCTCTGTCTCTCTGAAAGATGTCAGTGAATATATTTGAAGTCTTCCATGGACCTTTCATGCATGGGAACTCTCAGCACAGGGATGCTGATTGAGCTTGTGTCTCCAGCCTTGCTTCTTTGCTCCCTTCTGCCACCAAAGAAAGCTACAACAAAACTTATTGGGACAAATGTTTGTGATATACTTTTTACTTGCTGCATCGTTTATATTTAAGTGTTCCCGACAGCTGACAGACACGGTACTCCTCACCTCCTCCCTCGTGTTTCAATGCTGTGCTATCACAGCACTGGAGAACTACAGTCCTGGAAACAGGCTGCCGTGTCATAAAGATGAGATCCCACTGCCTGGCTGCGATGCTGAAGAAAGGAGGGACGAGGATCTGACAGAAGAGGCAGGTCATCTCCATGGTTTTTCTTTAAACTACAGAACATCCTACTTAGTCTTATTATTAGTAACAGAGAGAAAGCACAGTAGTTTTACTTTTGTAGTGCTCAGAGGAATGAGCTATACGACATGCAGAAAGTCTTGGTTGTCCCTGCAGTATTTGCACCAAAGGAGAAAGGAAAAGAAAAGCCATCCGGGTATAAACAGAGAGATCAAACACGATGGCTCTGTATACCTTTTGTTTAGGAAATTCCTTTTTGCATGAGCACGTGGGTTTGGAGATTTCGATCCTGTACTCACTCTCCCCCAAACATCCACCCCCAAGAAACAAAAACTGAGCTCACTTCATCCTGAGAACTAAGTACACCCCATTGCAAGAGGTCCCAGTGAGCCAACGTCGAGGCAGCATGCTACTGCTCGAGATGTGCCTCCAGCAAGCGGGAGCTCACAAACACCACCCTCCAGGCCTATGGAGTAGAGATTTTACAGCCATGAGTGGATGTTAGGAAAATTGCTGGTTCCTCTGCTGACTTCCTGTGCGTTATGAAGCCCTGGGTAAACACAGTGCCTCACCCCACCCTGTTCCCAGGCATTGATGGAGCAGGGTGCCAGGAGCACATCAGGCACAGTGGCACAACACGAGGTCCACAAGGTTCTGAGGTCCAGAAGGTCCAGGAGGTGCTGAGGTCCCCTGGGAATCTGATGGCCTTGGGCACAGAAGATGTGCCCAGCTGTGATTAGAGCTTGCATTCCAGGTCACTCATACACCGAATGCAGAACGCTGACAATTACACCATGGTAAGCATTCTGCTCATTGACTGGAGGGTTAAAACCTGTTTTTGTAAGCAGGCAGAAGAATTCCTCAAATTTTTGTTGCTTTATGCTGATGTGCCATCTTCTTGTTTATGCTTTTGACTGGGTCTGGTGACCGTCTTTTCACTATAACCTTTATGAACAGAACACCTTTTTAATTTCTTTCCCTTGTTCATTTGCTTTTACTGTGAACTAAATCCAATATTAATACTGCTACATTTGAGGATTGAATCACAGAATCATTAAGGTTGGAAAAGATTGCTAAGATCATCTAGTCTGACCATTAACCCATCCGTCCAACAATCAACCCATTAACAATGGCACATTGCTTCTGGACTCTGAAAGGATCATAGCATCATAGGACAGCTTAGGTTGGAGGGGTCCTTAAAGATCACCCAGTTCCAAGCTCACTGCCATGGGCAGGTTTGCCAACCACTAAATCAAGCTGCCCATGATCCCATCCAACCTGGCCTTGGATGCCTTCATGCTGGATGACACATTGCTTCTGGACCCAGAAAACTGGAGGCATGGAATGACATGAATTAGCTGTTAAATAAAAGTGAAGGAGGGAAAAGGAAATAAGTTGTTCTATCTTTTGCTAAACATAAGGCAAGCATAGAGTTAAACCCACTCCAGATCAGAGCTCTGATTAGCATGCTGCTGGAGCCCTGCCCGCTGAGTAGGTGTTAATTTGGAAGGACTGTAGTATAAATAGGCAAGCCCAATGCTAGCGAGGGTTTTTTTTCTTCTTTCTTCATGCTTTTTTCTTGGTGAGATGGAGATATGCCAATGATATTGTGGAAGCTGGGAGAAAGACAGTTGGAATTACAATTTAGGTGCCCGCAGACGTGTTACCTGATGGGCTGGTACCTGTGTTGTGTGGCCGGACCTGGCGAGCTGGTCATTTTCTATGAGCCTCTCTTGCCATAAGCTGAACTCATTTAAAATCAAAATATAAGTTTTAAAGTAGCCAATGGATTTCCCCTGTTATTCGAGATGACAGCTTGAAGTTGAATTTGTAGGGAACACAAAAGCAAGGCTTTGTACAAAGTGGTAATAGCTTTTACTAGGCGAGTTCTGCTAAGCTTTCAGCTGTGAGAACAGCCAAGAGAAAATTGCCCTCGGAGTTAATGGAGAGATCCAGAGATAGAGACGTGAGCCTGCGGGTCATGTGCTGCCAGTCTCCCAAACTATGGTAGCTATTTACTTTCATAAAAGCAATAAAAAAACACACCAGGCTCCTTCCTCCTCCTGCAGATCCGTGCGTGCCTTTTGAAATATGCCGTGAATTTCCTGAGTATGAGAAAGATATTTACAAATTGCCAGCCTGAGCCCCAAGGGACAGCCTCATAAATGGCAGAAACCCTACAGTCGGTGAGCAGGGAGCCCCAGGACCACCCCATCTAGTGGCTGTGACCCAAAGGTCCTGGCAGGAAATCCTGTTGCGCAAAGCTGTTTCCTTGTTGCTTCCTTTGCTGTAACTTATTTTTTTTCCTTCTTTCAGAAACAATCCATCTCTTGAACACAGGGCTGAGGAAGCGGGGGTTTTGTTGTTTCTTGGTTTATTCTTTGTTTGGCTTTTCTCTTAGGTGCTGGTGATGAATGCCAGAGCTATGCTTGCTCGGTGCTCTCCTTGCACGCTCCGTAAGTACTGAGCTGGGAGCTGATAATTCTGTGGCTCAGCAATCCTTCTGTGAACAGAAAACCTGAAAAAGGCCCCAATAAAGGAGGATTGCACTGAGCTGTGGCCACGCACACGGCAGCGAGGAAACGCAGCCGCTCACATCTCCCAGATAAAGAAGCTCTCCAGGTGAGGAGAGCGGATTTCCCCCAGCGCTTCTTAGGTTGTGCTGCTGTGATAAAGGCTCAGATGTGCCTGGGCTGCCCAACATCTCATTCTGTGGTGCAAAAGGAAAGATGAGTTTCTACGTGTGCGTGACCACACACTTCACATACTGGAAGGACCGATCTTTTCTGCTTTTTATAGATACGTTTTTACAACACTGTATTTTTAAAAAGGGAGGATTGCTCAGGAATACGAGCTCTGCACTGCGGAACGCAATTCACTTTTTAATAAAGCTCAAGAAGAAGTCAATACATTGCTGAGAGTTTCTTTTCGATGTGATAGTAATTAAAGCCATATATTACTAGAATCATTACCACTTTCATATGCTCTCATGTTTATTTATACAGTCGATGTTGGATCTTTGTTCTCACACCAACAGCCTCAGGAGTCATTTTGGTCTCTCCCTCCTCACCTCTTTGCCCTCCCTCCCTTTCTCTCAGCTGAGAAATGTATGGAAAATGTTGACTAAGCCTCAGAAATTGAACAAGATTTAAACCTTATTAGGACTAATTCATTTAACTATGCATATTTGGTAAATTTACCTTCAACTAAGCGTGCGGAAATAAATGGTTCATTAAGAATGATGAATATTTATGTTTTTCCACTTCCCACTTCTTGCATAGGAAGGCTTTGTTACATAACAAAGGACGAACACCTAGGGAGAGAAGAACCACATCTACAATAACACAAATGCAATTTGCAGAGCATTGAAAGGTTTAGCTAATAGAAACATCAGAAATCATCCCAATTCTCTTCTAAATTGCACATCTAAGGTACTTTTAAGACAGCATAGGCAGGAAAATAATACGGTGTGAATTTGGATGTGAGCTCTTCTATCACAATTGGTACCAACCTTGGCCAGAAGAACCATCCCATCATCTGTAATGTCTTCCGTTCATCATCAGACTGTGTGCAGAGCATTTCTCTTATGCCCTGCTCTAAACCAAAGAGCCATCGTGCCCATCTGTTCTGTTGTTCTGAAATCTGGAACATCTCCTGCATGAACTTCCAGGGTTTATCATAAAAAGCAATTTCAGTTTCCATCCTAGAGCACAACCTCGAGGGGAAAAAACATGCAAAAGGATCTTACAATGAAAACAAAGCTGGTAAATGAGGTGACGCACACGTTTGTTCTGGTGGTATTAAAATCCCTCCTTAAAAGAAATAATAGAACAAGTTGTTTCGGTGGTAATACATTCAGTTCAAGGTATCCATGAAAACTGCCCTGGAATAACCCCCTTTCAATTTACCCACTCTAAGATTCTGCTGTATAGGAGCACCACGCATGGCAGCAGATACCCCCATGTATTTTAGTTCAAATGGCCAACACTGGAGATATCTCTCGGCTTGGCTGAAAGGTGTTTCTCAAAAGGTCTTTCCTCCCACAACTCAGACGATGAGAAGGGAGTCCTTTTTGTATTTCCTGATTAAAGAACGGCTGGGTGTGCTAACTGTAAAACCTGCCCTATCCATCCAATACCATTGGTAACACAGCTCTCCCAAAGGACTGCCATATATGCTGGTGATACATCAAGCTGTTTCCCCACTTAACAGAAATATTGCCACTGGATTAGCAGACCATAAAATCGTGTCAATTGCTGGCTGTGATTCTCCCGACAAGACAACTGATGTTTCTACTTCTGTTATGTAGGTCAGATCCGCTCCGGAGCTATAACCTTCTGCTTGAGTGCTTTGCTGTGTCTCACCCAGGTAATCTTCCAGGAAAAGTACAGATGAGCAAATGTATTTGTGGAATGGAGTATTGTTTACCATCTGGTATGAATTGTTTGAATCCTGTTAAATTTTTTACAAAGAACATGTATATTCTTCTTAAAGGCAGAAAGCTCTTAGGCTTGTCCTTAATATTAATGCAAATCTAGCAGTAGACTTCTACGCTTTAAAGCTGACGTGAAAGAGAAAACGCTTAAGCCTTGCTGTTACTGCTTTGATCAGAACCAGACCTTCAAAACCATCACTGTGAAATGAGCACTTCTTGCTTAGTAAAGAGAAACCCTGATATGTGGGACAGCATCATTCAGAGGCAAGCAGCTGAAAAGTGCCATTCCAGAGAAGGAGATTAAAGATCACAACTAATTTGAGGAAGTTTGAATAGAATCGGGTACATATAAGAAGCAGTGCTTTAATTTACTAGAAGTAGAATAGTGCAGATCTGGGGAAACTTGTCAGTATGGGCACAGATTGTGTTCTGCTCCATACGATTCCATTTTCCAAGCTTCCCCTTAAGGATAGGGTATTCACTGAGAAGTGTCACTGGTCAAATAAGAAATAGGCTGTGCTCCAAGGACTGCAGCTTTCTACAGTAACCTGTAGTCTCGTTCCCATTACCAAAGCTACCCAAGCATCCTTCCTCAAGCAGTTGGGCCAGCTTGCTTCTTTGCCCAACAGGAGAAATCTTGGTGGCTGCCTCAACCAAGAGCTGAAAGCCACGCAATCGTTAGCGACGTTGGATTAAAATAATTCTCACTGCATTGAATTAATTCCTATTGTATTGAATTAAAAGCAGTACTGAGGTGCAGGAGGTCTGAGAGGAGTTTACGAATCGTGTGTCTGGATGTCATTAATTGTCACGGTAGCTCACATTTTCTCACACAATGAAAGTTTCCATGATCTCCCATTTTCTCCCTGCTCTCAGATTGGAAAATTTCACTGCAGAAATCTGCCTGAGCCACGTTTATTTCCTCATTTGTGCTGGAGAAAGACGTGCTCGTGAGCAGAAACGTCATTTGGGAGGACTGCAATGACAAGTAGGGACTAGATAAACTTCATTCAATCGTTTTGTCACAGTAACTCCTGTCTAGCACAAGGCTCAGGTGGACGTGCCCCTGCCCTTCATCCCTTCAGCACTTCTCCCCCAGTGAACAACCCCCCCTCAGCGCCTCAGTCCCCACCTCCCGCCATTCCTCCTGGGGCGTCCGCGTCGCCCAGCAACGCCCAAAATGGCGGCTCCCGCGCGGTGCACACTGGGAGTTGTAGTGCCGGAACCCGCCCTTTCCTCGGCGTGACGGGAGGCGCGGGACTCCCTTTCCCATGAGGCACCGCGCGCAGCAGAGCGGCGCCGGCGAAGGCGCTGCGGGAGCGGGCTGAGGGAGGGGATTTACCTGAGGGGAGGAGGGCTCAGGTAGGGCGCGGCGCGGTGCATGCTGGGACCTGTAGTTCGGAGCGGCGGCGCGTTCACCGCACCCCTAGGGCCGGCGAGCGAAGGGAGAACTACAAGTCCCAGGGCGCCGCGGGAAGCAGCGGGCAGGGCGCCGCCTGAGGGCGGGGGGTACGAACGGGAACCTGCCGGCGGTGCTGCCGGAGGGCGCTTCCTCAGGTGGGGAGAGGGCTGCGGGGGGTGAAGGGGGGCCTCCGGCGGCGGGAGGGCGCGGAGCGGCGGCTGAGGGCGAGGGGAGCCCGCGGGAGGAGCCGCGTTGTTCGGGCAGGTGTGGGGGGAGAGGCCCCGGGGCGCGGCCCAGGCCCGGCCCTGCCTGTGTGCGCTGCGTGCCGTGGGCTGCGGGGCCGAACTGCTCTGGTCTTCGTTTCTTCGCGCTGCGAGACCGTGAAGCCCGCTGTAAATAACAGGCTGCGATCCTGTCTGCTGGCCGTAAACAACGGTGTTGTCGTTGCTCCCGGCGCTCGTGGAGGTGTAAGGGAGCCGAGGCTGGAGCAGAGAGCTTCGCTGCCTCGTGTAACGTGCGGTGTTAATTGCTGTAAAGTCATTTATGAGGGCAGGGGCGGCGGGTCTCTTTGCAGGTGTATGCTAAGAGAGCTGGAAAAACAAGTCCCGCTTCAGCTCTCGTTTCCACAAGGTATTTTCTAACCCTAACTCGCAGCTGTTCCACTGCTCAGGTCCTTTGTGAGACGGTGTCAATGGGAAATTAGCAGTCAGCTGCATACCGTCCGCCTCCAGCGTGGCCCTGGGGAGCTGCAGTGCTGCTGAGAGGAGCCCAGGACTCTGCAGGCTGTGCTCCGTGAGTCTGCCTTTTAATTTCTCTGATTCCGCTTTGTTTGCGGCCAAACCGAGGTCCTGGCAGAGCGTAACAAGCGGTGGAATGGGGGTGATGATGTTTCCCGCTCCCATCTGTTAATCTAATTGTAAAACCACCTGAAATTTAGCAATGTGTTACTGCAGGTTTGTTCATATAGCTGAAAGAATATCCTGACGCAGTGCTCCAGCAGCAGACAGGGCAACAGAGGTGAGAGATGCACAGCTGTATGCATTCAGAACGTAGACTTAAAGTTCAATTAAAGGGCGCTCGATTCCAGGAGTGGGAGGAAAGCATTCAAGTGCGTAGTATTTATCATGAGTTGCTTCCCTTTTTTTTTTTTATAAAGGCAGCGAGAGGAAGAGTTTACTCAGTGAATGTTGACGTGTTCAGCTTATGCGTGTTGTGTCACTTGAGATCTGAGCTGACAGCGACTTGAGATTTCCTTCAAACGTGGAGTTCTGGTGTGAAATACTAGTTTTAATTAAAATGTCTGTGTTCTCCTAACTGTGTTGGCGTCTCAAGCATAAATACATTCTAATTTGGGCTCCAGCTTGTGCGTGACATTATCTTTTTTTTTTTCTCCTTACTCCAAAGAGAAAACGCTGCCAAACGTAAAACGTATTCCTTGAGCTTGTAAATTGTTTTGCTGTGGGTGTCACATCCTGATCAAGCTCTCATTTAATTTAAATACGCAACTACCTCGTCCTGAGACACGGTTAGTCATAGTGTGTGCTGGAAATCTTAAAATCTGTGGGGTTTTTCCCTTTCTACAATTAAAGTTGTGGCATAAAATGCTGTTCAGGTCGCTAATGGAGCAGTTCTGATTGACTGGTGGCTGGAAAGCAATAAAATGAGTTATTACTTCTGCAGTTTTGCAAGTGAAGACCAATGAACAGTCCAGATCCCTGCTTAACGTCCCTGTCTCGATTGGAAGTACTGCACTTAATTTGTTCTTCAAAAAAGCTGTATGTTTTTTTTTCATATTATTACAAGTAAAGAATATTGATGCTTAGTACTGTCAATGGGTGCAAACCTAAATGAACAACTAGATATCTAGCATTGCCTTAATGGCTTGATTTCCGCCCCTCCACATTCAGACAGATGTTCTTTAATATTTTGCTGGCAGAAAAAGAGCCCAGCAGGATGTGAACAAGTGGTTCTGGAAACTCAGAGCGAAACGTAAATTGAGTCAATAGAAGTCTGATGTGTTGGGGAGTTTGAAAGCAATTCGCTCGTCTGTTTTCACGCCTCCAAAACTGGTTCAATGATGTGTATCTAAAGTTCAAATAGTGTGTGTCTCTCTCACAGAAATATAATGAAATTAATTAACTTGCTGATGATTTGAGAGCAAATAGATCCAGTGACCTAGTTCTACTGGAACAGCTGCAGGACATATGTTCCAGTTTGTTACATTCGGTAGTGGCTGGGAGTGACTGCCCATAAATGCAACAGTGTTGTTGATTATTATCTTAATTTATTGCAGGAGTGGAAATGCAGCCCATGTTGAGCTTTTGTAAAGGGGAGGATCAGGCTCTTAGCAGTGGCCAGTTTCCCAAATGTTTTCTTGTTTAGCACAACGTGTTCCTGAAGTTAAGTGTTTTTCTAGATAACAAGAATATACTTGTTTAAACAAATGCCTGGTTCATCTCTATTTCTCTCGTGCTTAGAGACCTAACAACAACGATCAGGTATTGACAAAAAATCTGTGCAGTTTCCAAAGCAATGAAAAATTAATCTACGAATGTCTTTACTGACCAATGATTCTCCCCAGAGGAGAAGCAGCAGTATCTAATTTTTGAAGAGAGGCAGTAAGGCAAGCTTTCTGAGCGTGCTTGTTTAAAATACGTCCATCCACACGCACATCCTCAAGACTGACTTAATGTTAGACTCTGCTGGACTGCTGTGACAAAACCTGAAGTTGTACTGCTAGTGCAGTAGGAGAGTAAATACAATACGGATGTTTTTAAAAGGTTAAATGCACAAATTGAAGATGTACCCACGTAATCTGAAGTAGAATTATTCATAGCATTTGTGTAAGTGCTCTTATACTGTCATGCACAAGTGGAAAGCTCTCTGTCAAACTAGGAAAATGCAGTGCCTGCCTCAGCAGCCCTTTGCTGGGTCACAAGTAGCTTCTGTTCAGTTGAAATGTGCTGAGGAAGAGAATGTTCCCTACAAAGCTGTGAGCAAGGTGTTCTTGGCTTCTAGAGCTACGTGCTGCGCTGTAGAAAGCTTCTCTTTCATCTTCTGAGATGAATTCACCTTTTTTGTTAAGGCAGGTGTTGGTGTGAGGTGTCTTGTCACCACAGGAACTGCTTAAAAAGGTAACACCTGTGCTTCGGGGCACTGATTTGGGAATCATATCTCCATCCTTGTTGTGCTTAAATGGCAAAGGATCCGTGGCAGCGTGAGCTCTTCCTGCTCTGTCCAAATCCTCATTAGCCATACAAATTACTTGTAGCAATAACACTGGAGTGTGGTTTTCAGGATTGTCAGCCCTTGTTCTTGGAGCTTTTAGCTGATAACAGGGGGTAGCAATAAGTTTTCCTGCTAAGCTGAACTATTTTTGCTTTGAATTTGAGGCAGCAGGTTCTGTGCACACGCTTTTTTCAGGAAGCAGAGTGGAAGTTAATCGCAGGAACCATTCGGTGATTTTGTTTTTCAGAGAAGCAGCTTGCCAAGGGTTGTGATATGTATTTTAGAGTAATTTGAAATTCATCCACTGGAGTTTTATTTAGCAAAAATAGTTCGGGAAATGACTCACTAGAGAGCTTTTCCCTACAGCCAAAGGCTTTCTTTCCTCATGTTACGCTCTAGCTAGAGGAGCACGTCTGCTTCCATGTTTTATTTATAATAGGAAAGGCTCCTTCTGAAGCCACCAGGCTGCAGGTAGGCTGGCTGTGAGGTTTAGGTGTGGCCTCCCACACTATTGAGCAAAAACCAGGCAAATACTGTAGCACTGACAGAGGAAGTGTCTGAACAATGCGGATGGAGCATGACGTAAGGCTTAGCAGTTCAGCCTAACAATCCAACCTAGGAAGTGTGGACTTTGCTTAGGTTGTGTGGAGTTGGATGAGGAGGATGGAGGAGGGAAAGGAAGGCTCATAGCTGATGGCACGGTCTGCTCATTGAGGAGGCCTGATTTTAGGCAGTTGAGAAATATGACTTATTAGCAGATAGACTTCAGTAACGCTTCGTGATTGTGCTGTCATGGGAAAAATTAATTGCAGCATTGCCTTTTCCAAGTGGCATGTGCTCTCTGCCCTGATACAGATCCATCACAGCTCAGTGCTGCAGGCAGAAGAGCCTGTGACTGCGGGGAGGCTTATCAGCGGTGGTGCCAGGCAGTAACTGTTCTATTGCAATCACATTGATTTTCAGATGCTGGGTGTGGAACAGACTCTGCATGGCCCAGTTTGGAGCAGACTGATAAGGCTCCTTGTTTCTTAGCAACCGCAGTCTGCCATAGCAAGGAACCTGCCCTTCTGCAGCTGGAGGGAAAATTCTGAATGTCTCAAATCTCTGTCTTGAACCAAGGTAAGTCATTCCCCTTGGCATATTTAATTTAAAGGCCTTTGTATTTGAATGAAAGGAGCGTGTTGGCAAAAGTTCCTTAGAAAAGGGAAAGTCTAACTTCTGTCATTAACAATCCGTTTCCTTGTTCTTATTTAGACTTTTGTCTATCCTGGGCATGGAGGTGCCGTACATCCTTCTCTTAACCAGACTTATAGCAGAAGTTGCCAGCAAATCTACTGAAAGTTCGGTAGGTACTTTGCATTTTTGTCACGCTGGGTACTGTGAGACCTAGAAGAAACAGTGTATTTTCCCTTCCTGTTGTGGTTTATTGAAGGCTTTGTAATTAAACAGAAATGAATGATGCTGGCGGTCATTAACTGAAGCATTTACAGTGGGTGAATTTGCTATGAGTGCCTGTTAAATTCATGCTAGTCATGTGCCCGTAGGCTAACAGGAATGCAACTGGCAAAGCTTTGCACTGTGAGGAAAAAACACCTCCATGGTCGAGACAACACTTTTCAAGCTGCTTGGTAGGTAGTTCCACTACAGAAACTCCAGACTATGGATACCAGAAAGTTAACTTTTCTAATGACTACGGAGCTGTGAAGCCAGTTCTGTTTCACAGAAAAAGGTCAGATACAAAATTCTGCTTTGGGGAGAATTTTACCAGCAGAACCTTGTAAGAAACTGGTCTCCAGGAGGTTATTTGTAGGTTTTCTGGCTCTTCACCTCCCTTGTGATGCGCTGACAGTTTTAAGTCAGCCTTCTAATTACACTTTCATGTCCCAACCATTTCTCCTGACAGCTTTTGGTCTTCGCCACCCCTGGATTTGAAGGATTTTTGCCAGTTAGCAGAATAATACTGACTGTTCTACGTTAGGTATATCCAAGTTATTTGTATGTGTGAATACAGATCAGATCCAGTTACTTTTGACCAAGAATACTTAATCTCTTCTTAAGACCGATTAGACTTGCTATGTGCTTTAGGGGAATGTATCTACACGACTTGAAGAGGCATTGGACTTATTTTCCGTGCACAGACTCGGAGAGTGGATGTGCCCAAGTCTATACAGGGTGTCAGTAACATTCTGCCAAAAGAACTGCAGAGCTGATAACAACCATCTATCTCTAAGCTTATGTCACAGCTTGTTGTAATTTGTAAATCATTTTGAAATTGGCTTTTATATAAAGCAACAGGAAAAAATAAGCTTTTCTTGCCTTCGGGATATGTGAAGTTACTCTTATGTTAAATGTTGAAGGAAGAAGCTTTTGCATCTCTGCTGATTGCTTTGCCATATGTAGATGTTATCTTCAGCTGCGATATGGGCGTTCAGTGAAAACTGTTTTTTGCCAGTCGTTTTGCTAAGAGTGTGTCTCTATTTTGAGTTCTTTTTGGGATTTCCCATGTGTGTGAGAACGCCTTTGCTACTTTACTAACAGTATTGACAGCCTAATGTTAACACGGTGCATTTCTCTTACGTGGGTCTATTGTAGTTATAAACGTTGGCAATATCCTAAAGAGCTTTGGTGAAAGGTTTCACTATAAAACTCTTCAAGATCAAGGGAGAGGAGGCACAGCATGGCTGCTCGGACTTTGTGTAGGTCAACAAAGAGGGATGAGAGGACTTAAGAACTGTCACTCAAAATGTTTCCTGTTGTCTCAGCTTTTGGCCTTGTCGTTCCCACTATTTTCGGCAGAAGGCAACTCAGTGGGTTATTGTGATCTGGGAACGATATAGAAGTGGATCTTCAACACTTGTGTTACCAGAAGTTGTAACAGTCTCATGTGATCAGCTCCGATGGAAGCAGTCACTGAATATTTCTCTTGTTCTGCTGCTTCCCACCAACCCCGTGTCCTGGCTGGTTTGAGACTTGTGTAACAGCTGCTAGGTCCTGAGAAAAATGGCTTCTTAATGCAAAAGGAAACAAGTTGCTGTTTGGTCCCCTGTGTTCTCTGTGGATGTTTACTGCAGTGTTTTTGTAAACTTGAAAACTGCGGGGAAATACGTTGTGATTTTTTTTTTTTCCTTAGGTTTCAGAAACAGAATGTTGTGTGGATATGTTGGAATCAAACAGTTCCTGTCCAGTAGCCAACCAGTGCAGCCCAGGTATAGTGTGGTTTTCTTTAATTAAATTCCAGATTATTTTTGACAGTTAACATACAGCATCTGATTTAGTGGGGAATGGAAAGAGAATAAACAACTAGGTGAACTTTCTCCTTATATGTACAGGATATGAGTCATAAGAAGCACTAAATGTTGTCCTTGCATGGTAAGTAGAATAGATGACTATAAGGTTTTATGCTTTCTTTTTTATTTAGCATGCGATTGGATTATGTAAGAGCTATTTTGGATACTTAGAGGTCCATAAAAGGGGCGTAAAAAGCAAAAATGCTGCGGTGTGTTGTAGCATTTAAGAACAGTTTCAGTGTTGTCTTGTTAGCACAAAATGCCTCATTCTTCCTCGTCCCATTTAAGTTAATGTTTTTTTCCTAAATTGAGTTTTGTTTTTTTATTAATACTGCATACTCTGTGTTTAAAATCAGAATAAAAGACAGAAAATGGCTTCAGAGCCCACAGTAATGAGAGAATTGGTGATTTTAAAAACTGGGATGCCTTTCTGGGCTGTTCTGATGGTTGTTAAAGCTCTATAAGCCTGTCTAATTTCACTGCCTCGTTAGGTTCTTAAACTGTTGCTTCATTGCTACGTTCATTTCTGCTCCTAAATGATTTTAGACATGGTATGAGCATAGTCTCCAAGCTATGGGACTGCAATCTCTGAAGTCTTACTGTAAACTGATAACCTACCGAAATCTTTGGTGTCAGATAAAGACTTTGATGCTTCCTTCCTATTACTATAGGAAGGCTTTGCCCTTACGTTGGGTCCGTTTGTATTTAGATTAAATGTCAGATGTAATTTATTGCTGTGGGCATCAAATGTGCCGTTTCCCTCTAAGGAAACCGTAGTAGCAAAGCTGTTTTCAAATCAGCGCCGTACTAATGGTTTGCTTTATGGGATAATTGATACCAGTTTGGCTCAAGGCTCTTGAGAGCTGGATTTTAGCCAGCCTAGTAAGTTTTTTGCTTTAAAATGTAGACTGTAATATGATCTAGGAGGAATATCTTTCTAATCTTCATGTCTTGAGTCTAAGCCTCAAGTGAAACCGCCTCAGCTTTATTTTATTAAATGAAGTTGTTATTGAAGATGTGCCCTAATTTTTTTTTTCTCTTATGAAAGAGATAGCAGGACGTGCATTTAAACATAGATTGAGAGACTGGAACACTGAAGTCATAGAAGATGAAAGTTTAATCTGTTTCCAGCCCGCATGGTGGGGTGACTGATATAAAACACTCACCATCTGTTGCGGAAGAGTTGAAACAGGCTTGGGTTCTTGTAAAAGTGAAACAATTAGTACAATACCTGGGAACACTGAGGCATGGAAAAGGGCTAAATGGCAGCAGCACTCGTACCTTGAGCTTGTCACTCTTCAGTTGATTGACTATGGAAACTCCAACATCTTCTTTCATCTAAGCACAGTCAGGTCCTTAGCATCTTTGCCCCCGCCAGTTTCTGTTTTCTGTGCTCTATGCAACAATGGCATTAAGTTCTGTTTTAGTAGTGCACGGCCTCTAAAAATAAATGGCTAAACGATGCTGCATTTTTAGTATTTTAGAAGGTACTTGCAGATTGTTAGATGGATCCCTTTTATCTTAAAGCTAATGAAGCAGTGAATTGAGCTACGTTAAAATTTCCTTCTTGGAGTTTTTCTTGAATGTAACTTTCTCCTTTTTGCTCCTTAAGAGGTTATGTCTTTTCTGGAATAAGTGCTCTGAAATGAAACCTGCGCTAGCATAGCGTGTGGGATTTGTTACCTCTACCTCTTTCTGAAGATCAGGAAATATCTCTGGTGCTGTTTGTGTTGTTTTCACATCGCTGTGCATCTTATTCTTATGCAGGTTGTTACAGACGATGGAACGAGGATGGGAGTAGCAGCTGCATTAAGTGCAAAAATGAAACTCTTCCTGTTGCTACTGTTTACAATCTGACTGATTGCAGAAACGGTGAGTCATTTATCATACTGCTATTCTAAGTAACAAGATTTCT
The DNA here is from genome assembly GCA_037305975.1 of Chrysolophus pictus. Classification (NCBI taxonomy): domain Eukaryota; kingdom Metazoa; phylum Chordata; class Aves; order Galliformes; family Phasianidae; genus Chrysolophus; species Chrysolophus pictus. Next base: position 2,650,214 of record CM074596.1, on the reverse strand, counting down.
CCTTGCCTATGAGGTCCAACAAAGACCTTTCAAGAAGACATCAGGTGTTGCAAAGTCTCTTTCACCATTTGTAAAACTTCATCCTTTTCCAAAGCCCTAACATACCTCAGAGGTTTTGAACACGCAGTAAAAGCTGCAGAAGCTTTGGAATTCAGTTGACAGAAACTATGCCGTGCTGTGGAACTGTTCCAGAATCTAGAAGGGAAAAGAATGCAAAATGTTGTATTGGGGTAGCTAATTTGTCAAACAAAATGCAACGCTTAGAGGAAGAAAACAATAATTTGGCCAGATGTAAGATCTTAAAATTAAGTTTGAAACACGAAAATGATTAATCTTACAGGCTAGGACCTGTATCGACTATGCTTGTTTGATACTGAATTCTATGCTTGCTTTAATCTCTCCTGTCAAAAAAGACATTTGCTAGGGGCTTTTCCAGGAGACAAAACAGCTCAGACGCTGCTTGAGCTCCTGAAAATCTGTACTGTAAAGGACAGATTCATTTTGTGCGTGTGGCTTTCGAGAGGTGAGATTCATTCGATTCCTTGCAAATGTTGTAGTGAAAGAGATAAGAAACTTGATCTAAGGTTCTGAGAAATGCACTAGTGAATGGTTTTTCGCTTCCTTTCTGGGAATTCCTAAAGGTGGTGGTAAGAACGCTGTTTAAAATGTATTTACTTATTGGAGAAACAACGATTCCTGTATAATTTCAAGTAAGTACTGATAAGTAACCCAAAGTTTTTCAACAAATGCATCGCCAGATTTCATTTCAAAAGATTTTTTTTTTTATTTACAGCTGGTATCAGAGGGATGAATTTCCAAATGAATATAAGCACTGTAACTCCTTTCATACAGAACATAGGTGAGTAGATAGGAATAATGATGTGATGTAGGCCTTACAACTCCTTGCTGTGTACGAAGCCCTTCAAAACGTGGCATTTGGAATAAGTAGTACTTTTTTTTTCCCTGTAAGACAGATTTAATTCCAAAGGTGGCAGCTCCTTTTACTTGTTCTGCCTAGTTTTCATCAAGAATCTTTTGTAAGCCTCAGAGCTGAATTTTTAGGTAACTGTATCTTACTGAATGGTTCTTTCATCTTGTCCTATCTTCTGTTTAACCCTTCTGTTAGAAGAGATTTGTAGTGAATATTGGGCTTTCCTCTGAGTGGTTGTTTTGGTGTTGTCTTTGTGTTTTACAGGGGGTCCGGAAGTGGCAGCTTCTCTCATCTTAGGGACGTTTTTCATCAGCTTATTCCTGATTCTGTCTGTCGCTTCTTTCTTCTACCTCAAACGTGCCAATAAACTTCCTAATGTTTTCTACAGAAGGAACAAAGGTAAAATACTAAGTAATTGTCTCAAGAAACATCTCAAAAGATTTGTTCCTCCAAGACACTGCACGATAACGACTTTTCCCTGCTATGTGCTTACAGCATCATTTTTTCCACTGCAGAGCAGAGGATGTGTGCTCACAGTTCTTAAGTCTGAGCGTGCTTAGGTGCACATTACACAGTGTCTCTCACTAACCTAGCTGTTGCTTTCTGTAGCTTGCACAGACTCGGTGTTGTACTAGACATTAGCTGTCACTGAATGTTAGGCATCCGATGGGGACTTCTTGCACACACAGCATTTTAACGCAGCGTGTATATTTCAGTATACAAAATGTCAGGTGCTTAAAGCCTTCCAAAAAGCAGTTTGTTCTTGAACCGTAGCACTGAAGGCATCCTGTTTACCGAGGATGTGTCAGCAGCAGGAGAAAGGGAATGGTGTTAGAGGTTTCTTGTTATTGTGCTTCTCAGTCACCTGTTTGCCCTCTGAACACAGGATCTGCTGGGACTCAAAAGGGGCGTCTCCGTCTTGCCTGTTTTGCACAAACTCTTTGAATCTTTCTTATGACAAACTCCAGCTCTGCATTTGCTATGTTAGAGCTCCTTCTGTTGAACAGAAAGCTGCTTTCTGGTTTAGGTCAACTGAGCAAGTAGGCTTCCTCTTATTTTTCAGAAGAGGAAAAAAGAGAGGGGTGACTGGAGCAATCGGTTCAGTTATTTGGTTAAGAATGTCACACCTAGCCATTGCGAGTTAACGGCGTGTCACTGTGCCAGTCTCTTCTGGTAGCTGGCTGAAAGTGCTGTTATTCTATTGGAGCTTCCATAATATGAAGAGACACTGCTGTGGCTACCTGCTTAGAAAGGAAAATGAGCCTTCTTGGAAAACTTTGCAACCCTTTATCTCTAATCTTGAAAAGAGTACTACAATGTGTCCTACTAATAGGTGTTCTACTAATGTTCTAATCTGTTCTGGGGGTCTTTGCGACAGAAATTTTTATCAATGGAACTATTCTGTTGCACACATGTATTTAACATAAAACAACTAGCAGGTCTAGATTAATGATGGTTTCTCTCTCTCTCTTTCTTTCTCTTTCTCTCTTTTAGCATCAGTTCTCCAGCCTAGTGAAACAGTAAGTAAGATTTGTTTTTCCACTAAGAATAAGCAAGCCTAAAACATCAAGTAAACATTAACAATTCATTTGTGAGCTACTCGGTCTGTTATGAGAAACCAGACGAAATGCTTTGGGCTCTTTGTCTGAGCTAGAAAAAAGGTAACAGATGAATACTGACCATATGGATTATGAGTTGTTTTCTCTATGACAGTGCTTGCAGTAAAAATTATTGGAACCCTGAAAGGTTCCTGTGTTTCTTCAGTCTTATTAAAACAAACAAGGTACTTTCTTTGACACAATTGTTCTCCTGTTACACAGGCATCCATGATACCTCCCCCAGCTACTTCAGGTGAGAAACTGTTCTACGGGGCATACTGCTACAAACAAAATTTTGCCTGTTAGCTTCCCTCTTGCGCATTCCATTGCTGGAAAGCAGGCTGCCTGTCTCAAAGTGGTTATGCTAAGAATACTCAGCAAGTGAAAACAATTACTTTTAGGCCTAGTATAGAGCTGTGGAATCTCTCGAGCACAGAAATCTGATAAAGTATGTCCAGAAGACCTTTCGGGTGGGATTTATTGCTTTAATTAACGTAGCCATACAGTATTGATGTAGCACTGTACTCTAGAGAAATCAAAGATCTATTTTTATTCTAATAGAGAGGAAAGTAGATGGAAGAAATGGGTTTTGAAGAACAGTGCAGTCTGGAGCCCAGTTTCAGGGCTGGAATCTTCTTTCCAGTGGCAGGCTGGCTGATTTTCAGGCTCGCTGATCTGAAGCACATCAGTTTCCTGAAACATGGAATGCTTGGAATATAGCATTTTGTGTGTGTGTGTGGTGAGTGGGTTGTTTGTACGTTGGCTGTTTTGACAAGGTGGGATTTTAATTAGCGTGAAAATCGATCAGAAATACATTTCTCATCTCAATTTTCTCCACAGTTCTTCCAAATTTCAACGTATAAACGCTGTGAAATTCACTTAATGCACTGGTTTAGACCAAATATTTGTAGTCCAAGACCAAAACTTGCTTTTTGGTGGACATCCAAGTTTGTGCTACTTCTGGGAAATAGCACATACTGTTCTTATGTGATTAGCGAGCCAATGAGAACCTAATAAAGCTTGGAGTGTCTAAATATGACTTTCACAAAGCATATTAAATAGGGCAATAGAATACGCATACTGTATTTGTGGACTTTTTTTCCTCAGCTCTGCGTAGGAGTGTGGGGTGTTCTTGTTTATTTGAAGGGCAGAATGATTTTGGCCACTCGGGGGATTGTTGGATGGCATGTGTTGCTATGAATGAATGACAAAGGCACACTTCTGCAGCAGGTGCTAATGATGTTTCTGTGCCCACCGTTTCAGTTCGGAAACCGCGATACGTCAGACGAGAGCGGTCACTAGTGACATCTGCATCTGCTGCTATGATATCATCTTCTGAAACCAGGGTCAGCAATGTTTAGCCTTCGCTCCCGACTGAGGACTCTGTAACTGTACGCAGTGTTGAAGAAACTTTTTCTGAATCCACTGAAGTGCCAGGCAACGAGCGGCTGACCTAAACGGAAGCCAAATTACTGTGTCAAAGAGTTTGTGCCAAATGTTAATGGAGAAATGGACTCGTGTAAAGATGCTGAATGGCAGGCTACATCCAGTTCTGTGAACTGCTTTGGTGATCTCGAAATGCACTATTCCAGCTCTGTGGTTTCCTTTGTCTCCCACAGAGGCCGCGTTTCATCTTGAAAGAATCTGTCTTTCTTTGGTACGCTTTCAGTTTTGGCAAGTTCTTCCTGTGTCACGATATATTCTGTGTCCCAGAGTGGAACGTCTCAGTGCTGCAGGCCGACACAAAATACTGGGGGAAACCAAGGACGTGGAGTTGTTTGAAGGACCCATTTGTAACAGCAAACACTAAGTGCCACTGCTTTAATGTTATAGGACAATGTAACAATACTTAAATTGTAATATTAAAAAAACAAACAAACACAAAAACACCTCCTGAAACATCCCCTACTAATTCTGAAGTAGCTGACCCAGGCTTTTAACTCTCATTACAGACCCACCATTCAAATGCTGTTAATACTTTTGAAAGCTGGCTGGAAGGGGTTGGATCCCAACAGATTCATAAGCTTTGGCAGCTTTTCAGCTAGCTTCAGCTCAGTCCTTGAGTGAAGAACCATTTGCTTTGGCTTTGTAGTTGGTATGCTGCTACGTCTGTCCCGCAAAGACAGTCTCTAGTATCTTCCTTGTACACAGCAGGTGAAAAGAAACCAAAATTCCTGCAGGGGATCTGTGCGCTGTTAGACGTGCCAATGAGTGTCAAGATGAACTTGAGAGATCAAGTGAATTTCTATCGATGCAATAAAGGGTTTCTTTTCTCAAGCCTTTCCTTAATGTGCCTGACTTGTGCAGGCCAGCACCTTAGGGCAGAGCCCTTGTTGAAAGCCAGCCTAAATAGCCCCTCAGATGCTCGCTCTTGCCCATCTAATGCCAGCCAAGTAGTCACTCTGGAAATTGAAGTAGCTATAAAATGGTTAGGCTAGGCTACCTTTCATCAAATCGGGTCCTGGCACGGCCGACTGTTGCCATGTGAACACTTAAATTGGCACCACGGGCACAATGGTACGGGCGTGAGAGTGGGTGACAGGGAAATGACTGGAAAACTTGAGGTTGCTAAATTGGTGGAAGCGTCACTGTCACCATATGTGAAATTATTTCTAAGCAGCCTGTGCATTCCCACCTACCTGTGTTGCTATTGCCTGTCTTAGTTTAGCTGGAGCTCGGTTACGGGTCTGTACTCCTAAAATAAATTACTTTTGAAGCTTTTTATCATCAGGCACTGCCATGAACATAACGGCTGGGAACTGGAACAGTCAGTTCTCTTCAGAAAATGGGAACGTAAGTGTCATGAGCTGATGCCATACCCATATGGAGAGTGCAGACCTTTTTATCCGGATTCCTTTTCTCTTAGGTTAAAAGCTTATCCAGAGTGATAGGAACAGAGCTGGGCTGGGCAGGGATATCTTACTAAACGGCCTCTTTTTATACAAGTTTCAGTGCAGCTGTATGTACTCGCATCTTTCTCCTTACGAGGTAAATGAGATCTCCTGTAGCATCCAAACAAGCAAAGACTGGGGATAAAGAAAAACCCTCAAAGAAGCACCCTGCCCCCGAGTGAGGGGAAAAACAAAACCAAAAAAAACCCCCACACCACCCTTCAGTTGCTGTACGGAGAAACATCAAACCGTCTTTCTGTCAAAAGGATCTGAAAAGCTTTTGTTCTAGCAGACAAAACTAACGACAGCAGAATGCCACTTCAGCTTTCAATCTGAAATGCGCTTACAGTTCTTACGTTCCCTGTCCGGGAAGTGGCAGTTTTAACTGTGATTTCCATGTCTTTTCATGTTTGTGCCACTGTGAATTTTATTTTATCTTTTTTTCCCCACAGTAAGAAATCGTTGGGAGGTTATAGGTTTTTCCTGACCTCAGTTGCTGAATATTTTCTTAACCTCTTGAGGAAAAGGAGTAACTATGCAAATAACGTAACGCCAAGAAAAGGCACCTTTTGAAAGCAGGGAGTTTCTGCTTGCAGATCTGTCAGCGATAGCGCATCCACGTGTTGCTTAGCTGCAAGATGTATTCTTTCTACACATAAATTATTGAAGGATCATTCACGTCGTAGCATTGTCTTATCCTCAAGTGCACACTGTGACTTGGGTTGCGTCTAACCTGTGTGCCGTCAAGTCCTTCCTCAACCACAGCATCTCTCCTCCTTTCTGCGCTGCTTCTCCCCAGCACGCTCTTTAAGTGCAGTGAATACGTGTTCCTGCCTGTTTGTTTCTGTTTCAGGATCTTTTCACCTTTTGCTATTGCTCTCTGATGCAGTGGACCCCTGTTCCAAACCTCTCTTTGTTCATTTGCACTGTCGGTTTAAGCATAGAATGTCTTTTGGTTTCAGTCTCCCTCCACCGTAATACTGGATATAATATATAAAATTGGCTTTAACAAACCATGATATTTTATGTATTTGTGTATTTTTTTCAATTGTGCCAAAATAAACGTCTCTGAGCTTTTCTAATGACTCTGGAGGTCGTTCATACCTTTCCTTTTCAAACACAGAAAGAAGGGAGCACCCAAATGAGCGCCCAAGGCAGAGCCACGTTACCTCCGCTGAAACTGGCGTTGGAAGGAAAGAAAAGTCCAAACGGCGCTGCCTGTTTCACAGAAGGTTATGAACTTGGATTTGGGGATTTTTGGAATCGTCCCCTCGGAGAAAGCGTTCTTCCCATCCCTTCCCTCCCTGGGAATTTGATGCTCTTATTGTGATTCCCTTTCTGACTTTTTGTGCAAAGCTTTTTGTAGTAACGCTTCTTTGTGTTCTCAGCCGCAGCTGCCAAAATCATCTGTAATAACAAGAGCTGAGCCGAAAGAAATCGGGATGCTGAGCCGCGGAGCCTGAAGTCCTCGTAGTGAAATCTGGCAAGTCCCCTTACAGAACGAGCTGCACGGCCTCACGTATGAGAAGCTGCCTTTAGTTAAGTATGCTGACAAGGAAGGCGAAGCCAAATGCCTTAAGATGTACCACACGTGTGCTGTGAAGAGTCAAAGCTCGGTTGTCAAAGCCAAGGTGACTGTAACGTCTAAGGAGAAACTGACCTGGAAAATTATCCCAGTGGAAGAAGACTTAAAAGTGCTTTTGTCAGTTAAATAGACTCCGACCGCTGGCGAGCCCAAAATATAGCAGGCTTCGGGAGGAGGAAGTGCCCGGCATCCTTTCCTCCTTGCCATCAACCACCTGACTGAATTCAGACAAAATTGGCAGCAGGTGAAGGGGGGAGGACCGTAAGTAGGCACATCGTTGCAACTGGGAACAATTTGAGACGCATTTTGCACACCCGAGAGGAGCCATCTCCCTTAGTGATGTGACACTGTCTGAAGGTGAGTGCACCGTAGATGAAAGGCAACGACAATCACTTCTTGTAAGCCTAAAACCTCGTGTTTCGTTACAATCTGATACGCAGTCATAGCAGAAATGCTAAGTCACAGCTTGCACCGGTGATTGAGCACCTGGTGGGAAGGCAGGGCCAGGGGAGCTCAGGTGCATTCAATGTACCTGAGTGGCAGGAAGGGGTGGAGCCAGGATCCACCCCTTGCCAGGCCTCATTTAAGGGCTGGCAGCGAAGGCGAGAACATCTCCCTCGAGCTCCCTGTATACCTGAGGTCTTCTGAAGGCAAGCAGCTTCTTTTCCTTTGTTTCTGTGCTTATGGCTGTTGCATTTGAGCCTCCAGTGAGTCCTCAATTGCTGTGGCCTGGATCTTTGCTACTCTGCTGTCATTGCTGTGCTTTCCATTGTCTTACAGCATTATACCAGTTACAGGCACTTCAGCAGCCTGGTGTCATATGTATAAAGAACAAAGCAGGAATGATGTTGCATACAGACACACTTAGGTATTTTGCTGAATGGCTGATAGGTACAAACTGCATGGATTTGCTTTGTGCAACCTTAATGACCTAAGCAAGCCCTATCTGCCTTCATTTAGGGATTAATCAAAGCTCACGGACGTTGTCGTGAGGACAACTTCTGTCCTCACCTTGAGCTTTGTAGATGCTGGGTGGTGAGATCCAGCTGAGTATGACATTGTGGAGCTGCCTGCTCCAAACGGCTGAGCTCAGCAGGAAAGCGTTGGCAAGCTGGTGCCTGCAGGGATGTGACAGTAGCTTCAGTTGGTTTGATTTCTTACAAAGAGTTGTGCTTATGTTTCTATTTGTACCAGATAGTATACTGCTAGGCTAATACAGTAACACTAGAGAGAGATGTGGGGAGACAGATGCCTATAATCCACCTGTTTGCTTCCTGTACCTTTTCTGTAGCGCGCCGTTGGCCTCGCGGGAGATGTGCATCGCGTCTCACACCCGAGAAGATACGACTTGTGTTCCCCATCAGCATCCCCCGGTTTCTACGTGAAAACTGAGCGCGCGTCACAGCTGGCAGACAAGGCAAAAGAAGGTAGGAAAAGCAAAAAATGCCATTTAGTCTTATTTCGGTGGCGTGCTGTGACCTTTAACATTAGAACAAACCACAAATCAGCCGTGGCGGCACAGGAAATTACGGATGAAACAGAAGATTCTGCAGTTCTAGGGAGCCCTATCAGAGCAGAATTATTTTTAGCGTGACCTTGTCTGATAAGGCAGGTTTACACAGTTAGATGCAAACAGTCCTTCGGTAGCTTTGCTGTTGCCCTTGTTCTAAGTTAGCAGGACTTGATTCTCCTTCAGAGAACCCTGTGGCCTTGGTGGCGTGGCAGCGTGCCCACGGTCACACATGCACCCGAGAGGCACGAGTCCTTATTAGCTCTGTGTGTAAACAATTCCTCCGTCAGAGAGGACTTTGGTCCTGCTGGCTGGGAGCTGCTGGGAGCTAAGTTGAGGAGAGCTTAAGGTCTGCATCTTGACAGAAGAACCAGAGAAAGCAGTTGCTCGAGGCCAGGCTGGATGTGGCTCTGGGAAGCCCGGTCCGGTGGTTGGCAACCCTGCACACAGCAGGGGGGTTGAAACCAGATGATCGTTGTGGTCCTTTTCAACCCAGGCCATTCTATGATTCTATGAAAACAGGTGAGGTCAGGCTTTTGCTCGGATCACATAGTTAGCTAGGTTTCTGTTGCTGTAGTGATAAAGAGGGTTATGTAGATGGAGTCTGGCATTACACGCTGCAGTTCGGAATGAGATGAAACAACATATCTTTGCTCTGATTTTGCCCAGATCTCCAACAGGGTTCTTTTCTTAGGCGACCGGTGTCACGAGCCAAGCACTGATCTCTCTGTAGGTGTTTGTCAGTGTTATTTACTGAAGTGTTAACTTAAGCAGGTTTCTGAATTTTATAGTTGAGAAGTTTTGTTTTGTTTTTACACTTTGAGTCGTTGTCTCTTAGATCCCTGAGCAGGATAAACCAGAAAAATAGCTTTTGTCCTGAGTTTCCACGGGCTGACCCAAGCCTTGGAAGGTCTTTGTGGAGAATTCTTTATGGAGAACACTGCAGCGTGAGGCTGGGAAGGGCTCTGGGTTTGCCTGGCCCTGAGCCTGGCCCCGAGCCTGGCCCCTTTTCTCCTCTTAATTTACTTTGGCGGTCCTGAATCTGAAAGGATTGCTGTTTTGCGCTTAGACTTCCTTTCTGGTGTACAGAATTAGGAAGGTTGCTTTAATGGAATGGAAATAGTTGGTTGTTTTATTAAGAAACACCCTTGGAAATGCAGTCAACTCAGTGCCAACGATTGTCTTATGCTTCTGGTAGAAGCACGGTCTGAGTCTAAGGGTGAGGTTCCAGGTTTAATGTTCTCCGTCTTGGAGGCAGGAAGTGGAGAAAAGAGCAAGGAGTCTAACGGAGGAGAATTTCCTCTTGTAAAGATACGACTGCAGGAGAGATTGCTTTTCGTTTTCACTGCTGAAACTCATTTCGCTCAGGCAGAAAACAGCTCTGCTCCCAGTTGTCGGCACTTCTATCAGCCAGCACTTCGGCTATCAATATTCTAGCTCTTCAAATTGGATGAAGGCGAGGTGTCTAGGCAAAGGTAGTTAATTTAATGCTGTCTAATTCTAAAAGGGGAGGAAAAAAACCAGCCAACCTGATGGCTGTTTTGGGTGTTGCGGATTCCGCCCGTAGCCGGGCGGTGCCGTCCCGATGCATCAGGCAGATTCTGTTATTAATTTTTCTCTCATGTGGGCATTTGCTTGGCGGCCAGTTGTTCTGCCTGCCCACCCTGCAAGGAATTGGAAATGTGGGGTAGAAAGGAGCATCGTGCATCATTTTTTACACCAGCAAATGACAGGCAGTGACGGATGGTGCGAAGTACCAGCCCACATCCTCCCTTCTTTCCAGGCTGTCAATCATTCTGGCAGCTTCTAGCAACTGCAAGCGAGCATCCGTTGTTAATTACTTTTCCATCAATTTCCAAGGAGGATGGCAAAGATCCTAACAAAGTTAATTGCATGATAGATTAGGGCGAGCTCTGAACCACGCAGGGTATTTCACTGCTGACAACATTTGGATCGTCAGCTTTTTTTTTCCTTTTATTCAAATGGAATAAAGTAAAACTTTAACACAGTGTAAGAGAGGCACTATTTTTTTTATTTTATTGGACATTAAGTAAAAAAATTGAGTTTTCCCAGTGGAAGCTGACATTCCTGCCTACTAAGAGAGCTATTGCAGCCCTGCTTTAGTAATGGGGGAAAGTTTTTGTTATATCTCCCAACAGGCATCAGCTGAGCTCTGCTCAAAACAATACTTTTGTTGCTGTTGCTATCGGTTAATTGTTACCATTTTACCATCTCATCACAACAAGGGTTTAGGTTAGGCGAGAAATGTTGAAGTAATGAATAGCATCACATCAGGCTGTACTTGTGTGGCCTCGGTGCAAGTTTCCAGCAGCTTTCATCAGAGCCTGGATGGCTGTTGGTGTGAGCGTTGTGTTGTAATGGATGCCCGCAGGTCAGGGCTGGGAAACGCAGCCTGCAATCTTAACCTTCTTTTCTCACATCCCCTCCTTCACACCTCGGCATCAGAGCTCATGTCACACTCAGAACAATATGCAGAATGAAGGAGGGGAGGGACAGCGCTGCAATGTGAGAGGCTTTCCTTCAGGCTTTGCTCATTGACCTCAGGCCAGCTGCTCACAGAAAAAGGCAGAGCGACATTCAGGCTGTAAAAGTGCTCAGGCTCTACACCACAAGCATGGGATCTAGACTTTCCAGTCATACAGTGTTAGAAGGTGCACTGCAAATACAGCATTCAAGGGCCACTTCAGAACTGAGGGAGAAGTGAATGGGAACTACTTCAGCCATACATGCTCGTGCACCTTCTGAGAGCTCTGTTTGTGAGCCCCTGCTCTCCTTGACATAGCTGAGTACTGTTATAATAGCAAAGGAGTGCTGAAATACCACTGAAGAAAGAAAGAGTTGTAGAGTAGAAGGATAGAATGACCTGGCTCAAGAAGGACCACAATGCTCATCTAGTTCCAACTCCTTGCTATGTGCAGGGCTGCCCACCACCACACCAGGCTGCCCAGAGCCACAGCCAACCTGGCCCAGGGCACCCACAAGCTCCTTGTGGAACCTGTTCCAGTGCATCACCCCCCCGTGTAGAAAACTTCCTATCTACCTTCACTCTCCCCTGTCTTAGTTTAGAACTATTCCCCCCACCTCCTATCACCCCACATAAACAGCCATTCCCCCCTTCTTTCCATACGCTCCCTTCAGGTACTGGAAGGTTACAACAAGGCCTCACCCAAACCTTTTCTCCTCCCTGCTAAACAAGGCCAGTTCCAGAGTTGTTTATGGTGGAAGGGACTCTTCAGAGCTCCCAGGACCACTTACAGTTTCAGCAGTACTCAGCTTGTTATTTATTGAGTTCTTTTGAAAGAAACACAAGGACATCACTGAAGACACAGTGCAGTGGTGGCAGTAAACTGTAACAAGTATTTATTCTTTCACATTTATTATGAATATTTAACCGTCAATACAAACTTGTACATCAACTTGAAAATGTTCTCCAATGTAGCTACTTGCCTTCTTTCAGATGACTAAAGGTGCCTGAAACAAAGCAGCTTCAAGGGAGCTAAGAGGAAGAAGAGCAGATTTCAAGCGTCAGAGGGTAAGCACCAGACTTTTTCCTCTTTCTGTCAGATCTCATTAGATACCTTACGCTAAAGAAAAGCATTTAATTGTTCAGTAAACAATTATCTTTATATAGAGTTGTTAGATATTTTAGACACAATTAGTTATCAATTATCTTTATAGAGTTGTTAGATATTTTAGCTAGACACAATTAGTTATACTAGATGTTACATTACTTACACTAGTTATTAGATACATTTATCAATGTGGTTTTCTTGAGAAGCTATGTTCTTTCTGCATTTGAATTGTAATGGCTCAGGAAGACTCCTGTCGCTACTTGTATTCAGGATTAGCAGAAAGTTTACTGGTACTGCAGGGGAGAGGCAGTTAGCAAGTAACAGCTACAGCAAGCTGGTAAGGCAGATATATTTGCAATGCAATGAGAAACTGCAGCCCCACTTCTTTGATTAGAGAATATCCAATCTCCTTAGATGAAGTTTTTCAGAGATAAGTTCAAAGTAAAGGAACAGGACACAGCAAAAGGTAAAGACCACACTAACAAATTGCTCTTCAACTTCTGTTAAGAAGCACTCATTCTCAGCTTCATTTGGCATAGTTAAGTTCACTGTTACAAAGGCACATACAGATGCATAAAGAATTAGATGCATTTCTCTCTTACATTAAGATAAGGAGGTTTTGAAGCCTTTATTTTATTTTTTCCCCATTAGAACCGACTTACTGATTTTTTTTTGTTTTTACTCAATAGAGCAAAGCAAGCTTCCCCATTCCAGAGCATTATTTCAAGCTCCAGCACCTGGAACAGAGCAGCTTTACCTCGGAACCCAAAAGCCTCAAACTGCCAGTAAGCTGCCGCCAGCAGTTGGAGACAGCAGGTATTCACAAGCACATTCTCCTGCAGACAAAGTCTACCACTGCCACCTCAAGCTTACCACAGACAGAAGGGGAACCACACCACTCCGAGCAGCAATAGCTTAAGCCCTCAGACTCACACGGGGAGCCCCTACAAGGAGAAGGCAGCACTTAAGGAGATTTGCAAGCAAGTTTAAGTATGAGCAAATAAAGATAGCAAGTTGTTTGTCAGCAAAAGTCAGCGCCCATAGCCTGCTAGCATAACAGTAACTTCAATAGCTCAGCTACCTCTTAAGTCATAGACCAAGGTGCCTTTCAGGACAGTGTTAATTACGCTTCAAAACCAATTGAATTCTCTCCTCAGGCAGAGCACAGAACCCCACTCCAAGCCTTAACTCCTACCTTCCAGCCAGACTAAGAGCACCATCAACTAGGAGCACCATCACAGCTCAGCAGCCCCTTAACTCCAAGGTATCCCCTCAGGTATTCCCTCAGACCCCCTCCTCCCCCCCAAGGGGAGACTCCCCCCCTGGGAGGGGCTGACCCCCAACCCGGGGGGACTCCTCCCCCCCAAGGGGAGACTCCCCCCCTGGGAGGGGCTGACCCCCAACCCAGGGGGACTCCTCCCCCCCAAGGGGAGACTCCCCCCCGGGAGGGGCTGACCCCCAACCCGGGGGGGACTCCTCCCCCCCAAGGGGAGACTCCCCCCCTGGGAGGGGAGACTCCTCCTGGGAGGGGCTGACCCCCAACCCAGGGGGGACTCCTCCCCCCCTGGGAGGGGCTGACCCCCCCAGGGGAGGGCCCAACCCCCCAGGGGGAGGGCCCCACCAGGGGCCCCCAGACACAGACAGCAAAACCCACCCTCCCACCCAAAAAAAATAATCTCTTCGAGATAGTGCAAACCCTGTCCACCAGCACCCAAACAAAAAGAAAACTTCCCCCTCCCCAAAGAGGGGGACCACCACCCAGCTAGCACTACCAAGCTTGGAAAAACACTAACCCCAAATCAGAAACAGCAGACCAACTCTCAGCCACCTTAAGCAGTCTCCAGCCAGCCACTTCAAGAACAAACACCCTGACAACAATCGAGACACCATCAAAAACCAACACTCTAGAAGCAAACCTCTTGCAACAGGGAAGCATACATTACAACTGCTAACAACTTGTCCACCTGCTACTTCTACAAGCACCTCTCCTCACAAACAAGAAACGCTTCCTACAATAACCCTGTGACCAAAGCCCTTTCCTGGGGAGGACACCTCAGTGCAAGCCCTTCCCTTTCAGGACGCTACACCACACTCTAATATCAACCTGCTACAGCTCTGACTCTCACCCACTGCAACCCAAGAAAAATAAAAGCACCTACTCACCGGTCCTGTTGCTCCACAGCCTGGGAGAGGTGCAGGGACTGCCCTGGAAGACCAACACCTGTCACAGAAGCCACTGCTCCTATTATGGTCTAGAAAGAAAAGAACAAGTGTAAAACACTCTGCAGGGACTTAGGGAAGCTGGGGTTACCCACCACCAACACCGCTCACCAAAAAGATAATATCACAGATGCTGTTGGGTCCTCTCAACTCCGCCTGGAGGCTGTGTGCCTTCTGCAGTGCCCAGCTCTGTCACCCCACCCCCCTGGCAGGGGTGAGGACAGAGCTGGTGGCCTTCCTCCCCAAAGCAGGCTGCACCTGGAGGAAAGAGAACAACTTAGGGCTGCCCTGCTGTGAGAAGCTGTAAACTGCACACAGCCTGGGGACTCTAGGGAAAACGCTCACCTTGCTCTGCAGAGCTTCGAGGGGCTTCACCCAGCTGGGATCCTGCAGGAAGAACAGCTCCCGGAGGCTGCTGGGGTGGGACCCGCACACCAAGGCCCTAGAAAAAAAACACAAAAACAGGTTATCAGCAGTAGTCAGCATGCACTCGCCAAGGGAAAGTGCTCTACCAACCTCACGCCAGCTACGTAGACAGAGGAAAGAGCAGTGGATGTCATCTACCTTGTATCAGAAGAGAAGATCTGATCAATTTCTTCATCCCGTGACATCCCCATAGATGAACGGATGGGGAGGTGGGCTGAGAACTGGCTGGACGCTTGGCTGTGCTCCCTAGGAGCTGATGCTGAGCTTGTGCAATATCTTCATTAGTGACCTTGATGAGGGGACTGTGCCCGTCCTCAGCAAGTACACTAATGATACAAAGCTTGGAAAAGCAGCTGATGCGCCTGAAGGCTGTGCTGCCCTTCTGCGGGACCTGGATGGGCTGCAGAGGTGGCCACCTGGGAAAAGACAACCATAACTTTAAGTACACAATCAGACCTGAGCTGCTGGAGGGGTGGGAAGAGCCGCTAGGATCCTAGAATCCATTAAAAGGAACATGGCCGGTGGGTCTGGGAAGGTGATCCTCCTCCTCTGCTCTGGTTTAGTCTCACCGGCAATTTTGTGCCCCTTGCAGCTTCGGGCTGATCCCTCCTGCAAAGCACCTCACCCTGCAACACAGGACCAAAAAAAAGCAGATCAAGTGAAATAAAGCACACACACACCTCAGGCACTGCTTTCACCTTAGCTGTCCCTGGTGTTGCTCCTCACCCCCAGCAGCGGTAGGGCTGGGTGGGACCGCGGTCCCATCCAGCTCAACTCTGCTGCTGTGACCGGGAGGGGCTGAGGCCCCTACAGACACCTGCTGGGGGCTGGGGGCAACCCCAAGGCTGTGCTCGGTCTTAGGGAGCAGCCCTGTTCTAACTCCCAGAAAAAGAAGATGGGAAGCCCAGCAGCAGAGTTGCATTGATCCCAAGAGAAGAGCAGAAGGATCCTCCTGCTGCAGGCCAGGAGCTCCTGGGGTCTGGGGCTGAGGGAACTCGCTCGCCCAGACCCCTGGAGCTCACCTTTGGGGTCCCATTGTTGCCACAGCCCCTCAGTACTTTGGACTGATTCTCACTGGAGCTCTCATCCTGAAAGACAAAACAGAGAGAGAACAAACAAAATTAAGTGGATATCTCCTGCATTTCCTTTTCCAAAAGCAGCCCCTCACCGTGCTTCTCACCCCCAGCAGCTCCAGGCTAAGGTGCCACAGCTCCATCCTGCTCACCTTTCTGCTCACCTTTGCCCATCCTGCTCGCTTCCATCGCTGCGGTGCCTGCAAAATGCCCTCGGCTCCCCCCTGCAAAGGCACCTGCAAAGGCAAGAGCCCTGCGTAGGCTGTAAGGAGCAGAGAGAATCCAGCAGCAGCCCTGTGCTGGATCCAAAGCAGGCAGGGGCAGCAACAGCAATACCGTTCCACTGCAAAAAGAAGAAAACAAGGTCAGAGCCCAGCAGCAGCGCCCCTGTATTGACTCCAACAGAGCAGAGCAGCCCAGCAGAAAGCAGAACCCAAAAAAGCCCAGCAGAAGCCCAGCACCATCCCCAAAAAGAGAAGAGAGAGCAAGCAGCATGGGAGCCCAGCAGCGTGCTGCAACAGCCTCTGAATGAGCCCAGGAGCTCCCAGCAACCCCCAGTGGCTCCCAGCAGGCCCTGGTGGGGTTTAAGAGGCGTTGAGGGCAGGCCCTGCCCTGAGTTGCCAACAAGATGCAGCTGTGCTGGGCTGGCCCAGCCCCGTGGCACCTGGGGGCCTCGTTAGGGCCGGCCTGGGGCCCTGACAGCTATGCTAACAACATTGGGCTTGGCTCACCCTGACAACCTTGTCCCTGTGCGTGTGATGCCACGCTGATCCCAAAAAGCTGGAGGAGCCTAGAAGCAGTACAACCAACCCTACATCGGGCTCCCGAGAGCCGTGGTGTGCGGGTTGCAGGATGCAGGATGCAGGGTACAGGTTGCAGGCAGGACTTCTCGTGTAACTACTTCAAGATGCAAAGCAGATTTCTGCTCTCCCATGTAGGGGGAGAGCTTCCACTTTCCAGTTGTGTCTAAAGGGGAAAACCCCACATCCCTCACTTAACGGCACTCAGCCTCTCGGTCGCTCCGGTGCAGGGCACGGCGTGGCTCTGATGCGCCCTTCTTTTCCTGCGTGTGTTCTGCTCTCTGTGCTCTCTGTGGGCTGTCAAAACGAGAGGGATCATCAAAGCCCTCTGTAGCGCTGCTCTTTGTAGATGTCGGAACAAAGCCCTTACAAACATCCATCGCTGCAAATTAAGTGCGACTCCATGAAATGAGTTAGCCAAGGACACTCAGAATCTCCTCTCTGAAAGCAGCAAACAGGTGCTAATTAGCTTCTCAGGCTTGCTGTCATTCAGGGATGCTAACCAGCACCTCCGGACCTCTGGCTTCGTCTGATGGAACCCAGCTCGGACGTGGGGCGGGAGCTGGGTCTGCTGGGGACCGGTGTTGCTGCGTGTGTTTCAAAGCACGACGAGTCGAGGGGAGTTCCATCTATTAGATTCATGTGCTCGAGCAAAGCGTCGGCCCGAGGTGGCAGAAAACCTGATGCATCAGCATCAGCATCTCTGCGACCCTAACCATATGGGATGGCGGGCTCTGTCTGACAACCTGCAGTCCGGCTCTGGTGCCTCCTCCTTCCTATCTGTGCATTGTCCAGACCTGCTGCTCTCACTCTTTTACAGCTTTGCAGGATCCGGGAGGGCTCTGTGCTGGCGCTTCCCCTGGCACGGAGCAGCTGGAGCTGGAGGCTGCTTTTTCCTCGATGCTCCCTTTGTTCTGCAGCACATAATGAGGCTTTTCTAGTTCCCAGCCCCACGTTGGAGCTTCTGCTTTCCCTGGGAGGTGCAGAGTCCCGCAGAGGTATTTCTAGGCAGGAAGAAAGGCCAGCCTGGTCGTGTGGACCACCCAACCACCTTGCTTAGAATCATCGAGTCCTTGAGGCTGGAAATGACCTCGAAGGTCATCCGGTCCAACAGCCCGCCTACCGCCAATACTGCCCACGTCCCTCCGTGCCGCGTCGGACACCTCCAGGGATGGGAACGGCCTCGCCTCCCTGGGCGATCGACGCGTCGCCGCTCTGTCGGAAAAGAAATTCTTCCTAATATCCGACTGAGCCTCCCTCGGGGCAACGTGAGGCAGCGCTTGAAAGCAAGCGACGGTCACCGCCTCGCTTGGTGACCCTGCGGCGGCACCGGGACCGTCGGCGGGCGGGGGGTGACACCTAGTGGTACCCGCACAGCCCCACCGAGCGCCACGAGTACGGGATGGGCGCTCGTAATTTCATGAGTTATCCGCATTCCCTCTTCGCGTTCAGCGGGGAGCGCTTTATCTCACCGCGCAGCCGAAGGGAGACGTGTGGGCTGAGCTGCTCGGATGGATCCAAAGGTTTGGTTGGAAACCATAAGTACGCCTCATGTGAATACGTTTTACTGTAAGAAAACGAAGATTCAGGGCCCGATTCTAATACAAAGAGTCGAGCGAGGATGAAAAGCCAGCGCGGGTATCGAAGATCCCCAAAGTCGGGCTAAAGAACGCGTGAGGGATTTCCAACGATGCGCTGCCTAGGGTGGCTCAGTTATGCAGCGTGCGGCACAATTAACTGCCTGCAATTAGAATGAGCGCCTTAATTACTGTGTTTACGTTCCGCAACCTCCCTGCTCCGATCGCACAAAGCCTGCTCTGCGCCTAAAGCCGGGCAGAAACGTTTCGCCTTTCCCTCTTGTTTCCCCACCATATGCTCATTTAAAGAGCCGAGATTGAGTTTCTGCAAACGATGAGCTCAAATAACATAAAGGAGCAAAGGGAGCCATTCTGACAGCTATTTGGGTCTGGTTGTTTTTCCTTTATGCCTAATAGATGTGGATGTTCGCTAATCGCTTCGCATACGTTCCTAATGATTCCTCCCATTTGCAAGCAGACATCAAATGGACTTTAAAGCCTCAGAAGAGATGCTTTGTCTGGTGCCGCCTCCTTTTCCCCAAGCGCTTTGGCTGCTGGATGCTTTCCCCTGTCCCAAGCAGCTGCGGTGGCGTTCACTGTACGGACGACGACTCCTAAAGCCGTCGCTTCGCTTCTCCCAAAGCCGCTTCGTGTGACAGTTCTGAACTCCTGATTTGCAGCTGCGGTCTTCCTCTGTACCCCGTCTCTCTGCAGATGTTGCCCATAAGAACCCCTACGTGTGCCCCCATCCTCCTGGGCGCCGGGTTGGCCCCTGGACCTCACCGCCAGGTGTCAGCAGCCGTTCGCCACGCTCGAGCCTGTGGGGTTTTGATCTGGGTCAACCGACGAGCCCGAGGTCCTGCGATGCCCGTGGAGAGCGGAGAATGGCTCTTGGGAGGCCGTTCCTCTTTCTCCTTTATGGAGCACCCTCCTTCAGACCCGACATTTGGGATGGCTTTGGCCATAGGAGCGCCTTGCCCTTAAATGGCTCGCCTGCGCGTTGTGCCCTCCACGCGAAGCTGAGGGCTTTGTTGACCACGTACCGGTGGGATGGGGAAAGCTGGCTGTAAGAACTCCGCCGGCAGCAGATAAATAGAGAGACACAGGAGGCTGATGGGGAGGACGTGCGGCCGCGGGACGGGAGGATTTGGGGATCTGGGGATCTTGGGAAGGAGAGGGGGAGCGGCGGATGTAAAATGCATCTCACGCTCAGGGCGTTGGGGACTGAATAGCCACCATCCATACGTGGAGACGAGCCTTCCTAGAAGACGCCTGGCCTCGGTGTTTAGCATTTCAAGCGGGGGAATTCCTCGTGCCCACGGGAGCTGTCGTTTCTCTCGCGGTGACTTCTCCAATGCTTGTCCATTTGCTGACCGCGTGATGAAAAGCGATCTGTTTCCCGATGTCCGTTGTGTCCGTCCCGCTGCCTGGGCGGTGGGAGCGACCGCGGGGCAAATATTGACCTTACCAATGGAGTTAAAGGGGATGGAGAGACTGAGGTCTTTTGTGCTCTAATTGGAGTAAATGTTCCGATTATGCAAGTAAATCTCTGTGGGAGAGATCGCTTATCTGTTTGCCTTATCTTAACACACACTCAAAAATAGGAAGAGGACGATAAGGACGGCTCATCGAGGTGGGGGAAACGGCGGGGGGCAGAAGTCAGAGGGCACGGGGATGAAAGCAAAGCGACTTAGAAGGGGATGTCCCGAGCCTGAAGGACGTAACTCGGCGTTCTGTTGGTGCCAGAGGGGCTCAGAGGCTGAAAACTTTGCAGCGCGCAGGGGGTTGTGAGGCTGCGTGCTGCAAAACAGTCTCCTTGCACCGCACGGTTTGGTGCTTCCTTGCACAAGGCCTTCCCTATCGATATCACCGGGCTTTCTGCCCTGCAAACCTCCCCCTGACAAACAAGTGCCGCTTCAGGGCGCTCCTAGAGGAGGAAAAACTCCAACAGCTTCTGAAATACTCCCATTACACTTTGAACCACAAAAAGATACGGACGGGAGGAGCCCAGGAGCTCTTCGTCCGCACGGGAGCTCTGGAATAATTCAGGATCATAAAACAAGTGGGCTTCTCGAAGGTAGAAGTGATGGTGTAACCGACGCTCTCCCTCTCCAGCTCACGCCCGCTCCTGCAAGCTGTTCCTTTATACCGGTTGCCTCTTTGCTAATAAGCTTTGAAAAGCAAGTTCGTTAATGTGCTGACTGCCAGACTGCGCTTTAACGAGCCTTTCTCAATGCCTCCTATCTTATCTCGAGCTCGATAAGGACAAAACGTTCCAGTGACAATGCTATAAATCACATTTTATTGATGCATCTCAATATGGAATAGCCGCTGCGGTTTGAGGGTGTCTGTTTGCTTTGGAAGCGGCAGTGTTGTACAAACACAGCCCCGGGAGGCTTGCTGGGGACGGAGGGGGGTCTGGAGGAAGGTTTCTCTTGAGGTGCACGGGAGGATTTGCTCGCATTTGTCAAGGAGGGCATTGCTGGTGGGGAGCCTTCGCCTGTACGTGCACTGAGAGAGTCTTTGAAGTCACACTTCAATAGAGAGACACACACAAAAACCCTTTTTAAATGGTGTTGAATGCATTCCTCGCTGCTCCCTTTCCAGACCTGCCCCATCATCCACCTGTACGGTTCCGTGGGGTTTTCCTTCGTCTCAATTCTTGCTTTTTGCTTTCGGTGTGGGTGAACGCATCCACGTTACAACCACACGCGTGGCTGTTTGCATATCCTAGAGATGCATGTGACAGCAGGCTCCAGATGCAGTCATTGGAGCCAAGTGTTGTTTCCAAACAGCCTTCCCCCTTCTCTTCTCCTGGTGGAAGAGGGCAGCTGTGTTCCGCTGTGGTCGTTGTGGGCTGAGGATTCCACCATCCCTGAAGGAGAAAAGCATCATTTGGAAATACCGTGGATGGAAACACCGTGGACACGTGGAACGAGACTGGGCCTGGAGCCCAGCAGTCGTAGGTTTGGTGGCTCTCATGGGGTGATGCTGGGTTCCCAGCGTCCTGGCCCATGTTTCCAGGTGGGAAGAGGCCATGAGGAATGCTCTGCTCAGAAATCTGATCTGTTATTTCACAGAATAACCCGAGATGGAAGGACCTATTAGGGTCATTGAGTCCAATTCAGCACGCCTGGGTACAGCTCAGGAGATGGGGTTCGTTCCCAGCACTCCCAGTTGGTGATGCAATTCCTGCAGAGCCAAAGCGGCTCACTCCTGTGCTTATTTCTTGCCCCAGATCTTTGCATGTTGATGCACTCCATGGCTTCAGGCAGGCTCTCCTGCTTCGTGGGGCGTCCCCAGTTTCAGCCAGCCCTCTAACAAGGGAAGACAACACAGAGAACAAAACAGATCCATTAGAATCACTAACTGCTGTTGTTTTAGAGATTCCGGGTGGGTCAGATGGTATTCGCTGCACACCGGTAAAATTAGTTTTTTTAAGTGAGAAAAAAGAACTGGGAAATCATTGCCTACAGTTCTTGAAGGGCTGCTCTCAGCCCTCTCATTTCCCCTGAAAAGCCCCCCAGCTTTGCTCTGCCCCTGCCCCCCCGTATCCCCTACCCCGTGTAGCTCAGGGCACGCTGCGTGTCCGTCCCCGTCCCCCACCTCCTCCCGAAAATTTGGAGCTCTCCTTCCATGCAATAAAAAGACAAAGCCTACTCAAGCAGGCAGAATGTATGAGACTCTGTTTTTCCTCCCAGGGCCGAAGTTAAAAATTATTCAGTGTAGAATTCCTGGCCTGTGAACCAGAGGCTCCGCACTGTACCAGGCAAAGATTTTCACCAGCATTCCGCTTAGCCAAGGCGGAGATAACAGCGCTGCGAAGCACTTGGAATAAATCCGCTCTTCCGAGATTCCTCCGGGGTGCTCCTCTTCCGCCCTGTTTTCCCCGAGCTTCATAAGGTATTGGGTGAACTCGGGGCTGGCGTTTACCCCGACTTTTATTTTTCTTAACGTGAACGAGGCCAAACGAAGCGAGAAGTTGCTTTGGTTTGGGTTTTTTGTGTGTGTGTGTGTGTTTAATAGATGGAAACGGCGGGAGAGAACAAGTAAGTGATTGACTTTATCTTTTCTTAATGAAGGCTTTTCTCGAGGGATGGTGATAGCTGCACTTTGCGATGTTCTGAGGGAGCTTGGGAAGTGGTTCAGGAACAAAAGGCACTGTGGCCATTGGAATAAGGCTGAGCGTAGAGGGGTGGCTCCCGCTGCTGCCCTTTGTGCATTAAAAGCTGTGGCTGCAGGTGACTTCCCACCTTCCTGACCACTCAGACACCGGTAGTGTTGCTCGAGAAGCAGAACAAAAGGACAAACATTTATTTTCTACTTCTTTTAAAACATGAGGGTCTGTGGAGACTGATAGTGATTGCAGCCGTACGCTGGCCCCGGCGATGTGAACCCCTGGAGCTGCTTTACTCCTCCAACCATCAGCAGAGCTGCTCCTTCCAGGGCTCCCAGCTCTGCTGGTGGCTGAGGGGGGAGATCTCCATCTCTGTGTGATGGATACGCAGTGACTCTCTCCGCAAAGGAGGGCTAACGTAGAGTCTGTGTGTTCTGCTGAGCGTACGGTGAAAAAAAGGGGCTGTACGGAGGGGTGCTGCTCTGAGACGAGCTGTAAAACTCATGCACAGGTTGAGCTGTGGGAGTGCGTGCAGCACGCCGTCTGAAAATGAAGAGGCTCTCCCCTTGTTTTATGGGATGCTTTCATACGCGTGTGAGTGTCCAGCAACTGTAGGGGAGGGATTTTTATAGGAAGGAACTGAAATTCTAGCAAAGCCAAGCACAGTGCTGCAAATTCAGATGGATGCTGCAGCAGGGCACGGGAGGCAGACAGGGCTTTGATAAGGATCATAAAAAGAACATGGCAAGCATCATTTGCAGCCCCCTCTGACACGGTGCCAAGCGTTCGGGGCAACCTGAGCACACAAAGGAAGCCCTAAGGTCACCGTTTGCTTCTTGCTAGTGATTGTATTTATTCCGAACACGAAGACTTGCAAAGATGACGCGCTGGAGTTGCAGGAGCTGCGGGGCTTCCTGCAGTCCCCTCCTTCCTTTCCCAATGCTCACATGCTTCTGGGTCTGTGAACATCCCCGTGGCCAGGCTGTGAGCCCTTGGGTCCTGTCACCTTCCTGCTCAGTGCCATGGCCTGCTGGTGGAGCAGGGTGGGAGGGAGGAGAGCTGCGCTCCGGAGACGTGCCAGCATCCCACATCACACTGACCTAAAGAGGTGATCACCTCTCAAGATGAAATCAGCACACGAGATTCTAGGCTGTATGTAAAAGGGATGCGTGTGTGCATAGATGTCTGTATACATATAGATAGCATGCTGGGCTCAATGTAATTAAAACTTAAAAAAAAAAACACGGGGCATCCAGAGGACATAGAGGGCAACAGGAAATCTCTCATCAGCTTCCCTGGAATTTGGATTCTGATTAATATCTGCTATCTCTAATAGAAATGTTTTTTTTTTGTTTTGGTTTGGTTTCACTTTGGCTCAAGTGAAGAGGATAATTATTGCTAATGATTTATAGGGCGGTGACAGGTGGAAAGAGAACGCGTTTCAGAAGAATGGCAAAATGTTTTCTTGGGAGAAACCACGCTCTCTGACCCCGTCAACATTAAGTGCTGTTTTCTGCAATTGAATCAGTATTGCCTTATGGTACCCTAGAACAAGATGCCTTGGTCTACTGGAAAGCAAGCCAGGGAAGTTTTCTCACTGTGCAGCGGGTAGAATATCTATAACACCACTGCTTGGCCAACGCCAATCAATGCGCTGTGTGATGTGCGCCTCGTTGGCCCAGCTCCTGGGTTCAGAAACCCAAGGGCTCTCTCTGCCTTCTATGTGAATTTGCATCTTTCATAGCCCCTCTGCTTTTAATTGCTGCTTACAGCTGCCCATTACAGCTGCTGCCAGCAGTTTCTGCCTTCGCGAGGAAAAATGTGACTCTGTGTTCCTTTCTATGATCATAGTTTAATTCCTTACTTTGGGAAACACCCCCCAGCAGGACCAAATAAGGCTTCAGAATGCAGGAACCGCCGCTGGAAAGAGCATTTGTGATTATTTCAAGCTGATATCAGGCCCTTCCAGGTCACACAATGTGACAGGTGTGCTGTAAGAAGAGAGAAGGATGTGTTACAAAAGATAACACCGTGCAACTCGCCATCAGCTTAACAGAACCCTAACAAAGCCACTGAAAATCAGAACAAAAGTGGAAAGTGAGAAGAAAAGCATTAGATTTTCTATAGTTCCCTTCCTTTATTTGGGAAGTATTGATGGCATTGGAGGTTTTAAGGACTCGGCGTTAAAACATACGTTCTACCAGGGAGTTTGGGAACCTTAGCCTATAGCAATTCTTCCGTGGGGTGCTCGTGTTAAGAACAGGGATTGAGAGACTGTGTGTGACCGCGGTGTTACGAAGGTGTGGGCAGGGTACGTAAACAAGCACAAGAATCATATCTGTGCAGGCTTTCAGGAACCATCAGCTCAAAAACTTCCTGGAGCGAGAGCAGAAGACACGGCAGATCCACGCGCCTCTCCCCACTAATGGTGTTTCAGTACCATTAGAATTCCCCAGATTTCTGTTAATATTCTTACTCATTAGTGCTCATGATCTTCCTCGGTGGGTCAAAGGAGCTGCCCATGTCGGACTTACTCCCCCAATTCCACCTCTTTTAGCCCTTCCCAGTCCTAACCTCTCCATCACCGCTCCCACCTGAGCCTCCTGCTGACCTTCAGGCCTTGCTCAGCCCCAGGATCAGCTTTCTGCCTTCCCTGTGCACGGACAGACCTGTGTGGATGTGGGTCTGGGGGTAGGAAATCCATTCTGCAGAGTCACGGCCAGCGGGTAGCGTCAGTAATTGTAGGACCGACGCTTCCAAACAGGTGAAATAGCAAAGTGAGGGGTTAATGTGCTGTAGGTCAATTTCGTTCCGGCTCAACCCAAATGGCCAGCGGATCCGGTTCCAAGGCTCCACCGAGTTCCTGCACAACCCCTGATTAAACAGGAAAAACCTGTGAATTGTTGGCTTTGAATCCCAGGCTGGGGACGGAGTGTGCTTGAGTAACATGCATGCTTCGGGATTTCATTTAAATTTCTCAAGCCTCGGAGGAAAGGGAAGAAACCTGGGCCTTTCTACAAGAAGGGGAAAAAGATCTAATCTGTTTACACCCCGCATTCCTTACGTTCCTTTGATAGTCTGCTACTATAAAAGCCCTCGGTCCCACCTATGGCACGAGGTTACTTTTGCTGCAGCTCCAGTAAATCTTTCTGAAAAGGCAGACGTGACCCGCTGTACCCGGAGGTCCTGCTTCATTCGGACCCCGGTGCAGCTGAGTTGTCAGTGATTACGTATAGATCTGAGCAGATCCTGTTTTCCCTTCAGAGAAGGTAGGCACCCACCCACCTCGTTCCAAAAAGGCTCCTTTTCCTGGTAAGAACTCAAAAGTGTCCTGGTATGGGAATGCCCTTCTTGGAAAACGAAGCTCTTTCCCCCGCTCCCTCCCCTCTGTTTGAACGTGATGACTCAAGCTTGGTGCAAATCCAAGGCAAATAGAAGGTGCGGGCGCAGGCAGTTGGTTAACTCCTGAGCTGCTGTGAATAGAGATCACCAAGCAGACCCAAGCTGCTTCCCAAGGCGTGGGCTCCGGCTCTCTCTTCCCCATCACTTCCAGGATTCTGTGGTCTGAACACTTTCCAGCCACGATGCTAAAGGAGTAGGTGGGAGCCGGAGATTTCGCATCTTCTGCTGCTTTGGTTATCAAACCATCCCCTCTGCTGCAGTCACAGCAGTGGAGTTAACAGCACCTGGCTCGCCGAGGTTTACTTTCCCATGTGTGCGTTCAGAACGGGGCCAGATGTGGGGTTATTTTTGTTCCTGTGGTGCCGTTGCGTCAAACCGTTGGAATCCATCAGCAGCGCTGCGCTGGTGGAAGTTGGGTCAGGACCCACAAAGCGTGAGCACGGGGCAACTATTCTGCCACATCCAAGCCATGTCAGCCTTCCAAAGATTGAAGCAGAACATTAGGAAACTGTGTTGGCGTGTGGGGAAAGGGCAGAGGAAACTACAGCTGACCTACGTGTAGCCAGGGCCGACAGAACACAGATGAATTCCAGGCTTTGGAATGAGGCTGAGGGGGAACGCAGGGCATGGTTGGGTCTTGCTAGCAGGTGATGAGGATGCTGAAGCGCTGCTCTCTGAGGTGGGTGGGCTTCTTCCCCTTTTGGACTCGATAGCGTTAGCAGCAAAAAGAGGCTCTCCTTTGGGTGGTGGGAGGAAAACAGAACAGAACCAAAACCCCTATGTATGCCATAAATGCCGAGTGAAACGTCTGCAGGGGGTACGGTGCAGTCCCAGCGTTCTGCAATATTTAACTCCTTGCTTTCAAAGTGCATTTGCTCTGCCGTGAACTCACAGGGCAAAGAGATTAACTTCTGCCTTCGGTGGAAGGACAGAAATGTCATGCATTTTACTTATCTTCCCGTGAACGCATTTCTCCAGCTTTGCTTTGAGAAGTCACTGAAAAAAAAAAAATCAGCAGCTCTGATGATTAACGTTGAAAATAAGGGTATATTTTGCATATCTAAACATTAATATCCTGTCAGGTGTCTCCGAAACAAGGAGAGAATGAGGAAGAAAGGCCACCTGAATATCAACAGCTTCCATCGGAACTAATCTAGGCTCGGCGATCAGCATTTCATAACCAAAAAGTGATTTGAATGGTACAGCTCGAATCACGGCTTCCTCCCTTGATTTGCCACAGCTCTGATTTTTATTTGCAAACGAAGGCACGAACGCAGCAATATCTGCTTGAATATTAAAATATTTCTGGAAAACAGCCCGAATGTAATGGAACAAATCCTGAAAGGGTTCCAAAAAAATATAATCACCCATGGAAACAATTTGAATGCTCCCTAAGGGGACACAGGCGGCAAATCGCATTGTTACAGTCATCTGTAAAGGGAAGAGGGAAGAAGCAAATCAAGTGCCCTACAAAGCTCAGAATAAAGGCACAAGAAAAGATTATACTCCTGAAGCAGGTAGAAGTACTTCCTTCCGATATGAACGCTTAAATGGGCTTCTCTAAGGATAATGTACGAAACCAATCTCAGCCCTTAAGTACTGCCTAACTTCTTACAGCTTCTTGTTTCATCATTTGCATCCCTTGGCTTCCATTTGTCATTTGTTTTGCTGCTTCTGTTTCCCCAGAGGTACCTCATCTCTAAGGAATGAAATGTTTTGAGCCAATGCCTGGAGGCCCCGTGTTAATTTGTTTTATGGCCCTTTTCTCCGAGCTCTTCCCTCCTGTTTTCCGCAAGCTGAAATTCCTTTTTCATCTAGAGTAGCCATTTGAATCAGTGAGTTGAAAACATCACCATCAATCACGTTCGTGCTCCAGTCTAATTTTCAAGTGTCCAAGTGATTTAGAAACTGGATTTCCATTTGTAGAAGTGATCAAAGCCCCTCTGCCGGATTTGAAGGCATTCTGGAGTTTATGTCCATTTATCTGAAGGAGAGTTCAGTTCCTAAACACATGCCATAACGATGTTATGCCTGAGGGCTGCCATCCTCAAAGGCATGTCGCTTTCCAGCATCTGCTGAAATCATAGGTTCTATGAGAGAAGAATTCAGGTGTTCCGAGATATGTTTTGCAATATTATGCTCCAAACTCAGTGACAGAACTTTTTTTTAAATCCCAAGACCTACAGCTAAAAGGCATAAATATCAGTGCAAACAGAACTTCTGCACGTCCATCTCCTCCTTCGGTCTCTTTCACCTCTCCTTCCCCCATCTTACCCCGTCTAGGCAGGACTCAGCTCTCGAGGTGCGTGGAGGAATACCATCTCCTAAACCCTTATTTCAGGCACTAAATGGACTGGGTTTGTCTTTAAAATAATTCAAAGCCACTAGAAAAGCAGCTGCTCCAAACTCACGCTCATCTAAATGATGTGGATTCCAATGACTTGGCCCCATCCGACCTAGGACCACGGTTTCCATGTCAGAAGATGGATCAGCCGTGCCACGTGGCATCTGGAAGTCCCATCCTTCCTTTGTACTTTGTTTTCAACAAACTGTTTACTGTTCTGCTTCCCCCAGAGTCAAAGAAACAGCAGCACCTATAGGCAGACATCACCCAAACAGGCTCAGGGCCACCGTCAGGATCTTGCCGACCTGTAGCCAAGCTGCTAACCCTGCTCTTCAGGCATATCAAGATTGAATAACCAACCCATTAAAAAAGGACAGCAAATTCAACTGCACTGAGCCCTCATCGGTCATGCCTTAAATGATTGATAGAATAAAGCATTCTCCTGCAGCTCTGAACTGCAGATTGGCTCATCTGTCATTTGGAGCTTCCTTTTGTCGATAAGCTACAGGTTAGATAGAAGGAGGGGTTGAGCCCAGCAAAAGTCTTGTGTCTGATAGAAATAAGGTTTTAACCCTTCCAGCAGCAGATACAGAAGTACCAAATAAATTATTAAAGCAGTTAATTTTCATTTATCTTGAGGACTTCAACCATTGGTACAAGATTTGGGCTATTAACTGGACGGCCATCTTCTCTATGGTACCATGCACCAGCTTTTTCACTGGACATACGATTTTTAGCGATAGAAGAACAAGTGAGAGCGAACTTTTAAGAATAAATGAGTACACTGATGCGTTGTTTTGGGCTCATTGTCCCCCTTAAGAGAAAATTACTGCTAATGGCTAATACAATTGGATAAAAAGTACGGGCAGAATGAGTTACGCTGCACTGATCCTTTTTCTGTTTGCTTCTTTAAGTTCACAGGGAATCAGGTGAGGTTGCAAAAGAGAAATTGTGTATTCCGCGATGTTTCGATAGCCTTGCAGCATGAGTCTTGCTTTACAAATAAAACGTAACGATCCCAGAGTGTTGCAAAGAGAACAGCCAGAGAAAGATGCGGTCTCCTTGGTGACCCCATTTACCTCTCGTGTTGCAATGGGAATTCTGCATGCTGCAGTGTTGAATCGTGTTTGGGTTGCTTCGTGGCATCTTGTTGTAAGCAGCAAAAGAAGCGTTGGATGGAAAGCCACAAGATGAGTGATGGCTCTTGGCAGGTTCATTCATCAACAGCGTTATTACTCATTTCATACATTGCCACCAGCTAACATAGCAAAAACACAGCGAGCAAAACGTGCCTAACAAATGACTGCTTCATTTATTGAAAGGGTCGTGTGCACCGGTGCAATAAGCTTTTACAAAACAGCACACTGGTGCAGGAAAATGATCAGAAAGCTGTGGAATCAATGACAGAAAGGACTGGAGGGCCTTGATAGGTTGCCGAGCCCGTTCACCTGTCCTAGCTAGGATGAACTTTCTTTAAGATGTGCAATGATTAATTTTGAGGAAACCGGTTGAAAAGTTTGCCAAACAGCACGTTGAAGCTAGCGAAAGGTTAATAATGCACCAGTCATGTTTTCCATTCGATAGTTGGTAATTAACAAATATCACGGCCAAGACGTCTCAGATGAAGCAATCAAGAAGCCATAAAGAGGCATCTAGTTGCAGTCATTCGCATTTTAGCTAATTTGCTCGGCGGTGAGAAAGCTCTGCTCTAAACAGAGCAGGGCGCAGCAGCCAGGGCACCCCACGCTGCTCACCTACAGCAGGGCACGTGTGCTCTACGTCTCCACCTCCAAAGGTTTTGTTCTCCTTTGTGGTCTGTGAGCATTTCTCAGCAGTGAGTCAAGGCCAGGATTCCCCTACAGGGCGCCGTGCAGCACGGGGCAGGATCGTGCACCTGGCTTTGCCCTATCTAGTGGCTACTTCAGGGTTTTCCAGGACTGCCTTCTGCTTGGAAAGAACTCGAGCTAAAATTCCTGACCAGTCGTAGTTTTCTTCATCATTAATGTCTTGGTGAGGTGTTTTGTAAATTTCATGCAGCAGTTTGGTAGCGTGGGAAGTCACAAGGAGATTAGAAATGTCCCATCGATGAAGGCAATGCCTTTGCACGCTTGTACCCAAGCTTAAAACCGCAGCCTCTCACTAAGAGTCCTGATGTTGGGAACCTTAAAACAGCTTCAGGAGAACTGCCAAAATCTGTTTTCGTGCAGCTGGGTGGCAAGAAGTTGGTTTTGCTCATACTCTTCCTCCTTTTCTTTAATGCACTACCTTTCACTGTAATGATCCTTTCCTCCCCCCGTGGCCAGCCTTCAACAAGAAGTCCGATGGGAGGAGTAAGAGCTCAGACATGGTGCCAAGTTCCTCTTTGGTCGGTGACTCACGGGAGCTTCCCAGCTGCCACCACCCCTTCCTGCCGGCGCTCGGCGAGGGGTGACTCAGGTGTGCTGGGAACTGCACTCCCTGCCCCTCTGTGGGGGCTCCTGGAGGGTGCCAGGAGGGAAAGGGACGTGTTGGAACTAGCTGCTTCGCCGGCAGCGAGGCTCCTTTTACATAGAGAATGCTTTGTTCGGAGCTGGGAGGTAAAAGCAGGAAATTCAGAGTCTCTCCATCACACAAACAGCTGCCGGACAGCAACAAAAGTTCCAGTTTTCCAGTGAAAATCTCTCCTCGTCCCGTTGGGTGTTAGCAAGATGACAGCAAGGGAAGGGAAGTTTCTCTTCCCATCATGCTACCCCTGGATTCACGCTGCACAGCTGCAGCTGAGCACGGTCTGCCCAGACAAGCAGAGGGCAATCGCACCCCAACCACCACAGGTCTGTCTGAGCTGCCAGCAGTGCTGTGTTGGGACTGAAGGGCAGCAGCACGCGACCTCCTGTCCAAAGGAACTGCGTCCTGCAGGAAAAATAGCAGCTTTCGGGTGAGCCTTTTTCATCCCAATTAAACCTGAGTGGGCTATAAGAACCAAAGGGCTGGGCAGATATCATCAAACTAAAGAAGAAACACAGGAAACGAGCAGAATTCATTTTTCTGAAAAATTTTATAGCAGCGTCCAGCACTAAAATCAGATCTAGATGAAAACAAGCTGCATCTCTTCACCTGGCCTGTGAGCAGCCTGACCCTACTCTAAATATCTGCTATTTTTATTTCCTATAGCCTGCTTTGTGCTTCAATCAATGAGGATGATGTGGAAGCGATAAATCATTTGAGAGCTCAAAAAAAAAAAAAAATGGATGTGTTATGACTGATCACTTCAGTCCTGCTGTTTTATTCAGCTCATGATTGCAGCTAATGTCCAGAGCAGCCTGTTCTGGCATGCCGGCATCACTTGTGGTTATGCTCTGCCTTCCTCTTCCCCAGATCTTTTATTTTTAGGTTTTTTTCACATGGCTGTGCTGATGACTTAAGAAACATTTTATTTAACTCTCTCACTGGCAAAAGCTGCTGTGAGGTGTGCTTGTATAGGGCAGGCTGTGAATGCAATGGTCTCCCCATCTGCTTGCTTGCTTTAAAAGAAAGGGGAAAAAAAAAAAGGTTCAACCCCATCTGACAGCTGATGTAAGGCTCAGCCCTTCTCCCCTCCTCAGTAATCACATTATTCACTGGGATGGAAAAACAGAGCCGGTGTTAATTTCCTCCATTTCCACACCTTGCAATGCAGCACAAGCTCCTGCCACCTCTTGCCCCTCGGGGACCAATTACTGCAGGTGGAACTGAACACAGGAGCAGTGTTGCTAGGGGTGGGAGATGGGGACTTAACGCAACTTTGGGAGCCCGGCAAGAAACCTGGAGGGGCAGTTGTAAGCCTTGTAGGAAGGAAAGCTGGAGGTGATTTGGAAACAGGACGTACGGCGGCTGCTGGGATCATCCCCAGGGTCTGTGACAGGCAGCTTTGAGGAGGGATGCTGCCTCTGGAGGAGTGGTGCAGCGCCGGGGGCCTCCAAGTTTTATTCCTGTGGACTTTGCAGCATTCTTTCCCATCCATATGGTGACACTGTCAGAATCCAACCTATTACTGGAGGTGGATAGAGGGCGAGCCTAAAGAAAGGCTTGAGGAATTCGAACTCAGTGCCTTTAGGCTTCTGCAGATGGGCCTAAGGAGAGATGGAGTGGCTCGTGTTCTCCTTCTTGTGCCTCTGACCCTTCCATTCCCTCTGACTTAGAGGGAGAAATGAGCCACAGACAGCTTTAAAAACGTCTAAACAATCAAAACCAGCTACCACGGAGGAGATGCAGGATGGCACCGCGTTTTCCCTGCTCCTTTATTTCTCTGTCTTCCTCCCTCAGCTCAGAACACGTGGGCACAGCTCCCACCGTCTGCAAACGTCTTGGATCTTGCTCCTGTGTGTCTGCTTCACAACTTCTTCCTCGAGAAACAGCCCCTTCCCAGCTTTGTTCCTGTAATTACAGCACGACACAGGACAGACGGGGAGAGAAGGGCCGTAATTAGGAGCCGTTCAAAAAAGCATTTCCTGCACTGAGCACAGATCTCCTGCCAGCACTGCCACTGCTGCCTTCCGCCCGCTCATTCTGCATGCAGTGCCAGCTGTCACCAAGGCACGCTTCGCCTCCTTTTGGCTTTGTGCAAAACTTTTATTTTCCTTTTCCCCCCCCCATCCCTTTCCCTGATGGTGCCGTCAAGTGATGCTCGCTGCACAACGGCGCTGCTGCTCTGTGCTGCTCTAGCATCTTTCATCTCAAGGTTTAATGCTGTATTCAAACATTCCCTGTGAACTATCCACATTTTAATTTCTCTTCGTGTTGTGGTTGGGCGTGCTCGTGTTTCTTAGGTCATTTTGACATATTCAGTCTGAAGCTGCGCCTTTGGAGACTGTGGATGAATTTCTCTCTATACTGGCAGACAAAGGACCACCTTAGGTTCTGCAGCAATCTCCAAGGCAGTGGCTTCCAGTGCAGTGTAGGACCACAGCTGTGATGGAGATATAAGGACAATTCATTTCCCAAATCACTCTGTTGAAGGTTCCTGGAATGACAAATCCGTGTTACAAGAAAAACAGGTCAGGTTTTCCTTCAGTATAATGCCTTTGGGACAGGCTGACATCTGAGATTCGTACGACTGATGTCCTTTATAACAATAAATTGTTTCTATTGGAAAGAAAGATCAGCGTCGGTCTCCTGTTGGAGAGCTGAGAAGTGTAACTTTGCTAAGCACACCTCTAATACTGAACGTGCAGTTTGTAAAGTCTACAATTTCCTAACATCTACCAGGTTGGAGAAGTTATTTTGTGTTTTTATTGGTTTTACTATTTGGCATTCAGATGTGCAGTCAGCGAAGCATTGCTTGGTTTCCTCATTTGAATGATCCATGCAAAGTTGATCTCTGCTTTACAAATTTTGCTCACTCACAGCTGGCTGTGTTGGTTCCAGAAGCTCCTGTAGAACTGCAGTGCTGTAGTGCATGCTCTCTTCCTGCAGGCAACATCCATGCTACATTTAGGTCTTCTTTCAAGGTTTTCTTTTTTGACCCCTTCTCTGAGGACAAGGCTTGATACCTCTTACCCCGGCAGAATTATAGGATCACTCAGGTTAGAAAAGATCTCTAAGATCAACCAATCCAACCGTCCACCTACCACCAGCACTGCCCACCAAACCACATCCCTCAGCATTACGTCCACCCTTCCCTTAGAACCTCCACAACAGTGACTCCCCACCTCCCTGTGCAGCCTGTGCCAATGCATCACTACCCTTTCAGAGAAGAAATTCTTCCTCATATTCAACCTGATGATACACTCACTGTCTAAAAACTGTATAACATAGATCTAAATGGCACTCTATCGGGTAGCATGCTTGTTCTACTCTGTACCTGCCTTGCTAATGCTGCTCCATGTCAGCAGGCAAGTCTGTGTCGAAGTTAATGATCAGGATAACTGATCATCCATTCACGTGTTTTTGGAGTTATTCCACATCTCAGGAACTCTTTCAGGATTCCAGAATTGGTTGGACTTACCTAAGCCTGCTTTACCTGTTGAAACAGATGCTGTTGCCAACAGTGTGGATAGCAGCAGGTAACCAGGGTTTATAAGGAGAGGCGCTCTCCCACCTCCATCTTTACTTTAAAGACAGATTCAGATCGAAACTTTCATTAGAATCTCAAAAAGCTCCATCACCAGCCACGAAGCAGCGCCTGTGCTTGGTGTTCCCAAGTATTCACAGCAGAAAACCTCTGCCTGTGTCACACCAGCAAAGGGATTTGGCAGCAGGGCTCTTGGACTGAGACACAGCTGGTCCCCGGGCACAGAGCAGTGGCTGCACGCTGTGATGCTGAGCCAGGCATTGCCACAGCAATGGGATGCTCTGAGCCAAACAGGTTTGCGTTGCTCAGCAAAGTGACCTGCGACTGACCCCTCCAGACACCGTCTCTGCTCTGCATGCTCACAGACTAATGTTGTTTAGAGATTGGCCGAGCTCATGAGGTCATCTCATTTTTATAGACGCTGCGTGTGGCACTGGCGAATTGGCTTTGAAATACCCTTTGCATCCCACTTCCACCATGAAGACTCCATTCCCAAGGCCAAGTTCTCCGCACTGCTCTGTGGGTTCCCTTTCTGATGGTGGCTGCTCCGTGGCTGCTTGCCCACCCTGATGACTCCATGGACGTGGATCTGCACTGACCTCTGCCTCTGCGTGCAGGTGAGTGCTGCAGCTTCTGCAGATGCATAAGGTCTGCTCAGCTCTCATGGCTCTAGGAAAATCCCAACGTGGCTCAGGAGGCTCGGATTGAGCCACTCACTGTTCTTGCAGAGCCCTCCTGCCCTCGCCATGCAAACCCCAGCTCAGCATGACAGCACCTTTCTTCACCCCAGACCGGTAATCAAACAATCCATGTGCATATCCAGCCCAACCCAGAAATAATTTGCACAAAACAAAGCAGCAGAGTCACCTGTCCAATAAGGCATGGCAGACTGTTTGGATTTCTTCAGTTTTAAAGCGTTTCTTAGCAGTTAGGGCTGAATGCAGTTGATTTTTGCTGATCGAAACAGGCGGCAGGTCAGGGTGTTAGGTCTGTTTTTGCTATGCAGTGATCTGCTGTTTTAAACACCAGCCTGTTGTATCAGACCTGAATGAAAAAAACACCAGGAAACAAGAGGTTTAAAGCTGCTCAGGAAGGCGGTGTGTTTGTTCAGCATTGCACGGATTTCTGTGTCAGAGAACACAAATGGTTGCACGCATCAAGCCAGAAATCAGACGAGGTTCTGTTTCTTTTGCTGCATCGTTTTATCATCGTTACAAATTGCAGGGTCAGAGGTTTGAAATCGCTCGGTTGTGTTTTTGTTGCAAGGGACAGGAGGGAGGTGTGTTTCTTTCAGGTGATGCGACTGGTTTCTGCACCTGGTGCTGCAGAGCTGGGAGCAGGTATTCCTGCAGCACTGGAAAACAGCAGCAGCTCTGCAGGCACGTCTAAGTGTGATGCAGGCATCGCCTTCTGCTGTGGCTTGGCATGTGAAAGCAGCACAGCCAAAATCTTGGCAACGTAGACCAGCAGCTTAGAAATAATCCCCAAGGACCCCGTCTTTAAGAAGGGGGTTCATTTTTCCTCTCAGTTGGTTTCTGCAGGTAGGAAATACAGGGAATTGCATATCAATGACAGTCATCTGTGTTGTGTGTGTGAATCAAGGCTCAACAGTGCCCAGGACGTTTGCTTATCTGGAGCTATTTGAACAGGAAAAAGAGCAGGGAACTTCTCAGAACCCAGCTTGGCAGACTCGTTGAGGACCTGTCTCAGTGCAGCTGCCAGGGCCCTTCCTGCACGTTCAGAGCTGCTCCAAACAGAGGAGAGAGCTTCTGCGTGTGGTCCGAGCAAACCTCGGCGAGGAAGGTGCAACAAGGCTTTGAACTTCGTGGGAGAGACATGGAAAAAAGCTATGAGGGATTGAGCAATGCCACGGCCATGAACCAAACTGCAGTGTGCAGGGAAGGAAGCGGCCAGCCAAAGTTGTGCCCAAGTTGGCCATCCCTAGACGTGCTTTCCTAAAGTCAACAACCAATCTCCTGCGGTCCTCAGAGTGAGCAGGTTGGGGTGTAATAACGTAGCCAACATTGTTCAAAGCGAGATTTCAGGTGGGTGGGCTTTTTTTTCCTACTGATCCCAACAATACAGAGCTTTTTAGGGTCTTTTTGGTACGTTTTGGATCTTGCAGTCGGCTCTGCATTGCGAGATTCTGCTCCTGCTCTTGCTGTAATCTGGAGCTTGCCTGCTCTTGGGAGTGAAAATTATGCCCATTGTTCTACTTTTGTGGGTACTTGTGCTGCAGTTCACTGACTCGATCTGCAGCAAACCTGTTTTTAACTGCAGATCTCAAGTGGAAGATTGTTCAAAAGGAAAGGTGTGTCTCCCTGATTAGCTGAGTTGAAGTCACCTGACCCTGAACAAATAGTTCCTGACCTGAATTTTATGTCGACTTTATTTACTTAATATAGAAACGTTAAAATTGGGCTGCAGTGAACTGCGTGTCTTTAACCATTTCTTTTCTTTCTACTGTTTGTAGGCTGATGGAGGATCGAGCAACACGGTGCCGCGCTGGGGATGTGGCGATGTTGCTGCTGCATCAGTTTTCCTCCATGGATTCACCAGCTTTGCCAGGTGGAGGGTTTCAAGAAAGCAGGTACACGCAAAGCTGTTGCAACACGTAATGGAAGCCCAATGGGAGGGAGACGCTTACTCACGGAGCCGTACCGTGGGCTGATGATTCAGAAGCCTGCATGCCACCAGCTCTGCACAGCGAGCAGGAGGAAGGTGCTGACTCTCTTGGTAGCGCTCCTGGCACGAGGCGGTGGTGAAGTCAGGGCTCTATTTGTACTGTCACGCGATGCAATTAGGAAAGATCTGCTCCTTCTCTGACTGCTGTCTGAACCAGCAAGCGTATATTGGAATGGAAACCGTCTCCGTGTGGGCAGAGATGTTGACAGTGCCACTTGGTTGCCCAATAGGTTACTGATTATATATTAAGCCGGTGCAAAGGGAAAAGGAATACTGCTTGCTCTAATGAAAAGATACAGTTTGTGGGCGAGGAGAAGGAAACCAGATCAATGTTCAGAGTTTCTTTGCTGGACTGCGACAGCTGGAAGAGCTTGGCTGCTGCTGCTAACTCTTGATAGGCATGTATAGACAAATAGCATGTGAGCCATTCTTCCTCCTCGTGTGATCTTAGCTGAGTTTTCTCTCGGCCTCCCTTTACCTACAGCACATGCTATAGTCTTTGAGGAAGTCAGTCCATCATGCCAGTAGCAGCATGGGATTTGCAGCTGTTGCCTGCATTTAGACCACAGTACTGGGGTTTGTCCACATGCCCTCTTGCAGGCTCACCCAGCCCTGCCAGGCTTGGCCTGTCCACTTGAGCAGCTCACAATCTCACTTGGTTCTAGAAATCCATATTTTCAGAGCAAAGGTCCGTGTGAAGAGGAAGAGTGATGAGGGAGACAACGCAAACTGGAAGAGCACACAGAAGGGAGAACATTTGTCAGGGCTGCTTGCAGAGGAACAGCCGTGGCCACCAGGATCCATTTACCTGCCCAGTTGCTGGGCCTACCTGAATGTACTGGAGATTAGCAGGGCAGGAAAACACCTGCTTCCACTTAACCGATCCGAGAGGAAACAAAAGGCAAGAAAAGCTATGGCCTGAACAACGCAGGACTGGATGAAAGGTAATATGCAGCTTCAGATTGGCAGTTGGCAGCCATAACCCTCAATTTAAAGCAGCTGAGAGCCCCAGCTCTTTAGATCTGAAATCTTGCTGCTATGAAGATGAAAGACTTTGTTTTCCCTCCTTTTTTTTTTTTTTTTTTTTTCCCCTCCTCCCTTTTTTTTTCTTCTTCTTTTCATTCAACTGTGGCCAAATGATGAATAGGCAGATGGGAGTCCGGGCAAACCCAGGTGCCAGGCTGCTGTGCTGGATAATAGGCATCAAGGAGGGGCAGGTAACTGCCAGAAGGAAAGACAGAAACATTCAGATCCTCATGCACAAGCATAGGGACCCCTTCCACTTTCCCCTGGGGGAAGATGAAGTTGGTTGGATGACCACAGAAAAGGCTTCAGCGTAGACACCGGTGATAGAAAAGAAGGGAATTGAGTTTGGCGAGGGTTGCTGCACAGCGTCTCCGCAAGCAAGGCTTTGAGGAAGGCTTTTAAAGTTTGATTCTCAAAATTCATGTGTTGAAACTGACTGTTCAGAAGGTGAGCAAACCTGGGCTCAGCATCGTTTGAAGTACACCGTCAGTAGGCTCTTGGTTTTCCTCCGTTTGCTTTGACTGGAGCCAGAAAGCTTCTTCTGGCTCTTAACAAACTGGTTACACCAGGGATACCCACCACAACACCGCAGACTGGGCCCCTTGAAGTGATTAAAGGAAGAGCCCATGGGGCTCTCTTTGGTGCCAGGGTAAGGTTTTTATGCTTGTGTACAGGGTAGGGCAGGGAGGATGCCTTGCCTTTCCCTCTTTCACCAGCTTCTGCCCCACAGAAGCGTAATTTAAACCCAGGAGATCGGACGGTTGGCCTTAAGTTGGTGTGTTTACAAAGAGGGGGCAAACAGAAGGTAAGGATTGCAAGATTATAAAACTTTCTTTCCGTGTTCGAATAAACTCGCCTGCCCACAGCTTGTGTCATCTCTGGAGCAGTAAAGAAACAGTGAAACGTACCTGTGACCTTACACACCACCACTGGCAAAACACGTTTTAGCTGCAACGTTTGGCTGCATGCAAGCTGTCCCTCCAGGTTATTGTACGGCTGCAAAGAGCGATGCACTTCTCCCCTCCTCCTTTGCTTGCTTAACTTGTTAAGACATGGAAGGTTCCTCCTGCTATGACTCCTATTCCTGACCTGACAGGTGGTGCCTTGAGCTGAACTTTGCTCTCGCAAACACGGCTCAGTTTCACATATCAGCCTCCCGTGGGGTGGACTCGCCCATCTGCCCAGAATTTAGTAACGCCAGCAAGGTGTGCTGCTGCAACTGTCCCAGTGCTGGGCCGAGCACAGGCACTCACTGCGCAAGCAAACGAGGTGCAAGGATTCCGCGTGCTTAATCTCGTGCCTCTAACTCTGTAGATTGTGCAACGAGCTGCTGAGCACAGGTACTGAGATGAAAGAGATGGAGGCGATGCAGGAAGTGATACTGCTGTCTACAGCCCTCAGATGAAAAGAGTGAACACCTGTATGGATCTGCCCCGGGGTGACCCCTTCCTGCAGAGCTGCGCGGGGAACAAAGAGCTGTAATATTGGATCAGAAGTCCGGTGTGCTTGGCAGCCTGTTTTCCACAAGTACATAATAGGGACTTATATCGAGAAGAAAGAGGAATGAGCTGCTAAGAAGAATGGCTGTGAGGTGGTTTGTTGACAGGAGATGTTCCTTCCCAAAGCAAGCAGTGCTCCAGTTGAACTGCGTGGTGAGGAGCGTTTGCATCCTTTCATTATCCGGTCCAAAGCCATTCCCTACAGCAGTGTTTTTTTTTTTTTAATGTGAGCATCCGCTTCCTACCAAACTTTTGGTGTCAGTGACATCCTGTGGTGTGGATCTGTATCTGAGCGTGGGGTGATTTTTGGGGCAGGGTTCCTGTCTGCTTTAGCTTATCTGCATTTATCCGAGGAGGAATTATTAATGTGAGCATTTGGTTGCTTGCTGCCGAGTGCTCGTGGCCCAGATGAAGCCCATTTGTTCCAATAACCACAGAAACAAACGTTTCAGCAGTAGGTGTAACAAGCTGCGCATTAATCTTTTTAAAGATGAAAAATATGTAATAAGGTCTTCTCTGCTGTACTTCATGGAGGTTTACAAAGCGCAGAGCCAACACCTTCAGCAGGAATACATCATTACAGCGTGCCAGGAATTAAATCCCATGTCTTAGGTAGCTTACATTTCTGGAATTATAATAAGTGAATAAACAGATACAGAAGGCAGGCAAGGGTTTGTCCAGCCTGGTGGTGTCACCTCTTGTGTTGCAACTTGACTTTCTGAGGCCATAACGCTGTTGTGAAATCTCACTTCAGCATACATGGGAAAGCATTTGTTTACTATTGCTGCGTTAGAAAAGAATAGGAGAGGCTCAGCTGGCTGGATCATTATAAGGCACCAGTGGGTATTGAATGGCTTAGTCCCCTCCTTAATGTTCTTATGCTGTAAATCATTTATTGGGAAGTTGGGAAGGTCTGAGTCCAACCGGTACATAACTATTTCCGATATAAATGGACTGTTTGGAGTCAAACAACTTCTGAAGAATAGAAATGAAAACTGTTTTCAGTTTCACAGGCTTATATGGCAGTGTAATCCTCCGGCTGTAAATAGCTGTACTGATGGAAATAGGAAGGTATGAAAAATCAAAGCACTGGGCCGGAACGTAATCGCGTGGATGTTCTGGCTTTACTGCAGATTTTTCTATATGATTTTAAGCTAGTCACTTCAGCTCTGTTAATCTCTCTGGTTCAATTCCTCCCATAGAGAACAGCGTGCTCGTTCTTTACGGACATCTTCAAGCCAACATCGTGACTTCTGTAAGGTATGCAGCCGATGGGCTGAATAATATCCCAGACACTAAGCTGAGACTCATCCCAGAGACAGATCAGAGGTTCGTCGCGTTAACACACATGAGATTGTCAAGGGGGATCTTTAGGGATGTCAAAGAACAAAATCAGCATCGGTCTCATTACAGTGCCAGATGAAAGTCTCCCTGGCGTGCAGCTTCTAGTGTGCAAAAGATGAGAGAATAACCAGCCCGAAGCAAGGTACAACAGCCACACTCGGGTAGGACTGAGATGATAGAGAAGGGTTTAGGATTACCATCAAACAAGTATGTCGTATGTAAATATTCTCTGTTTGCAAACAAATGGCTCCTGTGTACTAACCAAGGCCAGGGTGTAGATTATTGCTGATAATAAGTTTTTTGGTGCTGCTGTTGTTGTGATAACACAGAGGCTCGTTTGCAGGCATTTCTGCAGAAAGATATGGTTGATTTATTCTGTCACAAAACTCAGTCTTCTGTGTTACCCCTAGAGGCCAGGTAGAAAGCAATAAATGAACAGAGGACAGAAAAATGCAATTGTGGGAAAATGGGATTTGGGTGGCGGAGTTGCCAGGCATCCCATTCACTGGGGTTGGAACCGTGTGGAGTTTATTGACCGTTACTCAAAGCTTGGATTGGCTTTGATAGGATCCTGAAAGAAGTAAAAAAAAAGAGAATGGGAGCGTGTGGCAAAGGAGTGGTTTCCAGGCTGTTAAACAGATAGGATGGAGATGGAAGGGCTGGCTTGTGCTGCACAGAGGGGAAAAGGTGTGAATTTGGTTCGGTTGGCCTGGGGGAGGTGAGATCCAGGTTTGCATCACACTTGCTAACAGAGCTCAGCCGTGCCCCAGGGGCTGCGTCCCACCTCCCAGTCACGGTGCATTTATCCCACTGGGGAACAGTGCTGAGGAGGTTGGCAGTTTCCTATAGATCATAGATGCTATCTATGCTAACTACGCCTGCCAACGAATCGGACGCTGAAACGCTGTATTTGGAAAGCTATTTATTAACTTCGGCTTTTAAATTCTTCTTAGAGTGCACAAATGCAGGATCAGATACCGCAGGCATAAATTTCTCCTCCAGATGCTGTGGGCTGGATTTGTCCCAGGTGACAACGTGTGTCTGGAAGCTCCAGCTCCAGCAAGGGAGAGAAGAAAAGGAAAAAGGCTCAGAAGCACAGCCGAGAGCATAATCAAACTGCAAACTGCAGAAACCCTTGCAGGATAAATCAGTCTTCTGCAACCAAAGGTTTCCAAGGTTTCTCTCGAGTTAGCCGTGAGGATAAGTCATTTCTCAGGGGAATTCTTCTGCCAGTTGGGTTAATTAACATGATAATGTGTTGTTTCATTAGCTACATCTTCCATGGGAAATATGAGTGCTTCCTTCATAACAAGGAGAAAACATTTCACTTGTTTTTCTTTTTTTCACGACGCTGCTGAGAATTTGTGGAAAACTTCCTTGAAAGGGGCTAAAAATGCTACGCAGAAAGTCACTGTTTGGCTTTGTTTTAAGTGCTGTTACCAATCAGTCCTTGTGCTCAGTCCTAATCATGTAAACCCTTTCTGCACATCCCTCAACACTTTCAAAACAAGGTTATGTCGTGGAAGAGACTCCGCTTGTCAGCATCCCAGTAGCATTCTGCGCAGGGAAGGGGAAGCAGGGATTTTTGTCAGCACTGAGAATGGAATTTCTGTCTGACTGATCTAGGAGTGAATACCAGCTGATGTGTGCTGAGATTGTTGGGTTTTCAGTCGTGGTACCCCTGAAAGGACGTAGGAATTCAAGGATAGGTTGGATGGGGCCCTGGGCAGCCTGATCTGGTGGTTGGCATCCTTGGTTGGAGCTGCGTGATCTTTAAGGTCCCTTCCAACTGAAGCCATTCTATGATTTTATGAATCCAGCCGTGGGCCTCTGCTATTACTAGCCTGCATAGCAGGGCAGTGGAGTTCTGGTTGGATTCTTTGTTAGTTTCTGGAATTATTCCGTGTGCCAAGAGTAGATGATGGTGGGATCCACGCTGCTGTTTTCCTACAGAAAGTCCCCGCATCTCTTTGTGCCCAACGCTGCCCCTGCGTGCATGTTACATCCTTCGCTTGGGAGAGCAATCACCAACCCACCCGATGTGCTGCCGCAGCAGGCGAGGTGACCCAGGTGGGTTTCAATTAAATAATCAAATTTCTCCTTCGACAGGACGACGAGCAGCCCTGCAGTATTTCTCAGCACCGAACCGGCAGCTCCACATCACGCCAACATTCGGGGCGCACGGGAGGAGCGCGAGGTGGAGCAGGAGCAGCAGATCGGAGCCCACGCTCGGTAAATAATCGATTCTTTGTTCGAGACAGCAGCGGGGAGGCTGAGTGCCCCCAGAGAGGCCGCCTCGGCACAGGGCTGAGGCCCGGCCAGCCGCTCCCCACGGAGGACACACCTGTTGGGGGCCAGCGGCCGCAGATTGGCTGGGCGCAAGGAATGCACCTGCGCAGGGAGGGGTGAAGGACTACATGTAAGACGAGCCCGTAGACACTCGCCGTCTCTTCTCAATTCCAGCTTAAACAAGCAGCAGAGCTCTGGGCTGCGAAGAAAGCCACGCGTGGTTTAATCTTTTTTTGCTTTCCTTTTTTTTTTTTTTTTTTTTAATTTTGGTTAGGTTTCGGTAGGCTGATACCGTTTTGTGTTTTCGGTTTGTTGTTTTTTTTTTCCAGGTTTAGTTCTATTTTTTTATTATTATTATTTTTCCTCCCTCCGCTGCGAACGCCTCTCGCTTCGAGTTCGTCTTTTCCAGGACACGGGAAGATCAGAAGATGCTGAAAGCCCTGCCGTGCACCCGCGATGCTCACTGCGTCCCTTTGGTTGCCCTCTCGAAGGCTGGCGATCTTGGTTTGGGAGAAGGTGCTGTGCGTTCAGCACCGAAGTTGCATGAATGGTGTGTGTGTTCATGGTACTGGTAAGCCACGGTGTCCAGGTACTGTGGTAGCAATGATCTGAGCAGCATGCGGCGTGACTTCTTCAGTGCTTTTCATACCTGTGTTCGTTCCTCTCCACTTTTTCGCAGGGCTCTGTCCTCTTTTCTCTTCCTCCTTTTCTCCCCAGGTGGATTAAAGAGGGTTTTGTTGTCGGGATCAGGTTTTGTCTGCTCAGTTCTGGGGGAGGGGGAGCGGCGCATGAATCCAGCGTTCATTTTCCAACCAGCCAAACCAGTCAGGGCAGGCAGAGCAGAACCAAGAAACCAAATAGGAGGGAGCCATGGGGGAAAGCCAGTTTCACCCAGGTGTCCTGGAGAGCTTGGAAAAAAGACTCCATCTGAGAAGGCTTATGGCAACTGAAAAGTGGCGGTATAAAACTAGGGAGATCCATCCAAGCAGACTCATTGCACTTCGACGAGGACCCATCTTGGGCAGTACTCATGGTGACCTTTGAAATGCAGCGCGCTACGGGCTCCTTTTCCTGTTCTTTGTGGTGATTGCCATTTTTTCAATGTGATTCTGAACCAACTGCCATCTTAATGTATTTTACAATGCATTTACAAAACGCCCGACCCTCTTGTTTTAGCCGTATGTTTGTGGGCTCCTGGGAGCCAGAATTAATTCCTCGGCTTCTGCGCTGCAAGTGAAGGAAGGAGATTTGGAACTTTTCAGACCACCTCGTTGAGGGGGAAGGAAAGGGAAGGTCTCTCTCTGCCTCACCCATCAGTTTCCGCTCACGGCACGGAGGAGCCATTTTGGGTTCGTTTTGTTTATTCTTTTCTTACCCGAGGCTTTTTTGTGTGTGCGTGCACGACCAAAAGAGCACCATTAGGGCCCTGTGCCAGCCCAACCAGCCCTTGCTTGCACTGCCTGCTCGGACACCGGGGAGCAGGAGACAAAACAAAGCTCTTGGCTGCCTGGTGAGGCGCGAGCTCGCTCGTGGGCTGCTCCCACAGACAGGAAGATGGAGGCACCCAAAAAGCTCCTTTTTGGCTCCCCGTTGGGCTGGCAGCTGGTGGGCGACGCTGTTGACGTGGTAAATTTGGA
Source organism: Chrysolophus pictus (assembly GCA_037305975.1). Classification (NCBI taxonomy): domain Eukaryota; kingdom Metazoa; phylum Chordata; class Aves; order Galliformes; family Phasianidae; genus Chrysolophus; species Chrysolophus pictus. Next base: position 2,605,639 of record CM074596.1, on the reverse strand, counting down.
CAAGGAGAGAGAGGTGTTTTGTAAGCAAGCAGGCTGCGTGTGCAATGCAGCCGCCCGGTTCAGGAAGAGGAGCTGGGCTGGCTTTGCAGACACTTTGCAGTCAGCAGAAAATGTTTGCTCACGCGGTCCCTCCACCCCTCCAGTCAAATGGCCTTCGAGAAGGTTCTGCGAGGCACCGAGCTGGGCCAGCCAGTGCTAGGGGATGGGGCTTGTCCAAGCCAGGGAGCTGAGCCTGCCCTGATTGAATGCTGCCAGACTGGATTGGTTTCTAAAAGGTCTTTAATTTCTGAAAAATTCTGTCAAAATTGCAGGAAATGCTGCTAGATGACTTACCCCCCCGTTTTGCTGAGGCTAATTCTTGACTTTTATTTTTTATTCTTGCCTATATCTTCTCCCTGTAATTGCAAATATTACCTAAACCATATTCCCTTCAAAGGAAAAAGTTAGAGGGCTTGCTTTGTTCTAGACTGCTCTGACAGAAGATTAGTTTGTGCTTGCTGGAGTCTCAGGGAACAGCACTACGACTGAAAAAAATCATGCCATATTTATGCAGAAAAACCAAGCCAGAGATGAGCTTTTATCCATTTCCTGTTGACTTTTCGAATTCAGTACCAGTCTCAGTCCTTTTAATTGGTTTTGATCCCTCTTTTAATTTAGCTGGCATTGCGGCTGTGAGCTCAGCACCCACGCGGAGATGGAGGTGGTACGTGCAAGACTTCTGCAAGTACCTTCACTCGTGGGCGTCTTAAGGGCTCTCAGAATTAATTAATTTAATCACTGAATTATTAGAACTCATTACTGAATGAGAATCCGAGCTCTTAAAAGGCACCGTTTGACATACGGGCAACTAAATTGAAGCAACTAAAAGAAAAGCACAGGAATGCCAGGATTTGGGGAAATATTAGCTAAATTCTGAGTTCTATCTCCTCCTCCCATTCTGCCCTGCAAGCAACGAGCCTGGTGAAAGCATAGAAAATTCTCAGAATAATCATATTACTCGCCATTACGATCATGGCTGTATTAGTACATTTCAGGAATGCTAAGTCAGAACATACAAACCTGGCACCTGAGAGCTGGGGCTGGCCAGCAGCAAACTCCATCTGCCAGATAAAGTGATGCCATACAGTATTTCCAACAGATCAGGAGCTCAGTGCTTCTCCTGCCCTTGTTAACACCAACTGCAGTGCTGCTCTATGTATGGAATGAGCTCAGAGGGCTGTGGGTCCCGGAGCTGGCCTGACCTGCTGACACAGATCTACCAATGCAGGCTGTTGTATAAAAATGGAGCTAAGCTTCATTTCAGAATGAAAAGAAAAATCCTCCCCAGAACAATGCCTTTAATTTAATCGGGCCCAGAGTGAATGAAAGGGCACATTAAAATACACCTATATGACCACATACCAGCTGATGGTAGCATTCTGAAGTCGCTTCCATGAGACAGCCATAAAACTGTAAGAGCTCTCCTAGGCTTCCCCTTTTGTGTGGAGGTTTGCTCATGTAGGAAACAGGGTTTTCTTCCTGGCCTTAATCTGGGGGGGGGGGGAGAAATGTAGAAAGTGATAATTTTCTACATTTCTAACAAAACAAAGCATGTAATGGGATTTCAAACTGCAAAAAAAAAAAAAAAAGCAAACTGGACGTAAAATACGAGCGCAATCAGATGTTAATTCGTTGGACATTTTGTTTGCAAAACAAGTTAATTAGAATGTCCTTACCATATTTCGGGCAGGGGAAAGTGGCCTGAGGAAATCACATTTTACAGTCGGGACGCGCATTTCGCATTCATTAGTTTTTCTTTTAAGGGCTCTGTCGTTAGAGTCTGGTAAGTCAGCACTCGAGGCTTACTTCTGTATTTTAATCTTTGGTGGTGGCGGAAGGAATGGAGATCAATAAGCCAAGTCAACTCCTGAAACAACTTGGATCGTGCTGATGCGTTTAAGCTCCCAGCTAAGCCTGGCTGTCCTTTCCAGCTCCAGGTACAGCTTTTATCTGATGGAGCTCGAGATATAAAGGCTTAAGTTTCACATGCTTTGTTCTTTTCATCGTCCGTGCCTATTGATTAAGGCTCACCCTGCAGGTTAACCAACAAGTAATTTTTCCCCCCACTGGAGCTGCATTCCTTTCCGGACCTGCAGCTGCCTGGGCAAAGCCGGGCACCTCCGTGTCCCCCCGGCATATCTGATACCCGATTAATGGATACCCCATTGTTTTAGGGCTGGGGAACTTTGAGAAACAAGTGGGGGAGGCGGTAGGAAGCAGAAAAGGGGAGGAGAAATAGAGGTAATGCAGGTACAAATCTAATTGCTCCTGATGTGTAAAAAAAAAAAAAAAAAAAAAGGGGGTGGGGTTCACTTAAGTTCCTTGTTTTCCACTCCTCTTCAGTCATTCTTTCCTTTTTTTCTCAAGGCCTGAACGTTGGTAATAGTGGTGATGATTAACTAAATGAAGTCGGTAACCTGGGCGACCATTAGTGTGGTTTTATATTTCATGGGTACCGCATGGCCGGAGAAAGCACTCAGTTTTGAGGGCTCAGGAAAACGAGATGGGGGCGTTTGGGGTTTTTCGGTGCTGGTTTGGATTTTTGTTTTGGGTTCCTCTTTGGATGGCACTGCGTTGCTTTGCGTTTCACAACGGTAAGGCTCCCACCGCCTTCCTCCGCGCTTCCCTTCTGCTCCCACTTTTCTCCTTCCTTCTCTTCACGACCTGTTGCTTCTGAAAGATCCTGGCTATGACCAAAGTGCTCAGGCCCACCCCGAAAGTACTATCCAGGAGAGGAGGAGGGAGGATTTATTTCTTAATATATCAGACAGACGGTAGATTAATCGCCTTGGAGATATATTTATTTTTGATGATGCATCTCAGACTGGTCCTGCTTCTGCTGTTATAAGTCAGTGCTGTTCTCTCGAGACAAAGCATTTAATTTCGTGCTGCCACCACGTTGCCTTGAGTGCACTGAAGGCAGGCGTCGTCTTCTGCAGAACAAGAAGTTCTCCTAACTCTCAGGAATTGCTTGTTGCACCGGCAGTGGTAATGTAAGCAGCAAGCTGCTGTGATGGCTCACACCATTATTTGGTAAACGTAAATAATTTATGTGCTCTATAGGTACTAAAAAAGCCTTGCTAAAAGCAGACAAGAAAAACGAGCTGAAATTTATTAGTACCGTGTGGAAGAAGTAGGCCATCAGTTCCTAACAATTTTTATTTCGTGAACCAGACAGAAAAAAAAATGCGTGGGGTTTTGTGTTTTGAGCTGGCCACGAAACCCCTGATTCTTCTGCAATTTGGGCCGTGCCTTTTGGGGGCTCTGGCCCCATAGCTGCTCATTGCGAGCACCGTGTTGGCTGGAGCAGATGGCTGTGGTGTGCATTCCAACCAGGGCCAATTGCTGGCAGCTCTTGTAGTAAAGGAAAAAAAAAAAAACCTGTGAATGTTCTCTCTGTCCTGCAGACAGGTTGGCACATGCTGAAGTGAAGATCCGAATGCGTTTTATCAAAATATCACACAAAACTGCACTGAATCATTTCAGCCAGTTTTTATAAAGTCATTTTCCTAACTCGTTTTTGTTGCTATTAAACTTCTGCAGTAGCAGGTAGAAGTTTATTGAACTGGAATTTTAGGTATTAAACCCACGATAAGGCGATCAGTTAATTTTTGGCTCTCGGATTTGTGATGATAAGAACTGTGTAACCTCTTTAGCTGTTTTGAATATATTACGGATATACATTGTCTTGAGTTTGATGTTGACCCTTTGACTGCCAACGCAGCCACAGAAATCCCCACATTTTTAGGAAGTGTATATTTCCTTTGAATTTGTTCTCTACAATTCGCTTGTTTTCTATATAAAGCTTCTCTAAGGAGGAAAAGAAGTGGAATATATGCAGTATTGGGTAGAAGGTAATACATGGATTGCTCTGCATCCCATTAGTGGCAGCTCTTAGGCAAACCAAGCAGACTTCTGTTATTTTAACGGGTGGTCTTGGAGATTGTTTCACATTTTTGGTCTTCTACAGCGTTAGATTTCCTTTTTTTCCCCACAAAACCTCCCACTTCCATCACACAGTGCCTACGAGTAGTCATAAATGATAGAAAGTTTTAACAAGAAAATTCACCAACCGTTGTTGGGTTGATTAATGATTAACACCAGAGCAAGGCATGAGGACTGTGTATTAGAACCACAGTATGCAGCTAAGAAAATTGTGCCTTTGAGTAGTCATCTTGGCGTGCTACCATTGCCCAGCTTGTACGTGAACACTATGCAGGGCTGCAGAATTTCGTGGGCTGAGTTTTTGCCTGTTTAACTCCAGGTGTGTTCTGCTGGTTGGCTCAATCTGTGTTTGGCTGTGGTGGAAGTGATGGAAGTGAGTGCTGAGGATGTCAGCGTGGCACAGGTCGATGTGTGGTGAAAGTGGTGCCTGCTGCTCCATTGGAAGTGCCACGTTGACAAAGCGTGCCAACAACACGTTCTGTGGGTGCACAGCGCATCAACACAGTCTGTGTTTTTAGTAGAAACTGAACTGGAGGACATCACAAAGAACATACGTAACGCAAGGGCTTTCAGGATCCCAGTCTGAGGCATCACAGGACTTGAGAATAGACAATAGATATGAAAGAGGCGTGCAGGAAGGGCTGCATGGCTTCACACGTCTGCTCCAAGTTCTGGCTGCATAATGTTGCCCCTTAGTAGTAACACACTGGGAGTCGAATCCTGCTCGGGGCCGACCTTCCTGATGTGGCATGAATGAATAGTAGAAGAGCTGGCATGTCAAGAAAAGGATTTTAATTTAAAAATATTTTCCCATTCTTAAATGGAGAAGTAGGAAATCAAATAATGGACTGGGGCTTTTTGCTCCTCCGTGGTAATCCAGACTGGTATTATGTCTTTCAGCATGTGTGAAGGGAATTGGTTGATCCAGTTGTGTTTCTTTAAGGACAGGTAAATCACAGCAGCACTGCCCTCACAGATTTCTTAACCTTTTGTTCGCAATTGCAAAAAGGAGGGGAAGAAATGAGGGAGCTTTGAATGAAGGGGGAAAGCCAGAGCTCTCCTCTTGTCCTTGGAGAAGTGCCTGAACACCTCACTGCTATCTCTGCTGATGGAGCACAGCCATTGCCCCCTTCACACACCTTGCTCCTGTGGCCCTGAACACATCCAATGCACTCACCTTGCTTTACGGAAGAAACTTTGACCTTCTGAGCAGCATTAGTGAAAGGGCAGTTCTAGTGAGAGCTGGAGATAAGCTCAGAGCTAGTTTGGTCTCAAGGAGTTTTTTTCCTTGTTGGGAAACGTGTCAAAGTCAGGAGGGTGAAAAAGACTTTAGAAGAAGTGGCCTTGAAAAAATTCCTCATTTCCTGTCCCCTCTGACTTTCCTCTTTGCTTACACTGTTGTGGAGAGAACCGTCCCTCTTCATTCTGGATGTTCTCCATCTCTGGAAGCAGGAGGGATGTGAGAGCTGACATAATGCCACTCCCCAGGTACCATCGACACCAGTTTGTACATCTGGCTACTCAAAGAGGCGTCCTGTTGAATCTCTTGGCAAGGTTTGGACTTTATACTTTTTGAGGAACTCGTTGATGGCATTTATGTGCACATCTTCTGGCTTGAACATGTGTCTTACTCAGCGTAACGTCTCTGAGATTGTTGAAAGGTTTCAGTTGTAAGAAACGGGCTTGGGAGAGATCCACTGAGCCCAGGAGCATTGAGTTGTTAGCTCAGAGTTTCTGGTATATCTCTTGTGGAGTTTTGCTCTTGGAATCGCAATATGTTACCTCATAGCCGGGCCACAGATGAAAATCTTCTGGATCAGGTTAAAACATCCCTGGAACCTTCAGAAAATGACAGGATCACACCAATGTCCTTTCCTGCTGGGTTGATTCCCAGAGCATCATAAATGAAATGCTGATTGACTTGAGTTGTCCTAATGGCATCTTCAGGTGGCATCAGAAATACAAAGCAGGGCTGGTAAATGCCATGTAGGCTGATGCAGAGTGAGAGGAGTGGATTGGGGTCTTTTCCAGCTGAGCGCAGACGACCTGCAAGGATGCAGCTTTTGCCACCTCTTATCTCACCATAGGTGTGTAAATTCCAATATGTGAGTCCATCATTCCCTCTGAAATGATGAGACACATCACATAATAGTGCATATTCGTCCTTGCTACGAGCTTTGAGTCTGATGGTCGATCCCCTTCCTTCTCTGAGCAGTTTATGAAATCAATGTAATTGATGTTTTTTCCCCTAATTATAACCAAGCGTTACGTAAATTCTCTAAACTGTGGTCATTCAAGAAAATTTTTGCTCTAATATCAAACAAGCACAGTTTTGATACACAGCAACCAGATCTGTTAACACAGCCTAAGGTTCTGTTGTCTGGAAATCCTCCGTTCTAACTATGACATCTAGGCTACTTCAGACAAAGAGCTATTGTTCAGTTCCTCTTGTTGACTTTCTCCATACCGTGTTATTGAAGCAGAAAAGACACTTTCTTTTGTCATGGTTAAGAGGAGCACATCTGTTTGCTGGCTGCCTCAGGGAAGCTTTACCTTTCCTGGCACCTAATAGCAAGGGGCCAATGGGGTTCAGTGCTGCCTCGTTAGAAATAGAAAAAAATAAGCACAAAATGCAAAAGCGATCCCAACTTTCCTCCATTCCCCAAATTCTTCAGCAGCAATTTTTTAGCTATTCCTAGAAAGTCAAAACGGAAGAGGGAACCACAGGTGTAATGCAAATGCCAATACAGGGGCATGGCCTACAGTACAAGACTTGAGAAGTTGTGCAGGGCAGCCTCAGGTTAAAGCTCTTGTGTGCATCAGACTTTGACTTGACTTTCTCTTAAAAACACCTTGAGGAGATGTTGAAGGATCTACAGTGCAGTGACCCACCTGTAACGTCAGCTTGTGTACAGAAAGACGTGACAGATGGACCCACCTTAAACTGGTGGGATTCCAGTTGCAGCAGTGGCTTCCTCTGTCATTTCATCATGTTTTGGTCCAGCTGTTTTTCTCTTCATTTTCACCACCTTTCAGTTCTGATGTCTGGTGGTTGCAGTGCTGCTGAGAGGTTGGGAACGGCTCTCACCTTCCTGAGGCTTTGTGATCCCCAGCAGGTTTCAAAATGCAATGGAAGGTGCTTTGTCTTGGCACTGCAAAGGTATTCAGTGCCAACGCTGAGCCTCCTTGTGCTGAAGAAGCTGCAGTAATGCCTTTGGCTGCTGCAGAGATTTTTCTTGAGAACTCGGTGTGTTTTTTAACACGCGCTTGTGTTGTGTTACTGCAATATTGTAAAAATCTACACCTGGAAAGCTCTCGTGAGCAGGGAGAGGACTGAAGCTCTGTCAGCGTTTAAAACAATATGGTTTCCTTGCAATAACTGTGCTCTGTAAGGTCTTTGGATTTCCTAAGAAAAACAAACCTGATTAAAAGATGACTGAAAGAATCAGCAAATGTTAACTGCGTAATAAAAACGTAGATAAAGCTTGCACAGTTGGAGGTACTGGAAGAAAGGTAAGAGTTATATATGCCTCAGTCTGTAAAGTTGCTCTGCTTCCTGGATTTCGCTTTTCCCCACGTTTTTGATTTGCAGTAGCAGCTAGGACTCTAACTGCCCAACCCTCAAATGCCACCTTGTGACAGTTGGCAGCTGATGGGCGCGTTCCATTAGGTGAAAATAGAAGTGAGGACTCTTCTTGGTAAGTGACAGCATTTGATAATTGAGAAGATCCCAAACGAAGGACAGCTGTAGGTTGCATTCTTTTTTTTTTGTTTGTTTGTTTTTCCTTTCTGTTTTTCCTTCTCCAAACAGCGAGGCTTTCTAGCTTGTGCTATATCTGCTTGTAGACCATGATCCTGAGATGCCATTACCATCTTACTGGGCAGCATTGGATGTTCTCTGTTTTTCTAATACTGCCTGGTAATGATGATTATGGTGTTTCGTGTACAACGTGGAAAAGTCCAACAGCGAATTTGCAAGCAGAGGTCAGTGGCCAATAGAGAAACCCAAGTGTGATTTACTGCCCACAGTTGGGGAGATCTGATGAATTTATGATGAAGTGCTTCAGGTTATAGAATAGGGGGTAAAAGCAAATATAAGAAAGTCATCTTCCTATAGAATTATGAATCTCAGAGTGAGCCTGGGAACAGAAAATCATGCAGAATATAGAGCACAGCACGTGTTTGATATTGCAGTGATAGAATGCATTCACATGAAAATGCTGAGTATTGTAGCATTTGGAGAAATGCAAGTGCTCTTCTCCAATTGTATTCTATTTACTTCCAAGCCATGTTAGCTTTCCAGAGAACAAAAGCAAACAGTTTACTGAGAATTAGCATTCCAGTTTTCTAGTTTATAATTTTCCCTCCAAATCAAAACGTTTTTCTAATCAAAATATAAGATAATTCGAGGAACAGACAGCTGAAATCAATAGCGGAGTTTAGTTTTCCAGCCTTGCTATTATCATTTGCTCTGTCCTTTTCACATCAGCTCCTCTAGACTTCTCTCCTCCAGCAGAATGCTCCAATAGCAAAACCATTTGTTTTAAAACCTTCAACTTACAAGTAACGGTTTTTATTTTTATACAGGTGTGGATTTCTTTTTAATGCCAGTTTCTAACTTCTTGGTGGAAAAGTGGGGCTGTTGTTAAGTACCGTTCTCCCTGCTTATTTTCATTGTGTTGGTGCACTAACACAACAATCTGTTTTAAGGCAGGATGGAGCTGACCCTTACCCCACGAGTTTTCTTTCCATAAATTGATGACACTGCTTAAAGTCATTTGGAAAGAACTAGCTCAGTCTAAAAGAACTTACTGTGAGAATGTTGTCTTCGCTGGTTCACAGATGCTTTTTGTTTCTTTCTGAGAATTAAGGCAATACAGGAAGCTTCACTCCCCCAGTTATCAGATATTGGAGGCGCAGCATGAAAGCTATCGCCAAGGAAGGATATTACTGCTGATAGGTGCTTTTATCAGACACGGGGTGCTGTGGGCAGGTGTGTCAGTGTCCCTGGCAGGTAGGAAGGCACTCCAAGCAGCCCCACACACATACCCAGGCTCCTTACAGCTCCTGGCGTGCTGTGCTGTTTAGCTCCCAGCACAGAGGGCTGCTTGGTTTGTGAACGCCTATCAGAGTGCAAAGCATCCACAGCCTGGGTGAGATGTGCTGTGTGACAGCTTAGATCTATACAGAGCTTGCACGTACTGTGTGAAACACTGCTGCTGTGTGAAACGCTGTGCTAGGGCCGCAAAGACTGGCAGGTACCTCAGGGCTATGATAAATATGCATGCAGCAGAGCAGCACGGCTCAAAGCAAAGCACTCCTGCTACTGAACCACAGTGCCTGAGAGGTGTAGCCAGCTCCAAGGGGACAGGGAAGGAGCAAACCCTGCTGCCCCTCCTGCATGGAGAGAGGGTCAGCAACAGCCCAGCATCCCAGGCTGCCCAGAGAGGTTGTGGATGCCCCATCCCTGGAGGTGTCCAAGGCCAGGTTGGATGGGGCCCTGGGCAGCCTGCTCTAGCATTAGGTGGGATGATTGGTGGCCCTGCATGTGGCAGGGGGGTTGGAGATTCATGATCCTTGAGGTCCCTTCCAACCCTGGCAATTCTGTGATTCTGTGATCCCTACCACGTCACAGAGCTCTTAGGTGAGGGAACGCCTCGTGGCTCAGAGCTGGGCCAGATTTCTGCTACAGCAAACTTCTGGAAAAAATAACACGAAGCAAAGCAGGCAGCTACCCTTCGTCTTCATCATTAGCATTCATTATGCTTAATTACGCTACCAACAATTGCACACCTAAGACTCCTGTCACTTTGAATTAAGATTCAAATTTGTCTGCATCCCTTCAAGTCAGGCAGTACAATAAAGTAACATCAATGAGCTGTATTGAACACTGGGCCATCTCTGACACGTTTTTGTGCCCTTCTTAGTGCTGGTTTGTTTGTACACCAGATTTCGGTTTGTCATTTTAACTGATCGGAGTGACTTCCAGTGCTGGTATTTCTGTGAATCAAAAGAGAGAAGGGAACGAGGAAACTGAGAAACCAAAGGAAGGAAATCTGCCTGCTCTTACATTGTAATGAAATAGGACCTAATCTTGTGTTTCTATTTTAGATTTTTAGTACATCAACTTTCTGCACCATCTTTGTCTCCTGAAATCCACCACGGACTTCAAATTATCTTTTAGTACCAAACGTCTTCCTTCTGCCCATCACCTATCTGGTAAATTATTGACAAGCCAGGTGATGTAAGGCAATCTTTCTCAAGCCACTTTCATTAGTTTTTATGGACCACTGACGTCCTGAAGAATGTGGAATCATTAAAATAGATGCTCTATTTCTCCAGCTGCTGGACAGACAATGGTCCTCTGTGGGCATCTTACTAGACAGTGCTGGATTTCTTGGATCTATTCTAACACTGTCTGGTAACGATGTTTAAAGGGCGAACCAAACAGCACCATGCATCAGGAGGAGTTCTCAAAGAAAGACACTGTGCCACAATTTAGGTCGAATTGGAACATTTGGCCAAGAGGGTAAGGATGTTGGCTATCGTCTTACTGAGTATTTTTAGACATATTAAATGGTTATGATCATAAATACTTATGAGAAAGAAGCTGTTGGAAACCACCCTGCCAGGTGCTCCTACTGCAGTAAGGGAGGTGAGAAGCACGCCAGCTCTAGCATACAAATGCACACCTCCTGGGGCACAGCACTGCACAATCCCTCCAAACAGTGGGGTTAGGGCTATTGGGTATTTGCACGGCCCAGCTCTTGCCCAGGGGACTGACAGATTTGCTCGTAGCCAGCCGTGCTTGGCTGTGAGAGGTGCTCAGGGCAGGACGCTGGTGGTAAAGGTCGTTCTTCCCAATTACAGTTCAATTACTTCCATGGCTGAACAGCCTGTGAACTTTCAACCTCCTAACCTGCCCCGATACAGGCAGCGCTGGCAGCATATGGAGCAGGTGGGTTAATCACTCTAATCATCCCATTAAGAAACAAAGCAATTTAACCCAGGCAAGGAACAAGTACTGGATGCTTACCCTGCTCTACCTAACCAAGCAGAGGGACGTGAACAAAGCAGCCCCACAGCCAGTGTGAGTTAATGGTACTGCAAGAACACGTGCTGATGTGCAGCCTCGTATCTCTGCTTGGGTCCTGCCTTGACACCCATAGTTGCACTGGTATGATGGGGCATCTAGACCAGGGCCACTCAAAAATGAAATTCAGTCTGCACTCAACACAGAGAGAAGGTGAATCTAAATTCTGGAGCTGCCTGGACCTTAGGATCACATCCCAGTTCCACATTTAAAGCACTGATTTCCTTTGGAAGAGGATTATCTGGAGTAGTAGAGTTAACAAACCAGTAACTTCGATATAACTCTAATCCGGATGAAAATTTGGGCATGGTCTACCTTCAGAGAATAAGAATTCACATCAGACCTCATTAACAGGCCACTGTATGAGCTGAGACTCACCCTTTCACAAGGATCGTTGGTGCCTCTCGAGTTTTGGGGTTCCTGGGGACGCCCTGGTGTGGGATGGTGCACAGACCTCGTGCTGGTTTTTCAGAATTGCACCCATTGGTTTTCAGCTCCCTTCTGTAAGAAGCATAGGGCAACGTTACACTCAAACTTGGACCGTGCTTCTCTCCCCAGTTCTTTACATAGGCTCACAGGACCGCTCTGTGCTTGAATCACAGCACTAAAACCTTTTCCTCATCCTCAGCTTAGTGCTAATCCCCTCCCTCCCTCCTGGATAAAACAGGTACAGCAGCCCAGTGGCATGCAAGCAAAAAACTCTCTATGCCTTTCCAACCCTGTGCAGTGCAATGCCGTACAAAAACTGCCGTGTAATACAGGAACAGCAGAAAAACAAACCAAAGGCAGCTCCCGCAGAGGCGCTCTTGCCCTTGGACATTGTAGTTCTCAGGAAAACGAGAGCAGGAGGGAGCAGAGGAGCATTCTTTGGTGATTAGCCTGTGTGTGACTTATTAACTGGCTCACAGGGGATTGAGGAAATGGTGTGAAATTTGAGTGATTCTGCAAATTGGCTTTTAACAAGCATTTAAATAAGATGAATTGGAGCACGCACCCAACTCCCATCCATCTTCTCTTCTTAAAACTCAATATGGATGCTAACCTTGGATGGATTAAAAAAAAAAAAAAGATGATAACAATAATTGGGCATCCCTGGCATGCACAGGATGTCACCTTAAGTTAATAAAAAAGGAATGGAACCAAGGAAATTCCCCTGCCCTCCCCCAGGGCTGATTTATGCTTAGGAAAGCGTCCGCTCAGCCTTATCTAGGCAAGAACAGTGAGTCATGGGAGTCAGGAGCAACCCAGCGAAATCCCCTCAGCCTCAGTATCTTCCCCTCCCTCCTCTTCTCCCACCAATGTTCAGTTTGCTTAACTCAGTTCCACGACAGAGCGATTCCATGGGCAGCACTGATGCTCACTGCAGTAGAAGAGCTAAGACCCGGCCTGCATTAGGCTTAACTCTGTCTGGGGGTTTAATATCGATGAGAGCACAGCTGTGGGGTGCAGCTGAACCGCATCTGCATCCCTGCTGGGCGACGGAGCTGCAGGACACGGGGATGGTGAGCGCTTCACAGCGACGTGGATGTGGAGGATGGAGCCGGTGGTAAGTTCAGCAAGTACTTTACAGTATTTTTCAGTTCTCATGCCAGAGAACTGCAAACAGTTGTGTTCTCACGATTGTACTGCCTGCACTTCAAGTTAAATATTTACTGGTTACTGATGTGTCCATGGGAGAGGCCCTCAGCCTTTCCCCGCCCCATCACTTTAGCCCTGGAGCTGGAAGAAGTGCTCTCACGTTGGTTTCCTTTAGCATGAGCGCCTGCTGATTGCTGTCTTACCAGGCAAAGTTAGATCTAGCTATTTCTGTCTAATACTGTCTGGTAATGCCGTCAATCGCATCGGCAAAAGTCTTCGCCTCGAGAGAAACACGGAGAGGAAATCTTGCTTTGGTCAGAAGAACCGAGGAGGTTTGGTACCCGGGCTGGAGGCTCATCCACACGCACTGCTTCTGTTCACAGCCGAGGTGTGCTGTAACACACAGTGCAGGGAGATGAGGAAAGTCAAAGAGCACGCAGGCAGCACGCAGGCAGGCAGGGCAGGCTCCTGTACAGCTAACTGAACGTTGGTGACTTTTGGACCCGTTATCAGATCTCTCTGAAAGGCGATGGGCAGAGCTGCACCAACCCTGGAGCACTGAGAAAAGCCTTTCTTCAGGAAGGACAACCTGTCAGAGGCCAGCATTGTGTGAAGACAGTGAGCACAGCTGGGCTGAGTGCTCCCAGACTCAGCACAGAAAGCAGCAGGAGGTGCTTAAGACATTTCTCTGGGTGACTTTAGGCCATTTTGCCATCTGACTTCACTCTCTCTTTAAGCAGCTGCTTCGGTTAGGAAATAATTTGTTAAAAGAGCAAAACTCCACGACAGATCAGTCCATCCTGCTACTCCAGATAAGGGTTACTTAATTTTTATGCCAACAGAAAAGCAGCGATAAGCTGTATGCCAGCAGCAGCACTTCAGAGCAGCACAGCAGGATCCCAACCTCACCTGAGCAGCACTCTGAGGCACGAGGATGGCACAGCTCTCTCAGTCGGCCCAGTCTCACTCAATGGTCAGGAATTTGCCATTAGGAAATCTCCATACCCCAAACTGCTCAGACAGTGCAGATGGTATCTCTGTCCTGCTTACCGTGACTCACAGCTGGCAAGTCTCATTTTGCAGGATACGAGGGATAGCCCTTCCATAGCACTGCTCTTTCACGGGCACTTGTCGCTTCCTTTGATATATTGCAGCGTCTCCTCAAGACAATTTTATACAATTGCAGTGCTATTCCTGATCTGCAGCTGCTGGACTCTTTGTTTTCCTTTCCTCTACGTGCACTCCTCATCCAACGCCTCCACATTTCAGAGGAGTTGGAGATCCTTATCGAGGATCCCATTTCTGTTTCTCTCTGGTGCTCAAGCGTCCTTTTGGAGCTAAGGCGTTTTCCTCGAAATGAAACAAGCCTGATTTCGGCAGCACTGCCCTTTGCTGGTTATCTTTAAAAGAAGTGAAAACAAGAACTACCTCCCTCTTCACAAAATGGGTTCTTGGTAAGTTGGTAATAACAAAAACCAAACAACGCAACGTCTTGGTTAGGTGGTTTCAAAGGGTGAGTATGGACCACACATTCTCAAAGAGAATGAAGATACAACTACAGTCCTTAATGCTACGTTCACATATTTATTTTACTAACGACTGCAATCACAGTGAAGAGTATTTTCACTGTTTTTTATCATTAGAATCCACATGCGTGGATAAACACTCCAAGATCTTCTGCACAGAAGTAGGAGTAAAAGTTTCACTGGCTGCTATCACATAAATGCATGTGTCTATCCTACATGCTACTGAACTTGCTCTTTCAATGCCTTAGAGCTTATGCTTTTAAACTCTATGTTTAATAAAAGACTTATTTGGAAACAATACAGAACTGTGCTTGCCTCCCACCATGCATTGGTGATGCTTCCCAGTGCTGCTCACCACCACGAGGAAGGGCTCACAAGCAGGCTGTGTTTGCTGTCACAGTGCCATACAGAACGCCCTTCGTCTCACCAGACCAACACACTGCACGCGTTGCAACCAAACTGCCGAGCATTACCTGCGTGTTGCACTGGGAAAACTCAGACACACGCAGAAAATAACTTGTTCAGACAATGGCAGGAGGAAAGAACCAAGAGACTTTGTTGTAGACTCCAAGTATTCCGGCGTCTCATTTGGCTTTAACTCACCAACATTAATGTTTAACGCACTGCCATGGCAATGCATGCGCTTAAAAGAAAGTTCAGCATCTCCTTTCCCCTCCTTGTAATTAAGGATTTTAAAAACAAGTGAAAGTAAAAACAGGGATTTCTCAAAGGCAGCTGAGAAAAGGCAAAGAAAAAGCGTTAATTACCCCAACATTTCGTGTGAATCAAAACATTTAACTGGAAAAACAGCTTGAACTCTGCTAAATACTCGGTGACTCATCATGAAGCAATAAAAAAAAAAAAGTTCAGTTCGTTAAAAACAGCTCCTATCAACCGTGAGCACAGGGAAAGCCCAACCAACACCAAGCACTGCTCTCGGAATGGCACATGGGCATTTCATAACCCAGGAGCAGCCCCAGGCTCCCTGCAGAATGCTATTCGGATGCTCGGTGCCATTAATGCTCCGTGCTGGGTGAAGCACTTTTCTTTTCCCTTTGTCAGTTTATTTCAGGTGGGTGGGGTGAGCTGCCAGGGCTGTAAATTTAACGAGCACCTCTTGGCACAACCGCTGCAATCTGAACTGATTCGGGAGCAAAGTTCAGGACATTTACACTACATGACAGGATTGCTTCGCTCAGCTCGAGTAGATTCAAGTCCAAGTTCCTTAAGAAATAACATACTTTTACCAAACTATCTGCCTTTTTCAAGACAACAGCGGGATTTTTTCCCCCAAACCAAACAGCACACAGCATCAAAACTACTCCTAAATTCAGGTTACTGTGCCCATGAGGCCAGCAGGGCACACAGGGTGGGTCTGGAGGGACCAAAGGGTCTGATATGGAGAAAGGTTCCCCTTTAATCTCGGTGTCCGAAGGCAAATCACTTAATGGGCTGTGTTAAACCATTACCTGGATCCCTGCAATTGGAAGCCAACGCTGGGGAGAGGCTGAGCAAACACTCTGGGGAGAGGAGCAGCCTCATTTGGATTGCTAATTTTATTTGCATACCAAACACCACTTTAAACAAACCCGTTTGGATTTCTGTGTGCGAGCCTAACTCATTATTCACTATCTGCTATTTGATGACTGTGAGCCTACCCTTTCAATAAGCACTTGCAGCGTGCAAGGAAGAGCTCTGGCTATAGGGAGCCATGAACAAAAGTGGGACGCAAAGCTAAAAACACAGCGCTCAGCTCGCTGCCTTCTCCTTGGCCTTTATCTCCTTAAAGCAGGGCTTGGAATCAGGGCTCTAGAACTGCTGGAAACAAAGGCACTGCCTGTAAATACAGACAACAGGCAGAAGACAAGAGGAAGCTTGAGCTGACTGCAGTAGTATGCTCAACAAAGGGAGCTATAGCACGTGTTTAACTCTTACCTAACAGCATCCAAGAAGCTGGGAGCTCCTGGGTTGGTGGAAATAGATGCTGAAAGTCATTTTTCCCCCAGCTCAGAGGCGAACAGCTACTTGTGAAACCCACAGCCATTCCACATTGAGGCTATCCCCTCCCTTTGGCCTTTTCTTGCTGTTTAGTGACCAGCTGAGCTGATGGGGGCTAATTGAGCATCTTATTAAGATGCATAACAAGGGGATCTTCCTCATCTGAAGCTGCAAGAGGCAGGGTGAGCAGTTCCAAATGGCCAGCTATGCCAAATAAATGCTCTCCGTGGTGAGAAAATAGAAATAGCTCTCCGCATGGCCCGTGGGATGGTCCTTGTGGTTTGTGCAAGTGGTGATTGACAACACGCAGGAAAATTTGGCCCTGTCTGATGGCTTGAAGCAACTGCTTTTGTAGCCCGCTTTGCAAGGAACTCACAGCGACAGATGGGGCCCTGTCAGGGTTTGAAGAGCTCACAAGGCAGAGAGAGAAATAACCGGGCTGACACGGAGCCAACAGCAATCAGGTTGCCCCAACACTCTGCTTTAAGGGTTTTTTTTCTTTTTCTCTCCTCCTCGTGTCCATCTTGAATTCTGGAAGTCATCTCCTCCTGGCAGGAAACCAGCACTGTGCTCCTGTGATGGGTTCCTCCAGCTCCCACTGGTTTCTGTGAGTTATTGCCTGCTGCTGTTTCCTGGTTTTTCTTCTGGCACAATATAAGGCAGGCAAAGCAAACAGGTGGCAGGTAAAAGGCTGGTCCTTATTGGGCTTTGTTGTGTGGCACAGAACAAAGGCTGTGCTCACAAAGGCTCCTATCCCTGGCACATAGCATTGTCACCAAGCCTCAGGCTTTCAGTGGTTCTGTGGCCTGGGAGATAGGAAGGAGTGCTGGAGGCTGGCACTGGAACGAGGCATCACTGGGGTAATACATTGGTTTGATGCATCAGCGTTGTCAGCAGCGGTGCAGAGCAGAAAGTAGGTGTGTTAGCAGAGTGCAGTGGGCAGAAAAGCAAAGAGCTGTTCCTCCTGCCTGCACCATTCCTGCTTTTGTTGAAGCAGAACGTTCACAGGGTGTCACCTCTCTCCCATGGCCACCAAATGCAGAGGTTCTGCAGCGTTACCAGCTGGTTCCCCTGCGCTGCAGAGCAAACATCCTGCACTCAGCAAAGCACGCTCCTCCTTCATTGCAAGCAGCCCTCTGCTTTGTTCCTCACGAAGCCATCTGCTGCACACAGCTCCAACAGAAGTGGATTTTGTGTGCCACTTGCAGCCAAGCACCTGCAGCAGTGAAGAGCCATCCCACAGCACGGCCAACTGGAAAAAAAAAATGCAGAGGGCTCCCTGTGGTCTTCCCACAAAGGACCTGGCAGGTCTTCTGCAAGCCTGGGGGCCAGGGTAGGTTGCAGGGCCTACCTTGGATGCTGTGCTGAGGACAGGTGATGCCAATAAATGGGAAAAGCCAGGGAAACAGGAAAGGAATTCATGTTTATCAGGGTGGGAGCTGGAGGGCTGTGGAGGTGTCAGGAGGGAAATGGCTGGAAGGTGCTCAGGTGGAACCTTCAGTCTATTTGTGGAAAAGGTGAGCAGACTGTGCCCTGTCTTCCTTGACGCCTACCAGCAAGTAATTGGCCAAAGTCACACACAAGAGCTGTTTGCTTTCTTTCTTTCCCACCTTTCTTTCTGCCGCTGCCACACCTTAGGGGCTGGATTTGGCTGGAGCCACTCGTCCCTTCTTAAATCACAGCTCTGAATCAGAACAAGAGCAAAATGTGAGGAATGGGTCAGCACAAACACAAAGCAATACCAATAAAGCAGAAGAGAGAAGTACATTTTCTAGGAAGCATCCCCAGTTTTCTCAGAACGCCAACACAAAGCCAGTTGAAACCCATGGAAAACCTTCCACTGGGCTTTGAGCCAGCCTACTTTGCCCACAATTGCAGAATCTTTCCCCTTCTGAACCATTGAGCTCGTGCCTTTGCTGCTGCTCTCAAGCAAGACTGCAGGTACTCAGCAATCATGGAATCATAGATGTTGGAAAAAACCACTAAGATCATCCAACTCTCAGTGCTGAAAGATAGCCCTGCTATGGAGCTATAGAACCATTTAGACTGGAAAAAACCCCTTAAGATTATTACTTCCAACCGTCAACCTAATGCTGTGATAGATATGGAACCACTGTGCAGAGAATTCACCTGCACAAAATGAGTTCTCATTCAGCAGCCAGCATGAGAGCTTGGATTGTCTTCTCCTACCTCCACAGCACTGCTCAGCATTCAGTCTGGGGTTAATCATTAATTCCCCCAAGTCTTGCAGCCTGCTGTGCTGAGAGCTGGGAGCAGGGCAGGGCGCAGCCTCAGCTGTGCTTTGGTTTGGGGTGGGAGGCACAAGGATGCATGATTTAATAAACACGTCACAGTTACTGATTATTGTGAAAGTCCACAATACAAAAATACCTTTCCATCATACAGGTGAGAAGACAAAAGCTTGGAAGAGCTGTATGCATTTCTCACACCTCACATTGGCTTCTCCTTCCCTGGTGGTGTTGTAGATCCTTGGCAAAGCACTGCTACTGCTCGAAAATAGCAATGAAACAGTAGGAGGAAAAAAAAAACAATAAAAACCATACAGATCAACCACATCTTGGCTCTATGGA
This sequence comes from Chrysolophus pictus, assembly GCA_037305975.1. NCBI lineage: Eukaryota > Metazoa > Chordata > Aves > Galliformes > Phasianidae > Chrysolophus > Chrysolophus pictus. The sequence goes on along the minus strand of CM074596.1, from coordinate 2,586,869 downwards.
TACTCTGGGAATTGTTTTGTGTGCAAGAGCTTGGGGGGGCAGCAGCCTCCCAAACGCTGTTTGCTATTCTGACCCTCAGCATGCAGTGGAAAAGGGCACTGGGTGCACACAGCAGTGCATGAGTCACTCCCCAGGCAGCTCCAAAGGCAGGAGATCGCCCCAATAGCACCTGATCCCACGGCTCAGCACCTTCCCAGCAAGACAGCCTCAGGCCTGCACACCATAACTAGGAGCCAGGGGAGCTCCAAGCCTTCCTTCCTCAACTAGCTGTAGCTTTCCGCCCTCAGATTGCATCCATTTATAGCAAGAAGTGCCGCAAAGCCCACGGCAGAGGGTTGGAGCTGAATGATCTTTAAGATCCCTTCCAATCCATGCCAATCTATGGGTCTATGACAAGTGTGATATTGCTGTAGTAACACTCACTGCCACGTTTGTGCATCGTGCACTCTGGCAGATCCAGCCATTGGGTGGTAATAGAGGAAGATGCAAAACCTCCAAGCTCTGCATTTGCCAGGATCGGCTCCTTGTCCTTCATATGGTGCCCATAGGGTTTCCAGAAACCTGAATCCCAAAACCGAGGACTCAAATACTGTTTATGTAGCAAACCATGGCACAGAAACCCCTTTGGCAGAAGAACTACCTTGAATTAAACATGTGCAGTCTTAGCATAGCTATAACTGTGCCTGTGCCAGCGACACGCGTTCTCTTCTATTGCACATTAATTTTTGAGAGTGGTTTTCCAACATCATAAGGATTATGCAGTCACTTTGGCTGTCATTTCTGGCCTTTAAGCCGATTGGGCAAGTTGTGCAAAACTCAGCAGATTTTGGAGGCATTGCATTCCTGCAGGCTGAGCGACAGCAGGGCTGAATGCCTCCAGCTTGCCCAAAGCAGCAGCCACAACTCCCCTGCGCTATGGTTAGCACTCTGGTCCAAACAGCAAAGAGCAGGAAAACAGGTGTCCAAAGCGCATTTAAAATCATCTGCGTTAAGTCTCACAAAATACTGAGTATAAATAAATCCTTCAGGTTCCTCTGGTTATAACCTCTTCGTTCAGAGCCTCCTTCACTGCAGCCTCTCCCCTCCAACAATGAGGTAACATTTCCTAGAGGGTGTAACGATGGTTGGAAGCATTGCAACACGTCCACCCTCCTGCTGCACATTGCTCCCTGGGTGACTGAGCTGGGTTAGATGCCAGAAGGAATACAGGAAGGTGGAAGAGACAGCCAGGACAGACCCTGCCCTGCTCTGCAGGAGCCCCAGAGGCATTGTGTGCATGAGCAGGAAAAATAGAGAGAACGTTCCCAAAGGTCACAGTGACACCAGGACGAGTGCCAGTGTATTCACACTGCCTGGAGAGGGGCTGACGCTGAGCCAAACCCCACCTGCCACCCTTTCACCCTTCTTCACCCCTTTCTTACTGAGGCAAGGGGATATAAGTATCCTTATATACTTTTTTTTCTTGCCTCTCTCTTGGATCTTTGCTTTCTGTGGCACTGCTGTTCCATGGGAGCCCACGAGCAGAGCTGTTGTCTGCATTCACTGCAGACCTTGCGTGGCTCTGTCTGCTGGTGCCAGCCCTACTCTAGCTGAGGTCACAACAAGCAGTTGTTCTTTGCTCCTACATCTAAAGGGCATAGAGGAGTTTCAGGCTACTTAAATTGGCCTTTCTGTCTCGCTGCTATTAGCTGAGGCTCTGCAAGTGCCAAACGCCGTTATCATTGCTGGTTTGGTGGCACACAGCAGCTGCCCCCCCCCCCAAAAAAAAAAATCAAGGGTCCCATTGTGTCAGCCACTTTTCACTGCTCTCAGACAATTCACAATTTAATAAAAACAAAAACGTAAGGGAGGAGGGACTCCTGTGCTAACAGGGGTTTGCCAAAGTCACAAAAGCAGGTCGTTTCATCATAAAACCGGCAACTGCGTTTGGTTAGGGCTTGGAGAAGGAGCCAAAACCACAGAATTGTTGCTTTTCTTTACTTATCCCAGCATTCCCAGACTCCTTGAAACACGCAGAGTTTTGAGATGATGTGGGACTGCAGGACTACTCTCTTCCTGCCTTTCTCTCTTCCTCCTTCCCTTGGCATCCCATTAATCCCCACTTACTGGAGGCTGCAGCTCGGTGACAGGGTACAACTTCCACAGGGAATCAGTGACCAATTCTTGGCAGTCCTTGGGGAGAAATGTCAGCGTTTTGCCTCCAGGATGCTCTTTAGAAGTTTGCAGAAGGATTTGCTACGGAAGCAAAAGGCCTTAGGAGGATTTAGAGCACTGATTTCGCCCTGCTGGCAGCTTTGATAATTTGATTTAAGTCCTGACAAATTAAACAGCACAAGCTGCACCGCGCCGACTCCCATATTTGTAGAACCCTCCAGGCATTCCAGCAGCAGAACCCCTCACCAGGCAGCTGTTGCTAGGAGCTGGGCTGTGTTTGTAGCACCGAAGGCTGCGGGATGGCAGAGCAACGTGGGTGTCTGAGCTGCCCATGGGGCCCCACCACCCCTCCATCAATGCCTACAGGCCACCTGCACTCCACTCCAGAACCTGCTCCATCCCAGGATGCTTTTGTGCTTCCCAAGCTGCTTACGACCCGTCCAGAAGTCAAGTGCACGTCCTCCAAGCTGAAGAAAGGACAGGGAGCAATTAAAGCTCTCCTAAAATATTTAGAAACAGCTGAGCGCAGGTTAGAATTTCCATTATTTTTGTTAGCACAGGGTGTGGGTTTGGCCCCTGTAGGAAAGGGCTGAAAGGTAGCAAGGTGTGGCTGTGCAGATCTCCGTGCAGCACTTTTTACATTTGTCCTTGTATCAAACTTGTTGCCAACCCCGCATCCAACAACTTTCCTGGGTTTTGGCTTCTGTCTCCATAAGGAACAGCACATCTGCTGTTTTCACATCAATTGCAAAGACCAAGAAATGGGTTTTTCAAGCTTCAGAGCTTCCTGTCATTTATCCCAAAGCTGAACACTGAGCCCAGAGCTGCAAGTTGCACCCGCAGCCTGAGCCTGCAGCTCAAAGCCACCAAAAGCTGTAGGCAGAAGCTGGAAACAGCACATTCCCAGTTAACATCAGTAACAAAATAAGGGGGAAAAAAAATCTGCCAGACATGGGGAAATGGCTCAACAAAGCAAAGACAAGGACAGCTCACACAATTCCCATGAGCAGACCAGGATCTTTCCTCTTGCAGCCCGCGCTCTGCAATGGCCTCTGTGCCACCCAGGAGGAAGAGGAACACCAGAGCCACGCGACAGGGCCGTCCCCACCAGCAGGCACCATCCTTATCAGCTGACAGAGGTAAATCTTGTGCCCTCATTTTTAACCATTAGTTGTTCCAAGTCTTCCAGCCAAGGTTTGAGTTGATACCGAGATCAAGAGGGTTGCGTTTTCTACACCTGGCCAAAGTGCTGGCCACCAGCTTACAGCATTCTTGCACACAATTTATACCTTTTTCAGGTAAACCCCGTGGAAATATTTCTCCTACTTCTGAAGTGAAGCTTGACAAAGCCAGGCCTCGTGAGAACAGAATGTGTGGTGAGGCAAACCCTCAAGAAAAGCAGCCAGAAGAGCTGATACGAGAAGTGCCAATGGCATCAGGACCATATTTTTATATCAGTGGATCTAATGGAGCAGGACTGTAAGTAGGTCCTCAGCAATATATGACCACACGTGAAATTGCACTGCATCAGCCATCAGCATAGAAACATTTCCTTTTGACTTTATGTATTGTCAGAATGACACATTCAAAGACTAGTTTAAGAACAATTCAAATGGAAAGTCCTTAATAGAAGACCAACTTCATTGTAGTGCAGTAGTAAAGTAGTAGTAGCAAAGTAGCCAACTGTTACCTTTAAGCAAGAAACTAAATACTACTTATTTAATGAAAGTTCTCTCTTTGGGTTCCACATAGCAAAACTGCCAGCATCACAGCAAGCTCTAGGCACCGCTGCAGTTAATCAACCTTTCATTGCCCTAAATGCACTAAAAGCAAAAATAAGAAGACATTTATGCCCAAGAAAAATAGTCAGATCAAAAGTTCCATCTTTTACTTCCCGACTTCTTTCCAGTATATTGACATTCTTCTCTAGATGCTGCCACCAGCAAGCACCACAGAATCTCTACCGTAAGCAACACACTCCTTGCTACGTTTCCAAGCTTTGCCTACAAATGGCTTTTCCTATTGCTATCTGTCATCTCTTCCTGCACTCAGCAGAGAGGCTCCTTAATGACACCGGACCATAATGCTCATCCTATTCCACGGGTACCACTTGCATCCTAATTGAAACAACCCTGCTGAGAAGTTACAAGTTCTCATTAACGCTGCAGAATTACAGCATCCTGAGCACCCTCAGTCATGAGTTCAGAGCAGCAGGTCCACTTGCAGCCACTTTAATTAATGTTTCCCACCTTATTCCCCACCCAGGGGTTCTTGGAGGTGTTAGGTCAAACTCCCAGGGAAATTGTTAGGAGTTTGGGGGATGTGAGCTAACTTCATTGCTGGAAAGGAGGCTATTTTGCTATTTTGTTTTCCATACGCAGTGTGAGCATCTATTGCCAGAGCAGAGGCTGGCAGCGTATCTATGACAACAGAAGACAGGATTACGCACTGAAATGGTGTGAGATCAAGTGCCGAGAGACCTATTACCATTTCAAAGAAGGTAGAGGTGCCAGTGGGCCTCGAGCGGGAGAGGGCAGTGGGAAAAATGAGAGAATGCTGGACTTGTGGCTCCCAGGGCAGAGGTCACCTGCGGGGTAGGAGAAACAGGTAACCTCAACTTCTTGGCAGACCTCAGTGGGGATATTGGAGCTGGATTGCCATGGTGATTAAAGAAAGGGTTTTAGACAAGAGAATGGCTTGGGGAGAAAAGATACCATTGAAACAAACTGCGCACAAAGCATCCTAATCACTTTTGAAATGCAGCCCTCCCTCTGTGGGTTGGAGCTTGCAGGCAGCAATAGGACTGACACTGTTCTGCAGCACAGCAGCAGCTGGCACCTCACCAGCCTGGTCAAGATTTTGCATACATACAGAGAGTGCCCCACATACACAGGCACCCCCTGCTACTGCCTTCAAGTAAATTGGTGAGAGTCAGCAGCTCCCAGACCAGCATCATCCTCCAGGTTCTGCTGCGTGAGACAACGAGGGCAAGCTTTCTTTTCTCCTCAAACAGGCGAACAGCTGCTCTACCAGATTCCCAACAACAGTGTCCTCACCAGCAAGACTGGGCTTTTATCCTGCCTGCGAGAGCAAGAGCGAGTGATGAAAAAGATCAGCAGGAGCCCTAATCCCAAGTAAGAACTCTCACATCGTTGCACCTTGAGCAGAAGCACACGCCAAGCAAAAGTGAGAGCGCTTAAAAAAGAGGGCACAAAGCATAGGGGATTTTTTCTTACTGTCTAGAAAAAATCATTTCCCCAGAGGAACGAATGTGTCGGACAGGGTTTTCAGCTTGTATTTGGCTCTTTCATAGGTTATTGAAGATGGAAGAATTCTTTCCAGAATCTTTTCGCTTGGACTTAAAAGAAGAGAGAAATGCCTTTTTTGAGCTTTGCAAAGGTGAGTTGACTTAATCAAGGTAGCAACCAGCTGAAATAGTGAAATAGCTGTATATCCCTCTAAGTTCATGAGTATACACAGAGCAATACTCCTTGGTCTGTGTCTATTGATGACGTGCATACAAAGCCCTCTAACTGGAACACCAGTGTTTCACACCCCACACACTGCTGTCACAGACTCATTCTCTCTGCAGAAGAAGAGATGTGGATCTGCAAACCAAGTTGCTCTAACCAAGGGCGAGGAATTTTCCTGCTGAAAAATCCCGATGCTGTCACCACCCTGCAAGCCAAGCTCTACAGCTCTGAGGGAGACCTACCCAGTAAGAGGGTGCCCTGTGGGGCTCCCCGGACAAGAATAGTGCAAAGGTAGACATTGAAGCCTGGCAAATGTATGAGTAGTGCGCTTAATTAAGCCATTAAGCCTCAGTGTATTATATTGTTCCATAGGTATTTCGTGTGTTTACACCACATCATCAACCTATAAGATTTTGTTTAGTGGGAGACGCTATTTCTCTGGTTAGTCTGTCTTGTATCCACATTCCAGTCATTTCAGGGTGGATCCATGCCATCAGAAAGATTTGTTTACCTTTGTCTGGAAATTTAAGCGTGACTTCAAAAGGCCAGGTGCTGCTGTTCCGTGCATGACAAAAGCCTTGTGCAAAGTTATTTAAACTAGGTACTATCCCACCTTCTCAGACAATGCAGGCGTTTTACAAACTGTGCAGCTGGCCAATCTATTCTGCACAACTTAATAAAACCTCTCAAATATCTTCCGAAATCTGCCCCATTGCTATGAAAGCCTTGACCTCCATCAGTGGCTAGCAGTCATTAAAACACTGGATTTGGATTGTTTGCTTTTGTGTTCCTTGCAGGAATGAAAGAACCATCCAGGTTCTTCTTTGTAGAGCATGACGTTGCTGTGGCCATAAAAGCAATGAAGGGCTCTTTGCGTTCTGACATAAACTATGTATATTCCCAAGTAAATATTAGTAAATCTTTCATTACCTTGCACTCCAAAGACTCAGCACTATGCCTCTAGTCCATTCCCAGCACTTCTGGTTGTTCCTCTGTGCTCCGTCTGCACCTGAAAGAAGGACAAACAGCTTTGTTCTATGGCGCAAAACCAACTGGCTGCAGGGTTTTGTGTGAGCTTTGAGTTGCTGTGTGTTACAGCTGCCTGTTGGTGACATGTCTTGACACCCTCACAGGTACATTGACCAACCTCTGCTCCTGGAAGGGAAGAAGTTTGACGTCCGTTCCTACCTCCTCATTGCCTGCACAGCACCATATGTGTTGTTTTTTGCCCAGGGCTACGTCCGGCTGACCTGTGGCAATTATGATGCCACATCTGATGATCTGACCGTTCATCTCACCAACCAGGTAAAAACTCAGTGCATTTAGCTCAGAAGAAGAGCGGAGGAGTTGACAAGGAAGGGACGCAAAAAGAGACTTTTGAAAGGCTGAAAATATGCTTCGTGTAGGCAAAATCCATGCATCCAAGAAATGGAGGTGGGCTTATGGTCAGGCATGGTACCATGGCAACCCCCTACTGGAGGGGGTTCGCTCTCTGCAATGAACCAATTCTCTCCTTATGCTGACCATTTCTGCCCCTGGACCATTTTTCCTCTGATATGCTCTCGTAGACTTTGAATCTCTTAGGAGAAGCCTTTGACCGTGGCCTACCTAGAACAAACCAACCTTAGTCTTGGCTAAAGATCTGGATGCTCCCATTGTGCTAAATGTGATAATCATAATGGTGTAAGGTGCAGATGCATTCTTAAATCTCTGCCTTGGCTTTCCTTCCTTCTCAAATGAGGTCTATGCAACAAAACTGTCCTGGCTTATATTCCCATCCTACTTCTTAGGAAGCCTTTCTTATTTAACTCTGAGTTTTTTTTGCCTTCCTGTGAGGCTCTCCAGTACTTAGACAGAAAAATGGTTTGCTCTTAAAGCCCCTCTCCCAGTATATTGCTGTGTTTGGGAACTGGCAAAATACATCTAAGGGCAAGATATGCTTCAGACAAGCCCACTTCAATTCTTGTTGGAGTTTTATGGTTCCTGTACAAGTACAGTTCAGCACAGCAGATTATAGTTGCTTCCTGCAATATATGCTATTATCAGTATGCTGCTTGTTTTCCTGGAATAGTTTGTTTGCTCAGGTAGAGAGCTATCCACATGGGAATTCAGGTGCTCGGGTAGGATCCCATGGCACAAGCAATATTAAACAAAGGACAGGTGTTTATCAGCAGAACATGAATTATCTGGGAGGAGGGAAACAAAATCTACAGGAGCAGTTGGTAAGAGGCCAGGCTTCAAGTCACAGTTGATTCTGCCCCCGTTCCCTTCCTACCCCAGCAGTGATAAGTTCCAGCTGACCTAGGGGTTAATGAGACAGAGGAATAGGCACCTGCTCAGGGTTAGGTCTGCTGCTGCTTCCCTCCCATCAATGACGTGATCCAGGCTCTCCCCAGCTCCATCCCTGGAGCAGAGCAGGGTAGAGGGACGCCTGCCATGCATGTTTCCTGTTACTCTTTAATCCTCCCCTCACTCTGTTCCCCACCTTGCAGTACGTGCAGAAGAAGAACTCCCTCTACAGCCAGCTGAAGGATGAGACAGTTTGGCAGATGGAGCACTTCAACAGCTACATTAATGAGAAGTTTGGGAAAACCAATGGCCTCCCACAGGACTGGGTTTTCACTGTGTTTACTGTGAGTGCAAACAAGTTCGTGGTGTGCTCGTCTGCCTAGCCTAATTAGGGTGATGGGAATAGGGACAAAACCTCCAGTTCAAGGGAGTCCCCAAGGAAACATATGTACCAAGTGAGAAGGCATCGATGGTCCCATGGTAACTGTTTGCCTGCAGATGATAAACAGAAGTCAAGACAGAGTTTAATTTCAATAGTTAATAAAATGGGTAAAGCCCTGATAAAGGGAGGGGGCTTCCTTCAACTCAAAGTGGATAGATGTACAGTTTCCAAAATACAGCCTCCACCCAAGTCTAGAGGGGAAGAAAAAGTGTCCCTAAGCCAAGAGGAGACCAATGACTTGTGGTGACCCCTGTATCCTTGGCATTGACAATGATTAGTTACCCCTGATCCCTATCTTTCAGAAAAGGATGCAGCAGATCATGTTGCAGTGCTTCCTGGCAGCCAAGCACAAACTGGATCGTAAACTGGGCTACTTTGATCTCATTGGCTGTGACTTTTTGATTGATGAAAACTTTAAGGTATGAATAAAATATTGCCAAATACTAAGTATGATATTGGCCAGATGTCTAATGCCAGCAATGTGGGATGGTTAACATCGACTCTGGCACTAGGAATTAAACAGAGCATCCACTCAGCCAGCCATGAAGGGCAGGATTCGTTTCTTTCTCCAGTTCTATTGCCCAACATCCAGATATGGCACCTATGCAGCCTGCACACGTATTGCACAAAGAAACCCTGGCAATAACAGCTCAAGAGGGGAAGAAAAATCTTTAACTGCAGCAGAAGCGTCTCTGTGCAGAATTTTCACAGGAAAGTGGAATAGTGAAAAATACAGGAATCTTAATATCTACTCAGTTCATAGTGAAAGTAAGGGAATTTTAATGCCATTCAATATTTTTCACTCTAGAAACCAAACATGACAGATAATCAGCCAGCATAAATCAGTTTGTAATGCCTCTAACGCCACGTGAAGAATACTGATTTACACAAGCTGAGAATCCAGGAAGGAATTTGCCATCCCCACCCTGCAGAATCAGTCATTATCGATTCAGATGTCAGCATCAGCACCTCCACATTCACTGTAGGTTTACCATTTAGCAATAGGTTAGCCCGTCAAGGCTATAAAACCTGCTATAGGATTACAGCTCACACTCTTGAAGAGTGAACGAAAAGCAGGGAAGGAAAGCCAGAAGAAAGGGAAAGGGAAATGTTAAGTACAGTGATTGGACTGCTTTCAGCGCAGGCAGTCCTTCAAAACCACCTGGTCTAAGCATAACAGAAAGCCATCTGGCAGATTTTGCTGTTGCTAAAGCAGAAAGGAACTCAAACTTATTCCAGCAAAGTGCAGTGGGAACAGCAAACCCAGCGAAAGAATGGAATTAATGTATGCAGCACTGGGCAAGGCACCCAGACAATGGCCTCCTTTGTATGGGGAAGTCAATGGCAATGGGGAGCAAATGGGAAAGACACAGAAACTGGTGCTTCTCAAATTTCAGAAGCAATTGTCTTTTGCAATGTTGGCATGCAAAGCACTGGCTGTGCAAACTTGAAGTAGAATGGAAGATCCAATATCACTCTATTGTGGCAATCCCTACCTGGCCAGTTAAAAACTTCAGTAATTAAAGACCATTACATCCCCATGCATTTTACATACGGAGAGAAAAACAAAATGTGTTCCTCGACAAGTGTTTTCTAAAAACATGATGAGGATTTCAGGACGCTTGGTGGTGATGTGGTTAGTTGGGACTGCCATCCTAATTGATGACACGTGTAGAATTTGCTTTGCATTGATTTAACACAGCCTTGCGTTTGGTTCTATGCCTCATCGTGCTATTCCCTCTTCTTTATTTTCCTGAGATAAAAACGCCCCCAATATCACTCCTGATAATTTCTGAAGGCCCTGCAGCATCCCAATCTAGTTCTTGAAGGTGTTTTCCTGCCTCTCAGTTCTTAGGAGCATGGACCACGAAAGCAGAGCCTGCAGAGAAACCACAGCTTTCAGCAGAGCTTTGCAAACTTCATGTGCAGGATGAGAAGAAGAGGAAAGAGAACATAAATGATGGATGTGGTTTTACTGTTACTTTTTTTTTTTTTTTAACCCCCTCCTTTCTGGTTTCTGGGGCTTTCCTGTGCTGTACTGTAAATGCCAAAGTTAATACACAGCTTAGGACACAGCCATTTAAGTGCCTAAGGAACCTGCCTTCAGAAAGCATTGCATCAGCTGTGCAAAAGGGCTCTGCAAAGGAATGCTGGGAAGATAGATGCCTAAATTTTTTATCAGCCATAAAGGGACTCAGCTATCTATCACCAGAGAACAGACTGAACGCAGATAAGCCATTTGCCAATTTGTGGCAGGTGTATATAAAATAAGATAACCCTTGTTAAAGTAGGGTTGGCCCCTTTGATTGGAATGACACAGCTTCTCCCTCACCCCAGCATTATGAGACGCCACATGGATGCTGCAGAGCTGGGAGTGCCACTGCAGGTCATCAGCATGAGAAATCTGACAAAAACCAGAGAAAACAGAACCCCATTGGCTACATACCAGATGCAGGGAGGAGGCTCAGCTGCTCAAATTCTACATGAAATCCGTATGAATGACATGATATGCTGGATCTTGACTTTATGTTCTTCCTGAAACAGAACAAAAGAGGTTAAGGGCATTTTAAACAACTGTGACACACACTGGTACAATAATAGGGAGTGTAGGAGACAGACAGTATAATAGATGTGAACACCTCCTCCTGTTTGTTTTGAAGGAGAAGAAACCAAAACCCAGTCAAGACAATTACAAAGGTTCATTGAGTTTGTCTGTCAGCAGAAAACCTTACGAACTTTTAATAGGAAAAAGGAAATTTGCTCAGAAATAAGAGAGAGTGCCAAGAAAAATAAACGTGACGTAGGTGCCCTCTGTTGGCATCTGCAGAGCAGGTTATTTCTCAGCAGTTTCTCTCTGGAAAGAAGCAAAACCCACAGACATTTCAGCACCCTCACTTATAAACCCTCTCTGAAATACGGTACTGAAACAAATGTGAAAATTCTTGTTGCATTTTATTTGCAGCAAAATGAAGTGCAAAAGTGAAAGCTATCGTGTTGCCAAAACCTACCACCCACATCTCTCAGTTACTTGCAGGCAAACTCACTGCTGCTTCAGGAAAAGAAAAACAACAAAAAAGCACGACCGCAGCGTATATGTTTTTAAACATCAATTAAAAGAGAGTAAAATTCGCCTGGGGCTGTTGAATGATTAAACATCCTTCCTGAAAAAAACATCAAATAGTTCCTATACGTCGTCTTTGCAAGATGCAGCACCATATGGTAAAGGCAGGAAGCAAACAGATGAGTTTTTCTCTCGTGGCAGGAAAAAGAAACAGTAAACAGAATTGCATTGAGTTCAACTGTTTGCTTTCACACAGACTTGCAACTGGACCATCGCGTGCCACAGCTCAGAGCTGCAGACTTCAGTGTGTCAAAGAGAAGTAGAGCTGAAATTGGTATAGGTGTGCAAATATCTTCTATGGCTTCTACCTAACGCCAAAGTTTATCCAGGAAATCAAAGGCCAGGGGTTAATTGAGAGCTTGGTGCTGTGTTTGCTTGGTCCTGACCCCATGTCCACCCCAAATCAAAGACATGATTACCAGATTCCTTGTAACTTCCTTTCACGTTATTCAAAAACCTTGAAACCGCTATAGAAATTGGTGTGATAAGAGACAAAAGAGTGCCTTAGCACACCCACACAGCAGGAGTTTAACCTGAATATCGGCTAGAAACATAAAATAATGCGTGGTGTTACTCTAAAGTAATGAAATGTAATGATTCCTCCAGTCCTTGTGAAGATGCTGTCTTACCTGCACTCTGTGCTAGAGGATCATGTTGGGATTTATTAGCATTCCTGCACTTCCAGCTGCTCACTAAGTCAATAAAATGGCATCACTGCAGCTCTGAGGAGATCCAGCCTGATTTCCTGATCGCTGTTCACCTTTCCTAGGTCTGGCTTCTGGAGATGAATGCAAACCCTGCACTGCACACCAACTGCAAAGTCTTGAGAGACATCATCCCCAGCATCATCTACGAGAGTCTCGGTAAGAAAAGGAGTCACAGGGCGGTCAGTAATGAGCAATCACATCACAACACTGCTTGGGCAAAGGAAAGCTCCTGTTGATACCATTTGTAGCTCCAAAATACAGAATAAAGAGATCTTGCTGCTGAGTTTGTTGCTCATACAAAAGCCAGTGAAAATTCTACCCAATGCAGACACAGGAAAGCTATGATCTCGTTAGAAATAAGTGGTTCCTTTCTAAAAAATTATTATTTTTAGGAGTAATATGATGAGTTTGGGGTGCATGTTGCCATCAGTCCACCTCATAACTGCAGATCTCTTCCAGATCTGGTTCTCGAGATCTTCACCAAGTGCCTCAAGGGGCAGAACGTGTTGCCTTTGAAGACACTCTGCCACTTTGTGCTTCTTTACAATGAGGATGCTGCAGACCCGGGCCAGAAGCAACCTCGGAAGCTTAGCACCAGGTCGTGCACAGGAAGGTACCTGAGGCCACACACAGACAGCACCGGGCACTTCAGGTACAGCCCTGCCAAAGCTGCAGGCCTGTCCCCAGGAGCTCAGCTGCTGCAGAAGAAAGAATGCCTTGCTGCCTACAAAAGGCAGTCAGCGAGCTGTCCTAACCATACTGCACGTGCAACAGTTTGATCACCACAGATAACCACACTGAGTCACACAGCAAGAGGCTTTTCACAACTTCAGAGAGACGGAAAGAAAATAAAAGTTAAGCTCTATGCACTGTGCATGTTATGCTCTTTTTCACCTGGTAGAAACAGACGGGTATCAACCACAGCTAAGAAAAACAGTAAGTGTGAGTGCTAATAGTTCTGCAGAAAGCAATGCTTCCATCAGTCAGCCAGCAGAGAAGTTAGAGAAAACGAGACGTGCCAAACCCCATCCTTCCAAAAGCAATGCTGATCTGACGCTGCAGCCCAGAACACTTAATAAAGTCCTTTTAAAAAGAGGCAAGGAGAGCTGCTGATAGACCAAACCCAAGGCTTAACGCAGAACCCCCTCAGCTGGTCCTGCAGCTCCCCATAGCTCGTCGCCAGCTGCACAGCCAGCTCCTCCCTCACCAGATGTTCCTCGCACATTTAACCTCATTTCATTAAGAACCTCTTTCGGTTTTCGTTTGGCTGAGGTGACAGCTACACAGCAGCACACGCTTATCGCATCGGGCCATCAGCTCTGAAGGAAGCAATGACGCCTGGGGGACCTAGGAGACAAGAAGGGGGGAGAGAGCTTTAAAACCCACAGGAAATGCTTTCACATCTCGGATGCTGCCACTTCTAAGCTAAGAAGAATTTAAATGAACAGCGAGTTGCATGCGTGCTTCCTTCCCTTGCTCACCCTGCCTGCCATTCATGCCATCCCTGCACTGCAGCAGCGCTTTGAAGACAGTGCTGGAGGACGAGGCGGCCGCTGAGCCAGCATGGGATGCTGCAGCCTGAGAGCCAGGCATGCTGGTTCTGTGGGAGAAAGCCAGGATGAGGTGGAGCTGTTGAAGACGGGCAGGACCAGGTAGGGAGCAGAGGGGTGAGAAACACTGACGGTCTTTGCGCAAACAGAAAGGCATTTCTTGCTGGCAACTGTGACCCAGTGGCTGTTTTTGCTTGCTAAATGTGACTCGCTTGAGAGCTTTCTCTTCTTCCCCTTTTTTAGCCAGAATTTACAGTAATGCTAAATGTCAGATACTTCTAAACAGAGCCTGCTTACTTCTCCTTAATAGGCCCCGTTAGGTGACACAGCCTCATCTCCTCCTGCCATGGAGGTAACCCTTCTACTGGGGGCAATCACCACCACCCCCCCTCAGCTCGTGCTCTGTTGGAAGCAGGTGGTTTTGGACCCCATCACACAGGCAGGGTCAGCCTGCAGGCCTGGCAGGAGGCTCAGAGCCATCGGCAGCCTCAGCCCTTCCCACACCTTGTTTGGCTCATGTCCTGAACTTCATGAAGTCATGAAGGTTCAGCAGCATCCCAAATAAGCCATGGTTTCTCCCCCTCAGCTAACCCCCAACACAGATGAGTCCGTTGTCTGTACCTCCTTACCTACCACAAACTAAAAGAAAATACATTTCCCCTCCTCTTTCTTGTGGTCTTTTATATCTGCACTGAGCTGCATTTCCTTCCATAATTTCACCAGGAACTGCAGTTATGCTTTCCCTATCTATTAAGGCAGGTGCACAGAGTGCCCTCATCATCTCTACAAGTCCTTCCCACTCAATGCCAGGGGAAAACTGGGAGTCTAAATGCTCTGACGAATTTTAGGCCATGATACTTGCTTAAAGTAAAGGGATCTTTGACAGTGTTTTCATTATAGCTTCAGCTTTGCTATTCCTTGACATGCCTGTTTTCCAATTCTGCATCTGCTGCATTTTTTTCCCCTAGATTTCACTGAGCTGCACCCAGCCGGTATTCCAGCTTAAAATAGAATACTCTAAAATACACAAAATTCATGCCAGAAATCCAAAAGTGTGTCTGCTGACTGAGCATGAATTATTCTCTCTCTTTCAAACAACACATGTAAATGCTTTCCTATGCCTTTCCACAATCTCTTCCATTACAGAAAATGGTCCATTTCAGACGGCCAGAGCGAGGGATCCCTCCAACCTAAGGACCCTGCAATTTCCACAACGACAGAAGGGGTGAGTGTGAGCAGGCACACAAGGCAAAGATTCATATGTAGAACACCAGGGAAGAAATCAGTTTGTCTCAGTTTTTGCTCAACAAATTCACATGCAAGAAAATCCATCACCACCATCAGTGCAGGAGTATTTCCTAGGACCGTGCTTTATCCCATCGCTGAGAGCATGCTGAGAGAGAGGAAATGTTCTATACAAGTCACATAGATATGTCAACATCCAAACCTCCTGTGGTCTGGACTGCAAAATTACCTGTTCTCTCTTTTAACTTATTTATATATCAGCATCGCTTGACTCTAGATTCCATTTTTTCTCTTCTGATTATCTCTACAGGATATTCCTAGCATGATTTCAGGAAGAAATACTCGTTGTTTTGTCTTTTTTTTTCCCAGGCAGAAGCGCTGTGGGGAAAAACACAGGAAGAACTGCTGAACTTGTTGATCGCTCAGCCCATCGCTGGCTGGGAAGGCAGGAACATCCTTTCTCTCGGGGAGATCATTTGGTCCTCCTGGGTTTTTCTGAGAAGTTATCACATGGAGGTAATCATCATCACACTGTGACCGTGGTAATATGCAGGGGATTTTTCCCTTAGGAGACAAAAGATGAGCTGGATTTGAATTTCAAATATCCTCCTCAAATTACTGTCAAACCGGTGCTTGACCAAAGCCACAATTTGCCCTGACTTCCCCCTTCTCCCCCCAAGAATTAATGCTATTACTTTCAATTTTCATTCCACCAGTGCCAGCAAGAGCTGAAAGGTTTTCATAGCCACTTGCTTGAGCAGCACGACTTTTCGTTCATCCATTCTGATAAAAATATCCTTTTTGTCAGAAGGCTTTTTTATTCATTTCCCCTAAGAGATAAGGGTTGCAAATTGTGAGGGTTGCAAATTTGTACTTGTGACGCTCAAGCCCTCTCCACGGGAACTGGGGCTGAGTGATGAAAGCACTGAGGTGTGACAGCCATTACAGTGGTGTTGACGAAACCAGAAGAGGGAACTGAGACCTGTTCTAACTTTGCCTTGGATTCACGCCTCTTTAAGCACATGCTCATTTAGCTGGGAAGACAAAATAAAATTACAAAGTAGAGTCATAGAATCATTCGAGCTGGAAGGGACCTTTGAAGGTCATTGGTTTCACTTCCCTGCAATGAATAGGGACACCCACAGCTAACTCAGGTGCTCGGAGCCTGGTCCAGCCCAATCTTAAATGTTTTCACCCAAAGTGTGATGTAGTAGTGCAAGCCAACCCAGCAGCTAAGCACTGCAGAGCTCCCCAGCATCCCGCAGACAGCTGTCAAGCAATCAGCACTGCACGTGGTGATGTACCAATATTGCGTGAGGAGAGAGGAAGGGAAAGTGGAGAGCTTTGAAGAAATGTAATTTCCTTCTTTAAAAGAAAAAAAGAAATTGAAATGTTGTGGAGGAAAGATGTGACTGGTCTTATTCCAACAGGAGATGGCTGAACGCTACCTCGTGCTGACCTCCTTCCACCTGCTGATTCTTTCTGTGGATCACACAAAGAAGGCATTTGTTTATGAGGTAAAGCACAAGAATCCCCTGCGCCTTGCATTCACGCTCATTGTCATGGTTTCCCAAATATCCCTTTGCTCACAGCTCTAGCATATGCATGGCAAAAGGAAAGCTTCCTCCTCGGTGCTGTGCCAAGAGCAAGGCTCAGGATGGAGCTCACATGTTCTGGCCCCACCAGCCAAGGCAGACACTTCACTGATTTCAGTGGGGCTTTGGCATATTTTCTAGGACAGTAGCTCAAAATTCTCTTTTTTTTTTTTTTTTTTTCAGCTTATTTTGAATAGGGAAGAGCGTCTGCTCCAGAGATTGAAGAGGAAGTGCCAGTTTCTATTTATATTATATTCTGTAATTTTAGTTGGCCTCTTATCACAGCCTCTTTGCTTCCCCAAGGAGAGGGAGTGCAGCTCCCTACCAAAGAGTTAAGCATCAACCAGAAGGCATCAAGAGAAGGTGATAAGAACAGGAGGTGACAGGAGAAGGAGAGTTAGGAAAGGTACAGGAGTGGGCAGGCACAGGGTACCAAAGACGTGCATCCAGAAGAGCTGCCCTCAGCACTGCAGTGCCTCCCAATGGCTTTGGTACACGTCTGTGGATCCTAAATGTGAGGGAAAAAGACAAATTAAGAGACTTCCAGCTGCAGAAACTGAGCTGTATAACGCTGAAGGTGATAAGATTCCACATCCAGCTGAGCGGAGTAAGAGGGGGCACAGAAAAGTGATCATCATGTAATGAAATAAAAGAAAAAATGAGGACAAGGTTGCTTTGTCCTTAATATGAACGTCTTCTTTTCTGGCATGGCTGGGGAGCATGGGGGAGAAACTACAGAGGCTGCAAGGCAGATGAAATCGGATCTAGTTCACACACAGTACTTTCCTACATCATTCTTGGTTATTCTTACCAGCTGACTTTTAACACCGTTCCCATCACACCAGGGTCTCGTTCCTCTTGCTGGGATGCACCTGAGGGAGGTTGTGACTGCCATCAGCTACACCTTCGAAATTTCTGGTAAGCCTGCTGGACAGCTTCTGTAGGGGCTGCGGCAGTCACAGAATTCACCCGCTGGGTTCAAATGCCATCCTTCTTCAGAGCCAGGGCACGTTGTGTCTTTGCACAGGGCCCATGATGGAATCCCGGCTCATTTGCTGCCAAAATTCAGCCGACGTTGACAAATGGATTCAGAACCTCCAGAACCAAATCAAGATGGCAAATGCTAACTACTCAGTCAGTCCCACCAATAACATCTCTTTCCTGGTAAGTCGGTGGGGAATAGATGTTAAGAGAAGGGGCTGAACATAGGAAACAGTGGCAGCTCTGGAAATGAATTTTCAGGGATCTTTAGAATACAGGCTGAAACTGAACAGTGACTTTACTCAAGAATGATGTCGATTCTGTCTAGGCTAAAATAAACTTGCTACCCACAATGCTTTATCACTGAACACTTGCAAATGTTGCTCTAAGTTCAGGGGAGGTTTTTTGACACGCTGCTGATTGTTTTTCTTCATGAGATGTAGCTGCTACACTGCTAAAAAAAAAAAAAAAAATCAATTCCTCTTAGTTACAGCCAAAAAACAAAGACTTACCCTTCAATACATGCTGTCACACAGACTTATAAATGCATACAAAACATACTGCAGCATCCACAAGAGTCACAAGATGGCAGGATTACGCTGCTAGCACCGCGTGGATGTGGCTTAGGGTGTCCAACGTCCTCCCCAAAGCTTTCCTCGACGTTGTTCTAAGCTCGGGTTCCTAAAGTGAACGAAAAGAAAGGCCAACTTGCCTTTTTCCCTCTTCCTCGTGCTGTTTATTAACAGTGCAATTGAGGTTTCCCTCTTTGTCTTTAAATATCCACTCAGCTGCCCTCGATGTCTAGCTTGGCACAGTCTGTAGGGTAGCACTGTACTTCAGCCATACCTATCTTCTGTTTTGGACTAACCTAACCTATAACCTAAATATTTTTACCACCCTGTAATCCTGATGAACATCATACTTTGTTTTTTTATCACCCTTTGTTTCATTAAAAATAATAATAACAATTGATGAAGGTGCCGTGTGATGAGCAGTGGAAGAAAAGAGAGCTGATGAGACATCTCTTGTGCAACACCATTCTGAAATGGGAAGGAAAACCAATTCAACACCTGGGAAGGATTCAGTATCTGACCATGGTGCAAATGGCCACTGGCTGCACAGAGGTAACATATTCTGCTCTGATACTGGATGGCTTTGGCCAGGTTCAAACAGTTGAGGTTTCACTAAAGGTTCATGTGGTGCAAAAAAAAAAAAAAAAAAAAAAAAAAAAAAAAGAAAGCTATAAGGCGTAGTTCCCCAAAAATGTTTTGCAGCATTATGACTGTTGTTCCTGGTGTTATTATGCCTTTGGCAGGCTACAGAAAAGGTAGCATAAGGTTAACTATGCTGAAAGTCCCGCAGCATTAAACAGACAAAAGGAAATGCAAAAGGGTGTTTTTTTTCTGAGAGCCACTTCTGAGAACTCTGTCCAAACAGTTGCACTCAACTTCCAAAGAAGCTGGGAGGGGGAGTCCATCCCCTTCCTATTACACAGGAAGGACTGAGTTTTCTAAACATTCTGTTATGGGAATGTGCCTGATGTATTTCTAAAAAATATAAACAACGCAGCTCATCCTGTGATATCTTATATCCAAGCTGACTAATACCAAGAACAGTGTCTATGGCTGGCACACTAAGGTGCTGCAGGCAGCTCCACGGTTTGAGGTGTTGTCATGACGTCTCTAACCACCCCTTTTCCACAGGATCCCAAGGAAAGGCTGCTGATCCTGTTTGCAGAAGACCTGCTTTTCCTCTCTGTGGATGAGGAGAGAACTACAGTCACATACGAGGTAACAGGAAACAGTAGAAATGGTCAAGTGAGTACAGAACTGAGAACTGGTGAACAGTGATGAAAATAAACAGCAGGGAGAAAAAGGAAGAACACATTGAAAAGCAGTGTTTTCCTTTCATTTTTGAAGGGAAAACTCCCCTTGACGGGAATCCAGGCAAAGGAGAAATCCACTGTGCTGGGGAGGTTACAGCTTGAAATTACAGGTAAGTCCAAGTAGCAGTTTCTGGAAGGAAAGACTGCTTTTATAAGAAACAAAGAGCCTTCCAGTGCCCACAGATTCAGCACAGAATCGTTCTCACAGATGTGACATTTGGATTTACCACAACAGACAGTACCTAGTTAAAGTCAGATTCCACTTCTAGTTGCAACCACAGACAGATGCTCTTTAGGGGCTTCTTGGGTTTCTAGCTGCTAAGTTGTAATAGCTCTCCACATTTCCCTGCTCAGTCCAGCAGCCGGCCCAGTCCCAGACCTCCATCTTTTCTATCATGGGGAATCTCAGCCTTCCTGTGGTTAAAAGCCAAATCAACTTGACAGTAGGATGCTGGCTGCAGGGAGAGGATCTAACCTTGTGTGGGAACAGCCCCTGTGACCTCCCTTGCTATAGGCATTTGCATCCAGCTCCTAACTGCTCCCTGCTGATGTCTTGCAGGAAGCCTGACAGAACCAATCCTCATCAATTGTTCCACAGCAGAAGATTATGAAAAATTACTCTTCCACCTACAGAAGGTACTTTTTTCAGACAAGTTTGTGACTCTCTAGTGTATAAATATTTGGCAGATAATATTCATGTTAAAAATAGTATTTTCACATGATAAAAACATGTTCTGGCTATCTGTTCCAGCCAGAGAAAAACCTTGATACTGTGACACTCCAGCCACCACCAGTCATCCCTAAGAAATCCTGGCAACATCATTAGGATGTCGGCATCCACTGACAAGAAGAGGGAACATGAATATGATCCCAATAGAAAGTGAAGAAGCTGCAAAAATGAATAAGAGGAAAACCAAGCTTCTTTCAGACTGAGAGGTGAATAAGGACCTGCAGATGAATGGTTCTTCACTGGCTGCTGTTTTGAACGAGCCATTGCAATTGATGTAGGACCTTGTGGTTCTGACCTCAGCTGTACATATGCCTCAATGAGAAATCTCTCTCAATTTGCTTGCTATATTTATTGCCTGATCCTTTTCAGAAAAAAAAGAAAAAGAAAGAAAGAAACACTGTAAAATACTCTGTAAGTAATACAAATAAAACCATTAACCTGTGCTTAAACCATGCATAGAAAGCAGCGTTCACACTTAACAACTTTCCAGCCTCACTCAAGTAGCCATTGCTTTGAAAAGCCATCGTTTTCTTTGAATGGCAGCACAGAGCAATACTCTATGGTGAATAATCCCTTTCCAATTGCTTTTCTTCTTCACCCAACCCAAGGACATGTCCCCATAGTCTCCTTACTGCCTTCTGCCCTCCAAGACGAACAACCCAAACACTTCAAGTGGGGCCAGGTCAAATTATATCTATTCATTTTGATGCTTTCACAGTACTTCATTTGGATTTTGAACACCTTCAGAATCATCTTTACACTCCACGTCAACGTGGCAAGGGAAATGAAGCACTGCTGCAAACCAGAATAATTAAGCATTTCATTTCATACCCATGTTCTCAGTTACCTGCAGGCCAATCATCCAGGTTGCATCCAGGGGATGTCTGCAAAGCCACCTGAAAAAGCTTGGCATGGTCCCATGGTCCCTATTTTATCCCAGCTTTCCATCTATGTAGCCTACACTGGGCTGCTGTAAATCAAGAAAATGGTAAGCTGGGTGTACTGTAAAACCAGAT
The DNA here is from genome assembly GCA_037305975.1 of Chrysolophus pictus. Taxonomy (NCBI): domain Eukaryota; kingdom Metazoa; phylum Chordata; class Aves; order Galliformes; family Phasianidae; genus Chrysolophus; species Chrysolophus pictus. Next base: position 2,565,681 of record CM074596.1, on the reverse strand, counting down.
ACGTCAACAAATCTGGGAAAAACAAAGAAACGTATGTCCACAAGCAAAATAAGTTATGCCTCTCTCTCATAAGCTTTCCCAACTTCTGCCACGTTGGACTGAACCTGGGGAAAAAATAAAATCAAAAGTTATTCAGAAAAACAGGTGTAATTTCTAATTTCCCTTTCTTTGAGAAGAAAACAAAAAGAAAAAAAAAAAAAGAGGAAGGAAGCTCTATGAAAATACTTTCTTTTACCTTCTCCAGTTTCAAAATCCTAATAATTTGCAGAAAACACGAGCAGACAAGTCAGCATAACAAAACACTGCCTGCACAAATCCTTAGTGACTTTCTGTTTGAGCGAAACCTGTGCTATGAGAATACATTTCTGTACCTCAGGCAATTCTCTTCTCCTGTTACTCTTTCACTTTTTTTTTTTTTTTTTAATTGCAGCTAAAATATTTAGAAATCCCCAGGGCTCAGTGGGGCCCCAAACACCTCTGATCATCACTTATCATCAAATCTTTTTGAGCCTGTATGTGTAATGCACACAGCAGTTTGAGATTAAGCAAATGACTACTTTAAGGGGTATTACCATATTCTCCTAACTGCTACCCCTGCGTTTCCTAAAACTGTGTGGGAAGGTCTTCAAGCCACTTCTAAGTATCAAACTTTGTCATAATCGAAGTTTAAAAGCTTTTTGTTTTAACAGGGTGAAGTTTGTTACACATTTATACTTCTTCAGGACTTTCTCTGTGTAGATTTAAGCAAGAAGTCTAGCTGTAGACATTCTGTGGATGTGAATGATTTGAGGGAATCAAATCTCAGGCAAAGCCCACATCAAGTGATCAAGCTGAAGCTCAACTGAGAACTTGAGAAACTATAAACACTGGGATTGAGCTGAAAATTAGGCCACGGTTCAACCCAAACGTTCCCAAAATGCTACAAGTGAGCACCAATAAAATAAACCTATGGTTCTTTCTGAATGGAAACAGAAACAGTGATTTCTCACAAGCTCACTCTTCTGAGCTGATAGCTTTCATTTTCTTTGATGCAAAGTACAGCTCCTTTACTGGAATGCTCCAAGGCTTAAATGATTCACACTTTGGGTTTTTCCCTTTTAATTTGAGCTCTAAGAAGTCAGGAAATCGGTTGCTTTTTCCATCAATTACCAGCCATGAAGGCAGGTGGTTAGGTAAGTATGAAGTAGAACTGCTCTTCAAGGTAGGCATATAGAAATCTGAGAGGCCACTGTGCAAATTTCCCGTGGATATTATGGCTCTGTTCATCATGTTTCAGTATTAACTGGCAGTAATTGTTGGCTGTTCAACACCCACAGCCCAGGAAGTCTTCCACTCCTCACCACAATTTGCCCAATATGTTGCCATAGGCAGGGACTTCATCTAGATGCTTGAGTCTTTCTTCCTCCAGATAGCATCTTCCGTCATTTGTTTTGCCCAGAATGTTGCTGTTTCTCTGCCATTGTCAGCAACAGAATAAGTGCCCAGAGTCTCCTGTTACTTCGCTTGCTGGTAGCTGAAATTCCAGCTTAGCCACCAGTCAGGAAATGTTAAGCCACTTACTCAAAAAGGAGAAAACACACAAGTTCACCAATCAGAAATATGACAGAGGAGTTTGGGGGTACATTACTGAAATAGCCAAAATTCCGCAAGACAGAAGTGAGTTGGAAAAGTAAAACTGAATTACTCTCAGGAACTCTGAAATGACCTAAAGATTAAAACCTTTTCTTTCCAGTTTGCTTAATTATATCAAATACACACTTAATTCAATTGTTGCGTTTATTTTACCTTTACAAAGGGTCATAACCCAAGATCTGATTGAAAAACACGCTATATTAAAAAATGAAGGTTCCATACAGAGCAGAGAGTAAACATGGCCAGCACAAGAGCAGTAAGAAGAACCTTGACCAGCAGGAGTTCAGACTTCGGAGTATATTAAATCTGCTTATAAGCCAGAGTCAATCTTACACTTCAAACTAAGTGTAAAACTCACACATCAAACTAAGTCCTGTTTCATCCAGTCCAATGCTTGGCACCTTTTATGAATCTCCAGTTCACCTCAGTTAAAAATCTGCATGTTTCTCAATGCAATGGAAGAAAACACTTTTGAAATGAATTTTACATGCCAATACCCATGGGAAAAATTATCAGCAATGCACAAATTAACAGCAGAAGGATCAAAGAAGGCAAAAATACACTGAAAGTACTAATTAAGTTTCACAATATGCTTTTAAGAACTCTCACTCTTCCCATTTTATATGATAGAAAAGCTAAGGGAAAAGGACATCAGCAGTCCTACATGGAATAACAGGGAAGACAGAAGATTAAAACGGGAGCTATGAAGGAATGCATTACACTGGATAAGGATAATGCTTTGCACTTCATTTCCCCCTACAACTGTTTCATCCAGTTGTAAGATTTTATAGTGCACAACAACAAATAACAGCAACAAGATAACTCCTCCTGATATAATCGCTGAGGAAATGTTCAGCAACAAAAGAACGTCCATAAATCATGAAATTAATCCTTTAGGTCTATTCAAGCTTGCCAAGAAGCTCCTCCTTTGAAGAAGGCTTAAGAAAGACCAACTGGAAATAAACAGCTTTGGAACACATGACTAGGTTAGGAAGGAAATATTCCACTTTTCAGGACCCTCTTTTCAAGAGATCGTGCAACCCACACCATGGAGACAATACCTCGTAAGGGGTGCAATATGAGATATTTAGAAACTTGAAGGCTGATTCAAACTCCTTTTTTGACCAGATTTGGTTTAGTCATGAGCCTACTCCAAGCAGCTTTCTCCAGAGTATATTAAGTCTTGTCTTTCTCTAAACAGCATGATTCTCACTGGAGTCTACCACAAGCCTCTTTTATTTAATTCATTATTCCAGGTACCAAAGGTTGCTGAGCTATAGGGGAGAACAGGGATAAAAGTTACTTCTGTTGCACCTGGAGAGCGGTCCATGGATTAAAATTAATGGCCCTTTGCTGCCTAACAAGGAGGAGCCTATGGTTAATACTGTATTTCCTATAGCCCTGGAGGGACTGATGATGGAACATCGGTCTTTTATGTACCTGTCAGTCTGTGGGATCACCACACAAGAGTGTACAGAAGATGCAAAGTGGAATAATAATGAAAAAAGGATCCTTGGTTCCAAGCAGCATTAAAAAAAAGCATCAACAAAAAAAATTTTAAAAAAACAAACATCAAAACCCACAGCTCAGATAAACTGTACAAAGCAATGCAGCTGAACAGAAAGTCAGCCTGACTTAGCAGGTTCTTTGTTTCTAAATGCTAGGTTTTTTAAGAAGAATCAAAGCAAAACATGGTCCCACACCACATCCTTACCTCTAAATTGGAGAGAGACAGATCTGAAGGGTAGACTATACAATGGATAAGGAATTGGTTGGATGGTTGCAGCCAGAGGGTTGTGGTCAGTGGTTTTATGTCTAAATGAAGGCTGAAAATGAGTGGTATCCCCCAGGGGTCTATCCTGGGACCAGTGATCTTCAACATCTTTATCAGTGACATAAACAGCTGGATCGAGCTCACTCTCAGCAAGTTTGCAGACAGCACCAAGCTGAGCGGTGCAGTTGATACGGCAGAAGGAAAGAATGCCATCCAGAGGGACCTGGACAAGTTTGGCAAGTAAGCCCATGAGAACTTAATGAGGTTCAACAAGGTCAAGTGCAAAGTGCTGCACTTGGGTCAGGGCAATCCCAGCTATGTGTACAGACTGAGAGAAGAACTCAATGAGAACAGCAGAAAAGGACTTGAGGGGTCTGGTGGGTGAAAAGCTGGATATGAATCAGCAGTGTGTGCTTGCAGCACAGAAGGTCCCATCCCTGGAGGTGTTCCAGGCTAGGTTGGATGGGACTCTAGGCAGCCTGGCCTAGTGCCTGATTTAGTGGTTGGCAACCCTGTCCACTGTAGGGGAACTGGACTAGATGATCTCTCAGGTCCCTTCCAACCCAAGCCATTCTAGGATTCTGTGAAAACTTACCCCAAACCCATTCCTTATTTCTATGTACATAATGATGCTTATGCACCCAGTCCCTCCCTCCTGTTTGGTTTACAGCTGAGCTCAGCTCCTCGTTCTCACAGCACATTGCAGTTTATCTGTTCTCAGTGGAGACTTGGAGGTTGGAAGTAGTAAGGTTTCTCTTCCAATATTTTGTCTCCGTGTTCTTCTTCTGGGAACTGGCAGCTGTAAGTCTCTTCTTTGTGGTGGGATGGCTGTGGAGCCAACGGCAGCTTAGAGAAGTCACGTTCCAAATCTGCAGTGAGAATAAGCAAGAACACTGCACATGCAAGAGGTCCTCATACAGCGCAGTCGCCCCGTTACCTTTTCCAGCAAAGACCCACTCTGAGCAGGGGGGCAAAGATACAGCTGAGGCACTGCATCTTAATGAAACCAAGTAACTAGTCCAAAAATCATACAGAGAATCAGCATTTACTCTATTTATTCAACTTACTTCCTTCTGAATCTGGAGCACACACTGTTCTCCACTGAAAAACCACAGGGAGGCCCACAGAGCACACTTACTGTCAGCTGTGGGGTGTTTTTCTTTCCTCAGTGACCATATGCAGACATGCAAGAAGAAGGTCAGCAAGATGAGAACAAACAGCCCCACTGCTGTCAGGATGGCCAGCATAATGGTGTACCGAGGATCATTTGTAACACTGTCTGCAATTAAACATACAATACAGAATAAGAAAATGCCTGCTCAGACAAATGTCAAAGGAAAGACAAGGAAATTTCAAGGTTAACTTCCTCTTTCTGTGGAAATTTATTTGCCTGGGATAAAAGCAGTGCAGTTGTTTGCAATAAAACTGAGTGCTTCCAGGCAAAGGTGCAGAGGATCACTATCTGTGGTAAAAAGCATTAATGCAAAAAGCAGCACTATCACTTGCTCTATCTACTGTTTTGATTTTTGCTCTTTAGGGGGATTCACCTTCAATGTTTTCTTGAAAAGCAGTACAGTAAGCCAAATTTTCACACTTCTGTCAGCCTTACAGAAATTAAAAGTAGCACCTTTCAGCAGTTTCTCTCAGCAGTACTAATAGTTTCTCTGAATGAAGGGCCCGGGGATCTGAAAGGTACCTCTAGGGGTAAGGGAAAGGTAGAGACAGAAGCTTTCTCTGATATTCAGTACCTGCAAAGCTTGCAAACAGTCATTCCTGTGCCGTTTGATCCACGAGGAGACACACAGTTTCAGTTCTGACTGTTGTGGACTGAACAAATACTTGTAAAGGAAGTGAATGACCCACTAAATTATTGTCTTCTGAGAAAAATCTAACTAAGCAGCAGCAGAGGTTCAGTGGAAAATTGAGAGTTTCCTAGCTGTGCTCTCAGGACAATTGCTGGTTGCCTGGGTCAACAATTCTAACCTGTATTAATACTGGTAAAAACACAGCAGTCATTTCAAAGCAAGCTAGCATGATAGCAAGCTCTGGGTAGTAGTACCTACACAGGAGGTCAACATGCAGATGTAGAAAGAAAGAGGAGGCTCAAAGAAACAAAGCATTGTGAGCTGATACCTCGGTCCAAATATTTAACCAGGTAGCCACATAATGAATTGTGTGTGCTGTTGCCTTGCTTGATTGTTAGAAGGCCAGAACTTTCACAACTAAAAGAAGAAAGAGAGTCATGTTTAGAATGCTGCTGCCCTTTCTTTCATTCCTCTCCAGGCTTTTTCCTTGGCTTCCTTTCTGTCTTCCCACTGCTCTTTCCATAGCTCATTTCCTTTGTTTCTTTTTCATAGCATTGAAGGTAAAATTATGGCTGCCCCATAAGAAGATAACACCAGATCAAAATTGTCTACATGCATATTTCTTTTAATTTTTGGTACAACTGTTGCCCATGATTGGCATAATTTTGCATCAGTTTGTGCTGGACTTAAAAGCAGGCTTAATACATAGCAGCTTACTTTAAGGTTTGTTTTGAGACTGGCTAAAAAAGCCAGAAGATAAATTTGTACTGCTGAATTTAAAAAGCCCAATCATTTAATCTCACTGGTGACCTCGTCTCTGATTCAATTTACCAATCTAAATATTAGTATTTGACATATGTCATGCATATCACCATGGAACAAAAATATCAATACTTACTCAGTCCAGCTTTGGCACCAGCTGTTCTTACCATTAGAATAGGTTCCTGCCTCACATGGTTTACATGAATATGTATAGTAAATGATACCTATAAGAAAAGAGAACATGAATTATTAGTGGTCAGTGCCTTTAACGAAAGACACTGAGGTACAACAGCTTAGAGGAGTCTTTCTGCTTTATGAATCACACTCCTGAAGAGATGTACAAGCAGTTCTTGCCAGTTTTGCATCTTTGGACACATAGGGATTTTAGTCACTAAGGCCATGATATAAACACCATTTCTCTCCTTTATATCACGAGCATTCCCAAAAGTGGATTAAAATAAGTGAATGGAACTGCGGCTCAGCAAGCTACTTATATTAAGCTTTGCCTTTTAGAGACATTTGTGTTTCTTTATTACCTAGCCTAATCAGCTCCTTGCCCTCTGGACATTCAGTTTTCGTGCAGGAGGTACAGGACCTATCAGCACAACCGAATCCCTGAGGACACTTGCAGTCTGCATCCTTTGCTTCTTCACATGGGCTGTTGTCCCCTGTAAAGAAGAAAGAGAGAATTTAGAGTTGCCTTTGTAACTGACATGCATTTCACCATTCATCTGACTGGCTAACACATGAAACACGTTAATAACCCATCCAGTCAGCTCTCAGAATGCTGCCAGAGCTCTGCTCAGCCAAGCTCAACATCATTAGAGCAGAGATGCTCAAAAGACCCTTGGCCAATGAAGATCAAGTTCCCTTTCCTAACAGCAGCTGTGGCTTTCTACATTCTGCTGGAAGAAGGGAGTCTAAATCTGAGCCATAAAACCAACGTGCTTCCTATTCTCTGTTTCCAAAAGAATTCTACTGTGAACTTTGCTTTCTCCCCGCCAATGTCATCTCTAATTGTGAGGCTCCTGGGTTCATGAAAGCAAAGGAGAAATTGCATCTACTGATCCCATCAGCAAACAGTTCTATCAAGCAGTTCTTTCAACAGTGGGAGACCAGTTAAAGGAAAATACTATTCAACTCAAAGGTTTTGTGACCCTAAAGAAAAAAAAAAATAAACGAGGGAAACGTTTAAAAAACCACAGCAAGTTGCAAAGATTATTTCCTGAGATTGGTAATGGAATGTACGGGTCTACCAGAAACTGCCTACAGTTTCCTCTGCTCACCTCTAGCCTCGTCTTATTGGTTTTGATAACGTAATGAAGGCAGACAAAACAAAACAAACAAAAAAAGGAAACAGCTTCAGGATGCTTCTCCTTGTATATTACTAGTGGGGGATTCTGGAGCAGATCCCACCAAGCAATGGCTCTCCTACTGCACCCTATATCATTTGATCTCAGTTGGAGTAGAAATACCCTGTGGTCTTGATAGCACCTCTGGCAAGTGCTGCATGAGAGGGAGCAGCCTTTCTGTCCACACGGAACAAGCAATTCTCCAGCTACTGAGCAAAAGCTGCCCATAAAGCAGAAGGGATCCTCTCCTGCACTATATTCACACTAATTTTCTGCATCCCTTTGCTGATCTGAAGAAGTCTCAGTAAGGAACTGAAGACTTTGCTGCTAGAAGCTCATTCAGGCACTATCTCCTCCACAGTCACCACCAGGTCCAGTATCCTACTTGTCACTGTGATAATGACACGCTGCCTCCTCCAGTCCCTTTCCTACTACAGAGCAAGAAGCACAGGCACATAAATCTTCAACACACATCCACTCTGAAGCTAAAGGACATTTTGAATTTAGTGGGGCAGGAAGGAAATCCTCGTGGTTTTGTTTTGAATACATAGTTACTCAAAGCACATACACACCTGAAAGAAGACAAACGTATCATTCTCTTACCTGTGTTGGAGGAGCATTTGGGGCAGCATTTCTTTACATCTTTAGCAACTGCTCTCAGCTCACCATCAGGGCATGATGTTGCCAGAGTCTGTTGTGCCCAGTGCCACAGGTACATTGCTAGCAGCAAGCCAGCTTGAGTATTGAGGAGACGTACTTCTCTTCTCCGTACAGTCATGTCTCAAACTCTACAGTCCCAAAGCAAGTGAGGGTGGGCTTTTATCAGGACTTCCCCTGCAAAAACTCTCCTCCACCTGAGACTATAGGAAGATACTGCGCTTTTTGTAGTGGTGGCTGTGCTTGCTCTTCCTGGTTCTTTAGGGGCGGGGAAATGCTTTTGCTTTGCACCATCAGATGCTTCGAGGGCTAAGCAATCATGTGCCAGTGACTTGAATAAGGATAGGAGTAAGATACAGAACCACATAATTCGTTTTTTAGTGAATTTTGCAAGTTGATATACAATTGATAATTAATGCAAATTAAAGCACGGTGTGAACTTCAGACTATTTAATTCTGGCTTATAGCTCCTAGAGAATTCAGGAACACTCAAGGATTTAGCTATCAGATATGCAACGTACAGTAAGGCCATACATCCATATATTTTCCTGATTCTGTTCGTTGTCATCAAGTTCTTCACACTGGTTCAGCAGACTCTCATTTTCATGGCTGATGAAACTCCATACAGACACCATGGAACCAAGAGGAAATAATACTGCTCCAAGATCAGCCCTGATGCCATAACTGAGAGTAGTTGCAGGGACCCATGCAGATCCTCTGTCCTCACTTTCCTGGGATGCAAGTAGCAGAAAACAGCTCCTCAACAAAATTATACCAAAATTACACATAGGTACAGACATCACCTGTAATCGTGACTTGCTGCTGGATTTAGATTTCACACTGTCTCGTCTTATACAAACACAGACACACACTTCCAACGCTGCTTCATGTTTAGATAGCTTGCTTTTTTGTGGTTACATTTATGTGCACAGCGAAGACAATATTTAAAATCCAATCTTGTTCTCAACTGAACAGAAGAATTCAGACACAAAGAGCTCGGAACAGATCATTTTCCACACAGCATATGATGACACATAGGTCAAGGCAAAGGAGAATGAGAGTTGAGAGATGAGTTCCAGTGGAAAATACCACACCTTGGCATTTGACTTGCTCTTCAGAGGGCTTGCTATATTGTTTCTTTATTTTAATACAAGCCAATGATGCCTAAATAAGTTTCCCACACAGATGCTACTGTTGCTCCTTTGCTGTGTTCTTTGCTTTCTTCCTGAAGATTCATCCATAGATCTCAAGGAGTGGTAAAGCAGCACATGCTTCACTTGGTCCTTGATCTATTCAGTCATCTATCTACCTGTGTTCCAGCCTCGAGCTGGAAGCAATCAGATAAATTTGGCATGCAAAAGATCCTTCTAGGTAGAACCTTTCTGCCAAAGGCTTTTATCCCATCTAGCTGCTGTCAGGCTAAATGTCAAGAACCAGTGGTTCCCCAGAAAACACCCTCAGAAGGCCAACTGTTGTGCTTCTGAAACTGCAAGCCTACTAGTTTGAATGTCAGCCATGCAGGAGATCCCCTCCTCTTCCCTCACAGCACTGCTCCTCACAATACTGACAGCCCATACCACTCATGCTACATGGAATCCCAGAGATGCTCAGCCTGCTGCTGCCCAGCTGGCTACCAAGTGCTGGTAACCTGTGTTAGGGTTCCTGCCACCAGCTCATTCAAACAGCATCACAAGTGTTAGGCAACACACAGAAAGCTACAGGTAGTGGCCCCTATAGGTAGGGGACTTCTCTTGGCTAGAAAAGAAGGTGCAGTCAGCAGCACATAGACCTCTACCTCATCCTCTGAAGACGGTGAGGGTCATAAGAGTCTACAGTCTTACAATCTAGTCAAATTATTAAGTGCAAAAGCACTGAGTGCTGCAATGTGTTGTACAGGCTAATCAGTATTGGTGCTTTATGAATTGGTCTTCACATATCTTCATTCTTGCTGAACTACTACAGTTGGGTACAAGCACTGTCAGATGATGGAACATTACAGTCAGAAAACTGACAACCACAGCAAAACTAAAGCACTAGTGTCAGCAGTGACCTTTTAGAGACAACTCAATTGTCTGTCTTTAGAATCTTTGAGGTTTTTCTGAAGCTAATCTTACCTGTCTCTGAGGTATTGACATTTCATCTGCTGACTCCTTTCTTGCTCAGTCCCATATGTGACACATGTTGATGCTGCCAGGCCTCATGCTGCTACCTGAGCCAGACCCACAACTGTTGACAGAACAAATGTCCACTTCACTAATCAAATCAGCAGCAGTTCTTATCTCCTCACCTTCAGTTTGGTGGTTTTAATAAGAAGCAGCCACAGGATTAACTAGACAATGTATGACTAAAACTAGACATTTTGGCAATCAGTCATTCTTACAGTCTGCAGTTTCCTAGTGTATAATCAATGAATATACAGATGTTATACTTATGAAATGAATACCAGAGTTTGGCTAAGCGGGCTATTATACAAAAGAGAGAACAGATAGAGAGCTTACCCTTGTCCTAGGCTCACTGTACAACTCCAAAGGAGGGATCTCCAGAAAGAGATCCTTCCCCACTGGTAGTCAGCTCTTCAGTGGGTCTAGGAGAGATGCAGCCAGGCTCCATCCCTTCTGGCAGCACAGGTGAATTGCCTTCACCTGTGCTCCCAGGGCTGACTCATTGCTCATCTCAGGTGATCAACCAGAGGTTCAGGCCGTGATTCAGCAGTTCCCATACACCTAGACAAGCATAGGCCTGCAGTTTCTGTCAATCCATATAACCTGTGTTCAAAATTACAAGGTCATAAGAAGCAACGTGGTCTTCATGGTTGCCTGAGTATATTTCATCCCATGCTTTCTCCTTTGCATGAAGTAAAAAGGCATAGCTGGCACAGCACTGTCAAGAACAAGCAAAGAGATGAAGCTATCAGCTGAGATGCTCAGAAATACCTTGGAGTTCAGAGTTTGCTGCTGCCATTGTCCCTTCAAAGAGACACTCTGCAAGGAACCATACTGGAATTCAAGCTGAATGGTCTCAAACGGTCTGATTCCTCAGCCTTGAACGAAGGGGTCAGTATTTTATGACTGTCTTCAAGAAACGAGCCTCGATTCTGAGCATAGAGCCACAATGCATCAAGAGTCCTGGGAAAGATGGATTTCTTCTTTGGAGTCACTAGATCTACCAATTAGGCTGGGGTTCGGGGACAACAACAAAAAAAAAAGTAACTACTTCTCAAATGTAATTATTTCTTGAAAGTTCAGTAGCTTTACTGATGCTGTTTTTACCCAGTGTTATCGATGCTAAGTCAGGTTTCTTGACATTGACCAAAACAGCAACTTATGTAATTCTTCAAGTAAGAGGTTATTCACATGAAATCTATGTAATTTCTTGAATGACTAACAATAGATCAAGGTAGATGTTGCCTTGTTAGCTCTCTCTTATCAGGTCCTTTTGCCCCATGGTAGATAACTCCATTAGCTAGAGGATTCACACTGTTTTACAGAATTTGGCTATAACTATCTGCCAGTCTTTATTATAGAGCCCTTTACTATGCCATGACAGCTACAGGAGGGTTATCTCACGTGTGGTTGCATGACTTGCTGTGCCAGGGAGCCTGAGCAGAGCAGCAGCTCTGGAGGGCTGCAGGACATGTAAAGAAGCAGATGAGGCACATGGTAAGCCCAGTGTCACAAGGACATTCATCTGTTGAGTCCTTTCTTGCTCAGCAGGATATCATATGACATACAACAACATCCACAGACCAGGGAAGAAAAAACTTACAGAACAATAACTCAGCTGCAGTTGGAAACTAGAAGACAAAACTGTCACATGCTCCTTTCAGTTCTGCTGGACTAACTTTAACCCAGACTCAAACTGTTTGGACTAAACAGAACTTCTAATACTGGCAGCTCCCAGAGCCTGGGGTACTTGTAGTGTGCCTGTTCAGTGCCTGCCCTCTTTTGGCACATGGGGAGCATTACTGGCCTGCAGACCTGTAGCAGCACAAGTGGTTCACATGATGCCACGTTTGGGTTTCTAGGCAAGTTCAATTTCCTCACCTGGAAAAAATTATCCAGACTCCTGGATCCTACCTTTGAACAGCACTAAGGAGTCTGCTGCACACACACAGCAGAGCTCTGCTTTAGCCTATGAAATGAGTCACCTCTCTGAGTTGCCTACAGCCTAGCCACCAAAAGCAGCAACTCCTGGAAAAGGTAGGAGCAGAGGCTGTAATCTAACTGTGACATTTCATAAATGGAAACTTTATGAAACCAGACAGAGGCAGAAAACTCACACTCCTTGACATTACCAAGCTCTGCCTTTGCTCCCCAACTCATCACTAGGCACAGTACGTTATCAGAAAATGTGACCTTTCTGAAGTCTCTCATGGAAAACTTGAGTCATTTTGATATGCTTCCAGGGCAAAGGTAATGTGATAACGACAAGAAAGTGCATGATAGAAGGGATCAGCAGTAGCCACAACAGTGGACAGTCATCATATATTTTAGGAGGAAAAAATAAAATAGACAAAAGCGGAAGATCGTTTTTCCTCCTGTTTTCTGTAGCAGTCTCATGACCGAATTTCTATCTCTGCAGGGGAGGAATTTCAAACAAAAAAAATGTAATATGTTGGCCCCATGGCCTGTAAGCCACGGTTAGTGCAGCTGAGTAGTGCGCAGTTGAATTATTAGTGGAAAAACTGGCTTTATCTTCACTTCAAAATACAAAATTATAGGCATTGTAGTCTGTCTTATAGGTGGTTCTTAGGACAATCAACTGGGCAAATTTTAGTGACAATATTCATGCAGAAAGTTTTGCAGGTTGCTTCCCAAATCAGGGCTCTATGGCAACTAAAACGCATTTACCTTACAAATCCTGTAACTTTACCAATTGCTCTACCAAATAGTTCACATTAAAAGCGTGGTTTGCAGAATTAAAGAGGCTAACTGGCATCCTAACAATTAGGAAACAGAGGTCTGTAGGAAAGAACTGACACTTATATTGGGAAAAGTAGTATAGCCTTATCTTTATCAGCATAGAGGAGTAGCACAGCTCCACCTGTATTTCTGAAAAAAGGGCAAGTCTGACAGTTGAAAAACAGGAACTCACTTTGTGACACAGGCTCCTATCTTTGAGAAGGGAAAGTTCCACTTCTGGCACGTAAGATGACACAAATGTGGGCAGAAAGCAGCACCAAGGTGTTCAGGATTCAGTACCTATTATTAACTGGGGGTTTTACAGCTTGCTTGTTCCACAGTTTTCATTCTGGAATGAGAAACCCATTTAGAATTTTGACAGAAAAGCAACGAGACCTAACATGCTATTTTTCAAATACTATTATGTTGGATACAGAAGTCCTACAGCAATACAGTCAGAACAGGTGGGCTCATATTTTATCAGCATAAAAGCCTTCAGCCACCTGGCATGCTGCATTTCCTCTTCAGTTTTCCTCACTGATGAGCAACTGCAAGTTGTGCTCAGCTGCCCTAGCTTGGCTGTGCACTTCCAAGGACATCAGAATCACACACAGTCACAGAATGGCCAGGCTTGGAAGGGACCTCAAGGATCATGAATCTCTAAACCCCCTGCCACAGGCAGGGCCACCAACCTCCACATTTAATACCAGCCCAGGCTGCCCTGGGCCCCATCCAACCTGGCCTTGAACACCTCCAGGGATGGACGGGGCATCCACAGCCTCTCTGGGCAGCTGTTCCAGCACCTCACCACTCTCTCTGTAAAGAACTTCCCCCTGACATCCAACCTAAGTCTTCCCACCCTCAACTTAAAACCACTTCCCCTTGTCCTGCTGTTATCTACCCTTTCAAAGACTTGACTCCCCTCCTGTTTATAAGCTCCCTTTGGGTACTGAAAGGTTTCAAGTCCTTCTCCAGATAAAACAATTCACCTAGGCCCTGGTTTCCAGGAAATCTGATCAAGGGGTTACAGGAGGACACAAGAAACTAGTGCACTTGAGCACGTTCCCATGGAGCTCAGCCAGAGGGCAGAAAATAAGTAAAATTCACAGAACCAGCTGCAAATAAACCCATGCCACAGAGCCTCTCCAGTCTCACTGCAGCACCTCCACCAACTCCTCCTCTGTTCCCGTGGGCTGCATTTTTGCCATTAAGCCACAGTGAGTTCATTGGGTATTTGTGCCTTGCTCAGTTATGCTGAAAGCATGGTATGAACTATTGGCTCCCAAGTGCAGCCTACAAACTCTCTAAGTATCGTTCCTGTAAACTGCTTGGGTGTTCCCAGAAATCCTTTCTCAGCATCATTCACTGCACCCTGTCATCCAGTTCACAGTGAGATGATGGTATCTAAACCACAGTGCACTCCCAATGACTTCTACATTCAGAACTTGGGCTCTAAGTTTTTGAAGGAGCTGAGCCTTATCTCCAACTTCCCAGCAGCTCTCAGGCCAGACTGCTACCACATGTGATTTACGGAGCAAGCCAGCTTGCTTGCTTCACCCAGACAGCCAGAAGCAAAACAGCATACTGAAATAAAGCCTGCTGTGCTACAGGTTTGACCATTTGGCAATCCTGCTTTTTGTATTATACTTGAAGCAACTACATCCCAAAACCATTCTTGCAGCTTAGGGTCACTGTGATCAGATCTAAATTACACAGTAATTTTTACTGTAGGTCAGGGTCCACGGGATCAGGCTGTACCCACTGCAATCAGTGGCTATGCTGGTGCAACAACATGGCCTAAGCAAGCTTAATTAGCAGGTAATACAGCACCTCTCATTGGTGCTAGTAAAATCACAAGATGTCATTCCAGGTCAGGATGAATAGCAGAGTCTCAAAGGTCCCCAGTGTGACTTTCACAAAAGAACTGGACCATAGGAATCTTGTTCAGTAATCAAACGCCCCAGTAAGAAACCTACTGAAAAGTCAGTGCACATCTTATGCTCCAGCCCAGATTCGGTCAATGTATTCTACAGACATACAAGTCATACATGTGCACCTAGCCACTGCCACAATTTATTTGAAAGTCACTACTATACTTCATATATAATACAAATGTTTACATACATTGTATATGCACTTCAAAATAGGAAGCCAGTAAGTATACCATATGTATAACATATAACAAAACATATGTTTAAAAACATGATTCTCAACCAACAGTTGTATTCTTGAATACATTTCCTTCTGCATACTTTGGCATATGCTTTAATACTGTGTGTATAAAATAGCTATTACATCTAACAGGTTACCTACTAAAGAGTATTTGATGTGAAAAATACATCTGAGTTATATAAATTTCAAGTTCACTTAAACTTTTACACTGAAGTATTTAAATTACAACAAAAGCTATCCACAGTAACATGTCAGTTTTTTCCTCAGGCATTACATCTTCAATGTGCTTTCTAAAGTGTTCTCTCCAAGACAGATTCTGATTAACTTGTGAAGAAAAAAACACAACAGAAGTAAAATTCATTTCATACAGCACGCAGGCAAACAACCAGGCCTGCTTCAACTGCACGCAAGCCACGTGAAGAACATTTCTTCAGTTCTGAATGGAGGTTCCATTGACAGCACATTCAAGGTGAGCATCCACACAAGCAGCCAAAGCATGGTTTATGCATCTCTCTACTATTATGTGATCTTCATACACCTTTGCTACAATGCAACCCTTGTAGATCCATATGCACAGTGCTGTTAAACATTTAGCTCTTCTTTTTAAGAAGTGAGCATCTAGGGAGTTACTATCACTAAGTTATTATTCACCAGCAGAAGTTCTACATGTCCATGTACATCTACTAAATCTAAGATATAAAAAGTTTTTCCCCAAATCCAAACCACTGTCTGGAACCAAGCTTGCTCCTGGGTTTCTCCCTGCATCCACATTACCTTGAAGCAAGCAATCAAATCCCACAAAAGCAGTTTAAATTATTTTACTGCAGAGAAGTCGAAGCTTGACTGAAACAGCCTTGCTGGGGACAGCCACACCAGGGCGTCCAGCACAACAGAACGTCCACAAAGAGGAAACAAAAAGTATGCTGACTGCACAGAGTTTATAGACAAAACATGAGTTATTCACAGCAACTTCCAAAGTCTAAAGCACAGACAAGTTGCATCCTGCCTTTCCCCCTATTTTTAACTAGTTTCCATTTATAACATTCTAAAAGAAGAAACCTTTCCCTTTGCCTTCTGGCAGCAATTACACAGATTCTACTTTTGATACACATGAGAGTGTCTGTAGATGTTCTGAACAATTGGAGATCTTGAGCTATTTTGAAGTCATTAATAATTCTATTTGTTGGTCTATGGTGATACTGCTCAATACTTAACACGACATTTTCTCAACAGGTCTGCCTCGAAGACAGGCAGAAAAGAAGGAAGTGGCATAAATAGCCATTTATCAAAAGTCACTTAAAAACCACCACCAGAATTAGCAGCTATGACAACTCCCTCTGGAGGCACAGATGCCGTATACCACTCATTTTGAGTGAGAAGCAAAAAAGCTGGAAAAAAATACAGAAGCACCAAAGAAGCTGGTTAGGTTCATTTGTGGAGATTTTCCACCTAAGAAGCAAAGAACTCCATCGGGAGTTGGTCTGAAACACTCAAAAGGGCTGCACTGAGATGTGTTCTGCTTAGCACCTCAAAGTTGCAGGACAAGATAGAAGTCTAGTTATTAAAGCAGGTCTTTTGATTTTCTGTTTGTCAATCTTCTCAGTGATTATCGCTTACTGCTTCATAAAGATTTCCTGCTTTCCAAAGACAACAGGCTTCCATTACATATATAATTGGTTAGAAATGCACAAAAGACTGTATAAACTCAGGCTTGGCACCAGCGATGCTGCATGTAGGAGCTATCTAAGGAAAAGGAATCACAGCTCACTAAGAACAGCTACGATGCTTAAGGGCCACTCGGTGAGATCTACAGGAACTGAAGTACAATTGAACAGTTAACACCCATTCACACATACAGCAACTGAAAGTTCTGTCACATTCGTTGTTACAATCGACTGGCTCAGAATGCAGGATGCAGTAAAGTGATGTGGATTCAGTTTTTTATGAGACTGGAATTGGAGTCAACTTGTTCTTCCTGGATAGGAATTCGAAAGCTCCTTTCTGAAAGACAGAAAACAGAAATACTGTGCAAAGCAGAAGGGGAAGGAAAAGGAAAGTCATGGACTTCCCTGGTTTTGTGGTTGCATAGGCACCTATAGGTGACATCTGGATCAGTGGTTGTCCTTTCAGTCTGTCCTAACAAAGAACAAGCGTAGGAAACAAGGAAAATACACTTTACCATTACTCCATGAATAGAACACAAGGCAAGAGGCAGACTGCCATTTAATTACAAATCGAGGTCGGTTCAGGCAAAATAATTTACTCCTTAAAAAAAAAAAAAAAAAACTTGTGGATCCTCACTGCTCCGAATAGAATTCCATGCACAGACTGATTTTTCTTTTTGTTGGTGGTGGTGTTTTTTGCTTTTTTTTTTTTTTTTTTTTACAGGGACAATGGGGGAAAGAACATGAGAGAAAAATCAGAGAGAAAGAAGAACACAATGACAGTTAACGATGTAAATGCTCCAAGGATTCACATCAACAGCTGTACAGGAACAATTTCACACCATTTCCATTCGCACACTATAAACTCAATTCTTCTACACAGCAACAGACAAACAAGTTTCTGCTTTCTAACACCACCAACTTGAGGCTGTATGTCCTCCAGCACATCAGGACTAAGATTAAATGTGGGCATTAAGCACAGATGACGCTGTCCTACTCAGCCAAGTAGACTTCATTATGATAGAAATGATCAAAGTCCAAGTAAAGGGCCCTGATTATTCTCTTTCCTATATACTTTTCTCCCTAAAGAGCAACTTACTTTGATGGTCGTTCCTGCAAGGCCTTCTCTTGTTCTCTCTTCTGGCTGCTTGGATAATCAACATGAAAATGGATATTCCAGACACCATAAGCAGTATCAGACAAATCAGGATAAGTGATAGAGACCCTGGAAAAACAAAACAGAAGAAAAACAATATTAACAAAGACTTGCGATTTTAAATGGAATTTCCACAGCTTTCTAGCTTTGAAAGAGGGAACCTGGAACTTCAGATCTCATATCTCAATCAGCTAGAGCAACAGTAACCCTGAACCACAAAGCCCAGAAGTTCCACACATCAAGAAAACTAGCAGATAGTCTGGAACCCTGTACAGGCCTTTCTTAAAGACTGTGTAAAATACAGATAAGTGTTCCGAGAAAGACCAATTTCTGATGAAATCAGCTTCAAGTGAAAATTCTCAGTCAGCTCTCAGAGTGACTAGGCTTGGTCATTCCCTCTCCTTACCCCAGTTAGTGCCTGTGGGGCTGTTTGCATCCGGGCGAACAACAGAAGGGTTCACACTGGGTTTGGAGGGTGAAGGCACTGCAGTCGATGTATTATTCCTGTAGTAGTTGGTGGAAATATGCAAAGTAGGTGTTGCACTTTGAGAGGTAGCTGGCCGTGTCACGTTGTTGCTGCAAACAGCATTATCTGATTTTGTTCCTGCTCGAAGAGTATTTTTCCCAATAGCACTGCAGCTAGAAACGTAAAATACATTAGTTTTTCAAGTAGTTACAGTAATGACTTTATAAGCCACCTCCGTGGAACAAGTGAATGAAAAACTGTGAACCTTGTTTTATCAATGCGAACTTGGCCTGCAGCTTCTCTAGGTTCTACAGATATGTAAATAAGAATTAAGTTAATCAAAAGCTATTACTGGAAAAAATGAAGTTCTGCTTTACTCACCATCTGTGCACTTAACAGCCATGAAGCACAGCAGCATTTGGCAAGGGAACTTTTTGTTATAGACATCTCTAGATTTTAAAAAGGAGCTGCATATATTGTTGCTCCACGTGAAAAGAGGAAGGGGCAGAAGGTGGATGGATGCACAATGCATAGACCACTCAAGACTCCAACGTCATCAGCAACATGGTTTTACTGCATCCACTGCTGGTTTATTGCACAGATCATGACGTGAGCATTAATTGCTACAGAATAAAACTCAAACTATTGTTCTGAAAGTGTTGGGATGAGCAATACATACTTGGTCCAAGGCCGACAGCTTTCATTTCCTCCGGGGGAATAAAACCCTTCAGGACACAGTAAGCACACTGAAAGAAAAAAAGTGGAATTTGAGTTCAGTTAGCAATGTAGCTGTATAGTGTAACTACCACAGAGCTGCTAACAGCTTCTAGAACGGACCCAACAAAACCCACAGCCTACAGAAACAGTAATCTACCCTGGGACAGAAGTAACACTACATGCTTAGAGGTTCATTTTAGTCTGCAACTTGCAAGGATTTCTCTATGGGCTAATTATGGATATTAATGGACAGAACATTACAATTTCTGATAGCTCAAATTACAGAGCAGCAGTTTGTAC
Organism: Chrysolophus pictus; assembly: GCA_037305975.1. NCBI lineage: Eukaryota > Metazoa > Chordata > Aves > Galliformes > Phasianidae > Chrysolophus > Chrysolophus pictus. The sequence continues at coordinate 2,546,323 of CM074596.1, read as the reverse complement.
AACTGCCCTGCTGTAATACTTGCTTTGAGATTCCAATTAAACAAATGACGACAGCTTTTGTACTAGAAATAGCAACATCTGAAGTGGAGCCAAGAAGCCAATTTCATACACCCCTAACTTACCACTTCCCAGTGCATATCTGACATCTGGCATGTAACCAGGAATACACTTGCAAATTCTGTCAGAGGTCTTCTCACACTTCTTCACTTCCACGCTTCCCTTCTCTACGAACAGCAGAATAAAAGAGAAAGGGAAATTGAAAGTATCAATTAATCACTACTCAGGGCCTACCAATTGTGCGTAGAAACAATCTGCAGACACTGCAGAGGACAAAGTTTGGCAGCAATGCTTGAAATATCAGTTTTCATACAGTACAAGCCTGCTTTCCTCCACCAACATCAACCAGGAGACATCAGCTATTGAAATGGTAGCCCATGAAGTTTTTGGACTTAGCCTTCTCAGGAGGCAGGCTGTATGACATCACCTTTGGGAAGCTCAAGGAGATGAGAAAGCATATGAAGACCAACTCCCTCCCAAATTCATATCCAGAACTGATCACAGTACAACTGACTTACTAGTGTCACAGACTGTACAACTCCTGCAGAAGCTGTGATTGTGCTCAGTGCTAAAATAATTGTCTTGACAGGGGGCACAAACTGTGTCTGTTTTTGCTGTGCAGCGGCTTCTCATTCTTTCACCTAAAATACAGACAACATAGAAGGAAGAACTGATTGTTATAAGGAGGAAATCCTCTTTATTATCACGCATTAGAACAAACTGTCCAGGAAGTCACAGTTTCACTTACAACTCTAGCTGAAATATTTAGCAGATTTACACATGCCAGAATCCCTAGAACTGTTGCTCTATATAGCATCAGCTACAAATTAAGCAGTGAAAACAGGCTAGTAGGGGCCTGGCAATTTGCAAAGACTTGAGAGCCCAGATGAGTCTCCCAGTGCATTTGAAGCATCATTTCTCCAAACCACTTCTTCATATGGTTTAGCTGTTGGAGTTTCCAGCTAGTGTCAGTTGGAGAAAGCAAAAAAAAAAAAAAAAAAAAATTGCATTTTTAATCATAGTATCATCTGATATCTGTGTAATACTGTAGCTTTGTGCCTTCCCTTGTGAGATATTTCATGCAATTCAACTCAAAGCTGGCATTCTTAAAGCCCATAAGACATGAATGAACGGGGCTGCATTTTAAGTTTCATCTGTATTAGCATCAGTAGCAAATACATTACTAGCTCCACTTCATACACAGAGACAGAACAAGATGGAAGGCAGGCATTTCTTGCAACTCCAAAGAGCATAGGTGCATTACACACTGCATTTATAACCGAGCTAACACTTGCACCCATAGATACTAATCAGTATCACATCAAGCACAATTACAGAAGATCAGATTTATGCACTTAGATGCCAAGGTTAGAAAGCAAAACCACCTGCCCAAAATGAAACAGCAGATTAACGGCCAAATTTAGAGAAGGAATCAAATTCCTCTATCTCACTAATTTCTCTTCATACAGCATAAGCTGCAGGAACCGTGATCAGCTTGAATGACCAGGAATCGTATAGCTGAAGTTAAATACTACCCTTAACTAATCCTTATTCTCACAGATTGCTTCTTTCATTTTGATCCTCCATCTTGTAGGTCAAGGAGAAACAAAATAATTGAGATATAAGCAACCTTCTATATGTGCATGCAAGCATAAGTTCCCTTAAACTGAGCCCAAAAACACTCAGGTTTCCATAGTTTTGGGAATAATGCAGTAATGAGACTGTCTCAAGTTTTAAGTTTCATATTGAATGCAAACTTATTTCAACTAGCATCTGAAGACAACACCATGTTCGATTTCTACTGCAACAGACTGCATAACATTGATTTTGTGTAGTAGACAGTCATGAAGAGAAAGCACCTTTGTAGAATCTGCTCACAGACTAACAAGAACAGAAAGTTGGGTGCCTATCATTTATAGTTCTTCAATTTTTGTTTAATAGTTTACCTTTTTCCTTAAAAAACACCAAGCCTTAAGTAGAATAAGCCTTGCTAGAAAAAAAAAAGCTTCTAAAACATCTATAGCAAAAGGATAACCTAAAGTTTTTTTTTTGCCATTATTCAAGATTTCTGGGTTGAAATCCTTTTTAATAGGTAACAATTCCTACCATCTTTTCTCAGACAACACTCCCACTGTGAAAATGCACCAAACTGACACAGGAGGGAAACTGAGCCACAGAAATGAAATGCTGTATCTCTAGAGGTTCATAAATTCAGTAAGTTACAAGATAACCTGTCCGCCTAAAATGATGAAAAATCCTCAATTAGTTTTTTTCCCCATGTTATACTTCCTAAATTGAATATTTTCATCAAGATATTTTCTACCACTTGCAAGATATTAATTAATTGATACCATATCAAACAAGTACAATAAACATACAGTGAAGGTTACTTACCAGGTGCACAGTCCTTGCAGCACTTTGTACCAAAGGGATATTCATGTTCTTTGCATTTCGAACCCAAGCAATGGGTAAAAGTGACCACCAACAGCAAGAACAAGACAGTAGAAAAACGCAAGTAAAAACCTGCAGCCACCATCACGTAACCCTACTGTCCTAGGAAAGGAAACTCTATTTTGTCAGCAGCAAACTCTTGGAGGAACTGATTGCAAACCACTGGCAATCAGAACAAATTCTTATGTCAGCTGCTGGGAAATTCCCAGTATGTGTTCCACGCCCTCACATTTCTTCCCACCCCCTGGCAAGCCCATTTTTTGTAGTTCAGAACTGTATTCAAAGGCAGAAAGACAGCAAGCTAAGTACTATTACAAGAAGGCTATAGCTTAGTCTTAAGAGTGTGCCTCTAGCCTAGTACACACCTCTGCCAACTGCTAGAGCACAGTTTCAACATCTGGAGAACCAGAAGAGATGCTCTCTGTTATTGTAAAGAGAATTAAAGCAATAGAGGCAACACCAGAAAACCATTACATATCAGAGCCACAGGTAAAATGAAACAGCAGAGACTCACTCCTTCACAGGCAAGTAACAGACAGATTCTCTCCCCTCAGTGTCATGTAACAGTAGAACTATCACTTTTACTCCTGCATAAAAACCAACGTTGTTAGTACTTTTCTCTGCTTAGGAAGTCACCTCCGTATCATCCTCCAAACTAGCACAAGCTGTGAGATGTACTTGCACAGTTTTTTCATCTGGACTTGTAATGTCACACACCCTGCACTGCCATCGGAGAGAGGTATGTTTGCTCCTGACTCAAAAATAGAGACCGGTGTCACTTTTACCATTTGCTCCAACGGAGGGAATTTTTTTCTGGTAGAGGTGTGCTCTGTGAAAGCAAAGGATGCAAATATTTACGTACCAGCTATCTTTGATGCCTATTTTTACACTGCAATCCACCTCTCACCTAAAGAAGGACATGTAGTAGAGAATAAGGAGATCGCACTAAGAAATTAATGGCTCTCATTTTTGAGGTTCATTACTGGAATCCTACAGAGCCCAAATTTAAAAGTCTTCCCATGCCAAGAGACTTCAACAACACTTACATAAAGCCCAAATAAACGAGACGTTCCACAGTAACCGGATATTTTATTTTCATCTGTTAAAAACACGTCTAGACTGCCTAAAGGGGACCTATTGTCTATCTACACGTAAACATGAAAAATCTAACTGGAACAGACTTATACTTGGGACTCCCAGTTAGCCCGCAGAACCAGAAAGGTCTGAACTGCAGCACCCTTGACCTATTTTAGCTGGAATGCTGCTTTTCATTTCTTCAATTTCTGTCAGTCCGTTTAAACGTGGCAGGGAAAACAGAGTACTAAGGCAAAAGGGTAGTTTTCTACTCCTGTTTTCCAAGCATTCTGGAAAACAATCACTGTGGAAAAGAAGTCACACCAGAAAGCCAATCCTTCCAAAAGGAAACAGAGCTGAGAGGGAAAGTAAAGCAGCTGAACTTAACCACCTTCACACTCAATCTGCATGCACGAGATATCCAAATCTCCTTCTCATGTAGTATTGCACTCAGTGCCACTTCAGTGGCTCTACGCCTCATGACTCAGTTATTCCCCCAGCAATATTGAGGCTTTTTTTTCCACTAAGAAACTGAAAATGCAAACTCATGATATTCAGAAGCAAGGTATGGTTAAGAGTCTGCTACCTACATTTAAACTGAGAACTCCTAAAATGTTACATCAGCAATGAAGCACTCACATTCTTGTTAAGGATGCTTTAATACAAATGAAATTCTCCTCTGATGGGTTTCAATTCTTCCCATTCATTGAGAAAACTAAAACCAGAACATTTCCAAACCACAAAGAAAAAATACAAAATGATATATGTATATAAAGACTCTGAAACAAGCCATTTAACAAAAACAAACCAAATAAAAAGTAGGGAATACTGAAACAGAAAGATGGTAATACTTATATTTACATTATATTAAGAGAATAAATTTAATCAAATATAACATCTTAATTGGATTTCTCAGGGAACCATTCAGAAAGAGGGTTTTACAGTAAAGATGAAACCAGCGTAAAAATACTTTATTTAGACAGTAGTGGGAATGACCTTTGTGTTGCACGAGACTGACAGGGATTACCCAAAAACAGACTGATTAAAAAACTTCCCAAGTGCTGACTGCACTTTGCTCTGTCAAAAGTGATTCAAAAGCAAAGAACGTCTTTCTCCCAACCTTAACGTTCATGAGCTCACCAGCATCACTAATTTGCACAAAAACAAGCACCTACACCAGTCTCAACAACCAATTTTAGTTCAGTACGAATCATAGATCTAGGTGAAGCCCCTTGCTCTGTGCACCCTCTGAAATGCACACACACAAAAAAAATCCAGCACCAGTTTTCTTTTTCAGTAGATGCAGAAGAGATTTAAAGCAAGCTCTTTTCACAGCTCTCAAAATTCTATTATGGCAGAAGAACCTGGATTAAATTCTCAACAACGCATAGCTAGGTTGAGATGCCTTGAAAAACCTACGGGATTATCACAGATGAACGAGGAATCTCAGGAATATGGCTATCATCTTTTCTCCTGATTCATGAACACCTGCAACAGTTACTGAACAAACTGTGAGAACAGCATTTGCTGGAACTAACTCCTATAACTACTCAACAACAGTGCTCAATTTTTAAGTGAAGGAAAATCCAGTAAGAACTGAATCTCAAGACATAAACAATGACAATAACCAAGTAAGCCATTGATTCTGAGTACAGATATCATTAAATGTGTATTGACTACACAAATCAGTGAAGAGTAAAAAAAGAACTGAGCGTGACTGGAAAAAACACACATAACAAGAACAGCCCAGGCAGTAGCATCCTGATACAGTTTACTGATTTTCTTAATTAAAAAAAAACACAAAACTTTGAAATGGATATGACCATAAACAAAATACAAACAGATGATTTGCCGAGCAAAACAGAAGTATTCCCAATCAGTCTATGAATGGATATCCTTATGCAGTCAGAACACTTATCTGAATCATAGTCCCCTTTACAAAAGCCAACATCTTTCAGTGTTTATTGGTGATTTCCCATGGATCAGCAGCTATGAGGGCAACAATTCAAATATTTAAGATACCTCCATCAAATGCAATTAGCCAAAAGCAGCTGGAACTTCAGCTGGATTAATTGTATAAAACAAGGTGAACTCAAGCAGTCCAGTACCTGCCTCATTATTTTTGGACTTGGTTTTTCATTTTACATACCAAAGGCAACAAAAGCTGTAGATCTTCTATATGGACGGAAGGTTTTTTTAGTACAACACAGTACGCATATAACACAGATAGCAGCAAGGAAACTTTGAGTGTTGATTTTTTTTTTCTTTCTGTTTTTCAAAAGCAGGAAAGTGCTTCAGAGCTCTGGAAAAGCGAGCAAGGTCAGAACTCCTCATGGACATTACGTGCATAGTCCATAAGTTTGCTGCCTGTGAAGTATTCGCTGTATTTCAGGATCTCCTCCAGCTCTAAGTGATGGTTTTGATTTTCATCTGCAACCGCTATCATTTGCTTCGCTTCATTTAGGGCATTGTATTCATTCATAGGATCCATATATTCCTAGAACAAGAAAATTATCAGCAATCACTACAAACACATGTGTCTTCTGGTAGATTCTTCAGAATTATTCGGAAAAAATCCCTACATCCGCATACAAGTCTAAAGATGCCATGAACTAGAATCCAGACTTAAAAACATAATTTTAAAGGTAAGAGAAACACCCTGAAAGACGCTAGATCTCTGCTATTCTCTGGTCTGTGAGGCCCCAGGGTTGCTTCATTTTACTTTTGAATTTATATTTTTTTAAATGAACTCATCGCCAGTTACTTGTTTTGTAAGTATGACTCATTGTCCCATTAAATGAAATCCGTGGCTTATTTTCATGCACTACATATCCATACAAGCATTTCTACATTACATAGAAAACAAACACTAAAAGCATACCTATGAACAATAGCAATGCTAGGAAAAGTCCTTCTCTTCCAAGAAAAAGCATTACAACATCCTTCCTCCAAGCGTCACTGAACAGCACTACAGCCCAAGATTTGGTGGACTGCTAGTTCAAATATTTCTGAACTTCATGATCTCTAGGTTCTTTACTATGAGAGTGGTGAGGTGCTAGAACAGCTGCCCAGAGAGGCTGTGGATGCCCCGTCCATCGCTGGAGCTGTTCAAGGCCAGGTTGGATGGGACCCTGGGCAGGTATGAAATGTGGAGTTGGTGGGCAAGGGGTTGGAGATTTGTGATCCTTGAGGTCCCTTCCAACCCTGGCCATTACGTGTGATTCTGTGATCTCTAAATCAGTCTCAATCCTTTATTTAAAAAACACCTACTGATTTTAACAACACTATAACTATTTGATGGAGACTTACCTCCAGCTCCTCCATTGTGACAATACCATCATGGTTAGCATCAATGACCTCCTCAAATTCCTTCCTTCTGTCTTTTACCCAATCATCATCAATGTCTTGAGCTTGCTGGTTCTCTACAGTACCGACAGGTAATGAAATGAACTCTGAAAGGGTAAGTTTCTTATCTCCATCTTGATCTACAACAGAAATACACAGTAACTGAAACTTACCTCTTTAATGTCTATTAGAAATGAGCTATTCCTTCACACTAGTGATACAGTTGGCCTGGTTTCCACAGTCCGCAATCCTGACTATGCCACAGAAGAACTGGCTACCTTTTGTAACTTTCGTTAGCAGAAAGCTCTATTATGGCACCCACACAGTGTTTTAGAACCTGTCAGTATGCAAAAAACAAAGTACTCAGCCGTGTCTGAAAGACACACCAGCTGGCAGGCTGGGGATTGATTTTATAGTTGCCGTTCATTTTCATTTATTTTTAATTAATCTGTTGCAGCATAAAGTGTTTGACAGCTGTATCCAGCCTCCTATCAGATTCAAGTAGAACTCCATCTTTATCAAATCAGCTACTCGCTAAGGAGGAGATCACTTATTTATTCTTTTTTTTTCCTCCAAGCATGCTTAACTATTGACTCCATAGGAAAAATATTAGTGGAAATATCGGTGAAAACCTCAACCATGTATTTCCACTTTCAGCAGCAAATATAAAAATTCTTACATGGTTGCTATGCTGCAGAAATATAAAGCAAGTATTGCCTCCTCAGAGCATTCACATCAATATTTTACAATATTTTAATATTCATCAGCTGCATGCTCTGTATTGCTACAGAGACCCTACAGAGCAGCAGCACTGTAGTGTGAAGTGGTGTCAGCTGAGCTGCTCTGTAAGAAGCACTAAGAATACCTTTGTAATATATAATGCTGTGCTGCTCTTTAACAAGCAGAGGTTAAATCTAGTCTTGAATAATATACAGACAACTCTACAGAGCTGCCAGCATTTATGCTAATGGTATATGTATAGAGCAGAATAAACAACAAATGCCAAAATTCCAGACTGAGACATGACATTACGGTGATCTAACAGCACCTCCCAAGAAAACATCTATTAAAATGGCGTACCCAAATCTCGGATGATTTCTTTGACCATAAACTTCAGCATTCCCCTGCTGTGCTCTGGATGAAGAAAGGATAAGAACTCTTCTTCGTTCAATAACATATCAGGAGGTGGGTTGTCAGCTTGGTACCACCGATCCTTCAGGTTATCCAAAACTTCCTGTGCTAGAAATTTAAGAAGATTAAAACCCTAAGTTTAACCTATTCACAGTTTTTTAAATATATCATCATCTATTAGTTATTGTTTAAACAAGGATGACCTATGAACCAGTTACTTCATATCTCAACTTCCAAGGAAAACTGAAGCAGCGTCCTGTACTTCAGCCTAAATATTTGAATTGTTGGAACTATGAGAGATTTGAGAGGGTAACTCTTCAAAAGAAATACAGATGTTATACAAAGCATCAGAAAATACATTTGGTTTCCAGTTAATTCAGGATATCTATTCTGTATCAAAAAGCATGGGTTTTGTTTCTTAGTAAAATGAAGATAAATATTTCTGCTACAAAGAACAAACATAAGTCTAAGTACCCACATACAAATAAACACATCAGCACCACTAATTGTTTTACAACTCCACCTATTTCATCTTACATCATGCTAACAAGCATTTTTAAAGTGAAATTTTCCTAAATTCAAACGAGGTTCATAATTTAAACATGAGTTTCCACTAAAACCACACCAGTGACTTGATGAAAAGCCACCCTGCAGCCCACAGCACAAACATTACATGCAGCAGTGGTCCTGAACATAACCAAACAGGAAAACAATACCTGTGCAGAGTATTCTTTCTCTGCTGTAGGCATTTTCTAAATGACACACTGGAAAAAAAAATACAATCTGTGGCACGCCATATCTGTAAGATGTACTAACAAACATGAAAAATGAAGCACTAGCATTTCACAAGCTGTAAAGAAGCTCTGAAGGACCACAGTCACTGCATAACATACATATATTGAATTTAATAAGCTGTCTTTGGTATCTCCAGCATGCTTTTGGTTGCATGAGTTAGAATAGAAAAAGAAGAGGCATGGTAGCATCTACACTTCTTTTGAAATGATAGCTGCAATTACAAGTTAAGCCTTTAGTACGTGGCATTTTTCTTTTATGTGAAGAGTGAGGAAATTCTTTGGACTCCTAATATGAATCTCAAAGTCAGTCTGTAAATGGAAAGATTTAGTTATTTCAAAAACACCAGTTAGCACTGGATAATCAGATTATGAAACATTAGAAGTCATAAGACAGCCTCCCCCTGTGCCTGCTTTTCAAGTCCTTCATGAAATTCAACTGTCACTTATCAGTGGAAACCGCAATTATCTGTGTAAGTTAAATCAAGTTGTGTCCCCAGATTTGACCTGACTTCTAAACTGTAACGTGCCAGAGATCGTCAGCTTCCGCCTAAAACCAGACCGTGCCTTGATTCCCATGTTCAGTTATTTTCTATTGTACAGACATTGAAAGTACTTTCACACAGCACTAGAGAACAAAATTAAGCTTTGCCTATCATCTTCAGCTAGCAATAGAGTTAATTTAGTTTTCCCCAAGTAAGGCTTGTTACCCAGGTAGAAAAATTATATACAGAGTTCCCATATTCAGTAAATCTTTTATCTGATGAGCATTCTTGTAAACTATAGCTATTAACCACACTGCCATAGAACATGCTGCACAGGTGTTTTCCCTGCCATAGGACTCAAAGGCCCATTTGCATTTTAGTTGCTTTTTGATAAGTGGAAAATAAAACCCATTTTTAAATGACTAATTCCCGCAAGGAAAGGCTAAGGCTCAATGCTTTACTTAACAATAAATTTGAATACTCTTAGATGTGGGCAGGTTAATCTCAAGCATTGCCATGTTTGTAACAAGTCAGATTCAAATGAAAGTTTCAAAAGCAGTAAGGAAGAAATGATAAATTTCACTAATCTGAAAAATCTCTCAGTAGAGAACTTAAATGAAACATGAAACAATTGTTAGGTAACCTTCTGCTATTAACTTCTGGAATCCTTTGCAGTGCCTGTTTGAACAGAACACCATCTGACACACATAGATATCTACTATTTCTGCATACATACTCCTCCTCAGTTTTAGAGCAGAAATCAGGTATTTCCAGCTACTTGTCAGCTGAAGCAACAGGGAAGCTGGTACTCCAGGTAACAATGCAGTGGTCCACAGATAAGACAGGTTAACAAACTTCAGCAGTCCATTAAACACAGATACCTGGAACTGCTCAAATAGGAAGTTACAAATATGGAACCAACGTTTTCAGTGTTAAGTATTTGTATCAGGAGTGCTGGGAGTGCAGATTTGATTTGGAAACAATTCTAGTATTTCTGCCTTATGCCTTACACATTCTACTTTAGCAAGAGGCTGCAGAGCAACCAAAATATTAGCCTTGCACTAAGAACAGTTCTGACACTCAGGCTCTAGGAAAGTAAAAGAACAGAATTAAAACAACAAACCACACTCCATCAGTCTCCACTTACTTTCTTCATCTATTTTCAGCTCTTCATTGTTTTTGATCTTCTCTGCAATCTCTTTTTCATTAAGTCCTTTACTTGCCAAGAATTTAATTTTATACTCATCCCAGGAAACATGACCTGTGAGAGAGAACCATACCTCAGACATAACTTAGTACATTCAAAAATGGGAACTTTGGGTTTCATTTCTTAACAAGACCATCACAATAAACTTTATGAACAGTTACATGAAAACTACCACCTGATTCATTTTCCTGTTTCCTCACTGCAGACAAGCCTTGTGAAAATAATCTATTTATGTCAGAGGCAGAAGAAATACTTATCTTACCATCACCATCAGGGTCCACAGCTCGGAAATGCATTTTATTCTCTTCTACAGCTTCCTGGAAATGTTCATCTGTCTTTTCCATGATCCAGCGCTGCATCTCTTTAGCGCTTATCTTTTTATCATTATCTATATCCACTCTGTGAAAGAACAGCAAACAAGATTTACCTCTATTTTTTTAAATTGAAGGGATTATATATAGAATTAACGCAGAAGACTGCATGGACTCTGGGCTTACAGCAGAAAAGCACACAAGAGAAAGCTCCCTTGTTTTTCACATCCATCTTTCTACAAGCAGGTACAGCTAGCTAACTACCTAGTTCCAAAACATTCTACCATGTTTCACTTTGCTGTACCTTAACTCACTTTCATACTACGTTTTTGAGTACATTTTTAGAGGGAACTACAAATACTGATGATACCCTAATGGTTCAGAATTGGCAACTGCCAGTTCTTGCAGACTTTCACTACTGTGACAAATTTGTACCCTAGAAATCTCCCAAACCAATAACTCCCTCTCAACTTATCTTTCCAAATCCTTTTTTCCGTGTTTTTCCAAGGTCTGTGAAGCTTACAGATAAGCTGCCTTTACACGTCTGCCTCGATCATGTCATATATTTTGCAACTATTAAGAACAATGAAAAACTAAGGTGAACATCCTTGGTGCAAGGACTTAAGAATTTCATGCTTTGTAGACATTATAAGTGAGGGAAAACAAAAATCAAGTTGCCTTGATGACTCCTTGATCTCTGGTAACACACTACAGGTAATACACTTTAATTCTTAAATGGGCACATTGCAAAAGCTTTGCCCATAGATTTGTTCCCATTTTTAGTTTCCATTTTAGATTTTAGTGCTAGCAGGCTCACTTTGCTCTGTATACACACTTGTACTGTGCTATTGAGCAACACTGCTACACCTGTTGAGAAACACTTATGCTGACAATTTAATCACTGAGATGAATAAAAGATGTGTCCAACCTGACAATCCACTGTTCTACTCCATTTACTAGAGTACCAGGACAGACAGACAGACTGCCAAATGAGCAATGCCATTAATACTTATTTCATTAAAGAGAACATGAAAATAACAGTTGAACAAAGACAATATCCTGCCACTTCGGGGTTTTTTTTTTTTTGCATATGATTATTTAATTACAAAAAAGGTAACAATGTTTAAAACTGAAATCAGTAACATTTAAAAGGCAAGACTCTATTTAAAGCAAAACAAAACCACTCTGATTCAAACAGATAAAGCTGCCAAGTTGTTTTTTCTTTAGATTGAACTAGTCTTAACACTATTTAAAGCGTTATCACTGAAACCCAAGCTATTAAATATGAACGCATTTAAATGTCACCTAAATGTTAAAGGCTTAAGACAAATAACAAGCCTAGCATCTAATCTTCTGAAACACATTATCACTGTTTTTAAATATTGTAAACACATTTCGACCTATTTACGCATAGACTCAGCAACTTTTCACCAAACAGCAAGATCAGTACAATGGTCACGTTCCACTTGCGTGCACTCACCAGGTGAACAATGGGGGTTTTGATACAGAATAGGTGCTAACAAATGAGAAGGGAAAACAAAGCCTTTTCCACTTCTATGTTTTATGCTGTTTTATGTAGTTTCTTCGGATCAAAGCTCTCAAAGTTGCTGCTTCCACATTGTAAGTAAGAAGGTAAAAAAAATAGCATCTCATTTAATGCTCTTCTAGCTCATGAAGAGTACACCATTGTTCTGCTAGCACAGTACAAATCAGAGCCAGAAAACATAACTTGATCAAGCTTCCCGTAGAAGAATGATCAGTAGATCTCTGATTGAAAGCACCATCTCAAGACTGCGGGAACCTTGGGCTGTCTTGCACTATTTCCTGACCTGGCAGATAAGAAGGTTTCTACAAAGCCCTTCTTTTGGTACAAAGAACAGCTGTTAAACTTAAACACTTGTGTCCCATTTCTCAAGCACAAGCCATTAAAAATGAGACTTCCGTGGCCACCTGTCAAAAGGTCTGAAAGTTTCATTAATAAACAGCTGGCCACTCAGATGTGCAGATTCACGCTTTCAGGTTCCTCGATGACAACAGCGCAACATGAGGGGAGCGAGGCAGCAGCGTGCTCACTTACAGAGCCAAAGAAAAGGCATGCCTTGATCATCAAGTACAGACTGCTTGCTTTACAGTTGGTTTCTGCTGCATCCAAATAATGAAAAATTGATCCAGAAAATGATTTTAAAAATTGGAAGTCAAAGGGAAGTGCTACTTGAATCACAGGAGATACAAAAAAGTAATCAGATGCGTATTGCCTGATTTGTACTTGTAATTTTGTTAGAAAAACACATTACTTAAAACCTTCCAAAAGCACAAAATACTCTTTTCTAACTGAACAATACAGCACCTTAATCAAAACAGAATATACCTAAAACAAAACAGCCTAGAACACTTCCATTAGACATGCAAACTCTATCATGCTATGAGACAAACTTGGAACTAGGCAAGGGAGCATGGGGAAGAGGGATGTGGAATGGCAGAACCAGCATGTACAGCCTAAAATATACATCCATTAACATTAAATAAAGGAAAAACATGTCTGTACGTGGTAGTAGTCAACAAGAAGATGCATTTAAGCCTCTGACCTCACCTATTACCATCAAGACAAGGCACTCAGCTAACACCAAGATTTCTGTTTACAAAACAAAAACTGGAGCTGTAAGGCACTGAAAACATCAGCAAAATGCAAATCATAGAAGGGCACTCATCTTCCAAACTCATACAAGCAACTCCATCATCGAAGACACTGACTGAAAAGCCATGCATATTACACTACCAAACAAAACTCATGAGTTTATCAGTTTGAATTTATGAACTTGAATTAGTACAGAGAAGATGTGACTCAATTTACAAGATAACTTGTCCTTAAAACCAAGGCTCAGCAAACTGAATTCCAGAACCCAATGCTGTTGATTTCACAGAATCAGTGAACAACTTAGATTGGAAGCAACCTCAAAATCACCCAGATCCACCCCTGCTGGTATGGGTGAGATCATCAACCACTATATCAGACACTAGATCAGGTTGCTCAGTGACTTAGTGAAATCAACATCACCATAAATAGGTTCAATTGCTTTCAACATCCTTCCTCCTCTTCCTTTCCTCCCATAAAGGCCCACCTACGTATGCCAAGCTGTAAGAAAATTATTTATAGATTTCCAGCTCATTTAAGTAGAGACTTCAGCTTTCCTTCCCCCTCCCCATGTCATTTAAGACCCTCTCACACACCTGCTTTGCCTGAAGGTAACAAACACCTGCTCTTGGCAGGGAATGAAGACTACAAGATGTACCTCAGATTGCACCATGCCCTAGCTTCACAGGGCATGTGCGTGCAATCTATGTGCAAGTATGCACTCACTTGTAACAAGTCACTTCTGCAAACAACTAAGGCTTGCCCTCCCAGTAAACAGTGACTTCTGAAACTGAAATACAGAATTATGAAATGCTCTTGCTCTTCCAGTAACATGTAAGAGCTTGAAAAACATTTGGGAAGCTTTTCTTCCGTGTTTTGCCTTTATTTTCAGTAACTCTATTAGATAAGGCTTAATGCTTTGAATTGAGTGCCTTCTCTCACACTGGTACACCACTATCAAAGCTTTCATTAACTGAAAACAAGTGGAGGTTTTCTTTAAGCCTTGAAATAAAACATTTCCACAGCACCTGTACACCTGTGACTCACCAGCTTTTCCCAAATGCATTTCTCTTCACTCAGCTTTGAAGAGAACGTCTAGAAAAACAAATTCCTCACAATGTGTCTATGCATTTCTAATTATCTGACAGAATGCAATTTCAAGTACATGAATTAAGTCAGTGTGAAATCCAATCGCTTTAAGCTGCCAAAAACAGCCTCTTTTGTAACACACACATTCTGTACACAGAAATGAAGGTAGCTTGTCATTGTGAATGCCATATTACTAACCACCACCTGAATGTTTCCAATAAACATACGGCAGTAAAGAAACTGAAAGCTTCTCACCACAATCTTGCTATTTACATTTATATATATCCTAACAATAAAGCCAGCGGTCTGAACACCAAACCACGTAGTAAAGAACTGCAAATAGACACGGCAGCCTGGCTGTCCTACTTGCTTTGATTGTTTTTGTTCACAAGAGCACAAGTTAAAAAGAATAAAAACTTAAAAAGCAGTGTTGATTGGTCCCTTTTTCCTCTGCTAATAAAAAGGTTACAGAAAAAAAAGTTCTGCTGAGTCTTCTCATTTCATCTCAAGTATACAAACATCACCACATCAACGTTACCAGGGTAATCTGTTATAAAAATAATCCTCAATAGCAATCATGGAACATAAAGCTAACTCTGCCATCTAGTGGTGCTGTGGTTCAACCTGGCAGCAGCGCAGCACTGCACACCTGCTTGGTCATTCCCCAGAGATGAGATGGGGAGGAGAACTGGAAAGGTACCACCGCAAGAACTCGTGGGCTGACACAAAGACAGTTTAACAGGTAAAGCAAAAGCTTAGCTCTGCTTTTCTTGCAGACAAGGCATTCACTCACTACTTCCCATCTGCAGGTGGTACCCAGCCACTTCTAGGAAAGCTGGGCTCATTGCACATAATAGTTTCTCAGAAAGACAAATATAATCACTCCAAACTTACAGCAGAGCAATGCAGTGTATTACTGCTGGCACAAGATCCTCTCTCAAGTCACTGCACAGGCATCCTACCATTTGGAAGCTCTTCCTTACTAATTCATTAGTCTACATTACAGATGAAATACATTATTCACTAAGAAACTAAGAAAAATAATACTACTTTTCTCATTTAAAGTGGCTATACAGCTATTTTCACAAAGAAACAATACATTTATTCATAAACTTCACTAGGTCACAGCATCAATCCTGAACAAATGCTGCTTGCAACTCCCAACACTGACATTCTTACTTCTACAAATGCTTTATACAAGTAGGTTACTACCTACAAACACACTGCTCACAGAATAATGCCTCCCTCACACATCGTTACATTTTTTAAATTGTATAGAGAAATTTACAAATTTTACTCTGAAGCTTACTTGGAAAAAATGACCATGAGCTTCTTCCTGTTTTTTCTTGGTTCTGAGTCTTCCTCAAACTCTTCCATTTCTTTTCCCAGAAAAACTTCTTGATGAAATTCTTTGTTGAGGTGTCCATCCATCTCCATTTTGACCCCATTCAGGTGATCTGGAGGCAAGATCTCATTCTCATCCTTACTGTCAGCTGGCTTCTCTTTGAGGGCCGAATTATTTGCAGGCCTTGCATAAACATCCATCAAAAGAAATACAAACAGAAGGGACAAATACAGAGATCCCAAACTGCAGAGGAAGGCCTGCCTTGACATCATTGTGTTTCCTTTTTATTCAAAATATTGGCTGATTAAATAATCTAAAAACAAAAAGGAAAAAACACATGCAAGTTAAAAACTGCATCATGTCATTAATAAAGTTCTCCCCAAGCTCAGAACAACACATAATGGCCCGGATTGGAAGGGACCTCAGGGATCATGAATCTCTAAACCCCCTGCCACAGGCAGGGCCACCAAACTCCACATTTCACACCAGCCCAGGCTGCCCTGGGCCCCATCCAACCTGGCCTTGAACACCTCCAGGGATGGACGGGGCATCCACAGCCTCTCTGGGCAGCTGTTCCAGCACCACACCGCTCTCATAGCAGAGAACTTCCCCCTGACATACAACCTAACTCTTCCCTCCTTCAACTTAAAACCATTTCTCCTTGTCCTGCTGTTATCTACCCTTTCAAAGAGTTGACTCCTCTCCTTATAGGATCCCTTTAGGTACTGAAAGGCTGCAATGAGGTCACCCTGCGGCCTTCTTTTCTCCAGGCTGAACAAACCCAGTTCCCTCAGTCTGTCTTTGCAGGGGAGGTGCTCCAGCCCTCTGATCATCTTTGTGGCTCTTCTCCAACAGCTCTCTGCCTTTCTTGTATTGGGGGCTCCAGACCTGGCCACAGTCCTCCAGATGGGGCCTCACAACAGCAGAAGATGAGCAAATATACTGGAAAAATAGGCTCCCTGGGTAGAGCACTGGGCTCACACTGGGGCCTTGGGCAGTCTGACCTGGTGGGAGCAGGGGTTGAAAACGGTTGGGTTTTAGGGGTCGTTTCCAACCCAAACCGTTCTAAGATTCTGTGAACATAAAGCCCTGTTAAAGGCAACATACACAACAAGAAACTGAACTGCGTCAGATTTCAGCCTGCACAGCTGTAATCACTATCAGAGGACTTTGGATTGCTAATGGCCTCACTGCCAGGAGCACCAACCCTCAGGTACTCTGGAGGAGCTGATCTGAGAGCTACAACGCAGAGGCAGCTAAAAGCACGGCGGCCTCATCATCACCTCTATAGAAAGGCAGAACGGCAGAGAGGTGTTTGACGGGAACGCAGCGACAAGCGGACCGCGCAGAGCAGCAGCACGGGGCAGACACGCCTCCCGCCACCTGCCTGCTGCTGAGGGAAAATCGCTGCCACGTACGAATCCGAAGGCCTCAGAGACAGGGAATAAACCCCACAGCCCTCACACAAACACAAAACCGCGGGGCAGAGCCGGAGGACGCGCCCAGCCCGGCTGGGACTCGCGCCCTGAGCGGCGACCGTTAAATCTCCTCAGGAGGAGGGCGCTGCCCTAACGCTGCTATGCCCTCAGAACCGTGACAGAGCGGTCCTCTGCAGCCTCACCAACCACCCCGTCCCACAGCTCCGGTACCTGTAAGGGATGCGGCGGCTCCTCATGCCCGGCCCGTCTCCCTCCAGCACAGCAAAAACATACAAACAAACCCCCGGCCCGCTCCCCCCCACCCCCCACAGGAGGTTACAGCCACAGAGAGGCGACCGGGACGAACCAGCGCTGCGCCGGAAGTGCGTCAGACGCCGGTGCGTGAGGGGCGGTGGCCGCCATCTTGGAGCCGGGCGGGAGGCGCGCTGAGGGCGTCTCGGCCGCCATTTCCCCTCCTGGCTCAGCCCCTTGCTGCCAGATTTCGAGGGCTCGATAAAGACGGAAGTTAGAACCCCTACTATGATACTCATTAAGCGTATTTATTTGTGCGCTGCTGGTAACTCTTGTGAAACGAGACCGTCGTTTACCCAGCTAACACACCACTGAGCTCCGCCCGCCCCCTCAGTGCCCGCCTCAGCGGCCTACGTGGCGCGGCGCGCCCTCAACCAAAATGGCGGCGCCAGGGCTTCGCCTGCCCTGTTGCAAGATGGCTGCCGCCGTGCGCCGCCGTGTGTGGGCCGGGGCGGGAGGCGGGGCCGCGCCACACGGCGGCGGCGGGCGGAGCGGCAGGGGCTTCGCGCAGCGGGGCCGCGCCGGAGGCCCAGCAGGTAGGGTGGGCCTGGGCCGGTGCTTCTCTGATTTAAAAAAAAAAAGAGGCTGGAAGGTGCCGTGAAGGGCAGGCAAAGCGCGGTGAGGGCTCCCGCAGGAAGCTTGTCCCCTCTCAGAGGCCGTACCCCGCTCAGCTGCTGCCATTCCCGCCTAAATTTTTTGGTGTGTGTGAGGGGGGAGTCCGGGCCTCGAGGCCTGCAGGCTCCATGAAGCTGCTGCGCCTGCTGTGCCGCCACAAGACGGCCCTGGGTCTGGGCGGCCTGTCGCTCTTCGCCGTGGTCCTGCTCTACCTGGCCAAGTGCACCTCCGAGGGCCTGCGGCCGCTGCCAGCCCCCCGCGGGTTGCCCCACCAGCAGCCCCCTCTGCCATGGGGTGCCAGGGGGCCGCCCGCCATCCCGCCGCCCTCCCCTCCTCAGGAGTCGGCCTTTTTGGCGGTGCTCATCACCAGCGGCCCCAAGTACACCGAGCGCCGCAGCATCATCCGCAGCACCTGGCTGGCAGCGGCCGGCCGCCCTCCTCAGCACAACATCTGGAGCCGTTTCGTCATCGGCACGGGTGGGCTGGGGGCTGAGGAGCTGCGGAGCCTGGAGCTGGAACAGAACCGCCATAGGGATCTCCTTCTCCTGCCGGAGCTGAAGGATTCCTACGAGAACTTGACCGCCAAAGTGCTGGCCACGTACGTCTGGTTGGATCTGCACCTTGACTTCCAGTTCGCCCTGAAGGCCGACGATGATACGTTTGTACGTTTGGATGTGCTGGTGGAAGATCTGAGAGCCAAGGAGCCACGTCGCCTCTACTGGGGCTTCTTTTCTGGCCGTGGTCGAGTGAAATCTGGCGGGAAGTGGAAAGAGAGTGCCTGGGTGCTCTGTGACTACTACCTGCCGTATGCCCTAGGTGGAGGTTACGTGCTTTCTGCGGATCTGGTGCACTATCTGCGGCTCAACAAAGACTACCTGAACATGTGGCAGAGCGAGGATGTCTCCCTGGGAGTCTGGCTGGCTCCTATAGATGTCAAAAGAGTGCACGATCCTCGTTTTGACACTGAGTATAAGTCACGGGGTTGCAACAATAAGTACATAGTAACGCATAAGCAAAGCATCGAGGACATGCTGGAAAAGCACCAGACCTTGGCTAAAGAAGGGAAGCTCTGTAAAGAAGAGGTTAAGCTCAGGCTTTCTTACATGTATGACTGGGGAGTGCCACCTTCCCAGTGTTGCCAAAGGAAGGATGGCATCCCCTGAAATTCTGAGGAAGGAAAAGGCAGATTATTACTGGACTCTCTGAGCTGGGTTACTGTTATCTGGGAGAATCCCAATAACTAGGGCTTAAAAAATTACTCAAAAGATTTTGCACGATTCCTTATGTCACAATCAATGAAACCCTGAAACTCCTGAGAGCTACTGGTGTGGCATGATGTAAAGTTGTTTATAAAAGAGAAAGATATGACAAAAACCTGGAAAGGCTCACGTTACAGGATTGAAGGCAAATAGTAGGTTGTGAGATGGATAGGACAGAATTCTGGGGGAGAACTTGGATCAAAAGCTGCTAGAAGATTTTTAACAGGTTCTATGATATATTTGCTAAAGATCGTGGCAGGCCTTTACAGTATAAGATTGTGAAACTAACATCTGGTATTTATTTATTGGCAAAAAACAATTGTCAGTTTGGCAAGGTTTGAAAATTCGAACGCGGCCGCAAATTGGTTGCTCTTGCCAGTGGGAACAGGTGTCTGTCACAAGCATTCAAGTAAGGAGAACGACTTTGCACCAGATATTTACATTAGGGGAGGGAGAGAGTCTGTTCTTTGGAGAGTGCTCTGATTTACAAGAATAGAATTTATTAGACCTTTCTATGTAATTTATCTCTTTTTGTCATTGTTTTAAAGACATCTTGTACATAAACTACCTGGCAGCTACAAAGTAAATCCGTATTTAGAAAGCTGGATGAGTTACATACAGCATTTGGCAGGTAGAGTATATTATCTGGGGGCACATAGTTATGCTACAAAGCTAGCTTTCAGTTGTTAGGCATAGATGGTGTTCTTAGCTTATTGTCCAAACCCAGTACGTCTGAAGCAGCATTCCACCCAAACAGCAAATAATCCTACTGCTGCCTAGTCAGATATTGTAGCCTTCGGATTTATATTATTCTGTTGTACTTGGGTACAACATACATTAGGAGGACTAGGTCAGTGGAGGGCATTCAGAAGTCAAATGAGATTGCCCTAAACTGGATAGCTCAGATAAGAAAGCAAACTATATATAGTCAAGATTATCATTTATAGGCTGCTCTGGTTATCATTTTGAAAAAGGATGTTATTTTTCCCATAATTTCAGCCCTGTCTGAAGACAGCCTTTTCTCCTGTTTCAGGAGCTGCACAGTGCTCTAAGGAAACAAATTCCCTGAGAGTCCCATTCCCTCTTTCTCCCCAGTAGTGTCTCCTAGTGGAACAAAACTTTAGTGAAGGTCTAAGTTACTCGCTCAAGTGATATGTCAGTAAATAGGATTATTTCCCTTTGTCCTGTCTGCTCTACAAAGAATTCTAGCGCTGACAATGCTTGTCAGCATCGAGTACAATACTGAGCAGTAAACACAGACTGGACTTTCTTGACCTGTAGAACAGATCAGTTAGACAATTTCACCCTCAAACTTTTATTAAACAATGCTGTAATTCTAACACTTCTGGATGGCAGATGCTCTAGTACACCAATATTTTTTTTCAGTAGTGCAGAGCCACTGACTTCCAATAACCTTTGTCAGCAACAGATCTTTCAGTATGAGCAGTTTTTACTTCTGTGCCTGAATGGCACGTTCCCAACCATCAGTTTTACTGGTTGTTGCACGCTGCACTTTCATCCAGTTCCCATGATTTCCTCCTCTCCCTGGGCTAGCATCTGCTCTCACCTGCAGGAAGGCACAAATTGCAAAGGAAGAAAAGAAAGCATTGCCAGTATCTTCAGCTTCATTTCTTAAATTAGCAAGTTAGCAATTCGTATCAAAGAAATAGAGGATGTGATTTTGTTATTTTTCTCTTGTTTTGATTAAATTATTGGGGATTAAGAGAAGTTTTCTGCAAAGGATGATTCTCTAGTATGAAAATCTGAATGCATCCAACTTCCCTCTGAAACAAATTTAACAAATTGAGATACTGGAAATAAGTTATTTTCGCATGTGTCCATTCCAATGCATGTCCACGTATTGACAGGCAGATGTGCTTTTCATCAAGTTGTATCATTTCAAAACAATAATTTAATACTAAACAAGATTACAGGAAATTTAAATCTGTTTTAGCGTTTTATAAATACCTACTTGTTATTTGGGGTAAAGCAGTATTGTGTGTATATATGTGGTTAAATGCTTGTAATATGAGTATTTATAAATATTGAGAACATGTTATGTGTAGGAAAAGTAAGGTAGCTAAGTGTCATATTTTCAATTTGTTTACACAAGTACTTCAGTGTCCATGAGAACTGTATATCAAGCGGTGCTTGAGATTGTTGGTGTATAGGCTGTTATTTCAAGTCCTGGGATCTGAAGAGTGGGCCAGAAATCTGCTGCATGTCTCTGGAGCTGAAGAGAGCGTGCTGCTCAGCACCTAAACCCATGTCCACGTTGGTGGGAGTTGTTTACAGTGCTGACTTGGGCACTTACCTGCCCCTGACAGTTGTGACAGGGGCAACATTAGAAAAGGAGGAGTGCTGAATCTCCTTCTGATCTCTGACCCGTGGAAAACACAATGCACACAAATACTTCATAGTTGTGAAATTCTCTTGGGCAGTTTCTTACACCTTCTTTAGGTAGCTGGAGATGATCTGATACTTGAAAAACCACAATGTAACTGTTGTCTCTCTTAAGTCATGAAGAGGAGGCTGACTTCAGTGGGTCCAGCAGTTGAGGGGTGTTTTCTCTGCTGCTGGGAAACAGTTTGTTGGTCTACATCAGCTATATCAGAATGGGAAGTTCTATTGCAAAACCTGAAAACAAAATTATCCAGAAACAGATTTGTTTTTTATGGCATTCCTATTGACAGCAGCTTATTGGTACGTTGGCTTTTTGTTTTTTAAGTAGCACTTCTGCTGGTTTCCCAAGTTTCTATTCATAAACACTTTGTACTTTTAATATTATTGGTAGTGTGCAGAATAATGAGCACTTGAGCTTTTCTGGGTATCAGTGATGACACTGATGCAGGTGTGTAGAGTTTATAAGTTCATATTGGTATCCATATAGGATTACCACTGAGTCAATCTGCAAGACCATTGAGCTATTTATTATCATCAGGTTCTTCGAAAAAAATAAAATAAAATCCGGTATTTCGCCTTCTGACAGAGGTAACAAATACAAAAAGAAATTGATCATTTGTGAGATATTTTCTCCAGCTGTATCTAAACTTTGATACTGAAATATTTAAAGCTGACACTGGCATAAACTCAACTAGAAACTAGATTTTATTTGTAAGTGGTGCACAACACCTCGTGCTCCTTTAGTGTGTAAGAAGGAGTAGCTGAAATCATTCAATGCTAAACAAAGGGTTCCACTAAAAACCCTCATGTTTCCAAGCATTCCTGCAGTTTCAATTAAAAAGCCAAACTTATAAATACCATTCCTCAAGCTGAACACTTCCTTTCCCAAGGTTTAGTCTTGTCCATGGGACGTTTGCTCAAACACAGCTCCTGCATGTCATGCTTCTGACAAACGTTTTCTGTAGTTGAAATACCTCATTTTGAACATTTCAATCTGTATTCCTTATCTGTTAACGCTGTATTTGGGGGTGGGAATCTCCATTCAGCGCTAGCAGATTAAGAGCACAGCAGGGCAGGTGATAAAGGTTTGCATTTCTATTCCTCACTGTTCAGCTCCAGCATCAGAGTTGAAACATGTTCTTGCTATTGCTGCCTGCTCGACAAACTGTCAACACCTTTACTGCTCTGTGTTTAATTTAGAACATGCTGCCTGCAAGACTCCAATCTGTTGCTACACGTACCTGTGCAAGATATGCTTGTGCCCTGGAACTCAATCTCCTTTATGCCAACATAACATGCCTGCTATTACTTTCTAATACAGTCCATTTAGGTAGTGTCCAGTAAAACATGGAGCTAGAGCTGTTCCCTGTAGCCTGCAACCTGAAGCTGAAGGATGCTATGTGATGTGTGCCTTTATGAAACGGAGTGGGAGTACTGTGCTGAGTATATTTTTAACAGTTGAATGAAATTGCAC
Source organism: Chrysolophus pictus (assembly GCA_037305975.1). Taxonomy (NCBI): domain Eukaryota; kingdom Metazoa; phylum Chordata; class Aves; order Galliformes; family Phasianidae; genus Chrysolophus; species Chrysolophus pictus. Next base: position 2,522,924 of record CM074596.1, on the reverse strand, counting down.
TTTTTTTTCTTTTTTTTTTTTTTTTTTTGCAGCTATAAACTCGCTGTTTGGGAGTAGGGAGTGGCACAGTATTTGCTCAGCATTTACATAGGGAATAAACTGCTAGAAACCTGCGATTGGTTGTGACAGCATTGGTAATTGTATAAGTATATTGTACAGGTATTTATGTCCTTCCATACATGCTGTTACTGGCCAAAGGGTCTGTGTGCTGTGATTTTTAATAAAAAAATACTTTTGCTGTAGAGACGACTGCTTCTTTTGCTTAACAAGTATAATACAATGCTAGGATTGCTTAGTAATATGCAATCTCTTTTACAGAAATAGTAATTTCAATGGCAAATCACGTTAAAGAGATCTCGTCCATTGCAAACCTAGTACAGTAGGTAAAGCCGCGTTTGAATCCCCATTTGCTCTGAGATACATATTGAGCCCACGTGGTGCCTGAAGTCATAGCAAAAGAACAATCTTCAGTTACTGGTCTCCATCAATTTCTGATGAAGGCGTGGAGAAATAGGCTGGACCAACGAAGCTGCTGGGAAGCACAGTGAATTATGCATTATTAGGACCTAGCCACCCTGTCTTTAAATTCTTGGCTCTGGGACACAGCGGGATCTCATTGCTCAAAGCCTCGTTACAGGCGCAGTCATCCAATTCCAAAGAAAGCTACTTCAGAAACGCTTCCAAGGCCAAATGATCTGAAGTCAAGAAAGGCACAACTGCAAAGCCTCGAACCTAAGACGAGGACTTATTTTGCTACATGATGTTAGGTGTTTGAGTTCCAACACAAACGATCAAATTGCTGTTGAAGCGAGCGTAAGGAAGAAGAGACTGACAAATATTGCAAGTCAAGGGAACTAATTCAAAGCACACCGCCCAGGTCATCTACCAAACCAGATACACATTGGGATTTCTGCCAGTTACCGAGCAAGCCGCCTAAAAATAGGATTTATGGATCACAGAAAAATAGAGGAGCAGTCAGTGTCCAAGGGCAGGCAGGGTTTTGTTTCACAAGGCAAACACGCCAGCTCGGGGTGAAGGGACTGCTGCTGGACCACACAGGCTGAAGCTGGAAACGGCTCTCCTGGCTTATCCAGAAAGCTGCTGCCTTCCTCTGGCTGAGGAGAAAGCTGAGCAAGTCGTAACGCACAACCAGTTAGCATGAGTTCTTCCCTTTGCAATGAGGCACACCAGAACCCTACAAATCCATTCGATTTTCATCCTGCTTGTGGCAGCAGAACTGAGCCATTCAACATCACTTTCTTACAGCAGCTTTGCCTCCATCGATAGCTTCCCCGTGGGCATTTAGGCACCCTATGCAGACTGTCAGGGAGTTTAGTGGCAGCTGTCAGCCCCACAGGCACAAAGCAAGCTCTTTGGGTTGGTTCTCCATCAAACACTGGGGTTATTTGCCCCAAACAGGCAACTCACACGGCAGGAGGGAAGCAAACAAACAGGGCTGAGGTGATCCCACCTGCTGAATGCCTGCAGCCAACGCACAGCACCAGGAACTCCAAGCAAGATTTCAGAGAGATTTTCTCATAATTCAGGCCTCTGGAACAGAGAAACTACACATCACGTCTCCTCTAAACACAAACCCACCTCTTTCACAAGAGTCCAGCTAGAGGAACACCGCTCCAAGCCCACCAGTCTGAGCCCAAGCATGCCCTCCCCTCTCTCCCTTGCCTTTTTCCACCAGGTCTTGCACATCACAGCCATCTGCCCCAGGCTGCTCCCACATTGATGTCCTTTTCACCACCCAAACACCCCACATAAACAAACAAACTAGACCAAAACAAACAAGAAACCCACAGAGCTTTTCCCTACTGCTTTTCAACCCCATCAGTGCCCTCAAGGAGAGAGCTGGGAAGGAGCCAAGGAGTTGCAGATGCGGACCAGACCCAACCATTTCAAAGGGACATTAAGTAATGTGGATGTTGTCCATCTGTTCTCCTGTATATTCTGAATATTTTTAAATGTGTTTTCTTCCTAAAATCTCTCACAACCTTATAGTGAGCTCGCTTCTTTTTTGCAAAGAAAATAATCTTTACCAAAAAAAATAATCTTCAATTTCTGATAATAACAAATTAGAAAAATATTTTTAGTTGCTCAAGTCAGAACTGAGAGGGAAAAACCTGCTGGGAATTCCTGTTCTGTGGGTTGCTTGCCCTATGAGATTCAGTCGCTAGATGTCACCATGCATCTTTTAGAGCACAAAAGGGGATGAGTTCCTTTCTTAATTAAATAAATCCAGTTTTTGGGGGCCTTCATCACGAAATGATGATCAGCAACCTGATCGAGCTGCACGTGTCTCTGTTCAGTGCAGGGGAATTGGAGACCAGACGGCCTTGAAGGGTTCCTTCCAACTCAAACCATTCTGTGTAATAAACGTGGGTTTCACCAGAATGCAATAGATTTAAGTGTTCAGATTTCACTGTTTTAAGGGAAATTCTCTTCTAAAATTTTCAAGGATGAATTTGGTTCCCAAAGCCTCCTTCCTGACCTTTTTGTTTGATTAAAAGAGATGTAGAAAGGCAACGTATTGAGACTTCCCAACACACTAATTGAATGTAGGAGCCTCTCAGATGAGACCTTTCTGGAATAAGGAAATAATTGCTCGTTAGATTTATCTGTCAGCTCCGGAGCTTTGACAGGAGGAGCCCAAGATGAGCAGAGCTCAGGTGGGGCTGCATCCCAGTGGTGCCAGACACAACCCACAAGTATCCCACATCTTAGTGCGATGGAATGGTTTATCTGTTGTTGATCTCTCATAGCTTTATGCCTTTAGACTCAAACATTGCTTAAAACCCAAACTTCAGCCATACTTTCCACATCCTTTCTGCCTTTTTTTTTTTTTTTTACATTATTATTGGGTTCAACAAAAACATAGAAAAAAAAAAAAGTGGAAAAATCTATACGCTGATTCATCTTTTGCTGACAGCTCAACAAGCCACATCCACCTCCTGCTGCCTGCCTGCTGCTGGCTCCTGATTTCTGGAGATGCCAAGATCACCACTGCAAGGCAGCATGCAGGTTGACATAGGGACTAATGGACACTTTGTTTAAGGCCACATCCCCACCTTCTGCTGGTCCCTCTAATTCCCTGCTTAGCTTGACAGCCAAGACCAGGGAACGTGAGCCCTGTCACAGCATCTGTTTATTTTCCAGGCTGATGTGCAGTACTGAAATCTGAAGTGTTGGGTAAGTGGAGGAGTCCCACACCAAGTGCCTCCAGTGCAAAGTGCGCTGTATTTAAACAACAGCGGGGACTGGAAAATTAATAACATTGCCTTTTTTAAATAAAGAGAAAGGTTGTTGTTGTTGCTGGTGATCAATTGATCTGGGATGGTGCCAAATGGCTCCGGTTGGCTTTGAAGCATTGTAGCACAAGACGCTGCAAAAACATTTATCCAGAGCAGATCCTAGCCACAAGAGTTACAAATATTTACTTTATATATTTACTTTAGGGAAAGACTCAAGCCAGAGATAGTAGATCTTGATGGCAAACATAGCAGCAACTGAGGTGCTAAGAATTGGAGTTTGGGGTCTAATCTTTCTGATCTTATCTTGTCTAATAAATTTGTCTTTCTTTTCATGCCTTGACCTCAGTAAAACAAATGCTCTGTGCACCAGAAAACACCCATACAACGGTGTCACGCTGTGCTCTGCTAAGATCAAGGAGCCAGGAGCGAACCCAGACTTAGAGAAACTTCTGTGTCTTTTGTCATTCTTTCACCTGCAATGCCCTGAGCTGTGTGTGCCGTTCGTCTGCTATTCAGGCAGAACCCAGTGGAAATATGTGCTGAAATGGAAGCACCAACTACTCCGTGCCTCAGTTTCTCTCTCAGCAAAGTAATAACAGCATTATCTCCTCCAAGGGCGTCGTGAAGCAAAGCTATCAAAGACCTTCAGCATCCAGGCTCGGCTGGATCTGGGGAAGCGTGTGATTATCTTACGCCTTACAAAAGGCCAATCTGGCTCCTGAAAAGCTCCATCAAAGCAAAACCCAGAGCTTGAAGGTTTATGAGGACAGGGAAAGGGGTAAGAAAACAATAAGCAAGATCTAATTTCTTAGGAGTAACGGATAGTCCCGGGAGGATATAATTGAAGTCTGTAATAGCTGCAGATAAGATCAGGCTGAGTTACTATTTTCAGCCAGTCTGAGACATCAGGACTGGAGGCACCGAAATAAATTCTAAAACCTGAGACAAATGAAATGCAGTCATCGAGAATCTGCAGGGTCTCAAAGAGAGAGAGCAAGAAATACATAAATATTGCAATGTGTGGAACTAGCCACCAGGCAGACTGTGCTGTCCCAGCTGTCCTAAGTGCTGGGGTCACTAAGGAAGCGAGAGGTGTTTGTCTGGGGAAGGACCGAGATGAAAAGGAGGAGCCTGATGGGGTAAAATGACCTTGATTTTCATTCCAGCTGTGACAGGGGGAACTTTATCCTCATTACAGTGCACCAGCAACAGCTCTCCGCTCCATTTGCTTTTGGAAATGAGCAGGGCTCAACAACAAAGGAGCCAAGTTCAGAGCAGGGAGTTGCAGCGGGCTGATCTGTAGGAACCCACAGAAGTGGGCAACGGCTGTATGAAGAAAGCTTCTCCCAGAGGGAACCTGGTCACCATGCCATGATCCATAAGCCTGGAAGAACTCATCTGAAGACCCCAAAATACACTCCCTGCACTACAATGGCAACAGGACATGCCTTCAAGCTGCCTCTTTCCAAACTAAAGCTAAGGACCCAAGGCAATGGGCTTGTTTAGGCTGGAGAAGAAAAGACTGGGAGGGCCTAATAGTGAGCCACCAATACCTGAGAGGTCATCAAGAAGATAGACCCAGGCCTCCAATGCGGCAGGAGGACAAGAGGCAACAGATCTGAGTTCTGAGTGGATTTAAAGAAAATTTTCATCATGCCAAAAGTACTGAAACAGTTTGTAGTGCAGCCTCCATCTAGGGAGGTTTTCAAAACCCAACCAACCAAAGCCCTGAGTAACCTGGTGTGCCCCCAAAGAAGAGTTATTGGTGAGCAATGCATTGGGCTGAAGATTTCCTGAAGTCTTTTCCAGCTTGACTTCTCTTAGGACTGACAGCATCTGCCTCCATTCATCGTTGGCATGCACAGAGATCAGCCTTGGCCAGGGCACATGACAAATGGGAGATTACATCACTGGCCAGGGGAACGCTTGGGAGACATCCCATCATTCCCTTTACATCAATTCCACATTGGTTTGTGCAGAGAGCACCCCACCCAACCCATGTGGATCTGCTCACTTCCTACCTCTGACAGCTTGTTTATTCAAAAGCATTTGGCTCTCAATGCCTTGCAGATGAAATAAGAGATCAAAGGCCCTAATTTCCTTTCCTCCCACTGCATTCCCCTTCTACATTCAGGCAAGGCTTTACACTGACCAAGGAGCTCTTCATGGCCTGAGAAGCACAGCTCTGAAGAACCCCCAGCAAATGAACGGCCGTTTCCATTGAGCTCAGGCACTAATTAGGGACCCTCATTGCCAGAGAACTTCTCAGGCTCTACCTGCCCTGGCCTCAATCAGGAAGGTTGGTTCAATGGAGTGATTTCAGGAAGGAGCATCATAGGAAGACCACAACGACAGCAGCACAGCATCCCTCACACCCCAGCACGCTCTGCCTCCTCCATAAGCTTGACACAACTGTCCCATGTGCCCACTCCTTGAGCTGCTCATTCCTCTCCTGCCTGCAAACAACCTGTGATTCACTGATTTCTTTCTAAGCAAACACGCAACCCCTTCCGTGCAATCAGAGGTTGTTTACTTCCCGGCTTCCCCTTTCATGTGAGGCCTGTGGCTTTCCATTTCTCTTCAGGCATCAAGCACTAATTTCACTTGGCTTTTGTCAGAGAAATGGGCTGGAACAAAGAGCCATAAACAACTAGATCAGCAACACTTATGTTTATTTAAAAGGCAGTTTTGTGGGGGTTTTTCACTGTCATTTTTTTTTTTAACCCTTGAAACCCAGCATATTTGTGTAGCTTCTCTCTCCGGCTTTGCAGAAAGAGAAACTGAAGGGAGCAAATAAGAAAAAAAAATTTATCAGCTACAGAATTTAGGATGATGTGATTGCTTAGTGCTCACTGATCCCGCACTTCACCAGCACAGTGCACGCCCGCATTTGGAGGCTCATGCCATTATTGCAAATGAAGTTAGATAGCAGGTTCTAGGGAAGGAGATGAGAAAAACACAATTGCTGGGGACAACTAGAAGAAACCAGTGAAATGAGCTTGGACAAAATATGTTTTAAATTAGCTGCACTGCTAACAGTCACAAACTGTGGGTTGGGCAGGGATGAGGACTTGAAGGGCACAGCCAGAAACCCACCTGGATTTACAATCAAAACTGGAGGTGTTTTAATATTATGATTTTCCATTGAACATTTTGTGGCTGTGAAGGTTTTCTCCTCATTGCCACAAAGCAGGTGGAAATGAAATGCCCCTCTCAGGTGGGGGATTAGGGCCATTGTGTCTGTTTTACCTTGGCTGCCTAACAGAGCTGAAGCATTGCTTGTGCTCAACCCCAAATCAACCCTTGAGCTCTGCATGGAGAGCACTGCAGCATCCCACTGCTGAACCCTCCTCTTTCTGAAGCTCTCAGATTTGCACAGAGCATTTTTTTGTCCTTGGGGAATGTTGGAAAGAAAACAGTGTTGTCGATAACTGTGAATTGCACTAATTGGGATATTTAATACTTGGTTGCAATTGCACTGGTGCTGAAACCTTTGTACCCTGGCTATAAAAGACCCTAGTGTCAGAAATACAGTAGAGTTTTTCATGCCAACTGCTGTTCTGGGTTATGGCTCCAGTCTGGCTGCATTGCTCGGTGAAATATGTTATTAGAAAATTAAACCAACAAAGACGACGTTACAGCAATGCTCAGTCTCAGCCCAACCCACAGAGGGCTGAGACATCCATCACAGAGCAAGGGATCTCATCCCAGGTCCGCCTCAATGCTGGCCTCATCCTGCAGTGGCACAGAAGTTTTTTGCTTCCTCTCCTCTGTCCCTGTTCCCAGCAGTGTGCTGGGGCTCAGCACCCTTTGACAAAGATCTTGCTACGTGCCCTCCTCTCCACTCAAGGCCACTTGCAAGAAAGATGACATCACCCACTCCTGAGAGCCCATCCAAAATACAGCAGCTATGCCAAGGCCACCAGCAAGGAAGAAAGCTTCCCAGTCCTGATGCCTTTTTGTTTGGACTGGGCTCGTTTCTGGATTGCCTACTGGTGACAGAGCTTCGTGGCTCATTGCATTGAGTGCCATTTAGTCCAACTCCTGCCACGCTCACTCCAGTCACTGCAGCTCACACACAGGGCTCTCCCTGAGCCAAAACCTACTGGAGACGCATGAAATTTCACGACCAGGAATGAAAGAAGAGAAACATTGCCACTCCATGCGCTGGACAAAAGTTGATTTTTTTTTTTTTTTGTTAGCAAAGGGAGTTTGGGTGCTTGGGCAGAAGATCAGTATTTGACGTATTGTTTCCTCTGTCAAGAAACTGAAGAGATCAACCCACTTTGCACCTGACTGATCACTTAGAATTTCCACTACGTTAAATGAAACCAACCAATTTTCCTTTTTCCTCCTGTGTACTTGCAAGAGCTGCAGAACAACAGAAAGAGAGCATGACTGTCAAACCTATGAGGCTTTCCCCCCTCTGATTCTACACTGCTGCTCAGGCAAGCTTTCTGCAAATGGGCCAAGCCAGAGGACTTTCAGTGGTAACCCAAACTCCATCCCAAGGGGGTTTATGGGCAAGCCAACACCAGGCAGTGTCCTCTGTGTCTGGTGTGGCACTGCGAGCGGGCGCCGTGGTAATGCTGTGATTTATACCTTCATTTCCTACTCTCATCTGTGGTTTTAGGTCCCCAGCTCTGTAGCAGCATGTTCTGCACAAGGATACAGGCTTGCAGAGGAAGGATGAAATAACAGCGATGTGCGCAAAGCCTTTTTTTTTTTTTTTTTTTTTAAGAAAACCACAAATTAAAAAATAAAATAAAAAACCGCCAACCAGAAGAAAACAAAACTCCACACACAACCCAAAAACAAGCAATTTCTTTTTTGCCTTGGTGCAGCTGCAAAGAGTTGCAGTCAAGGAGAGGACGAATTAAGAGCAACGGAAGCCTCTGGCTGTGGATGAAGAGAGGGAAGCAGAGCGGAGGGCCAGGTTATGATGGGGACAGAGGAAGAGCGCAGTGAAGCTGTAAGGCTCAGCAAACAGAAGGCAAGCTCTGCAGATGGCTTGCTTACCACTGCTGAAAGTCTCCAGAAAGGGAAAGCAGCAAGTTTCCATTTTATTTAACTGCCATTCCTATTCTCAGAGCTTCTATCAGCATATTTCCCAGCATAGGAACTGCCTTGCTGGGCATTGGATCAGCTTGGAGGGCTGCAGCCACCTCCTAAAATCACAGTACACCAACATACTTCAACTTGCTCATCTCTGTGGGGTTGTTTCTCTGCTTACCCCATGACTTACACCCCACCTCACCCTGCTTTTGCACCGACCCCCCGGAAAAACGTTGTCTGCACCCAGTGATGTTGATTTGGATATGCTGAAATTGACTACTGTTAAATTCATCCAGTCCTTCCAGAAATCAGCTTGAGAATTTCTTGCTTTCACACGCAAAAGGCTCATCTACTTGCAAAATGGTGTGTTCTGGTGCTTCTCTTTGAAACAACATTCCATTCAGAAGTCTATCTGCTGAATCTTAATTAAAAAAAGCAGCGATGGGAAGAACCCTAGCCCAAGACAGCATGTTTAATTTTCTCCTGTTGTTTTGTCTCAATTCAAAGTAAATTTTCTTTCCAAAATTCCCAGTGAGTTAGGAAACAGAAAAAGCAAATTCTCATGCAGTTTTGCTCTACGTCCCACCCAAATCAGAAAACTGCCCTGTATTTCAAGTGCCGGTCTAGCTGAGCCATGATCTGCTAGAAGTCATTCAGCGAGCACAGAAATTAACTCTTCTTGCTTCAAAACATAGAAAAAAAGAGCAATGCAAACACCAGGAATCTGAGCACTAAACAAGGAGCCAGAGCAACCAGGTCTTGAAGAGAAAGAGAACCCCAGAAATCCAAGATGCAAAATGAACCATGAAGCAGCCACAACACCAAGAGCAGCACCTGACTCCAACAGCATCCTTCTATTTTCATAAGCCCTCAGCCCTTTGTTTCCTACCTGAACCTTAACTTCCTCCAACAACACCCATTTATTTGTATGTTAAACAAAAAGAAAACCAAACCAACAAACAAAGCTAGATTTGTTAAACTACATTCATTGCTCTTCATTCATCAGAGCTTTCCAAATACTCTCTTGCTCCAGATGCTCAAGCAGCAGTCATTTTAAAAAGCTCAAACTGGAAGTTCAGGAAAGCGAGGAGAAAAAGATGCCATTTCATTTGAGATGCCATTTCATGCGTTTCATGGATGGTTTTCAACACTACAACTGAATCTGTTGCTCCATATGCCTTCCCTTTGCACTGTACCACAGTGCTCTGAGTGAAGGATGAGCCAGACTTTAGAGAATACCTTCTGGTGCTAAACTGCCCCACGATTATGTCCTGCTTCATTAGGTTGGGTTCTATCTCTTGTTTCCTGATACATTGGGTGAAAGCACAGACATTTGAAGGACCTGTAGGACATACTACAGAGCAGTAAACTTAGAAATGCTGCTTTAACCACTAGCAGAAAAAAAAAGGTTGTCTGGGTTAGCTGAAACCCCAGAATCCTTCCATTATAACAAGTTGTTTTCTGCCATCTGGTGTCCAGAGACCAAAGGGAGATGTTACCACTAATCAGAGGCTTCCAGATGGTCACCAGCCTCAGGATGTTTGTCTTACACCACTCTGCAGCCAAGAACCAATGAGCTCCTCATCACCACAATTCAACAGTCTTACCGAGGGAAATGCCATCTGTGTGCTCCCACAGGGATTGAGTTAGACCTAACTCATCTGGAAGGAGCATGGTTTGGCATTTGGGAAGCTTCTTACCCTATCAAAGATCTCCAAGTGCTTTGATAACACGAATCAAGCCTCATTAAGCCTCATCCGAACATCTGCAAGGCAAGGAAGGATTCCTCCTGCCTCAGACACAGAAGAACAAAACTGAGGCATTGCAAAGCAAGGTGACTTGCCCTGGGCAGGGCTGTTGGATCTTAAGACATTAGCATGAATGCTGTAATATATTATTGATGCAACATCGTAATTCTGGGGTCTCAAACCTTCACTTTGGAAGGCTTGCAGTAGGCAATGCGGCAAGTCTGTTGTGAAGCCAGGAAAACGAATGAAGAACACAAACCTTCATTTTTCATTTTCAAAGTAATCATTCTAATCTCATCACAAAGACACGAAATAGGCACCTTAGCTTGCTGCAGGCCACGCTCTCTCCAGCAGCTTCCAATCTGCACTGCCCTCTTTTTTCACCATCCTAAACCATTTGCTAGTCAAAGCTTGCCTACTTTCAAATGGAAAGAGATTCAAAGTAAAGGCTTGACCCATGTCCTGTAGGGGTTTTCGTATGCAGATCATGAGCATGCAACCAATCCCATCACAGCTGATTCCAAACAACGATGTTGTTTGGAATGAAGTTTAGCTAATGAGTGTGTACCTCCTACTAGGGGACGCAGGCACTGTGCTCTTAGGGAATACGTTGCTGCTTTGTTTTTTATTATTTTTAAGTTAGTCTGAATTCTATGCATCTTTATTATTTTCTTTGTAGTTCAGATGATCTAAAAATTGCCCAAGCCTCCACTGTTTACTTTAGAAACAATAGAAAATGACTGGCTCTCAGTCACATGTATCCAAAGACTTTTTTATTGAGCACAATTAGAGTTCCTTCCATGGCTAATTAAATTCTCCAGTGAAGGAAAACAAATTTCCTGGAATGAATATCATCTTGATTCACTTTGGGCAAAGGCAGGCTTACATGCTTCTCCCACTCTGTTCTCAGAGGGTGTTGGCTACATTTCTGAAATCTTCTTGTCAACACATGACAAAGCAGAGGAATAGCCTAGCGCTGGGGTCGGTGCACTGCATTGCCATATATTATATAAAAAAAATGTGTCTACCTTATTCCTCTTCTCTGCTTTATGTGATTTTATGGAGTGCTCTTGTCCCCCTCATTAATCTTTTTTTTTCTTTCTTCCTAGAATGGTCATAAGTCTATTCAACTCCTCTTTATACAATACAGTCTATTGTATAGACACCTGTCTACTCGTCTTAGTCTTTGCTGGACCTTTTCTAGTTCTACTCTATGCCTGGAAGCATGAAATACTGTCTGGCTCCTAAAATTACTTCTGTACGTTAAGGTATGAGTGGTAGAAATATGCATCCCTTTCTTATTTGCAGAACTCAGGCTGTCGGCTCACCGCACAGCTTGTCCTATCATCAGCCATTTCTGCAAACTACTGTCTCCCTATTAGGAAGTAGTCGATGGCAATAGGCAATGAAGTCAGAAATACCTTTCTGGCAAAGGCAAAGTCCCAATACCTTGCTATTCTGCCATCTTTTCCTTCCAAGGAAAGTACCAAAATGCCTGCTGGATGTTCTCATGTGGTGAATGGGATTCCCCACAATAACAGCTCAAGAAAATGGCATCCCTTAACTTTACACCTGCTCACTGTGATGGAGAAATGCACGATCCCATTCATTTGAATTTGAGAGCAATTTGCCTCAGACTTGCTGAAGACCCCCAAGCATCATTTTGCAAGCCACTTTGGGTTTGAAAAAGGGCAAGACTCTTCCCAGGGCTGGTGAAATCCATACCTGGCAACGTCAGCTCCTTTCCTGTGCTTGTTCCCTGGTTGTCACTTCCCCTGTGAGTCTGTATTTCATACTGCATGTTCCCCAGGGCAAGGCAGGCCTACACTCTGCATTTGGCAGTCAAATGAGGTTACAGTCAGCCCAAAACAGACAATAAATCATTACCGTGGTTAAACTGTGAGCAGATGCCCTTGGAGGCCATCCATTCTGAAGGCAAATTCCTTCCCTCTCTGACGTTTGCTTTCCTGTTTACCCCTTTCTGAGCCTCCAGAAATGGTGCTCAGTTCTCCATCATCTTGTGACACCGAGCTCCTCGAGCCCAACTGGCCTCCAATCATCTCTTGATGGTAAACACCACCAAGTTTCCTCATGCACTGGAATTTCTCCTTCTTCAAACTTGCAGCTCTCTGTTCCATCACTCAATTTCCATGGGCTCATCAGAAAGTTAATCCGGCCCAAGCATTGATAAATAAGACAGAAAAAAGACGTCACGTCACAGGCTTTTCTAGGAGGCAGCCTCAGAGGTCGTACAGAGCACTGTGTGATGTCTGCTGGGGCGTTTTGTCAGCTTGGGTGTGTGAGCTCAGAGAGCTGTGACAGCACATCACTGTTTTATCAAGACATCCAGGCAATGGACAGCTAGTTGATGGTTGCATTTCTGTGCATTCCTCTTCCATGCAGCAGTGATTGGTGGTGGGTGACTCCAGGTCTGAGGCTGATCTGCTCCATGAAGAGATGAAGGTTCCTGACTTGCCCAAGGGTTAGGAAATTAGAAGGATCACATGCTTTTTTGGATTCAGACTCTGAGCGCATCTGCAGCTATAGGTTCTATTCTGCCCACAAGGTTATCTCAGAGCACAGGACTTTGGGGACTCAAACATTCAGGTTTCTTTTTTTACAGCTTTTGAAACTGGAAGCTGTAGGGTTCATGTTTCCAACCAACAGCTTTGAGGAAAACATCATTTCTTACAATAGAAGCCACAGGAGTTGTTAGCCTTACAGTTCCACATCAATTCTGCTTTGAAGATGGAATTGTTTCCTAGGCATTGTGCCCAGTCTTAGTTTATTGTGAACAGTTTTAAATATGCTACACGGTTTTGGTCCAAGACTAAGTTTTGGGACTAAACCCCTTGTACTTGGAAACCTTCCCTTACAAACTCAGCCCTGGTTATTCCCAGCTCTTTGCTAAAATGATGTAAAACAAGTAGACTGCTTTCACCTACGTGTCAGGCCAACGCAGAACAGAAATGCTGTGTTAGAAATGGACATGATCTCATCTTGTGAGAACTGCAGTTCTTGAACTGCTGTTGTTTGCTTAGTAATGTGCGAGTTGTTATGTGTGAAACTGCGAGTCTACTGAGTCAATTAACTTCATTATGCCGTGAAATATTGAAGAATTTAATAGTAGAAGGCTGATTTTATGCAGCAATTTATGTTGCCAAGAAGTTAGCTTGCGTGCGTGCTGAAAGACAGGATGCAGGAAGGCCCAGAAGATGGGATGGGGCTCTGGAAAGCCTGATCTGGTGGGAGGCAACCCTGTCCGTGGAAAGGGGTTGGAGCTGGATGATCTTTAAGTTCTCTTCCAACTCAACCGTTCTATGATTCAATGGTTCTGTGCAACCAGCTGGGAAGATACACTCCTGTGTTTGCACAGATCAGTGCTGACATCTTCTACGGACTCTATGTTATTCTACATTTATCACGACCTCTCACAGGATCCCTCTCTCACTAGCATTAGGGTACCACTCCTATCAGGAAGGATGCCAGAAAACACATGGTTGCATTGAAGCCACAGCCTCAAGTTGTTTCTCTCCCATCTGCCCAATCAGTTGACAAGGATGAGGCATCCTGTGTGCCAAGCATGAAGAATGCAGTGCAAGGTGAAGTCTGTACTCATGATAGCTGAAGGGAAAGCCCTTTCCCCCTGCTGCCTGCCTCCCCTTTCCCCAGCTTTGGCAAGCTCTGTAGTCAGCTCCCACTGAGGCCCTGACTGAAGCAGAAAGAAACACCACTTAAGCAATTTTCCAAGCTGCAACATACAAATAAACACATTAGCCATCTTTTCCTCAGCAACCACAGAACATCCTCCCAAAAGCAACACAGCAAGTCACTTATTAGGGATTTAATCAGCTGTGGAAAAATAACACTATTCATTCTCAGCTACTTATTCTCTGTCCTCTCAGAAGTCATAACTCAGGCCACCACAGAACCACACAGGCAGTGTATAAACTCATGGGCACAGACACAAGCACACTTCAGCACACGAGCTTCCAAAGAGCATTTGCTGGCCTGTAGCTTTGGCTCTGACCTGGTTTGACTCCAGCTCTGTTAGCCCTAAATCCAACTTGGATTGAGCTCTTGAAAGCTACAAATTATGAACCAGAAGAATGGTGGGAAGAGAAATCCCTTCTAGCAGTAGATTAGCTATACCCCATCCTTGCTTTGTAAGGACTGTACATATTTCTACAGTACTTTTTTTCCCCAGGATCTCAAAGCACATCATGAAGTGAGACTTACTCGTATGTCAGAAATCCATATACAAGGGAATTATTTGTTTTCTGCTTCAGGTTGTTTTTCTGGTCTCCAAATAGAAGCTGATGCTCACACGAAGAACACAAAAGTTGCATTCAGTAGGTTTTCTTTTTCTTACAAATTAATTTGGACGCATCTAATGATCCTCAGAAAGATTCAAAATTGCCTGTCTGCAATACAAACCAGATCTGGAACATGGGGTGGGATGAATTCTCTGCTATTCTATTAAAGATTCCCCTACTTAACACAAATCAGATGATGCAGTGACTGAAGTTGGTCACAATCACATCTTGAAGTTTAGCAAGAGTTGCTTCCTAATCTGCTTGATTCAAAGAGCAGTAACAAGCTAACCATGAATATCAGCTATTTACTTTCTGCACATGGCCTGCTAATGAAAACCTCTGTAAAACCACAAGTTTGTCCAAAAGCTGGTCATATTCCATCATTTCTGTTTGCAAAGCTGAGAGCACCTGCAGGCTAGCACTATCACTAACAGCCCTTTTTCCCCTTCATTTGCATTAATTATGCATACACTACTGAAATCCCCCAGACAATTAACCCTTCTGTACCCTTCTTCAAGGCTCTGCCCTGCAAGATGATGAGATCTGAGCCAACAACACACCTGGGCATGTATCTGAACCCATGACTATGAGCAAGCTTGCTGTGCCCAACACAAAGGGCCAACTATCAGCTATGGCCAACACTTCCAGTAATTGCATCACAAAGAAACACTTTCTCCTTGCACTGAGCATTTCCTTGCTGTGAATAGAGCTTTAGGAATGTGTGACATTTTTCTATATTTTGGATCTTTGAATATAAACCAAATCAAAGGCTTCCAAGCAGAGCCAGTCGCTCTGTTTTATAAACCAACTTATTTCTGGAATTTGCACTCTTCAGAAATAAGCACTTGCTAAGATTTGTGAAGATCACTGGGTTCAGAACATTGATTACAAGCAACTGCAAAACAGTGCAAGAAAAAAACACCTGACAACTCTTTCCACCAAACAGGAGCTCAATCACTCCGTGACTCTGCTGTGATTTTGTCATAGAGAGAATCATAGAGGATTCTCTGCACTGTGCCCTGCCTGGCACAAGCTGCATCATTCTCATCCTTTCTGGATGAGCCAGAAATCAATTTCAGAAGAGTGGCAGTCACAGCCTGAATGCACTCAAAGCACTGAGCTGGTTGTAGGCCTGTCAACCTGACTAGGAACCCCCAGACAAAAGAAATACCTATATTTATTTTTCTGTACATTCCAGACTATCAGATTTCTGGCAGTTTGACTTCAGCACTCTAGGAATTGAGAGCCATGGGCCAAATACGACACTATCTCTCTGCTCTCTTAATCTTGTTTTGCTGGGAATTGCTGCTGGCCTCAGGCAGTCTCCAAAGAATCAACTCACTTTCTGTCTTCTTCTCATGTCACCCCAATGGGGTCTGACATCCCAAGCAAATTTTTCATCTCAGTGTTGCTATCTGGCTCAACGGACACAAGGAATTGTAATATAAGATAAGCAAAAGAATTTATTCTCCAAAGCACAAGAGAGTGTGGGGATAAAGCATCCAAGTTCCCAGCTCTGCCTCTCACAAGCTGATCAGGAAGGTGAGTAAAGAAGCGAAAGAGAAGGAAGTATTCATTAACTTGTTCTTAAATTCCTCAGTTTTTCCAACCAAACGTAAATTGATGATTTTTTTCTTTTCAAATAATATCAGCAAGTTTACAAGTTCAAGTCAAAAAAAGCCTCTAGATTTTGGGGAGCTTCTCAAAAAAAAAAAAAAGCAAAAAACCAAAGCTCTAAACACATTGCAGCCACACTCATTCCTCTGCAGATGTTCTGAGAAAGGAACTGCCCTTCTCTTGAGTTCAGATACGTGGTTGGGGAAGTATCAAGCAGCTGTAAGTCAATGCCAGGGAGCTGGACCCAAGAGCCTGCAGAACGATAAAAGCAGATAGACCTGAACCTCAAAGGCACCAGCTTTCCTTTATAGGAGTGCCAGTGCTGGCCCAAGGAGCTCATTTTGTGAACAGAGACTTGGCTGGCACACCACAGACCTTCCCACATTATCCAACTCACTTTTCCACATCCAGACAAGCTTTGGACAGGTGCTCAATAACCGAGCAGAGCTAATTAAAACCACTCCTGCAAAATCTGAACGAGGCCAATAAAGCATTGATGACCATTCCTCCAGAGCTCTGGTAGAGTCTAGGGACGATGCTTCCAAGTACCCAATGCCACGCTTGGAGCTGGGGAAACCAACTCCTTGGAGGCAAAGGAAGCAAGACCAAAACCACCATAAAGCCTGGGACCTTTTGTTTCTCACCATCCAAAGGCCTAAGGAAGAAGAGGCAGTTTCCATTGCTCTGCCTGTGGCTGATTTGGACCACAAACAGTGACAGAGGCCGGGGAGTGCCCTAAGACTCTACACCTTCTAAAACCACTCTGTATTTTTCCAGGAAGCCTGGTCTGGTGGTTGGCAACCCTGCCTACAGCTGAGGGGTTGAAACCAGATGATCTTTGAGGTCCTTTTCAACTCAGGCCATTCCATGATTCTGTGAAACATCCTTCCAGAACGAAGCTTGCTTACAGCAGCCACAAGCACCTATAGCTGCAAACTGAAGCCCCAGGGAGGGGAAAGACACTGGAGAAACCCAATCCACCCTTGGAGGAACCCATGTAGGCCAAGGATCGGTCCTCCAGCCACAAAAGCACTGCTTCTTCTGAGCCCTTCCTCCAAGGATTTCTCTCAAGAGCTTAAACAGGAGAGAAAACACGAGCAAAGCGATAAAAATTGGAGGAGGTTGTGTTTGTTTCTCCAGTCAGTTAAGCGAAGGGTAGAGAGGAGCTGCCAGACCACACAGTTCTGTTATTCAGGTATTTTCTTTTTCTTTCAACTTCGTTTTTCTTTCTTTGCTTCGTAAATACAGCGTGTGTGTGGTCTCCAGAGGAACACAGCAGCCTGGGCTTCCCCACTCCTTGCCTCTTCCCAGCCATTTTCAGGCGCTGCTTATCAACCCGGTGGGAATGTCACGGTGTGGGAAGGAGAATCCTGCCCATGGCACAGCATGGCAGCCTCACTCTTCAGAGGACAGCAGCCCAGCCTCTCTTTTCTCATGCTGCCAATGTATTTCCTTGTGCTGGCAGTTTGAGCCTGCAGTTCAACACCCACATCCAAGGCTGGGACACGCCAATGGGTCAGGCCTACAGGGCTGGTGCATGTGCAAGGGCCAGCCCTGCTTACCCAGCACTGGGAGCAACTAAAAGCCAGTTCTTCCTTTACCACAGGCCTGGGAGAAGCATGTTGCTTTGATTTGCAAGCAGGGACCGGCCTCCTGCTGCCCTCTGTGCATGATGCCCAAGCTCAAGGCAAGCAGAGGCAAAGAAACGAGACCCAGGTGCTATGAGGTTCAAGGCCCTGAGCTCCAGCTTGTTTTGCTGTCTTACTATAATGCATCATCACTAAGTCAATAGATAATAAATATGTTGTTATCAAATAGAAATGCTCAGATACCACCGCATGGAGCAGCAGGCTTGCACAGGTTCTCCGTGGCTGTACACTGCCCTGTTTAGCTCACTCGTGCTGTTTTGCCTGAGACATCACATCAGCATGCATTTTCACTGCTTCTGAGCTGCTTTGTTTCTGGTCCCAATCAGCCATCTGCTCTAATTTTCATACTTAATGCAGAGCAGAACAGCCTCTGGTCCTCTCTATGCAAGCCGTGGGACCACTCCTGCCTCCCCACCTCTGAAATGTAAAAAGCACGCAGCATAATCTTCCCTTCAGTCATGAAAAATAAAGTATAATCTTAAGTAAATATTAGTGTTCCACTTATGTAAATACAAACTGCCATTGAGGGCTAAAGCGCTGATCCTGTCAAAACCCCGGGCTGAGCATATTTCTTGGGGAAGGACAGCGAGGGTCAGGAGTGAAAGATGCTTTGGTGTTTGCTGGGAGTTAGGGGAATGGTTCTGGAAAGAGAATGGGACAGTGAGCATGTTCAAGAAGACCTGACACCAACTGTATACCCACTGAAACTATAGCTTCACGGAGATGAGCACTTGTCAGCATGAAAGATAGATCTCGCTTTATGGAGTATTATTCCACCTCTTCAAACAGCTTTAAGGAGGCAGAGGGAAAAAACCAGCCAGCTGTCTGTCAGTATCTAAGTCTTGTTGAGCACCGGCTCTTTGGAAGGTCTGCTCCAAGTCTCATTAAAGATAAAGGACTTACTTAGCTAACTTGACCATAGATCCCTTCTTAAGACCTTACCCAATCACTTCCCAGTTTCCTTCAGCACCTCGAATACGTCTCATTCACTCAGCTCAGTCTATTTGTCTCGCATAGTCTGGCATTTTAATTTTCATATCTCCCTTTATCAACTGCATACAGTTATTTCTGACAAGTTCATCCATCACAGAGGATGCTTTAAGAAACTGGCATGGTTACTTGCATCTCCCATTGCACATCATTGAGTGGATGATGGAACACAAAAGCTCTCAGGGCTATAAATTACCATTGATAACTTGAATCTGGAAGCCATGGGGACACATAACATCTTATTTCCAACTGAGTTAAAAGATATGTCTAGTTCCAAGGAAAAACTTGCCAGAATGGGATAACACAAACTCTGCTGATCAAAGGCAAATATCCCTTGGCCCTTTCAGGCTTCCCATCACCTACCACGAGCAACGAGTCCTTCTTGGAGATCAAAGCATTTCATCTACACTACAAACCGAGTTACAGTTTGAAGAAGGCACTGTTATTCTTCCCATTGTACTCAGGAGTCCTCAACAGGAGGAAAAGCAAAGCAACATGCCTGAAGTCAGCCAGGTGCTCAGAGCTGGACGTAGGACCTGCACCGTTTGCTCCCAGTCCTCTGCATGTGCCATGATGCCTTCCTCCCACAGCAGAGAGAAGGCTGGATCCTATCACTGAGCAGACTCGTTCTGTCAATATTTTATTAGCCTTCAAAACATCAGAGACATTCCACACTTGGAAGCCCCACTATTACTTTCTCTAAGCATTAATTCCAGGCCTGTTTATCTCATGCCCTTTTTTCAATTCTACTGCTTTGAGCCAAAGCCCTGCTTGTTTCACAACTGCCACGACTTTGATATAACATTAGATTTCAGAACGGAGCTTTGGATAAAAAAAGGTTTCTGGTTATTGCTGGCATCAAGAAATCCAAGCATGCTGTGCATCTCTGCCCTCAGGTTCCTGCAGACAAGGTCAGTATTTCTATTGGAGACTTGTGCTGCAGGTAAGCACATAATGAACCAACTGCTTTCATACAGCTGTGATCTTATTGTCCACTTATGGGAGAGTAGCAGCAAATCACACCCTGTGACACTGGAAGACATTCGGAGAATCCAAATCCTCCTTGGCAGGTTTGGCCTCTGTATGATGATCTAGGAGACGCTCAGGGTCCTTCGTACCACTTCCCTTCGTTCCCAAGAGCACTGTGCTAATGCAGTGAAACCACAAAGGCATTTAAATGTCAAATCCCTACCGGCCTCAGTGGGATTTAGACTCCCAAATACCTTCGTGAATCTGCAAGTCGACAAAACGCCAGGAAACAGTGATAAAGACAAAAAGAAAGGAAAAATAGATGAGCTCAAGCTCGCAGCCCTGCAGTCAGACTAAACCAACCCAGCTCCTTCCCTGGCTTGCCATCCCTAATGCACAGAACTGTGAGCACTGCAGAATAACCACCTACATCCAGCTCCTCCCGCTAAGCCCTCCCCCTCCCAGCTCCACTTTATGACACTAAAAGCACGCACAGCCCATTTTAACATTTTCCAGCCCGAGAGCTGTAGTCCAACCAGGGTGGGCAAACAAACGTCTTGTCACCGCCAAGTATGGCCCAACATTGGCTCCGGCGAGAAATTTCCAGCCACTATGGAGCCAGACACATTTACATTCCTCTATTTGAAGTAAAACCCTAATCCTTTGGAAGATTTGCAGTCTGAGCAAGAGCTGCGCTCTCACCCATGCCTTTGAGGTCTCCCTGTCTTGCAGCAAGGGGCAGCAGCAGGATTCCAAAGAAAGAAGGGGCTGTGAAAGAAAAGGAGAGTGTTTTGCTCCCCGTCCTCTATACACTAGAATTGCCCTAAATACACCCAAAAATGTAGCGTGCATGGAAGTCAGAAGGAAGATTGCTCCAGTTGAGCAAGGACAAAACCCAGCCTTGCACCCCAGTAGCCAGGGCCCCAAATGCATGGTTTTGCTGTGGAGCAGAAGAATAGAGTCAGAATGGACATTCCCTGTGAACATCTCCTGTTGTTTTTTTTGTAACACATCTACCTCCATTGAACAATAATCCTAAATTCGATGTTGCAACAGCACCACTTTGCTCAAATGCAAAGAGGACAGAGGAAAAGGAAGCAGAGAATCCATCCTAACGGATTTAAGGGGGTCCGGGACATAGTCATAAAGAATTCCTCTCATCTTAAACAAGATCGTATCCTTTCTATAAATATCTCAGACTGATGGGTGGGATTTCTGACCCCTTCAGCTGCAGTTCTGGAGCTGCTGGAAGCACTCCATACCCTGCCCTTCCCTCCAGTTCAAGGCTGACAAGAACAGCTCTCAGCATTTCCCAACACCTCCTGGGAACCAAGGCATCCAAATCGATGGAGGACACAGCTCCACGTTTCCCCTCATCCTACCCACACAAGCAATGGGCCAGAAAAGCATCCCAGCAGAAAACAAGGCAAATCTTAAGTGCTGAGCTGATTGTCTACAGCACTAGATGTTAAGATTTTCCAGGCAGAGCCAGCACTAAGAGGGCAAGCATCTAGTGAGCATCTCCGCCGTGTGCAAGGTCATGGTTTCACCATCCCTATGCCACCCTGTGTCTGCTCCCAGCCCAGGTGAGGCTGCACCAGCTGCCAGCACAGCCTGTGGGGCGAGCACATGATGGTTCCTGCCCAGGCTGGACATGCAGGATGTGGTTGTGGTCTGGAGCTCAGCCTCGGCCCCCATGCACGATCACTGTCAGCTGAAGGGCTCCGACTTCCTTCCTGGCCAAGCTTGAGGATAAGAAGTTGTCTCTGAAGGGGTCAGTGAATGGCTTCTCACTCCTGGAATTCCATAAGGATTACCCAGCAAACCATAAATTAGCCCTGCTTCTGCATTTCCAGTCAAGGGCTTGGACTTGCTGACCTGGGCTCTCGTTTCTTTCAGCACAGACATTGTGAAACTCCGACTTTCCTGTTTTCTCCCTCTTTCCCCAACCTTAAAGGCTGGCCAGCCTCGCACAGCAGCTCTCCAAGCAACATTACCACAAAGGTTTCTCCTTTCAAAAGTCAGAACCAACACCTCTGCTTATTCAGTGTCTGCAGACTGCTCATCTGCTCTTTTCAGGAGGATGAGGGAGTATTTGATGTGGGGAACAAGGGTAAAAAACTGGAGGAAAGACAGGTTAGTCATGTGCTAAAGCACTATTCTGCCCTCACTTTCCTCAGATCATCCCACCACTGCCAAGGCAGCTGTGAAAGCATTAAGTAAACCTGCTGCAAAGCTCACACACGGCACTCCAGATCCTTTAGTGCAAGAAAGGTTTTCTGGCAGCAGATCTTCAGCTCACCTCAAGGATGTGGGTTCTCCCATCATAACTCTGGGTCCCTCTGTTTCCCTTCCTGATAACCTTTCTGCAAAAGGCTTAAACTTAAAGATACATATGCAGAAGCCCACCCTGTAGGCAGTACTGACCATGCCTGTTGTCATCACCTCCTGCTTACAAACCAGCTTGGCCATGCCTCAGAATCACTACAGCTCCCTGCAGCCTCCTCATTGCGGTTCTTATCACTGGATACCTCAAGCTCTTGAATAAAGCAGTGATTTGTCCCAGGTCTCATCTCTGAGACCTCTGGTGGCAGAGACATTCCAACAGGATTACAGCAGAGTGGTTAATAACCTCCGATGAGGATCATTAGAACCCAAAATTAAAAACAAAACTAAACAGAGGAAGGGGAAAAGGGAAAGGCAAGCTGGATCTTGTCTCCAACCCCATGGCATCTGCTGTAGAGCAGTTCCAATCACACAAACCCTGCTGAGCTGTGCCTTTCCAGCCCGGCTCAGGCTAAGGGCTACGTTTATCTCAGGTTCGAGCTAAGCACCTAGTTACTAATACAGCAGGTCCATTTCAATGGCTCTCCACCAGGATGCTTTATACCTGTGGAATACCACCAGGAAGGTCTTCCTGCTGCCCACACAGCAGTTTGTCTCCATGGGTTCCAGCTGGGTGATGGAAGTCAAAGCAGAAGGTGTGGGGAAGCAGTCATCTCTTCTTCTCTGCTCCTTCAGTTCTTTGCTTTGGTAATATAACAATGTCGACAGCTTCTTTACAGCACTTTCCAGAAGACTGAAATGAGATTCAAGTGACAAGCCTCGAAATTCCTATGAAGTTCCTCTGTGTGCCATTGCAAATTAGGAATTTGCTGCCCCGACCACATATATTGAACTGGCTCTGATCCTGCTGCACTGACATTCTGATGTGTTTTCCTTTCACCCCATTTCATTCCCTTTTGCCAGCTGCAATTGTTCCATATCTGTGAATCACGGCTTCCTAATCATCAGGGTTGGCCCACTAATAATATTATTTGTACGATACTCAGCCCATTTTGCTAGACATCGAGCAAAAATGTAGAAAATGACAGACCTTGCTTCTTAGAGCCTTCAGTAGAATCAGATGTCTGCTCCCTCTAGCACAGAGCACTGGGAGGTTCTTGAATTCACTCCTGTTTGTTCAAGGGCTGCCTGGCAGCGGGGTGCTGAGCAGTCCTCCCATTAACTAACTTGCACAGGGGTGCCAAAATACCACCCTCATCACTGGTTTCCTCTCCCATCAGCAAAGAGGCCAAGGAAGCAACAGGCCATGAGTGTCAAGTCATCCTCTTGCTGCAAGAGATGAGGAACGCGCTCTGCTGTTGCTGCTGCTTGTGCTTTTGGGATTGATCTGGTGGGAACAGAGCTGTGGGAGCCCTGGGAGCTGCCAAGCATCCTCATCCTTTAGAGAAACCAAGAGGGCTGAGAAGCAGCCTTGGGGAAGCAGAGTAAGGGAAGTTCCAACAGAAGTGGACCTCCATAGAGGTGCCACGCCGATCTGCAGACCCCCATGGATGCCATCCTCCTGCCACGTTCACATCCTGCCTGCTTTGTCTTCACAATAGCTGCCTTTTTAGAGCCACTGGGATTTTTCAGAGCTGTCAACAAGTGTTGTTTTGCAGTGCTCATAAGCACACAAATGATGAATGTTCTGCCTGTCTGTCCTTCCCAGCTTCTGCCGTCCATCTGACACGGACCAAGACCACACAGACTACAAGCACCCCATCAAAGTGAACTGCAACGCTTGAAGTTTTAGCATCATCAGGCTGAGCAAGACAAGGTATTTTGGTCATACCTTCATCTTAGGTAGGGCTAATATGGCACTGCAGAGAGCCATGAGGGAAAACTGTCAATATGCCCATTCACTGGGTACCAATGGAAGGAAATCTGTGCTTTCAACTTGAATGTTACACTCTTAAAAGTACAGCATTGACCACTGGGCACTCAGGTCCAAGTTCAAACTGTGGCCACTCATTGGTATAAGAAAGAGAAGTGTGGTCTGGCTGATATGGGGAGTCAAAACAGGTGGTCTGAATTTTGAATGAAGCCTCATATCCACTCCCCAGCTGAGAACATTTCCAAACTCAACTTCCTCAGACCCCAGACATCTCTCCAAACACCTCACTCTCAGACTCCCATACCCTCTCCTTCCCCCCATACCACAAGCCATCCACACCTCTGAAATAACCTATTCCTATATTAGGCAAAATAGCCCCAAAACTTGGTGCTGAGCGCTTCGGAGAAGCGTCGCGTCACCAATCAGTTACCACTGCCTACATACTTGAACCCAGAGGCATGAGCTTCTTGCTGGCAGACTGCGGAAATTTGCTGAACCCCAGCCAAGAAAAGAGATGAGGCAAGGGGTGTTAAAAGCTACTGTCTCGCCTCTTCGTACACATCACACGCACGAGTGCCTTCAGCACCCAGGGCCCGGAGCCCAGACAATTCGTTGAAAGTCTAATGCATTTCAGATAAGGCTTTGACTATTACCTGGATTGACAGCCAGAGAATGGGAGGAAAAATCCAGGCTCCGGACCACTCAGCCGAGCAGAAAGCATCCCAGTTCATGGGCTAACCTAGGTCAAGTGATTTGGCGCCTGTGGGGTATTAAAGCTATTTACCAGGGAGGGATCCGCGCAATCTGAAGGGAGCCAACCCTCCTAGTGAAAATTATTATTGTAATTCATGATATGTCCTGGCTCTGCGCCCGCAGTCAGGCTTGGAAAGGCGCTGTCTTTAGCGGAGACAATGAAAAAACAAACAACATTTCTAAAAAAGAAAACCTGCTTTTTTTTTTTTGCATCCACCCGGCTTGGTTTCACTCTACGAGCCATCATCACAAAGCTGGTCCACCTGAAAAGTTCCAGGAAGTTTGGAAATGGGAACAGTGATCCTGCCTAGTGCTTAACTCCTGGGAACAACGCACACCTGCTGAAGCCCAGCTCAGTACATCACCATCTCCTCACCAACCACGTTCTCCATGATGCTTTCATCCAGCAGAAAAACCAGAGGGGGGAATTACTCCTGAAGGAACTGGACACATCCTCCTTTGGAGCCTTCAGAAGCTGCCTTTCCTACTGCTACAACCCCCCCTTTCTGTGCTGTTTGTTGGGAAATTCAATATTCCGTGACCAACTTGCCCCCCACCTCTGCCCATCCCCACCACCTCCCATGCCCCTCTGCTCTTTGATCCAAAGATCAAAGTGAGGAAAGGGCACAAGCTGGCGACAGCAAGAAAATCAACATGCACTTGGAGGGAAAGGAAACACCTTCCTACAAAAAGGGGCAGTAACATCCATCCCTCTGCTTCTGGCAGCCCCACATGCAGCTCTGGTCCTCCTTCTGACCTTTGATGAGCGTCCCTCTGACCAACGCACACTTCATGGAGTTTTTGGGAACCCCCAGCTATGAGCTATCATCCAGAAATTTATGTTTTTCTCTTAAGAAACATGACCTATTTCTGTGCAAGGCTTCAGCTCTGCCACCTCCCACCAGTGCTGCAGAACCAAAGAACAGTGCTGAGGGGCTGTGAATCAGCTGCAGGGGGGGAAACCAAGACCCAAAGCACCCAGCTGTGCTGCCCAGGAGTGCCTTGGCACTGGGAGAACCTCTCCAAGCCCTTCTCACAGAATGGCTTCGATTGGAAGGGGCCTTAAAGATCATTAAGCTCCAATCCAGCATTGCCAACCACGCAATCAGGCTGCCTAGGGCCCTATCCGTTCACCCTCGCAGAGGTTTTTGCAGTGATGGGATGGATAGTTTGGGTCCGCCAAATAGCTCAGTCTTATTTTTTTTTTTTCCATTGAGAATTGCCTAGTAATTAAAATAGAAGGGGGGTGGAGGGGATGGAGGGACACGAAATGTCAGGGGAATTGATGTTGCCTTGCCCTAAAAACAGGGCTAAAAGCAGCATCCCCATGGGCTGTCAGCACTGATCGGAATCAGCTGGTCACTCATCACAGGAAGGCGAGCGGTCAGGCACAGCACACCCATAGGGCCGACAGGCTAATTATTATAGCTTACTGGGAGCAGCCTGCTATTAAGTTCCCAGAGCTGAAATGTTGTCCTCCAGCAACGTCCCTCCGCGACACATCCACGTCACGCACCCGTGTTTTAAGGCAGAGGGATAACAGCGCGGCAAAGAGCAAGGAACAGGGCAGATCAATTAAGAGGGCACCTCATTTCTATGGGTCCTGCTGGCTGGGGGCCAGGCTGTCACTCAGCAGCAGCCAGTCTGAGCCCCCCTGCCACCAGCCTGGCGCCCGGCCCCCGGGGGAGGACTGTGTCTGGTGCAGGGGAGGATCTGATCCCAAAGAGCTCAGTGCTGGAGGGGAACGCTGCAAAGACCAGAGGGGAAAGTGCAAAGGATAGGGCAGCAAACAGCCTCCTCTTGCTCTGTCCCCTCTGTGCATTCCGTGGGTTAATCACCAGTCCCTCTGTCTCCATGCATGGTGCCCTGTCAGACTCTTCCTCATCTTTTTTTGCAGCTCCTGGCTTTGTATCTATCTGCACGCAGATTCCTGCCCAGCGTGGCTCAACGCAGCTTTATCTAGCGTGCAATAAACAATTTATTATTCATTCAAGAAAGGTATAGATGTGATACTTAGGGACTTGGTCAGAGGGCAACGCTGGCTATAGGTTGGACTAAATGATCTCAGAGATCTTTCCCCACCTTAATGATTCTGTTTGGAGTGAGGTTGTTCCATCCTGCTTCCCACCAGCATCACAAAACTCCATACAACTCCACACGCATTTCATGGGTAACCACAGCCCTCACAAATCCCTCCAGCCAAACGCAGAGCATTTCACCCATCTGCTTGCAAACTCCATTGCCCCATCCCTGCTGCTCTCTGCCAAGCTACATCCTGCTTTTTTTAATCTCCCTAATTCTCCACGCTGCTCCGCGTCACATTAAAAGCCATCACTCGGGGCTGTGTCTGCTTAAAGCAAAACAAAGCACAGGAAATATTGCTCCCAGCTAAAAGAAACATTCTTCCAATGTTATGTCACCATTCCTTTCCACCACATCTCACGTTACCATTCCAAAGGAGAGCACGTTTCACCTGTGAGCAACAGGTAGGTTTGCCTGATTCCCCATAGCCCAGGCACCCAGAGCAGCAACAGGGCAGAATTTCCACCAAGAGATGGAGGATGAGCTCAAGTGGGAATGCAGAGCAGCTCCAGGGCTGAGGAATTGCAGGACATTTGGGGATGCAAAGCAGAGCAACCCTTGCAGAGTTCTGCAGTGCCCAGGATGGAGGATGCCATATGCAAGATGCCTCCCTCTTGTTTAAGCTCCCTTTTCACAGCTTTATTTGCAAAGATAATTGAAGGGACATCTTCAGCATGGACAGACCAGCCTTTCCCTTAAAATACTGTCATTAATGTTACCTTGAGTTAATTGAAACAATCAGCCTGCGTTAGTGCAGCAAGGTCAGAGCCTGATTAGCAGTCAGATTTTTCTGAACCACCGGGAGGCTGTTTAACTGTTGCTGCTTAATCGTATCTTCCAGCAAGGAATTTTGTGCAATCTTCCCACAGGAGGCTGCTATCGAATCTGACTCTGGAAGGGCAGGGGAAAGCACAGATCCTCATCCCATCAAGAAAACAATTGATGCTCAGCTGTTAACTATTCAGGACAGGGCAGGAGCATACTCCTTTCCATGGGAATCTGCGAGAAAGTCCTTTTCCACCTTGCCAAGCCTGGGGGCAGCTTGGAGTCAATCACTGAGTGATTTGACCTTGGTGAATCCTACTGATCCCATCCCACCCAGATCTTCCCACTCAAAACGTCAAATCTGACCTAGATGGACAGACAAGACAAAGACAACAAACTCAAGTACATAAGAAAGTTTGTCCGCTTCACTCAACTCCTGCTCACTATGAGCTGAGCACCTGTACATCACTATGGCTGAGGACTGAGATACAAACCTGGTGCCTAAAGGAGGATGGCATGCTTCTGCAGAGGAGCATCCTAACCTGCACCCTACAGCCCTTGGAGCACCCAGCTGCCTGCACACCCTGGGTCGCCTCAGGAAGCACCTGCTGTGTAGCTGCCAGACAGAGATGATACTGAATAAAACTCTGGCACCAAAATTAACATACTTCTGCTAAGCCAATTTACATTCCTGGCTCTGGGCTTCTGGAGCCAAAATAAAAGGATTTTTTTTTTTTTTTTAAACAAAATGTACTTTGGATCCAGACTTGACTCCGTGGCTCCAGTTTGCCTAGCATCACTCCCCAGAACGACATTCTGGCTCTCAGCATCATGTCCCAGAAGTGTCCCCAGTGGGCATTGCACAGTCTGTCACAAGAGCAGACTGGGAACAAGACAGCAGTTATGAGATCGTGATGAAAAATGATCCATTTGTTGCGTTGCCCAACTCTGTTCCCATCCTTGTCCTCCAGGGCTTCCTTGCAGACACTCATTTGCTTTTTGCTTTCTTACTCTTTTTTTTTCCCCTCCACCTTCCTGACACACCCCATGGGATCCCTCCTGCACTGCACCCCTCCTTGCAGCATCATTCTCAATGGCAGAGCACCCCAAACCCATTCCTTCCTTCTACTCATAGCAGCCTGGCAGCCCACTGCACCCAGTATAAAGCAGAGCTCCATAACCCAGCACCAGGTTATTCTCATATATAACATCATCTTGATGTAACAATACCAAGTAACACACACCACCACCAATGCGTACTATAATATGTGATAAATCCATTCACCCACTTGTTTCGTCTCTTGCAGCAGTTTCAGGAAGGCACCACCTTTCTGTAATGCTATATTAACACAGAAGTTATTTAACAACGTAAATATTTCTCAGTGTTTAGACTTCTCACTGGGACCTGGCACAGTCCCCACTGGCCTCCGCAGCTTCTACCCAAAGCAAAGGGTAAAGGCTGAGCTGAAACGAAGGGATGAGAGCGTAAAGGCTTCAACTTCACAAGCAGAAAAACAGCAGGAATGACTGCAGGGCTGGAAGGGAATTACTTCTTTGCTTGCGCTCTCTAGCATGGCTGCTGCAGCCCATGGAGGAAGGAAGCACTCCTGCTGCTCAGACTGAGCTGACCACAGCCCCATGGGCAAGTATTGCTAGAAAGCTACTCCAGCACGTGGCTTGCTTCAGTTACAAGCACAGACAAGCAAAGGAGCTCTTCCTGCCTTTCATTATCAGCTTTCCCCTCCTGCCATATCAGATAGACACGAAAAGTGGCCAGTGGGAGAGATCTGGGCTCCTCACATCCACCTCACACACCAGCACCCACCATCCAGAGCAGATGCAACATCTCAGCTCAGGCCTTCATCCTTACAGTGTAGGAGAGGAGCTGTCAATCTGTACAGGCTCACTGACACTTGTGCTAGCAAGTTCAAAGATCACAGCAGGTGCAATAATCCCCTGGGCTTCGAGTTGGCTGAGTAATATTCATGTTCAGATACAGTGATAAGAGAGGACTCAGAGTTTTCCAAAGACTTCCTGATGGAGATCTTGGCCATTCTCATGCAACACACACTTACTGTGCTGGGCAGCAAGGTGAAGGCCTCAGACATCAGCTTCTACAGGTTCCTTCCCTAGCACAGTCCCTGCAAGCTGAGGCTCAGCCCCCAGCTGATGAGAAATGAACATCAGGACACAATTCTTGCTCTTCCCCCACCCAACCCTGTTATCAGATCCTGCCCATTGCAAGGGTTAAGCTAATGGCTTCCTCACACACAGCCCAGAGAGCTGTTATCAGCCAAGATCCCCACTGCTCTCTAATATACCTTAAGGCTCCAGCTCCTATTTGCTTAAATTGAGGAGAAAGAGAGAAGAAGGTAACCCACTGAGCCTGGAGATGCAGCACTGAGATGTCTAGCACCACCGTCCAACATCCTCACCCTCTATTTGTGGCACTTTGCTTCACAAGAAAGAATAAACACATCAGCACAGCCCAACTCCATAAATATCAGGCTGCAAAGATGCTTTCCATGCAAATAATCAGCACTGCTTTGGGCTTCCTGAACCTCACCAACATCTGATTCAACAGAGAAGAGCACCCCCAGAAGTATGAGGTTTGCTATCAAAAACACACATCCTGCCCATCCATCTCTTTCCCCAAATAAGCAGCGTCATATGTTTTATTATAAAAATGGGGTTCTCATGTGCTGAATTTGGATGCCACACGTATTTTTGCTTCTTTTCTTTGGATCTTCTTTTGTTAATTGAGTTAAACATTCCTCTTAACGCAGCAGGGAATTTAACCCCTTCCTCTCCCCAGGCACTCAGAAGCTCTGGCAAAGCAAAGTGGAAAATAAACTCTTTCCCAATCACTCTGCAGGTCTGCAACGGGAGGAAATAAGGAACCCTGCTCACCTCTCTGACTGCATTAGTCAGACACCACAGCATTTTTCAAATAGTCTGTCATTAATCACAACAACACAAGGGAGTGAGAAAGAGATCAAAGAGGTAGGAGCCTGAAATTCCAGTTACAGATTCTCTGAATTAAGGTAACGACAAGGCTAGGATCCAGCAATAAGCTATCCCAATCCAGCACTTCTGTATGGCCCCTGCTCTTAGTGGAACAGTGCTGGTGTAGCCCAGGTGAGGATCCATCCACACAGATTTATCCAAACCACAGAAAACAGCAAAGCAGGACTGGAATCTTCAGAGGGACGACATTTCCAGTAGCTCCTGCCTGTGGTTGAAACTGGAAATACCATCCTCTGAGATCACCTTCAATGGAGAAGCACCTCTGGCAGCACAAAGGCAGCGAGAAAACGCGGGGGAAAAAAACACCCAGACAATGGAAGTTATCCAGATAGCACCCAAAAAGGCTTAAAACAGACATCCCACCACTGGGGAGACTTTCAGCTGATTTTCATCAAGGTTTCAGGAAGGCTGATGACCCTTTCTCTGAGAAAAGAGCAGTTATGATCCTTCAGTGCCAATACCCAAGCCCTGAAATCCTCTAATTCCTTCAATGCCACGTCCTTCTCAGCAGCAGGAGCAAGCCAACGCTCTCACGCTTTATAGCGCCGTTAGCAGGAGATAATTAAGCTTATAATTAAGTTCTTCACAAAGATAATGTTCCTATTAGTGTACAAGGATACCAAGTGGTACCCAAAGGGAGAGCTCCAGCACTTGTTAACCTTGTGTTGGCCCAACACGAGGTGCAGGAGCCTAGCAAAGACCCCCTCTCTTAAGGCCTCACTCATCTTCTCTCAGGGCCACCAAGAAACCCATAATGTTATTTTAAATCAGATGGGCTTGCCACAGAGAAAATAAGAACACAACACCATTTCCAAGAGATAGAGGCCATCTGAGCAGTAACCAAGAGCTTTGCTTTCCAGACAGCAAACAAACAAACAATAAAATGACCACTAACCTGCAGATGCAAACCCTCCATCCTACATGGCTCTGAATGCCTGGTTACCAACTACTGGGTCCTAGAAAATGGCAGGAAATCGGCTCTTCTGCATGAGATTTGGTGCACCTGAAGGCCTCAAGTCATGGCTTTTAGTCTGCATTGATACCAGCCTGGCTTGACCATTGAGAACAATTACTGAACCAGAATCAGCTGTGTAATTAATGAGCTCTGTTTTGACAGTCACCACCCCCCTGGCTTTCTATGGAACCACAACAGAGGCTGTTACAGCTTTCTCTGTCACCCTAGTAACAAAGCTGAAGTACCTGGCGTTAATTTTAACACATCAAATGCTACGAATAGCTAGATGGGGCTATTTTATTTTATTTTTGCTACCGTCACCCATTCAGAATGGTTTTCAAACTCCCTTTGAGCTTTCCTCCAACGCTCGCCCCTGGGTGCAGGCTCTCTTTTTCTACTGCATTTCATCCACAGTGCTGATTTATAACCTGCACTTATTTATAACAGGAGTTTTATATGGCAAATGAATCGTTTTGCTCCAACGTTAATAGGCTTCCATTCAGGGGGAGTTTACATCTGCTGGGCCCTCTTCTACTGCGTGAGGAAAAGCAGGCAATCCGTTGCTAATCCGACATAAATACCCCTGGAGTCAGTCTGGAGCGGAGCATCAAAATCATTTACAAAAGTGGAAATTTGAATAGAGCTTAAAACCTCATAACCTGTCAGCTCCTGGCCAGGGAAAATCCTCACAGGCAGGGTCTCCTTGCTTTTATTTGCCTGCAGCAAGCAGAGCTGGGCTTTGCTCAGCTCTCCCCCCCAGCTTGCCCAAGGGCTGCTTTGTGTGAGTTAATCAGAGAGGTTGAATCCCTGCAGGTTCCAAGAGTGAAGGGCTGATGCAGCACAGTGAATGCAGGAGCCATGAAAACAGCAGGTTTGGGGAGGGCACCCAACACAAAAGGAGCTAAAGAAGCCTGCTAGCAACCCTGCCTAACCTTCACCCTTAAGCCAAAGGCAGAGGCATGTCCCAGAAGCACGAGGCTGTGATATTTACCATAGAATCACTAAGACTGGAAAAGATCATTTAGTCCAACCATCCACCTACCCACTAAACCGCCTTGCTAACCAAGTAACTTTAGCCCGAAACTGGAAACTTTTAGCTAGACTCTGTTTAGAATAAGGAATTATGAGTGGAAATAATCACTTTTATAGACGTCAAAATTAGCAGTCGATGCTTCTCCTAAGATGGCTTGGTTTATTGTTCCTGAAATATAAGCAAGCTTTTTCTCTGAGGGACTCTTCATGGGTCCCATACAAAGGCCGGGCTGAAGATGTCAGTGGCCATATTCATTACGTGACTTTTTAAAATCTAATTTGTCTCTCTCAGATTTCTCCCTGTGCCTGCCACAAACTGCCATTCCCATTGGGTGAGATTAGCTCACTTGGCCATTAAACCACAGTCTCAAGCGCACGGGTTTTATTTTGTTACAAACAACTTGCTCATACTGAACTCAGTCCTTCTGAGTCGTCGTATTTTCTTGGACTATAAATTTTATGGCTACAAACAGAGGAGCACTGAAACCTCACTTCTCACATCATTAATCAATCTCCTCAGCCTCCAAACAGCACAAAAGCCTTGCAGAGCGTTGGTGTCACCCACAGCTCAGCCAGGAACCTTGTGCCCAGCTGGGTTCCGAGTTTGGTACACTTGTACCTCAACACTGGAGGCCAGGCCCAGCTTAGTCCTGGCTGTTTCAACCCATCCTGCCCATCGTGCTTCTAGAGGAACAGCCTCATGCTTGCACCGATGGCAGTATCTCCATGATTCAAGCGAACTGAAGCCTATCGTAGAATCATAAAGGTTGGAAAAGACCACTAGGATCCCCAATCCAACCATCAACCCATCCCCACCATGCCTACTGGGCACCTCCCTCCATGCCTGGTAGCATCCAGAGCTAAAATATTCTTAACAAGGCGATGTTTTCCAACTAATAAGCTTGAAGAAGACCTCTAATATCACCAACTCCAACCATCAACTCATCAACCAGAGGCAGAACAGGTAGAAATAAAGACACAACAATTCATCTGCTATTGAGATCATGGGAATAAAACACAACAAACAGGGAAAAAAAAAAAAAAAAAGTCGCAAATCCCAAAGCAAAATCTTACAATTTTTTTTTTTTTTAGTTCTACAACAAAATAAATATTTTAACTCTGATTTACCAACAGTGAGACTTGGTTCAAAAAACCCATAAGTAACGACATACATTGAATGTGACAACACTTGGAGATTCTGTTGCTGCAAGTCGTGCACAGAATAGCCCAATTTATTACAAATATTCACGCAGTAGAAAGTACAGTATAGTAATACATACTGGGATATAGGCCATGTGCCCTGACTACACCTACTCCACCAAAACCCAATGTAAACAGCCAATCCTTGTTGGTAGGGTTTAATGTTCTTCATGTGAGTTACACGCTTTGTGAAGCCCCAACAATCACTACTGTGATGAACTGCTGTCTCATTTTTTTCACGCCTTCTGCTGTCCCCAGCAGTCTTGGTTCTCATTTTATGAAGGTGTTGTAATGGATCATGGAAAAATTGAAACATCAAACAAGGGATATCTTCCATTCGCTGCGGATGTTCAAGAAAAATATCTGGACTCCACTTGGGGCCCCGCTGCCATCTATTTATGAAACTGCTGAGCAGCCATTTCCTTAGTTAAGTTGCATCATTAAAAGGCCAAGTGTCTGTTGAAGGGAAAAACCCAACGAAATGACAACACCCACAACCAGCAAAACACATCAGACAGATCTACGAACGGATAAATGACACCTGAGAGGATGCTGTGTATGTGATGCAGTCCAGAGCCAAATATATATCTTACTAAAACATAAGAACATAACTGAGGGAGTTCATGCTAGAACTGGTGCTGTTGGCCTTATATTTTCATAAAAACAAACCTGCGCAGGCAGCGAGGTATTTGGCTTCATCAGTAAGAGCAGAGAAACATACTTAGATTTAGGGAACCACCGTTAAACACTTCAACCCTTGGATTCCCATCTTTGAAAACAGGCACTGCTTGAGAATTCAACATGCAACCTGTCAAACGTATCTAAGTTTGAACATGAGAGAGGGCCCTACACCATTTACAATTGCGTGAAAAACAGTTTTGCTGACAAATTCTTGTCTCCTTCCTCCACGACACATGGAACGCAGTCACTGCTTTACTTCCCCTCTCAATCCTTCATTTGCAAACTTGAACACCCCGCCATCAGTCCCACAGGCATGCTGATTACAAGCGTAATCGTGTGAAATAAAGTTACAACAAATGCCAAATCTCAGTGTACTGCTCGGTGCGCATCTGGTGAAGCACATATTAAATATTACAGAGTTTGTTTCTGAATTATAAAAGTGTATTTTTTTAATTTTTTTAATTTTTTTTTAAGGTGAATGAACTGGTGTGGACCTTGAGAAGCGGTAGCCTCTGAAAGCAAGCTGAAGTATCTGCAAAAGGAAAGGCTCTTGGCTTGTTTAAAAAGACGCCAACAGTTACATGAAGCAGTCTTCAAGAGTCAAAGTAAAGGCTTCTTCAGCCAAATATATGTTGTAAGGCTGTGATTCATGTTCTTCCCTGCTGCAGTGCTGCAGACGATGCTACGCGCCCATTAACATGCCCATGAAATCGGATCCATTCTGAATGGTGATGGGAGCTCCAGCACTGTTGTCCACAAAGATGGAGGTGTACTGGCCAGCCTGCAGAGTGAGCAAGAGGGAAAGGAAGTGTCATAGAATCACAAAGGTCAGAAAAGACTGCTAAGATCATCCAGTCCAACCCCAGCCCACCCCCACCACTGACTACGTTCCTCAGTGCCACGAATAGCTACCACTTCCCTGCCACCAATTCTCTATAGCCACCCTGGGGATGTCATTTAGCTTCAATTAAATGAGAAGGTTAATAACTTTCCCACCTCCTGGTGAGAATTCAGCCTTGGCAATAAATAACTCCAGACCGACCATAAATGATTCCCAGCCTGCAGAGCCCTACCTGCAGCTGCAGCAAGCCATGCACGTAGACAGTGAAGATCTTGCTGTTACTTTCCAAACCAGCAATGACTTCCAAAGACCTAAACAGTAGCAAAAGAACAATAAACCCTTGAGGCAGTCACAACAACTGACCATCACAAATAATTTATACTCTTGATATTCTGCAAAGAGCTAGCTGTATGCACTCTGCCAATAACAGGATATTTTCAAGGTATGAAAGGCCAATTTAGACATAAAAATACACGCAGGCAGCTTACACAAGAAAGAACATGCTCTGCAGCTGAAAGCTGTTTTGGGAGGACATCTGGATCAAGCATCATATAAAATTAAAAATAAAAAACAAAGGTCTTCAGATTAAGCTTGAGGTAGAACTCCAGATCACCCCTCGGTCCCTTCTGTGATACCAGTCCCTTTCTAATGCCATGATGCCCAAATAGCCATCAAGATGTAGGACAGCTGCTCCTCATGTCATCCTCTGTTAATGAAGAACCACTCCTTGTGCAGGACTCAGGATGGAAGGACGTGCCTGAGACAGTAACTCATCCATGCGAGCTGAGTTCCAAAGCAATGGGAAAGCACAGAGCTCCATGACTGGCTGGCTTTTCTGAAATCTACCTAGCCACCGCGAGCAGATCCAGTCGTTTTTCCAAACCAACCAACCCCTTCCCTCCCTTTTTTCCACGAAGGGGTGGAGACGAAACCTAGCAAGTGCAAACGTGCTGCTTCCATCCCCCTTGCGAGGAAATAATGTGCACAAAAGGTAGGGGCAATTTGGCCCAGAGAGAGCAAGACACTTGGCACCACCTTGATTGAAGAGCTCAGTCTGTGTGTCATATCCTGCCAAAGCCTCACTTGGGTGGGAACTTCCCACCATTAATCTTCTTCTACTCCAACTGTCTCTGTGCTTTTCGGTTTCCATTTCTCTCAGCCGAAAGCCCTCAAGGCTCTTTCAGCTCCCTAAAATGAATGACTGCATACGTAGACATCCCCAGGAAATTCCACAAGCATGGGTAGCAGCTCAGCTCGTGCCAGCAGAACGTCTGTCCAGACAGGTTCCCATCCCTCCACCCATCTCCCTTCCATCCCACCGACCAGTCACACTCTCACCCACTGCAGAAGAGAAATGTCTTTCACAGAGCCAGTGCTCATCTCAATTTACAGGCTCACAGAATGACAAAGGTTAGGAAAGATCTCTAAGGTCCCCAAGCCCACCCCCACCGTGCCCACTGCCCACTTCTCTCATGGCCACATCTCCACGCTGAACACCTCTGGGGATGGGGACCCCCTCCCCCACCTCCCTGGGCAGCTGTGCCAATGCATCACTCCTCTTTCTGATCCATCCAGGAGCTTCCTATTAATTAATTCTTGTGCCTGCATTAACCAGAACGAGGAAGTTCTCCCAGAATCACTGAGTGCCAACAGGCATCCCAGATCGCAAGCTCAGACCAAGGTCCGTTCTTAACATGATCTGAAGGGCTTCTCATCAGTGCAAGACTGCAACCAGTCTGACACTGCTTCAACGAAGTGCTGCAACCATAAAAGACTGTTGCAGAACACTCTACAAGGCTGAAGAGGTGCTAGCTGCTTTAGTCAACAAGCTCCTTTACCTCCCCACCAGGTCAATGGGCACACAGCTAGCGACCCCAGTTACTAATGAGTGCTCCAACACCAACCAAGTCTTTCCCACAGGCCAATGAAACCTAAGAGAGCTGGTATTTATTTTCTGAGGCTTCGTGTCAAATTAATCTTCCAATAAAGGCTCTAAAACTGATAGGGCTGTGGAGGGTCAGACCTATTTACTGCACTCCGAGTCACAGAGGAAAGCTGAGGCTGAAGCAGCCAGCCCACCAGCAAATTGATAGTTTTGTTGGCTTCAAGCTGTACCATAAGTCATTTTATGGATGTATTTTGGTCTTGCTGTTACAAGGCTTGCACTTGAAGAGCTGCAGGCAGGGCAGAGCAGATCTGCACAGCCCTATAAGGGCCATTTTCCCCATATCCAGCCACAAGCAGACAGTGGCCACTCAACCCAAGCAGCACTGCCCTCTGCTGGGTGCATTTCAGCCCAGCCCAAGGGTTTCTCAGCCTCCTTTCTCGAAGCAACACATGCCAAACTCACCCTGAGCAAGCTGACCTTCCAATACAGGGCATTTCTGTGCTACAGCTGAAAGGATGATATGTTCTGTCAACACACGCAGTATTTATTCGCCTATTTAGAGTACTTGACACCATCCACTGAAACATTACAAATCAGGAGGGAAAAAAAAAAAAAGCACAAAGCCCAAGGGCCAGATGGAATCCATCTATTCAGAAAAGTTCTGTGCGTGTTTAAGGTTTAAAATCGCAGTCACTCACGTGTATCGGTGGCACAGAGATTCAATGCAGATCAACACTCGGACGTTATCTCTGGCTCGGAGCTGGACTTTGCTCTTCAACTCACTGTGATCTGTGGAAAGCAGCGAAATAAACATAAACATCCAGAACACAGCAACAATCACTTGCTGGCTTTTGGTTCAAAAGGCACAGCAACACTGTGGCTTCATAGGAAATCCCAAACAATTTAGGATATGGTACCAAAAGGAAAGCTCGCTGCATAGGGCTGCCATCATACATTCTTCACATCACACAGGACACACCAGAGGACACCAGGACCCCTTCCAGCACCTCCAAATTGACAGCACTCACCGATGTGGATGTTGGCTGAGAACTGGTAGATGCCAGACACGGGTGCTGTGAAACGTCCCGTTGCCAGGTTCAACCCCGTCCCTCGGAGGAAAGCTCCTTTGGCTAAAGGCTGCAAAATAAGCAAAGCAGGTCTTGAACAAGTCCCCATCAGTCACAGCGATAGCATCCACCCGTGAAAAAGGAGCACTTCACACGTGTGAGAACAGAGCTGAAAAATTTGCAAGGATGCTGCCATTTTTCCCCCAGATTTCACCTTCCAGGTGAGCTGCCTCTCAGCATCTGATGCCCACCAAACCCAAACGATCAGTGTGAGATCTGAAGGTACCCTTTTTCTCACTGCCCAACTCTTCTAACTTAAGGCAGCACAGTGGTTGGAATTGGACCTTTGATGCTCCTTCCAACCCAAGCCATTCTATGACTCTAGGGACTTTGCCCAAGACTTAGGCCTTCAACAGCAGTTCTGTTTGCATATCTCAGACCATGCTCACTGCATCTGCATGCTCTGCTGGTCCTGCTGTCTCCACTGAACCACACCACTCTCCATTATATGAGTCATGAGATCCCTTCTAGTACTACCCAAAAACTCTTAGATGGGGCCAAGCAGCCCCCCCAAGCCTCAAAATCTGGAATCTCATACACAGTTTTTGTGATGCAAGTGCAGAGGAAACAATCACATGGGTCTCCTGAGGTTTTCAACCCATTTCATGTAGAAGTCAGACAGCTCTGCTGCTATTAAGGACAACTGTTTGGATTCTTACAGATTCCACATTTAATTTCCAGCCTCAGATTCTACAGAATAGGCAAAAGCCTAGGGAAACAGCATGCAGATTCTCCTCTTGCAAGGGAGCAGTCTTAAGTCAAACTCACAGCAGATTATCCAGCTTAGACTAAAATAAACTCCACAAGAAATGTTTATTGTTAGTTTTGGCCTGTCCAGTATGAGTTTGGTTAGAGCTGGGGAGAAGCAGGAGGGGCTTCCATGGGCCAAGAAAGCACATTAGCCAGACTCTGCTTCCACCACAAGGGCATTCTGTGCAGTGTAAATGCAATCCCATGAATCCTGCCTGGAGGGATTTGCCCCGCATTGGCCCCGAGGAACAGAAGAACACAAAAAAGGAACTCGTTTTCTCTCTGTATATACATAGACAATCTAACAGCTAACCTAACAGCAAAGACTACGCGATGAGATTGCTGTCATTCTTATGCTATCACTACGCTGTCATTTTTGGTAATGCTATGTTTGATTTACATCAAGATCCAAGCCCCCTGTGTGCAAAACTGCATTGTTAATTCATTCCTTTCCTGTTACAGCTATTAGAGGAATCAGCAACCGAATTCCAAAACCACTGGCTGGGCATGGAAGGCAATTGTAGGCACCGGTAAATTATCACTGATAAAACATTCCTGTTTCTTCACGCCTTCTGTGGCTTTGTTATTCTTCTGCTCATAGAAATAGACAAAGGGTTATAGTATAGACATAGACATAGTGCAAAGGGTTGGTTCTGAGAAGGGAGAGGTTTCTCTGGGCAAAAATATTCCATTAAACTCCATGCCAATTAGAGTTCCCTGTTGTATACCCTGAGAAACTACTTGTGCACCAGTTATTTCAATAAGCAAACCCAAAGCAAACAAACAACTTCGCATCCAGTCACGCTCTACAAACCAAGATCAGCTTCCCTTCCTCAGTCCATCTCTTATCCCCATGTCTCTCTCATATACTCCATATCTTATTTCCTAGTTGAAGACAGGAACCACTCACAGGGAACTGAGATGAGAGCTTAGCTTAATAGTGATAAAGGCTGTGGGAAGTAATGCATTGACTTTTGTTGTTACGGTTAACCCAGCTGGTACAGCAACCACAGGTAGGTAGAGATGTGCAAGAAGGCTGTATCACTTTTAATTCCAAATATGAAGGAAATAATGAGACTGAGAGGAAGAGAGGAGTGGAAAACTCAGAGTTAGGGTGAGAAAAATGCCACGCTATCTGAATAACCCAAGGTCAGAGCAACACAACAAAGAATAGGAGTGCAAAGAGCAGGACTGCTGGTCCCTCTCTCTGTGTTCTTTTCCATTTAACTCAGAATGCCTTGGGTAAGTTCCAAAGAGTTAGATTGAGTCTCTATCATCTCACTGGGAAGTATCACACCGTTGGCTCCTTCACACCATTAAACCAACAGGGTGGAGGGAGGGGAATTCTCTCCTCTTGGACTGTCGAAAGACAATGTTTTCATCTTTGCAGGAGCAACCACCATCTCCCTCCCTGTTGAATTCCCCTATATCAGAACGCAAGCTAAAACCAGATACTTCTTGTCCCAGAGCTGAAATGAAAGGTTGGCATCCAGAGCCCTGCCAGCCCTCCCACATCAGCTTCAGGGCCAGAAGCAATTAGAAGGGAGCTAGGCATACGATAACAAAGCATGGGAAGTGTCAGCCTACGCACTGATTGCTGAGATGTCTTTATTCACATTTTCCCTCCTAATTAATGAGGCAGCAGATCTCTCTAGCCCTGCCCATACTTCAAGTACAATCTTGCCTCTGTGCCAGCACCCACAGTGCTGTCAAACCAGGCTTCCACAAGAGTATTTGGGAAAGATCCAGGAAGGCACCCGGAGCAAAACCTCTGCCTTCAGTCCTGCTGCTGTGAGAAGTCCCAGCAGCAAAACCACTCCACAGGAAAGGATCTGCTGGACAGGATTCTTCAGAGATGAGGCAGTGCAGTGGGGAAGTAAGCTTGCTTACTACAAAGACAGGTTTTAGCTATTACTTCGACATTCGTTAGTCTTCTGTAAGACAGTATGTAAAGAATTTTAGCACTGAGACTGAATCATAGGACAAAAGGATGCCTCTTACTCTGGGCTCACATATCTATCACCAATGACTGCTCTGTGCTTCTGACTCTCCTCTACATCTGAAGGTTACTCTGGAATAAAACAAGGTTTGCAATGAAAAAAAAAACTGAACGGATCCCTCAGATTAATGTTAAATGTGGACAAGTCTTTGTCATTAACCAAAATAGAAGCTGACTGTTGTTGTTTAGAGCTGCAGGACAGCCATCTCTTGCACAGACTGCTAGGACTTCAGTAAGAACTGTCATGAAATACAGATACAAGAGAAGAAGGAAGCCTTGAGTTTGTTTGGGCAGAGAAGACTTAAAGCTAACTGTCCATCCTACTGCAGTTGAGCTTTAGGGCTGTAATCACCGCATGAGATCCAACTTCTCAGTTACAAACAAGGCAATGCTACGGTCATAGCATCCAGTCTTCCCTTCCAGGAAACACCTGGCAGCCCTGCAGACCATGTCATCTACACACAGTGGCTGTTGTGTTGCACAGGTTCAGCCTGACATCTCTTCTCACCGACTGGAAGTTCTGAAGTTCTACCAGGGTCTTTTTATCTACAACAACTTGTCCTTTTAGCTTGCAGTGGAACGCCTCCTCTACACGTCTGTAGGGTGAAACTTCCTCCAAGGAGAGCAGGAGTGGAGGCAGCTGGCTGGGATGTGCTGAAATTGCCAAGGATGCCCGACGCTCAATGGCTTCTGAGGAGACAGAAAGTACAGGGGAAAAAAAAAAAAGGCTTAGTTTAAGAGCTTGGTCCATGAAGCCATCAGCTGTGCGGTTAGACTTGTCTACACTCAACTCTTCAACTTGAACTGAACCATAGAATCATCCATGTTGGAAAAGACCTCTAAGATCCCCAAGTCCAACCCCAACCCATCCCCATCGTTCCCACTGACCACGTGCCACAGTGCCACACCTCCACAGTTCTGGAACACCTCCAGGGATGGGGACTTGATCACTTTCCTGGGCAAACCGAGCAGCTCTGAGGAAATATTTTCCCAAACTTCTGATTGTCAGCTAGAGCTAACCATTTGCAAAACCAATTCCTTGTTTGCCACGGCGCTTACCAAAAGAAACACATCACAAAAGCTCAAAACAAAAGTCTCTACCTTTTAATATCTCCTTAAACTCCTGCAGCAGGACTTCCCGGGTGACTTCAGCACCAGGTGCTCCTGGGGGACCCTGGGGACCAGGAGGTCCTGGAGGCCCAACAAGACCACGCTAAGAAAAGAACCAAAGGAAAACACAAGAATTAGAACCAGGCCATTGCATATGGGCAGACCAGAAGTTCTCCCAGCCGTGAGCCAAGAAAGCTACACAGAGCTAGAAGCTGGTAGCAGGAACACAAATCAGTGTTGTCAGTGCTGTTTCCATGTGTGTCATTCCCTTGGAGTTTCATCAGTGCATGAAAGCACTCCTGCTATCAGCCCACTGAAAGGTAAAAGGAAGGCATTAAAAACATGTTCAATATTTGACTAAGCAGGAGATGAAAAGTACACACAGATGAGCAGTCATTCATTAAATTGCAATAAATTATTTTTCCATGCCTTGGTTAGTATATCCTTTAAGACATTTGCACTTCATCTAGTGGAAGAAAAATGTTAATTTTATTTCTACTGAGCAGAAAATAAAAGAGAAAGGCTCAGCCCAAGAAACAGCTGGTTCAAACCAAAGCGAGCACCAACAGCAGAGTTCACATACACTCATCTTACAAAGCATACAGCACACTTACTGCCTCAAGCTTCTCCAAAATACCTTGGGAAACTTAAAGAGGAAAACAAAAAAAATGGAAACACAGCACTCTGAGGAGGAGCAAAAGCTGGAGCACACAGAACACCTTGAGTAACAGCAGTGGGAAGGGAAGACATGGTGCACTTTTGTTAGCTGATGGCAGTGCAGGGACCTACTAATTTCTTGTCTTTGCCTTTGCATTTCCTTTTAGAGGTGTTGCCATCGTCTGGGCGGTGGACAAATGAGATCCAGGTCCGCCGTGGGTCTGTGATTCGAGGGTCTGGAGATTCGAGGATCTAAAGAGAAATGAGAGCAAACACAGATGCAATTGGGTCTAATTGGGCCTAATTGGGTCTCTTTGGCCAATTCAGGAACTCCAAGAATGGGAAGTATCCAGATCAGACAGATATCTGCCACGTAAGCAAATCTCTGATCCAAACATACTGCATTTGAGAGGACATAAGGTTCAGAATCCACTGTAAAATCCCATTTTATCCCACTTCTGTAGCAGATAATTCCATCTGGATTCTCCATTACCGCGTCACTTTTTGTCATTGTTTACAGAAGCATCACAAACAATTTTGCAAAATTTTGGATGGAAACACCAAGAGAAGCTCACTTTGAGGAGAAAAGACCACGATTTCTATGATCTGCCTTGAAAAATCCATGCAGAGCAAGTAGCGTTGGAGTTAAATCTGAGCAGCCTGCTGGAGCTCCAGTGGGAGGATATACAGAATGCTGGTGCTTCAAAGCTGAGCCAGAAGAACTCCCTCCCGGCTCTAGGCCAAGGCAAGGAGATTCCC
Source organism: Chrysolophus pictus (assembly GCA_037305975.1). Taxonomy (NCBI): domain Eukaryota; kingdom Metazoa; phylum Chordata; class Aves; order Galliformes; family Phasianidae; genus Chrysolophus; species Chrysolophus pictus. Next base: position 2,479,535 of record CM074596.1, on the reverse strand, counting down.
AACCATTTTGCCATATTGATCATGCATTCCCCACTGTAATTAATCAGAGTTATGGTTAAACAGTCTCCTTCACACGCTTAAATTTAGTGTGCATCTCAAACAAGCAGAACGAGCTATTGATACCCATCTAGTTCGTTATTTCTGTACCCAAATTAGTCCCCAACAGACTTTCTATGTTTGCAACAACATTTATAGCCAGCTGGTGATTGCACATTTTGCCTGGGACTGCTGGGTGTGTGGTAGCACTCACACAAGAGAAGGAAGCCGCTCATTAATAGCATCGCCCATCTCAGCCAGGATACAGCGTGCATTCCTACAGAGCCCTAACAGAAGCCAGCAATGGAACAGCTGCCTTGCAAAGAGAAGGAAAATCAAATCAGTTCACTCATCCTAAAGGGCTGGCTCACGTGGCAGGAGCTCAGAAGCACAACTTTGAGAACAAAGCAAACCAGAGCTTTAGGAACAGAGATGCAGCTCTGACTGCAGATGTGTATGGGTACATCCAAATATCTCAGGTTTTCTCCAGGCTGCAACCCAGGCACCAAACCCCTGCCTGCTGCAAATGCCAGCTAGAAAGCAGCAGCCCTGAGCAGCCTCTGACCATGAGCTGTGAGGACAGACGGACGTCCTCAGCCTTGCTGGAGCTCCAGCTGTGAAGAAACAGCCCGAAGCAGACATCTTCTTTTGGAGGAAAAAAGAAAGGCAGAAAAAATAAAGGAGAAAGGAAAACATCTGAAATTTGGGGGAGGGAAAAAAAGAAAGAAGGGGGGAAAAAAGAAAGAAGGGGGAAAAAAAAAGAAAGAAGGGGGAAAAAAAAGAAAGAAGGGGGAAAAAAAAAGAAAGAAGGGGGAAAAAGGAAGGAAAAAGGGGAGGAAATCAGCACATCGCCAATGGCCCCCTAAGTTACAAACCCCACCAGAAGAAAGCCATGGCACTCCCCAGTTTCTCCTTCACAGGGATGACTGACAGTTAAAATCAATGTTCCATCCTTGTGGTATTATTATTTAATTACTACGGCATGCATGAGCAATCCCAGCAATAAGCATGCAAGCCTCTATTTTTCTTGGCAGCGGCCGCCTGCAGCAGCCAGAGACCTCGCAGCCAACTCAGGTATCAGTCAGGGCTGGGAACAGCCCTGGAATCCCAGCAGAGGGAACCTGTCCCTCCTGGGCTGCTGTTTGCAGGAGTCCAGAGGAATTCTCATGGTAAGTGCAGCGGAATCAGCTTAGCCCTTATCGCTTCAAGCAGCGCCTCTAAAAACAACTGAAGCGCTGCCAGCAATTTTTAATCAACTTTCAAACAGCTCTTTTAACATAGCTTTGGAATCCGAATGCAACAGCAGTCATCACTTCGGAGCAATCGTGTGACCCCAACAGGAGCTCAGCAGCCTCAATCGTAACAGAAGAGCAGCTGAGCTGTCATTGGGGCTGTGGTGCACAGCCACAACCTGTGGTTCTTTCTGGCTCTGAGTCCCAGGACAGCATGCATTGCCACAGGGGTTCAGCCAGCGTGGAAGGAACGATGAGCAGAACCTACAGCCCAGGTGTGGAGATCCTGAGAAATACCTGAACTGTGTCTGAACTTTCCTAAAATTCAGGGATGGTGGGATCTGGTCTGCATCTGTGCTAAAGACCAAAGCGAAATGGGTTAAAGTCATTTTTAGGATGAATAAAAGGAAACGCTAAGAGCAAGATGTACATCCGTACATACGTCCATACATCCAAAAGCATCTCCAAGAGTTCTCGGCACACCTCGGCGTTTCTCAGGATGGAAAAGGAGCAAGAGAAGGTTGTAGCTCTGTGAGGACAGCACCCTTTCCATTGCAGTGAGTCAGAGGTGGTCTCCAAGATATACACCCAACCATTCTGGTCTACAGTCCACACCTGAACCCACTGCCCTAGAAGTTTTGCTCAAAGAGTTGTCAATATATTTGCCCATCTGGGATGAAATTCCAGTTAGCAATTCTTTGCTAAATAAACAGCTGTCGGAAATACAGTGACCTGACTTGGCATCTCAGTTGTGTTAATGTACAAGTTGTTATGTCCAATAGACACCAACAAGAGCATTGTCAGCTTCACTACGAAATGGTCAGCCAATGATTTCCTCCAGTAGTCTGTTTTATTTGGACCTGGTTAAAAAGTGACAAATCCCACTTTTAAGCACGAAAAACCCCTTGTTGGCCACTGGCTAAGTCATGGTTGTGCACACCCCTGGTTATTAATGAGATGTAAAACCAAGGTCCTGACCACTTGTGGTTTTCACAGATCTCTCAAGAACTTTCCTGAGAGCAGAAGCGTTAGGTTTGATACCTCAACCAAATCCCAATTGGGATTGGGCTGTCTACATTCCCACTGTGTTCTGTGATAAAATAAAATTAAAAAAAAAAATCTTTATTTCTCTCAATGGCCACCTCACAAAGCTCCTCCTCTTCCCTTAAACACATCACTCCACGATGAATGCAACGAATCCAATGGAGCAGCTCTTGGGAGCGTGACTGTTGGAATTACTACAGGTGGTAGAGAACTCTTCCCCTATGCTTTGGAGTGCCTCAGAGTGGTGCTTTTAGAGGAAATCATATTTCAAGGACTCTTTATCCACACAGCAGGTAACTAAACTGAAGAATATCCCATCAGAAATCCCATTGAAGGTAAAACCCCGCTGACCTCAAATCAACCCTGTAATTTCATGGGGTTGGCTGCTTTGCACATCCCCAAGGATGGAGATTCAACAGCCTTTCTGTTCACCCTTTTCCAGAGTTTGATCGCTCTCACAGTAAAGATGGATATTTTTTCTTACATTTAAGTGGAATTTCTGTATTTCAGTTCGTACTCAATGCCTCTCCTCCTTCCAGCGAGCACTCACTCCATCTCCTTTATCCCCTCTACTTAGGCACGGATGCACTCAGCTCTGTTCATAGTCAGCACATCACCTGGATGCTCCTCCAGGCAACGCTCAGCCCAGCACCATGAACATTAACAAGCCCCAACTGTGAAAACTGTCCAGACAGCTGTGGGTGCTCCTGATAAAATCCTGTGCCAGTTGGGTTGGACATTCACCAGGCAGCTTGCAAAAGGCTGCCTCCGTCCTCAGAGGGCACCCGATAACACATAATTGGGCATGCAACTGAGCTCTTTGACCTTGTGCAGGACCACTTTCAAACCACACGAGATGGGTATCAAACAACGCATCAGTGCCAGCCTGATATCCCCCACTGGGCCATATCCCACTGGCCCAACAATGGGTGAGATCCATACCTGGGGAAGGGAAGACAAGCCTGGCATGTGGCAGCTGTGCTCAGCCACTCCCAGCCAAGCTTTGATGATCCAGCAGAAGAAAACCTCTGTATCCATCCATCACATTGCGCTCTTTGTCCATCTGTGCCAGAGAGAAAACTCTCACGTGCTCTGCAAGCACATCACACTAACAGCTATGCAAAGATAAAAACTGGATATATGTGTCTTTTAAATATTCTTATAATTTCCCTTTGAATTATCAGTTTGTCAGAGAAGAACTGAGATTCCTGCCTGCCTCCTTCAGCACAGGTCTCACCGCATGGCTCACGCACTGACGGTGTTCAAGAGAAGTTTCTCAGCTCTGTGTGTTCGAAAAGAATTCCCAAGATAAACCTGTTCCCAAACTGCTTAATTAGAAGGAAAACAAAATCTACCTTTTTAACAGGATGAAAATCACCACTCATCTAATATTTCACTTCTGCTCCTGCTCTGACAAACCTACCAGTTGGCCACAGAGCCTTCCAAGGTAAACACAGCCTTAATTTTTACAGTTCGCAGCCCAGAAAAAAGAAGTCTGTCTTCCCTGTTATGTGGTGCAGGGGAATAGGACGGTGCTGCTGTTCCTGTGCATCCCTTCACCAAGCAGAACTCACAGCAGCGCTGCCAGGGCTCGGGGACGCAATCACCCACAAGGTTCAGAAGCAATACTTGAGCTCTGGAGAGATTCCAAGCAGAAAACCACACTGCAGAATTGGGGAGCGTGTATCAAGCAGAGTTCACAAGCATTTACAGCAGTGATTTGGGTTAGTCCCATCCTTACGAAACAAAACCTGCCCGTGCTGAGCTCTGCAGCTCTCACAGTGCCAAACCTTTGCCATGGATACTTTAAAGCACAGCATTTCAACACAGAAACTACAGCTTCCAACCGATGTCTGTGTTAACGAACGCCCCTGAGTGGGTGCTGTGTTTCTTCCAGCAGTAATGTGTGACTATCAGCATAAACCAGAACCGGTTCCTGCTTGTGCCATCAGAATATATTCTGCTTCTGGTCCAGTGTATTTCACCACAAACAAAATTAATTCCAAAACAGACTGGAATGCATTTGTATCAGATAGATATCTGCCTCCTGCGTGGAAGGAGAATGAAGGAGTTGTAGAGAAAGTGGAAGAGAGCAACTGAATGCGAGCACCTTCAGAACACAGCAGGTATACAAGCTGTCCTGACAAAGCCCTGCAACAGACAACAAAAACGAGCACTGCCTTCAGTCCCCTAATGATCACTCGAAGTGCAGCAGCCAGCTTTTCTTATACAGAGGACTGTTCCCAGACTTGCCCAACCTTAACCAATTACTTTCACAATAGCACTGAATGGGACGTTTAGAATGCCAGACCAATTGTTCCAACGTGCCCCCCTCCTCCATGCCCCAATTTTTGACAGGTTGCTCTCCAATTGCTATAGTGACTGCCATCCCTAATGCCTGTGATCAAAGTCGTGTTCTGGAGGTCACCGGGGACATTTTTGTACGAGCATAGGGTGGTCAGGGGCAGCGTGACAGGAGACACTCCCTCCAGTCTCAGTGTTGCAGCCTCCCATTCCATCCCACCCCTAACCCTAGGACCTGAACTCCCCTCCTACTCCCTACTCTATGCTGACTTTTCATCTTGAAAGATTCTGATGTCTCCGATTGACTCAGTGGAATCAGCATCCTGCAGCCTGGGCTGATCCCCCCCCCCCAGCACTGAACTGCCAGATGCTGCCCATCAGAAGTCACTGCACCCAGCAGAGCATCAGCTGCAGCCCCTCACGAAGCACACACAGTCTTACATTTGTCACTGGGGCACGAATCCTGAATCCTTTCCTGCCAGAGCCACAATCACCCCCAACACACAGCAACGTGTTTCCCACCTGTGATTTTCAACCACGACTCTCCCCTGTGCAATGGCAGTGCTGAGAAAACTCAGCCACGCTCAGATGTTGGAATTGCTAGGAAACAAATCAATGCAAAAGGGAGAAAATCCTCTTTAAAAATCAAAGAGATTGGCAAGGCTGCTCCAGTGGAAGAGGAACCAGCATCACACTGCTGCCAAAACGAGTTCAACCAAGGGCTGATAACGTACCACCTACCTTGGGATGCCCATGCAGCTCCTCGCTGTTGGATAGGGTGGTATTGAAGGGCTCTGTGTACTGATTGGGCTCTTTCTTCATCTTTCTCTCTTTCTTTGCTGCCATGACTCTGAAGAGGCAGAACTGGTGGCAAAGCAAAGTGGCCACAAACACCCAGGTGCAGCCCTTCATTTTGCAAAGGGAGTGGCCAAGTCAGGAAGGGCACAAAAACCTTCACCACCAATAAGAGGAACAGACACAGACTTCTCTCTAGAAAAATAATAATAATAATAACAATAAAAAATACAAAGGTTAGAACTATTAAAGACAATCCTCTGGGCTATGCAGTGCCAAACGAGCAGCATGCATGGACGTGCTGGTTGCTGGAGAGAGCTGTGTTCAAGCAGGACACATTGAAACGGTATAGATAAACTTGTCTGCAAATCTGGCTTCACTCGAAGGCAGAGGTAAGTCCATTCAGGCTCCTGAAGCTTACATAAATACGAGGGGCCCTGGGAAGCCCTGCCACCCACCTTGCAGTGTCGCTCCCCCTCCTCGTCCTCCCCCCCCCCCCCCCTGCACACACAATAAGTCTTCAGCCTCGATTAAAACGCACTTAGCTATGAAACCCAGAGAAGTCAGATATGCTCAGGGCAACGGTTGCTCAGGTCGGGGCTGCTGACACAAACTCATTAGGGGGGGTTGTTTGATTGCTCCTCTTCAGGAGAAGATTTCACTTTCTGTCATTTAAGGCGCTGTGTTCATTGCAAAGCAGGCATGAAGAGGTCCCATCCATCCTCCCTCGAAGGACTCCTCAGTGACAAGTCCTCATCCTGTCCTGGCAGGGAACTGCCACCCAAGCTTGTTACAATCACCGCTCTTCTGCAGAGGCTGAGAGCATCCCTGCCAAGTGCTCAGCCTTCCAGGGACAAAGTCAGTTCCTCACAGATCATACAGTCAAACCAGGGATAAATAAAGAAGCTGAGGGTGTACCTCGGTCCATGAGGAGCAGATAAAGTTTTCCCAAGTTTAGCTTCTCTCTTTAGCTGGGTTTGTCTTCACTTTAATGAGATGATGAGCAGTGAGTCCTGATGGCAGCTGTCAGGATGCAGAAACTTGTGCCTGGTGTCACACCCAGTAGGATTTCAGGTGTCTCCAAGTGTTGATCACTGATGTTCCTCGCTGCTCCTTTCCCAGGCTGAAAACTGGCAGAGCCCTCCTCAGCTCTTGCTCTACCTCAGCAAATAAGCACTTCTTTCCTGAACGAGTTTCCATCAACTTGAAGGGGAAAAAAAAAAAAAAAAAGGAGGAGGGATCACATTCTAATGAGCTGTCAAGCCTATTCTCTTCACATTCCTATTAGACTCACTGATAAGTGGAGCTGGCCTGTGTGCCAGGCAGATTCAAATCAGTGCCCACTCCCTGCTCCCTCCCCTCAGCCCTGTTCTGTACCTCCCCTTCATTATCTCTGAAAAATCACCATTTTTCTGGGAAGCCTGTGGAGCTGTACATGAGTTTGTGGCAGTGCTCAAAAGCTGTGGCTTGGAATAGGCACTGAGCATCACAGCATCAGATGCTTCGCCCTGTGCTGGGTGAGCTGTGCTCCACACACGTCCCCCAAATCCCATGGGAGGATGGCTCAGTTGGGGCTTTCTGTTGTGCTTACAGAATTGGGGGATGGGCACTTCACTAAAATGAACAGAAAACCAAAAGGAGAAACACATCTACAACCATTTCATAAGGAAGGTATCTGGCCAAGCTGCTAAGCTTCAATAGTTGCTTGCCACTGAGAACAAACAGCCTGATGCTCTCTGTAACACAAGGATGCACAGATTTATCTGAGCTTGCACTTGTGTCATCCAAAACGACTAAATGTGATGTCAGAAAGCAGCAGGCTGGCTTTAAAACCTCCTTACCATGCCTCCTGTCATCCAGGTACAGCAGTACAGCTCTTCGTTGGCCTTTAAGAGCCTCTCATCAGCTCTGCTGTCTCAGGGAAACTGAGGCATCAGCAATCTGAGTGCAAAAACCAAGAACTCTTCAGAGGGAAGAGGGGAGGGAAGTGAAGCTTGGGAAAGAATGAGAGCCAGAACGGGTGCTGGAGAGAAGCTAAATAGTTAACAGCATCTCACCCCTCCCCCAAGCAGCTCACATTCCATCAAAACTACGTGGCAGACTTTATTTGTTAATAATATTTAACTTTCTTTGGCGCCTTCTCATACTTAAGCCTCTTTTTTCAGGTTAGTTGTAGACAAGCCATGAATTTGTAAAAGTGCACTTGATGACACATTAATAGGACAATCTGTCATATCGCAGCTAAACAGCCTGACAGATCCACACACCACGGCAAGAAATGACATTCAGAGCTGGAATGGGGTAATCACTTTTTGGTCTGCTGGTGCTGTCTGTCTGCAACACCCCCATCCTCATCCCAACAGCTCAGTGCCAAGGCTGTATCCTCAGATTTGGGGTAGGCACAGTTCTTCAGTCCACTACAGCAAACTGCTCTTGTGGTTTTTTAGGGTTGCAACAAGTGCAGTCATTACCTCCCCTCCAACCTTAAGTTCACTGCATTATTTGTAGAACTGCACACCTTGCTGTGCTTATGTCCCAGCTGCAACAGTTCCAAAGCACCTGAGCTTTGCCAGTGCCTGAACACCTAGAAGGGTGTGCAACCTCTGTTTGCAACAAATAATAGGAATAAGCTGCTTAAAAGTGCACCACTGCAACAATAATTGGAATAGTTCAGAGTACACCAACAATTCTGTATGAGGGATTTGTAAAGAACCACATCAAGCCAAGTGTCATTTGTAAATGCTGTATCAACTGTGCGTAAAGCTGGAAACTGAAAAGTCAGACAAGAAACTTGTGACTACACCCCTCCATCCCCACTTACACAATCTGCCTTTTCCTCTCAGTAATCCCACATTTCCTAATTACGATGATATCCAAAAAGCAAAAAGCTGGGATTTTCTGTGTTGTCCAGTGTAGATATAAGGAATAATGTCCAAGCCTTGGTGCAGAGATGAGGAGTTTTGAAGCACATTACCATTCACTGACACCCACAACTGCTTCATAGGCAGATAAAAACCTGGAGTAGATCCCTCAGGTGTGAATCTGAAGCTTCCCAGTGTCAACCTGCTATAAACAATCAATATACAACAGCTGTTAGAACAAACCTAAACACAACAGCAGACACAAGAGCAGCTTTGGAATGAAAGCACGCCATCTCAGACTCGTTTCCTTCTGCAAAACGCTCCAGCCGAGCTACCTGTGCTGTGTTCCAGAGCACCTCTTTGCTCAGACCTCCGTGTGCTTCCCACCACCACGTGCAATCCCAGTCATCCAGCTGCCTTTCGCCCAAAAGCAGATGGAATTACCACCCCACCTGGTGGCAAGCCCATAGAAACGACGAGTTACTGGAACAGCTAAAAGGAACCAGGCTTCTTCCCTTCTGGGCGTTTCAGAGTGGCGTTTCAGAGTGCCCATGGTGTGAAATAAAGCTGTTGGTGCAAAGTGTTTTCCATTAATAAAAGGTTCCTAGTGAATCCCAAGCTGTTTTTGCTTCCTATTTTGCACATATCCATTTAGATTCCTTTCCAGCGATCCCTTTGCCAGAAAACAGTCCCACAAAACATTTAAATTTTATCATGAATGTTTATTATGAACAAACAACTTTACAATGCAGTCATTTCTACTCCTCAGTACATGCTTGAAGTGAGGTAATTCCTGTGACCTTGAAATTTCGGGGGGAGAAAAGACTACACATAAATCCAGGATCGTTAAAGTCATGAGATCTTTAAAGGCCATCATTGAGATGTCTCACAATTCAAGTTGCAAAACTTCCTTACCGTCTCACAGCAATCTATGAAATTGCAGCATGAAAGTGAAGGGGCAACCATTTGTTCCAATATCACACACTGAGGGACAGCTTTTATTACATCAAGTAATGCACTGCTTCAGGGCATGGTAACATTTTTGCACGGCAAAGAATGGTTTACTCCACCTACTGACTTTGGTAACAAAAAGATCAGATATACTGCATATTATTATAAATGCTTTAAAAAAGAAAAACAACAACAAAATGACAAACTACACAAAAGGGAATAAATCTTCTGTTACCAAAGGCAAGGAGCAAGGACACGTATGGACATTTTGTAAAGCTAGAAGTGCAAGGATTCAATCAGATATTGCTCCTAGCTTTCAACAAATAGCACCCAAAAAGACTGTCCAATCTCTCCAAATCCAGGGTACTGAAGAGAAACTGCAAATGCAAAGTAAGGTTTGGGGTTTCTTTGTTGTGTTTGTTTTAAATGCAGCCAATCCTCACAGAAGATGCAGCATCTCCAGGGTTTAACAAGAGGGTTTTTTTTTTGTTTCCAATTGTGGCACTTCTTAAAAGCAAGGGACCCACCTGCAGACGCCCATGTATATTTTAGTGCCAACTTCTTGTTGATTTCTCCTAAAAGACATTTTATGATGTGCCATCTCACAATTTTACTCATTCTTTCACCTTGGCAAGGTACATTTCACAAAAGATGCAATCAAACCATGCCCAAGGGCTCCTTGCCTTTGTCTTCAGTTACGTGGACAAAAGATTTTCCATAAGATAAATATAGACAACCATTCACAAGCTTTTGTCTGTAGGCGACGTCAATGGTCAAAAATAAAAAGGCATTGTGAGAACACAAACACATTTGAATGATACGAAGATCTATGAGGCAGAACAGCCTCAGTTAAAGGTCCATCTGCTTTGAGGAAGAAAATATAAATAAAAATCACTGACAAGCCACCTGGAAAACCCTATCACTGCAAGGAAGACTCGACATCCCTTCTTCCTTCACAGTACCTCCACACTGACAGAACTCTTTCTAGATACACATAAAATCGGTGCTTCTCCTTTCACAAGAGCTGATTATGCACATACAAGAGGCAAATTAGAGTTATAAATAAGATTTGGTAAAACCACAAAATCAAAAAAAAAATCTATAAATACATTTTAAAACCCAGCCTTCTCCACATCCCATCCCCTCCCTCCCTTAACTCAGTAAGATCTACTTGAAGATTTCTTTAGTGTAGAGCTGTTCTGCTAGCTTTGATAATTCCTACCTAGTGCAGAGGATTGGTCACGTTTATTGAAGCTCTAAACTGCATGGCTCATGGGTTTATCATTTAGTTTTGCTTAAAATTCAAGATACCAAGGAGAAGCAGAGAGAGAATAAATCTGAAAGGGAAAATAGAACAGTTTAAAAAAAGAATCTTAAGTACATGAGGTAATATTGATTGGGCTCTTCACAACAGCTAAAAGACAAAGCAGCTGGAGGCGGAGCTTCTTACCCTGCTATCACTTTTTTTGTACCATTGACAGCAAGTGCACCCTCCCCAGATGACAAGACATCACTGCCAATTCTAAAAGGCACAGTATGTTCGCCTCTGGAATAGGTAAAACTAAGCAAAAAAAAAAAAAAAGCAGGATGAGTTGAAAAAGTCACTTCAGGCTTTCAAACTATACTCGAGGCTTCACTGTTTTATTCACAATCCTGCAATCTCACCAACAAACAGTATTGCTATCAGCAGAAGAGGAACAGAGACAAACTCGGAACTAGAAGACAAAAGCTTCTAAAAACTTAGAAAAATCAGTAGCTGGGGCTTTGTGGGTTGGTTTGTTTTGCTATGGGATTTTTTTGGCCCATACTCAAGTAAGCAAGCAGAGCTAATGCCAGGGGCTCACTTCCTTTGGCTTGTGACATTTCAGGTTAATTCAGTTGACACTGAAGAAGCTCATTTGTTACTCAGACAAGACTGACTTCACAAGGCTTGGGTTTACTTCAGTGTCTAAAATCCAACAATTCCAGAGATGTTCTCAATAGGTAATCAACTCTCCATTGGTCTGTGAACTTTTATTTTCAACAGTGGCACCTTGTGATCACAACAAAGTATTACAGCTTTCAAATATAACATCTCCCCAAATGGAAATCCCTAAATGAATGAATCCAAAACAACACTGGCTACCTGTATTCCCACTAAAGAGCAATTCAAACACTTTTCTCAGGCTAACCATTCCTACAGGCTGACAACTGCACCCCCTGTAGCCCAAATAAAACCTCCAATTACACGGTGACAATTTAGACAGCACATTAAACACACACAGTGTTATTTTCCCCACTCATCTAATCACTACTGACTAGATATGCAATGATGCTCATTCTATCAGAAAAATGAAAACACCTATCTTCTGTAGCATCCATGTTCACATTAACCAAATCCTTATGAAGCCAGCATTTTCTCCACTTGACTCACCTCCAATTGTGTACAGACTCTTCCCTAATGAAACTAAAACGATATGCACCACGTGTGAACTTTTAAAAATTGTTCAATGAAGTAAAAAGCTTTATTTGCTTCAGATTTTCAAATCTCAAATAACAGATGGAGAAGTGCTATAAAAATCAAAGCACTAGAAATGTTGGTGTTTCATCAATAATGCTTTGACTTGACAACAGGATCTGTGAGCAGAACTTCGTTTAGTTTTCTGACTAACTGAACATACTCCACTTCCCAAACTCAAGACGTGAGCCAACCAAGATTTCACCTGTAATTTGGTAACACAAAATGTTTATCCCAGTGTCAAAAGTCAGATGCCCAAAGAGTCCCACTCACTCAGCAACTACATCTAATTTGGTCTTGGATTTATTCTCCTCATTCTTGCGCTATGCTTCTCAGTACATATTTGACTGTGTAGGCAAAGGCTGCAAAACCAACTATAACAAACAAGTTCGCCAGAGCTCCACCTAAGAGTCCATGGTTACGGTTGGCCTGCTGGAGGCCAGGGTGGTTGGCAGGTGCCAATGGAACATGCCCATTAAGAAGGGGGATTCCATTCTGACCGTAGTGTGCTTCCCCATCAGGGACAACATCTGGTAAAGGGAGGGATGGAGGTCTGCTGTTGAGCTCTTCTTGTGCTTTCTGTTTTTGTTTAATCTCCTGGAGGGAAAAAAAAAAAAGAAGGAAAAAAGGGAATAGCTGAAACTGAAAGCAGTGAAGCTTTTGTGTTTTGAACAGATTTCAGAACCTCAGTTCTTACAAGGCCAGATATACAAAGATTAGTCCTACTCCAACTCAGCAGAGTACACACAACTGTAAAATATTGGCCATGTCTGCTGCATGTGTAGCAATCAAGGCTATAACAACAATACTGAATACTAACAGCTGTTTATAAGGATAGTGGATAGTGATAGGACAAGGGGGGGTGATCTTAAACTGAGACAGGGGAGGATTAAGTTAGATATTAGGAGGAAGTTTTTCACTCAGAGGATGGCGAGGCACTGGAACAGGTTGCCCAAGGAGGTTGTGGATGCCCCATCCCTGGAGGCATTCAAGGCCAGGCTGGATGTGGCTCTGGGCAGCCTGGTCTGCTGGTTGGTGACACTGCACATAGCAGGGGATTGAAACCAGATGGTCCTTGTGGTCTTTTCCAACCAAGGCCATTCTATGATTCTGTGATTCTGTGTTTCGATTCCCTAGACAGTAGATCTTTGTTTAACAGCAAAACAGTTCAATTTCAGGATTCAAGCTTTTAATTCTTTCACACTGCAAAAGTGACTTTTAAAAGGCCTCTAAAGGTTGATAAAAGTAGACAGATCTTAAAAAAAAAGTCCTAAACAACAACCTTATAGATCTACACAGAGAAGGTGAAAACCAAGTTACTACATGAATAAATGCCCCTACCTCCACCACTTCAGGGAAGAGCTCACAGAAGACTTTATCTTTTAAATTGAATGCTAAGCTTTGTGCAGCGAGTTGTCGTTTCTGTGAAGGAAAGAAAAATTATGAGCATATAAACAAAATTATTACAGTTCAACACTGCATCTAGTTCCTTCCCACAAATGGTAGAAACTAGTTAGATAGCTTACACCATTTGCAACAGCATATCCATCAATATTATTTTGTACATTAGGCATTTCTAAACTCAACCTATACTCCTGATCCTTCATCTTATGGGATTAGTGTCCTGTAGTGGCATCCCTGCCACCCCAAGCAGCAAAAGTCCTAACCTTGCAGTTTAGCAAAAAAGCATTTCAAATTTTACTTAGAAATCCCTGTCCCCACACTGCCTCAAACTGCCTCCATTCACCCACCCATCACATGCAGTAGATAAGATATCAAAACATCAGCTGTCACTGTTAACCTGGAGGTGACATTCAGTAGTTCCTAAACTGAAAGTAGCCCAAAAGGTACATCATGCAACGTGGAACTTACTGCAAACTCTGAAGTCTCTATGCTGCCCAGGGTGGGACCCTTTTCCACCATGAAACTAAGGAGGCCTGTCAGGATTGTTGAGACTGACCAAGCTGGATTCCACGTATCAGGGTGGAAATCGGTGATTGAAAGACATAACCTAAAAAGATAAGACAAAAAGGCATTTTATTTTTGTTGTTGAAACTACTACGTGCTTTACATATTGCAAAAATGGTGTTTATTGCTTTAAGTGTTAGAAGAAAATCCTTACCTTGTATTACACTTAAACCTTCCATTAGGTGTAATCATATAAATACTAGGAGGTTTAAAAGGAAATTCTCTGGGGAATATTAGTTTCCCATGATAATAGCCACCTGCATTACACAAAGAGATGAATTACTTATTTTGCATTAAGATGAAGTCCTAAAGGTACTCAGATTGGGCTAAATAAAACCCTTTGTTTCCCTCTCTTCCTCACACTAGAGGGATGAAGCACTCATTTTGTGCCTCTAAAACAACCCACACCTGCAGTACATTTACTCTGGAGACAATTCCCCCACATCTGTATTACAAAAGCTATTTTCTGTTTTCTAGTCTGTCATACATTTAAGGAACATCAGCCAAAGCATATTTAATATAACACCAATGCTTCAGACTACCACAAACACAATTAACCGCAAATGAAGATCTATGAAGAACCTGAATTTCAAAAGTATTTTGTGAAAGGCTCCAGAAGACACCATGAACAATGAACTACACGAAATTAATACAGCTTTTTCTGGTCCTCAGATTCTCCAAGGAAATTCATAAAGACAATACAGCTCTCAGTTCAGTGAGAGATGCTCATGCAGTAAGGCATAAGTAAACCATCCTAAAA